>OY776132.1:70852352-72136830 GCA_963675135.1 Galeopsis tetrahit
TCCTCTTTCACACCAGCAACTATGTATAATCTCACTCTCTGCTGTCCAAATATCATTTCAATATAATCGTCTTTGTTGAGAAGCCCTGAAACATCAAAACCTGTTTCCTCGAGAACCTGCATTTCCCAACGAGTGGAGTTAGTAGCAATTCAAATGTTTGTTTAATCAAGTACATACTTAAATTGCATGGTATAGAATATTGATTGCCTAAGAATGTTCCTTTATAAATAAAGGTTGCAACTTCAATTGATACACAGGCAAGGATAGGCCCTCGAAAGTTGGTCATTTTGGCCTTCGCAATCAAAGGATTCTTTTTAAACCTATTGCATCTTCTCTAAAACAAAATATGACACGAAAAAAGGGGGAAATAGCATATAATTGAGCATAAAACCAATAGCATGCAAAGAGCATCAATGTTCTCTCTACAATTTTGTAGATGTCATAAGATTACATATTCATGCCAGCACGTCTGAGTCTATAATCTTGTTATAACTGAAAAACCCAAAATAAATATTAAAACCATGTATATAATTGCAATAAAATAACAATCATTCCATGGCAGTGATTTTCTATACAGGACAAAGGTTTTTGCATACTTCTCTGATGGCACAGTTGTGATCTTCCTCATCTTTGTTCTTTTTTCCACGAGGAAAGCTCCAACTTGTCCCTTTCCATCCTTTCACTAGTAAGCACTAAAAATGAGGGGGAAAAGTGTGAAACCATTAAAAAAAATCAGAAGTATAATATTTGTTTCAAGTATTTTCTGTCATAGTAAACATAAACGATTGATGCTCAAGCTCAAATAGGTGTTCTTCTGTCAAATATAATGACAATAAATCCACATGATATTACTTTGTTAAATACTACTCCCTCTGTCCCAGATCAGTTTTCACACTGACCTGAGCACGAAAACTAAGAGAAAGTGATAAAGTAAGGGTAGTGTGGTCCTTTCAATTTTATTAAAGTGATAAAGTAAGGGTATTGTGTAAGAAAATGTAATGGCATAGAGGGTATATAAGGTGGAATTTTTCGGGTAAGAGTTGTAAAAAACCTTCCTTTTTTGGGTGGGAAAATTAATGTAGAACAGACCAAAAAAGAAAGTAAGAAAACTGATCTGGGATAGAGGGAGTAGTATTTATCGCAAATAACTTCAACTTAGATGTTTCAGAATACTGACTTGCAATTGCATTATTCTGATTCTTCAGGATTGCATTTCAACATATAAATGAACTTTGAATGCCTAAATCTGGACAACCAGTCTCAAGAACAAAGAAAAACAAGTAACTCTAGAGACAAAGAGTTAATATAACCACACTTCATTCAGATTTTAAAGATGGTGTATTCAACTAATTAATAAGTTCTGACAATAATCATGCAAAATATGAACTCACTCTTTCGTAGGTTTCATCCAGTATAATGGCACCTGTCACTGGTACTCTAACTTTATACGAAGTGAAGTCCTTAAATATGTCATCCAAATGAGGAACATATGGCTTCAAAACATCACAGTTGTTAAACACTGCAAGATATTAAGGAGAACTAGCCAACTAGGATCACCCAGTAAGAATAAAAATTGAATTGAAGATATTTAAATTGGAAAAGATGAAGGATACATAAAGTAGTAAATTCCTTCAAAGTCAGCGACTTCAAAGATGGATTCTTCTCAACTGTATTATCTTCATAAAACCAGTGTGCATACTCCACAAGAAATAAAATCCTCTCAAACGATTGTTGGTCTTCCTTAGGCACATTCAGGACAAAACGACTGCAAAACAACAAAATTGAAAAACACTTATTGGAATGAAACCTTATGTAACCTCAATATTCAAAATTTATATCAACTGGAAACTAAAAGAGACAGTTGATTCTTTGTCACTATTGGAATAATAATTCACTTCAAAATTGTTTGACAACAATATATCAAAAAACATATCTTAGCAATACTCTACTAATTCATTTTACTTGGGGATCCTCTAATTGATTACAAGTTAGAAATGTCTGTTAATATGTATCAGTATAGAAATCTCAGTGGACAACCAATAAAATAAACTTATTATTTTCCAACTATCTTTATCCAAGAAATAATCTTATATCTAACCTTCTTTACACAAGTAGCCCAAATTCACCAAAATCAAACACAGCATTCTTTTATCTCATAACCAGTGAACCCTTTAAACTGGCAGTAATCCTTCAACCCAAGATGTCAATTTTCCTAATGTTCTTCTGAATAATTCATATCTTCCATTTATTATTCATTGTCCCTCCTACACATACTACATATTTACTTCAATCATAGGAATTTAATCACCACTTTTTCAAAACTTCTATTAAACAAAAAAAACAGCAGACCTAGCTAAACAGCATTCTGGAAAAGAAAAAAAAAAACTAAAAAAATTGAATGCATAAACAGAAGTTAGAATGTTTTCAAATTTCAACTAACCCAAGTGGACCATGAACTGAATATACCTAAATATACACACATACATATACATACACACAAAATTCCGATACCTGCAGAGATCATCGAGTAGTTCTTGAGGAGGTAGGGCATTCTTGAAAGCAGCGCTCGCAGATCGGTTTAACCCACCACCTGTCATTAATTCTTCATCAAACGCTTTCGCCTTTGAAATGATGAAGCAATTGCAATCGATTGAGAGAAATCACAGAAGAGATCAGACAGAAGGAAAGAGGTAAGAGCGTAATATCCCAAAAAATAGTTGGACTCTAGAAAATAGGGCGCGGTTATAGACACACACCAACCTATTGAGTACACCCACCTGACAAAATTTTCAATTTACAGAACATTTAAAATGTCCTTCATACCCTTTCTGGAAAAAAAAATTAAAAAAACGAAGATTCCGTTTCATTTTGGCAGAATCATCCCACCATCCCCATAGTCTTCAAAAATAACAAAAAAAAAAATGTTCGAGATTATTTTTCGGACAATATCATTTGTACGAAAAAAAATATGGAACACAATTTTTTTACTCAAAACCCTAATTTGCAAACCCTAAACCCTAGTTAGATCAAAAAAATTAAAAGGCCTAAACTTACCTTACTGGAAGGCGGCGGCAAGGGGCGACGGGGAGGCGCGGCGTGTTCGACGGGAAGGGGGGCGGCGTGAGCGACGGGAAGGGGTGCGTGTGCGATGGGGAGGGCGGCGTGAGCGACGGGGAGGGGGGCGTGAGCGACGGGGAGGGGCGGCGTGTGCGAACGGCGGTGAGGAGGGGCGGCGGCCGCAACGGGGAGGGGATGCGCCGTTCGCGGCCGCGAAGGAGAGGTGGGAAACGGGCGGCGGCCGCTGCGAATGTGTGAGGCCGACGTCAGCGTGTCGGCTGGGGAGGCTGGCCGCGAACGTGGGTTGCCGGCGCCGTTTGTGGAGAAGAGGAGGGAGGTGGGTGCGCCGTTTGTGAAGTAAGAAATGAGGGGAAGAGGGAGTTTAATTAAGGTTTGAAATAGAAAGGGCATTTTTTAGATTTTCACGTGGGTGTTCTTATCCGAACTGTGTATCCCCTCATCGCGTGGGTGTCCTCAATAGGTCGGTGTGTGTCTATAACCGCACACTAGAAAATAATACCAGGCCCAAGCACTTGCAATACAGCCCAAACTAATGGGCCAAGGCCCAATAACAAACTAAAGCTCACGAAACAAAAAATACGGGTTTGACTATATGCACCTCCATTTCAGAGGGATGCACTCCCCCGATTTATACACTCCCCCTAAAATTGGACACGCCCTCCCTCAATTGTCTTAATTGCCCTTGTCTCCATTAAATTTATATTACTGCCCGCACCCCACCCACATCTTCATCCTCTCCACTTTCCCCCACCCACACCAGCCGGCCGCCGCCCCTCGTCCGGCCGCCTGACGCCGTGCCCGCCCACCACCGGCCGCCACCACGTCTGGCCGCAAAAAAGAAAGGGAAGAAAAAAAACAAAATCCAACAAGTCGCCGCCCCCCTCGTCCGGCCACCTCTTCGTCTGGCAGCCTGACGCCGTGCCCGCACACCACCGACCGCCTCCTCGTCTAGCCACGAAAAAAAAGGGAAAAAAAAAATCCAGCCGTCGTCCTGCTCCGCCCACCACCGGCCGTCCGCAGATCCCGCCGTCTCCCCCCCCCCCCCCAATTTTCTTCCTTCCCTCTCCCTCTCTCCGTCGCGACTCCTACCTCTTTTTTTCTTCTGAATTTTTGCTCCCCCTCTCCCCTGTTCCGAATTCCGGCAATTCCCCGCCGTCGGCCGTCCCCATCCACCCCGATCCCGTTTCAAGGTTGGTCCAAATTAATTAGGGTTTTTTTTTTTGGGTTAATTAGGTTTTCTGCTTCTGCAGATTTTTTTTTGACTATGCAATGTCGACCAAATATACTTTGGTCGACAAATTGTTGTCGACGAGTATATTTCGTCGACATTGCATGATCGAATTTTAATTTTTTTTTCCGGCCAATATTTTCGATCATATACACTAAATATGGTCGATCAACCAGTGTCGAAATTTATAAAAAAATGTTGTGATATTTTTTATGTATATTTTGGAATTTATAGATGTTTTTTGGTTTTGATTTTATAGTCGCCGGAAATGGGTGTTGGGGGTGGTCGGAAGTGTAGTGTAAGTGGAAGGTGAAAGAGATGACAGTATGGGGGTGTGTTCAGTAAAGGGGAGTGCGTCTAGTATACTATATTTTAATGAAGGGCATTTTTGGTTTTTTACACTATTATTTTATTAATATACTGAAAGGGGAGTGCATCTCTCCGAAACGGAGGTGCATATAGTCAAACCCAAAAAATACTAACGCTGTGATTCTAATTTCTAAATATCTTAGACCATTTCTAAAGAGGAGGTAATTTTTCTATTTGAAACAATGTCTTTTGGTGTTAGGTTGAAATCCCTCCGTGTGAGGGTGGGATTCAATAAGGGCATGTTTGTTTTGGGATTACGTAGGATGGGGAAGATGGGGATGGGGAAATCCTGGATGGAGAAATTCTGATGAATAGTGATTGTGTATGTTTGTTTTGGGATGTTGAGTAAGATGGAATGTAACTTTATGTCAAATCAATTGTGTAAGTGTGTGTGATGTTGTATTATATAATATAACTTTATGTCAAATCAATTAGTAAGAGTGGGTGATGTTGTATTATTATAACTAGTATTGTACCCGTGCGATGCACAGTTATATATTTGTCAATAATCAAATTATGTATGTAATTTTTGTTGAATATTTTAAAAATAACTCTTTTAAGAGTTTAATAAAAAATAATTAGTCAGTTGGCAAGTTGGCAATTACATTTATCCACTAAACCATATAATAAATCGCTGTTTTGAATTTTGACAGTATACTACTTTCTAATACGAAAAATACACACTTTGATATCCACATTGCATCTCAAATATCCCAATACTCTATTCACATGTCAATAATTTCAATTATTATAATTATAATATTGTTTTACACAAAAATGGTATATTGTTCAAATAAAAACTAACACTTACATGTAAAACTTGATTGTATGCATTTTCAATCGATTTCCAAAGGTTTGATAAATGTATTTCTACTAAATTCTAGTGAATGAAGGCATGCATGTCTTTCTGAGAGCAAGAATCGTGGAAAGTTTGGCCAGACAGTGAAGATCGAGGCATACATGTAGCAGCAAGGTTTGACGATTCGCACATCTTCTGACAGCCATTGAAATGCATCCCAGCCAATCTATTGTTTTTGAAATATTTTTTTTATTTTTCAAAGGCCCAAGTTGCATAATCACTCTGCAACAATTGAAGACATATAAACATCATTTACAACATATTTACCATCAAGAACTTGATTACCTATTATGTCAACATTATAAGTAGCCACCTAAAAACATTAAATATGCTTGGTTTTTGGGCTAAAAATATATATACAAACATTTACTAATGAAGAACACATTAATACAAGGCTCTCCTCTTGCACAGTACCCTCCTGTGTACAGTCGTACATGAGAGCCTCCCCTATCTCTAGAGCATGATCAGAACCTTATTCTGCATACAAAAAAAATTATATTTTACAGTACTATATAATATGTACACTCAATTATTAAGTAGAAAGTATAACAATATGCTTATTATTTAAAGGGCAAAATGATTTTTAAGGATCGTATTTAGGGGGTGGCAAAATGAGAACTGTAACTTTTCGGTCTGACAATTTAAGGACAGTAATTTTTAAAAGTTGCGAATTGAGTCCAAATCAGCCCGCGTGGGACAAATATCCTAAAAATAAATTGCTTATGTGTATAGTGTCAAAACATAAATACTAACCGAGTGAAAACCAAAATCTAATACAGTAAAAGAAATCAGAGGACGTCATCTGAATAAAAAAATAAGTAGTGTTGCGCGTGCATGTAAAAATCGTTTGTCATGTATAAGAATCATAAACAAATTTAGAGTGTTGGAATGTAACTTACCGGACTTGTTTCCTCTGTAAGACGGTAACAACTTTCTCATTTACTCTGTAGTTAAAGCAACAAAAAACCATTAATCCAACTCCTCATCGTACACAACACAAAATTTAATCGGCTGAAATACTTCAAGAAAGTTGAATAACTACATGGGATGATGAATTTAAAATAGGTACTTATAATACAATATTTGATTTATTGTAGGAACTCTCAACGATCCCAGAATGGGTATTCTGTAAATTGAAAACAAAGCAAAAAATTGGTTAGAAAAAATGAAAAACACTGGTGCGAAAAATATACAGAAAATACATGCAATACTTATGAGATTTATCAGTATAATATAAAATCCCAACATTCAAGAATTAGTATTCTATATCTCAAAAAAGAAAATGAAAAATAAGCAGCGAAATAAAATATTTGTAATTCAATAAACATAATAAAAAAAAAAATTCTTATAGGTGAAATATTTTGCTAGTATCTAAATTTACAGAAAATACATGCAATAACTATGAGATTTATCAGTATAATATAAAATCCCAACATTCAAGAATTAGTATTCTATAACTCGAAAAGAAAAATGAAAAATAAGCAGTAAAATAAAATATTTGTAACTCAATAAACATAATAAAGAAAATTCTACGCATTATTGGAGTGTTGGTTTCATAATCTTTATAGGTTGAATATTTTGCTGGTATCTAAATTTGATGTTGGGTGAATGAAATTGGGATGAACAGTTGGTACGGCATTGGTGAAAATTGAGCATTGT
Source organism: Galeopsis tetrahit (assembly GCA_963675135.1). Classification (NCBI taxonomy): domain Eukaryota; kingdom Viridiplantae; phylum Streptophyta; class Magnoliopsida; order Lamiales; family Lamiaceae; genus Galeopsis; species Galeopsis tetrahit. Next base: position 70,859,546 of record OY776132.1, read on the forward strand.
ACCATGGAAAGGTAAACTATATTTCTCATTCATAGTAAACTACTTGAACCCTCTTTCCCAATCCTTAGAATTTTCTTTGTTTGGTCTCAATTATATTGTGAATTTTTTATGTTCCAAAAATCAGTTTGTTTACCTATAGGGTGAATCATTTGCACCCCAAGAAAGAATCCTTCAATATGACAGAAAGAAGTGGGATAACAACATGTATCTTTAAAATAGAGAATTAGGGCAAAGAGAGCTAAATGAAAGTTTCTTTAAAAGAATATCTTAAAAGTAGGTAAAGGAAATTTGAGATAACTTTGGTATATAAGCACCATCGAGAACGCCACAGACATCGGTTATCTGACTGTCACTGACTCTCGGTTAGAGACTACTACATTGCCATTCTTAGAAAATATTGAAGAATTCTTCAACACATAGTCCAATTAAACAAAATCGAAAGAACACTCGGGAAATATTTGAAAACAACACAAAGAATGTTCATACCAAGTGTTGATTAGTGTTTTTGTTTCATGCCTTCGTTCATTTTCATCTCATTTTTGCTACTTCGCGTCTTTGATCGCTTTACATTTCATCGCCATCAAATCTCTGAAAAAGGAAAACAATAAATTTGAGTTATTTAATTCTCAACTCCATCAATGGCATACTAAACATAAAATGCTAAAAGTTGAAATGTACAACTGTTTAAAGAAGATTATAAGTTCGACCAAATATACTCTTAAAGGGTCAGTTTCACAACAACAAAAACTTAAAATGTGTAGTACAGTATATTACAGATATCAACAATGGATTTCACTCTATGTTTACTGATTCAAAGATTGTTTAAACTCTTCAATATTTTGTTGAATCATTTCATGTCATGAACTGTCTAAGATTTCTTTGCTTAGAAGCTGGCAGATAACCTCTTCGAGTTAATCAGACGTTGTCAGAAGAAAAAATCAAGATAGCTTACGTTGAGAATAACTACACAAGTTTTAAGATGGTTTCACTTATCTTTATTGTTGCAAACAATTAGGGGTGAACCTTCGCCACCAAGCTGGTCCACCCAATATCTAAATCTAACAAACACAATCTAGACAATCATGATTGAAAAATAATAGTGCTTTAATAAATAAAAAAAAGGCATAAAATCAATTGCAATGATAATTTCTAAACATCATTTCAAGAAATTATGTGAACCATTATAATATTTAATTTATCGACATAAAGGCTAAAGCCTCTCATTCCATAAAGAGAAATCATTACTTGAAGAGTTGATTCAGACAGATGATTTTGATCAGAATAAAAAATTGGTCAAAATCACAACTAAGGTTAATAAAAGGGCAATCGAAAACATGTGAAATAAAACAATCTGCAATAGCAATAGCTAAAGAAGCTAATATGCAAGAGTAAACAATCCTAATGCAAAGAATAAAACCAAACAAACAACAATCCTAAGAGATTTGAGTAGCAAATTACAACTAATCTCAATATCAATTGAAGATCTATGCCAATAAAGAATTCACAATTGGAACCAAATAAAGAAAATTCTAAGAATTGGGAAAGAGGGTTCAAGTAGTTTACTATGAATGAGAAAGATAGTTTACCTTTCACCAACACCTACAAACTGTTCATCCCAATTTCATTCACCCAACCTCAAATTTAATTTAGATACAGCAAAATATTCCACCTATAAGGATTATGAATAAAAGAATTTCAGGAAATTGACAAACATAATAAGTGCAATTAACACAAATTCATGGGTGAATTGAATAAACAAATTCATAAAATTGACATATGTGATTTAGTAAGTTACCAGGGGAGGAAAGATAGCATCGTCGGCGAAGGGGCGAGGACCGGCAGTGTTATAGGACATTGCGGCCGATTACAAACGCGACATAGCGGCCGACGACAAAGGCAACTTGTACAACGAATGCAACTTTGTAGTGATGGCACCGGAAATAAAAATGAGAAAATGCTTTGTAAAAAATTCAGATGAGAGGGTGCGAGAAAATCTAATTTTTTTGAAAGAGTCAAAGAGGAGATGGAGCAACTGGAGTAAAGTTGGACGATTCAGGCGTGGAGAATAAGCAAATAGGGGCTACTAATCTATATCTAGGCTCAACTAAAAAAATATTTTTTTATTTCAGCTATTTTAGGCGGGATCTTCCCCAGCAAGCTACTATTGTATTTTTATATATATAGAGATAGTAGAATATATAGATATTTTTAAAGGTAAATGTAATTGGATGTTGAAATTCGGATGTGAAATCCCGAACTAGAACAAGACGGGAGACGTTACGTCCCACGTCCGGACGTGTGAGTCCCAAAACAAACATGTCCTAATTGTTTCTCTGTTGATTCGGTGGGGCGTAGTGGAGGCCTTGCTGTTATTTGGAATAATAATAATAATACGTGCGGTATTTTGAGCTACTCGAATAATCACATTGATCTTAGGGTTAATGATGAAGGGGGTGATTGGAGACTTTCGGGTACTATGGCTTTCCAGAGAGGAGTCGTCGCCAACTCTCGTGGAATTTATTAAGACAACTTGTGAATGTGAATGATTTGCCATGGGTTTGTATTGGGGACTACAATGACTTACTTACTTCTAGCGACAAACGGGGTAGAGTGGAGCACCCTCAATGGTTGTATAGAGATTTTCGTGAGGCTGTTAATGACTGCAATCTCACAGACATCCCGCTTTCAGGATATAAATTCACATGGTTCAGAGGTCGAAATGCGAAGACGGCGGTGGAGGAGAGACTAGATCGCGCAATGGCCAACACGTCATGGCATTCGCGATTTTCAGAGGCTGTCCTGAAAAATCTTGTGGCCCCAGTGTCGGACCATAATCCAATCATACTCAACACCAACCCTATTGTGGGGAGAGCGAGGAGGAGAGTGTATCGCTTTGAGAACAAGTGGTGCAGGGAGCCGGACCTGAAGCTAGTGGTTCGTAATTGTTGGGATGATTTCAAAGATTTTGATATTCAGCGGGGTTTGAATGCAACAAGAGAATCACTACAAAAATGAGGGAACAAAGTCGAATTTAAATTTCGGCATGAGAAAAAAGAACTAGAAAGACGTATCGAGTTACTACAATCTGACTTATCTACTAACGACAAACGGGCCTATATGGAAGCAAGAGCAACGTTGAGTGGGTTGATGGTCAAGGAGGACGTCTTTTTGAAACAAAGGGCTAAAGTTTTTTGGCTATGTGATGGTGACCTCAACACCAAGTTTTTCCATCAAACTACATCATCTCGAAAGAAGAGGAACATGGTGATTCACTTGAAAAACGATGTTGGTGACTGGGTAGATGGTCAACACGGTTTGTGCGATTTAATTATGCCCTATTTCACTGATCTATTCGCACCTGCTGAACTCGATGGAATGGATGATCAATTTATCACACAGGTTCCACTCATAATTACGCCAGAGCAAAATGAAAGGCTGGGAGGAGAATTCTTAAAAGAGGAGTTTGATTTGGCAATTAAATCAATACATCTTGATAAATCCCCGGGACCTGACGGCTTTAACCCGGGATTTTATAAAACTTGTTGGGACGTCTTTGCTGCGGGGAAGGAATGGCTAGAAAGAGGTGAATTTCCGGCTGATTTAAACATAACAAATGTGGTTTTCTAATACCAAAAGTGGACAGCCCCCAATCAGTGAGGGATTTACGACCGATTTCCTTGTGCAATGTTGTGTACAAGATCATCTCCAAAGTTTTGAGCAACCGTTTAAAGGAGGTCTAGCCAGGGCTGGTGGATAAAGCCCAGTCTGCTTTTATATCAGGTAGATCGATTTAGGATAATGTGTTGATAGCATATGAAATCCTACATGCCATGAAGAACAGGAGCCGAGGCAGAAAGAAGGATGTGGCGATCAAAATTGTTATTAGTAAAGCCTACGATCGGGTGGGCTGGCGATACCTAGAAAACATTCTACTGAGGATGGGGTTCTCGTCTAGATGGACACACTGGATGATGATGTGTGTAAGGTCGGTTCAGTACACGATTCAGGTTAATGAGGATGGAGTGGGACCAATTCTGCCAAGCCGGGGATTGAGACAAGGTGACACACTCTCGCCTTACCTATTAATTATATGTGCGGAAGGGCTGTCGGCTGCAATGAATAACTCGATTTATTTAAGGACACTCTCCTCAAATTTGATTAGAATAGATCTATCTCCTTCGAATTGTCATAAATACAATTTTTATCATTTTAATACATTTTCCAAACACCCCCCTATTAAATGCACCCCGACCCTCTCCTTCGTTCTTCCCTCCTCCCTCCATATTGCATAGCCAGAAAAAAAAAAAAAATTGCTATCCCCCTCCCTCCCCAACTCACTCATCCCCAGCCCCCCCCCCCCACCCCAAACCCGCACCGCTCTCTCCCTCTGCTTTTTTTCCCCCTTGTTTCTATGTTATTCTCCCATCCACTCAAGCTCCCCAATCCAAGCCCTCTTCTCTCTCTCTCTCCCCTCTTGTGCACGTTTGGAGCAGGAATAATGTATGTCTTTTTTTTTTTAATTCGACACATCAGAGTCGATTATATACACTCTCGTCGACAACAATTTATCAACGAGAATGTATATGGTGGAATCAGGTGTATCAATTTTTTATTTTTTTTCGGCAATTGTTGATCGATCATATACACTCTCGTTGACAATAATTTATCGATGAGAATGTATATGGTCGAACCTGGTTTGTCGATTTTTTTTAAAAAAATGAATAATATTTAGTAATAATAACAAACAATCTCAACAACAAAAAATTAATAATAATAAGGGAAACAATTGTGTGAAATATTTTGCACATGAAATACGTCTAATTAAGGCCATTAAAAAAAAAAATCGTGGGTTAGAAGCCCGGATTCGGGTTGCCCAGCAAATATGTGGTTTACTATATGACCAAAATATAGTTACTATATGGTCAAAGTATTACCACTACAAGTCAAAAGTTTACTACTATATGTTTAAAAATATTATGACAAATTCACCCAAAAAAAACTAAGTGTCCAGAATATTTTTGTACATGTAGTAATACACTTTTGATCTTGTATTGATAAAATTTTGGTCTTGTAGTAATATAGTTTTAGTCATGTAGTAAAATAATATTTGAGAGCGAAAAAATATATTTTATATGCAATATTGCACACAAGTTTTTGTGTCATAATAATAATTTAGGTAATTTTACACATCCTTATTTTTTCATTCATTGTCCATATCAATCATAACAATTGTCATTCCTATTTCTTTTCTTTACCACTTTCAATCCACCATATTATCATTCTATCGTGAAGAGAAAAAAAAAAATAAAGGGAAAGAACTTTAAGCACTATCAAACAATAATAGTTGGGGGAAAATTATAGGACCATCGAGAACGGTTTTTCTTCACAATAGACTTTGAAACCCATGTTACTGTTAGACTATATTGACTGTTTGGACGAAATGACGATCTGTTGAGAGAGAACGAGAAGGGCTTTTGAGATGGTTTTAATATTAGTAATGAGACGGAGTACTTCGCTAATAATGATTATATTAAAAACTTAAAGCCATAAGTTCACATGTCGAATCAGAGGCCGAGGTGCCGTTAAAAACCTTGTCCGAGAAAACCCTCTCCTTAGGGATAAAACCCGGGACAAGGAAAAGGTACACCCCTCTACAGTACAAATAAGTACATAAATGTGAAATATTTTTTGTCCATATCACTAAGAAGAACGTGAAGAAGAATCAGACTCTATCCAAATATTGGAGTCCCTTCTTCACTTACACGGTGATCGTTGTCATTATTGCACACCGATTAGGATGACAATGGCCACGATGGCATCAAGAAAGAGTTTTTTTTAGGACATAGACTGCAGCTTCAGCATTGTTTTCTCTTCGAAAAAGGTCCCTTCTTCACTTACACGGTGATCGTTGTCATTATTGCACACCGATTAGAATGACAACGGTAATAGCGTCCCACAAATTTACTCGACTGACTCTTTGCCGTTGTTGAGCTTTTTGCCTTCCAAACAGTCACAACTGTACCAGTCACATCAAATCAAAACACAAGATTAACAACTAATGACTTAAAACATTTAGTTATAATATCAAGAGAAGTGATATTATGAGGAGATAAGGACCTCTGGCAAAGCTATCGGGTCTAGGTGACACACGAGGTGGATGCTTGTAAATCCACGATTTTAGCCATCTGGGAAAATTTTTTTTATATAAGACAGACTAAGGAAATTTTCATTGTGAAAAAGGTTAGATATGCCATATGCTCACTTTAAAAATGGTGCAACCATGTAGAGCTTCGTGCCCGTTATTCCATAAGATACGCCATCAGCATTTACATTTGCATGTTGGAGCACATCAATTCGCTGCCGCTATTTCCTGCAAAACAAAAAATAAAATAAAATAAATAATAATATCTTATTAAAAACAGTTTGTAAATAATGTACACATATAAAAATTGAGAAATAAAAATAACATACACTTATTTCTTTTTTAGTACGAGGAGCAAATAATGTATCTTCCTTCACACCAGCAACTATGTACAATCTAATTCTCTGTTGATGTGGTCCGAATATCATTTCAAAGTAATCGTCCTTGTTGAGAAGCCCCGAAACATCTATACCCGTTTCTTCAAGAACCTGCATTTCCCAATCAAAGGGTAAACCTATTGCATCATTTCTAAAATAGAATATGCCACAAAAAAAGAGAGAAACACAACAAAAATACTCAAAATAATTTTTACAGCTGCCCAAATTTAATACTCCGTATAATTAAAAGATCACTTCAATCTACAAAAAAAATCCAAGATTTGAAATATCATTTACGGTAATATTAGAACAAAAAAAAAGTTAATTTGTACATTTGTGACTTTATTTGGTGGTGTTGGAGAAATTTCAATGTTAGAAACAAGCATTTTTAGAGGTTTATATAAAAGAAGAAAAAGATGACAAATTATTTGAGTGGTTCAAAAAGAGACATAAAATATTATTGTAATGATGAGACACATAATTAAAATTGTTGAGAATTGAGCATAAAAGTATAAAACCAATATTCATGCAAAAACTAGGATTTTTTCTTACTTCTCTGATGGCACAGTTGTGATCTTCCTCATCTTTGTTCTTTTTTCCACGAGGAAAGCTCCAACTTGGCCCTTTCCACCCCTTCACTAGTAAGCACTGAAAATAAGAAGAAGAAAAAATGTAATTTTAGAAAATGACTTGTATGCATGTGTAAAATCGTATAAAATTCTAAAATTATGTATAAACCCCACAATTCAAAACCGTGTAAAATTCCCGGGTCATAAAATGAAGCAAGTATACTACCCAGAAAATCGTAAATGGGCATATTAAGTTGTAACATTAATAATCATGCATGCAAATTAATTAAATTAAAATATGAAGTAGTACTCACTCTTTCATAGGTTTCATCGAGTATAATGGCACCCATCACTGGTAAGCTAAGTTTATACGCAATGAAGTTCTTGTATATGTCATCTAATTGAGGAACATATGGCTTCAAAGCATCACACTTGCTAAACACTGCAACTATTAATTAAGGATAACGTACTAGCAAGAATGAAAATTGAATTGAAGACATTTATATTGAAAATTAAAAGATGAAAAAGGATACATAAAGTAACAAATTCCTTCAAAGTCATCGACTTTAAAGATGGATTGTTTTCAACTAAATTATCCTCATAGAACCAGTGCCCTTGCTCCATATGAAACAAAAGACACTCGAACGATTGTTTATCCTCCTCAGGAACATTGAGGACAAAGCGACTGCAAAACAACAAAATCGAGAAGAGAGCCGAGTAAGGAGACTGAATAATTAAAACAAGTACTATTATTGTTGTGATTCTTGATTATTTTCTGTAATATGCGTCTACGGATCTAATACTTAATTCTGTACGACTTTTTGTTTTTATCTGAAAATGCATCAACACAGTATTAATTATATTCTCAAAAATAAGCATCATGCTTATTCCACTTTTTTGTTTTTCCCTCTTATCGTATACATTATTAAAAATTACTACCATACTTTTAACTTAATCTCCGATTACCCCAGCATATAGTTAAGTATTCATTCACGATTTTCAGCACACATAATAAATTTACAAGCTAATTTCTCTCACCACCAAAACTAATTTATCAAGAAATCAGTAATCCTTAATTCGTAATAAAATAATCCTTACACAGCAGTCTAACATAAAAAATTCCTCCCCTTAATATGTCCAAAAACAGCGCACAATCGTACCCAAAATTTAGATACGGTACCGAAAATTTCAAATAATTTTAATATTTTTTTAATATGAAAAATTCGATATACTAAAATTTAGATACTACATATTTACTTCAATTATAAGAATTTAATCACCACCGACTTCAGAAGAAAATTGGAAGTATAAATAGAAGTCAAAAAAAAGTTTCAACCAAACGAAGAGACTCCCATGCATGAATTTACACACATACACAATTCCGTACGTACATGTAAAGATCGTCGATTATTTCTTGAGACGGTAGGCATTTCTTGAAAGCAGCCATCGATTCTTTCTTTTGGCTGATCAAGAAATTAATTAAGGTAGAAATAGCTAAACGAGAGACGCACGGTTACATATATATATGTTTTTCTAATACATTTGTTAAGTCGGCTTCGGTCGGTTATTTCAGATTTATATTTCATCTGATTTTGTTTCATTGGTATGATAAGAAAGGTAAAGGGTTTTTTCTAATTATTAGTTGGATGTTATTAATAATTATATAATAGGTCCCAATATTACTTTGGAAATGGAAACTCTAGTTTTTTTATTAAAACACAACATATACTGTATAACTCACGCAATTAATTGATATATACAGTATGTCTTTTGTTTGAGAATTGTCGAGAAATCAGTAATTCGTAATAAAATAATGGCAAATAATTCATTTTAGTCCATACTTTTCACTTTTTACTAAATTTAGCACATTTTTTTCATTTTAACTAAATTATACTCATACTTTTCATTTTGTTATCAAATTTAGTACAAACTTTTTATTTAATACCCATACTTTTCATTTTTAATCAAATGTAACATATATTTTTTATGTTTTATCAATTTTATCACATATTTTTATCAATTAATTTAAAATACAAAAAAAAAAAAACATATGTAAAAACTATCCAATAATTAAAAAGAAAAAAAATCTTAAATATGTTTAATTTAAAAAATTCAATTTAAAAGCTATAATTTAAAAAATTTAAAAATAATTGAGATCGAATTGAAATTATCTAAAACTATTAAATTAAAAAGAATATAAAAAAATACACTAATTAAAATAAATTGTACTCCCTCCGTCTACCAACATACTTTTGATTGATGGAGGAAGTATAATATTTTTTTTAAATAATGTTTTGAGATTCTTTAAATAATTTTTATTTTTTTATATTTTTTAAATTAAAAAATATTACTATATAATTTTAGATTTTTTTTATAGAGTAAGATATATTTATTAATTAAATAAATTAAATTAAATTAAATTTATAAAAAGTATGAGTATAAATTGAATAAGAGTAAAAAAAATTTTGTTAAATTTGATACAAAATTAAAAGTATGAATATAATTTCGTTAAGAAAAAAAGTGTAGCCAAAACTGAATTTACACATATACATATGCATTCTTTCGGCTGATAAAGAAATCGCAACGTATTTGTAATTAGATTTATGACCATTTTAAAAATAAAATATTGTAATTGGAAAGTATCAATTTTATAGAATAATAATAATATTTTAATATTAGGTTGGTCTTCTGTTCATAGTTTGCACAGTGTAGCGTAAATATAAAATCAAGTAACTTTTGTTTAAGTGGTTACAGACACCTCTCATAAGTACGAGGTCATAAAAAACTAGAGACGGACCCATGTAGGGCCCATGGGCCCCATTAATTTTTTTTATATATATATATATATTTCTTCCGTCTCGTGATTATTCGTATACTTTTTTATTGAGACGTCTCAAAGTTTTTTGTACACTTATAATACGTAAATAATTTATAAAATTAATACTCTTACTACATTATTTTATTTTTAAAATTGCCACTCATTTTGTATCCACATTCTTCCCTACATCTCACTAAATTATCTTTTAAACCTCACTAAATCACCCAAAAATATACTTCCCTACATTATTTATTTTTAAAACTGTCACTCATTTTGGGTCCACATTATTTCGTACATCTCACTAGATCACATTTAAACTGCACTAAATCAACCAAAATACTTCTCATTTATTTAACCTCACTAAATCACTCAAAATACTCCTCATTTATTTGACCTCACACATCACAAAAAATTCAAAAGTGAACTTCTTAAGGTATGCAAGTCATCATGGAATAGGGGGTAAATTTTAAGTTCTACATTTGTTGACTAATGTCTCAACGAGAATGCACGTTAAATTTTAACATTAATTGTTTCACTTATTATGAGTTGAAACAGTTAAAATTAATTTTCTTTGAAACATAATAAAAGTCATTAAATTTAAATTAATAAAATGAGTTCTATTGAAAATTTTATAATGGATTTTTGTTTGTAGGTATAAAATTTTGTAATATTATTTTTTATTTATAGTAATGCAAATCGTCCCATCCAAAATTTATGGGTCCAAGAACTACATTTTTTTCAGTTAGAGTGCTGCTGTAATGAAAATGAAAATTCAAAAAAGAAGTTGAAGACCAATCAACATGATTGTGGAGAATCTGGAGATGTTCAAACAAAATAGAAAAGTCTTGAAATTTCACCAAGATTTCGATTCCTTTGCTACTCATGTTGTACTCTTTCTCACACTTACGGAGCCAGAAAATTTCGATAGGAAACCCGATTAACATTAAATTAAAAATAAAACAATATGTACTTATTATATTTATCGAATTTTATAGGATAAAATTGTCAATGAATTTCATTAAATTAAATTGAACAAGTTGACTTTTATTTTGTTTTGAAGTTTTAATAGTTCAATTCAAAATAAAGTAAAATAATTTAAAAATTGCTAAAATATTAAATTTAAAAAATATTTTATTTCTTCGGTTGTAAATGTCTTTTAATTAATACATTAATGTGTTCCAATATTCTATTATTTGCATGGTTTGACCGACACAATTTATGTATGTAAAAAATGAATAGCAATTTTAAAAATAAAATGATGTTGAGAGAATATTAATTTTATTGGGTATTTCTATATTAAGTGTGTGTAAATAATCTTGTGACGTTCCAATAAAAAAATGTGCAAATAATTAGGGGAGGAATGAAGTATATATATATTAAAAAAAATGGTGGGGGCTGGAACCGTCACTGCTGTCTCTCACACTAGTATCAAACTCCAACTCCGACTTCTTTTATTGTTGGGCTTGCTACCTTATTCAAAAAAATATACTATATACATATTGATTAATTAATTATAATATTCGAATTAATCTGCATGGAAATCATGGAGGATTGGAGGTTGGTGATTTTGAATCGGATTTTATGGAGTTTCTTGGATTCAGGGGGGTTTTTGTTTTAATTACAGATTCTTATGCGATTACATGAACACAATCGTAACTGAAAGGGCTGGCCAAATTTGTTAATGATTTGGAAATTAGTGCAGGTCCTTTCATACGGGAAGATATCAGTTTTGTGTGTATGATGTACTTGAAACTTTTCCTTCAATATTAAAGATATGTAAGTGTTGAAGTATAATGTTGCAAATAATGTTGCGGCATGGAATGCAGCAACACACACACATACCTTACTAATGTAGGTTCTAGAAGAAGAGTAGTTTTCACTAACTAGTAGTTGTTAGTTAGTTAGATGGAAGACTCTAGAATGTGAGTCTCCCTCTATATATATATTGTACATACTACACAAGCGAATGTCAAGAAAACCAGCCTGCACCTTTTCCCTTAGAAAGTGAACATCAACTTCGATATGCTTTGTACGAGAGTGAAATGCTGGGCTGAATGCAAGAGTGATAGCCCCTTGGTTGTCACACCACAGCAAGCCAGGAGTGGAGATGGGAATGTGTAGCTCTTTGCATAGGCTAGCAATCCACATAATGTCCGTAGTAGCAAGAGCTAGAGCTCGATATTCAGCCTCAGTGCTGCTGCGTGCAACCACAGATTGTTTTCTAGAACTCCAAGAGATCAAGTTCTTGCCAAGTGTGATGCAAAATCCTGAAGTACTCCGTCGATCATCAATGCTAGAAGCATAATCCGCATCCACGAACCCCTGCAACCTGTAATCTAAAACTGGAAAAAAATAGATACCATAAGTAAGGGAGCCTTTAAGATATCTAAAAACTCTCTTACAGGCTTTCCATTGATTTTGTGTGGGATTTTGCAAAAACTGAGACAACTTGTTCACACTGAAGGATATATCAGGCCTGGTGAGAGTTAGATACTGAAGTGCTCCAACAATACTTCTGTAAAGGGTTGGATTCTCAAAAGGAGGGCTATCTGTGATGGATAGTTTGGAAGATGGGCAGATGGGAGATGGACAAGGCTTGGAATCAGAAAGGTGTGCCTTTGAGATGATGTCATGTGCATATTTAGATTGAGTCAGCTTGATATGAGAAGATGTAGAGTGAGCCTCAATGCCCAAGAAGTAGTTGATTTTCCCCAAATGTTTGAGTGAGAACTTAGAGTGAAGACCATCAATGAGTGATTGCACAAGAGCTGCATCATCACCAGTGATGAGTATGTCATCCACATAAACAAGAAGGAGATTGATCTTGCCATGCAGAAATCTATGGAACAAGCAGTGATCAGATGAGGAGTGTGTAAAACCCTGCAGCTGTAAGAAGGCCTTGAGAGTGTCATACCATGCATTTGGTGCTTGCTTAAGGCCATATAAAGCTTTGTGAAGCTTGCATACAAAGTGAGGATGCTTTGAGTCAGTAAAGCCTTCAGGTTGAGCAATGTATACGGTTTCATGGAGTTCACCCTTGAGGAAAGATCAGTTCCTTCTGAGCTGGTTGTTGAGCTCAGTTTCTGATACAATGCTTGGACATGTAAGTAGATGTGAGCATTCTTTTCAGCTGTGGCTGGTGTTTGAGTCTTTATTTCAATCACAATCTGGTGCAAAAGCAATGATACTCAGGCTACAACTTCAAACTTTGACAAAGGGTGATCTGAGCATAGATGCATATATTTTGAAGATGAGGTCTATTGCAGATGGATTGCATCATGTTGGTCACATGATCACTGATACAGAGCTTGTGCTGTATATCCTTGGGGGATTGGGTGCTGATTTTGATGCTGTGGTGGTCAATCTCACAACTAGAGGCACTATACCTTCATTGCCAGAAGTGCAATCTATATTGCAAGCTTATGAAGTAAGGCTACTGTCTCACAGCTCTCACTCGGTTCAGATTGCTGGAGGTAATATATCCACTCCTTCTGCTCATCTTGTTTCTAGAGATCATGGTGCAAATGCTAAAAGCACAAACAGAGGCAAGGTGTATCCTAAACCTAGAGTTGTCTGTCAATTGTGTGGAAGGAAATATCATGTAGCAGCTAAATGCTATAAACGATTTGATCAGTCCTTTACTGGCCTTGAAAACATTCAGCCTAGATCACAACTCTCCAACAATCGACCACCTCCTCAGTATCAAGCTCATCTCACTCACACTACTCCCTATCCACTCTACCCTCAATTTTCCCCTGCACCTACTACATATCAGCCTGCTCCTGCACCTATTGCTCTCACAAACCACATGGACCTTGGTACCTCTTCCACTTCTTATCAGCCTCAGAACTCCTCCTGGTGTGTTGACAGTGGTGCAACTCACCATGTAACATCTCAGCTTGCTAATCTGCAAGTTAACACTCCTTACCAAGGTATGCATGCTCTTGTTGTTGGTAATGGTGCTTCCACTTCTATTGAGCATACTGGCACTATTTCCATACCTGTAAATGGTGCTTCATCTTTGATGTTGAACAATGTCTTGCATGTGCCTGCTATTACTAGAAATCTTATGAGCATATCACAATTTCTTAAGGACAATGATGTTGTTATTGTTTTTTATGCTGACTGTTGCCTTGTAAAGGATCTCAAGTCCAACAAGACTCTATTGAGAGGGGTGCTTAAGGATGGTTTATACACACTGTATTTTGGATGCTTGAAGCCTCATTCAAATTCAAGCTCACACTGGAATAAAGATAGTGTATATGTTGCTAATGTTGCAGATAATGTTGCAGCATGGAATGCAGCAACACACACTACTGCTAATAAGTCTAGGACTGATGATGTTGTTAGTCAGAATAAGTCCACATGGAGATTGTGGCATTGTAGATTGGGACATCTTGGTAATACAGCTCTCACCACTGTTTTGAGAAGCTTGAATATTACTTGTAAGGAGTCTTGTATTAGTTTATGTGATGAATGTAAACTTGGCAAGTTACATATGAAGCATTTTTCTTCTGTGCAACATCACACCTCTCATGCATTTGAACTAGTACATATGGATGTTTGGGGGCCTGCTTCTAGCATATCTGTTGAAGGTTATAGATATTATCTATCTTTGGTTGATGATTACACAAGATTTGTTTGGGTGTTTCCTCTTAAAGCAAAATCTGAGGTGGTTCATGTGTTCACACAGTTTATGAAAAACAGTGGAAAGGATGTTTGGGGTGTTGATCAAAGCCATTCAACATGACATGGGAACTGAATTTCTACCAGTAGCTACATTGGTTAAACCCTTGGGTGTTCAGGTCCGTTTGTCTTGTGCTTACACACATCCTCAGAATGGATTGGTGGAGAGAAAACATCAGCATATCACTGAGCTTGGCTTAGCAATGCTTGCTAGGTCCAGACTTTCCATGGCATTTTGGTGGCATGCCTTTTCTACTGCAGCTCATATAATCAACATGCTCCCTTCTCCAGTTATTCAAAACAAGGCACCTTTTACATTACTCCATGGGAGATCACCTGATTATCATTCACTAAGGGTGTTTGGTTGTGCATGTTTTCCATTTCTCAGACCATACAACTCATCTAAGCTTCAATTCAGGAGTTCAAAGTGCATTTTTCTGGGGTATAGTTCTTCTCACAAGGGATACAAGTGCTTACATGAGTCTGGCAAAATTTTCATTTCAGCATCTGTTCAGTTTAATGAAGAAGAATTCCCATGCTTCTCCTATTCCAGTAACTCACAATCAAAACACACATCTCCTACATTTTTCTCAGCCCAATTACCTGCTGTTTCTCCACATACTCCACTCTCAGGTTCTGCTACATCTCCCTCTATACCTTCTCCTCCCACACACTTCCATAGCTCATCATCTCACATCTCAACTCCCTCTATATCAAACTCTCCCCACATCACTCAATCTCAATCCAACACACTTCCTGCAAGTCCTTTATCACCTCACATACAATCAACTTCCTCTTCCAGTTCATCCAGATATATGCTACCCCCTCCTCCCACTTCAGCTGTCAATAGCAGGCACATGCAATACATTGTTCAACATCAAAGATGAAGCACCATTTACAGGTATGGAAATAGTGCCAGTATGCTCAATAGAAGTGGAAGCACCATTACCAACAACAAGAGCATGCATACCTTGGTAAGGAGTGTTAACTTGCAGATTAGCAAGCTGAGATGTTACATGGTGAGTTGCACCACTGTCAACACACCAGGAGGAGTTCTGAGGCTGATAAGAAGTGGAAGAGGTACCAAGGTCCATGTGGTTTGTGAGAGCAATAGGTGCAGGAGCAGGCTGATATGTAGTAGGTGTAGGGGAAAATTGAGGGTAGAGTGGATAGGGAGTAGTGTGAGTGAGATGAGCTTGATACTGAGGAGGTGGTCGATTGTTGGAGAGTTGTGATCTAGGCTGAGTGTTTTCAAGGCCAGTAAAGGACTGATCAAATCGTTTATAGCATTTAGCTGCTACATGATATTTCCTTCCACACAATTGACAGACAACTCTAGGTTTAGGATACACCTTGCCTCTGTTTGTGCTTTTAGCATTTGCACCATGATCTCTAGAAACAAGATGAGCAGAAGGAGTGGATATATTACCTCCAGCAATCTGAACCGAGTGAGAGCTGTGAGACAGTAGCCTTACTTCATAAGCTTGCAATATAGATTGCACTTCTGGCAATGAAGGTATAGTGCCTCTAGTTGTGAGATTGACCACCACAGCATCAAAATCAGCACCCAATCCCCCAAGGATATACAACACAAGCTCTGTATCAGTGATCATGTGACCAACATGATGCAATCCATCTGCAATAGACCTCATCTTCAAAATATATGCATCTATGCTCAGATCACCCTTTGTCAAAGTTTGAAGTTGTAGCCTGAGTATCATTGCTTTTACACCAGATTGTGATTGAAATAAAGACTCAAACACCAGCCACAGCTGAAAAGAATGCTCACATCTACTTACATGTCCAAGCATTGTATCAGAAACTGAGCTCAACAACCAGCTCAGAAGGAACTGATCTTTCCTCAAGGGTGAACTCCATGAAACCGTATACATTGCTCAACCTGAAGGCTTTACTGACTCAAAGCATCCTCACTTTGTATGCAAGCTTCACAAAGCTTTATATGGCCTTAAGCAAGCACCAAAGGCATGGTATGACACTCTCAAGGCCTTCTTACAGCTGCAGGGTTTTACACACTCCTCATCTGATCACTGCTTGTTCCATAGATTTCTGCATGGCAAGATCACTCTCCTTCTTGTTTATGTGGATGACATACTCATCACTGGTGATGATGCAGCTCTTGTGCAATCACTCATTGATGGTCTTCACTCTAAGTTCTCACTCAAACATTTGGGGAAAATCAACTACTTCTTGGGCATTGAGGCTCACTCTACATCTTCTCATATCAAGCTGACTCAATCTAAATATGCACATGACATCATCTCAAAGGCACACCTTTCTGATTCCAAGCCTTGTCCATCTCCTATCTGCCCATCTTCCAAACTATCCATCACAGATAGCCCTCCTTTTGAGAATCCAACCCTTTACAGAAGTATTGTTGGAGCACTTCAGTATCTAACTCTCACCAGGCCTGATATATCCTTCAGTGTGAACAAGTTGTCTCAGTTTTTGCAAAATCCCACACAAAATCAATGGAAAGCCTGTAAGAGAGTTTTTAGATATCTTAAAGGCTCCCTTACTTATGGTATCTCTTTTTTTCCAGTTTTAGATTACAGGTTGCAGGGGTTCGTGGATGCGGATTATGCTTCTAGCATTGATGATCGACGGAGTACTTCAGGATTTTGCATCACACTTGGCAAGAACTTGATCTCTTGGAGTTCTAGAAAACAATTTGTGGTTGCACGCAGCAGCACTGAGGCTGAATATCGAGCTCTAGCTCTTGCTACTACGGACATTATGTGGATTGCTAGCCTATGCAAAGAGCTACACATTCCCATCTCCACTCCTGGCTTGCTGTGGTGTGACAACCAAGGGGCTATCACTCTTGCATTCAGCCCAGCATTTCACTCTCGTACAAAGCATATCGAAGTTGATGTTCACTTTCTAAGGGAAAAGGTGCAGGCTGGTTTTCTTGACATTCGCTTCATTTCTTCTGATGATCAACCAGCTGATCTCCTAACAAAACCACTTGCCCCAGCTCGATTCTCTCATCTCTGCAGCTGGTTTGCCCTTTCTTAACAAGGGTGGTCCAAATTCTTCCGGGGCATGTTGAAGTATAATGTTGCAGATAATGTTGTAGCATGGAATGCAGCAACACACACACACATACCTTACTAATGTAGGTTCTAGAAGAAGAGTAGTTTTCACTAACTAATAGTTGTTAGTTAGTTAGATGGAAGACTCTAGAATGTGAGTCTCCCTCTATATATATTGTACATACTACACATTGCAAATTGAGTTGAATATACACAAATTTAACAGTAAGTAATTTTGAGATATACTAATAAAAAAAAGTGTATAAGTAATCACGGGATTGAGAGAATATTTATTTTCCGAATTTGTACTAGTGTTTTAAATCTAACACGGTATAACTTAATTTGTTAATCCTTCATGTTTTCTGTGAAAGTATATATGACGAAAATGTATATTTGTATTTTAAGTCGGTTATTTCATCTGATTTTGTTTTATGATTCTCCAATTTGTTTATCATTTTAATGTTGTCTAATTCTCCAACATGGTTTTTATCATGCTTTTTCTATCTATATTATTTTATAAAATTTTCAAAATGCACAAATGAGAGTATAACCCAGTAATGGTTGTTTTCATCTATACTATTTGAAGAAAAATAAATAAATAACTCAACCTTGATTTCCATCATGTTTCTAGCTTTTCTTCTCAATTTTGTTGATGTTTTGTTCCCACCTTAAATTTGTACGATATTTTATATTTTTATAAATTTTCTATTTAAATATCATTATATATGATATTATCTACCTGTCATCATAATTAATATTGAATTAATTTTAAATAATTAAATCTAGGGTAAATATTTATTATTTTAATATTAATAGTTTTAAAGGAAATAAAGACCGATTTCAGGAATCACTCAATTATTAAACTATACTATTAAATTAGTAAAAATCTTACTCCGTATTAAATATAATTCATTAATTTTAAAAGATTATGAATATAAAGTGTGCATATATTATAAATTATTAATATAAAGTATAACAATTTTTTTTATCTAAATCACAGTTAGTCTACTAATGTATTTTCACTTTTCAATATATTTTTCTATATAGTAATCGAGAGTTCGGTGTGTTGACACGTGTCAATTATAAAATTAATGGAATGTGACATGTCATAATTTTAAAGAGGTCGGGTAATATATTTAAAATTAAAGTGACATGTAATAATTTTACTGATACAATTAAGAATATATATGAAATAAATATTATGGGTTGTTTAAAATTTAGTTTAAAATGAATAATTTAATAAAATTTATTAAGAGTTGTTATAATAATACTTAAATTGTTAATTTTCTAAATTTTATCATTTTTTTTTTCATATTTACTAAAGTTTGTATTATATGAGATTTTTTTTATTGTTTGTCTTTCGCGTGAGTTTGTCTTTTGAATCTACTCGACTTCAATAGTTTAACCATCTAAGAAGAAAAAAAGTGGCAAAAAGTTTTTTCTCTCTCTTTTTGTGAAGATTTGTTTTGTGTTAGGACCGAAACTATGCTAAGTCTCTTTTGGTGATTTTGAGTAGTTAGTTGACTTTGTGTTAGATGAAACGTTGCCTTTTGTGAGAGGCTTGTTTTCATGCTAACTTTCACTTTAATTTCTGCATTTTTGAAAACGTATGAAGATATGTGATGTTTTTTTTGTTGCAAGTTTTTTTTTTTTTTTGGAAGTATATATGGTTTGGGGTTAATAGGCACATAATTTAATGGCATATGTGACTATGTGAGCCACTTTTCCTCTTCTATAGGTTGGGACCATTTTCTAAAAAAAATAAAAAATAATAACCTGTTAAATATTTAAAGGTGGAGATCATTTTATAAATAAAAGGACCAAAAAAGAATACGAGCTCAAAATTATTTAAAAAAAAAAACAATTTACCCGATTCGAATACTACAATATTAAATAGTACTCCATTATTGTATTTTTTTTTTTGAAAAGATTGAAATTCAAATTTTAAAATCTAGTTAAAAAGGTATAAAAGTAATCTAATACTCCCTCCATCCATGAAAAGTAGGGACATGGAGATGGACACAAGTTTTAAGAAAATGGTAGATAAAGTAGATAAAGTAAGGGTATTATAGGGTATTGTGGGGTCCATTGTGAATAAAGTGATTGTTTAGGAATAAAGTTGATGGCAAATTGAGTAATTAAGTGATAGTTGAAGGGTGATAGTTTCCATAAAGTGCATGGGACTACATTTGGTGGACAAAGAATATGTGTCAAATGAGACTACTTTTCGTGGACGGAGGGAGTATGTCATTTGACTCATTTTACATCTAACAGTAACTCTAAAAAAAATTAAATCTAAATATTTTAGTCACCTCTAAAAAGTACCTATGAGGAACTCTCATATATATATATATATATATATATATATATATATATATATATTAATTTGTAGGTATGTACTTAAACTTTTTGTTTAGTAGAAAGTTGAATTTAACGGTAAAGAATTTAGAGAAAGGAATGAATAAAAAAAAAAAAAGAGGTATTTTTGAGTTTGTATTTATTCCATGCCTCCATCAAGAGTGTGCTAACTTTTTTAGTTTTTTTTTTTTTTTTTGTCTCTTTCTATGAACTTTGGGGTTGTTTAGTGTTAGGATCATCGACGGACCTACCGAAACTAACCGAACCGAAATATTCGGTTCGGGTTCGGTTAAAAACCGAAAAACCGAACAAAAACCGAAAAATTTCTGAAAAAATATACGTTTAAAAATCAACCCTACAAAAATACTGCAAAATTCTGCAATTCCCAAATCATATGAATCACACCAACAAAAATTCTAAATTCAAAGAATTAGAAATATTAATTGTGTACATCGGTGACTCGGCGTTGGATTGACAAGCACCAACGCGTTGGGAGGGGGTTGTGCAGCTGTGCCACCGCCGCGCTCAAACCTGTGAATCGAAACGGGATGCAGGGCTGTGCGACAAGCCACTACCGGCGACTTGTGCTCGCGTCGGCGCCAATTAATTTTATTAATCACCGGTGCCGTCGGGTGGAGAAGGAACATGTGACTGGCCAACGGATGCACAAGCAGCAAACTAAAAGTAGAGAGAGAGAGAGAAAGATTGCAGAAAGAGAGAGAGAGAGGCGTAGTGTAGAGAGAGGGTGGGGTGTCTAGGCATTTGGAATTAGGGTTTCAATATATAATTATATATATACCTAAATTCGGTTCGGTTATGGTTAATCGAAATATTTTTTTTATAAACCGAAATCGAAATCGAACACCGATTTTCTAAAAATTGTCAACCGAAAACCGAACCAAACTCATATTTCGGTTCGGTTTTCAGTTAAAAACCGAAATCTGCTCACGCCTAGACCTACGCAGTGCCCAGAGGGGGCAGTGGGCCTCCCACTAATTTTATAAATTTATTAGGGGTATTTTGGTAGTTTTACACCTATTAAAATTAATACTCCGTTTTATAATTATTTGCACACTCCTCATATAAAATTAATCCATAAAATTAATATGTATTTGAACATCATTTTATTTTTAAAATCGTCACTGATTTTGGATCTATATTTTACCCTACATTTCACTAAATTTATTTTACATCCTACTAAATCCTCCTTAAACCTTATGAAATCACTCAAAACATACTTTTTTATTTGACTCCACACCACTAAATTCACTTTTTTTTAAGTGATTTTTTAAGTGAATCGGTCAAAATGTGCAAGTTATCACGTGACAGAGGGAGTATTAACTTCTACCAAAACATAGTAAAAGTCAACTTGTTCGATCAATTTAATTTAATAAAATAAGATGTACCGACAATTTTATCATATGAAATTTTAATGAAAATAATAAATACATATTATTTTATCTTTATAGTATTGTTAATCGGGCCCCTACCAAAATTTTTTTATCCGTCACTGATTAGGATAAAAACAATGTTGTGTATAAACTCACCATAATTCAACTGTGAGTTTAACTCTCAAAATTCATTAAGTAAACGAGTTCTTACCGTGTAATGTCAAGATTGTTTCTAAGAAAAAATTAGTAATAGAGGTCACTTGATTGATCAACAATTAATTATATAGAATTATTCCTATAAATGCTAAACAGTAGCTTCTCTCTAGACACTTCCTCCCCAAAACCACCGCCTCTCCTTCATTCTTAATAACCCAAAACTATCGCCTATCTCCTTCATTCTTAATAGCCCAAAACCACCACCTAAATAATCTGTTGCCTACTTTCTGTGTAAGCGTAAGTTGCCGCGCCGCCTCTGCCTCACCGCCTGTAGCGCCGCCGTACCGCCGTTCCGTTCAGATTTTTCAGTGGGTGAAGAGGGGTCTTTTTCACGAATTTAGTTGTGATCAATGGGTGAATCTCCCCGTCGGAGCCACGGTGGCTGATCGGGTGAGTCATCTGTTTGATCCCATTTTATTTTCGTTTTAATGCTTTCTGCATGTTTTTAGTTTGTTTCTAGTTTAGATCTGGTGTTTTTAGTTTTGTTTTTTCCTATGTTGTTATTTTCTGTCTACTGTATTTTTTTTTTTCCTGTTGTTCTGGTTTCCTCCCCTCCCTGATGAGATGGGTTTTCTTCCCGTTTATGGGTTTTCCCATTGTGGCACTTTGTTGTGCCTGTTGGAGCTGGTAGTCTTTGGGTCCGTTCTTATGTGATTTGGGAGGTTTGTAGCACGAGGGGTTGTGTGCTGTCTTCTTAGATCGCGGGGCTTCCAGGCATGCCGGCATGAACGATGATCCTTCCACTCTCTCACGATTGAGTCTGAAAAATGTGGTCTTTTGGTAGAACTTTACTATATGGATAGGTGAGAGAGATGAAATGAAATATAATTTATTTCCTATCTCTGTAATTCTACCTTTTCAAAAAAAAAAAAAAAAACAATTAATTATTTCCTCAATTAAATTAAATTTGTTGATTTCATTAAGGAAAACTGTATTTATTATATATTTTTTTTTAGACTTGTGAAAACTGTATTTATTAAATATATATATAATGTAAGGTCTCAAATAGACTTCGTCCTTGAGTTGACCAGACCAACTTTTACTTATTTTTTTAAAAAAAATTATAAAATGTGTACGTTGAAAAGTGTAAGTCATTATAATTAAAAAATGCAATTCAATTTTTAGTGAAAAGTGTAAGTCACTTTAATTGAAAAGTGCAACACAATTTTTAATGAAAGATGTAAGTCATTATAACTAAAGAGTGAAACACATAATTGTTGAAAAGTGTAAGTCATATTACAATTTTTAATGAAAAATGTGAGTTATTAATAATAAAAAATGTAAGTTATTATAAAAGAAAATATTTTTATAAAGTATAAAACACTACAATCGAGAAGTGCAACATCATATAACTAAAATGTGCAATATAACATAATCAAAATGTGTACTGAAAATATTATTTGAAAAGTGTAAGTTGCTACATAAAATTTTGAATTGAAAAATATTGTGGTGTATAAAAAAAAGAATTTCTGATAAATTGATTGTATATCAACTTGGGTCGATTCGAAACTTAGTCGATTCCATTTTAATATATTTTACGATTTTTTAAAATATCTTATGGTGTAGAATTTTGATGTTTTACAT
Source organism: Galeopsis tetrahit (assembly GCA_963675135.1). Classification (NCBI taxonomy): domain Eukaryota; kingdom Viridiplantae; phylum Streptophyta; class Magnoliopsida; order Lamiales; family Lamiaceae; genus Galeopsis; species Galeopsis tetrahit. Next base: position 70,882,740 of record OY776132.1, read on the forward strand.
CCTATTCTCTTCAAAGAAAATTTTGAAATTAGTTATTTTTTAGAATATTTTTTAAAAAAATTATATATTCATAGATTAGAAATTATACAGGTATATAATGGACGAGCTGTTGTCAATCTCTACATTACATTGGAATTAGAAAATAAATATGTTCTTATACTTACTATATTGGGAAAATATCAATTTTGGTCATCCAGTTTTACCTCTTTTCATATTTGGTCACACATTTAGTCACTATCAAAATTGGTCACCCAATTATTATATTCAATCAAAATTAATCACTTACTTAGTCAATCTGTCATTGACTAACGGAGAAAGAGTTTTGAGCCGTGAAATTTCTCAAAACCGTTAAAAAATTCTCATACATCTTCCAGAACTAATGAAACAAACGCAGGAGCAAGAATGAAACATGTGCAAAAATTACCAATATTTACATTATATTTATAATAGGTCAGAAGGAATTCTTATACATCTTCTAGAACGTGATTCAATCAACCACTGGTTTACTTTTTATTTTATAGATAATTAGGAAATGAGAAACTCAGGAAATTTATTTCAATTAATTTCAAATGCTCAATTGTTTGACTAACATTTCAAGAAATCTGCAATAATGATCTTAATAGCAAAATATTTAGAATGAAAAATAAGTTTATGAAATTTTCTTGAATGGATAATTTTAGAAAATTCTTTACCATTAATCTTCACCAGAAATTATGCTCCAATAATTATAAATAGGAAAATGAATTGAAATAAGTTTATATCTTCAATTATTATACAAATTCAATATGAAACCAAGAATTGGAAAACAGAGTACAATTGTTAAAAAAAAAACAGAGTACAAAGTTTCATTCTATCTCTTGAGTTTCTCATTTCCTATAAAAAGTAAACCAACAAAAATGAATTCATAATTGAGTTAAATAATTATTAAAAACTTACTGAATTTTTTTACAACCACGAAAGCAAGTTGATTGAATCACGTTCTAGAAGATGCATGAGAAAGAATTCTCATTATCTATAATATAAAAAGTAAACCAACAACATGGTACGTTCTAGAAGATGCATCAGAATTCCTGAGCTATTATAAATATAATGTAAATATTGGTAATTTCTTGCTTATGTCTTTGTTTCATTAGTTATGGAAGATGCATGAGAATTTTTAATCTTAGGTTTTGAGAAATTTCACGGCTCAAAACTCTTTCTCCGTTAGTCAATGACAGATTGACTAACAGAGTGATTAATTTTAATAGAATATAATAACTGGGTGACCAATTTTGATAGTGACTAAATGTGGGTGACTGAAAAGAGGTAAAATTGGGTGATCAAAATTGATATTTTCCCTACTATATATAGAGTTGTAGCAGAGTAGCAGTGGACATTGAATTATAATACATGATTTAATTTTATATAAATAACACAGTTTAAAATTATAATTTATCAAGAAATCAGTAATCCTTAATTCATAATAAAATAATCCAGTCTAACATAAAAAAATTGTGCCCTTTATTATACCCAAATTTTTTTTTGAAAATTCGGTACCCCAAATTTATATACAATACCGAAAATTTCAAAATTTTTTAATATGAAAAATTCGATATATTTAGATACTACATATTTACCCCTTTATTATACCAAAAAATTTGAAAATTGGTACCCCAAATTTAGATACAATACCGAAAATTTCAAAATTTTTTAATATGAAAAATTCTATATACCAAAATTTATATACTACATATTTACTTGAATCATGAATTTAATCACCATTTTTGGAAGAAAATTGGAAGAATAAATAGAAGTTAAAAAAAATTAACTAAACGAACAAAGAGACTTCCATGCATGAATGAATTTACACATATACACAATTCCGGTACGTTGATTGGACCGCCATTGTTTCTTTCTGCTGATAAAGAAATTGCAACGTAAAATGACATGCAGAAGAGTAGTAGTAACAAGTAGGAGAGGCTATATATATATATATACTCCTAAGTTTTTTCTATACCGACACTTAGCCAAATCTAAATAATACCTTAAATATCCAATTTGGATTTGTAAGTTAACTTAATTTCTGAAAGTATATTTGATGAAAATGTATATTTGTATTTTAAGTAGGTTATTATCTGATTTTGTTTTATGATTCTTCAAGTTGTTTATAAGTTTATGTTACTAATTCTCCTACATGGTTTATCATTTTATCATGCTTTTTCAATCTATATTATTTTATAAAATTTTCAAAATGCACAAATGAGAGTATAACCCAATAGTACTAGTTGCACTTGTGACGTCTAGTTTTCTGATCTTATTTATCATGTTACTATAATACTATAATTCATGAGTTATAATATGTGAGCGAGTGCACGCGGGCGATTTCACATAGTGAAAGATGCGATTTTCTCAAGTATGGGCGATTTCACTTTTATATGGTGCGATTTCCAATGCTGATAGATCAGAATGTTCCTCTAGGTTTTTTCGGATTACGAGCCTTCCTCCTTCACGCCTTTCTTCAATCATTACGATTGAATTTTTTATATATTTCTTCTGATTACTTTTGCGTACGATTATTAAATTGGTCGGAGTTTTCCTTTCTCCAAAGTCTGCAGAGGTAGTACAATTATATTTTAAAAATAATTATGAGTAGAGCTTTTGTCTCACGCAAAAAAAAAAAAAAAAAAAAAATATTATAAACATTCTCCATTAAATAATTATTTACTTAAATTATTTTTCATGTTATTTATAAATGGAATGTGTATGTGTAAATATGGACGGAGGAAGTCCAATACATGGAACAAGTGTGTGCCAGAAGTAGGTATAAAACCCAAAAAATGGGCAAGTATTGAGTTTGGTTCAATTGGATTTTAATAAATTTCAATTCATATTTATTTTATTTTTTAAAATTTTCAATATTTGGGAAAATGCTTTAAATCAATAAAACAGTGTGTTTTGTTACTTGTAGCCAAGATTAAAAATATCGGTATTGATGAAAATATCAATGGATATCATCGAATATCGATATAATAAAAATTTAATAATACATTAAATTAACAATTATTATCTACAATGTTTATCGATTTTTTCAATTTTTTTATAAATATAGTGAAAAAATTGATTTTTTCCCGTACCGGTAACCATAAAAAAATGAATATATATTACGAATATATAGGAGATTCTTCACCATATACCTTCCATGAAGGTAGCATTCATTTCACGTGCAGAAAAAGCAAACATTTGGGTCAAATGTATTTTCCAATAGTCAAATCTTTCTCCAGAGTCCACAGCCATATCTCTATGAACAACACCCACATTATTTCATTCTCCACCATACAAATATATCCCTAATTAATTTTTATTTATATTCATACTCACTTTAAATCTCTAATATAATTTCCTAAAAATAAAAAAAATAATCAAAACACTTTCAGCGATGATGCTGAGGAGCTCTTCGACCCCTGTTCTCGGATCTCTTCTTTCATCCTTCTCCGAAAGCCCTCAACACCCAAATCACAATCATTCCATCAAACTATCATCTAATTACGATGTAGGATTTCACAATATTTCCAAATCTGTAACGAATTCCCCCTCAGTTTCCGAGAAATGCGGGTTTCGAAGAGTTCAATCTGAAGGGAATTTGGTAGATTCTGGCCACAAATGCGCTCACAAGCCAAGCTTAGAGGCAATCCAGTCTTTCTCGAGCTGCGAGGATTATGATAGCGATGACGAATCGGAAGGAAGTTCCGATCGATTTGTGATGCGGAATTCGGTTTCTTCTCAACAGGGGACAAGGAGTGTTAATGTAGGGTTTTTTCAAGGTGGGGGGAAGATGTATCTGGCGGCGGGGACTGGGGTTTCGGATATTGATGGAGGCGGGTGCGGCGGCGGCGGAAGCTGCAGGCCGGTTGATTTTGGAAGGGATGGCGGCGATAGCGGTGGTTTAAGCATGGAAGAGCATTATAAGAAGATGTTGGAACAGAGCCCTGGGAATTCCTTGTTTCTTAGAAACTATGCTCATTTCTTGTATCAAGTAAGCTCCCAGCACCAAATTGCCTGTGAATCGATTTCAACTTACAATTGTTCAAGCATTATGTTTATTGAGCTTAGTTGATAATCAATTGGATAAGGATTGATAGAATACTCAAAAAACAAAACTAATTAGAATATATTTGTAAGTAATTAACATATTAGTGTGTGAAATAGTAAAATTAAGTGAGCTCGATTAAGTTCGATTGCTTTTTGTGAGCCTAGTATTACTAGCTTAACCTCGAGAAACACTGAGTAGATTGAGCTCGACTCGATTAAATTCGAGCCAATTTCAAGCATTTTGGGCTTGACTTAGTTACACCTCTATATTGAGTTGAGTTTGAGTACTTTGATATTTTTACGACCTGAGCTTTAGATTTTACAAGTTTGTTTGAGCTTATTTGATATCAATATCGAACCAGCTTATCTTGTTTGATATCAATATCAATAACGAACCAAGTTCGATTCGAATCAGGTATTAAATAACTTGATCTAATTTTCAGTCATGATTGTCAGTACTTGGTTTTACTCATCAGGAAATAAATGGTTATGATTTGAACATTGATTAATTTAGGAAAAGGGAGATTTTGTGGGAGCAGAAGAATATTATTCAAGGGCAATCTTGGCAGATCCTGAAGATGGAGAAGTTCTGTGTCAGTATGCTAAATTAATCTGGGAGCTGCACCATGATAAACAAAGAGCTGGTGCTTATTTTGAAAGAGCAGTTCAAGCATCATCACAGGATAGGTAAGAAAATTGACCAATACTATACCCCTCCCCTGTACAATTTTTTTTTATCTGATTACAACCTATATACTATACGAAATTGACGAACTGAAACCTAAACACTATTTTTTGTGGTATTTCCAGGCCACAAGTGTTTTGTACGCCTATGACCATGGTCATATTTGTCCGTTGAGATTAATTTCTTTTCATAAATGAGATCATTTATTTTCTCAAACTTATTAGGCAATCAACAAACTAATGGATATGCATTTCTCACATCAAAATAAATAGCTAAAGTTGCTTCTAGTTTTCATGATTTTCACAAAATTTAGGCACCTGTGGACAAGTATAAACTTGGACACATAAGCGCAAGGCACGTGTGGCCGGAAAATACAAAAAGAAATAGAGGTTAGGTTGCAATGGATCAATTCGGATAAAAAATTGAACAGTTACTAAGTTAAAAAATGTTGCAGTACAAATTGATATTAACCCCTCTTTCTTTGTTTCTATCCTATGCTAACTCATTCTCAACTGTTTGTTACCAGCCATATACATGCATCATACGCTAGTTTCCTCTGGGTTACAGAAGAAGAAGACGATGAAGACGAAGAAGAAAATTCCCGTCTCTTGGACCGCGAAATCAAAGGCGTCTGCAAGGCCCTTAGTGTTGTTTAGTTGGATATTAACAAGAGATCACATGAAAAGGTTGTTGATGCGTGGTGTCCACATAATAGAAGGTTTATTGAGAGATGGAACATTGTGAAGAGTAGAATCAAGATCAAAAGAATTGACAGAAGGTTTATTGAGAGATGGAACATTGTGAAGAGTAAAATCAAGATCAAAAGAATTGAAACACTAGCTAGTAGTTTTGTTTTGTCCCAAGATGAATTGATAACCATTGTTGTGAATAAAATGGATTCCCTATTTTAATTGATGTTTCATCTAGTGTGTTATTTTTTTCAATAATATAGAGGTGTTTAATGTTTTTGTGTTAGCAAAAAGGATCCAAACTCAGTTTAACACCCAAAACAAGGATCCAAACTCAGGTTTTAAGCGGACCCTTGCCCAAACATTAGCCTTAAGTGGGTTCCCTTTTCTCCTCAATCTTTTTTTTCGAGTGATACTTGAGTGCAATTGATTGTATCTATACAATTGGAATTGAGTTGAGTTTCAAGGTATCTATACAATTGGGATTGAGCTTCAAGGTATCTATACATAATTGACTTGACATAAATTAAACTATTATAATCTCATTCAAATCATTATAATTTCACTAAAAAAATAATATAATATTGCAATACAATTTCATTCAATCTTAAATCCTCATATACTTAAAACCCAAAAAAAAAAAAAAAAATTGAGTTATATATTACACAAAAAATTATATTATTATTCATTCTAAAATTCAATTTTTAAAACCACACTAAATTCAAAATAATGTCACCTAAAACTAAAGTAACCCGGTTTTAATTAAAGGTGATGATAACATTTCATTGAAAAATGTCACCTTTAATTAAAATATTATCACTTTTAAATTTAAATATATCACTTTCTAAAAAGAACTATTTTTCAAATAAAAAGTGTCATTAAAAGTGATACTACAACATTTGCCATAAATAGCTTATGTTTTCGGTTAATATTGGCCAAAACTATACCCAAATTTTAAAAAATATAATCCCTGAATTTCGCTATAATTTTTCACTTATTTATTTTATCATAATTTTTTTGTTTTTTTATTTGTTAAAATTCATTATTTCTCCCTATCTTCTCTTCTTTGTGCACATTTTACCTCAACTACTCACAACACATTTTATCCTATATTTTTTAATTTTTATAAAAAAAAAAAATTATTATATGATGGAGAAAGTATATGATTCACTTACATACAAATAAAAAACAACATTCATCCTACTGTACATAAAAAGAAATAACAAGCAAATACATGTATTTTGAGACCTTCATGTGGTTATCAATTTATCATCTTGTAAAAAAACTCGAGACCTTCATGGAGTATCTTGTCATGTTGGTGCGCGTGCAAAGGTGAGAATGTGTCGATACATGACCGTTCCTCTTTCTTACAACGGGTGGGTGTATTTTGTAATATGAGAGGTGTTAATAACCGATCCGTTGTACTCCTATGTTATATGGGCCTCAATTAAATAGCCCATTTTATTCCCGAGCTGAATAAAAAGCCGAAAGCCTTTCTATATCTCTCTTTCTAATCGTCAAAATCAAAATTAGGGATCTCCACAAACACCACAAATTCTCACAAGAAATTGGCTGATCTCTCAAATTAAAACTCCGTCGACCGTCGCCTGAAATCTCGAGCGTCTTCCGTCTCAGCTCGACGGAGAGAATCGGAAACTAGTGGAGTATTTTACCGAGATATCGGTTCGTATATTTAAATGCTTTGTTTATTTTTTTAATTTAGGGTTTGTGGTGTAGTTTGTTTTTATAATTACTGTTGCAAACCTGAATTCCATGTGTTAAAGCACTCTTATGCATTACTTCTATTTGTATTGGTTGGTTTAACCTTCAATTCGAATTCCATCTTCTTAAAATTTTCCAGACTCTCTGAATTTAGGGCTTGTATTTGAAATAGTTTGTTCTTGAATTCCCTGTATCAAGCCCTCATGTGCATAACTTTTATTCTTATTTGTTGATTTAACCTTCAATTCGAATTCAATTTCCTTAAAATTTCCAATTTTCCCGATCTCCTTAGGTGGTACAACTAGTTTACAATCATGCCTGCTACCGCGGGGAGGGTTCGCATGCCAGCGAACAACCGGGTGCACAGCAGTGCCGCCCTACAGACCCATGGCATATGGCAGAGTGCGATTGGGTACGATCCCTATGCTCCCTCGAAAGAGGAGAAGAATAGTAATCCTTCTCAGAAGAGCTCTGTTGCTGAGCCTGATTCAGAGAATGCATATGCAAGTTTTCAGGGTTTACTTGCCCTTGCTCGTATTACAGGGTCTAATGCTGATGAGGCACGTGGCTCGTGCAAGAAGTGTGGGAGGGTTGGGCATTTGACATTTCAGTGCAGGAACTTTTTGAGTGCTAAAAATGAAGATGATAAGAGCAAGGACTCTGAAATCCAAGCTGCTGTTTTGTCTGGCTTGGAGAAGTTGAAAGGTGAGAGAGTGAAATTGAAGGGAAAGAGTGGGGAGAGTGAGGAGAGCAGTGAAGAGGAGAGTGAGAGTTCTGATTCTGAGTATGATTCGGAGATGGAACGAGCTATAGCGGAGAAATATGGGAAAAGATTTAGTGGTGGGAAGTCTTCAAAATCTAAGGGTAGCAAGAGTAAGAAGAGGAGTGATAGCGATGACTCAGATGATGATGATGGGTCGGAGAGGGATTCTAAGGTTAGGAGAAAGAGGGGGAGATCAAAGAAAAGGAGAAGTTCGAAGAGAGAGGATAGTGATTCTGAAGAAGAGGATGTAGGCAGGAAAAAGAGGAGAGAGAAAAGGAGGAGGCGGGATGATGATGATTCGTCAGACGAGGAGGAGGAACGTAAACGAAGGAAGAGGAAGACTAGGAAGGAGAAGAGGAGGAGGAGGAGCCACCGCCATTCGGATGATGAGTCATCATCCGATGATTCTGTGAAGGAGCGACGTAAACGAAGGAGTAGACGGTCCGGGGCAGTATCTGATTCTGATGGAAGTGGATCAGATGATTCTCGAGTGGGACGAGACAAGAAGCGGTCAGTTAAGAAGAGCAGGAAACATCGCCATGACAAGGATTAAGCTTCTGTTGGATTCTATTCAAAATGGTTGGTTTAGCTTCTTGATATGATGAAAAGGATTTGCTGCGTTTAAATTTGTTGTTTGTGGCGTCATTTGCCTACTTCTCAAATTTATATTTGTGGGATGTTTTAATTGTTTGTGGATGTAAGAACTCTGGTCTACTTTTCAGTATGCTGTCTGTGTTAATATCAGTGGGACATATGATTCCTATTTGCTGAATCGTTGAATTGGGATATTGAAAAATGTTGAATGTTTTATTTAAATTAATTTCAATACTTTTCATCTGTTGGATTCAATTTTATGCTATGATACAATTTGATATGTATATTTACTTTAAAAATGGCTGCATTCGAGTTGGTTTATATTTATTGTTTCCTTTGAAAAATAACTTCAGCAGATTTTCAATAACATTAATAGAGTAGAAAATAGTCGCACAAAGTTTATAATCATAGTTTAACTATCAAAACACAGTGTGGTTTCTCCTCACAATATTCACAGCATTACCAGACTGATATTCTCAATTACTTGAAAATTTTTAAGAAAGAAAATGTAAGTTTAGGTGTGAAAAAGTAAATTTGGAATTTAGAACATCAAACTAACCTTATAAGTTATAGAATTACTTCAAAGCTCGAACACTGTATCATGGCCCTACACTCCTACTGTCGTATCTAATAACTGATATTCCGGTGCATGAGCTGGAAGCTTTTGCTATTCTTCAGGGAATCACCCTTGCAGCTGAGAAGAACTGTACTCACATTTTCTTGGAGTCGGATTCGCTGGAGTGCATTTCAACACTTTCAAATTCTACCCTTGCTTTGTCAAGATTTGGTGACATTATTGCAGAAATAAGAAGTCTCGAAGACTCTTTCTCTGAGGTGAAGTATAGTTGGAAGAAACGTGAAGGGAATGGTGTTGCGCATGCTTTGGCTTCTTATGGCTGTTCTTTAAATGCTTTATTTGTCTCGACGGAAGTTCCGTCTTCTTGTATGCAAGCTGTTATAGCTGACTCTTTGAATTAATATAATATGCCATTTCCCTGTAAAAAAAAAAAAAAAAGTTTCAACAACTAAAATGTGAAGAAAAAAAAATACTCCATACATGATTATAATGGCCTATAGTTTGGGGTGTGAACTTTTGACTTTAATTTTTTTTTAAATAAAAACTTTAATAAACTGGTCTTACTAAGGATGAAAATATCCTAAAAATTTAATATAATTTTTTTGGGATTGTTATAATATATTATTATGCATATATTTTATTTAAAATCACAATAAAAATTTATATTTAAAACAAACATATAGATAATAGATTATATAAATATTTGCTGACGAAAAATAATTCAACATATTACAATACAAAATGATAAAATATAAATGATAAAATAAAATTAATAACAAAATGATGATTTATAAGGTTCAATTAGTAGGTGAAATGTCATATCTTGTTCAAACAATATGTTTAAACAAACACTAAATATAATAAGTGAATTGAGAATATATTATATTGCATTATTAAAAATAAAAGAAGATAAAAAATTATATATATAAAAATAAGATTTAAAAATATTTTGTGATATATTTATAATATTTTTCTATTTTCTTTCAATTTTACATTATGTTGAACAATATCAATATTGATATTTTGCAACACTTGAAAAAAAAATGCATTAGACCTAATATTCGTATTTGTGATCCGCAACATTTTTATATGGACTGACCCTCTTAAAAATTGTTTGCACCTTATAAGTTTCGAATTTAAGATCAGGAACACACTTCTAAGTCTCAAGTCTAAACCACTAGACCAACTAATTATGGTTCATCCTTTGTTTTTACTCCATCCGTCTCCTAATGACTTGCACATGTTGACTAGTACATTTAAATAAAAAAATGAAATATAGTGACGTGTGGGGTAAAAAAATGAAATATAGTGACGTGTGGGGTAAAATAAAGGAGGGGGGCAGTATTTTGAGTGATTTAATGATGTGTAAAAAGGATTTATCATCATTCATTAAAAGCGATGTGTAAATTGAATTTGATAAGATGTAGAAAATTTTGTAGCTCTAAAATGAGTGACAATTTAAAAAATAAAAGAATGTTGCGAGAGTATTAATTTTAAAGGTTGTTTCCCTATTAAAAATGTTTGGAATGTTCCACTAAAAATAGTGTATGAGTAATTTCGAGACGGGGGAGAAGGTAGTATTATATACTCCCTCCGTCCCGGTGAAAGCTACTCATGAGTTTTGGGCACAAAAGTTTAGAAATATGATAGAACAAGTAGATGTATTAGAGGTGATATAATTGAGAGGAAAAAAAAATAATGAAATGTGAGGAAGAATTGTTTCTAAAAGGGATGAGTAGTTTTCATTGAGACGGACGAAAAATGCGAGCTTATTGGAACTAAAGGAATACGAATGAAGCCCCAAACTTTTATGGAACACCATGGTTGGGCCGAAAATGTTAGGATATCAGTCCAACCCGTTTAACGTAACAGAGACTAATACGACGCCGTAGGATGTATAATTTCTAACTTTTTTTTTTATAAAGCGCGGCTTCTGGCGGGACTCTCATCTTCCTTGAATCACATATTCAATCCCACTGATTTTCTAATGCGCTGAATTTCTGATTATTTTATTCCTAGAACCATTCCCCTCTCATTTAGGTATATATGTTTACGGAGCTTCAACTCAAATGTCTGAAATGTGCGATACTGTCGTTTTCTTGTAATTCTTTGTCAATTGGTTGATATGTTTCCACTGTGCTAGTCTTAGGTTCAAAGTTTTGGATCTGAAATTGAATTTATCTGATTATTTACTGTTTTTCATATGATCAATTTAGTTGCTTATGCAAAGTTAGCGATGAAAGATATGTAGTTCTTGATGTTATGTGAAGAATCTCAATATGCATCTGAGTGATTTAATTATAAATTGATAATGATATATGTATATATGTTTAGGGAGCTTCAACTCAAATATCGCAGTCTCAACTATACTGTGAATGTATGTGGTTTAGCCATACTTTTGAAAATTGGTCTAAAAATAGCAGAGTGGCATTTATTTGCATCAGATGCTTTTGATGGTTCTAAAATGATATTGGCTCTTTTTTGTTGCACTAATCTTCAATTGATGCTAGGTTAGTTTTGGTTTGTTCCTTTCTGCATTGGGTACTGATTTTATTTTGTGTGTTTTATATGGATATAGTTTATGCACCATGGATGGAAAAGATGTAACTTCTGATCAAATCATTGCAAATTTGGTTGATATGGGGTTTGATATCTCGGACATTACAGAAGCCATAGAAGCAGTGGGTCCATCACTGGATAATGCGGTTGAGTTCATCTTGAATGATTCTCATAGAAACAATAAGGGTGCATCAACTAGTTCGACATGTCTCATGAACAACAAAGTTCTGGGAAAAAGATCCACCACTTCATTCCAGTCTTCTGCTAAATTGCGACAACCGAACATAACAGAGCGCCTGAAATTTGCATCTGGACTCAAAAGAAGCAAGACTAGTGGTTTTGGCAATATGTCTGTCTCTACTTCAAATTTCTCAAACGGACATGTGGAAGAACCAGAAGCTCGTTCAACCACGGAGTATGGTTCATATCTCTGTCCAGAAACATCTGTGAAAGACAAAGATATTGTTGAATATGATTGGGAAAACGAGGCAAATAAGATACTCCTCAGACATTTTGGATATTCATCCTTGAAGGGTTTTCAGAAAGAAGCGCTGGCAGCTTGGCTAGCTCATGAAGACTGTCTTGTTCTTGCAGCAACAGGATCTGGTATTTCACTCCTGCACCCTTTATGCAGTTGTTTACTTATTTACATTGAACAGGGACATTTCCACTTAAGCCAATTTACTCTTTGTAGGAAAATCCTTATGTTTTCAGATTCCAGCACTGTTATCTGGGAAGGTAGTGGTGGTCATATCACCGTTAATTAGCTTGATGTATGATCAGTGCTTGAAGCTAGGGCATCATGGGATTTCTGCTTGTTTCCTTGGATCTGGTCAAGTTGACAAAAGTGTTGAAAAGAAAGCAATGAGTGGTGCATATAACATCATTTATGTCTGCCCAGAAACTATTTTAAGGTGAACTGTCTTTAATTCTTCTAGGTTCTTTTAATGCATCTTCAAATTTTGATGAAGTTTAAAGATAATTCATTCCGTTTATTTTCAGACTAATACAACCTCTTCAGAGCCTCGCTGAAACTCGTGGGATTGCACTATTTGCGATTGATGAAGTTCATTGTGTTTCTAAGTGGGGTCATGATTTTCGACCTGACTACAGGTATACATACTTCACTTCACTTGCTTCAAAATTCTAGCTTGTACCTTAAACTGTATTATGTGCTTCTACTGATTGTTAATGTTTTAGTTATCATTTTCTTAATACAAATTTCTTCATTGAGTTCTCAGAAATGATGGTGAGGGAGGCTGTCTCTTTTGTTGTTACTCATTTGGGAAACTGTACCGTCTCTGCTTGCTTGAGCTCCGATTTGGTCAACTGCTATTGACTCAGTTCATTTCATAGTGTCTTGTGTCACAAGGGCATTTGCTTTTTTTGATCCACTTAGTCTATCTTAAGTTCCTGAGTGGGAGTTAATTTCATTTGTTTATTTCCTATTTCATGCATATTCTTACACTTTTATGGATTATATAATCAACATGTAAAGTGATCTTTAACCATTGATGCAGCTGCAAGGTTGTAGTCGGTCTTTTTGCATGCAATGGGTGGATCCAAAATAATTCCCAATAGTTTAAACCCACTAAAATAGAAGTGCAACAACAAAACAGATTAATACATTTGAAGGTTTCTACAGGATTACATGTGAGTTGTCAAACCATCTTCATTACATGACAATAGTTAGTGGCAATCAATATGTAATATCAGATGATGCCACTGGTGTATGAGTGCATGACTATATTTGTTTACCATACGACAAAGTCCCTCCCCTATAGGTCAGACAGTTCAATGTATTCATAATGTGCATTTCTGGGCATCACATATGGGATTTTTTAGAAGTAACAAAGTCAAGAACCTTTTGATGATGTTTGATTTTGGGTGTATAGTGGATTTTGAACTGGTTTTCAAAATTTAATAGATTTTGGAATCCTGATAAATAGTTTGTGTTGGGATTTTAATTAGGAGGAGATTTAGTTTTATGTCAAATCAATGTGTAAGAGTGAATGATGTATTAATATATTGTTGTTAGGAGTGATTGTAATGATTGGATGATGTGTGTTATTTGTTTAAGTATATTAAAGTGTTAGGGGAGAGAATTGATTGTATTGAAAAGTTTGATAGTAGACATATAGGTGGTGTAGTGGTGGTTTACAGTGATGGAATAACTAAAAATTACTAATGTAAGATAGTAAAGATATGAGTAACAACTAACAATTGATAGTTTTTGTAACAATTATTTATCATGTCTTTTAAATATAAAATTGGAAGAAGATATCATAATCCATTAAGAAAAAAACATTGGTTTTGCCACTTTGAAATTGGAATAGCTCGAACATTGCCACTTAGAATAACTCAAGACATCCCAATGGTTGATTATTGTTACCTTAGAATGGAATATTCGCCACATGTATGTGAACATCTTTACCTGCAATGCCAGTGAGCGTGCAAGCTGTAGGAGAGTAGAAATGAAGTACTTTAAAGTACCAGTATCGAGCAGCTCATTTTCTGTTAATAGTTGTGCATGCATTCCCTATATGTCTTGGGCAAACTATTGCTATCAAACTTCTGTCCTACTAGGAACTTCAACGTGTAAGACAACTGCTAATTACAATGGTATATTAACAGTCTTTTCTCATACATCTTAGGCGACTGTCCGTATTAAGAGAGAGCTTCAGTGCTGACAATTTGAAATTCTTGGAGTATGACATTCCATTGATGGCTTTGACTGCTACTGCAACTATTTGTGTTCGAAAAGACATACTGAAGTCATTATGCATGACGAAGGAGACAAAAATTGTTCTAACATCATTTTTTCGACCAAATCTTCGTTTTTCGGTCAGTGTTGCATGTCTTAGTCTATATATCATTATCACTAGTTGTGGTATATTCTATTTTGGAGAATGATGTTTGTTCGTAATATGAGGTTTTTATTCACCCTTGCAGGTGAAGAATAGTAGAACATCATCGTCTTCCTATGAGGAAGATTTCAGTGAGTTGATAAAGTTGTACAGCAAAAACAAAAAATTAGTGCAAACATTGATCGAGAATTCCTCAAATAAGTCAAGTGGTTCTCCCAGTAGAGGCGCTTCTGGAACAGATGAAATGTGCAAACATGTTGATGATATTGATGATAATGAATTTTCAGATGATGATGAATGTGGGGCCTCTTCAAATGAGAAAGAATTGTCAGTCGAATACCTTGAAGATGATTATGATCTAGTGCAAGGAGTAGATGACTTTGATGGTATTCAACTAATTTTGAGATATGATTTTTTTTTTTAATCATCTTTATTCATTAGCCAAATTGGTATACGTTACTAACATATGAAAATGATAAGTCATAATTTACATATTTCATCACTAGCACACTGCTTACTAACTTCCCTATGTGTAGAAATGTGAAGTTTTCTTATGTTGAAGAAGGCAAGATAAAACAATCGCTTTCTGCAAACTGAAGTGATAAGCATCTAATAGATCTGCTTAAAATTTCTTTGGATCAGTCATCCCTTCTCATGAACTTGAATATATGTTTAACTACTTATGCTCATTGTTCTGGTTCTGATATATGGAGAATCAAGGTCAATAAAGCAACATCTCCATGTAATTTTTTCTAATTTATCAGGCTCACACTGAAAAATCAATTCTCACTGTTTTCATTGTTGTCCTAGACTCCTAGTTATAAATGTCTGCTGCATGCATTTGTATTCAGCCATAACACATTTATTTTACTGGACTTGGTTCAGTATCTTGTGGTGAATTTTGTGGACAACCAACACTAAACTTCAATAATCACTGGACTCCTGACTCCCAAGCCCTGATGAGCAAACCAGAAGAAAAACCACTCTGTCAAGGGCATCCGGAAGAAGGAGCAACAATCATATATGTTCCTACTAGGAAACAAACTCTGGCCATAGCAAAGTTCTTCTCAAGATTTGGTGTGAAGGCTGCAGCTTATAATGCCAAGGTTACAGTCTTTTCCATGTATTTGCCAAACGCTTAACATGTTTATTTTTCTTAATAATATTCTCCATTTTAGTATTACTGTAAGTTGTGTGTGTGTGTGCATATACATATAAATATATTCCATTGGTTTCATAGGAGGCAGAAATCTGTCATATAACTTGGAAAGCTGAAGTGCATCATCTTTTGGTTTACTTCTGAAATATATATATATATATATATATATATGTATATATATATATATATCTTTTTTCTTCATAGATCAATTATTGTAACCTGAATTTGCGGATGATGAATTGGCATACAAAGCATTTCCTACATTTTTATATTATGTTGAAATTGAAGTTATTCTTTATTATTTTTGTTTATTTCCTCCATCCCTTTGATGTGCATTTTTTTACCTATGTGTTACCTTTCCTTGTAGTTGCCAAAGTCACATCTCAGGCAGGTTCACAAAGAGTTTCACGCAGATGAGTTACAGGTAACAGAGAATTTTAAACAAGCAATTCTGGTGTTGGTTTTTTCTTTATTGATTAACTTCTGGCTTGGAAAATGTGTTGCAAAAGTATGAAGATGCTGTTTCTGCATGTCAGTTGGCCTTACCATTTTTCTGTCATGGGCTTTGTAACTATGATGGTGTAACTTCTACATGACTTACTTGTTTACTAACTGATTTCCAGAAAGTTGCTATGTAATATTTGATTCATGCATGCTTACATTTTTGCTCGAGGGTTTTAATTGCTAAGGACGTGCTCTTTTAACCTACAACTAAGTGCACCAATTACGGAATACAAACTTAATCTTTAGGCTGTGAGGTAATTTGGTAAACCAGTCACTCTTACCCTCTCTTGACAGGCTTTTACTATAGACAGTTCAATGAAACCTTCTTTGCAAGAAAATGATAATAGCAGCCTTCTTTCTACCAGCATTATGGATCTTCAAATCTTGGACCTAACACGATAATCAATACCATCCAGATTGGTCAATAAGTTTCAAGAATGGTTATCATCAAGTGTTTCTTGCTCTTAGAACCATTATCTTTTTTCATACATTTTTTAGTATAGGTTAATCAGAAACAGTGACAACAGAAATTGAAGGAAAAACAACATGCAGCAAATGAAGTTCATCACTTGTTGGCTCTGGTACCAAACTGATAAATTGATGAATGTGTTTTGATTTATATAAGATATAATCCCATCTTAAAGTAAATTTAATTGTATCATCTTCTTAAACTGATGCCCTAAGTTAATTGTACAATAAATAATGAAGTACAGTGGCAAAAATCTGTTGGATAAGTATAAATTCCTGAAAAGTCAGAGAAGGGACTAAGTATGCCTCTTCGATTATGATTGTCAGATTTATACTTGTGTTTCTTGGATTGTGATTGTCAGATTTTTGCCACTGCAACTCACATAAAAGAAAATCATTTTGTATAGCTACAGTCTAAGGTCAGGGCTTCCTCAGTTTTAGAAATATATAATGCACCTGTTCTCTTGACTGTCAACTCAGTTATTTTTGGGAATGTGATGTAGGAAGGAAAATTTTATTCTGGACGTTAGTAGAGATCATCTGCATTGAACTTTCATTATGTTTAGGGGACAGTGTTTGGTAAAACCTGGTCTTGAAGACCAGTAGATTCTTGGTTGCATATAAGCTTTTCTTCCTCAACTAATCAGCACCTTATCATCTTCGATTAACCATCTGAAAATGGATTAAGCGCACTAAGTGCTGTCTGACCATAGTTTGTCATCTTCCTTAAATAACTCTATCAAGTACAATTTCCCTAAGTTTCTATTAAATGTGAGAACTAATTAACTTAATAGTTTTTTCCGAGTATGACAGAGGGAGACAAAGGTTTTTATTATGTTTCTTATGTCGAATGACAGAGGGAGACAAAGGTTTTTATTATGTTTCTTATGTCGAAGTACAGAAACTTCTTATCATAGGAATTATGTGTCAGGTTTAATGGCCTAAGGAAACATAACCCAGCTTTCGTAATTGGATTTATTTCGTGCAAAAGGGGTTCTGGATCGTATAAATTCAAGTATTAGCTCAATCATAAGGGGTTCTCACTATTACCTACATGCAGGTGGTTGTTGCAACTATTGCTTTTGGAATGGGTATTGACAAATCTAACGTCCGACGGATCATTCATTATGGTTGGCCACAGGTGTTCTATTTTTTTTCCAAATCTTATGGTATTTTAGTGAACATCGTATATAGTTTGAGAAATGGTAAATTTTGCGAAATGATTAAGAATTAATTTCTTCATGCATGTCTGTTCACTGCAGTTTTAGTAGTATATCCAGCATTTCTTTCCTTGACAATTGCACATCTAATTTCTTTGTTATATATGTACTTCCTATATGTATATATATATATATATATATATATATATGTGGAGTATCTATTCACCTTTCCTTGACAAGTGCACATCTAATTTTGCTTTACTGAAATGTTGTTGCTCAGTAGTTATTGTGTGTTTTACACCTGCCCTCTCTTTAATTATTTGATTGTTGATAACAGAGCTTGGAAGCATATTACCAAGAAGCAGGTCGAGCAGGTCGAGATGGAAAATTAGCAGACTGTGGTAAATATGATTTGATTTTTCATAAATTTTGTGGACTTGAAGTTGAAGGATTAGATATATTATGTCATGGTTTCTTTCAGTCCTATATGCAAATCTATCAAGATTACCTACACTTTTGCCAAGTAAAAGAAGCAAAGAACAGACAAAACAAGCATATAAGATGTTATCTGATTGCTTCAGGTCAATGTCAATTTTATATGTCTCCAGTACATTTTTCTCTCGTGTTTTTGCAAATGCCATACAATTTTTAAAAAAAAAAAACTTGCAGGTATGGGATGAAGACTGCTTGTTGTAGAGCCAAAATGCTTGTAGAATACTTTGGCGAGGAGTTTTCTCAGGACAGATGTTTATTGTATGTCATCTTTCCATATTTAGATACTTTCTGTATGTAATGTTTGACGTTGTATCACAGAATTTGTCCATTGTGTTGAATTTTGTGCTATTCTTTTTTTTTCCATTTGGTTCTAGCGATGATGTGACATGCTGTTATTTTCCTCTGTGGATGCAAAATATGTTTCCTTATGATTAATTCGTTATCTAGGAACTTGTGAATTGCTGTTAAACTGGGAACATATCTGAAATCTAATCGATTCTTTCTAAATGCATCAACATTGCATTCTTATTTCTAACCAAAATTGATATTTTAATTCTTTCTATATAAACTCAACTGCTCTCTTGTTATGCCCAGATGTGATGTCTGCACTAATGGGCCTCCAGAAATTCAGGATTTGAAAGTTGAGGCAACAGTACTCTTGCAGCTTATTGCCACACATTATGTGGGTACCATACAATTGACTTCGTGCTTTATTTATTATTATATATATTTCATCTGTTTAGTTTGTGTGGAACTCCTACTATTGTTGATTGATTGTGCTGTGACATTGTTTATTTACAAATTTAATCATTTATTTCAGGGATATAAAACTTGTCAAGATGACTTTTATTACGATGATGCCATTCACAGCTCCAAAGGAAGGATGTTGAAGGAAACCCCAAACATGAGGGCTGTTGTCAGTATGATTAGGGAACAAGTACTTTTTCTTAAACACAAATATTTTTCCTTACATCTCCAATATAATTTCTTCAAACCTTGTTTTACTCGTACCCTCTTTTACACCCTCTATAATGCAACTAGATAGAATATTTAAGGGTTAACTGCACGAAATCCCCCCGTGGTTTGAAAATTGCACAAAACCCCTTGTGGTTTATTTAATAAGGCTAATTCTCCTTTTTTTTTCAAATATTGAAGTCTTGACACCGTACTATGAAGGACATAACGGGAAATAGAGGATAAGTAATTTTATAAACCACAAGGTGATTTCGCGCAACATTTTCATACCACTGGGCAGTTTCATGCAATTAACCCGAATATTTAATATGTGCATATGTTGGTGTCCTTCAATCATAGAAGAGATTGATAATCCTGATTATAGTTTCTGCAGTAAGATCTACATCGCTAGAATGTAATGTCAATAATACCCTTTATTAGATTCTACTATTGTTGTCATTACTGGTTTCAGTATTTGCCTACAAAGTTGTAATTGTGGAGCAAGCACCTCCCCCCAACAATAAAACCTAATCAGTTGCATTGTTCTGCTCCTGTTCTTTTCTCTTATGTATATTGTTGTTATGTATGCTTCATTTTCTCTTTTATCTCCCTTTCCTTTCTTGATACCTAGATGCTTAATTTCTTTGTTCTTGCAGAATCACAGATTTGCTGCAAGTGACTTCAAATGGTGGCATGGCCTTGCTCGTATATTAGAAGATAGAGGATTTATTCGTGAAGGAGATGACATGGTATGATCTTCATTTGAACTGCCTTTATAAGACAGTCGTCTTATAGTAATCTAACCATTTTTGAGTTGAAAGATTAATTTTGTTCCTTTTATTAACGCCTCAGAAACATTATATTGCATTGTTTTGGTCAGGATTTAATCATGTAAAACATTTTATATTATATTTCTTGTTTTTTCGTCTCTTCATTTGGTTCAAATCCGACGGGGTCTAACCAAATTGATGGAGTAAAAGGGTTGAGAAACAATAAAAGGTTTTGCAAGATTAGCATAATTCAACTTGAAATGAATCGAGTTGCACTCGAGTAGCTTTTGAGCTCAATAATTCCCAACTCCATAAGCTCCCTAGTCTTAATCGAGTCTAGGATATTTAAATTTTAATATATTCAGTTGTTTTGTTTACACATACATATACATATATGCAACTGAGTCGAACCTTATAGAGCCTTTATAACTGAATTATAACAATTCTTATATCGAGTCAAGCTTTAAGTTTATTGAGTTTGCAATCAAGTCAAGCTTGAGCATTTCACGAATTGAAAATAGTCCTGTAACTTTCAATTTTTGACATTTGGTCCGGTATTCGGCTGTAGGAGGTGAAACATCCCATTAATGCTGACGTGGCACGGTCTGATTGGTTAACTGGATGTTTCACCTCTTAGAACCGTCACTGAACCAAATGTCAAAAAACTGAAAGTTATTAGACTATTTTCAATTCGTGAAAGTCAACTACTTATCTCCCCTTAATTTTTCAGTCATAAATTAATGCATAGCAGTATTGGCTCATCACATCTCTTGTCCAATCACTTGCAGAAGCATGTTGAGATAAAATTACCAGAACCAACGGATTCAGGGATGCAGTTCTTGAAGTCTGATTCGGAACACTCGTTTTTCGTACACCCAGAAGCAGACATGCTGCTCTCCTTGGAAACCCAGAAACCATATTCCAGTTTCTCAGAATGGGGAAAAGGCTGGGCAGATCCTGAAATTCGTCAACAACGGTTACAGAAAAGAAGGCCTTGTAAAAAGCCTCGGAAACGAAAATCTAGTAAACGTCACCGTGATCTGAGCACAGTTCGAGGAAGGTTATCTGCTAAACTCAAAAAATAGATATGATGATATATTGAGGATAGTATTATCTTAGATACACTTCATTTTTTGTATCACTCATGTCTCCAAAGGATGGTTTTTCTGATTATCAATGAATTTGGTCCTTCTGTTGTTACTACTACTCTACTACGAAGTAATGGTCTGATAGATATAACTCAGAATGTCATCAAGCCTGGTTTTTTTTTCAAAAAAGAAAAAAATAATTGAAGATGATGCTTTCTTCGTCCCATTTGTTTGTCTTTATAAAGATAAGTTTTTGTTCCAAAAAGATTGTCAGTCTGCACTAATCTGGAATAATTAAGGCTCCGATGGAGAGATTTCATCTATGGATTTTAAATCCACCATCTAAATTCATTTCACTTGTTTGGATTATAAATGAATTTCAAATACTTAGATTTTTGCTCACACATTTTTTAATTAAAATTGAAAGGATTTTAAATCCTCACTAAAACCATGTCATTTAAAATCCATTTATTTTTAAATCATTTAATTTAAAATACCTCCTCAAATCAAATTCCCTCGTCCAAACACAATCTAAATGTCATTTCAATTTTGTCCTTATATTTGCACGTATATTTATTACTATTATTCACTGAGTTTTTTAATTAGTGTGAAACATCGTAAAACGACAAACAAATTGAGACAGGTTGAGTAATTTGTTTGGTTTAGGGGATATTTGTGACTGCCTCATTAGTTTAAGATTGACTCATCAATCATCATGTTACGCAGTTATTTACTTTTCTTTATTATATATAATTTTTTGCCAATAATGATTGAATTTGTGAAGAAATATGTTTTTTGTGGTGGATGGAACGAATCAGCAAGCGTACCAGGAAGACAAAAGAAGAGCTCCTTTTCTTACCGGAGCTTTTCTCCCCAAAATCGACAAGAGAGCTCTCGACTTCCTATGCTTATCTCCCCTCAAATTGACTCATTTTGATAGTGGTTGAAAATTCTATTTCGCTATATGAGTGGATTTCAATGGAATGCAATTTGTAATATTTATACATTATAATAAAATTCACTAAGAATAATTTAAAAAAACGTTTGTGCATATTACCTATCCCGTGAGTTTATATTTTTTCGCCTACTACTAATATTCCTCTCGATCTTTTTTAATTTTGGATGAAAAAACTGTCTACACCTAATATTCCTTTCATTTTTATACTTATTTTCAATTGTTAATTTTTTATGACTCAATTCCTCATATTGAAAAAAGATAGAAGCGTGATATAAATTCTTCATCCTTCTTTCTGCACTAGTATATATAGAGAGAGAAATGAGTTGTTGACTTTTACATCAAGTAGTCTAATGTTACAAACTGAGATGTAATTTGACATGACGTCAGAAAAAACATGACAGAAACCCCTCAACAAACGTTCATATAGGAAATTCTTACAGTGAAAGAATACATATTACATTTATAAGTCTTGAGCACACCATTTTCGTATGCAACTCCCTAAATACTGGCATTCAAAATTATATGTGGAGTATAAGGCCCTCTCACAAAGCTGAACTGAATAATTACCCAAATCTACAATGACTCGGGACTGGTTGAAGGTCTGATCCTCGATGGCATCTGCATACATGCTTGCATTCTACCTCCAAACTTGTGGTTCGAATCTCTGGGCGTAATCGACATTTTATCCAGAGAACAGTCGAACTCATCAGCATCAGATTCTACCTCATCATCGTAACTCCTTCCACTTCCATCATCCGGAATACTCATCCCGTTGACACCAACATAAGCCTCCTCGTCTTCATCACTCGTACCTTCTCCCTCATCTTCATCGTCTGTACTTCTCACCATTGACCAGTACACATAACTTGGCCGGATATACCTTCAAGAGAATACAACGGGAGAAAAAAAGTTAATAAACACATTTCCGCATAATCTTGTTTGATTTGGGATAGGGTTTTTAAATCAGGAATTCAAAATCCACTGGATTTTAAAATTCCAATAGAGTAATGTTGCGTTTGTTTTGAGATTCAGAGTGTGTAATGTTGTATTATTATAAGATGGTTGTTGACTGTAATTGTAATAATTGAATGATTGTGTCATAATTACCATGTTTTATTGGAAGTTGCAAAAGTGAGAATAAAACGTGTGAAAAGTGATAAAATAAGAGTGAATAACAAAACTATATTTGCATTATCAAGTCGATGGAGATAGTGTGGTGTAGATTCAATAACAAAACTATATTTGCAGGTAATGGGTTTTCAAAAACTAGATTCTAAAATCCCAAAGTAGAATTTGGTTTAGATTTCAAAATCCAAAATTTGGCTTTCTAATCCCAAATTAGATACCCTAAGAGCATCCACAAACAATGTGGGGTAGAAGTCCCATGTGGATTTCTACTCCTAACTCAAATGAAGGGGTTGGGGGAAGATGATGTGGAGGAGAGAGGAATTGGGTAGAAGTTCTTCTACCCAAGTAGAAGTAAAAAATTAGGGGGAAAAAGAGAGTGGGATAGAGGGAGAGTGAACAACACATGAGAAAAAAAGAGAACAATTTGGAGAGTGTAACTCACTTGCGAGAGTGGGCTTTAATGTGGTCCCAACTATTTTTTATTTGTATTATTTTTTGGGGGGTAGAATGCATTGGAGAGGCAGAAGTTTTTTGAGATAGAAGTAAGAAACTTTTGAGGTGTCACACATGTATCGAACTTAAAATCCAAAAATCATCACCCACGCTGTGGATGCTCTAAGAGAGAGACTGTGTGCTACAGAAAACAAAGCAACGAAAGAAAAGACCAACCTGTCACATTTTCTTAATAGGCAGGGATCAAATGGGAAAAACATGTCGAGTCTTTCTACACCACCAAATGCCCTAGAATGTTCCAATTCTAGGGCACCACCATGGTCAAGAATTGTTTGAGGCAGAGAAAATACATTATTTGCTTTGACCAACCGTAAAAATTCTTCTACTATCGATGGCAAGCATACCTGCATAGAAATCATAATATTAGAAACAAAACAAATGAAAAAATACAAAGAATATCAAAGGGCCGAAAACTTTGTTTAGTCATAAAAATAAGTGATTAATTTGCAAAATAAATCAGGACCTTTTTACGTGTTTTCAGTTACAACACATGTTTTTAAAATTCGCAATTCAATACACAACCTTTCAAATTGTTGCAATTCTATCACATGACTTAATTGTTGCAATTCTATCGAATTACAAATCGTGAATTTTATGCAATCAACACTATAAAATAAATAAAAGAGCTTTGCCTAACTACTCAAAGAAGACTTGACAAAGTTTGAACAAACATTTCACCTGCAGTGGTGCTAAAGGATGCCCAAGGATGTCCTCGATGCGCATTTGCAGCAGTTGGGACTTGAGATGAGGTACAGCAAGCATTTGTTTCATACGGAAACAAAGCACATACATTGTAGCCTACAGCAGCGTGCAATAAATAAGGTTTTGGTGCAATAATTAAGGAAGGTGTATATCAGATTATCCATAAGTACAGCACAAAAAGCTTACACACAGCATAATCAATTATAATATTTTTTTAATTAATCATGTTGAACCTGCAGACTGAAAATTATGTCGAAGAGACAGTAAGTATACTTGGTCCCTTTCGAACTTTCTCGTGTATTCTACACTGTACATAAAGGACCACTTATTCCAATCAAATTTGATTCTTCCACACTCTCAAAAAACGCAAACATTCTAAGACATCTCTAAAATGCCTGGACTTTGGTTTCATCCTGAACATTAGAAAATACAATAGAAGACAAAGGTAGGTTATGCCAAGAGCTCTAAGATTAGTTGCGTGGGTAGTCAAAATATGTAGACCATTAAACGCAGCACGGTGACACCCAGTGTTGCAAAAAGGAAACTAGGTTCCCCAGAACAAGGGGAACATGACCTAGTTGGTGGGAAAAAATTATACCTCCTGTTTAGTGATTAATCAGACCATGGCAGCCTGTAAAGCACACAGCCTCACAGGCCCGTTTATTTTATTTTTCTCTTCAGGCCAAAATAAGTATAACGTAATTCTGCCAGATCTTTAAAATCATTGAAATACCTTCGACAGATGGATGCCAGTTATCAATTTTTTTTGTAACCTTCAACCTCATGCTCCAGCTCTCATCAGCTGTCTTACTTCTCTCGTCTTATCAGTTGCTGCCACTCTCACCAGCCTTCATCTTATTGCTTGTGAACATCATTGTGCGACTTCTCAATGTTTTTTATTCCTTCCATTTCAAGTATTTAGCAATTGGTGACTACTTTTAAGACATTCTTGTGCTTTGTGATCTGCTCTTGCGATTGATTCTTGAATGTGCCAAGGATTGAGGAACGTTTATGAGGACTGTTTCAACAAACAGTTTCTTCACAGATAAATCCAATATTTGAATTCATTTTCTTGAAAACAAATTTCAAGTAAAATGCTATGGGATGTAATTGCAATTTAACATAAAAACACCTCAAAAGTTAAAGGATATGCACTAGGCGCTAGTCGGTCACCCGACTAACGCCTAGCGATTTCTGCAACACTGGTGCCACACGTGTTCCTCATCTACAGATAGAGGTTATTAAAGACAACCATAAGAGGGAGGTAGGGTTATATATATAGAGAGAGAGTGAGAGAGAGAAGTTCTATAAAAACTCAGCCATATTGGTTTTCCTTTGGCTCTCAGGTGACTATTATTGTTACTCAAGATCTCATTTTATTCATCTCCCAATCAATTTTGTTATCATATTTAATTTGATGTCAATCTCAAAACTAATTTGATGTCACTAGATAAACTGATGGGAGACAATAGAGCACTAGTTTCATTTGCATCACAAAAATTAAATGAGTGGAGCAGTAGTTCCATCGGGATCTAAAAGGTACCAGTTGAAAAGTTAAATAAAATTCAACATCCACACTCAATTTATCAATTCCTGAAAACAGAGTGCCAGCCCAATTCTTGGCAGCAATGAAAACATTGATCAAAAAATTATAGAAGTCCCAGTTAAAGGGATTGCCCAATTCATATAACATGTTAAAGAAGATTCATGCATACTGATCTCAGGCCAACAATACATATATTCTCTAAACTCGGTCAAAAGGTTGAGATAGTTGTATATATAGCTATATATCACACACCTGGCATCCAGCATAAAACACTTTATGAGCTTTGGGATTAATGTCACCATCCTGGTTTTTGCAATAAAGGGAACACCAGTTCACCACACTGAAATCAAGTTAAAGAAAATTGAACTAAGTTAGAGATATTCATTTTTGTATTACCCACTTGAGGAGCAAATAGGCATATGAGCAATATGTATTGTATTACAACCTTTCCAGCACAGTTGTAACAGATGATAGAGACACGAATCTTGAACGAGCCAAGTAACTCGCTAGGTACGCGACAGCACTCATTCTGCATTAAAAATAAAGAAGTTCGTTTGCTACAGATATTTGATATTTATACAACCAAGATGCTTTAACACCGAGAAAGAAGAAACAATGTTTTAAGTAATAGAATGTAATATCAAAATTCATATATCAACTGATATAGCTTGATGAAACATATAGCCTTAACATTGAGATAGACGAATGCAGCTACAACAGATTCAGGCACAATCCCCAGATATCGGTGGAAAATGCAAAACAACACTGACCACGTATTTCCATATGCAAACTGAAGAAAATTATTTAATCCACCTACAATATTTTAGGCACTAATGCTGAAAATGCATGGTTGATAACCTTGAGTCTCAAATACTGTTTTGCAACTAGAAAATGTACAGCATAATTATGAATAACTTAGGATGAAGACACATCTCCACATATTCTTGGTAAGTGTGAAAAGAAGAAAGCTGCATGATTTTGTAATTTGATAGATGATTTTGTTACTCAATGTAGGTAAATGTTAACTCAACTTCTAGAATCTGCATTTAACCATAGCATGTTTCACAGTATCCATCATAAAGTAACTTGAATTATACAATCAACACATATAAGAACATATAATTCATGTTCATGTAACAAGAGTGGCCTAAAATAAGATGACAAGATAAATTTCTGAATAAGATAAATTAATAATGGATGAACAGGTACAGAATAAAGCTGTAAAGAAACTATATCTTTGTTTACCTCCATTCAGGATTGAAACTGGTCGTATAGATATTTACAAGCACATTAGTGAACATCTTTCCACAATTTTCAGGATCCAGCGAGCAAGCATAAAACATGACAAACTACAAAATAAAAGACATAGATTATGTGTCAATTACTATGATTGAGAGCCATACAAGGAGATCTCCCAACATGTAAGGGGGAAAAAGTGAAGTTAAAAAACGCATCTACATAACTACATTTCTACAAGAAGCCAGATATCACAAATACCTGGGCAAATTTGGATTTGTAAGCAGTCAATATTGTTTTCTGAAAAGATTGGAGGAGGGTCTCAAACACCTGGAGTATCATTAGAAGGCAAAATTAAGAATTTCACAACATTTCAAACTAAACTATAAAGAACAATAGAAGATTTTACCTGAACCAGGCGGCCACTCTCAAAACAGGATTTCAGGTACTCAAATGTAAGCACAACCAGGCTATCTAACTTTTCAGCGACCAAGTTTCCACTAAAAAATCTTTGTATCAAAGCATCCCTAGTAGCCTGGAAACATGAATATCGTTACCATATATAATACATAAATAAAGCTCTGATAAATTATAAAGAGCTGAAATAGAAGATGTCAAGTCAATATAATAAAGTAATCACAATTTAGATTTATTTATGTCCTAGCATAATGCAAAATGCTTTCTTGCTGTCAAACTGGCTTATTAACTCTATTCTAACAATCAATCCTATTCCAAAGGTACTCTAATTGACAAACTGAATCACTATTGTCAATATACAATAATACAAATAGTAAAGTACTTTGTAACTCAAAACCTCAAGGTCGTAAGGTTGAGTCGAAATGGATGTCAAGGAGAGCATGAACAAAGAATGAACAGACTTTGAGCCCTAAAATCAATGCAACAGCTTTGAGTCCCATCAACGAGTATGAACAGACTAAAGTTAGTAATATCTGAGTGGGTTTTGGTGTGCCAAAAAATATTTCTAAAATGATGCTTGGTGAATTTGAGCCAGAATAATGCATTTGTTTCGCAACATTGCAACTTGAAGATCTTTAATGCTGTAGTACAACCTTTTTGGAGATTAATGCACCAAACACTTGGTTATGTTAACTTGTTTATCCATCAAATCAAATTTGATTAAAGGTTAAGTCAAAATGGGACGAGCGTAAATTGTTGACAAACTAGACAGTGAATTTTCCTTTTGTGGCCTACTGGTGCAAGTTCATTTTTTTAAGTTTCGCCGACTGCGTTTTTTATAACTAAGGTTTCTAGGATTCAAAACAAAAGGCAAATAAAACACCTCATTAGAATCTTGGTCAATATGATCTACAGATCCCTCAAGGTCTTCCAGTTCCATATCAAAGATACCCTTTTGGAAATCATCCTGCAAAATCTCATCCCATGCAATTTCCACCTACAAGCCAAACCAAAAATAAATAAATAAATAAATACATCTGGCGGTACTCTTAAGTATCTTTAATTACAAACTCTTAAGCAACTTACATCCAATTCTATTAACCTATCAATTAATGAGACGAGAATTGAGCTCCGGACAAGTTCACCTAACGCACCGCTCTCCAATCTCAGCATATTCTCCACGTACAACACCATAAACTGCATTAAGAAAATCAATAAACTCAAGACAGAATCCAAATTCCAATCAAGCAATAATATCCTTTGAGCTCACACATTTTAAAATAGCAATTTCTTTGCAATTCAAAGAGGTTAGTTGTATCTTATTATATATCCCCATAAATGAGATGGTCTGTAAACACTAAACCCAAGTTGTAGCATGCATCTACCAAAACATCTAGTGACAAGTCATAATCTCTTTGAACAGAGCAACTTTTTATCACAAGAATCGGGTCCACAGTCCCTCAACCATAGTTGTAAACGATACCATGAGAGGAACGGCACAGAACACTTATTTTGCATGCATTATCAAAATAAAGATGAATGAAAGACATTTTTCGACTTTAGTTTAAAACTTGTCTAATTATTCCCATCATTGGATAAATTAATTTATCGAAGAAAAAAATATATATACACATATGCATGCATATAAAAATTGGATGGTATGCTTAAAATCTACAAAGACGCAAAAAAATCACTACTCATGATCAATAGTAATACATAAAAGAATGCAAATTTGATCTTACAGCTTCCTTCGTGTATATGTTAGGCATTCTATCCCGCAAGATCTTCTCTAATCTAAGAGGTGAAAGAGGAACTAAATTTGAAATATCTCCCAGAGTTGAATGAACACGGTCAAGAACTTGAGCCTTCTTAGAAACACCTCGAGGTTGCTTCAACAAATCCATAAAGTAAGTAGCAGAATGAGGAGCTGAAGGCGGCATGAAATTGAGAACAAGCATCTCCAAGCACAAATCAACATACTCTCCACTTGCTGAAGCCTGTAAACCCAGGAATAGAAATGAGAAGGCAATACTTAATGAGACTACCATATAAATATGGCAGTAACAAGGAGGTAGCACAAGTAACTAGCATACCAAGGACAAAAGCAATTCAACCAATGCATCCATCACATCAGTTCCATAATTCCATAGACTCATTCCAAATATCTGCAGTGCAAGAACTCATGAATATCACATAATGACAAAAAAAAATCAGCATTTAAATGGAGTATGTAGAAACTAACAGCAGCTAGGAGAGACCGATGATGAACAATGTGTACACAAGAGACAGCTCCAGTCACAGCTTTCAAACATGTCTGCCATGTTAGCAAGAAAGTTAAGAAGAATCAATTACTAAATAAATTGGAGAGAAAGAAAGAAGTTACTAGCAAGAAAATACATCATACCACAAGAAGGGCCACCTCCTCAGAAGCAAGCCGTTCTTTATGGTGTATTACTGCCACAAGCTGGTTATAAAAGTCGCAGTCGCCCTTAAAAAAAAATATTATAAGTTAGAATTTTTACAACAGTTTGTCAGTTACTCAATATTACAGAGGTTGGCAAATAACATGACCAAGCCAATTTCATAGAGCATTACCTGAACAGCAGCTTTAAGTGCATTCCTAACATGAAGGTCCAGCTCAGAATCAGTAAAACTGAGTTCATCCATGTCAGGCACTCCCATCAAGTTTTCACTGCTTCAGCTAGGGGACCAAGTGTACGTACTTTCAAAATTCACCCCTGAAATATTTAAATAAAATTAAATAAAGACTGTAATGAATCTTCAGCAAGGTAGAAGCTTAAAGGCGTCACGAAATAGCGTCTAAACTACCAAAATCAATCAACAATTTCAGTCAAAATTAATTTTCCATATGTATTAAAATTGATATAGAATTTATATAGTTTGGTGAACGAAGTGAACAGCATGCCTGAGAAGAGGAAAAAAAGAGTTCACCGGCGCCGCTAGTCAGGCCGTCAGCCGTCGCGATTCGGACTGCTGCTGCGTGACAAAGCCTGAGACTCAGAGAGAGTGAAAGAGAAAAACCCTAGCAACGCTGCCAATGCATAACAAAAAATTGAACAATAAACAAGGAAATATATATTCGGGCCTATGTGGCCGCCTGGCCCGAATAATATATTTTAATTATGATATGATATGATATAATTAAATTCCCCTTGAATAAAAATGCTCATGGCAATTTCAATTGGGCCGAGATTAATGGGTTGGGCTTGAATAATTCTTTTGGGCGTTGGCTGTATACCCCTCCAGCCTTGTAAAATATACTCCACCACACGTTGGATACACTCCCCATAAAATACCTAATCTACCCTTATAGATGCACTCCCCCCCCCTATTATATCATTAAAAAATTCTAATTTTATTTCCTTCTTCCTCCTCACCCAAAAATTCAGCGCTGCCGCCTCCAACATCGGTTCCGCCCAACGCCGCCGCCTCCAACACCGGGTCCTCCCAACGCCGCCGCCTCCTAGCTTGCGCCGTCCTCCTCCCTCGCTGTTGTCCGCCTCCATCGCCACCACCAAAGGTAGGTTTCGTTTTTTTTTTCCTTTTCTACTCATGCGACGGCGGCGGCCCCTTGCCTAGCGCCGCGAAGCCTCCTTCACCCCGCGCCGCCTCCCAGTACGCCGCCTTCACCCTCGCCGCCGTCGAAGGTAGGGTTTTGTTTTTTTGTTCTCTTTGCGGCGGCGCCGCCCCCTCCTCCCCCACTCACGACAACGTCTCCGCCCCTCCTTCTTCACGACGG
The DNA here is from genome assembly GCA_963675135.1 of Galeopsis tetrahit. Taxonomy (NCBI): domain Eukaryota; kingdom Viridiplantae; phylum Streptophyta; class Magnoliopsida; order Lamiales; family Lamiaceae; genus Galeopsis; species Galeopsis tetrahit. The sequence goes on from OY776132.1 coordinate 70,914,122, forward strand.
CTCTTTTTTTTTCCTCTTTTGCGCCTTTTCTGCCCTAACAGTTTTTTTTCCTCGACAACTTATGGTCTAAGGTATACACTCTCGTCGATAATTATTTGTTGACGAGAGTGTATACCTTCGACCATAAGTGTTGAAAAAAAAAATCATATAAAAGTTGTCGACAAGAATGTTTTTCGTCGACAAACCAGTGCCGACGAGAGTGTTTTTCGTCGACAAACCAGTGTCGACGAGAGTGTTTTTCGTCGACAAACCAGTGTCGACGAGAGTGTTTTTCGTCAACAAACCAGTGTCGACGAGAGTGTTGTTCGTCGACAAACCAGTGTCGAAAAATGTACAACTTTATTAATTTGTGCCGTTTTTTGTTCTTTCTTTTTATCTTTGTACAGAAAAATGTACAGCTTTCATCTCTTTCCATCTCTCCCTCCCCGCACATTCTGAACAATTCATAAAACTACAAATACTAAATGTGTAGGTATATATAGATTTTGTAAATTATATTTTGGTCATCATTTTGTATAGCATCGTAGGTGATATTATAATTGATTTAAGGCGACGGTCGGAGAAGCGGCGACGGTCGGAGAAGCGGCGACGGTCGGAGAAGCGGCGACGGTCGGAGAAGCGGCGACGGTAGCTCCTTCAATTAGGTTAGGGTTTTAAAGTGAAAGGGGAGGGTATATAGTAGGGTTATTTTAGTATAAGGGTAGTTTATACATTTTACATGATTATTAAATTAATAAATGGATAGGGGGAGTATACTTAACAAAGCTGGAGGGGTATATAGTCAACGCCTTCTTTTGTTAGACTTTCTTTGTTGGGCCCACTCTACTAAGTTCAATTAGATTTAAATATATATTTTTTTTCCTAATTTTATTGTATATACAAAAAAAAAAATTTGAACTAGGTTTATTATGTAACTTTTTGCAATTATTTTCGTTTTTTAATCCTGGTCTTTTAAAAAACCCAATGATGTTTTTAAATAATTAAACCTTTTGAATCCGGAGTTTCAGAAATCTTCGATCTTTTAACCTCGTGTTGTTAGGCAAGATGGGATGGCGACTTGTCAAAGAGCCTGAGGCTTTGGTTTGCAAGGTACTCAAAGCATGATATTTTCCTAACGGAGATTTCACTACATCGACTGTAGGCTGGAATCCCAGTTTTACATGGACTAGTATCCATGCTAGTAAGAATTTAATCCGAACAGGTATGCGATGGAAAGTGGGAAACAGAAACGCCATTTGAATCTGGGAGGATCCTTGGGTTAATGATTCTGGGAATTTTTATGTAAATTCGTATAGTGTGGAAGGCCTCGAAAATATGCATGTTGCAACTTTGATAGATTCAGAGAGACGAACTTGGGATGTGAATCTACTTAATCATCTATTGCCGATGGATGCTGAGAAGATCATTAATATGGCACTCCCCCCAATTGAAGTGGTGGACAAAATAGTGTGGAACCCATCGAGTAAATGGAACTATACAGTTAAGACGGCTTACAAATTGGCATGTTCCCTGTCAGAAGAAGCCGACTATAGAGAGGAAGGGGAGTGGAACTTAATTTGGCAATTGAATGCCCCGCCTAGGGTAAAAGACTTTTTATGGAGAGTGGGGAGAGAGTGCCTACCAACAAGGAGTAACCTCTTAAACAAACACATTTTGACGGATGCAGTTTGTGGCATTTGTGGTCACGAGGAAGAGGATAGTTGACACTTGTTCTTCACATGTGAATTCGCGCGAGGCTGTTGGGTTGCTGCAAACCTACTGCCCACAATAGAGTACTGCCTGCATAGTTGTGGAAGTGTTAAAGAGATGTTATTTGACATTCTTTGAGGCCAAAGTGAAATAATTAAAACTGGTTTTTGTATGACAATCCGGCAGATATGGAGGGAACGCAACTAAAAAATCTGGAACAATTCATGCAGATCACCAATTGAGGCTGTGCAAGCCTCGGCTGAATATTGGATTGAGTGGGAGGTTGTATCAAGGCAAAATAGAGCGCTTGGACGAACTGGACGAGATACGTCCCACTGCACAGAATGACATCCACCTGATGCAGGGACATGGAAAATCAACACTGATGCAGCTTTTTTTAAAGATGAATAGCAGACAGGAATCGAATGGATACTTCGTGACGATCGTGGAAAATTTTGCAGGGCACAAACAAGAGTGTTTAGAGGCTGCTTTGAGGTGAATCTAGGAGAGATTATGGGCTTCTATGAGGCGTTGTCTTGACTTAAAGATCAGGGATTGAATAATTACATCATTGAAGGAGACGCAAAGATAGTTGCGGATGCTTTAAACGGCTCGGATACCATGGAATCGACTTTTGAAGATTATGTTACGGCCTGCCGTAGCTTGTTAAGGAATTTTGAGAATGTTTCGGTTGGGTATGTCAAAAGGGCTGCAATTGTGTGAGCTCACACTTTTACTAGAAAGTCCCGTCATTTCAATAATCCATGTACGTGGTTAGATCCGCCAGACTTTATGGCTAGACTACCAAAATCGATTTGTCGTTGTAATAAGAGAAGCTAACCCACTTTTACTTAAAAAAAGAAGAAGTTTATTACATATATATTTTGCAAAACATGAGTTACTTATCATTTAATAATCTACCACATAATCAATAAAGTTAATCTTCCCAAAAAAAAAAAAAAAACGTTTATTGAATTGTGTGTGATTGTTTCACGAGTGACCAACACACCAACAACGATGGATTAATTTATATTTAGCCTTGTATATAAAATGAATATTTATTAACTGCTTTATTTTATTTTTGTCTAATCTAAAATCTACTCAAAATTAATTTATTATATCACAAATAACATACTACAATTCGATAATATTATTGACATTCATAAATGTTACGTCTATTTTGTTAAATAAACATTAAAAATAATTATTCGAAAAAATAAATCGTTATATTAGTATATGCATATAAAATAACAATAACAACTTATTATCCATATAAGTTGGAGAGTCCAACCAAATTATGAAAATCGAAATTTAAATTCATAATCGAAAATCAAATTGAATAAACCAAAACTGAATGAATACTGAATCATACGGAGTATTATTTTGGTGGGAAAATTGCACTTTTAGTCCTGTAGGAATTTTTTAAAATCACTTTCAGTCCCGAAGTTTATAAATGATCCTGTTTATTGCGGATTTGGTCCTGTAAGATAGTTTTTGAATGGAAACCTTTAGTTTTTTTTTATGAAACCGTTAGTTGACCAAAAAATATTTATAAAAAAGTAATTATAATTAAAAAATAAAAAAATATTTTTAAAACTAATAATAAATTATAGAATTAAAAAATAAATAAATTCAATACAATTTATAATATTAATTAATTTTTTAGAAGAAATCTCACTAAGTTATATAATTTGGATTTTTTTATAGAATCTAATTTTTTTTTATTTCAAGAATTTTAATATAATTAAAAATCACTAAAAACATAATGTAATTTAAATTTAAATAAATTTTGAAGAAATTTCTTGTATTAAAACTAAAAAATACAAAAAAAAAAAAAAAAAAAATTTAAAAGTAATTAAATCTACAAAAAAAAAATCAAATTGAAAAATTAATAGACAAAGTATATTCAAATATAATATTCAAATTTAAATTAACTTTCAACACCATATAATTTTGATATAATTTGAAAAAAAAAATTCAAATCAAGCTAAATACTTTTTTTTTTGCATTGATTTGAGACATTGTTTCAGATTTAATTTAATTTAATATTATATATAATTGATTGAATTTTTAGATCATAAAATTATTTTAAGTGAATTTATCGATTTTAAATAATTATTTAAATAAACGGTTAAAATACATTTGATAGTTTTACAATTTTAGTGACATTTGTGTTTTAAGAGATGTGTGACTTTCACTCAATTTTTATCCGTTAAAACAAACATAAATTTATTATGAGACTAAAAGTGTGAAAAAAGATAAACACTCAATTTTTATCCATTAAAACAAACATAAATTTATTACGTGACTAAAAGTGTGAAAAAAGATAAAAGGTGATTTAATGTCATTCTTACAGGACCAAAAGTGTATGAAAAAGGATCGAAAGTGATTTAACCTCATTATTACAGGACCAAAAGTGCAATTTTCCCTTATTTTGGTCGATTTGTTTGGTTAACCAAATCGAAATAGTGCTATTAACAATATTCAACTTGTTTTTGCTGACGAAGTTGGATAGCTCAAGTGGTTAGAGCACCACTACCTAGGCTTTTGATCCAAAAAAAAACTTGTAAAGCTCAATCCACGTTAGTGGTGTTACAATATTTTCATCTTCATTTTCCAGTTATCAATGTTTCACAATGGCACAATTAATATATTTAATATATTGCTGATTCTATTTCTGGTTACTTACATGGAAATCTTGAATTATACTATTGTATATGGTATTCTATTATATTTAATAAATTTAAATTATATTCTATTTAATACACTTCGTATATGGTATGGCTATACATGGCTCACGTACAAATGAATTAATTCTTAATTATAGTCAATTACTGACTGATTAATTAATTGGACCATCAAATCTATGGATACAATCTTGAATATTGGCTTTGATACAATATGTAGATGAGTTAATAAATCTTGTATATATAATATTTAAAAAAAAAACGATTATAATTGAATTAATATTTAAATTAAAGTACTTAATATAAAATCAATTATATATTTTTAAGCCAGCGTATGGGTTCAAAGAGTTGGTTTAATATATTTGTGATTCACCCCTATCTTTTGTGGCTGCTTGAATTTCATCAATTTTATGAACTTGAATTATTTATGATATTAACTTAAGTTTTTAATCTCAATATACTATTCAACTTCTTGAGACAATATTGTGCATTTTGAGCAGTATTATTTGTTCTTTTGAACAATAATATTAGTTTTTACAAGCATTAATATTAGTGATGTACGATGCACATGATACTTTATCATTAACAATAATATATTTTTGCTTGCACCTAAATGTCAATTGATCAGGTTCTAACATATTTGTGTATTTAAGGCATATTGATGCATTTGAGATAGCTTATAACGTATTGAATATTGATATAATATATATATATATATACTTTTTTTTTTACATATATAATATATTTAAATGGTAGTGTTACACTATGAAGAAACTAATATGTATTCCTCCGTTGCATATTTATTTGAGAATAAAATATTCTCTCCGTTTATTAAAAGTGTGTTTTTGTTTTTTCACAAAAAAATATGTTTATTTAATTTATTTAAATAATTAAAATATTTTTTCTACTTTATTAACCAGAATAAGAATGAGTATCTACAATAATATTCTCTACTAGTTACCCACATATATTTTTTATAATTAAAATATAATTTTTTTAAAAAATATGTATAAAAAAATGTAAGCACATTTTTGTGGATATTTCTTACTCTTTTAAATATCTCTCTCAAACATTTTATATTTGTCTTACATGCCATTAATTTTTTTATCTTCGATGATAAAGTAGAAATTTTCATCCTGTTTTTTCAAAAAGTATTATCACTTTAATTAATGTTAATAAACATAAACCATTCACACGTTAAAACTTATACACACAGTAAACATTTACAGGACTAATGTGTATTAACAAACGAGATCCACCTCCCCAACAATGTCCCGTCTTATAAATCAAGAAAAGATAATCCATACACAAAGATTCTCAATACATATGTTTCTCACAAGTCACAAGCATAACTTAAAAATCGGCCATTTATATAATCAAAACCAAATGTAGAGAGATACATATAATAATAATAAACTGAAAAACACACAATCATAGATAAAATATTCAAAAGTACTAGAAATGAAATAGCGCGACGACCATTCAAAATAAACATAGAACTACTAGGCCAACTATGTATCTCTCCAAATTAAACTCATAACCCTCCTAGTAGTGCTGACCATTAGAATATGGAATAATTGGACCAAATTCATTGGGAGCATACGGGATCACCGTACCATTGTTCTCCAGTAACAATCTTGCAGAATTGGCATTAGACGACGACGACGTCGTTCCAACATCTTTTGCAGCTTTAGCTTGGACCTTGTGTCTCAGCTCCACAAGAGCTCCCCTCAGCTCCACAAGTTGCCGGAAATTAAGCTTCTCGATTTCCGGGCGGTGGCCGGACTCCTTCCTCTCTTTATCCAGATCACGGCTGCGCTTCTGTGCCACTTCCAAACTCTTTTCGATCTCGGCCAACTCACGATTCTGTTGGTTGACCGTCACTTGCTGACGAGCCTCCACCAGTTTGTCCGCATCGCTCATCGGTGCCACGTTGCCCCTGTTCAGAAACCTGATGTACACCAAAGTATCAGTTGATTATATAATACTATAAATTTTAGCTAGATTTATTGACATTAACTCAAAAATTGAATATATCTGGAATATTTTTGTCCTTGCCTGTTAGCGACGACATCAACATTGGGATGGCCGAAACAGTGGGCTTTGTTGCCTGGAGAGAACACAACCACCGCGGTTTCAGCACCACAGAGAGTGCTCAGCTCACTAGCTTTCTTAAACAGTCCGGAGCGACGCTTCGAGAATGTTACTTGCAAGTTGGTTTCGTTTTCAATTTTGACCATCTCCACCTTCTGACGCCCCTTTCCCTTTCTCGCAGACTCGCCGTTACCCGAACCACTCATTTTCACTAAGAGAAATTATGCAAGTGTGATCGATTTTTGTTATGCAAATGAGAGGAAATAAGAGGCTATTTATAATTTACATTGTAGACCAAGAATTTTCGGACATGGTCACCCCATGAATGTAGTTTGCAAAAACATATCCACAATTTGGATTTTACCCATAATTGTCACCGGCCTTCTAAATATTAGTCATAAAATCTGGTATAATTAAATTATAATCGATAAATGATAGAGGTTTTATTATACCTATCCGTATTAACTTCAAACAAATCTACAATGAAAAGAAGGGCGTTAATGTGTTTCTATATAATTAATGGTTTGTGTTTAACATTAAATTTTTGAGTCAACAGGGGATTAGATTATAGTACGTGAATGATTTTTTGCTCATCATTTTATTTTATAACTTTGACTATAGTGTAATACTTTCGGCACCAGTTTAATTTCATCGTGTAGATAGATGGTGCAAGTTGACTTAGAAAATTTAGATAAGTTGTATTTAAAATAAAGACCGTTCATAAATAAAAAAAGGGTAAAAAGTTATTATTCCATAAAAAAAAGTATTCCCTCCGTCCATGAAATTTAGTCTCATTGGAGTGAGACTCATGTTTTAAGAAAAAAGTAGATAAAGTAAGAGTATTGTAGGGTATTGTGGAATCCATTGTGAATAAAGTGATTTAAGTGATGATTGAAGTGTGATAGTTTTCATAAAAGGTACGGGACTACATTTTATGAACAAAGAATATAAGACAAATGAGACTACTTTTCGTGGATGGAAGGAGTAGTATATTGAAAAATTACCTACAAAATAATATTTGGTTCATACTCTAAATCGTACAAACTAGGGAGTAATATTTCATATTATATATATATTTTTTAAATGAGATAAAATTTAGTCAAAATGAATGTAATCGAAGTTTGTACTTCACCACGAATCTCATTTTTTTCTACATTCCACTCATTTATTCATTGCAAGATCAAATGTTTGGAGGAAGCCGACCGCAAACTGCGGTGGATCATCCTAACAGTGAGGGCTCCTAAAGAAACGGAAAGCCCTAGCTAGCAATATCGTGTGCATGTGTATTAACATATCGCTTTACAAAAGAAATCGAGCCTCCTATAGTTATTAATGTAGTTTCCAAATGAAGAACCATCCGACATTGAAGAGTCGATGACACGTGTCACTCACTTAACATTTTCTTTTATAACCACGTTATCAATGCTGGGAGGAAGCTGACCGCAAACTGCGGTGGATCATCCTAACAGTGAGAGCTCCTAAAGAAACGGGAAGCCCTAGCTAGCAATATCGTGTGCATGTGTATTAACATATCGCTTTACAAAAGAAATCGAGCCTCCTATAGTTATTAATGTAGTTTCCAAATGAAGAACCATCCGACATTGAAGAGTCGATGACGCGTGTCACTCACTTAACATCTTCTTTTATAACCACGTTATCAATATTCAGATTGCGCACCCATGACGGTGCCTTCAAAAGCCCATAGCTTCCCCGACAGCCACTTCGGCACAGCTAGGAAATACTATCGATCGAGCAGCCATGAGCTCCCGATCGACGTCTCTCAAAACCATATTGATTCCCGTTTTAAGTGTGTCAGAAAAAATATCCACATTTAATTTAAAATCGTCCATATTCAACTTGTGCCACGCCTCACAGGACCTCCCTCCTGATCGACGACCACTTAAATGTCGAACCTGCAACCATTCTTTCAAAAACTGATAACCCTATTTCACTGCCTTCGCTGGACACGCAAGGTCCCCATTCCACAAACACTAATTTCGTTGTTTCTACATTTGCCACAAATACAACCAAAACGTTGGCTCTTGGCACTCTCATTGTTACACAGAAATTCAAGAATCGGGTCTTTCAATGAATCTACTCGAGGCATTAGACGACTCCCAATTTCCCCAAGCATACCGTCCCCTCCAACACCTGAGCGAGTACTCACAACAAAAGAATCAATATATATAGGGAATATAATTAGGGATATTAACGCATGTAATAATTGGAAATTTCGGTTTCAAATAGTTAAATATATAATAATGTGGCCTCAAAATTTTAACATTGTTGTGAAAGTAAATTTACAACAAGAAAATGGGAAATTAACTGCGAAAAATTCATCGCTATTTTTTATGGTATTTTCGCCGCTAACTTGAGATGAAACTATTTCATCAACGACTCTGTGGCAATGCATGCTTTATTAAGGAACGGACCCAGAATTTTATGTGGAGGGAGGCTAATACAGTTCAAAATAATTTTCGATTTTAAAATTTAAATATTTCATATTTACATCAAGATATATCAATATTCATTGTAAGATATATTAAAATATTAAAAGCATATAAGTATGTCCTTATACTATTAAAACTTAGAACTTAACAAATGCATATCACAAAAATTACCTACAATTGAGACCATACGATTTTTTAGTCTATGTCTCAGTAATATCAATATACATTATTAGACAATTTTTAAGAAGCTCAGCTTCCATTTTATTTCAAGTATATAGTCTAAATAGAAAACAATCGTTTCGAGCTTAGTTGAAATTATAGTAATGGTATATAATGCAAAATATACAACAATTAAAAAAAAAAAAAAAAAAAAACCTACATGTCTAACCGAGAAACGGGAGAGGAGAATTACAGTGAAATTAATCAAATTATGCCTACATTTTTTAGAACTACTACTAATTTATAATCATGTAAAATAAAAAATAATAACGCGAAAAATTAAAATGATAAGATTTGGATTGAGAGATGATTAAACGATACCGAACAAACTAATTAAAATTGGTCCACCTAATTATTAAGGAATATACCCAATTGATATATTATTGTATTTTGTAATGTCAAGACTAATACATAGTATAATACGTACTCCATATAATAGTGAAAAGCACACATTCTATTTGACCCTCATACACAATTAACCCGCCCAAAAAAAAATACGTGCCCTTATTTTTTCGCTCATTATCCCATTTCCTTTTCTTCTTCTTATAGATTCGGTGCCTTTTACACAAGAATTGAGTTACCATGTTGGTTGTTATAGACACTAAAAACGCATAGAGAAATGTATTATTCTTCAATAGTTGAGTCTACTTCAAAATATATTTAGAAGTAGATTTATTTATTTATTGTATCTTAAAAAAGTAAATTCTTGTGCCAAGATTCGAAATTCGACGATTCATGACAATAAAAGGCAGGATATATAAAATGGAGTAAAAAGAAACCTAAAATTATAAGCTCACATGTCGAGCCAGAAATCGGAGTGTCATTAAAATCTTGTCTGAAAAAACCCTTCTTAGAAACAAAATTCAGGTGAAGGAAAAAAGTAAACTCCTCTAAAATCAATGTTTGTAAAAAACAATATACAAATTTCTATGCAAAAAAAAGAAAGTAAGAACTTTGGAGGATAGTCCTTCCAAATGCAGTTAAGCCTCAACTTGGCCACTACGTCAGCCGTCTGGTTGGCCTCTCTAAAAGTGTGTGAATACCGAATGCGCATAGTATCAGTGAGAGGATGTACCTGACTCCAAATGCCCTACAGACGCTAGGGAACAATAGGTGTAGAGCCCATCAACGTGCTAACTACCAGAATGGAGTCCCACTCAATCCATAAGTACTGCAACCACTGGGCATGGGCATACTGAATAGTAATAAGAGTCGCCGCTAGCTCCGCCTCAAAAGGAAGACCCGAACCAACCTCTTGGGCAATCGCCGCAACAAATAACCCCCTGAAGTTCCTAAACATCACTCCCGCATGCAAACTACTTGGAGAGGATGTTACACTACCATTTGTGTTGATCTTATACCTGTCCAGATTTGGAGGAATCCACCTAACAGACGGTTCAATTAACATGTAAATTTAAATACACTTGAATTCATACAATTTTGATTATTAATTTTTATACTCAATCAACTATTTATATGGTCAAGTCAAGTGTAGGACCTCATCGGTTTTATAGACGATCAACTAATTGGCGAGGAGTCCCCGAGAAAATTACATCATCCTCTCGTCACAAAGAGTCAGCCAATCAGGTGACCAACTCTGCTCGAGTTGTTGGCGATCATGTTGGTAATTAAGGTATAAAACTCGTGAGAAGAGTAAAAAATTAATAAGCAAATATTTCAAGATTGGGAGTTTGCCCAGTAAAAAAAGTACAGAGTCATGCTCGTCTCGCCATAATCATGAACAAATGGCAAAGTCCAGATAAGGACTTATATGTAATGATGCACATTTAATGTGCATTAAATGCCCTAACTGAAGCGAGAAACAGATAGAACACCCATTTAAAGTCAAATTAATGTAATTTTAACCGCAATTAATGCATGTAATATAGTAAATAGTCAAGGCAAATGTAATACTCCCTCCGTCCCACAAAGATAGCCACATATTCCTTTTTTGGATGTCTCAAATTATAGCCACATTTTCTCTTTTACTTTAGTATTAAATGATTTATTGTCAATTTTACCCATAATTTATAAGAGTAATTAATGCTTAACAGATTTTGGAGTATTAGATTTCAAGGGCAAAATTGGCACATTAACTCAATTTGACTGTATTTATTATTTTTTCTTAATCTGTGTGTAAAGTCAAATGTGGCTATCTTTGTGGGACGGAGGGAGTACAATTTGAATTCATTAAATAAATCACATTCCCTCAGTTTTTCTCTCTTGTTCTTCGTAAGAATTACACGTAAACTTTAAGAGCAACACTTATGTGAAATATTTTAGACATAAAATATATTTAATTAAGATAATTTTCAAAAAATTGCGGGTCATAAGCCTAGATTCGGGTCGCCCCAAAAAATTATTCGGAAAAATATTATTATTATTATTATTTTACTTTATAGCACCTCATAATCAAAATATTGTTGTATCTGACACGACCCCAATTACTAAAATAAATATATTACAACTTTAAATGTAATACAACATCTAAATTTGTTGATAACCCCCTTTCATTATAACATATATAACATTATCTCACACTCAAAATAATCTATTCACATTCATATATACAATGTTCCAAAACCCAAAACAGACATAAATCTCCAAGTTAACAAACTGATACATACTAGATTATACAATACCATACATATGCAAAAGGAACACAACCTATAACAGATTTAAACAAGTCACAATCCTGCCCAACAGGTCGTCATCTATGTACACAGCCACTCAAAATCCTGTAGGGGCTCCACAGCTTGTCCAGTAGGTCCATAGAATCGCAGATTATCAAAGTTACCTACAATGCATAAACTATGTGAGATAAATCTCAGTAAGTAAAAATTATGCATAACAATAAATGTCCATTCAAAATCACTGTCTTATTTATTTTTCTTTATCTTTATAAACAACGTATACATTTATCTAGACCCGAAGGTCTATAGTTATATATCTTGCTCGGAGACCATTTTACTTGTACATTGACCGTCTTACCCGGAGATCTAATGACCATCTTACCCGGAGGTCAATTCATTCAATGACCATCTTACCCGGAGCTCTAGTGAGCATCTTGCCCGGAGGCCATTCATTTCATTTAATGACCATCTTGCCCGGAGCTCTATTGAGCATCTTGCCCGGAGGCCATTCATTTCATTTACGATTTATAATGCTATACTTGATACAATGCAAACACATAATATCTTATGAACTTCATATATCGTTAAACTCACTAATAAATTTCACTATTATTATTGAACGCACTGATTCATTTCGCAATATGATTGAACTCACTTGTTCAACTCACAGGTACATTACACAAAACAATCGACCAGGTTCGACTCAAAATAATCACAAAATCACCATTCAATCTCATAATTCACATAAACTATTCACGTATTATCAATCAACTATCCAGTCTCATAAAATTCATATACGACTAATCAAAGCAATTAATCCATAAAGTACTATGTTTATGCACTGTAGTTGCAAACGAATTTCTACTTACCTCGAGTGACACAGACAACAATGACTCGAACCCTTAAACCCCTTTATCACCGTCAAATATTCAATCTGCTAAGCTTCTAATTCCTCTTCTTTTTATTATTTGTGTGTGTTGTTTTTCTTCGTCTAACACCCAAGCCGCAAGTGTATGTATTTTTTGGATTGAATTGAAAAGAATTGGGATATGTGTGTTCGTAACCCACTAACATAATTACCGCCTCACTCAATAGCTTACATAGGAAGCTTTCTATTTACCCACTATTAAGATAATTTACTATTATTAAAATATTACAAATGTTGTAGGGTGTGTATATATTTCTAGCTAACAACTAACTGTTTAAAGGCCACATCCATTTTATTATATAAATAAGATATATATATATAATAACAATCAATTAGTTAGAATTGTTTAGTATTTACTATTCTAGATAATGTCATTACTTACTAATACACTTAAACTCTAATATGAGTCCCAAATAAATTATAATAGAGTTATATCATCACTAATCATGTACGTAAATACGTATAAATCACTCAATATTTAAAAGTTATTTAAATGCAAGATAAAATGATGCAATATCACAAGTAGCACATAAATAATATAAAATAGACGTAATGCATGAATTATATTGGTCAATGAGTAGTGAGAAGCCCGGGTATCACATCCTCCCCTCCTTATAAAAATTTCGTCCCGAAATTTGACTTACCTGGAAATTTGTGAGTATTTAGACTTCTTTTCACCTTCTCTTTTCCTTGCTCCTTTTGTTTATATTTCTTTGGACACATGCTAGCTATATGTCCGTTTTCACCACAAGAATAACAAGTTTTGGTGCCCAAAAGACAAACCCCGCTATGTGCTTTACCGCAATTTGAACAAGGAGGTGGTGGGGGCGGTGGAACTCTATTTTGATCCGTCTTGAAACGTTTATCTAGACTTTGTTCTCCTGATCTCGTTTGAAAATCTGGTTTTAATCCTTGGAATTGCAATACTCTTTTCTTGTTATCCTCACTCCATTGTGGTTCTTGCTTTAGTTGAAATTGGCGGTGTTTCTCTCTTGCTTGTCTTATTCGCATTTCAGCTTGCTCAGCGATTTGAGCTCTTTCTGCAACTTGGGAATAATTTACCCCCTGAAGTCCTGCCATACTCACATCTCTATATAGCTCTGGCTTTAATCCCTCAAGAAATCTCTCAACTTTCAATGCTTCAGTACTTACCATATGCTCAGCAAACCTAGATAGTTGCTCAAATTTGCGAAGGTAACCTGTAACAGTCATGGTCCCTTGCTTCAGCTGTATAAATTCATTCAGTTTCATTATTCTAACAGGAGCCGTGAAATACTTGTTTCTGAAAATTTCTTTGAACCCCTCCCAAGTCATAGAAGTAACGTCGATAATACTTTTGACAGTGTCCCACCAGTGTCCAGCACTACCGCGTAACATGAAAGATGCACACAAAACTTTCTCAACTTCAGGAATTCGACTGTACTAAAACATGTTGTCCAAAGTTCTCAACCAATCTTCTGCAACTAAGGGACCTGTAGCATCCTCAAATGTAGGTGGATTCAACTTTCTAAATCTTTCACAAACCATTTCAACATGTTCTGCTCGAGGTTGTGGTTGATTAACTTCCTCTGGTGGTTGTCTACCCATATCCCTTTGTTGAATAAGTTGTTGGATCTGTTGAGACTGGCGCTCCACTAGATCTGCTAATCGGGTAATGATAGCATCACGTTCGACACCCGCAGTCGGTACCTCAGGTTCCAGAGTTCTTTCAATCCCACTACCTTCACCTTCAATTCCCACCATATCTGTTTAACAACACTACTGTCCTCCACTACATGGTCAATATATATATGTCATGGTACACATAATAAAAATAAAATTTAAAAGAGATACTTACTGGAGTAGCTGTGCTCCTCCAAGTTTTGAGCCCGTGTACATAAACAGTCTACAGGACACAAACCGTGCTCTGATACCACTCTGACACGACCCCAATTACTAAAATAAATATATTACAACTTTAAATGTAATACAACATCTAAATTTGTTGATAACCCCCTTTCATTATAACATATATAACATTATCTCACACTCAAAATAACCTATTCACATTCATATATACAATGTTCCAAAACCCAAAACAGACATAAATCTCCAAGTTAACAAACTGATACATACTAGATTATACAATACCATACATATGCAAAAGGAACACAACCTATAACAGATTTAAACAAGTCACAATCCTGCCCAACAGGTCGTCATCTATGTACACAGCCACTCAAAATCCTGTAGGGGCTCCACAGCTTGTCCAGTAGGTCCATAGAATCGCAGATTATCAAAGTTACCTAAAATGCATAAACTATGTGAGATAAATCTCAATAAGTAAAAATTATGCATAACAATAAATGTCCATTCAAAATCACTGTCTTATTTATTTTTCTTTATCTTTATAAACAACGTATACATTTATCTAGACCCGAAGGTCTATAGTTATATATCTTGCTCGAAGACCATTTTACTTGTACATTGACCGTCTTACCCGGAGATCTAATGACCATCTTACCCGGAGGCCAATTCATTCAATGACCATCTTACCCGGAGCTCTAGTGAGCATCTTGCCCGGAGCTCTATTGAGCATCTTGCCCGGAGGCCATTCATTTCATTTACGATTTATAATGTTATACTTGATAGAATGCAAACACATAATATCTTATGAACTTCATATATCGTTAAACTCACTAACAAATTTCACTATTATTATTGAACGCACTGATTCATTTCGCAATATGATTGAACTCACTTGTTCAACTCACAGGTACATTACACAAAACAATCGACCAGGTTCGACTCAAAATAATCACAAAATCACCATTCAATCTCATAATTCACATAAACTATTCACGTATTATCAATCAACTATCTAGTCTCATAAAATTCATATACGACTAATAAAAGCAATTAATCCATAAAGTACTATGTTTATGCACTGTAGTTGCAAACGAATTTCTACTTACCTCGAGTGACACAGACAACAATGACTCGAACCCTTAAACCCCTTTATCACCGTCAAATATCCAATCTGCTAAGCTTCTAATTCCTCTTCTTTTTATTATTTGTGTGTGTTGTTTTTCTTCGTCTAACACCCAAGCCGCAAGTGTATGTATTTTTTGGATTGAATTGAAAAGAATTGGGATATGTGTGTTCGTAACCCACTAACATAATTACCGCCTCACTCAATAGCTTACATAGGAAGCTTTCTATTTACCCACTATTAAGATAATTTACTATTATTAAAATATTACAAATGTTGTAGGGTGTGTATATATTTCTAGCTAACAACTAACTGTTTAAAGGCCACGTCCATTTTATTATATAAATAAGATATATATATATAATAACAATCAATTAGTTAGAATTGTTTAGTATTTACTATTCTAGATAATGTCATTACTTACTAATACACTTAAACTCTAATATGAGTCCCAAATAAATTATAATAGAGTTATATCATCACTAATCATGTACGTAAATACGTATAAATCACTCAATATTTAAAAGTTATTTAAATGCAAGATAAAATGATGCAATATCACAAGTAGCACATAAATAATATAAAATAGACGTAATGCATGAATTATATTGGTCAATGAGTAGTGAGAAGCCCGGGTATCACAAGTTTATAATAGGGAGTATTATTTAGGAAAAAAAATAACCTTTTTTTAGAAGGAAAAAATCTTACACATCTTCAAACCAATTAACCTGAGCTAGACTAGCTAGTCTCCTAATCCACATGGAAATCTCAACTCCTACCCAGTTATGAGGAAAATAAGAGTCGAGCGTCGTTTTAGCCATCTTGTGCGTCATCAATGTGCGTCGTCTAAGGAAACTAGCAAACTTCTTAATACTCGTTGCCACTGCCATCGCTTCCGCCCAATCACTGACTCGGTTGAGCCTACTCTTTCAACCCTAGCAGTAATAATCCATCTTTGGAGTCTATAATCACATAACATGTCTTGTGCAACCCTTTAACAATATCATCGAAGCTATTTTAATCTTTATAAGTGACAATGTCGGGAATGTTATGATGAGTGTGAAAATAATGCGAGAATGTGAGATGCTCAATTGTTAATAATTAATACAATTAATGGAAAATTAGTAATTACTATGTAGATTTGATTATGGTCATGAGTTTCTCAAGTCGAGCATTAATAGTTTGTGAACCACTTTAACTCACTTACCCTACTAATCTCAATACACGTGCAAAATATTACTTCTCGTATTTTTAATTCGTGTCGTATTATTTTAAAGTTAAAAGTACTTTATTAATTAATGCAAGAGTTAGGTATTGTCGAGGCCAATCGTGAGTCCATGGTTGAAAACATGAAATCAGACTCCTCTACGACCCGACAAATTTACTATAAAAGAAATCTTCTGCTTGCACCACGCTAGAAGGATGAAATCAATATCCCCAAATCGTGGAATTCACCAAGGTAAGCCCTAGGGATGACAGTATTGACCTGATCACTGAGCTTTGGGTCAAGTCGGTCCCGTCCCGTATTGGGAATTGGTCAGGCTGGGCTACCTCCATATGTGAACATATTGAGTTTGGATTTTATGTCCGCCCCGCCCCCGAATTGTTATATTTTTTTTAACTTGAAGATTTTTTTCAATTAATATTACTCCCTCCGTCCCCGAAAAGTTTGAGGGGAATCTTGGACACATGGTTTAAAAAAAAAAAATGTAATGATGAGAGTGTTGAGGGGTAATTTTGTAAACTTTTATATATAAAGTAAATAAAGTGGGTGATTTGAGTGTGTGGTGGGTCCCAAAAGTAATGGCATAAAGGGTAAATATGTGTATATTGTGAGGGTGGGGATTGTGATGATTATTTTTATTTTGGGGTATGCAAACTTTTCGGGGACAAACAAAAAAGGAAAGTATGAAAACTTTTCAGGGACGGAGGGAGTATTTATATAAGTATTTTATCGATTAAATTTTTTTTATATAGGACATATTTATATTATTTGTGAATTGTTTCAATGTTTATGTGCATGAAAAATACGGTTCGACTTTTATGTTCTACTTTTCGCGTTCCACTGGTATTTCATCCTACTGAATTTTTAACACGTGTCGTCCCCAATATTATAGGACATTGATTAATTTTTAATATGACAAATGTCAATCATCCATATATTGGAATAAGATGTGAAACACTGAAATTGAAACATGTGATCTCATCTGTGAAAAATATTACTTTCAATTATGAGAAACAACTTAAATAAATTTAACATGATATGAAAAAACGGGACAGGTTCGCACGAAACATGGCACGAGGCGACTATCTAGAACCCGTGAAAGATGCGAAACGGGTCCAAGACATAATATATTAAAATGGGGTGAATCCAGATATTCAACTATCCGCTCGAGCAAACTCATTGTCATCCCTAGGTAAGCCAAACGTAGAAATGGGCTACAAAGTTAAAAGCGGGCAAGGGAAAGAAGAGGGGTTTAACTATTTACGACTCCATTATAGATTGATGCACCCCTCTTAAAATCGGTCTAGAATAGTTGTACTCCTCGAATTGTTCTAAATACTATTTTTTCCATAATATTTCTATTACTAACCACACACACCCCATCAAAACCTAATTTCACCCTTCATTCTCTCATTTCATTTCCCCCCACCCACCGCCGTCGCGACCCCGCCACCGCCCCACCGTCGCGACCCCCTCTCTTTCTCCTTTTTTTTTCTTTTTTGTGTTTTTTAATTTTAGAATCTCTCTCTCTCTCTCTCTCTCTCTCTCTCTCTCTCTCTCTCTCTCTCTCTCTCTCTCTCTCTCTCTCTCTCTCTCTCTCTCTCTCTCTCTCTCTCTCTCTCTCTCTCTCTCTCTCTCTCTCTTCTATGTTTTTTGTTTATCCTCCCCCATCAGCCCCTTCCCCCCCCCACCGACGTCGCCCGACCCCAAAAATCGATCGCCGCCGCTCCCGATCAACAATTCCGTAAGTTTTTTCTTTAAAAAAAAATCGATCATATACACTCTTGTCGATAAATTGTTGTCGACGAGAGTGTATATGGTCGACAATAAATAGTCGAATTTTTTAAAAAAAAATCAACCAATCAGTGTCTACCATATACACTTTCGTCGACAAATCGTTGTCGACGAGAGTGTATATGGTCGACACTGATTGGTCGAAATTTATAAAAAAATTTGTGATTTTTCAAAGTAATTTTTAGAATTTCTGATTTTTTTTGGTTTGGTGTTCACCGAAAATGGTGTTGACGACGGCCGAAAGTGGTAGTTCAGGAAAAAGGTAGAAGGAATCACAATAGGGGGGTGCGTTCAGTACGAGAATACATCTAGTATGCTACATTTTATTGAAAGGTATTTTTAGTTTTTGTATATTATTATATTAATAAAATAAAATGGGTGAGTGCATCCATCTAAAAAGAAGGTGTAAATAGTCAAACCAAAAAAAAAAAGAGGGTGGAGAGTAGGGTCTAGATTTTATTCATATTGGGCCAAAACCCAAATAACCGCATTTAAGCTCAAAAATAGAAACAAGAAATTGTGGGAATCTCATCAACAAATGTTAAGGCGGTGTTTGGTTTGGAATGGTAGTGGATTGCATTAAAATTGAAATTGAAAAAAGATGGATTGAGGTAATTCATGAATATTGAGTAGTAATTAATTAATTATGTGTAAGTTATGTTTAATTAAGAATTGAGAAGTGGGATAGATGTAACTTTATGACACATTAAGAGTAGTGATGTTATATTTTATTATTGTTAGTTAGTGAAATAATGATGGGATGATAATGAATGATATACTGTATTATTTTAGTATTGTCAATTAGTGAGGTAATGATTGAATAAGGTTTAATTATTAGTATTTTGTTTATAATGTAAATATATGTATTTAATATTTAATATACTTACATATATTCATATTAATTTGTTATTATCTGTATTTAATGTACTAATTATTATTTATCTAATTAATATTAATATTAAATATATTTATACACATTTTAAGTAATATATATACATATTATATACGTGCATAACTGCATATAATATACTTCACTGTTATAAAAAATGCAAAATGATGGTTAATATATATATATATATAAGTCATACAAATATCAAATGATTATTATTTTTATATGTTTGGTATAATAAAATCAAATATAAGTAGTTGTTATTTTTCTATAGTACTATATAATTATTAATTTTATAATTTTTATATGATTGTATAAAATTAAAAGTGAGAATAAGAGAGAATAAAGTATGAGAGAGAATGAGTGATTGAAAAGGAAAATAATAATTTCATTGTATAAAAATAGGTGTATATGTGTATTATAGAGGTAAATTATTGTTTGAATTGAGATGAATTGAAAGATATTGAATTGAATCGATCCAAATTCAGATTGACCAATCCTAAAACAAACACAACCTAAGGGTATATTTGTTCCAGAGTCGTTTAGACTACTTAGAATTTTACCATCACGGTATCATTTAAATTATGGATTTTAAATTTGGAATTTCAAAATCTTACCCTCCATACAACCTAAAGTTATATATAAATCTATTACTTCCTCTGTTCCTACTTAAATTGTCAACTTTACTATTTTGAGCATTCCTTGTTATACTAATAATTTTCATTTTTGTCGATGTTTCATGGGATTTTCTACCGTCAGGTAAGGGGTTCGCCCTTCCTGATGACAGGAAACCAATTAAAAATTGACACCTCATTTTTGTTCGTCATGGTCGATATAGCTTCGCCATAAAATGAAATAATTAGTTATCTAAATAATATATATAAAATTACCAAAATAACCTTATAATATTTTTAAAAAATAAACTCAAATTTCACTAAATTTAATGTATCAATCCAAATTTAAACCAAAACTAAAATCAATTGATATTGTTATTCTTCTCGATAGAAGTCTCTAGATCTCAATTTTCAATGGTTGCCCAGAATGGAGATGTATTTTACCACGATTTTCATTGGAGTTACAATATCTTGTTTTCAGGTATTTTACTCCTCGTGACGAGGACGGTGGAATTGATAGAGATGCTTTAAGAAAACTCCAGTTCGTTCTCCTCTTCAAAATTCCACAATCGCGGGAATGAAACATTCGAATTCGGTGGTAGCACTATCTCTCTCGCTCTCTTTGTCGATGTCAAAACTACAAGTGTGCTATTTTCCTTTTTATTGATTCTGCAATTTTTTAAAATTTCTTCTCACGTATAAAAATTCCAAATCATCCGCCAGCACCGCCAAGACTCCAATGTCGCTAACCACTGTTGTTGTCGCGCGCCGCCGCCGATTTTGATTGCATTCATTATTGCGGCCGAGAAGCACCGCCAATCGGACATCCGACTCCGCCTCAGGTCATTTTGTCTTCTTTTAAGGAAAAAGCTGCGAGTTTTTTTGCTATAGGCCTGTGCTATATATTCTCATTGTCCGTTTATGGGGCTTATAGTCGAGAAATCAAGGTTATATTTTGAGATTCGATGTAGTGTGTTCTTCATTTGCAAACAATGATTTGTATTCCTTCTAATTCAATCAGGATTAATCTTGACCTTTGAATTTGTAATCATATCTCTTGTGATTTAACTTATACCAGTGTATCTTAATTTGAAGCAATTGAAGACAACTCCACTGAAAATGTTACTTAAGAATCTAAGAAGATACATGTGTAATTGACTAAGTGTCGATTATTTTTAATATTGATGTGATATGCCCTGTTTGTTGTGAAGAGGGGGAGAGCTTCGATCACGGTGATTTTAAGGTGTTCAATCACCATTCATACATGTATTTCAGGGCTGGTTAGACTTTGCTGCTTCAGGATTGTTAGATCAAATGTATATGTAAAAGGAGATTTGTTGTTACTCTCATAATATTCTGAACTATCAATGCATTACATTCAAATGATGGAAGCAAATCAGATGTGTTTAAGGACACTCTTATTGAGAGGTTTAATTAATTTCTAAGCCTGTTGATGCACAAATAAAGCAAATAAAATCATGACTCTGAAGAAATGTTGCTGGTATTACAATGTAGTGAGTGCACCCCATTTGATTTTTTTTTTGTTTGTTATAAAATCCTCTCATGAAAAAGTATGCCATTTGATTCACTAGAAATTGAAGATTTTGTTCGTGAGTTCATATTTTCTTTGTAAGTTCATAGGTTCTTGCAAATTCATATCTTGTGAAGCATCATCAATTATATATGCTGCTGCTACTCAAATCTCTATATATGGAAAGTCTGCTCAGTGTCTTTAGTAAAACGGTTTAGGATTTGTGAAAATGCTGGATTGTTGTCAATAAATAAAAGATTGTACATGAAGGATGATTGTGTGGTGTCTTAACAACACTCTCTTGCTAACAGAACTTGAAGAAGTTTGTTAATACTGCTGAGGCTGATGTGGCCTCTATAATGGAGCTGTATACATATTAATTTTCTTTGGTAATCAAGTTCATCACTGGAATTGTTGTGCAGGGAAGAAATACTGATGCCTTGGCTATATATTACAATGAAGATCCTGCAAAAGTCCCACTTAAGCAAGGTAAAACAAAGCCAGTTGTTAATCCATTGTGACATTGATATGCAGATTACTGAGTCATTGCCTTTTTCATGTATCCATTTACTGCTACCCTCTTAAATTTTGTGAGGTTGTTCCAAACAGCTTGTGAGGAAAACATTAAACAGGCTGAAGAAGAAAAGAAGAAGGCTCTAAAGGAAGCTGGAATGGCAAAGGAAAAGGAAAATCAAGTTGAAATGCAAAGGGAAAACGACAGAAGAAATCAAATTTAGTGTTTCAATTGCAAGAGGATTATCTCAAAATTGAAGAATCTTTTTCTTTGTATTCAAGTTGAAAGATCTCGAGAAGTGTGCAGTCAAGAAGGAAGCGTCGAAAGGCCTGTCATTCCTGCCAGAAAACCTGTAGACGAAAACTGCGGCGTTATGAAATCATAATACAAGAATTCACTTCTTGAACTGGACGATATGTGATTGTAAAGAGTTGTGATTGTAATGGTCTTTTGGACTATTTTCGTATATTTTATGAATTTGGAACATAATTTTAGTGGGTTATGACAATATTGATTTTTTTTTTCTTTTTGAGGAAGACAGTATTGAAATTTTGAGTGTGACATTTGTACACAATTTTAACATGTATTTTAGTGTGCAACCACAGTTATACATGTCGTAATATATTTCACTGTATATTATCTTTCGTTTTAACTATGTATGCCCTATATCTGATCAATTTATAACTCCAAAGCTTCTGCAAGTACAAGGTATATCAAGTGTTGATTTCACCTTCTGTGATGTTATAATGTGAATGCCTTTACCACACACACAAAGTATGCAGGTAGACCAATCAAAATTTCGTATTAAAGAAGTCATCTATAACTTTAATTTTGAGCTGCAACATTGAATCAAATTCCATTGATTTCACAGCCTTTTTCTAATCATCAAATAAATTGTTATTTAAAGTTATTGAGTTTGAGGTGTGAGATAATATGGTTTGCCTTTGAGTCTGTTAGAATGTCTTTCTTCATGCCAGCAGCTGTCCTATCTGTACAACCGTTTCTCTCAAAATAATTATATAGTTTGAAGTATTGCAATATAGAGAAATTACTACATTATAAATAATACATGAGCTATCGAGTCTCTCTTATTATCAAACTTGAATTTGATTTCACAAAAATGAATGCTTGACATGAAATTATTTGACATAATCCCAACAAACTTTTGCAATTTTTTTTTAAGCAAATCAATTCACAAATGAAAATTCCAGGATTATGTTAAACTCTAGTCACCCCAAGCTTTATCTCAAACAATTGAGATAAATACTGATCAAGGAATTATAAGATACCTTATCTCATTTAGGCATATAGTCCAAAAATCTTTGTGTTGCATCCACATTTCCTCTACCACCCAGTTCTCCCATTCATTTATTATAATCATAAAAAGAACCCAAATTGTCACAATTGATTGAATTCTAACCATTTCCAAAATCTGAGACCAAATTGCTGCACTTTGAACTCAAATTTGTAGTAGCGGCAGTCGCGTAAGCGATCGTTTGTTTTCTACTGCATAGTAAACAAAAGTGTTTTTTTTTTTGCGCTGTCGTGCAAAGTTTCGATGCCGCTCCTCCGCTGAACATTCCCCTTCCCCACCGCAGGGGCTCGAGTTCTATAGACTGAATAATCTCAACCAAATTTTGGTACAATTTAAGAACAAATTCGATTACCCAGTTTTTGTCGATTAAGGAGGAAGAAATCAGATTTAGGTTTCAATAGCAAGAGGATTGTCGTTGTCTAATTATTTTTATATGTAATTTTAATTTTATTAAAAGTGTTTTAATTTAAAAATAAAATCTTAATAAGAATATATGATTATAGGTTATTTTATAATTAAATTATTTTAAAGGTTATTTTTGTCATTTTATATTTATAAATTTAATTTATTAATAGAGCGAAACAGTGCAATTGCATATTGCATAGAGCAAATGCACTATTGCGAAGTGCAATCCTATCAAAACAATCTTATACGTTGGATCAATGATCTAAGGGTATTTAATGAGTTTCCTGATATCAGGATGTGCGAAGCCTTTCTGACTATAGAAAGACCCATGTTTCATTCTTCCTATCTTTTTTTCTTTTCATATCTATCTCAATCATTAAATACTATATTATTCATTCACTTATTTGATATAGAGTAAAATTCCATCATATCAAAATTTATAAAGAAAGACCCATTTTTACTATTCATTAAATAATTTAAATATTACAAAAATTCGAATTTCAAAGTCATGACTTTTCCCATTAAAATTACATACTCTACACTGTGGTATTTTTTTTTTTGAAATTTCAAATTCGTATTTGGAATTTTAAATTTACTTTGGTATTTATAATCAAGATTTTAACAGTTTAACTATAAATAATACTTTCTTCGTCCTCTATTTAATGATTCATGCATTTTGTCATTTTTTGGTTCCTTAATTAAGGATACATATAAAAAATATTTTAACTATCCCCTCAAAATATTATAACATTACATAAAATGTCATTATTTTATTCACACTAAAAAGTAATTCTATTATTCATAAAGTTGAAATATCATTATTACCCCACTTTTATTTTCTATAATACTAATAAATAATTCATATATTAAAACTCGTGCAAAAAAATTATGAGTTCTTAAATAAAAGACGAAGATAGTATAACATAAAGTAATTTATACTCTAATGAAATCTCAAAACAAACCAATCATATTTCGGGATTAAAGATTTTTAGTCCAGTAAATTGGACTGATTTTCAATTTGATCCAAACGAATTACACATTTTAATTTCGATAAAATAAATACATTTAAAATTTGAAATCAGTCATTTTACCTGCAATATCTGGTAATGTAAAGGTCATGTCCACATGAATTTAATCCTTTTTATTTTATATGTTATGTGACACTTCCTTATATTTTTCTATTTTTTCTATGAGTTAAAAGACTAATTTATATTTATTAATTCAGAAAAAATTATGAATATTAGCAAAATTAATATAAAAAAAAATTCAAAAAATTTGAAAATAACTCGTGCATAATATTTAAATTCTAAAAAAAAAAATTATAATATTGATAAAATTTAAAAAACTAAACAAATTAATTCCTAAATCAATATATCATTAAAAAATCAATAAACTTACCTAATTCAAAAAAAAAATATATATAAATATACATTAGAATTTTTTTAGTTATTTTAAAATAATTAAATAAATATACAAATTTATCGATCTTTAAAATAATAAAACTCTAAATGAAAAAAAAAACATTTATTAAAACTATCAAAATCCCTTATTAAAACTTTACTTTTATTTTAATACTAGTGTAAGACCCGCTTATTACGCGGGTTGAAATAAATTTATAATATATTTTAATTTATTAATAAAAAAATTGTCTTTAAAACTTATATAAATTTATTTTTATATTAAAAGATAAAAAAATATTGTAACAATATATATTAGAATATAATTTATATGAGAATATAATTTTGTTTTTAAGTTTTAAATATTGTGTCCTATTTATACGCAGGATATTATTTAATTAACAATCTTGGATAATTATTAAAATATTATAATTTGCAAAAAATACGCAACCGAATATATACACATCCAAAACAAATTTATTTTCAAGTTTTCACAATGCATTTATATTATCAAAAATTTTAATATACTAATTAATTAGAGAAGTTGACTCAATTATATATACTAATTAATAAATGACTATATATAAGATAACATAATTAAAATGAATATTAAAAAAAATATTGTATACAAATCATTTTTGAAAATAAATTCTACTACTAAAAAAAAGACTAATTACATGATCTAAATCTTTATGGGTTGAATTCTTCAATGGTATCTTCTCATAATCTTCATTAGGTACATTTGAATTGGGAAACTAAAAAAAGACTAATTACATGATCTAAATCTTTATGGATCTGAATTCTTCAATGGTGTTCTTCCAATCTTTATCTTCTCATAATCTTCATTACATTTGAATTGGGAAAGTTGCATTTTTTGTCCTGTAAGAATATTTTTAAATCACTCTTAATCCTGATATTTAAAAGTGGTCATTTTTTATGCAGTATTGGTCCTGTTAGATATATTTAGGATGGAATCAGTTAGTTTTAAAAAAATACTATTAATTATATATAATCAAATATATTTTTAAATTATAAATCAATTGAAAAATATATATATATAGAATTTAGAATCTGAAAAACTAAAATATATTTATAGAATTGAAATATAATTAAAAGATACTAAAAATAAAATTTTCAAATCAAATAATAATCTAATGTAAATTATGAAATTACTCTAAATATTTTTTTGAATAAAAATCAATAAAACTAAAATTTAAAAAAAACATTTGTATAAAATATGAATTTGAATATAATTTGAAGATACAAAATATAATTTATATAAAATCTGAAAATTAAATTATTATTAAATAAAATTCAAAAATATTGATTACAAAATATTTAAAATGTAAATTCAGAAAAAATTAAACTAAAAACTAAAGATAACAGGAGTAATAAATATAAAGCAAATATATATATATATTTATACCGTGGATATATCATACTACTGTATCGCGTTCGCGTATGTATATATCTTCCTCTGACAAAGTGGGATAGCTCAAGTGGTTAGAGCACCACTCCCT
Organism: Galeopsis tetrahit; assembly: GCA_963675135.1. Classification (NCBI taxonomy): domain Eukaryota; kingdom Viridiplantae; phylum Streptophyta; class Magnoliopsida; order Lamiales; family Lamiaceae; genus Galeopsis; species Galeopsis tetrahit. The sequence continues at coordinate 70,940,997 of OY776132.1, forward strand.
AGCCTTAGGTCCTGGGTTCGAGTCATGGGGAGGGGAAAAGGGATGGAAGAGGCAAGAGAAAAAAAAATCATACTAAAGAAGTAAGAGAAAAAACTGATAAAAAAAAGCCTGGACAAAGAAAAGAATAATACATAAGAAAAAGAAAATTAATGCGTAAAAAAAAAAAAAAAAATCTACATATTAAAGAAGGAAATAAGGAAAAAAAAAACATACTAAAGAAAGAAATTAAAAGAGAATTATATAAGAGTAGAACAATGGATAAGAAAAAAAAAATGCATACTAAATAAGAAAGAGAGAAAACTGAAATAGAAACCGTGGAAAAAAAATTAATACAAAAAATTACATATTAGACTACATATACATATGGGAGAAGGAGTAATTAAAATTGTAAACAAAATTTATGATTGTTGAAATGAAAGAAAGATGTTGAGATTTATATAGAATACTCCATAGAAGATCATGTGAAAATTTTGTTTCATTTTAAATTTTAATTTTCAAAATTAATAAATAACTAATTTATATTTATAAATTTTATTCAAATTAATATTGAAGTGATTATTCAAAAGGTTCTGTTTCATTTAAATTTTAATATTCAATTTAAAATATGAGATTTAAAAATGTACGATTAAGATTAATGACTAAGATTAATAAAAAAATTAATATAATGTGAAATTAATGAGAGAAAAGAGATTTTGAAATGGAGAAATTTGAGAAAAAATAGATTACAATAGACCAATCAATTCGCAACACGTGGCTCTTAAAATGTTTGCAAATATATAATATATTAAGATTTTAAATAAACTTAAAAATACCCAAGTAAATAAAAAAATACCCAACTAAATATAAAATCCCCACCCCTCATATCCCCACTTTAATAGGAAAAAGATGATGAATAAGGGTTATTCATCCTACCTCCTGATCTGATTAGATAGACATTTAATTTTGATGGCCAAAACGAGATCATGTAATGTTGTGTTAGATATGATTTGTAATCTAGTAATAAGTTATTTAAATTGTTTATATAAGTTTAATAGTTTATTTTGTCTAAGTTTTAGTCATGTGGAATCACTTGTATGTATATCAAATGATACCACATCTGGTTAAACACACGTAAGCTCAAGACGTAAAGAGTAGAAGACTGAAGACTAAAAAACATTTGAAGTCCATTAGTGAAATCAGATGGCAAGGTCTTTGTATGCCTTAGTTTGCTGATATTAGCTACATGAGATCAGCCAAGTAGAAAATGTCAGCTGATATGGACTCTAAGAGATCATGTCAAGCTTGAAGCATTTATGAAGAACTGTTCATCTGTTGGAACAGATAACAAAATGCATTGAAGAAGGCAACAACCTTAAATAGACAAAGAGAATGTCGGGCCTCATCTGACAAACTCGACTGAAGACAAGACTGAAAGTCTAACCAACTCAACTGACGTGGACCAATTAGAAGATGCCAACACAGCTATTGAGTTTACTTGGACTGGGGTTTCAAAGACCGTACAACAACATTTAATGCACATTCCCTTTATACGCAATGTCGTTCCAAAATTGCATAAATCATAATTTTCACGAAGATCTCGAGCCCATTCCTGGAGGATTTGTTGCAACAACTAGTTCCAAGCTCGAAGCATCTATAAATACAAGAAGTCGTTCATGTAACAACTTATGAAAACTATAAGCAAGAACTCACTATCAGCCAAGTAAATTCATCATTTAAGCCGACTGAATCCTTAAGAAGTTTGATTAGTGTGAAAATTGCTCTACATTCATGATTTTATTTTGCATAATTTTATATGATTTCATGCATTTTTTACACTAAATTGACTAATTGCACTTGATTTGGATAAATTGTGTAGTTTGCTATTCTTATAGAAAAATTAGTACTTTTGGAGCAAAACACACCTTAATTCTATTAAAGTCAATCGAAGAATTAAATCGAGAAGAGAAGAAAATGATACGGCCCAGAAAAAAAGTGAAATCATGGCAGCCCATTTACTTGAAGTTTGCCATGCCATTTAAAATGTTGAGGGCCCAAAGATAAACAATCATGAGTAGCACACATCAGCCAATTTTCGGCAGTTCAGCACAAAGCCGCAAGCAGGCAGCTGAAATTAATTGCAAAGGCCCATGATCAGCAGCACATTTGCAATTTTCCATGGGTCGGACTATTTACACCTCCATTTCGGTTTAGAACACTCCCCCGATTGATGCACCCCTGAAATTGTCTTAATTACCCTTTTCTTGTTTTTATCTATATAATACTTTACTTACCACACCCTCACTCAAACCCTAATTCTCTCCTCATTTTTCCTTGCCGCCTCCCACCGCCCCTTGTCTCCGCAGTCGCCGCTGCCATTTTCCTCTCTGTCTCTTCACGGACGCGGAAGCCTCCTTCTCCCTCAGTCGCGGCCGCGACGGCCTTCCCCCCTCAGCCGCGACGGCATCCCCCCTCCCGCCCTCTCTGATTTCTGCAATTTATTTTTTGTTCAACCCATCGTGCCGCTCCCAATCGAAGATGCCGTCCCGCCTCCTGGTTGAAGATGTCGGCCACCCCCACCCCAAGTAAGTGTATCGCTGCCGCCGTATTGTAAAGTTCAGTGGGCAACAATTTTTAAGTTTTAGGGTTTTCTGCAATTTGCAGCATAAACCTTGTTTTAAAAATAAAATAAAATTCGACAACGTAATGTCGACCATGTAACCTCTCGTCGACTTACGTTGTCGAAAATTTTAAGTTCTTTTTATTTTAAAAGTTCGACCTTCTTAGGTTGATCATATTCACTCTCGTCGACAACGTCGATAACTGGGTGTCGACTAGAGTTTATATGGTTGACCTAAGAAGATCAAATTTTTAAAGTTTTATTTTTTTTATTTTTTTCGACAAATCAGTGTCGACCATAGTGAATATGGTCGACACTGGTTTGTCGAAATTTAAAAAAAAAAATTGAAATTTTTTAAGTTTTTTTGTTTGGGGAGAAATTTTGTTTTTTGTTGTTTGGTGGTGGTGGCGACAACGGCGGTGGTGATGGGAAAAAATTAGGTTTAGGGTTTAAAGGTGAAAGAGGGGTGCAATTAGTAATGAGGGTACATTTAGTAGTGTAATATGACTTAAAGGGTAGTTTTGATTTTTTACATTATTATTATATTATTAAACTTGATAGGGGGAGTGTTCTAAACCGAAATGTAAATGTAAATAGTCGGACCCTTTCCCATTTGAAGTCAGCCACGTGAAGGATTAATGAAGCCTATTGTCTAAAGAAAACACTCAGTCGTGATTCTATAATGAAAGGCCCATAATATTTAATTTGGAGGGGAACAAAAGTCGTGAGCTTTGAGAGGGGGCACCAGGAGGCACGAAAACAGAGCAGAGGGCAGCAGCTCATTGTGGAACCCTCCTCCACTCCCACACTTCACTCAACTCCATTGATATATTAGTTTAATTTTAATTTCTTAGCTAGTTTTAAATTTAGTATTTTCATTACATCCGAGGATTTTGAAGACCTTACGGGGGTGATACCTTTCTTAATTTAATGTTTTATTTTATTTTGTTAATTTAGTTATTAATTAGGTTTGGTGGTGTTTGGGTGTTTGGATTTATAATAAAAATTGTGATTTAGTTTGATTTTGCATGATCGTTTGAATTCAATTATTAGGTTGTATGTTGAAGCAAGATTAGTGCAACGAGAGTTGTTAATCGTGATAGATCGTATAATCGAGGGTTGGAATCGAGTGGATTGAGTTAATATTGGGTTATTGCAACGAGAATTGGGTAATTTCATTAGAACCCCGTTAATTTACACTAATTATTTGAATGAAAGTTTGTGTGATTAGTGATGAAAATATAGGAGTTTGGTTTCTAGTATTCAAGTGGAAAAACATGATTAAGGATTAAATTAGTATAACTTAGGTAGAATCTTCTAATTGTGTGATTACCCGAGTAAGAACGACTCTATCCTTCCTCCCGATCTTAGGTGATTATTTGGTTATACGTTTTAGTGATCGCTCTTACCAAACACCGACCAACAAATTGAACGTTAAAGTTGAGCTTAATTCAATTTTCACATAATGAAGAACACCCGAACACTACTTCTCTCCACTTCATTTGATATTCGATCATCATCTTAATTGCTTTTCATAGTTAGTATTTATCTTGTTGACTTATGCATTTAGTTTTAGTCGTTCACCCCCATATTTTATCACTATAATTACGTGACACACACAACACTAAGGCTACGCAAGCAAACTAGTCCTGTGGTTCGATAATTTAACCGGACACTTACTTTTATTATTACTACGAGAACCCTCTTATACTTGAGAGGTGAGTATTGAAAAATACGTGTCAAAGTTCTTTAGAGCCAGTGTTCAATTTTGTTAATCCCTTAGCTCTAAGTTTCCAGAATCTAAGTCTATTTTGATATACTATCATTAGCTTAGAAAAGTGTTGATTTAACCTTTTTTTTTTTTTTAGGAGGATGATTGAATCTCTTTGTTCATCACACTAGTTAGTACTTTTAGTAAACCCAACCCTACCTTCTTTTCTATAAGTTAGTTTGTTATTTTACAACCAACACTTGTAAGAGTATTTGTTCTCACGATAACAAGTAGAGTATGTTGGTCCATAAACGAGTATCGATATTGGTAAAAGTCCAGAGGGGGGAGGGGAGGGAATAGACTTTTAGATTTTCAAACTTTTTGTGCTTCGATCAGATGAGACTATTAGAAGAGTTATGTGCTCTATCGTCTGATGTAGATAATATGTTTTGATCTTTATAGTGCGAGTGTAGAGTAGCAGATAACAAACCTACTGATTGCTATATCAACTGGTCAGTTGGAAAGCTATCTCAAAAGCTACTAGTGCGAAATTGTGTAAACCCTAAATATTTAGACTCGTGAGTTGAATAAAAACCTCTTTAATAAAGAATGACTTTATCAAACAATGAATGTTATTAGCTGATAGAAAAACTATACTTAGTGAATTTTGACTCTTTTGAAAACTTATGATTTTAGATATATGAATAATGAATAAACAATATAAATAATGAAACAGTAAATAGCACAAGTATTCATAGTGGTTCGAACAACTTGTTCTACGTCCACTCTCACGACTCAATCGTGATGTTTTTCCTTATAAAAGGTCCTTGCTAACTTTATAGTTTCAAGAGAAGACTTTTGATCAAGATACACTCTCCTTGGTGTATACGAGTCTACTGGTTGGTGAGAGAACAAGTACTCTTTACAAAGGGTTGATTTCTAACGGGTAAAATAAAATGTATGTGTATAACCAACTAAGTGTGAAAGAAACACACTATCTAAGCACTAAAGATATGAATTTTATGACGGACTTAGTATTTGGAAACTTAGAGCTTAGGGTTAGAAAGATTAAACAAGCTCTAGAGAACTCTTAAAGATTTCAAAATGCTTGAATGTTCTTGAGATCTGCTGGTGAGTTCTTCGTGTATAGTTTTCGTAGTTGTTCAAGTGAACAACATCTTGTATTTATAGACGATTGCATGTACGAACTAGCCGTTAGAGGCAATCTTCTATTTTTGGTGAAGATCTCATTAACCTTCAATGCATCTTCAATAAATGATATTTGTTATCCGATCAATCAAACTAACAGTCTTTAATGCTTGCTTTGACAAGATCTGGTGAAGCTCACACGTGCTGGTATCTTATGTAGCTTCTATCAGCTGATCAGGTATACAAGAACCTTACAGTCTGATTCCACTAATGAACTTCGAATGTCTTCTAGTCTATAGTCTTCTTCTCTTTAAGTTTTGAGCGAACACGTGTTGATCACATGTGGTATCAGTTGATATACATACAACTGATCCCACGGACTAATACTTAGACTTCTATTCTATTCTACTGAGCTTTATGAAACAACTTAAGTAACTTATCACTAGATTACAAATTATTACTCTAACACTTGGTGTACTGACTGGTTTTGGCCATCAAAACTAAATACATAGATTAAAATCAGATTAGGGGTAGGATGAATATCTCAACAAAGCCAATTGCACTCAGGTGTTGTATCGAGCTCACAAGTCTTCTATTGGGACTATAAAGTATCAAATACCTTATTTAATAAGGAATTAATACCACAGTTAGAACTGTGAGAGTGGACGTAGGACAAGGAGTTCGAAACACTATAAATCTTGTGTTATTTACAGTTTTATATTGTTTATATTTTGTATTTCATAAGCATAAGTTTTGAAAGAGTCAAAATTCACAAGTTAAGTTTTCACAATGAGCTGATATTAAATCAGCTAATAAACCCATTATGAGTCATTTTTTGTAAAAAGTTTTCATTCAACCTGTCTAAATATTTAGGGCTTACACAATTCCGCAGTAACAATTGAGTAGATAGTTGTTAACTGATCATCTAACAAACAATCAGTAGGTTAGTTATCTATCCTTATTGTTACACTCGCACTCGATCAGATCATACTTATTTGTATCAGACGACTTGGTATATAACTAAGTTGTCTCATTCATTTGATCTTAAAATAAAAAAGTGTTAAAATAACAAAGTTTATTATTTACCCCTCTAGACTTTGTCCAACATACTCGTTTATAAGGACCAACAAAAAAAATATTTGAAAATTAACTATTTGTCAATTTTATTCTTTTTATTATTATTATTATTATATATATATATTATTTGAAATTAGCTCATAAAAATGTACGATAGCCCATTTTTTATAATTCTTTGTTTAGATAAATATACTTCTATTTATTGAATTAATTTAAAAGAATTTGAGTTTATTTTGATATTTTTTGGAAAAAATATTTGACAAATTTTGAATTTCTTTAAATCACTTTAATATTAATATATAAGTAGGGTTTTAGTGAGGATTTTTGGCAGTTTAAAAATGTTTTGTATATTCATCTTATTATTTTCAAATAAATAAATAAATGTATACTCCCTCTATCCCCTATTTGATGACACAAAATTATTGGACATAAGTTTTAATGAATGAATTGTTTATTAGTATTATGAAAGATAAAGTGGGGTAGTAAAGACTTCTCAACTTTATAAATAGTACTCCATAGTAATAAAGTAGTGACATTTGTTGTAATATTGTGATGTTTTAAGGAAATTGTTTAAAAGTATTTTTGTTATTTTATATAATGTGTCCATCAATTAAGTGACATCTAAAATGATAAAATGGATCATCAAGTAGGGACAGAGAGAGTATATTATATTATGTATATTAATATATTAATATATATATATATATACATGTATATCAGTATATATTAATCGAAGTTGTGGAGTTGGGTATCCATGAATTAAATTTGTATTTTAAATATTATTCATAAGTTATTTTCAATAATTTTAAAATATTATAATATTCATAATTTTTCCGAATTAATAAATTTAAATAAGTCATAAAAAGAAAATATTATGTCAAATGTTAAAAAAAAAAAAAAATTAAAATTCACATGTGCGTTGACATGCTATTACCGGTACAAGAATAATTTTCAAATTTTATACATATTTATTGAAGTGAAATTAAAATATATACTTAAATCAAATTCGAAATTAATCAAATTTAATGGATTAAAAAATCTTTAAACCCTCGTATTTCAAATAAGCTAGAAGTGTTATTTAAAGTATACAATATTACATGTGCACTCCGAACTGTTTTAAGCTGAAATTTCAATTGACAAAATGGAAAAAGTTGGAATTTGAATTTGTGAGTTGTATTATTAAATTTAAATTTAGAAATAAAATATTATCGTCATAAATAGAAAATAAACGTATAACCGTTAAGACCCATTTTTCTTTTCTTTTCAACCCCTATTAATTAGCAACGGAATATTTGTTTTTTCAAATTTCAACCCACTTTCTTCCCCTTTCTTTAAACCCCATCTTCATCCTCTGCTTTCCCCCAACTTCATCTCTCTCTCTCTTTTTCATGGCGGCAACTGCGAATGAATCTGTTGAATCTATCAAACAAAAGGTACGTTCCCCTCTTCACAGACGAATTAATTACTAGATCTGTTTGTTCATACACTGTATTAACCATTTTCCATGGAATTTCAGACTTGTATCCTCAAAGCTTCGATCCACTGCGAGGGTTGTAAAAGGAAAGTCAAAAAACTTCTCAACCAATTTCAAGGTATGCACCCAAACCTTTTTCCATATATGAATCGATGATAATTACCGATTATAATTCGTATTTCATTATCAGGCGTCGAGTCTGTTGACGTTGATATCAAGCAACAGAAAGTGACGGTTACTGGCAATGTCGACGCTGATACTCTGGTGAAGAAACTAGTAAAATCCGGCAAAAACGCTGAAATTTGGCCGCAAAAGGTTGAGAAAAAGGAGAAAATTCATGGAAATGGGAAGAGCATAGAGAAGGAGATTGAATCTCAGAAAAAAACCGATCATCGAGAAGCGAATTCCGTTTCAGATAATGCGAAATCGCCGGAGATATCAGCGAAAGCCGAAGTAGTAGCTGTCAAATTCTACGAAGGAAGTGGCGGACCAGTTAAAGTAGCCGACGGCGGCTCCGGCGGTAGTTGTGGTGGCGCTCAGGAAACAAAATCAGAGGAGAAGAAGAGCGAAGAGAATCGCACCACCGTGGAGCAACCGCCTGCGGCGGAGAAGCAGGCGGTTGAGAAAACAAACGGCGTCAGTGGCACGTCTGGTAAAAAGAAGAAGAAGAAAGGGCAAAGTGGGAATTCTGCTGCACCGAGTGGAGTAGCTGTAGCTCCACCAGAACAGAGAGAATCAGGGAATCAGAAACCCGGTCCACTGCCTCCAACCAATCACAGTCCTCCACGTGGTCATCACTATCCGCCTCCGCATTCTTACTATACGACGCCGTCGCCTCAACCCGTGTACGCCGTCAGTTACAATACGGCGTATCCTACGAGCAGCTATACGACGTCGTACTACGCTGCGCCACCACCGTATTCGCAGGCTTATATGCACCAGCCTCCACCGCCGGATCCTTACTATACGCCACATCCACCGTCGGATCCTTACTATACACCGCATCCACAGTCGGATCCTTACTATACACCGCATCCACCGTTTGATCCTGATTTGAATCCACGGCAGCCGTTGGATTCGTTTGAAATATTTAGTGATGAAAATCCGAATGGGTGTTTCATTATGTAATATGTAGTATACCTTGCTTATACAGCTTGTATAAGTAAATTTGGGTAATATTGTAGTTTTTTTTTTTCTTACTTCCTTTCATTTTAAGATAGTTTGATTTTGATCTTCTAGCTTTTAAATACTTAATTTTAGTTCTAAAAAAATACTTCTTCTATTCGATTATAATTTTTCGTTTTGTTATTTTGATTAGTTTATCGATATTTTTTAACAAATAGAATATCATCTAAATTTATATATTTACACTTCATCACTCTTATTTACATATAAGGACACTCAATTGCTTTTACTTTTACTTTTAATATGTGGTACAATAGAAACTAGTGTAATATTGTTCAACAAAATCACTTATTAATATTGTTTATCGAAAATAAATAATAATGCTAGTTGAAAACATTAATACTATATTTAAAAAATTGCACGTAATTAGTGTATACGTGAATTTATTGTATACTTCCTTCGTTCGGGTTTAAGTATTTAATTTGAGACTTGCACATATTTTTAAAAATATATTAGTAATATTTAATGTTAAGTTGATGGCTGAAATGTGGCATAAACAGAGAATGATAATGGTAAACACGATTAGTTTCACAAATCTGTTTGTCCCAGGTTAAAAAAAAAAAAAAAACTTGTTCATATTTAAATATTAAAAGTTAAAACAACAATAAATAAACGAAAAATAAGTTTAAATAAAAAAAAAATACAGGATTCGAATTTGTGCAATATTTTAAGCACTAAAAATCAGCCTAACAAAGCATAATCATAAGTTTCCACATGAGGCAATTTTTAACTAAAATAAAATGGTATTTGGATTTCCCTCTGAATCATCACTATCACTTTTACATAAAGTGCTATAAATATCGTACGTAATCACAATTTTACATATGGCTAATAACAAGCCAAATCTTACAAATGGGTGGAAAATGCAATTGCACGTAAATTTGGCTACAAAAGGCATACAATCAATAGGATTTGGAAGAGAGAATCAAGGTGAATCGGTTTCATTACACAACAACAAAAGTATTAAAGTTACACAATAACATTGCATTTGATGTATACAATTTGATTAAGACTACTCGTTACAAATAAATTAAATAATATCTTGTTGTTGCATTAAAACACATAAAGATTGACTAATCGGGCTCACAATTAACTCTGTCACAGTTATTAGAGCGCACTCCAACACTGAGTTAATAGTCTATCGTGCGAGTCTCTCGTGAGAAACCCACTATCCCAAAAGCGAAAGTTTTTTTTTTTTTTTGGAAAATCATATGAAAAGAAGCACTTCATGAAGCCTCCTACAATTTAATTGAATTGTTTATGTTTATTGCCTTTATATATAAGGTGGAAAATTTTTATCTTTAGAGAACGAACGATTAATACACGATAATTATTTTATTCCATTTTACTTTTTATGCTAAATTGGTTAAAGAGCAAAAATAACAAAAATAAAATAGCATTGAAGTCAAATTTACTGATCAATCTGAATTGTATCCTAAGGTTTATAATCGTCTTAAAGTTCAATATATACATATTTCTCTGACCTTTAGAATAACAATCAATAAGATCAAATAAAAATTGAACAATCTTTTCTAAAAGATGTAAAACAAATATTGGGTATATATCTGACTCAATTGATGAAATATAGTACCTCTCCCCCTCAAAAGCATATTTTACTTTATCCCGATGTATAGAAAATTGAAATTCAAATAAATAAATTAAATTTAAATGAAAACCAAGTAATGGAAAATAAAAACTTATTCATAACGTTTATGATAAATATTATCAATATACTTTGCTAATGAGAATTTGTTTTGTTTTAAGACAACTTGGCACTGATGCTATGTCTATAAAAAGGGAGAAGATTGTTTTCAAGAAATGTTTATTAATCATAATCATAATCATAATCATAATCAAAACCAATCTCCTAGGGGGTGTTTCTTTTGGGATTTGGGTGGTTTTAAAAACCAGATTTTTGAAATCCTGGTTTTTGAAATCCCGATAAATAGTAATATGGGTGTTTCTTTTGGGTTTTGGAATAGTGAAGGTTTTAACTTTATGTCAAATCAAGTTGTAAGATTGAATGAGTTTGTATTATTATATTATTGTTTGATGAGATTATAATGATTGATTAAGTGTGTAATGATTAAATGTATTATATTATTGTATTATTATATTATTGTTGAGAAAGAATATAATGATTGAAGTAATATTATATAGATATAACTTTATGTCAAATCAATATGTTTGATAGGGGTGGTTTTGAGTGGATTTTGAAAACCGATTTTTAAATCCCGAAGTAACACGGGTTTTGGATCTTGAAATCCAAAACCTGGCTTTTAAAACCAAAAAGAAACATACCCCTAGTATTTTTTTTTAAAGAAGAAAATTCAACAATCAATACAATATAAAGCAATGCGCATAATAAACAAGAAAAAAGAAAGAGCACTTTGAAATGTGCCATTAATTATGTAACACGTATTAAATCTATAATTCCCTACTTTAATTATAAATAATTTCAATTAGAATATTTGTTTAATTAAATGGTAAATGGTTGGTTTGTGAAGTGTGGCGGCGCATGAGAAGCCCTAAATTGTAAACCGCTTATGTGTAAAGAAGCTTTAGCACCTTGTTATTGGTGTCCCTTTATTTTAAATAAAGCCATTGCTTTTTCATCAAAAGTTGCGACCTTGGGTTTAGGTTTTTTGACCATTTTCATTTTTTATTAGTATTTTATTATCCTTCAAACTTGGAATAAGTTAATTAAGTGGAGGTTATTCGGTTATTAAAATATAATAATAATAACAATAAATACATATTGTGATTTTTTTTATGTATTAGGTTTAAGGACAGAATAATTTGGGGACCAATCTCACCGTCTATTTACGGAGGTCCAGTTTAAAATTAGAGTTTTGCACTCGATATAGACTGACCCCTTAAAAATTATTTTCACTTTAGGGGTTTTAAATCTGAAATCTAGAGAGGAAGACACTCCTAACTCCTAAGTCACGGCCCTACACCATTAGATCAACGTCATCGGGTAAATACATTTTCGGATTAAAATAATAGATCTCTATTCTTTTTTATTTATATAAATATATAATTTTTTCTTTTTAAGTAAGAAAAATATACTCCCTCCGTCCCATACTTGAAGCTACATTTTACCATTTTGGGCGTCCCATACTTGAAGCTACATTTTACCATTTTGGGCGTCCCATACTTGAAGCTACATTACCTAAAATAGCAAAAACACTTTTAAACACTCTCCTTAAAACATCACAATATTACAACAAATGCCACTACTTTATTACACTAAAAAGTAACTTTATTACTATTTATAAAGTTGAAAAGTCTTTACTACCCCCACTTTATCTTACACAATACAAATAAACAACTCATTTATTAAAACCCGTGCCAATTTGGTTTGTAGCTTCAAGTATGGGACGGAGGGAGTACAAAATAACCTCAAGGAGTTGGTCTGGTAGGCTTGAAACTTAGGATTGTGCTCCTCTCTAAATTTTAAGTTCGAACCCTCTACATAGCGCAATTCTGACTTTCTTGGATCGAATACCAAGACTTAAAAAAATATATAAAATGTACAAAATACTTATATTTAATTAATAATTACAAATTACAATATATATTTGAAAGTTTATATATAAAATTCAAAATTTTAGACATAATAATGTTTTATTGATATATGTAAAAATAAAATATGAAAACCATGCCATCAATTTGTGGGTATATTTGTATGATCAAGTTTTTAGTGTCTTTATATGCGTACTATTGATACTTTGTATACATAATAACGACACTTCACATATACAAATTTCAATCGTGATACTTGTAGAAAAAAATTAAATCCAACATAAGTTTTTGACTAATTTTATCCACAAGTAGACCTCATATAATTTTGATTGAATTGCTAAAACAAAAAAAAAATTATTGAAGTTGTAATTTTGTTATAGGCAATTTTCATACAAAAATAGTACGGAGTAGTAAAATATTCATTTATATAAGGAAAAAAAAATTACTTCATATGATAGAAAAGAATATCAGTGTATTAAAAAAATATTAATATTGTTTAGCTTACTTTTCTCATATATAAATTAATATTTTTACGAAAATTGATACAGTATGAGATAGACTCCCATCATGATATAAAGTAAGACGTGTTTCAATAACTTTTTTAATCATGATAATATTGATAGAATTGAGTAAAATTTGCATGAGGTGCATTATGCATCTAATGTAATTTTAAAATAAAATAAATTTATATTTTAATATTTGAGATTTTAATTTTATACCTTTTTTTTAGTTTGTCGCTTTTGATATTTATGTATAAAATTAATATATATATATATTAATAAATTTATCCTTCATCAAGATTTTCACTTTTCATGATCACAAAATAGAGGGGAAATAGGGTGCTGTGTCTGAAAAAAAAAAACATCAATTATAAGAACAAAATTTAGGAGTACATATTGGAGTAAATTGTGAAAAATAATTATTAGTATAAAACAAGAAGTACTATATATATAATCAACGAATAGAACAAACACAAAATATAAAATAATATTTTGAAAAGTGAAGCTTTTGGATTACTCTTCTGTACATGATTCTATTTTCATTACACCAGTATATATTGCAACATGCATAATGATGGAATAATATGAAGTATTAATATAATGTTAATGTTTGTGACTTAAGTATTGCCTTCACTAGCTAGCTAGTCCGAAAAATTATGGTTAATAAGTGTAGTTTTTTTCTTTTTTAAATATAAGTGTAGCTTTTAAAAAAAGTGGAATTTTAACATATTTATTCTCAATCATCTATTTCAGTCTTTCTTCAATTCTCTTTCTCAAAATGTAAATGTTATGGATGTTTTTATTACGAGTTTGAGCGAAAAATATATTCTTCATTAGATAAATATATTCTTCATTAGATAGAGATTTTTTTAAAATGCACACGAGGTCAATTAGAAAAAAAAAAAAAATTAAAATGATACCTAATTTAAAACAAAATTTAACCCCTTAAACAACATTTATTATGAAAACGAGAGAGATTTGTCGTTTATTACCTTTTTAGTATGGCTTATACTGCATTTGGTAGTCCGTGACCAGTGACGGAGCCAGAAATATTAGATTGGGGGCCCAATTTATATTACTAGCTATAAAGATAAAATAATATTATATTTAATTCATTATAAATTTTGATTGTTTCGACTCATAATAGGTGAAATGGTGTTAAAATTATTAGACAAATGTATAACTTAAAATATATTCCCTCCCTCCCATAATGACTTGAATACGTTGATAAGTTCACTTTTTAAGAAATGTGAATTTAGTAAAGTGTGGGGTCAAATAAATGAGAAGTATTTTTGGTGATTTAGTGAGGTATAAAAGAAATTTAATGAGGTGTTAAAAAAAATTTAGTGAGATGTAGGGAAGAATGTAGATTAAAATGAGTGACAATTTTAAAAATAAAATGATGTAGTGAGAATATTAATTTTGTAGATTATTTACATATTATGAGTGTACAAATAATTTTGAAACGTCTCAAATAAAAAAAAAAAAAAAGTATACAAATAATTATAAAACGGAAAAAATATACATAATAAAAAAAAATTGGTGGGGGGCCCACTGCCCCGCTGAGCCCTACGTGGCTCCGTCCTTGCCCGTGACATACTCCATAATACTTAGTTGTGAACATTGAACAGTATGAATATTTTATCATTATTATGAACAATAATACTACTCGTGAACAATGTTCAAAATGCACATAATACTTGAAAATTTTGTTACCCTAAGTCTAAACTATATTTTTATCATTAGTAATCAACTTTTATTAAATGATAAGTTGAAACGCAGTGAAAAATGTTTTTATTATGTTCTTTGACTTTACCATGATTTTGATCTTATTAACTTTCAAGTTTTGATTTTCGTATTGTAATTTGCACTTTTTTAACTTTTTAATCATGTGACATATTATAGCAGGTTACCTAGCTGGTAAAAGTGATGTACCCCATATTTTTTAAAATTAAATAAATTACTTAATTAAAATATTTTAGAGTATATATAATAATAATAAATATTATGAATTAATATATAAATTCTTGTACCAATTAAAAAATTCATATTCATCAATCTAGCATGTGCCATTCCCTCCCTAACCCCTAATAAATAAAGTCTTTTATAACCAACTAAGAGAATCAAAATCAAACTATATATATAAAAAAAAAACTTGTGCTCACATTTCAGATCATGAACAATCGTATCTCGTAACAACCCCAAGTTTGGGATTATACGGATTTTTAAAAATAAATTCAATTATATTAAAAAATATAAACCTTTAAATATGTTGAGTGATTAACTAAAGACAATAATTAATAGTAGTATTTTAATTAATATCATATTTGAAAAATCTGCACTGGCATAAAACTAATTCTATGATGTTGATGTTAGTGGATCTAATTATAATTTAAATAATTAATCAAGGGGATTTATTATTATAACTATGAAAACTTTCTCACAAGTTGCAACCACCAACTAACCTAATCATTAGAGCCAACACACATTAACAATTATATTAATATGATAACTTTATCATTCTTACTCAATTGATTGTTTGAACCTTAACTGTTAATAATAAAAATCAAGATCATCAATCAAGAATTGATGCGAAGTGTAATTCGTGTTAGTTTTACCGGTTTGTTTACATGATCACCAACCCTAACTTGTAACAAATGAAATTAAAAAAATAAAATTAGAAAGAATTACAAAAATTAAAAACGAGTACACTTTAATAATTGTAAATTTTCGAGCTTTCCAATTTACAAGTTACTAAATATAACATGTTTTCATGAACAACAATTTTTCACAAATAGTAGGCTCTCAAAACAAGAAAATGATGATTCACGTACACAAACAACAATAAAATCGAGTTAAGAATAGACATTTTTCTGTAAAAAGAGCACGTTCCAACTAGTCTCACAAAATGACGTAACTTTTTCAGAAGTGAAACAATTTCATTTTTAAGACGTAGCACCACACTATCTAAAGTTCCAGCTACTTGAAACGATGTTGAGAATTGATCAGCACTACTATAGGTTCAATGCAAAAAAAATGCATATTGTTATAAAGATGATATGTAAATCCCCCCATAACAATATTGTTTCCCGTGCCACACAAAAATATGTGGTGAGATGGTCTCACAAAATACTGTTAAACAACAATTTTATCCAATTTAAAATTGGAGAAAATTGAAACAAAGAAGTTGAAAACAATAAGATGATGTTTACTTGTTTAAGTGACTTTTGAAATCGATTTTTTCGATTCTTCAGGTTTTTTATTTAAATCTCGATAAATAATAATATGTGTGTTTCTTTTGAATTTTAAGCACGTGATATTTTAATTTTGTATCAAATTAATGTGTAGAGTGAATGATGTTGCATTATTTTATTATCATTACTTATGATTGAATTATAATTAAATATATGTTAGTGTAATGATATTGAATTGATTGTATTAGAAGGGTAATAATAGATTTATAGGCATTTTAAAGTTGATTTTTCAAAATCAGTTTTTAAACTCAAAATAAAAGTCTTAACAATTTAAAAAATTATTCCTTCAATTTAGTCAATCTTCTCCTCCAATCCACAAGAGCCAAGTTCCACAGATTCGTTTAGCATTCAATAATTATAAATAAGAAACTATATTTGAGTGACATTTTTCAAAGCGAGTATCATGCTCTAGGTTTCCCCACAAAATAAAACAGGCAAAGGTACGATCTCAATTTAGGTAGGTTTATTTTAAGGCATTTCCTAAAGCGTAAAGATATAGACATTTAAAAAAAAAAAAAAAAACTTAGCCCAAATAATTCGCCCACTAAAAAAAACTTTTTTTCTAAAAATAGAGAAATGAAAGAAAACTTGCACGTTCCCCATTGCCGCTCTCCTTCACACTTTTGATGGGTGCCGCTTTTGTTGGTAACCTCCGTTTTGCACAAGGATGCACATCGAGCAGGCCTTCAATTACTATTTTCCTCTTTATATGTGGAAGTGCTACTTAGCCGTCGTCGACGCTTCTCCAATGTTCTCGTATTTGGTGCAACGACTTCTCTTCTCCTGTTTCACTGTCACGATTGGAATTCGATACTTTATTTAGATGTTTTGGTTGAGATCATCGAGCAAATCCTTTTCGATGGTTTGCTTAGTTGTTGAGGTTGAGATCAACGAGTCGATCCTCCTCAACGGCTCCACGATGGTCGTTTGGTAGATTGACTCATTAGATTCATTTATTTTCTAAGTTTGTTTTAGTTGTATAGTTCTTATTCATTACTTTTTTTCCTAGTTTCTAGTTTTTAAATTGTTGTTTTTCTCATTTCCATTGTGAGTTCTTCCCCACCTAGTACAACTTTCCTCATTTTCGTGAGCCTATTTTTTTGTTATGAGTTTTGGGTCTCCCAGACCTTTGTGTTAGGGCTTCGTGTTAGGTAGAACTTTATCCTTGTTCCGTTTTTGTTGTTCTTAGTGCAGAGATTGTGAGGTATTTGACCGGTCTATTACTCCAATAATGGAGATCTGGTTTGCACGTTGGAATTCTATGTATTTAATTTTAAAATAATAATTAATAAAATTTGTATTAAAATGGTAGGATAGTAATTTTTGATAAATAAAAAATTAAAAAATTTATTTATATTAAAGAAGGTTAATATAGTTAATAACAAAATACAATTTAAAAATGATTTAATTAACTTAAACTTTATAACAAGTAGTATGTTAATACGACACATACGACGTCACATGACGCAATTCGACATAATGACTACGGTGATTGATTAATTTGTATAATTTGACTAGCGTAAAACCCACAAAACAATCATATTATAATTTTTTTTGGGATTATATTTTTTTAGTCCATTAAGTTACCACAATTTTGAATTTAGTCCATCAGGTTACCACTTTTTGAATTTAGTCCATTAAGTTTCGATTTATTTTGATTTTGGTCCAGTTACCTGCTACATCAGGTTTAACAAGTAATTTTTTAAAACACACCCTATAAAATGTTATACACACCCCAAATGTTAAACACACCACACTAAAATTTAAAAATCATTTTTTATTATTATACACACCCCCAACTATTTCCTATTTAATAAATTGCCAAAAATAATTAAATTAAAAAAATAAGAATTTAAATTAATATGTAAAATATAAATAAAACCTACAAAAAATTGCCTAAATCTTCAAAAATTAAATAAAGCCAAAAAAAAAATAAAAAATTAATTAATTTTGAAATTTTAGTTGATTTTATACTATTTTTAAATTTTATTTAGCCTTATTTTCGACGTTTTTTTTATAGAAGTTAAAACGCAAATAAAACATTAATAACGCAATGGAGTTTTAAATTTTTTTTATATATTTTATATTTTTATAATTTTTTTTTTATATTAGTTAAACCTACTAACACCCCATAAATTTTATATACACTCCAAACGTTAAACATAAAAATTCAAAAATCAAATATAGTTAAATAAAATTATAAACATATTTAATAAATTGTTAAAAATAATTTAATTAAAAAATAAGAATACAAATTAATATGAAAAATATAAATAAAACCTATATAAATCTTCAAAATTTTAATAAAGCTAAAAAATCAATTAATTTAATTAGTTTTAAAATTTAGTTGATTTTTTAATATTTTTAAAATTTTTTTTATTTAATTTAATAATTTTTTCAAGTTGATTTTTTTTAAATTTATTAAAAATCTTCAAAAAATAGTAAAAAAAAAACAATTAAATCTTAAAACTAATTAAATTAATTAATGTTTTTAGCTTTGTTTAATTTTTGAAGATTTTAGTGATTTTTTATAGGTTTTATTTATATTTTTTATATTAATTTGAATTCTTACTTTTTTTAAATTTAATTATTTTTAGAAATTTATTAAATATGTTTATGATTTTATTTAACTATATTTGATTTTTGAATTTTTGTGTTTAATGTTTGGAGTGTATATAAAATTTATGGGGTATTAGTAAGTTCATGTAATATAAAAGAAATATCTAAAAGAAAAATAAAATAAATATAAAATTCCATTGCTTTATTAATGTTTTATTTGCGTTCTAACTTCTATAAAAAACGTCGAAAATAACGATAAATAAAATTTAAAAATAGTAGAAAATCAACTAAATCTTCAAAACTAATTAAATTAATTATTTTAGATTTGTTTAATTTTTAAAGATTTAGACAATTTTTTTTATATTTTTTTATATTGAATTCTTATTTTTTTAATTTAATTATTTTTGGCAATTTATTAAATAGGAAATAGTTGGGGGTGTGTATAGTAATCAAAATTGATTTTTAAATTTTAGTGTGGTGTGTTTAATATTTGGGGTGTGTATAACATTTTATGGGGTGTATTTTAAAAAATGACCTGTTAAACCTGCTGTAGCAGGTAACTGGACCAAAATCAAAATAAATCGAAACTTAATTGACTAAATTCAAAAAGTGGTAACCTGATGGACTAAATTCAAAATTGTGTTAACTTAATGAACTAAAAAAAATAGAGTTTAACTAAGATAAAGGACAATCCTATAGACACAACTAGAAATAGAGACAAAAAATTAATGTATTAGAATTAAGGTCAAATTCATAACCAAATAACCTATTATGCCCTTATTATTATTATAAAAAACTAATAATGTAAATTAAAATTAGATTTTAAATTTTAAATCAATATAATATAAAATTAGAATTTAAATTCAATTATCCAATCTTCAAGTTCAAATACCCAAATCCCACGATACGCGATCATCACCCAACTTCCAAAAATATAGAAATTCTGGCGATCATCACCGCACCGCCCAAAATACGGAAATTCTTGCATCATCACCGCACTTCCTAAAATTCAGAAATTCCGGCGATCATCACCGCACTGGCCAAAATACAGAAATTTCGGCGATCATCACCGCACTGCCCAAAATACATAAAGTCTGATCTGCAATATCTTGTCCGATAATTATTCCATTATCAAGGTATGCAATTTTAATCGGTGTTGTATTAATTCAATTTTAAGTCTGATCTGCAATTTCTGCATCGTCACTAGTTTATATTATGCGATGTAGGACTTTATTGAAGGAGATAATTGGAGAAGGTAATTTACAGAATTAGAGATGGAATATGCTGTTATTTTAAAGTTCGAATTCGAGGATAAAACCAAGTTGATCCGTGTTCAACAATCTTCAAAGTTTGAAGACATTGTTAATGAAATAATCGGTATGTGGCCCATATTATCTTCTTCTAAGATAGACATGTGTTATTCTGTTGGTTGCATAAAGAATTTTGGAGGTATGAATCCCGTTTTGATGCAATGATTCCATATTCAATTTTCAACTGTGATAATCAATAATTCGATCTTCAAATCCCATCTTCGACATTCGATCATCACCGAAATACCCAAAATAGAGTGAATTTTGAGTTTCTAAATCTCATCCGAGAACCATTACATTATCTAGGTAGGCAATTTTATTCCTGGTTGTTTTAATTCAATAATCAATAATTCGATTGGTTCATTGTTATTTCAATTTATACCCTGTCCGATTCGATCTTCGAGTTTTTCTAATTCTACCCTGTTTTATTTTGTGCGATTTAGGGCTCTATTGAACGTGTTAATTGGAGAAGCTATTTTACAGTGTCAGAGATGGAATATGTTGTGATATTAAAGTTCGAATTCGAGGAGAAAACCAAGTTTCTAGATATTAAAGCTGTTTTAGCATATATTCAACTAATATTCACACATGTGCATCAATCTTTAGCATATATTTTTCAATATGCAGTATCTAAATATGTACTCGTAGTTTTCTTATGATAGGGCCAGATATACTTAACTTAAGCCACAATGTAATGTTTTTTATGCTATCCAATGATATCACGGAAATATCATAATAATGAATATCTTTTGGAAAGTTACAATCCACAATTTTAAAGTCAACCATCATTAATACAATATTATTAATTTAAAATAGGAATATACCCACTACTCCCCACAATTATCTCACGTAATCCAAACAAACAATATATTTTTGACATTTTCAAACATACTTATATTCAAATGTAATTTTTTTCTATAAATAATATTATAATTACAATTTCTAAAATGAATAGTTTATTGATATCCACGTAATAATAATATGATTATCGTAGTAGTCATAAATATATAAAAAAAATAGTCTAATTTTTCTTCCATAATATGTGCATATTTGTTTGGCATATACTTTCGCATATATTCACTTTCGATACTCCCCACGTTACTTACTTAATTACATCATATGTATTTCTTTTTTGTTTGTTTTGTTTTTGTGTATGTAACGGTTTACCATCCAGATTGTATAATATTGTCTATTCTGGTTCATAATCCGTTTTTTTAGTCCCCCTAAAGATAACATTAATAACATTAATGCATTTTAATTTAATGGAGAAGTTACAATTATAATTAATATGACAATCTTTAATATTTATTCTATATAATTATAAATTATTATATGTAATTATTGAACGAATTATTGTATATTTTTTTATAGAGCATTTTTGAATAATAATTTTTAAAGATGTACAGAGTTGAAAAAGTCTTAAATAATTTTTGTATATAATTAAAAGTAATTTAATATGACAATCCAGCTTGATTTAGGAAACTTTGATTTTCGAACGCATTTATGCCCTGGATTTCCGGCAATTTAATATTCAAATCATGTTTTGAATTTCCTATTTTATCTTAATTGAATATTCAAATTTTGACTTTATTTTAAATGGAGGATAAAACTGTACTTTTATATATCATATTATCCTTCTTCCTAACTTTAAAATTTATTGTCTTTATTTCTAGTTTCTATAGGTGAAATGTCCTATATACTAATTACCCCAAAAAAATATAATCTCTTTTTTTTTTACTACCAAGGAATTGTGTTAACCAGTAAAAAAAAATTATATACTCAATTAATTGTATAGTTTATATTTATAAATATTAATAAAATAATAAATGCTTTCTCATTAAAAAAAAAAAAAAAACGACCTCCAAAATTCCCAAATAAACAATTTTCAACAATCAAAATCCCATTTTCAATGGAACCAAACGAGGCCTAGAACATCTTCCCGCCACAATATCCCCACGCATTCGCACATCAGTTTGAAGAATTGCACAACGGCAATGGAATTTAGTCTGAGTGGGAGTGCACTCAAAACCTTCGCTCGATCCGTTACCTCCCTCGCTCGCATCGGCAACGAGCTCGTCTTTCAGTCTTCTCCTTCTCAGGTTCCCGCCGTTTCTCCTCAATTCAATCAATTTTCTACTTTTGTTGCAGTGGGTAATCATTTGTAAGTTTGTTGGAGAATGAAACCTTATATGCTGGAAATGACAACTTCTGGATTAACTAGCTACATCGTTTTATTGTTTGAGTTTTGTTAGTGCAATTTATTTCACCGACAATTGCTAGGGTTCGGAGGGTTTTTTCTCCATATAATCGGTCACAATGTTTGTTTCAAAGTAATTGAATTTTGGAAATGGAATTGGAAGGAAATAGTTTCAAAATTATACTGTATACAGTAGTTTTTTTTTTTTTTTTTAATTAATATAATTTCATCGAGCTCAAAAATGCCTGCGTTTGGATTATACTAATAATAGGAAGTTGATTGAGTTATTGTTATATGAATCCAGAAGGGGGGCCAATTTTGTGGCGGAGTCCCTTTGTCATGTTGTTCTTTCACTTTCATCAATAACTATTTTGACTAACTTATAATCATAATATTCTAATTGTATTGCAAAATTGCTGGATTCGACAAGAATGTTGACTCTATCTAGTTCATTGTTGTTTCATTTTCTGGATAACAGCTATGTCTTCATACCCTTAACTCATCGAGGTCAGCTTATCAGTCGATAACTTTCAAACCAGAGTTCTTTGATGTATTTTCAGTATCTGGTACCCTGGTGAAATGCAGCGTGCTTCTGAAGGTGCGACTTTTCTCCAATAACAATTTATGTCTATGAGGATTTATATAATTGTGTATAAAGGATAATGCTGTCGTTTGTGCAGGCTATCTGTTCTGTTCTGAGAACCCCAGTTGCAAGTATAGATAACTTGACTGTAGTGTTGACTGATTCTGATGCATCAAAAGTGCAGTGGACTCTGGACTGTTTCAATGGTATGAACCCTTTTGCTTTAGTTTGTACATTCCCTTGCCTTTAGTTTCACTGGATATATTTTAGGACTTGAAACTTGCTTGCTTCTTGTGGAATGTCTTTATATTCACAGCGGATGTGTTATTTTGTAGAAAAGTATATACAAATTCTATTTGATATAATTTCTGAACTTAACTTCAAAGGAATTTTGAAAACAGCTATGGACATTAGCAAGTTTCAACCCAGCAAAACTCTTATAATTATGGGTTATGAAGAGGCATTAGCAAGTTTCAACCCCGCAAAACTCTTATAATTATGGGTTATGAAGAGGCATTAGCAAGTTTCAACCCAGCAAAACTCTTAACAGACCATCAGTACAAAGGCATGCACATAGCTCATTGGTTACAGTCAGTAAACTAATTATTTTTAAATTGTTGCAATAACATAAAATATTTCACTTAAACTTTAGATTTCTGTAACAGCTAATGCAAATGAATGGCATCATGTTTAATTGGGTTTTCTAATATAACCTATTTCTGTATTGTTTCAGTATTAGCTACACACAAGGAATAGCCATGTAATTTTTTTGACTGTGACATGTCTTTTAGAATGAGGACCGACCTCCATAGTCATCAAAATTATTGTTCTCTCTGAAGGTGATAATCTCATTACCACATCAGGGAATTTGAAACTTATCATTCATGATTGACTTTCTGCTTCTGTACTTAACCACATTATGTACAAAGCTAAACTGTGACTCTGATGGGGCACTACATTTGAATTCCACTTGAGAATTTTTGGCTCATTTGTAATTTTTCATGTAAAAACAAGAAAAATTGACTGAAGAGAAACTCTCTAGAAAGCTTCTGCTTCTGTTTCCTTAAAGCTGCAACCATAATCTCGTCTATTTATTCTCATGCACACATTCAGCATCCTTTTGGCTGTGTAGAATTACAAGAGTGAATGTTATTTTCCTAAAACACAACCAATTTTAAATGAAGAAAGAGTGTAGAACCCATTCCAATACATCTCAGGTTTTACCATCAATCCAAGTAGGGATTTGTTCCTCCAATAGCTATGGCCGGCTGCATCTTCACTGTTCACATGTCATAGACTTATCTCTTTGATAAATGCCCGTCTTTTATGCTTCATTACCGCTTCTGTTATTTAATAGGTATGAAAAAAGCTTATTGGATTACTTGCAATGTTGAACCTGATATACAACACCTGTCACTTGATCGAAGAACGCTTCCCAGCAGCTTTGTAGTGAAACCTCGTGATCTCAACAGGTTACTAGCTAATTTTCAGTCAACCCTTCAAGAGATTACGATCATTGCAACCCAACAATCTGTCTTGCCTCCTGATGCTGCTGATCAGATTGGGGGAAAAGCTGTTGAACTTAGAAGTTATATAGACCCAACCAAAGGTAAACTAAGGAAAATTTGTGATTTACTTCCTCCGGCTTGCTCAGCTTACAGCTAAAGTTAAACTTCAATATTCTAATCTCAGAAAATGATTCATCACTGCATACTCAGTTGTGGATAGATCCTGCCGAAGAGTTTGTGCATTATACTCATTCCCGTGATCCCGTTGATATAACCTTTGGGGTGAAGGAGCTGAAGGTGATGCAAAAGTGTTCCAACATATTCTCTTCCATACTGAGGTTCCTTGAAGGAGCAGATATCAACCATCTGACAAATGTTTAATACACATTAATTTATCAAGGCACTCTCAATAATTGGCTACTAACCTCCACACTCATGCTTTGACCCCTTACTGAAACCAATTTCTAAAAAAGGAAGCCATAGTTATTATCTATTGTCTAACTTGGGATCATGCTTGTGTGTTTTTCATTTTTTCTTTTATCTAGTCTGCATCACTTACTTCCTTTCATTTTTTCTCATGCTCCAGGCATTTCTGTCATTCTGTGAGGGCTGTGAAGTTGATATACATTTATATTTTGATAAAGCTGGAGAGTAAGATTCATTTCAGTTAGTGCTAAGTATCTGATAAGACCTTGTCATTTTCTTCTTGTTATACATGTGAAGCCACTTCTATTCAAGTTATATAGTTTTATTCACAACGATGGGCTGCCATCAATGGCTTGATTTTGGCTCTATTATGCATGCATTAAATTTTGCATTCAAGTTTAAGAAATTATATAAAGAAGCTAAGAGAATCATATAAATGAACTAAAAGAGGTTAAGATGCACCGTTTGCCGCATCCTGTATCTTTCAAAAATCACCTCAATTGTCACGGCGTTCTAATGTTTTTCTCAGCAACTTAACTAAGAGTCTTTTTCATTCACATTTTCTGAGCCACTGTTTATACACTTGTCGGCATTTTATTTTTTTATTATGGAATATGAGTCATTCTTGTTGAATATAATTAGACTATCTTTGAAACAGGCCAATCCTAATGGCGCCCAAATTCGGCGTAGATGACAGCTCGTATTCAAACTTTGATGCTACCCTTGTACTTGCCACCATGCTTGTATCACAACTCAATGGTGGAAATGCTTCCGGACCTCCACAAGCAGAGACTTGTGGGGCCCCAGGCCAGCAGGGGTCAAAAGGAAATACTTCTGGGCATCCATCTGATCACACCAGAATTTGGTCTGAACTCTCAGGTGAGTTCAGGATATACTGGGGTGTTAAAGAGTTGAACTCATACATGTGCCTCATGAATGCATTCACACGCAGGAAGTGCTGCAAAAGATGGTAATGTTGCTGAAGAAAATCGGCAAGTATTTGGGGAAAGAAATCGGAATGCCAATGAGCAAAGCACAGCCCAGAGGATTGGTGCGATGAACATATCTACAGATAAGGATGCAGATGGAATGCCTGGTTACCAAGAGGGGTATCCTTTAAATTTTATTACCTGCTATAGTTTATTACCATCATTATGTGGATTTGTTATTCATAATCATATTCTTAAGATGAGGTTGAAATAATCGAAAAGTTTAGCGTCATTTGCTGTTGGATGGAAACTCCATTTAGTGTGGAACATTTTTTGTTATAATGTAAATAACTGGAATTATTCATAAAATAAATTGGCATATCAATTCACAGTTCAAGTGCGACATATAAACTGGAGGCAAGCATTTGATCAACTTTTATGCCTGAAATATTTGCTATTAATTTTTCTTGACCAAAAGCAATAGCTTCCATCCCATGGAAACTGATTATACCAGACAGCCTCAAGGTTGGTTTAAATAAGCAGAATTTTCTTATTCATTTTCTCGTTTCTAGTAAATTCTGTCTAAACAACTATCATTTAATTTTTTTGTACTTGTAGATGTTACAGATATTAATGGTAATGCTGTCTCACAACACCACCCAAGCAACTGGGTAGATGAAGATGAGGATGATGAAGAAGGGGACGAATCTGAGTTGTGTGTGCAGTCAACACCCCCTTACTCATGAAGAATGCAACCAAAACCAAGCAATGGGTGGGATAGTAGTTGTTTTATTTGTAAGTCAAAATAGACCTTCCATTTATCATATTAGTCCTCTTCTGGTGCTAAACATTTTATGGATTGAAAATCAGGTAAAGCTTAGCTTCAAGAATGGATAAAAGTATATACCTGTTGTTTGTTTCACCTTATAAACTAACATATTAATCTAAAGGGCATTTATGTGCCCTTCTGCTTTCCAGTTTTTTCTTTGAACTACAGAAGATCCAATATTCATGCTAATTTTTCCAGACCATAATCTATAGAACATGACAAAATTATAGAGATATAATTATTGTATTTATCAGTACTGCTGCAAACTATGTGTCATTATTAAACAATTGGAACCACCACCAGAGTTAGAAACACGAGCAAACTCTAGGGTTCTCTCTCAAGTAAAGAGAATATGGGGATATAAACTTTGCACTCGAATGTGAACATGTTTGTTTTCATGCATGCTTAAATGAATGTAGTCCATTTTGATCAAGTTATCTGTTAATTGTTTCTTCAAATGTGTATTAAAAACACCATTCATCTGGCAGGGTTGGTTGAAAATTTTGTGGCAAATAGTTTAACTTTTTAACATCTTTCTGGAGGGATTTGTTGAATTTGAAGATCATCTTATATTCTCACATCAGGTGATAAGGACTATGGCAATGAAGGTCATCATGACAATCAATATTTGAGCTCGATTTTCAGTTAGGTACTCTTCTCCTGAGCTACTATGATTTCATTCCTTGGGTTTCTGCTGTAATAGTTATACCTTGTGAGATATTCAAATACTGGTGATGGGTGGAGTTAATTAGTTTCAATTGGTTGAGGTTTCCCTTTGGTTATTTTGTCATATATCTGAGAAAACTCATTCTTGCCGATATGCTTAGTGAAACTGTCCTAGGATTGAAGTTGATTGTTTGAAACAATAATCACTTTCTAGATGCCTGGGTAACCTCCAATCCTCAACTACCTAACGTTTAAGAATGTTTCACACGAATTAAGAAAATCGTTAAATAGCAATTCATTATGCGTAATGTGACACTTTTTCCCTTTTGTTTACTCACACGGAGTAAATTTACTTGGTTAAGGCATACTATCACAAAAAAAAAGTAGAATGACAAAACTGAATATGATATTTAATTATATTAGATTAGTGCAAAATGATACTCTATTTAATAAGTGTTGTACTTTCCAACGTAATTAACGATTACTTGCATAGGGTTATATTAGTAATGAATTAGAAAAAATGTTACAGTACTACTTCATAAGAAAATCACCTATATAATTGGAATATTTATAGAAGAAAAACCAATGTAAATAATTGAGACGGGGTGAGTAATTATTTGGGTAAAAAATTATGCTCTAGGAAAAGAGTTAAAATGGGTGGGAGGTATTTGATAAAGAGATGAGCAAAAGTATGAGATCTTGGGTGGGTGCCAGCTGTGCCTTTATGCAAGTAAGGAGTCTTGAATGAGAGTCGTGGTGTTACGAATGCATTAGGTGAATCGATTGGAATTTGGTATATTAATATGGTGAACTAAACAATATGGTTGCAGTGCCAGGTAACAAGTTGTTAATGTTGGGCTCTAGAAATCTATTTGTGGGGACCTAATTTACTACTACTGCTCTTTGACTTCCTTTGGAAACTTATGCCAGGATATTATTACTCACGAGTCACGAATCATCTTCATTTTATTTATTACTCACTTTTACTAACGGTTTTGAAAGATGAAACTTATCTGTTAAGACTTTCAAAACCTATCTGTTACCGGTTTAGTAGGATAGATTAGTTCAAGATAATTAGACTCAAAATAGAGGTCTAATGAGGTCTAAAATAAAATTTATACCCAACATGTAAAAACACACTCGATAAACCTTTTGGAAAATTTTGTTTTTCGGTTTAAGTGTTTTTTTTTTTTAATTTGTATGGTTTGTGATTTGAATATTTGATGAACTTGTTAGTTTGGATTGTGAATTTTTGTACTTAGTGTTGTGATTTCAATTTGATTTTTAGTGTAAAAAACACTTGAAAAATGTTTACTTGTTGAAAATAATATTTTATTCAGTAATTTCGGTTTAAATCGAACCAATTGAACTTTTAAATTAGTTCGGTTCAATTTTGTTTTAACACATTTCAGTTCGATTTCAGCTTTATTTTTAAAGTTTTCGATTATTTTGATTCAATTGAAAAATGTTCACCCCTTAACTAATACCATTTGACTTCCTTTGGAAACTTATACCAGGATATTACTCACGAATCATCTTCATTTTATTTATTACTGACTTTTACTATCGGTTTTAAAAGATTAAACTTATCAATTAAAGCTCTATAGGCATTACATATACTGCATATTATTTGGTACCCATGAAACATAGGCAAAAAAGAAAGGAACAAGAGAGAGACGTGGAGCGACTTCGTTCCATTTTTTAAATTAAATTATTATTATTTTTTTTTTTCAGAAGAGTATCATACTTATATTTAATTTTAGTTTTTTGGAATTGTAACCATAACGTCCATAAGTACAACTTTTTTTAATTCCAGTCGAAAAAGTTCGAATAACTACGATGTAAAAAGATTATATATAACCCATTCTTGTCTATAGTAGAGAAAATAAAGTTGTCGTTTCGAAAGTTGGATAAGCAAAATTGCGACTTTTATGTATTTTACATGAAAAAAAAGGAAATAAAGATAAAAAAGTAAATTAATATGATAAAGAAAAAGGCAATTGATGGGTCAAAGAGGCATATACAGCAAGACATCTACTCGAAAGAGGAAAAGTGGAACTCAACAAACTTGTAGTTGAATTCAGCATTTTTTATTTTAGAATTTTTATATTCAGAGATAAATCATTACTCTTAAATTTTTTTTTTTTTTTTTTTTTTTGAGAAATATGAGAACAATATTCTTGGTTTAAGTATACATCTATGACTATATCAATGTCTTTCTGTTGCCCACTCAATTTTTTTTTCATACATACAATCAGGAGCTTTCTCTTTTTTTTTGACAGCACAATCAGGAGCTTTCTCGTTTTCCAGATTAAATATTAAACCTTGTCAGATGATAGACACAAAATTTTGTCTTTTTCCTGTTTTTGTTAATTTAATTTAATTAAAAAAAAAACAGCTGGCGGTGAGAAATTTAGATACGGCGGATGAGGTGGTAATGGACGCGGAAACTACTAATTTTATGATCCCCGTTATCTGTCTATTCCGCGGCATGAATTTAGGATATACGCGTCTTTTGTTTTTTAACAAACATATTTTAATTTTGATACACACTTTATATAGGAGGTGAACTGTGTACTTAAAAAAAAAGTTGTTATTAAAAAGTACTATTGATAGATTATAGGATTATTGAGTATGTTTTGTATAAACTTGATTTATGATATGATTGATGATCATAAACCAATTCATATTATAGATTCGAATTTTGATTTATGATTTGAATAAAAATGAAGTCAGTTTTATATTGAAAGGAAAATACTTATATGAAATATTTTACGTGACATATTAGTATATATAAGAAAGTGTCAAAAATTTGCGGATGTGTAGCGGGTCTGACGATCAAATGGATATTTTCAAAAAAATTATCGTGCAGAAGGCTAACAGAAAAATGGGTCCAGGCCTGTATTACTATGAACATAATTATATATTACTGTAAGGGCAAATATACGTTACTTTAAGGATAAGTAACACACAATTGACTTTTGAGTAACACATATTTGTCTTTAAAGTAACACGTGTATTAATTGAAAATTGTGTTATTATATAAATACAAGTGTATTACTTTATAGAGAAAAATGTGTTACTATATAAATAAAACGTCATTACTGAGAGGGAATGAGATACCCACGTTAAAAAATGAGATACCCACGTTAAAAAGACGAAGAACAATAATTGAAAACACGAAAAATACAACCATGTTGAATAGTTTATCGATCCCTACAATTACAAAAATATAATTATCAACAATTAATTGGAATAAATATGTGTGTGATATTATTGTTGATTTTTTCTCATTAATTCATTCAAAAGAAAAAATGATTTCTCCGTCTTATTTCGTGATTAGCAGATCGAAAATCTGAACGAATTGATAGCAGATCGAAAATTTGAAACGAATTTATAGCAAATTGGAAATTTAAACATGAATTGATATCAAACATATTTTCTATTTTTTTTTTTAATGGGGTTGTGTTGCGCAAAATAGAAGAAAGAGTTGCACTGTTTTATGGATATCGAATAGAAATAGAAGAATGAGTCAAATTTCACAGTAGTGCTTTTATAAAATATTGTATACTGTATAAGTTTTTGGTCAATTGAAAAGTTTGAATAATAAGATATACTCAACATTATTTTTTTTAACTCATACAGTAAAAGTGATGAGTCATATTAATCATTAAGCAATTAATTGACTTAATTAATTATAGAAATCTTTATATATTTTACTAATCTCTTTTGTTATTTATCTTGTAAAGTAAATTTTTATAAATTAGGATGATGTGATGCTCCAATAAATATACCTCGCTGTCTTAAAAAGATAGTCAACCTTATTTTTTTACACAAATTAATGCAAATATTTTAAATATATAAAATTTATTCTTACATTCTTATTATATTTTTATTTAATATTAATAAATAATATTATTAATTAATTTCAATCATCATTAAATAAAGGTATTTTAGAAAAAAAAAGAAATAAAAAAAATTAACTATAATTTAAAATAAAAAAATAGTGAACTATCTTTTTAAAACATATAGAGTATAAAATTAAAATTGTCTCATCCATTTTTTTTGTTTTCAGATTTTTTTTATATTATTTGATGTGATGACCTAAAATTTCTTGAACTAAAATGCATACTTCTCAAAATTCAAAATTACTTGTAGGTCATTACATTATTATTATCATTACCGAACATTATATGTCTAAATTTACTTATTTAAAGGTGTATTATTACTATTTGAAAAGTGCTACTAGTACAGATTATTATTTTAGTAAGTAATTCTACATGCACTTTTTATTAAGTAGTAGGTGCATTTTCAATAAAAAAATTACATACACTTTTTGGTAAGTAGTACTAGTACCTACACTTTCAGAGTAATTTTATTTGAATTATTTTAAAGTAAAATTATATGCAGTTTTTCGTAAGTATATTAACACTTTTTCATATTAATTAACGCGACCCACAAATTTTTCAATCTAACCAAAGGGAGATTGTAAAGTCAAATGGAACAAGTGCAAATAGGACTCAATCTATCTTGATAAGTGTATAGAATAATTTTCGAAATAGCAAAAAAGGATTAAAGAGGTGTTTGGTTGAAAGATTTTTCGTTTAGAATTACAATATTAGTCTATTATAATTTTGATTCTAAAAAATTAAAAAATTCACCATACCTCACTTATTTATGAAATATAAATATGATTTCACACCCTTTTCATTTGTACTATGTTCATACTATTTCTTACCATTTAACCCATCAATCTTTTGATAAATTGAATAATTAATTTGATTAAAAAATAGAACAAAATCAACTTAATACTCAAATTTTGGGTTAACAAAAATCAATAAAATTGAAAGAGATTAAAAAAATAATAGAGGATCGTGTTTGAAAAGCTGACTCCAACGGTCACTTTCAATATCAACAAATTTCTTATAGTAGTGGATGCCCTCTAAAACTAATTAATTATTAAAAAAATATTGATGAAAAAAATAATAAAGAAAGGTGAAAAAACAAAAGTAGTGGGGAGGCATCATTAATAAACCAAACTTTAATTTTTCAAAGGGGCACTTTCGTAATTTTAAATTAAAAAAAAAATCTGTCCTCACATCAATTATTAGCCCCTTATTTCCCCTCCCCTTTCACATATATACACCAATTTCCATCCTTCTCTTCTCTCACTACAATTTCCCTCTCTCTCTCTCTTAAAACCAACAAAAATCTAGAGAGAGAAACCAGAAATCAAGCACAGAATCGGAGTTCAATCGTTCAACAATGGCAGGAGCTTGGAAATTGCTGTTGGCGCTCTGCGTAATCGCGTCTCTTGTGCTCTCGCACGTGTCGGCAGGTGTCGACCTCGACGCCGCCGCCTTCATGATGCCGGCGTTCAGATCGGAGTGCAGGGGAACGGTGGCTGAGTGTCTGGAAAGCGAAGGCGAGGAGTTCGAGCTGGATTCGGAGTCCAACAGGCGCATTCTAGCTACAACGCGCTACATCAGCTATGGTGCGCTGTCGAGGAACAGCGTTCCCTGCTCTCGACGCGGCGCGTCGTACTACAACTGCCGCCCCGGCGCACAGGCCAATCCCTACCGCCGCGGTTGCAGCGCCATCACTCGTTGCCGGAGCTAAATGAAACCCGTAATTTCTCGTACTGATGATGATAAATGATACAGTAATATTCTTTGTTTATTTTTTAAATTTTATTTTCTTCCGTGGAAAATAATAGATTTAATTTTTCGTTTTTTTGGAGAAGAAGTGGGTGTTTGGTATACGGGTAATTAATAATCGAAGTTATACTGTTTGTGCTATTTATGCTGTGTTGTTACACACATATACATTTATTTGAGATTTATTTTTAATTGTGAAATGTGAATAATCTATATCTTTGTAAATTTCTCATTCACCTGATAAAATCTTTGGATAGATGCATTTCTGAATTTCTTATTTGAAAAATTACCAGTCTAATTGATGATCATATGAATAATAGGGATATACTACATCATTTGATGTTCATACAATATATGGGATCCATTTGGCATATAACTACTCAAATAATTTAATTAATATTTTTGAAAGCACTAAAATACAAATGGACAATGAGATTTAGAGGGTAGAAATTGATGTGGAGAGAGAGAGAGGGAGACAGAGAGATACACCTAAACTACAGCTGGATAAGGGTGGGTGGTATGGTAGGTCCTAAATTATACTCCAGTAGATGAATTATGTGGTTGAGCACAATAATTTCATTACATACATTCTTATTCATTTGCTCTTTATTCTAACAAGCTGTCTTATGAATGTGATTAAACTTCATTGATATTTGAATTGTACGTAATTTCTTTTCAAATATAATTTGGCTAGAACTTCATAAATTCATAGATTATATGGTTATTGAGATTTGTTATATATGAGATTATCTCATATAAATATTTGACTTTTTATTTCTGGTGATTTTATTTGATAATCTCGTACTAAATGTAAAGCAAATATTTCAAAAAAGAAAAAGAAAAAGAATAAAAAAATACTTTTCTAAAAGCAAACGCGTAATTAGGGGCCTACCTCTTAATTCGAATAAATGACCTATCGCTAGTCACTTCTTTCTAACATGACGCATTTTAATTCCTTAATAATAATTTCCAGCGAGTTTTATAATACTCCATCTTTAGACAGTCCTATCAGATGTACCGTGTCACTTAATTGCATAATTAATTATTTTGTGCATGCACTATGCAACTTAAATTATTATTAATTATGTTATTAACATAATTATTCTTCCATTCTACATTTACTTTCACACTTTTCTTTTATCAACTTCAACTTCACAAATATTCTCAATTTTACACAAATGTTATTACTTTTTTTTCATACATTTTAACTCATTTTTTTACTTTATACATAAAGATTTATAAAATTATCTTAAAATGTGAAAAAAAATCATGGAGGGAGTAATTGTTTCTACTTAAAAAAATCTTTGCTCTATGTATATATGAAGCAGTATCAAGTTTTGGTAATTTGAAAAAAAAAAATCATGTATGTCGTCCAAAACGTGATACTCCTACTTATTGTATTAAATATATGTGTTTATATGTCGGCCTACATTTTAAAATAAATATCACGAATAGTATATTAAATAATTAAGTTTCAATAAATTGAACTAAATATTTAATCAAAGATTAAATTGTATAAATTGAAAATTAAAATTCAAGTGTATCATTCACTCAAATGAAAAGAAGAATTTTCCTATTATTAATACATAGTTTAAAAGTGATAAACATCAAATAAAAAAAAGATCAAGCATACGGAAGTTACATAAAAGTAATATATTTATGACCTACATTCTTTCATGTGAACTTGGAAATTTGTGTAGTAAATAATACTAGTACTCGATTAATTTATGAGGGAAAAAAAAAATTGAACAGAGAACATTATGAATAAGTAGTATACTACCTCCGTTCGTCTATAAATTTTTCATTTTACCATTTTAGTTCGTCTGTCTATAAGCTTCCCATACCTTTTTTGATAAGTACTCTTTCTTACACTTCACTTTATATTTTACTTTTTCTCTCCGTCTCTCACCTTCTTTCAATCACATCATTTGTACTATATCTATTATTTAATCACTTTTCTTAATCTTTGTGTCAAAAAGTAGTGGAAAGCTTATAGACGGACGGAGGGAGTATTAAAGAGTAACATGATATAATGATTTAGAGAGCACTACGACGGTCATCATCGATCTTCAGAAACATGATTATGTTTGGTTTTCTAATGCTGTCAATTCATTCTTCCTTAATAACATGTTGGTTGGTAATATATTGCTTTACAATATCAACATCACGACGGTTCAAAATTACGAGACTGTTCATTCTTTACATTTTTCATACTATTGCACCAAGACATGATTTATGATCTACTATACACATTTTCAAATCATCAACACAAAAATGAATAGAAAGAAAGAAATGTTCCTCCTTTTATACTAAAATTACCAAAAATAGGAAATTCAAAAACAGCAAATCTCAATTTAAAATTTTAGGTTAGATGCATAAAACCCTCTCCCCTCTTTAAAAATGAATTGTACAATCTAGAGACCAAGCTCAATTTGCTTGTTCAACACCACAATTACTAGTTCATGATCAGTTTTTGAACAATGAGAATATAGGTGAAACATAAAGGGTATGACTAAACTTCAGCTATGCCTATCCACAACAAATCAAACGAAGCACTAAAAATGAGCAGAAACAAGCTTTTAGAAAATCCTGCAGCTGCAAAATAAGTATTATTCGTGTTTCTGTTCTTATAATATTTTTTGATGTGGCAACATGAATTGAGAATGAACCATATCTAGAATCAAGTTGCAAGACTTCCCTCTCTCACAGAGGATCCAATTCCTTACTGTATGTGTATCTTCTTAAGGGTAGATACTCGTGCTGACAATAAATTAAAAAACGAAAGCTTCAAGCAAAATCCTAGTAAATAATCCAAGTATACTGGAAGGAAAAATAATCACAACATACCTTCAGTACGCCTCAACAGATGAAAAGTTGGAATTTAGGCATTTCAACTCCCACATTGAGATAGTTGACATCAACCACAACTTCCCCAAAATCTTCTGGATAACAGTAGAAAAAATCTGTTAATATTTCCCCCCCGGAATATATATAGTTTTGCAGAACATGTGAAAGCCGCACCTTCATAAAGTGTCCTTGCAATTTGAACATATTCAGGTATGAGATCTCGGTAAATTATTCCTTCAGGATGTGCATCTAAGACCACCAGGACTCCTGCAAACACAAAAATCTTAGAAAGATAAAAAATTATGGCAAGTCCATACAAGAATCCAAGGATTTTTCTATTTCAATAATTAATCTTAATATCAAAAAACAATTTTATAATAAGGTTTATCAGAAATTTAATTTCTTATTGCTATTCAATATAACATAGAATTTGGGATAAAAACAGAATACTAATATCGGATTTAATTACTAAAAAAGCCACAGCTCAACAATGAGAAAGTTCCAATAAAAGCAATGCTATGTGATTATGTACAATGAAAAGCACCCTGATAAGAATAAGAATCTCAATTCTTCTTCACGCGTCTCTTATATACTATCACCGAGGTCTATCAGAACGTTTTACAGAAACATATAATGTTAATAAATAAGTTTCCAGGTAAATCATTAAAATTGCAATTGTCATAAGTGATCATCATCAGAGTTTTGGCGAAGGAAACATTCTCTAAAAAGGCTTGCTAACAAAATCAGAAAATATAGAAGTACAGACATTATAAAATAAAGCTCTCACAAGACAAATTAAGCCAATCAGGTCAAGAAAAAAATAGATACCTGGCGCCACCCATGCCTTTTTTGAAGAATTACTTGGCAGCGGAGCGAGCCACAAAATATTCCTCAGGTTCATTGAATCGTCATAAGCAACATTAGATCCTGAGAATTATTAATTACATAATCAAACTGCAGGTTCATTGAATCGTCATAAGCAACATTAGATCCTGAGAATTATTAATTACATAATCAAACTGTGACGCAAATTATATGTGTGTGTTTCCCTTTGATGATTTTTTATCAACAGCATTTTAAACTTGATTGGCCAAGAATTTGACTGTTCCTTACCCACTTGGCAATAGCCCATATTGTATGGAAAATCTTTTTTGTCATAGGCAGGGTACTCTTTAGCATGAAACCTGCAAATATTTGCATAATGAACTCATGCATAAGTCATCATAAATGGATATTGCCTATGAAAAATAAGTCAAAAACACAGAAATCTTTCATTCTCTCCCTTTTCTCATTGCAAGCTATCGTTGTTTATAAATTCATTGTAGTTATCATTATGCCAATTTCATTTCAGTTACATCACATAATTTCTTTTTACACAACCTTCTTGTCAGGATCGTTTCCTAAAATCTTATGCCAAAGAATATATCCAAAGTAGCCTGGTAAAACCTAAACCGTATTGACTTTATATACATGAAGCATTTTGGGGCAAAGAGAATTTGGTGGCGCAATAGTTCACCATAGCAGTATCACCAAAATATTAGCTAAATACGTGTCAAGTAAAAAAAGCCATTAATCCAATAACATATCAGTCTCTGCAGTACCAGTACCACGCCAAAAGCTCTATTAATCTTTTTGGTTGATAGGAAACAGGAATTTTATTAGTAAAGAGAAGGGCATAAGGGATGACTGATGAGGGATCCCTATACAGATTACAAGTAGATAGAGTTATTGCTGGGTTGTGGAGCCTGAAGTAATTAGAGCTTCGTCCCTTGTTATAAATAGCCCATCATATTGTTGTACCCTTATCACTCTCGAAATTAGTAACTAATGCTAGCTTGACAGTGCCCCAGACATAGTCAATTGTTGTTGAACTGGGTAACCAATTGTGTGTTTTATTGTTGTTTTCGATTTTCATTTATCCATTACTGCAGTTTTTCATAACAGTCAACACAAATTACAAATACTTACAATGCGAAACTCCAATCTCTTACTAGATCTGAAACATGAAGACCCGTGAAATACTGATATTCCTATGACCTGACACCCAAAGAGCCCCTCTGATTACCCCAAACTTCCTATAAGGACTCGAATGAATCCTCAAATATCCTTTCACTCCTTTCTAATCAAATCGATCATAATACCGGGGCAATAATTTTCCACAAAAGTTCGCCTCTCTTGTTAATGAGGCTACCCAAATTGTGTTGTAATAAGTCTGAGGCATAAGATGGAATAAGTAAAATAATGTTATACGAGCAGCCTTGATGTGAACCAAGCACCTTCAATGATATCCTATGCATAACATGTATAATTTTGTGCCCAGCCACTACTGACATCTCCAAGCTAAAGAAATTGCTGCATTATCTATTTTGTTCTAGTCCAAAATTTCATAAGAAATGTAACTAGGATATCTGCTCTAGTAACATAGAAGAACTTCACAACAATTATACACTTTCATAAATGACTCAACTCAACCAAACAAACAAATACTGGAGATTATTCAGTGAAGTTGTATCAAACTAGTTTGATTACTTGCTTGAGTCAGTTGCCTATACATAACCACCACGGTTATAAATTACTAAGCAAAATAATTATCTCATGAAAAACGAAAACAAAAAAAAATTCATTCAAGACATCACATTTGGAGGCTTTAAAAGACTTTGAAAACAAAATCTTCACGACTCAACTTACAAAATGCCAACTCTTCTGGATTCCTTAGCAAGAAAAAGGTGACCATGGAAGAAGTCATAGCGACTTAAAGATACATTCAGCCCTACGCTGGGACCACGCTCGACAATAATTTCAAACAAGAGTTCTAGGTAAGAATTCAATCCCTACAAAATTGAACTGATTTACAACATTAAACAAAATTATGGACACAAATGAGCAGTAAACACAATTACAAGCAATTATCACTGTTTCGTGTACCTCATCAATAAATTGCCTCCCATAGGGAGTTCTAGTAAGCTCACACCGATCTTCATTTGATCCTTCAACATCAGGAACCTGCACAATTCAGACAATAGTGTCATTTATGCATATCATTCCAAACGTTGATTTCTTATGCACATTTTACAGATAGCGATACACAAGTTCACATAGCAATTTCCATTCCATCATATTTCCTACATATCCTAAAATCCTCAACTCAACACTGCAATCAAAACAGGCATACTCACACAATTGACCTTGAAACCTTACGAAATTACTGTATTAACATTGGCAAGGTAAAATGTAATACAACTCGAAAAATATGAATAATCATGGATAAATGGATTAGAGTTGAGGCACAAAATGCTCACAGGTATGATAGATGGATCAAGAGCTCGGTGAATTGCCCCAGGGTCGCCGCCGGAGTCAAAAGCGAGCCGAGCCAGCTCCAATATCGCGGGCGGCGGCGACAGAATCAGCTCATCTATATCTTTTCCGCTCCGAATTGAACTCAGCGACCGCCGAGTGGGCACGGTTTCATTGTGCGGGACTAGGAATTTGAAGCACGAGCAGAGTTCTTGGGCGACTTGTGAGTTGACTGAGCGGGCCCGATCGGGCGGTCCGAGAAGTGAGAGCAAGTCCGAGGCGGTGGCTTTGGGAGCGAGAGAATGTGATGATTTGAGGAAGGTTTTTCGCGGGAATGAAACGGCGGCGCCGGCGATAGAGAGGGAGAATAAGACGGCGAATTTGAGTGGGAGGGACGAGCTCATTTCTCCTCTGCAATTTCACCTGTTTGAGTTTTGGCTCCTGTATGTATTCAGTTAAAGCATTTCTCTAGTTTTAGTTTTGGAGAAAAAAGTTGTAAACTACCTAAAGAACAAATCTGGCTGACTGTTACTAGCTCTGATTTTAAAAAATGTGGATATAATATATGAATGATTATGGACTCAAACCTCATTGTATATTTGTTAAATCATACAGAGCATTTTAGAAAAAAGGATTTTTTGGAAGGTAGGCAGCAACACAAACATGATCCGAACAAAACTTGTTATTTGAGCTAAGTCGAGTATTCGAAATTCGAGCTCGACTCGATAACATTGACGAGCCAAAAAATGAGCTCAGCTCGACTCGTTAACGAATCTAATGAGCCAAGTCAATCTGATCCTAATGAGTCTAATGCAATTAAATGATTTTTTTAGATATCGAGTTTGAACCGGCTCGTTAGTATATCGAGTATCTAACGAGTTCAAACTCGAATCATTTAACAACACTAATCCGAACTTAAAAGTGAGTGACACAATTCAAGATCCGAGAGGGTCCCACTCCTCTCTAGAAACTTCTTCCACACACCATCACCACCTACGTCACTCGCCACTTTTCTTCTTCCTGCAACTGTTTCAATTTCAACTCCGACTTTAAGGAGTTTTTCTATGAAGGTGTTTGAGCCAACAACCCATTTACTCTTTAGTTTTTAGCTTATGTGAGTTCTTCCATGCCTTTGTGTGGTTCTGTTGGGTTATATACTTATATGCATGACATTGTACGGTGATGTTGATTTATCTTTGAAATCTTGGTGTTTGGTGAATTTTTGCACCTTTTTTTTTCTTTGATTTCGTTGACACGGAAATACCTTAGTGTAAGACATTTGTCTCATATTGAGAATGACTCCACTTCTTCACGACTAGGAGAGGGCAACATTGTTAGGTTAATCCGTTTCGAATTGAAAATCTTTTGCATTGAAATGTATTGAACTTGTAATCCCTTAAAAAAAAAAAAGTGGATGACACAATATATAGACAAAATATGAAATATTGTGGCAAATGCCCCGTTGATTAAAAGCCAGGGGCTAACCTTGCCAGCCAATCTCAGCAGAATTTCAGGTATGAAATGTCGAATCTACACACAACAAACTACTTACCCTCGAACAACAAACAAGAAGGATATATGGGACCATGTCCATATAGAACACAAAATTCTGACTTTAAACGGGACCCTCGCAAGTGGACGGTGAAATTGGTCCCCCGGGATTAGACGGCCCTTGAACCGGATACCCGAGACTTCAAAAAAAAAAAAAAACAAGAAGGATAATCACACAAAAATAAATCGATTTATGCAACCAAATGAACGGAAAAAAGTAAAAAAAAAAAATCAAACTAAAAAAATGCAAGAAGATTGAAACCATTAGCGAGAGTAATCGAGGAGAAGAGACGTGGCAATTGAAGGCCAAAGAAATTGAAAAGCTGAAGTAAACCATTATATATGACCCATTTGTATATAGACGGGTCGAGTTGAACCGGATTCACAGGTTTGTGAATCTGGTGTATGGGAGTTTTTGTCGAATAAAAAAAGGGTAACAGCATTGAAGTACACCAGAGTACAAAATCAAAATCTTGGTCCAAGAAGTAATGGTGGCCATATTGTATAAGCATGCATTTCCCAACTAAAACATACAAAATGAGGTATGTTCAGAAATTAAAAGCAAACTTTGTAATATAACCCCCGAAAATATACTTCAATACAGCTTCTGAATCCATTGCAAAACTAGCAGAGCTAACTCTGGGCATTTAACTTGTGTGTGTTCGTCTTACCAACTTCACTGTATTGATTGGATAACAATCGTGTCGTCATCTGGCAGAGCTTCCAAATCAGCAGTGATGCTTGAAGTAAATAAGTAATAGATATGATGTACTTCCACCATAGATTGGTCGTTCTGCACAGAACGAAAGAATGCACAATCAATCAGATTTGTCATGATTAAGATCATCAAAAATTACATCTATCATCAGCAAGTTATCCAAACTGCATACATTTGACAAAAACATAGAGCTAAACTAATTTCCCAAAACAGCAGCATTGTGAAATACTAATAGAGTTATATCAAGGGCCTGAAAAATAGTAAAACTATCAAGTATCAATTAGGGGCCTGAAAGATTTTTCATATCGATTCAGGACTTGAAAAATAAGAAACCACCAGTTTAGAGCTCACACATTTTAAGATCATGTTTGACATCTTATAGTTTCTAGTTATCCAACAATATTGTTATAAATCACAATTCAGAAAAGATACATTAATTTCACAAAGGTGGAAAAAATAAGAAAAGAAAGTAAGAATAAAAAAATAATTAAGTTTATTAATAAATAAGACTACAAATATAAGATACCGAACATGGTCTTCAAATTTGTAAGTCCTAAATTGATAGTTTCTATCTTTCAAGCCTCAAGTTGATAGTTTCCTATTTTTCAGGTCTTGAATCGATGGAAAAATCTTCCAATCCCCCTAAATGATAGTTTTACTATTTTTTAGGTCCTGAATTGACAAAATTTCAATATTATATTGTGCAAGAGGGAAAGTTCACCTTGTACGTATTTGGAAGTAACTACATTGCATCCAGGACTCTAATACCAGCGGTCTTGTCCCATTCTTCTGGACGAGCTGCATCTGCCATCACCTTTTCCTGTCCACGCCAAAGTATCTGAATCCCAATAAAGTGTTAATTTATGGCACGAGGTCTTGTAAGCAGAAACTTTGAGAGTTGATATTATGTTTTAGTGTTTTATTTAAATTCTTGGTAACAAGTCTTAAACTTGGGTGGAGTTTGAATTTAATTAAGTTGAATTTTATTTGAAGTCTTCCGCTGAACTTATTTATCACCTTTTAATTGGATTCAAAAAAATTATTTGATTAATTTAAGTAAAAAAATTCAGTTCACGCCTTTTAGTGATATATTGTCAGCCGTTTTTTTGAGAGTCAATTATTGTGAAAATGGGGATCAGAAGCGACTCACCTTATCAATGACACCAAACTCTTTAGCTCTAGTTGCGTCCATATAAAATGGCCTCCTCATCACACTGGCTAATGTCTCTTCTGACTGATAAAATTACAAACGGCAATGAGAACTTCAATTCACAAATAAAAATAATGAAAATAATTTCAGGTATCAACTCACATTTCCAGTGTGTTTCGCTAAAAGTTTAACAAGAATATCCCTGTTTACTATCACCTACAAAACAGAATTCAAACAGTCCTGGATCAGAAAAGATTAGATACATCGTTGCATGTGAGAACATGTTAAAAAATGTCTGAACTAGTAAAACGCTGTCGACGCACACTGAAACTTTCCTACAATGTAATAAGAGGGCAAAGGAGCTCAAACTTGCCTCTTTTGCACGAATCAGAACATCACTAGCTGGCATTAAACCAGATGATGGAAGACGAGGTTGTTGAATCATAGCTGGAACAGAAAGCTTCTTCAGCACATTCAAAAAAATTGCAAGGAAAATATTTCTAACGAATTAAA
The DNA here is from genome assembly GCA_963675135.1 of Galeopsis tetrahit. NCBI lineage: Eukaryota > Viridiplantae > Streptophyta > Magnoliopsida > Lamiales > Lamiaceae > Galeopsis > Galeopsis tetrahit. The sequence goes on from OY776132.1 coordinate 70,984,208, forward strand.
AACTCAAATTAAATGCGACAAAGTAAGCATGCCTTTGGAGTGTGGCATCATGAACCTTTTGCCCTTGGATCCTGCAGAGAGCAAGAGGCATGCCTGACCGATAGCAGCTCCAACAGCAACTGTATGTATCTGCATACGAGATTAAGCATAAAAAAGAGTAAAAAAAAATACAAGAGGTTGTAGGCAGAAACACTAAATGGCATTTTAAAGCTAGAAAATGCACAAATGAAAAAGAAAAAAAAACATCTTGCAATCAGGCATAGAATCTGATGACAGACATACCATCCATCCTCTGTCATAGGAAATAGCACAACTAAACTCTAAGTTACAGAAGTTACTCCTGAGGTTTGACTACTTAAGATGAGATTCTCGAGAACGCAACTTTATATCCCCAAAAATATAGTACTCCCTCCATCCCACAAAGATAGGCCAATTACTATATTTATCAAAATCATTAATTTTTCATTTTCATCTGTGCATCTATTTAACGTATCTTGTTTTTTCCAAATCAATATTTAGGTACTAGTAATTGTTGAGGAAAACGAGTAGACATAAGGGCAAAATGGGAAAACAAAACATAAAATTTAATGTTCCAACTATAATAACTTCCATTTTTAATCTGTGTGAATAAACCTGTAAGCCTATCTTTGTGGGACGGAGGGAGTAGCAAAAGAACACACCACTTTTAAGACAAACAGTTAAAAATCAGGATTTCTTGTTTAATGAATTTGAAATGGGATTTATAAGGATTGCGTCAACAAAATTCTTAGTTGCTGATGCTTGGTAATGATGCTCAACTAAACCATCTTGCTCTCTAGCTCTCTTCTAAAGTAAAAATAAAAGAAAAAACCATGATGGCACCTCCAACATTCCTACTTTAGTCTCAAAAAAATATTCATGGAAAACCCTTAAAGTTAACATTAAGTGGCACTTCTACATTCAAACAGATAAATTCACCAAAGCACCACCAAACCAATTTTTCTCTGGCGCAGAATACATTGAAAACATCTTTAATATACACTCAAGCACGTGCAGCAAATACAGCTAAACAGTAATTATCACCATGAGGATGCATGAGCAACAGGTAGCCATATATACATAAACCTCACCTCATTCTTCAATTGCATCATAGCATCATAAATTGCAAAACCTTCGGCCTCCATTCCAACCTAACATTACAAAAGATTTTTCAAGGATTAGATAGAAAGTATGAAAGAAAAATAGACTCGATGAAGAACTTTTAAGTGAAATAAATATTGCATAAAATAACAAGACTTTGAGGGCATTATAAAGGAAAGGCGGTCCGGAAAATGAGACAGACAATTAAATCCAGCAATTACAATAACGAGCAGTCTGCAATATATTAAGTTGAGGAACCGCTAATTGAAGCCTAAGCTTGGTTTTCTCAAATAAGTTCAATTTCTAGAATTTTTTTAAACTTTTAATGACCTGATCTGAGATTAGTTTAAACTGAAAAGTTTCCTTTAAGGAACAATTTACATATTGAACTATGAAAGCGTGTTTTAACACTAAGCAGCAGTCTAATGCACCACATGTTATGATCATTACAATTTCTCATTTTATCCTCCGCAAGAGAATGCACTAGTTTTTCAAGTGATCAGTCTTAAAGACAAATTTTAATGACGAAAAGTTATGTGAAGAAGGTTGCAGAGAAGAAAAATGGAAGACAAGACAAAACCATATATTTTGAATAAGATGTGAAAGGACTAGTTAATAATTACGTAAGGCTCACCGTTTCACCATCATCACGAGTGGTTCCAGTAGAGTTTATGTAAAGATAAATTGGTTCTTTGGGATCCATCCACTGAAGATACATTAACTCAGCTACGACAAGCTCGGTAACAGCTGGCACCAACTGAAACAGCAAAAAAGGTCCATATCATTTGCATGAACTAATTAATATAGATTTTAATTGAAAATAAAAGTAAAAACAAATGCCGAAGATTCAGTATTTCAAAAGAATGTTTCAAGATTCATAATTATTCTGTAAAAATAATTAAGCAAAGTCTACCACTCATGACTCATCTGCCAACACTTTTTTCAATTTTTCTACAAGTACGCCAAATTACCACATTCATGTTCTGTCTTAGTTTATCACTCGTCATTGCTTCAGAGACTTGAAAGGTGAAGAATAGAGGTGAAGAATCAAAGGCACAAAGCCACGTATAATTTAAGAATACAACTAATGCATGCTTTTCAAGGAAAAAAACTAAACGTACTGACGAGAAATTGTCAGTCAAACTATACTACAATATACAATGTCGCCCCATATAGTGGAAATTTGCAAGTCATACAGAGCTTTTGCTCTGGCTTTAAATGGGACCCCCGCAAGTGGACGGTGGGATTGGTCCCCCGGATTAGTCGGTCCTTGGACCGAATACCGAGACTTCAAAAAAATATAATTAAGATATGTATTTTAGATTGTTTTATTATGCTCCATGCAGATTAAATTGAAGCTAGTTTTGATAGGAAACATTATAAATTAATCATGCATTTATATGCTAATGGAAACCACTAAAACTAATCACCTAAAATAAATAACAAATTCAAAGATTCATGTTAATCTACTGTGTACAACCCACGTTATGTCTCATTTCTAAAAATCTATTCCTATTTTCAGTAAACAGCATTTTTTTCCAAAAACGGGGCTCAAGAATGAATTCTTTTTGGTGGTATATAAGAGTATTTTACAAATAAAAGCACAGTTAGGCAGGATGTGGATTAGTGCAAATTAGTCGGCATATTGGACTTCCATACACCCTGGTCACATGATATACCATTTGATCATATAGATCTTAAGATCTACATTTTTCTAACTTCTTCCAACGTTTCTCTATTCCAATCTCAAATTCTAATTCTATTTTTTTCACCTTTCCCTTATTTTCCGACAGCCCATCATCTCCATTTTCCATCCACTATGTTAAAGCTCAAAGTCGGATCAAGAGAAAGCTAAAATAACAAAGATTAAAGTCAAATCACTAACCGGCATGCCAATGTATACTATTCTTCCATGCAGCAGCAATGAAGGCAAGTCTGGTGGAGGTCTTCTTGGTCTATGCTCATTGTATGAAACCGATCTCTCCACCTGTTACAAGAAACAAAATTAACCATATTGAGCAAAGCGTTGAATATAATTTAACAAATTGTTATATTCCCCCTAAAAATCACATTATCGATACGGCATATTTTAATGTGGAAGAGCCTTAACTCTTGATTGTGCTAGGTAATTATCAGTTAGTTTCTCATAACATCCCTACCCTTGATTTATTTATGAGCATGGGCATATGGCAAAAATATAAGTCCCTCAGACAAGTTTTCAATTTCCAAGTCATCAAGGCAATACTTTTATTGCCTTATTTAGCTATCTCGAGTTCTTGTTCAAGCCAAAGAGCCTTCAACAGGCAGGTTTAAAAGTTGAATCTTTCATATATTGCCTTATGTTTGTGCTAGTGTGTGAAATGAATTTGAGCCCAGGCAAGTGCATCAACCCCAATCCCACTTCTCTTGCATTTCTACAACTGCAACCTTAGTTCAAAATTCTTCAATGGGAATGAAAATGGGTGCGAACATGAGGCAATTGGGTTGATTAATGACAGTAAAAGATGATCAATTCACCCCATTTTGATTAACTACCTCCCCTCCTATAATCAGAACCCCTCAATCATTCCACTATTCCTCAATCAACAATCATTTCCTGTATCTACCTGTGCTAAAATTAGAGTAATAACACTAATAATGTAACCATTTTTCTCATTGCAATTGACCATTCAAATTCAATATTTCCATTATCATTCCCATTGAAAATATTGAACCAAGCTCCCCCTAACATTATGAAGAAATAACATTTTTTCTTTTTAAGATGCCATGCTTTTAAACTCGTTTAACCCTTCCAATCTCTTATTTTCTCCATAGATGTCGGTGAGAATAAATTACCAGATAACCCCAAGTTAATTCCCTAACACTTCACAACATCAACTAAATCCTCCAACAATTCCCAGAGGGAATTATTTTGAAAATCACAGTCCTTGCTTTACCCTGAACCAGAAAATTGCAAAGGAAAGATTTGAAGAACACAAACACACACGCGCGCGAACCGTTCGAATGTTCCGATGAAGAAGTTAATTTGATACTAGCAAATAAAATCCAGAAAATTGAGGCACAGCCACACATATACATAGGAAGGTATATTCTGCGGTGGAAAATTGGGAAATAAATACCTGCGCAGGGGAAGCCATGAGCTTGGGGGAGTCAAATACGTCGAGAAAGGGCGGCATATCAGAGTTTCTGGGCCTGTTAAAAAGCGCATCCGGAGAGGTAGCAGCAACAGAAGCGAGCCTCGATAGAAAAGGGTCTTTAGGGTTAATAGGAGGCATCGGAATCGTAGAGCTGTTGACAACACCGGAAGTACGGCGTTTAGGAGACGGTAGAGAAGAAGATGAAGAGCAGCAGAGGGATGAAGCCATCGGCATCCGCAAGCAATTAGCCATTGAAGGATGCCTTTGAATTTCGACTAGATATTTTTGCCTTTCAAAGGTACAACGGAGGAGTCTAACGACGGAATGAGTGAAACCTGCAAGTTTGGGATACTTGCAAAAATAAGTGATGATAAAATGGGGGGTTAATTCAACAAGTATTGTCAATTAACAACTTTTTTGAGGTTAAATCAATTTACTTACTGGCTTTAAAAATGTTACATCACCCGTCCGAATGTGATAGTTACAAAACAAACATGTCTTCAAAGGAAAATTGAGGATGTTAATTAACAATACGGTTTTGCAATTTCTCCTATAAAATTTAAATTGCATTGTTATGAGTAAAACTTATATACAATTTTTTTTTTTTTTTGAGGGTAGTGTAACTTATATACAATTCAATCAATTGTTGAATGATAAATCACGATTAATCAAGTAAAATTAATCATGCAATTTTCAACGATTTTGATCAATTTTTCTTAGCGGGTTTCTTCACAGATTTGCAATCCAGGGTTTTTATTTTTCTTCGAAGAAGTGCATTTATTTGCTTAATATTTTTATTTTTCTACACTTTAGTTTTAAAAAATTTATCTCTTGATTTTTTCCCTTCATTAATGGAGATTAGAAATGAATTACGGAGTAAATCTTTTACACATTTTTTCTAACAATTCTTTCTGTTTATTTATATTCTTCCTTAGTAAAGGGAAAAGAGTAAATTGATAAAAGTATGAGGAAGTAAAATTAAGTTAAAATGGAGTAAAACTAAAAAGTAAAGTGTACTTGCATAAGTAAGAAAAAATAAAATTACATAAAACAAATAATGCATTATGCATTATTTTTAAGGTACACAATCAATCTGTTGAAACTAGAAAATCTGAACACCATAACCTTGTTGAAATCTATCAATCATTCTAACATATTCCATTTACCTGATTATCTAAGAACAATTCACTATATATATGTTCCCAAATCATTACAAAATTGGCATGATCATATCGTATATCCTCCTATATACTAATAAATAGACAAATTCAATAGCTAAAACACCACACAAAAAGACACTAGAAAGAATCATCACACATTCATCTCTACTTAACGTGTGAAAACTATATGACCTGATAAGAAGGAATCATCACTTAGTTGCAACAGCTTCTTCACGAGTTGCCTCAGCCACAGCCTCGACATTTCCATTGTTCTCTTTCTCAGGAGCACCTTGTACCTTTTCATTGATTATCCCCGACAAATGAGTGGCTATTGGATGAAGATTTTTAACAGCTCGGTGGACCAAAGCGTTCTGGTTAAAGAAATGCCAAGCAGACGAAGCACACTGCTCCGTTACTGGTTCGTATTTGGCGTAGATATCCTTGGCAACGGGCTCACACTTGTCGTATACTGACTGAACAAGCTCTGATGCAGTTTCCACCATACCCGTAGTAGTAGTATTGACATCGGACATGACTGAACGAGCAGCAACGGGAGCTTTCTTTGCGCTCTTGAATGCTCGTCTGGATACACCCTTTAGAGCTTTTGGAACACTTCTCTGCACTCTCTTCACAGACCTGTCAATCTGCAAGAGTCCCGGATTTCTTAAAAATAAATTGTGGCATTGTCAAGTATGATAAATACGATCAGATGTGAGTTATGGGACCATAAAACTTTTTAACTCTGATCAGATGTTGTCCAAGGTTCATAAAGAGGCAAATGACTGGAGAGGCCATCATGATTTATGGGACATGAGGTAAAACAAAAGAAACCATAACCATTTACAGAAGTGAAACCAAATTAAAGAATGACCTTGACTATCTATATGCTCATCTACTTACAGCTAACAAGAAAACATTTAAAAAGCATACATGTTCAAAGAAAAGGAATGCCAAGGGCTCACAAAATTATTTCATAGACAAGCTATAAGTTAGTTATAGGAGATTCATGAATAAAAAAGCACAAGAATCGGTAGCAAACTTTCCTAAATCAAGATTAGGAAAACCACTTGCAATCCAGAATATTGTTTGAATCATATCACTATTCATTAAATACAGGGAATAACAACAGCAGACTAAGCCTTTAAAGTGTGTTAGTTTTCAAACTAAACACTTTATTTACCAGAATCTATCCGGAGTTCATTTTGTGGCGAACAAGATGGATTGTATATGTATAGATAAACTAAAGCATATATAAATCAGAAAATTACCCTTTCTCAATCTAATAGGCAATAGCTCCAACCTCCAGCTATATAGTATTGCACAAAATCATGGACAAGCATATACAAATGATTGTAAATTCCTACACCTCCATGTGATCTTTTTCTTTCAATTAGAAAGATTTTAATTTCCAGAATGCAAACAACATAAACATCCAACTTCAAACCAATATGAAGCATTTGTTACAGAACATTAGATTTTGAACCAACAATACAAATTTGAATATTCATAAAAGCAGAGGAGATTAACAGGGGACATATAAGTATCCTTTTCTATTCAATAATTTCAAACCTAGGGCATATATTTTTACATATTGCATCAATTGAATGCTCAACTTCTCATTCCCTGTTAATCGGCTAAATCCAACCCTAATTAGATCAAGCAATTGCAATTACAACCATCATATATATAATAGGAACCAAAATACCTTGCGATCGACAAACTTGAGGCAGTCAATAGGAACATTGTCGACTTTCCCCCAAACCGGGACGACAATGCTCTTAACGGTGCTCTCCACGGCGTTGATACCGGGCTTCAGAGGGCCTAATTTCTCCTTGAGCAAAGCGTATAGTTTCGCAGCAAGCATAAACAAATGGAGGACCACAACCAGCACGAATCCCAAGTATTTGAGCTTCTGCTCATCCGCCTTCACAAAATCAACCATAACGCATTAATTTCAAATTGAAAAAAAAAATTGAATTGAAAAACGGGAAGAAATTATGAAAAACGTTTGAAGATTAAAGGCGTCCGTACGGGTTTTTGAGCTGCTTCCGCCATGATTGATTATTCAGAAGCGCGAATTGTTTCTTTCTTCTTTGGCATTGAGAAAATCAGAGATTTGTATCTATAATAGCGCGATATACATGGAGAGGCAGAGAGGCTTTAGGCCAACGCCCACAGAAATTCATCATGCATGCGAAAGAAACTATATTTATATAAGGTGAAATTGGAATTTAAATTTAAATCATTAAAAACAATGACTTAAAGTTAAAACTATAATAACAAAAATATAATTTTAAAAAGGTCAATGAACTTAACCAAAAAAAATCCATAGGTTTAAAATTAATTATATTTCTCTAAGTACAAGATTATTTTTTATATTTCTCCGAGATACACTTCAAAATTTGTTGAATTAAATAGAGGTTCAACATTTTATAAATTATCATACATGGTTAATGAAGCTTTACTTATTTGTGAATTTGAACTTATTCAATGAGTATAACATTTCTCTCGTAAACATGTTTGTTAACCCATATGTCCTATTATTATTTGAAACGTCTCGTTACTTCCTCAAACATTTTGTATTTATATTGTATATTATGGAGTATTACTCTACTTTTTATCGACAAACAAAAGATTTTCTTGTTAGGGTCTTGATATTTTGGAAATATTGTAAAGTAATTTTTGTATTTTTTTCTGGGAATAGTATGAATATTTGAAGATGACAGCAGAAATGTGTGAGAGAGAGATAGAGAGAGAATTTAGAGAGGGACAAGAGTTTGTTAATTTTTCATATGATTTCATACTGCCAGAATTGGCATGATAACAACAATTTGGGACCACAGGTCCACTTTTGCAAATTACGGAAATTCCTTGCTGAATTGCTAAATAACTAAACTATAAAATAATAACTAAATAGTTCAGCCCATAAACTATTAAACTAGGCCCAACCAAACAAATATTAATTGAGGCCCATTTTCTTTTCTCTTCATTTAATTCGGCCCATATCAACCCAATAACCCTTCTTCTCTTTCTGGCCATAGACGCGTGAAAGTACATTGGTACTTTCTTCTTCTTCACATTCACAAACCTTACCCTCCAATGGTGAATCCATGACAATACCCGCCGGAACGAAAGATCCTTGTCCCCAAGGATACCCTTTAGTAAAATGCTTCTTCAAGAAGGTAATATCTTCCCACAACTCAATTTTCCAATTTTTATCTATCCAATTAACACGCACCTGATGCACTGTGTTTCCTTTTTGCACTGTGTTTCCTTTTTGCACGATGTCTCGGTGCTCGAGGATGGTCGCCGGAAATATCAAGAAGGAGATTTCTTCGGAAACTAGCGAAAATATCAAGAAGGAGATTTCTTCGGAAATTGGCGGTAGAGTAGCTGAAGGTATGTGTGCTGAACCTATGCATCTTTTTAATTGAGAGACGTGATGGATCTTGAAATCTGCTGGTAAATCTAATTTGTAAGCAACCGAACCCACCTTTTCCAAAACACCAAATGGTCCGAAAAACCTTGAGGATAGTTTCCAGTTTTTTAGTAATGAGACCGTGTCCTGTAGAAAGTGTTGGAGATTTAGGAACACAAAATCACCCACTTCAAATGATCTTTCAATTCTGTGATTATCCGTAAAAAAATTCATCCTGTGTTGTGCCTTCTGTAAATTTTCCTTAATGAGTGAAGTAGTATGATTTCTGTTAGTAAACACCTCCCTAACATCAGGTGGCTCCTCCTTATCCTGGGTATAGCTAAGAAAAACCCAATAAGCTCCTTCAATTTCTTCAAGATCAGTGTGTATCAGTTCAAAAAGATTGATTTCTGATATCCATTGACACTTCTCAGTTGATGTCAAGGCCTGTAACTTGACTCTTTTTCCCATAAGATTCACAGTGAAGGTCATTGCATTATAATCCAGCTCAATAGGAGTGCAGCTCCTTAACCAGTCACCACCTAATATTAAATCACAACCCTCATTTTCCAGGAGTCTCAATGGATAAGAAAACTCATGTTCTTGCATTTTCCATTTGAATGGATCCACCTGTTGAGAACTAATGAGTGTCTGCCCATTAGCTACCTTCACCAATAGAGGTTTGGCAGTAGATAGTGTGCAACCTAATTGTTTTGCTGTGGCAGCTCGTATGAAGCTGATAGTGCTACCAGTGTCGATGAGTATATGCAGATTATGCTGGCCATACTCACCTAACAACCCCATGGTAGTCACCCCTCCTGTTCATGTGATAGCATTTAGGACCACTTGCGCTTCTTCAATGGTATTATCTTCTGATTCAAATTGAATCAGTGAATTGGAAGCAACACCTTCATCTTTCTCTCTACTAAACTCTTCTGCCACAATCATATAGGATATCTTCTCTTTGCACCTGTGACCATGGATGAATGGTTCATCACAGTTGTAACACAATCCCTTTTCTCTCCTTGCAGCCATTTTTGAAGGTGTAAGCACCTTAAAGGATGGTTTTGTTGTGCTTGTTTTGTTTAGAGTAGCTTGTGATGTATCAGCCTTTTGCCCATGTTGATTGTTAAAGCTTGGATTAGAACCTTTTGGAAATGGCTTGAGCTTCTTAGCCAAACTTGTGAGTGTATGCTCCTGATTCTTTCCCAACTTAATTGCTTGTTGCAGTGTTTTAGGCTCAAACATGGCCATAAAAGACTGTAACTCTTCACTCAGCCCACTAATGAAACTACCCTCAAAATGTGATTCAGATAATTCATCCTTCCTAAACATTAACAGACAAGATTTAAGCTCCTCAAACTTATCAACATAATCATCATAAGAACCAGTTTGCTTGAGTTTATTGAAATCTGCTATAATAGAAAATTCTTTCATGTCTTCAAATCTAACAGCTATCACCTCAATAAACTGTTCCCAAGTAAGATTAATGTTTCTCTCACTGTAATTCTGGAACCATAGAGCAGCTTTACCCTCAAAATGTATAGATGCTAGGGTTACCTTTTGTGTATCTGTCATGGTTGGCATTAATGTGAAATACCCTTGGCATTTGAGAAACCATGATCTGGGATTGGTACCATCAAATTTTGGAAATTCCAACTTAGGAACTGGATTATGGAATTTAGCTCCATCAGTTATTAGCTTGAGTCCAGATGATTCTGGATATTGATTGATTGGACTTGCAGTAGATGATCCCAAAGTAGGATTGCCCAGAATAGATTCCCTCCCTTGTTGGCCTTTGCCTTTGTCCATGTTGAGTATTTGTAGTTGTAGTGCAGCCAAGGTATTTGTAACATGTTCCATCTTGCTACTTAAATCACCAATCTGCTCCATCTTGCTGCTCAAATCACCAATTTGATCACCAGTTTTTGTTGCTATTGCATAAACTGTTTCCTTGAGTTTTGTTTCTGTTGCTTCCCACTTTAGTGCTTCAGTTTGTAGTAATTGCTCTAATTTCTTTTGTGATTCTTGCAGATCCTTGAAACGAGTAGCCTCAGCCATGCCCAAGATTTAGGCTCTGAGATACCAAATGTCAGGGTCTTGATATTTTGGAAATATTGTAAAGTATTTTTTGTATTTTTTTCTGGGAATAGTATGAATATTTGAAGATGACAGCAGAAATGTGTGAGAGAGAGATAGAGAGAGAATTTAGAGAGGGACAAGAGTTTGTTAATTTTTCTGATATGATTTCATACTGCCAGAATTGGCATGATAACAACAATTTGGGACCACAGGTCCACTTTTGCAAATTACGGAAATTCCTTGCTGAATTGCTAAATAACTAAACTATAAAATAATAACTAAATAGTTCAGCCCATAAACTATTAAACTAGGCCCAACCAAACAAATATTAATTGAGGCCCATTTTCTTTTCTCTTCATTTAATTCGGCCCATATCAACCCAATAACCCTTCTTCTCTTTCTGGCCATAGACGCGTGAAAGTACATTGGTACTTTCTTCTTCTTCACATTCACAAACCTTACCCTCCAATGGTGAATCCATGACAATACCCGCCGGAACGAAAGATCCTTGTCCCCAAGGATACCCTTTAGTAAAATGCTTCTTCAAGAAGGTAATATCTTCCCACAACTCAATTTTCCAATTTTTATCTATCCAATTAACACGCACCTGATGCACTGTGTTTCCTTTTTGCACTGTGTTTCCTTTTTGCACGATGTCTCGGTGCTCGAGGATGGTCGCCGGAAATATCAAGAAGGAGATTTCTTCGGAAACTAGCGAAAATATCAAGAAGGAGATTTCTTCGGAAATTGGCGGTAGAGTAGCTGAAGGTATGTGTGCTGAACCTATGCATCTTTTTAATTGAGAGACGTGATGGATCTTGAAATCTGCTGGTAAATCTAATTTGTAAGCAACCGAACCCACCTTTTCCAAAACACCAAATGGTCCGAAAAACCTTGAGGATAGTTTCCAGTTTTTTAGTAATGAGACCGTGTCCTGTAGAAAGTGTTGGAGATTTAGGAACACAAAATCACCCACTTCAAATGATCTTTCAATTCTGTGATTATCCGTAAAAAAATTCATCCTGTGTTGTGCCTTCTGTAAATTTTCCTTAATGAGTGAAGTAGTATGATTTCTGTTAGTAAACACCTCCCTAACATCAGGTGGCTCCTCCTTATCCTGGGTATAGCTAAGAAAAACCCAATAAGCTCCTTCAATTTCTTCAAGATCAGTGTGTATCAGTTCAAAAAGATTGATTTCTGATATCCATTGACACTTCTCAGTTGATGTCAAGGCCTGTAACTTGACTCTTTTTCCCATAAGATTCACAGTGAAGGTCATTGCATTATAATCCAGCTCAATAGGAGTGCAGCTCCTTAACCAGTCACCACCTAATATTAAATCACAACCCTCATTTTCCAGGAGTCTCAATGGATAAGAAAACTCATGTTCTTGCATTTTCCATTTGAATGGATCCACCTGTTGAGAACTAATGAGTGTCTGCCCATTAGCTACCTTCACCAATAGAGGTTTGGCAGTAGATAGTGTGCAACCTAATTGTTTTGCTGTGGCAGCTCGTATGAAGCTGATAGTGCTACCAGTGTCGATGAGTATATGCAGATTATGCTGGCCATACTCACCTAACAACCCCATGGTAGTCACCCCTCCTGTTCATGTGATAGCATTTAGGACCACTTGCGCTTCTTCAATGGTATTGTCTTCTGATTCAAATTGAATCAGTGAATTGGAAGCAACACCTTCATCTTTCTCTCTACTAAACTCTTCTGCCACAATCATATAGGATATCTTCTCTTTGCACCTGTGACCATGGATGAATGGTTCATCACAGTTGTAACACAATCCCTTTTCTCTCCTTGCAGCCATTTTTGAAGGTGTAAGCACCTTAAAGGATGGTTTTGTTGTGCTTGTTTTGTTTAGAGTAGCTTGTGATGTATCAGCCTTTTGCCCATGTTGATTGTTAAAGCTTGGATTAGAACCTTTTGGAAATGGCTTGAGCTTCTTAGCCAAACTTGTGAGTGTATGCTCCTGATTCTTTCCCAACTTAATTGCTTGTTGCAGTGTTTTAGGCTCAAACATGGCCATAAAAGACTGTAACTCTTCACTCAGCCCACTAATGAAACTACCCTCAAAATGTGATTCAGATAATTCATCCTTCCTAAACATTAACAGACAAGATTTAAGCTCCTCAAACTTATCAACATAATCATCATAAGAACCAGTTTGCTTGAGTTTATTGAAATCTGCTATAATAGAAAATTCTTTCATGTCTTCAAATCTAACAGCTATCACCTCAATAAACTGTTCCCAAGTAAGATTAATGTTTCTCTCACTGTAATTCTGGAACCATAGAGCAGCTTTACCCTCAAAATGTATAGATGCTAGGGTTACCTTTTGTGTATCTGTCATGGTTGGCATTAATGTGAAATACCCTTGGCATTTGAGAAACCATGATCTGGGATTGGTACCATCAAATTTTGGAAATTCCAACTTAGGAACTGGATTATGGAATTTAGCTCCATCAGTTATTAGCTTGAGTCCAGATGATTCTGGATATTGATTGATTGGACTTGCAGTAGATGATCCCAAAGTAGGATTGCCCAGAATAGATTCCCTCCCTTGTTGGCCTTTGCCTTTGTCCATGTTGAGTATTTGTAGTTGTAGTGCAGCCAAGGTATTTGTAACATGTTCCATCTTGCTACTTAAATCACCAATCTGCTCCATCTTGCTGCTCAAATCACCAATTTGATCACCAGTTTTTGTTGCTATTGCATAAACTGTTTCCTTGAGTTTTGTTTCTGTTGCTTCCCACTTTAGTGCTTCAGTTTGTAGTAATTGCTCTAATTTCTTTTGTGATTCTTGCAGATCCTTGAAACGAGTAGCCTCAGCCATGCCCAAGATTTAGGCTCTGAGATACCAAATGTCAGGGTCTTGATATTTTGGAAATATTGTAAAGTATTTTTTGTATTTTTTTCTGGGAATAGTATGAATATTTGAAGATGACAGCAGAAATGTGTGAGAGAGAGATAGAGAGAGAATTTAGAGAGGGACAAGAGTTTGTTAATTTTTCTGATATGATTTCATACTGCCAGAATTGGCATGATAACAACAATTTGGGACCACAGGTCCACTTTTGCAAATTACGGAAATTCCTTGCTGAATTGCTAAATAACTAAACTATAAAATAATAACTAAATAGTTCAGCCCATAAACTATTAAACTAGGCCCAACCAAACAAATATTAATTGAGGCCCATTTTCTTTTCTCTTCATTTAATTCGGCCCATATCAACCCAATAACCCTTCTTCTCTTTCTGGCCATAGACGCGTGAAAGTACATTGGTACTTTCTTCTTCTTCACATTCACAAACCTTACCCTCCAATGGTGAATCCATGACAATACCCGCCGGAACGAAAGATCCTTGTCCCCAAGGATACCCTTTAGTAAAATGCTTCTTCAAGAAGGTAATATCTTCCCACAACTCAATTTTCCAATTTTATCTATCCAATTAACACGCACCTGATGCACTGTGTTTCCTTTTTGCACGATGTCTCGGTGCTCGAGGATGGTCGCCGGAAATATCAAGATGGAGATTTCTTCGGAAACTGGCGAAAATATCAAGAAGGAGATTTCTTCGGAAATTGGCGGTAGAGTATCTGAAGGTATGTGTGCTGAACCTATGCATCTTTTTAATTGAGAGACGTGATGGATCTTGAAATCTGCTGGTAAATCTAATTTGTAAGCAACCGAACCCACCTTTTCCAAAACACCAAATGGTCCGAAAAACCTTGAGGATAGTTTCCAGTTTTTTTAGTAATGAGACCGTGTCCTGTAGAAAGTGTTGGAGATTTAGGAACACAAAATCACCCACTTCAAATGATCTTTCAATTCTGTGATTATCCGTAAAAAAATTCATCCTGTGTTGTGCCTTCTGTAAATTTTCCTTAATGAGTGAAGTAGTATGATTTCTGTTAGTAAACACCTCCCTAACATCAGGTGGCTCCTCCTTATCCTGGGTATAGCTAAGAAAAACCCAATAAGCTCCTTCAATTTCTTCAAGATCAGTGTGTATCAGTTCAAAAAGATTGATTTCTGATATCCATTGACACTTCTCAGTTAATGTCAAGGCCTGTAACTTGACTCTTTTTCCCATAAGATTCACAGTGAAGGTCATTGCATTATAATCCATCTCAATAGGAGTGCAGCTCCTTAACCAGTCACCACCTAATATTAAATCACAACCCTCATTTTCCAGGAGTCTCAATGGATAAGAAAACTCATGTTCTTGCATTTTCCATTTGAATGGATCCACCTGTTGAGAACTAATGAGTGTCTGCCCATTAGCTACCTTCACCAATAGAGGTTTGGCAGTAGATAGTGTGCAACCTAATTGTTTTGCTGTGGCAGCTCGTATGAAGCTGATAGTGCTACCA
This sequence comes from Galeopsis tetrahit, assembly GCA_963675135.1. NCBI lineage: Eukaryota > Viridiplantae > Streptophyta > Magnoliopsida > Lamiales > Lamiaceae > Galeopsis > Galeopsis tetrahit. The sequence continues at coordinate 70,999,513 of OY776132.1, forward strand.
GTGTCGATGAGTATATGCAGATTATGCTGGCCATACTCACCTAACAACCCCATGGTAGTCACCCCTCCTGTTCATGTGATAGCATTTAGGACCACTTGCGCTTCTTCAATGGTATTGTCTTCTGATTCAAATTGAATCAGTGAATTGGAAGCAACACCTTCATCTTTCTCTCTACTAAACTCTTCTGCCACAATCATATAGGATATCTTCTCTTTGCACCTGTGACCATGGATGAATGGTTCATCACAGTTGTAACACAATCCCTTTTCTCTCCTTGCAGCCATTTTTGAAGGTGTAAGCACCTTAAAGGATGGTTTTGTTGTGCTTGTTTTGTTTAGAGTAGCTTGTGATGTATCAGCCTTTTGCCCATGTTGATTGTTAAAGCTTGGATTAGAACCTTTTGGAAATGGCTTGAGCTTCTTAGCCAAACTTGTGAGTGTATGCTCCTGATTCTTTCCCAACTTAATTGCTTGTTGCAGTGTTTTAGGCTCAAACATGGCCATAAAAGACTGTAACTCTTCACTCAGCCCACTAATGAAACTACCCACAAAATGTGATTCAGATAATTCATCCTTCCTAAACATTAACAGACAAGATTTAAGCTCCTCAAACTTATCAACATAATCATCATAAGAACCAGTTTGCTTGAGTTTATTGAAATCTGCTATAATAGAAAATTCTTTCATGTCTTCAAATCTAACAGCTATCACCTCAATAAACTGTTCCCAAGTAAGATTAATGTTTCTCTCACTGTAATTCTGGAACCATAGAGCAGCTTTACCCTCAAAATGTATAGATGTTAGGGTTACCTTTTGTGTATCTGTCATGGTTGGCATTAATGTGAAATACCCTTGGCATTTGAGAAACCATGATCTGGGATTGGTACCATCAAATTTTGGAAATTCCAACTTAGGAACTGGATTATGGAATTTAGCTCCATGAGTTATTAGCTTGAGTCCAGATGATTCTGGATATTGATTGATTGGACTTGCAGTAGATGATCCCAAAGTAGGATTGCCCAGAATAGATTCCCTCCCTTGTTGGCCTTTGCCTTTGTCCATGTTGAGTATTTGTAGTTGTAGTGCAGCCAAGGTATTTGTAACATGTTCCATCTTGCTACTTAAATCACCAATCTGCTCCATCTTGCTGCTCAAATCACCAATTTGATCACCAGTTTTTGTTGCTATTGCATAAACTGTTTCCTTGAGTTTTGTTTCTGTTGCTTCCCACTTTAGTGCTTCAGTTTGTAGTAATTGCTCTAATTTCTTTTGTGATTCTTGCAGATCCTTGAAACGAGTAGCCTCAGCCATGCCCAAGATTTAGGCTCTGAGATACCAAATGTTAGGGTCTTGATATTTTGGAAATATTGTAAAGTATTTTTTGTATTTTTTTCTGGGAATAGTATGAATATTTGAAGATGACAGCAGAAATGTGTGAGAGAGAATTTAGAGAGGGACAAGAGTTTGTTAATTTTTCTGATATGATTTCATACTGCCAGAATTGGCATGATAACAACAATTTGGGACCACAGGTCCACTTTTGCAAATTACGGAAATTCCTTGCTGAATTGCTAAATAACTAAACTATAAAATAATAACTAAATAGTTCAGCCCATAAACTATTAAACTAGGCCCAACCAAACAAATATTAATTGAGGCCCATTTTCTTTTCTCTTCATTTAATTCGGCCCATATCAACCCAATAACCCTTCTTCTCTTTCTGGCCATAGACGCGTGAAAGTACATTGGTACTTTCTTCTTCTTCACATTCACAAACCTTACCCTCCAATGGTGAATCCATGTCATTTCTCTCCTACTCGTATTATTCCTCTTAAAAATACTTTGATCATCTTTAGTATCAATTAAAAAAAATTAAATTAAAACTTGTGCGAATAGTAAATATTTAATTAAAAAATTGGACGAAGGGTCTATAATAGTTTATATTATTCAATTGTTTTACAACTAATATTCATAGTAATTCAATTAATATTTTGTAATAAATAAATTAATCTTATTTAGTGAAATAACTAATACGATACAAAACATACAAATGCAAACTAGTCAATTAGTTTATAAAATTGGTATACTTTGTACACACCAGTTTCACGATGCAACAAATATTTTTAATATAACATTACTTATCAATTAATAACACTATACTTATAAACTAACAATACATTATTTTATACGCGCAAACACATTAAACTGTGTAAAAAAATATTATGATATTAGTTTATAAGCGTAGAGATCTGAGCAGATAAATGTTGTATTAAAAATTGCAAGAAATTATATAAGAATTATGAAAATATAAATTGATTTTGTGCATTATATGTACTTTAAACAATATTTGTTACTCTCTTTGTCCGTCTATAAATTTTTCATTTTGTCATTTTAATCTGTCGCCTATAAATTTTCTATACATTTTTTAACAAATATATTTTAATTTTTTATTCTTACACTTGATTTTATATTTTTATTTTTTTAATCAATCACATCACTTGTACTATATTTATTATTAATTATTTTTCTTAATAATTGGGCTCAACAGCAGTGAAAAACTTATATGTGACGACGGAGGGAGTACTTTTTTTTTTGACGGGACGGAGGGAGTAATTCATTAAAAGAGAAGGAGAGGAAAGAGGGTATTTGCGGGAATTAAAAGACATAATTTTATTTTTATAGAATTAAATAGAGTTGAAGAAAAGAAAAAACAATAGTTAATTTGAAACAAAATTTAATCCAATGGCAACAAATAAAAAGAATCGAAAGGAGTACTATTTTATCGGTATTAATTATGAATTAATCATACAATAAAACTATTTGACATATAGACCAACACTTCTTTAGATGCACTGTTTTTTTACAAACATGATTCTTTTCTAGACAGAATAAGTGAAATACATAAATCTAAATATACACTTTTGTCTTTGTAGGGAGGCATTGGGGCAAATCCAACCGACAAGTCTAATTTTGAAAAATGTCACCCACGAACATGGGCAGAAGAAGTACTACATACAATGGATGACAATTTTCAAAATTTAACAAAGTTTGATTTTGCCTCTCACAGACAAGTACTTGCATACAATACATACAGACAATTCCATCCTAAACATCAAACAAAAGTAGAAACCACAATAACACTGCAATATACAACCATGAATCATTCCAAGAATGGCAGCCACCATGGATTAGTAGTTAAAGCTTCCAGTATATGGAGAAGTGGTGAAATATACCAGCAACGATTCCCCAGAACAGTATTTCGCCGAATAAAACATAAAGGAGGATTCCTACTCTTTTTGAATGCCACACATTTATGAATATGTGCTTCTGAATCCAATGTATCTGCAGACCAAGGTTTTCATGGTTAAGGCTAGCGTAAAACTATTTTGAGGGACTCGTGTGATTTTACCAATGATCATGGGGTGATTTATTTATTTTTTGGAGATTTCATTTTTAATTATGTTGTGGTTTCAGTTCTATCAATTTTCAAGAATTGAAAACGGTCACTTAACTTTCAATTGTTCATGTAGGAAGTGAAACATCGAAAGAATATGATTTGTCCACGTGATATAGTCTCATTTGTCAAGCATATGTGTCACATCCTACAGCCGATCATCGGATTTATAATGTCGAAAAATTGAAAGTTACCGGACTATTCTCAATTCGTGGAAGTCGGCCGGACTAAAAACAAAATATAGGTAACTTTACAGGACTAAAAAAAACTTATTTTATTTTTTTCAAAATGAATTCTGTTGTTCTGTTTCTGGGACAATTTATGTCTGATCTTAATAATAGCCATAAGGAATGAACTAAAAGTTAAGAAACTTGGGAATTTACCAATGTATTATGGGGATCATCATAATACCATCCATTGATAAATCCTGCAAAGATACCTGCAGCTGCCATCACATAGACGAGCATAGCATTCATCCCAATCCATTCCAATGGCAGGAAAAGGTATCTTAAATTCCACATATCCACCTGCCATCAAATGTAACCACTCAAATCCAAAATGGGATACTCATCCTCCCCACAGAAGTCCTTTATAATTGATTTTCATAAGAATGCGTAAAACGGGGGCCTCATGCGCAAACGGAAAATAACAGACAACGAGACCACCCAGCTAGTTAAAGACCTTATCAGACATTTCAAGCAAGCAGCAGTCATACATGTATTTGGCTTCTGAATTGGGAAGTGAAGAAGTGGCGTTCTTGGCTTTTCAAAGAGTTCCAATGATAAATCACAACACTGAGTGAAGGCCTTCAATGTTAATGACAAGGGTGGAAATTCATGAATGGGCAATCTATGACAGCTATTAGACAGCAATGGTGCTTCTTTTTGTGCTTCTTTTTATAAAAAAGAATTAACTTTGTCAAAATAAAGGGCTTAATTGCTGTTAAAATCACCACCTTTTCTCAAATTACAATTTAATCTAAACTTCGAGTTTTGGAAAATAAAACCTCAACTTAAAAATTTAAAAAAAAAAAAACAATTTGGACTACCTGGCAGATGGACTGTTGCCCGTTTCTAACGTGTTATCCTACTTGGCAAAAAATCCCAAACGACGTCGTTCACCCTAATTACCACCCAAACGACATCTTTCAGCCTACAACTACCCAAACAGGTAAGTGTCAATCTGCCCGAAAGTTCGAATTGCAAAACTTTTTAAATTGAAGTTTATCTGCCAAAATTCAAAAGGTTAGATTACATTGCAATTTGCAAAAAAAGTGGTGAATTTAACAGCAATTAAAGCCCAAAAAAAAAAAAGTAGAAGTACCGACTGGTGAATCATCTGACGAAAATACGTGATATGGTATTTTCGGTTAGCAGTATAAAACTCTGATGTGGAAGTTTTCTAGCTTTTAGACAGTACCAATATGTAGAAAGCTGAAAACACTAATGCTGCTGCTCCAGATGTTACACACACATAGCTGAGCGAGTAGAGTTGCTTGTTTAAAGTAATTGCTGCAACCGAAGAAATTCATCAGCAGACATGAAAGGGAAAAAACTGGTTTGCTTCGTAATCCTTAAAACTTACCATCTGTAAAATGAAGAATAATTCCAAGAATGAGAAGGGCAAGTCCCATTATGGCCCAATGTTGAAGTCTACTCCAATGACCCTAGAATCACATCATATTAAAGCTACCACAAGAGTTTTATAAAAAGACAGATAAACTTATATACACCAGGTGCACAGTGCAACTCATGTGTATTTTTAAAAGGTATTAGTTGTTTAACTAAAAAGTACTACATTAGTTTGTTAGCAATTGTTTTCACTGAGAATATTAGATGTTTTACTAAAAAGTGATAGTTGTGTACAGTTGCACCATACAACTGGTGTATAGGAATTCGATGCAGACCTTTATATGCACAAGAACATGGCCAAAGTGAACACCAATGATTGTGGAGAGGATAGCGGAGACTGAACTGCACTACGGAAAACCAATATAACACATCCTAAATCCAGAAATGCAGCACATGAAGCCATAAATTGACAGTAAACAAATTGTGTCTTTCTGCTTTGTTGTTTCTCTTGTGTTTCGTTGGCCCACTTATGTGATGGCAGTGTGTGTGCCAAACTCAACTAACTCTAGACTAATTTGATCCAAACACAAAACAGAATCGGCAAATGGAGTAAATGATTACATTGTTAATTAGATAAAGACTAAGTCATCCAACCTTAGAACTCCTTCAGGTTCAAAAGGTGCCCAGCACCAGGATGGGGCATCAGTTCGAAAAGGTCCCTCATGAGGGGAATACTGTGTGCAAGCCTGAAATATTTTTTCAGAAGTAACTACCGTAAAGTATCACATAAATAAAAAAATTGATTAATTGCATAAAAATCACAATATTTTATTGTTTTTTTCAATAACAAAATATGTTTTTAAAATTCGCAATTCGATACATAGACTATTTATATTTTGCAATTATATCATATGACTATTTTCCAGCAACTTATGCTGACGTGACAACGGGAATCTTTGAAAAAATTGCAAATATATTCACAACCTTTTATTATTTTTGCAATTTCATATACTGCCATATTCAGCAGGACTTCACAGAAAATAGTCATGTGATAGAATTTCAACAATTTGAAAGGTAGTGTATTGAATTACAAGTTTTAAATTCATATGCTGTAAATGAAAAAAACGTGAAAAGATTGTGATTTATATTGCAATTAACCCAATAAAAAAAGGATGAGCTCTAACTAGACGACTCACTTTGGATCTCTTCCAAGCTGGATGCGGATACATGTGATTGATTCCCAGAACCTTTCTATCAATATAGCCCACTGCATTACAAGGAGGATCCAATTTTCCTCTCACGTTGCAAGCTACCTGTATATCAAAATTATGTTATCCTAACATTTGATGTTGCAGACTTAAAAGGTCGCAGTTATCAAATTCTTTATTATTCTCCACAATTTTTATTTTTCGAGAATGGAGTTGTCAAATAGGAAACCACAAAAGATTGTAAAATTGATGACCAGAAATGATTTGGAACATGATACATATATTATGCACTAAAACAGAAAATATAATCTTCACGATTTACCTAATAAGAAAACCTGGTAAAGAGGTCTCCTGTGAAACATACTTCCTTTCAGCTTATGTTACTAATATTGCAAGAAAATGAGCGAGGTCTTACAGTTATAACTTTCCCAAAATCAACGCTGTCTGTATTTTGCACCCTGAAATGCCAATCTGGAACATACGTTCCATATAGTGTAGCTAAATAAACAACCAGAATGCAAGCTCCAAGAATCCTAAAAATCATAAACCATTAGTCAATTGTGTGATTCTCAAAGATATAATACGATCAAGTGATAGAGATCTTAGGGCCACTCACCAATGCCAAAGATAAAGCTTGAATACAGAAAATTTTCCAGGTGATAGACTCTTAGTCGGGGAATTTCTAGTCATGATTTCTGCGATTGCGACCACTAAATAGGCGAGAGCTATTCTCTGGGAAACACAGAAATAGTTGTATCTTACAAGGCTTCATATAGTCAAGATAAATTGATCCCAGTCTAAAAGAAAGTTATCAAATTTACCTGAAGAATTCCACACCATCTTATCATTGCTACATCAACACCATATGTCAGTTTGTCAGGGGCATGTGAATAACCTCCTGCAAAGAATCAAGACACTACTAGATAGAGTTCAATGTTACCTCTATATGCATAGATTTACAGTTCTCTACGATAATTTTATCTTATCCAAAAGTCAAAAATATTGTATAAAGATGTCCCTACTCATAAATACACAATCAGAAAATAAAGACTGTATAGATTATTCAGAGCTTAACCAGATAACAAACCTTGTAAAAGGATGCCCCAAAAGAGAAGCTTTAAAGTTCTCAAAATCACTTTATTGATAGCGCTTTTCCTATCTGGTATTCTCTATTGAAAAAAATCAGTGACATCCATGAGAAAAAACAAAAAGACGCATCAAACATAAGAAGAAATCAATTCATCAGTAACCTTGAGTGCAAGTGCAATGGCCATCCCCACTATAAACAGAAAAAATGGCATCACAAAATCAGCAAGGTTGCAACCATTCCATGGAGCGTGGCCAATTGCAGGCCATTCTCCTCCCGCATCATCAACCAAAATCATTAACTGCACTTCAATAATCATTAAAACCATGTGTTGTCTACTACTTCAAACTCGTGACATTTAAATCCCGCGTTCGTCAATTAGCTGAAATTGAACAAACTAAAACTAATTTACCGCTACAGTGAGGCCTCTGAAGATATCCAGAGAAGCGACGCGCTTTGATCTCCCTTCTTCTTCGCCATAGGCTTCTGATTTTGGAGCTTCAACAGGCAAAATTAGGTGCTGTTGACGATTATCCACATCTTCTTTGATATCCTCCATTTTTGTAGCTTGTGTGAGTGAACCCTAGTGAAATCAGCTTGCCCAGGCGGCTCTGTGTGAGCGTATATACAATTACACATTTTTGTATGTATATATGCATCAATTTTGGTTGAAATGTGTGTTTATCCTTTGCTCTTCTTCTCATGACAACTGACCATTTTTCTGGACACATTCATTTCCAAGTCATGCAACGCCAAAAAGAATGAGAATGTATCCAAAATTTTCATATGAATTTGCCCCCTCATATTCCCCACCATCGCACCTAACTCCAATCAACTTCGATTCAACTGAATAGAAAAGGCTGGTAATTTATTTTAAATTATGATTGTTGTTATAATTGGGGTTTTAAATTATTATTAATATAGGATCATTACACATTATCAAAACTTACCAAAACTTTAAAAAAAATGACACATCATCAAAAATTCATTAAATTAAAATTCGATACATAAACAATAAAAACTCACTATTGATAAGGCCCTTTTTGATGTCATAGATTAGGCCTAGATTATGGTCCAATCTCTGTTAATCTGTTCTTTGATGTTTAAATGAGCGACCCGCGAGAATGCACAGGCCTACTACCACTATTCAATATTCAAATGCGATTTATAGTTGCCCAAAATAGGTGAGATTCAGAATCGGAGTAAAAATGCGGAAGCGATTAAGTTGTGATTTGTCTAAAATGCCCCATGAGTAATTAAAACGATTATTCACACTTTCATCACTTTCTTCCTCACTTTTTCTCTCTGGCGATTTTAGGGCACGACTTTGACAAATCGATAGGGCATTACTCACTTCATCTCACTCTCTTCCTCCCACTTTTTCTCCCTGGCGATTCGAGAGACGTAGTGTTGATCGCGATTTTAATGGGTTTCGTCTCTTGGTATCTTTCAACGGCGATTGGAAGAAGCGACAAATCTCTTCCAATCGCCGAATCTCTAGTCCTTTATTATCGTTTTTTTTTTTCCTTTGTTTAGGTTTACAATCTGATACAGAGATTGAAATCATCACCCCTTCCTTTTTTGTTTTTCATAAGTTTGTACAATATTTGTAGATCCAAAGCAGATATTAATAAATCCAAATTTGATATGTATTTTTCTAGGGTTTGCACAATATCTTTTTGTTGACTTTGTTTGAGTTATAAATTTTTTGGGTTATGAGTTTAATTTCTTTTTGGAAGGATCTATGAGTTTATTGTTCGTGTAATTTAGGAAGGAGTAGATTTTGTTAATTTGTTTTAGGTCCAAGTCCAACGCATGATGGTAAGCACCTCATTTATGTCAGTATCTAATGATTCATTCTTTACAGTTTGATTAGAACTTGCTCCAATATTTTTGTGATTTGTTAATTTGATTTTGTGATCATTTCTCTCGTGTTGGTTGCCATCTTTGAGAATGATGCATATGGAGCATAAAAGTTTTTGGGTGAAGAACAAAGTTTGCTCAGAGAGAGAAAGGTAGGATCTAAATTTGCACCAATTTATGAATTACAGAACTAGAAGAGTGTTACCAGCCAGCTGTCGAAGCTTCTCCGTTCTATATATCACAATTTGTATGAGGACAAAAGGGTAGTTTCACATAAAAAATAAATATCATATCATGGGGACATATTTTCATATCAAACCTGGATGTAAAATTCGGGAGTACAAATCTGGCCAAGCTCTGGCCCATATTAATAAACGTGTGTATCGACCCTATAACTAATGGGGCCTATCAAACGTGGCCTTAATATATGATTATAAAGATATTTTAGATCAATACATACACATATATTAAGAAATTAATTTATTTATTTCTATACCCCTAATAAATATTTTTATTAAAATAACACATTTATTTAAACTTTGAAAGGGTTCAAAGATAAATTAGAAAGAATGCAAAAAAATACACATTGAAAAATCATATAACGATATATAATTTGTAAAGAAAATAAAAAGGTTAACACCTATTATGAACATGGGAGAGTATTTATTATTGGAGTTATTAGCTAATGATGATTATATTAAAAGAAAAAATGAAATAAATTTAGAGTCATGAGTTCACAAGTCTAATTAAAAAAAAAAGGGTGTCACTAAAACTTTGTCTGAAATTTTAGGAGATAAGGAAAAAAGTACACCTCTCTAAAATTACAAATAAGTAAATTTGAAATATTCTTTGTTCATATCACTAAAAAAAAAAACAATAAATCTGGGCGCAGACCCCTCTAAACATTGAAATATCTGAACTTGACAAGTGCATCCGCTACTTGGTTCGTTTCTCTAAAAATGAGTTGGGTATTTTTGTAGCTAAATCACAGTATCTCAATCCTCACTCATACATACGATCCAACACAAATACCCAATTCTCGTTGAAATAATCATACAACAACATATGAATTAATAATTGAAATCATTCAATTGATCAAAAAAATACTCAATAATTTAATCAATACACCACCAATAGAATCAACCAATCCAAATCAAACTAAAAATTAATAACCCACATAATTCCAAACACCCAAACACAATTAGATTTAGCCCTTTGCTAAAACAACAAATGAAAGTAAACTCATAAAATATAAACAACAAAATATTAAATTGAAGTAAGGTATCACCTCAATGTCTTCAAATTTTCCAATGTTTACAATAAAATAAAACACATACATTAAAATATATCTAAAAAATGAAAGGTAATTAAACTAAACTATTGAGTGACGGAAGTGGTGGTGGCAACGACCGCAATTAGGGTTAAAGTTTAAATGTTGAAAGGAGAGTATAATTAGTAGTTGTATTTTATTTAATGGGTGCTTGAATTTTTTACATCATTATTAAATTAATAAATAGAAAAATGGGGTGTGGTTTATAAAGATGGAGGTGCAAGTATCCGTACCCTTCCTTTATTACAGAAGGAGGTGGTGTGGCCCATGCTTCAAGTAGCAGCTACCTGCTTGATCTTTCCCAATTGGGCACGGATAAATGCCCCCCTATTTATTATGTGTTCACCCTCTAGATGACTTCACCCCCCAAATTATGAGTTCACCCCCCATAAAATACCACATATAACCTTTTTCCCTCCCTCCACAATTAATATACAATATAAATATTTCGAGTTCACCCACAATTCAAAAAAAACTCTCTTGGAGCGAAATCGTGCAATTTTCGTTGTTATTGGAAATGATTTAGACTTTTAGTTGTTCAATATATGTGTAATGTATTTCGTTTCCGAGTTTTTTTTACAAAAATCGTGTTTTACAAAAACTCAGCACTGGTTCGCCGAGTTTTATGAGATTTTTCGAAAAAAAAGTTCCACGTTATGAATCAAAACTCGGCCAACTTTTCCACGTTTTGATTCAAAACTGAGCGATCGAGTTTTGATTCATAACGTGGAAAAGTTGGCCGAGTTTTGATTCATAACGTGGAAAAGTTGGCCGAGTTTTGAATCAAAACGTGGAAAAGTTGACCGAGTTTTGATTCATAACGTGGAACTTTTTTTCGAAAAATATCACAAAACTCGGCGAACCAGTGCTGAGTTTTTGTAAAACGCGATTTTTGTAAAAAAAACTCGGAAATGAAATACACTACACATATATCTATTACAACTACACAATCATGCAACAATACGGTCAAATAAAACAATAATATGAAATATAATCAATTATAAAAAAATAATATATTTTTGGTGGGGGAGAAATGCAAAACCCTGTTTTTTTTTATGGGTGGGTGAACTCAGCACATAGGGGTAATATAGTCTTTTTATGTAATAGTTCAAAATATAAATGGGGGGTGGGGGTGAACACATAATATGTGGGGGTTAATTTATCCGTGGCCTTCCCAATTTCATGTGATGAAAGAGAAAAATGGACTGCTTCGAAATGGGCCGCTGCTTTTAATTAGGGGCGCGGCTAAAGGCACCCGGATTTCCTATGAGTACACCCACCAAACATTTTTTTAATCTTTTAGAACATGTGAAATGTCCCATATACCTCTAGGGTAAAATTTATGAAAAAAAACGAAGATGAGTACACCCACCCATTCTATTTCACATAATTATCTCCACCGCCACCACCACCACCAAAACAAACATCATTCTTCAAAAAAAAAAAACTCCAAAATTGCAACAAAAATAAATCCAAAACACCAACTGTTCGAAAAAATTTCCAAAACAAACATGTTCGAAATTTTTTCCAAAATAAACTCAATATGTTCGAAAAAATTTCCAAAACAACTAAAATTTGTCTGAAAAAAAAAATCGAACATCTTGTTCCATAAATTTTCCAAAACAAACTCAAGTTGTTCGAAATTTTTTCCAAAAAAAACACAATATGTTCGAAATTTTTTCCAAAACAAACTCAATATGTTCGAAAATAATTCCCGAACTACTAAAAACCCTAATTTTCCTAAATTTTCAAAACCCTAATTTTTTTATCTGTAAAAATTGTAAAAAAAAAAAAAACTTACCTTCGGCGACGTGCGTGTGTGCGATGAAGGGGAGGGGGAGAGGTTGCGACCGTGAAGGGGGGGAGAGTGCTGCGTAGTGGGTGGGCCTCCGCGACGAGGTGGGCGGCGTGGGCCGCCGCAACGAAGTGGAGAGGTAGGCGGCGCCGCTCTGCGCCGACGTGAAGAGAGAAATTGAGGTGGGAGGTGGGTGTCTAAATTGAGAAAGAGAGAATGAAGGTTTTAATTGAGAAGGGGGGTAATTTTGGGATTTCCACGTGGGTGTCCTCATCCATTTTGTGTGTTTCCTCATCGCGTGGGTGTCCTCATCCATTTTGTGTGTTTCCTCATCGCGTGGGTGTCCTCATCCATTTTGTGTGTTTCCTCATCGCGTGGGTGTCCTCATAGGATATGTGTGTGCCTTTAGCCACGCCCTTTAATTAGATGTGCCAAAGCCCAAATACCTTTCTCCTTTCATTCTTTTGTTAATTTTTGCTTCATTCTCGTCTCACTCTTTCATATACATTTACTTCAAAAAACCTCAATTTATTTACAAAAGTAACAAAATACATACATTTTTTATCACAAGTGCAATTAATCAATTTAGTGTAAATAATGCATGAAATCATACTAAATTGAACAAAATAAACACATGAATTTCAAGCAATTCTCACACTAATCAACATTTAATCCAAATTTTAAATTTCTAGATCTGTAACTCCCACATATTTAAACATCGTACATGGACAATCCCAAAATTCAGATTCGTTTAGTTCAAATTTAAAAGAGAATCTATTTGGTCAATTCATGATTAGACCATATTCATTCTCCCACTCACTTTGGCCAACTCAATTCAGGATTGAGTTTTAATTTTATGGACATTTAATTAGTATGAGTCAAGCCTAAATTTCCAAACTCCAAAACTATATATGGACTCCAAATCCAAACCAAAAATCCAAAAGTCCAAGATACAAGGCTTGGGCTCGGCACGGCCGAATGCGCTAATGGCTTATTGAATTGCACATATTACTCAATATAATACTTTAATGCATAAAATGTGTTACTTAATGTTTCAATTTCGTGAATTAGTTTATCATTCAATGAAACTTGTTTTTGAAATTTTATATATATTACGATTATCTACTTCGAGGTAGAACGACCTTATGGCAATTAATCTTCCCGAAATTACATTTATAGTCTTAAATATTTAATTAATCAAGAACCAATTAATTTAAATAAATTTCCAAGTATACTCTTGTTAGACACTGTCACTAACTACGTATGAAGTAGTTAATGGAACAATGGATACACAAATGTATTCCAACATATATAGGTTTCGAGTTTTGCAAAAATAATAATTTGAGATCCTGATTATTCTAAAAGTGATCACTTGGAAATTAAATGGAAATGACACAAATATAGTGTAAAATTGAATTACCCTTTTCCCAAAACGTATGTGGTGCGCCAAAATTAAACGGTTAGGCCATGTTTGATAGACCCGATTTGTACACGATTAGGCCATTATCTGGGCTAAACGGTTGTTTGATATGCTTCTGCCAGGCCCAATAGAAAAATAAAGCCCGCGTGTAAACACTGTTTTTCTTATGGGGAAGTATCGCGTAAAATTGGGCAGATTAAAAATCTATACTGCACAGTGATTGAGATTGGAAAGAGAAATTACTTAATTGCCCACCATATTTAATGCTAACCCTAAAATTTTCAGCCCCATTTGCAGCACTCCCTGAAAAATTCTGCCATCCATTTTTTCTAGCGATTTTTCTTCACACCATTGCCACACTAACGTATCAAGTAAAATCAAAGCCAAAATCACAAGTTTCTTTTGTTGATCTACGAAGATCTCTACTGGGTTGGAGGTTTCGTGTTCGAAACTGGATCGAGCCTTTCACCATTGACGAACTAGTAAGATCTACCCATTCACCATTGACGAACCCTTCACCATCGACGAACGATCGGTAGTACGTATTTAATTTTTCGCGTCGAGCGTTTGTTCGTGTGTGATTTTTTGTTCATACTCATCCATTTTTTTTCTAGGTTTTAGGTTTCAAAGGTATCTCAGGCGTTTTTGGTTCATCACCGCGGCGGTGACGAAAGAGAAGCATGATCTATCATCGTGACGAAATCGATTGTTTCACCCTGTGAAAATTGAAAAATGACGAACAGAAATTAAGCTACCAAATTGATTTCAAATTTGAGAAATGTTTATTTTGCTACTAAGGTTAAAATGGGTATTTCGTATTTTGTTAGAGAAAAACAGAGCAACAAATTGGGGCTAATCTTAGTTACATAAATACATATCAAACTGTCTTGAAGCAGTCTTATGATGCACAATTTGAGGTGGAGAAGATATCTAGTGCAAAAGTAAGACATCTAAACATAGCTATCAAACGTGGCCTTATGTGATCTCCTATTACTCTATATAACATCTTTAGTTACCCAACTTATGTAAATAACACACAAATTGTGTGTAAATAAAGAGAAACTGCAATATTATAGTAAATACACTGTATACTGTAGCAAAAGATGTTACCTCTTTGTATAACACGACATAATATATAGTGCAATTAATCACATTTATTATCTCACAATTTATTTATTTTAATTACACTGCTTGGGTGATTTTTTTAGGCGTTTGGCATAGTGGAAGATATTGTGTACCAAGAGAATAAACAAACCCAATTAATATATGCATGTAATTTAAAAAAGGGATTAAAGTTTTTTTAGTCCTTTAAGTTGGACTAATTTTGAATTTGGTCCTGATGGAATACACATTTTGATTTTGGTCCCATAAGTTGTCTAAATTTTGAATTCTGTCAAATTACCCATCATTACAGGTAAATAAATCGGTTAAATCCTTAGCTCGTGTGCAATTCAAATCAACCGTGAATTTGCTCATGTGCAGAAAAACGCACGAGCTAAGAATTTGACCGGTTCATTTACATGCAATGATAGGTAATTGGACTGAATTCAAAATTTGGGCCAATTTATGGGACCAAAATCAAAATGTGCATTTCATTAGGACCAAATTCAAAATTAGTCCAACTTAAAGGACTTAGTCCCTTTAAAAAAACACAGACACACAAATAATGGCCGGGGTAGATGGTTTTGTCCACCCTATACGGTAGGGCAGTGAAATGTAGAGCTTGCTTAATTTAATAGTACTACATGTTGTATGCATGGGTGTCAATTCGTTATATTGGATCGTGGTTTAGGTTCATATATGATAACGACATGATACAAAAACATAAATCTAATACGATGTGCATAAAAAAATTCATGTGAACACAACACAATATGTCACAATAAGAAAAACAAATTAAAAAGATAATTGCAACATTTGCACACACAAGCAAACCAGACCACAAATGACAAGACAACACCCCACACTAAGGGAATGTTTGTTTTGAAATTATGCAGGATGAGGGAAATCCTGGATGGAGAAATACTGATAAATAGTAATTGTGTGTGTTTGTTTTGGAATTTTGAGTAGGATGAGATGTAACTTTATGTCAAATCAAATTGTGTAAGAGTAGTTGAATGAGATGTAATAGTAAGATGTATATGTATTTTTTAGGGGTGTATGTAGTTGGATGGAGAAATTCAGATGTGAAATCTCGAAGTAGAACAGGATGTGGAACATTGCGTCTCACGTCCGGACGGGTGAGTCCCAAAACAAACATGCCCTAAAGTATTTCTGCATCAAGAAGAGATAAAGATACACAAAAAAACTCGAGAACAAACAAGTTCGGAAAAAAATCAATGAAAACAAGTCCCATTGAGAGAGGGAAACACCAAAATGTTGGAAAATGTGCTTCAAAGTTAGCTTTGAGTCGATATCTCATTCACCCATTTTGGAGTTGGACTGAATGCAAAATAATTTTTCAAATAATTGTTGTAACCAAAATTTAAGTGGGAAAAAATAAAATGGTTTTTGTTCTATATTGGAAAATATCAAATGAGAATTAGTAGCTTGAAATGTTACTCGAATGTCGCACCGATTTGGTAGCCGACGAACAAACTACTTTTGCCTCGGATTTTTCCGTAACTGCTGAAATAATTAGAGCAGTTTTCAAAATTGAATTGTTGGAGGTTATTTTCGAAAAATTAAACCTTGAATTTAATTGGATGAATGTTACAAATGTGCCATTATTGAAGATGTGATAGTTTCGGTCCAATTTGAAATTTAAGTGTTAAAAATTTATTTGAAAACTTAAAACCTGCACTAAATGGCTTGAGGTTACATATCATGATGACTGCAATAGTTACAACCAAGTTGAATTAAAATTCGCGGATGACAGTTTTCAGTTTTGATCCAAAATTTAATTGCTACTTTATTGCTGTCAGCCGTTACAAATTTGAGTGGTAAAGTCTAGTATGCACTCGAGTGTATGTTATGCACCCTAGTCCATATTGCACTTTTCAGTTTTACTGATTTACACTTTTTGGTAAATGGTGTTACACTTTTCAATTATTATTGTGTAACACCATTTACCAAAAAGTGCAAGTCAGTAAAACTGAAAAGTGCAATATGGACTAGGGTGCATAACATGCACTCGGGTCCATAGCAGACCAACCCAATTTGAGTTGACTATATAAGTATCTGCAACTCATCCGTCCCAAATAGACGAAAAACACGAAAACAAGATTGGAAAGAGATACAAACATTTTTCGGCAATTGCTACGCTATTTTGCATTTCATTTTTTATCTCATTCCTTTGACACTTTGTTGATATATTTTGGGCAACTTTTCGGTTCGCCGTAAGCAAAATACTTGTGTTAGTATTTTTGTTATTTAACCATTGTATCCTAGGAAACAAACGTCCTAATAGTCACTAACATCTAGAGTAAAGGACGAATATTGTTTTTAAAAAATTGTGTTTACACAAGTTTCGTTTCCTCGTACGTTTTCTAAAAAGTGATTTTAGCCATATCTATGGTGCTCAATTTTCTAAGTTCTAACAATAATAAAAACAAAACCAACAAATGAACAAACCAGAGAAAACACGGCCATCAAAAGTAAGAGACAAAGCAGTCTTAAAAAACTCTAGAAAATATTGATAAATATCATATGCTATTACTCCAATATAAGTGATGTGGCAGTGAATAAGAAAAAAATATAGACAGTATATTAAATATAGATTAAATATTTGTCAAAAGTAAAATGAGTAATATATTTTATGTAAATGTATAACATATATAAAAATCTATTCAAATTGTTTTGTTAAATTTATGGATATTCAATACTACCATTAATTAAAGTCTCAAATATTTTTATTATATACTGTAGTGTATTTTCAACCTTGATAATGATAAGATGGACAAAATCGAGTACGAATAGAGATAGAGGAGAGAGAGAGATGTTATATTGATATGTGTGTGCAAAGGCAAAGCATTGCGTGTTGGGGTGGGAATGGGAATGGGAATGGGAATGGGAAGCTATTCTCTTCTCTTCTTTTTTCTCCACAAAATAGAGATATAGTAGAAGACAGTCGACACTGCTCGCTTCTGCAGAGACAGAGAGAGAGAGAGAGAGATGTGTGTGTATTATGTATGTATGTTGTCTGCCTATATACACACACTCATAGTTGTGTGTCTGATGATTACGTACGCCATTTGTTGCTTGCAGTACAATCTAGCAGGCAGGCCATATAAATTCTCTGCAATTTTCAATTCCCGACATCATGGCTACCAAAATCTCCCCCCATTTTCTAAGGCGCAAAGCAAAAACGTCATCACACACACTTTGAGTTAACTTGTTCACCCTTCCTTCCCATTACTCAATTCACTGTCAACTCCTACCCTGCACCACCTTTTTCAAAGAATATATATATCGTCCGGACTGCACGCGAGTTATTATGCATATTTACCCTAACTTTTAAAATACATTATTCTCTCTTAATTTGTTCCATAATAAGTTTCATATATAGATGAACACATATATTAAAAAAAGTATAATAATGGGTAGAGCTAGTTTTTAGCAGAAGTTTTGTAAATTTTTATGTACTCTCTCCTGTCCTGGTATAATTTTTTTTTTTTTTTTTTTGTGTGTTTTGATTAAGGAATATGATAAAATAAGGTAAAGTCTAGTATGCACTGGAGTGCATGTTGTGCACCCTAGTCTAAAGAAAAGTGTATGTTATTAAACTGAAAAGTATTACTAAAAAGTGTAAGTCACTATAACTAATTAAAAATATTATTATACAGTTTAATAATTGAAAAGTGCAATACCATTTACCAAAAAGTGTAAGTCAATAAAAATATTGAAAAGTGCAACATGGACTAGGGTGCACATAAAATAATGTGATGGTGAGAGAGAAAATAATAGATTAGTATGAGATGAAGTATGATAAAATAATAGATAAAGTATAAGTGATGTGATTGAGAGAGAGAAAATAATTTACAGTGACACATCCAAAAAAGGAAAGTGGAAAAATTATAGTGGGACAGAGGGAGTATAAAATATAGAAATGAGTTAATTTGTGTGTATGTGTGGAGAAAAAATCATGTCATTTGTGTAAAATTGAGAATATTGTTAACATGAAGTTTATAAAAAAAAATTATTTAAGGATGTGAAAGTTATTATAGTAATTGAAGTAGACGGAAATAAAATGTAGAGAAATGTAAAAATGATCAAATATCTGGACAAAAAAAAAATGTAAAGAGAAAAAGTGTATTTTTTATTTTTTTTTAGTGAGACTGACAAAAAAATGCAAAACTTAGAAATTTTATATGGAGTTACCTGCACATCTTATTTATGACACAGTCGTTTATTATTACTTGTGATGATGGGGGTAAAAAAGAATAAAAGAAACACACATAGATATCATTATGTGCGAGACATTATTTTCGATCGGCTTTTAATTAATTTATTTCCCTGTGTCAGTAAATAAATAAAAAGCTGTGTTCAAATGATGCATGGTAATTGAATAAGGTGTGGCCTGGTAGGTGTAGTTAAATTCTTTAACAAATTCAGCTACGATTGGTGCGGTCCCCAAATCCATGAATTCGGTTTAATTTTAGCCAACTTAAATCCATTCATTATAATTTGAATTAATTAGTTGTAAATTTATAATCTATGTTTTAAGTAGATATATACTTACGTACTCAAAATAATTTGAGATGAATGAAAAATAAATACTATAAATATGAAAACTTTAAACATAAAAAATGAGATTTATAATTAAAACTAAGTGAATTATGGAAAATATCTCATGGTAGAAGTAATTTAGTGAACTCTACATATGCATCATTGCCACAAACTATCGTTTGGTGGTGGTGGTGCTCAAACAACTTGAATCATGATTTAATCAAACGGTTCAGAAAGACAATTGAGTGCAATAGTAAACATAATTTCATTCAAAGAGCGCGATCAGATGATCTGGATTCTGTCATCCGAATAAGTGAAGCCAAAACATCAAAAGACACCACAACTCTTCCAATATTTTAAATAGCATGACCTTTAAGTTGTATCGGGGGCGCGATTGTTATAGACCGTAAAACACTTATGTATAGGGCAATTTCGTTATAAGATTTTTCATCCAAATTTGCATAGATTTTTTTTTATATACTACTCATATCCAACAATGATAAGAAGAAATAATTGTGTACTCACTACTACATCTACTAGTGTTTAGTTGCACTAGTTGTTGCAAAGAGAGGCAAATTTTACTAAGAAGTGACATTTTAAACATAAAAGTGTTGTATTTCACAATTACCTTCTACCTCTCTCGTTTTTTTGTGGGAAGATCCTTAATTCAACTATTGAAGATGTTGACACCGACTGATCACAAAGAACTATATATACTTAATGCATATGGAATCATTACGACTTCCTTATATGTTGGAATTGCATGTGTCTATACCTAACAATATTAATGTTTTTTTTAAATTCTTTATTCAGCTTAAATATAATCTAATTTATGTGATGTATTCCACTCTTCTTTTGCGAGATTAAATTAGAACAAAACTCTTTGTATGGTCCGACTCTTTAGAAATTATTTGCACCACTGAACTTTCGAATATTTAGAGTGGAGCATATTTCTAAAGCTCAAGACTTTATCTTTATGTATAGAATTTATCAATCAATCAATAAAAAAGTAAATATATATAATTTGCTATTTATTTATTTTTAAATTTGTATTTGGGTGGAAGATAATTTTCTTTTAGGCTGAAATGTATTTGTTCAATCGTCTTGGTCAATAAAATTCCAGTTGAGTAAAAAAAATTATAATAATGATTTGTCTCAATATACATTTCATATTACATCGTATATATGATACGAGTTTGTAATTATCATAATATATGTACGTTTATTTGTAATAAAAATTGAGACATGTCAGGCTTTGTAGTTTTTTTTTTGTTAAAATGACGTGGGTGCATCAGAAATACATATCAGTTGGAAAGCAGTGCAAATTACAGAAAATGAATTAGCAAGGGAACCGACACTCATCGTTTAATTAACACACAATGTTCATCAAAATTACAGAGCGTTTTCAACACACACAGATTTTCTTTATCTCAAAATTGAGGTTTTAACTTTTTTATTTCTAATTTTGCAACCATCAATTAAAATATATGTACAAATATATTGCACGGGACAGTGTTGTACAGTACAATACAGATCCATATTGAAATAGTTGTAGTGTATGAGGCATGGTGATGAATAGTAGTGATTTAAGGAAGAAGGATGTTGCAATGGACCACCACCAATTAAGTACTATACCGGTGCAAGAATATTGTTGGCACAAACAGATGTACATCCAACCAAAAACCACACGGCCCCCCGGCCTTACCTTGTTCATCGTTTCTGACAGATATGTCCTCCCCTACAACAACACAACACAAACATAAAAATGTAACTTAACTAACATATAACCCCGATCCTTATATATGTAGCTCTTGAATGTAACTTTCTAAGTTAATATAAAGTCGTTTTTTCGTTCAAAAATTAAAAAATATAACCTTAATTTTGTGGGAGGTAGAGGGGTGAGAAACCCTTGTTGGAGAGGGAGAACACGTGCGATTTCTGCATTACGAGTTGCAAGAATTTGCACGTGCCCTGCTTCTCCAACGAGAGCTACTCGCCCATTGTGTTGCCTTGAAAAGAATTATTGAAATAAGGGTGGAATAGGAGAGTTATTTATAGTGGAGGAGAGAGAGGTAAAAATTAAAAGAGGAGAGGAGGTTGAGTCTTGGAGTAGGAAATCATCATGGAAAAGGTAGCAGGGAGTAATATATAGAGTGATAGATTTTCTTTCAATGTAATAAATTGTCATTTGCATTCGCAGCTGTGAAGAAAGAGAAAGAACACAAGTCTTTGCTTTGTATATGGCCCATGCAAACTTCCTCTTCTAGTACCCCCAACCCCAATTCATTACTCCTTCCAAACCAACCCAATTTCTTTTTCTATTTTTATTATTATTGGTAGCACGTGAAGTTATAATTGCCTGTACAAGTCCAATTAAAAGCGAGGACATAGATTTTCATCTTTTTTCTCATCCTGACAATTGATTTTTTTTTCAAACGAAGGTTTTTAAAAAAATTAGAAATATTGTAAAGGCTATCCAAGAACGTTGGACTAAAAAATAAGTTAAGGACTATAACTTTCTCAACACCCTTCTACTTAAGTCTCAAAGACTGAATTAGATATCAACGGACTATTAACCGCATCATCAACAAGTTCGACATCCATTTCAATAATAATTCTATCTAGACGACTTAAGTCTTTAATCAACGAGAGAGCATCATAGAGTTCAATGGCATCTCCCTCATTAGGCTGATACAACATTCCTAACATATATAACATGAGGCCTGTTAAAGATATGGTTTCGTCTATATATGATCATGTAGTCTGAATCCCCAACTCTTAACTCAATTTGGCGGGGCAAACTAAAATAATACGGAGTATATATATATATGAAACTTCGACTATTGAAAAATGAATTAATACTCCTACGACTACCCTAAAAAATTAATTATATATATATATATTCTTAATTATTTAATTGAGTTTTTGACTCACTGTATTAAAATTAAATCAAATTCGTGAATCACCAAAAGTAGAATTCTATTAGTAATTGATAATCAACAAAAATAAAGTCACCATTTTATTTACTCAACACAATAAGTTCAATTGTAAGTTTTATGTGTAAATTTACTTAATTAAATCCAATTATATATTTATACATCCTATTAAATGGCAATATTTGTAGGTACGTGATTTGTAATTTTCATATGAAAAAATTCAATATTTATAATATATATATATATCAATTAATATTTAAATAGTTATGAAAAACACGGGACCAACATAAATATTTACACACTATATATATTTAAATTATGTGTAATATATACACGGGTCTGCCGGCCTAATACCAAAATATAATAAATTAAGGAATATTGTACGTGTCGATCTTAGGACATGATTAATATGCGAGAATAGATTGAAGGAGAATGAATATTCCCGAATCTATTTAAAATATCATTATTAGTGATTTTTTTAGTTGAAATACTCATTCAATATGGAATATAATGATACTTCTCATATCACATGCTGCTTTTATGTATTCTCATGGTTTGAAGAATGAGATTTAATTTATTAATTTATTTTAATTACTTTACAAAAAAGGTCATTATTCCTTAATTTTTGTTTTCACACCACCACCACCAATAATAATTTCAATAATTTTTCATTAACAATAATAGTGTACTTAATAATGAAAATAATAATTACCCCACATTTAATTATTATACGTACGTGGGTGTATTAATTAATGACAATAAATATTACACACATTTATTCACCTGTAACATATTGGAGGATTTACTCATTCATTCGAATTTATCAATTAATAAAAAATAAATATGGTATGCTAAATTTCCCTTTTTTTTTTTTTTTTCTTTGTCTTGTATTTGGGTTGAATATCTTGTGCAAAATACAACACCCACAGTGGTGAGCAGTTGTAGTTATATTGCACGTTACACCACTGAATCCAAATCCTAATATACGTTACATAACAAGTTTTGAACAAATATTTATAAATGTATAGAGACAGAGAGAAAGGAGGGGAATTAGGAAGAGAGACACTATTATATTATATTTGAACAGTCACGGTAAGATTAATTCTTCGAATTAATCGATTTTTAGATTGAATATGGAGACGTAAAAAGAATAGTGAATTAAGGAAGAAAAACATCCTAAGGCATTTGCAATGGACCACGTCAACTACCGGTTCAAGAATGTTAATAAAGATGCTTCGGATATTAATGATATGGCCCCCCATTCATTCTTCATCGTTTCTGACATAACTCCTCACCTACAACAACAAATATAAGTGTTACAAACGACTTAAATAAAATATTTTTATATATATATATATATATACACATATAACCTTAATCGTGTATTCGTGTGGGATCATTAGAAATTTCAAGAAACGTATATCACTAGCAAGAGGGGCGAGAAACTCTTGGTGGAAAAGAAGAACACGTGCAATTTTCGTACGAATGAATTTGCACGTGCCCTGCTTCTCCAACGAGAGCTACTCGCCCATTATTATCACTCCATTGAAGAGAATTATTGTGTTAGCTAGAATGGGAAATGAGGGTTGAATAGCACAATTATTTATAGGGAGGAGAGAGAGGTAAAAAGAGGTTGGGAGTGGGGGGTGGAGTCTTGCAGTGGGAATTCTTTAAAGAGGCTATAGCTCATCATGGAAGAAAGGGAAAAGCAATATATGGAGATAGATTTCCAATTAATGTAGTAGTAGTAAATAATTAATTGGTAATTGCAGAAAGAGAAATAATACAAGTCTTAATTGCATTGTATATGACTAATTAGACTAGATTAAGATGATACTATAAATTTTATGAATTTTAAAATATAATCTATCATTAATTTAAGAGATGAGATGTAATTAATTTAAATTTAATTTAATTAGCTATCAAACTGTTCTATTCTTTTAAATTTTTAAAACGTGTCTCCATTATTATGACATAATGATATACGCCCTCCTATTTTATTACTAGTTGCATGTTTTTCTTTTTAATTAAAATTTTTTGTTTTACTAAATTACTCATTTTTTTTTTAAATTTTTTTATCACTTTAAATACTAGTAAACACATTACAAAGTATTTATTTTATCAGTTTTAAATAGTACTCCCTTCATTTTTTAATAAGTGAAGTTATTTTAGCATTTCTTACACTTTTTGTTCCAATTATGATATCCCTTTAATTTAGAAAATTAATGTGATTAGAGACTTTATTTATTATTTAAAAGTATACTTGTCAATATACATTCTTTTTTAATTTCAATAAATTTCACGAAAACTTCACTTATTAAAATATGGAGAAAGTATTAAACAACTTGTACATTACAATTCGTATTCGAATCAAATAGTTAAGTAAGACACAGTGTATGTATATAATATCTTCTAATTAGTTTTATTTTTAATGACAGGAATCTAACTCATTATTTACTAATAAGCAACAGGTGAGAAGTAAATAACATTAAACATGGTATAAAGAAAATGGTGGTTAATTATATTTCTTACCTACCATTTATTTAAAAGGTCTAAAAGATAAGAAAAGAAAAGGGAAAGGAGCATGTAATTAATTTTTTATATTTTAAAAAGAAAAAAAAAAGTTTTACGCTTCTCCTCGACATTACAATATATTCTGTTATTATAACTTTATAGCATGAATTCCGGTCAAAAAAGGGAAAATAATTCCGGGTTAAATAAACAAGAGCAATAATATTTATTTTTGTCGGTGGCGTCTTCCATTTCTCGAAATTTCGAAAAAAATTGGTAGAACGTGGAGTTATAATTACCTCTTACATGAAATATTGCATAATTTGCATACATCCGGAGGTATCCTATCTATCAGGAACGCTGAGAAATTTAATTGTGTTAGTAAATGGCATATGAACGGTGCACTAGTGGTAAATGGATTATGGGGAAGAGATGGAATAGAGTGTTGTATAATTAATGTGTATGCATCATGTCTAACTTCTGAGAAAATTGATTTGTGGGAAAGAATCGAGCAAGTGATAGAGCAAAATTCGCATAAATGTATCTGTGTAGCCGGAGATTTTAACGCAATACGAAAGGCATCAGAACGGGAGGGCAGAAGTATAGTCGAGAACAGAAAGGATATATCGGCCTTCGACAATTTCATAAGAGCGTCTCAGCTCATAGACCTACCCCTCCACGGTAGGAAGTATACATGGTACAAAGCAGACGGAAAATGTAAGAGCAGACTAGATAGAATTATGGTAAACGCAGAATGGGTGGCAAATTGGCCGAGCGCGAATCAAAGAGGTCTGAGGAGAGCGATATCAGATCACTGCCCGATTACCTTGGAAGTGAAAGCAAAGGATTGGGGACCCAAGCCATTCAGAAGTGTAAATGCTTGGTCAAAACATCCGGACTTCAGAAAGTTTGTGGAAGACAAATGGAAGGGGTACGATGTGTATGGACGGGGTTGCTACGTAATGAAGGAGAAACTTAAGAGGCTGAAGAACGATCTAAAGGAGTGGAATAGAGATGTCTTCGGATCGATGGATAAAGAGATAGAGAGGCACAAAGAAGAGATTGCAAAATGGGATATTATTGATGAGACTTTTGGCCTTGAAGAACATGAAGCAATTCAGCGCAATAAATCAATGGCTCTACTCTTCAAGGACCTCAAACAAAAAGGCACCCTTCTACAACAGAAAGCCAGGAACAGATGGCTCATAGAGGGAGATACCAACTCCAAATTGTTTCACGGCTGCATAAATAAAAGGAGAAAGCAGAATGAGATTAGTGGGATTGAAATCCAAGGAGTATGGGAAGAGGAGGTTCAAGCAGTAAAAAAAGGGGTATTTGAATTTTATAGTAAACAGTTCAAGAAGGAGGATAGGGAGAAGCCAACATTCAGTAGAGATTTCTTTGTCAGAAAAATCTCAAATGCAGAAAATGAGATGTTAATAGCGCCATTTTCAGAAGAAGAGGTCAGAAACGCAGTGAAGTCATGTGAGAGTAACAAGAGCCCGGGGCCAGACGGATTCAACTTTTCCATTTTTTGAAGGAATTCTGGGATGTGTACAAAGAAGACTTTATGAGAACAGTGCAAGAATTTCATTCGAATAGAAAATTTGTGAGAGGATTCAATCCTTCTTTTATTGTCTTGATCCCCAAGAAGGAGGAGGCTAGGGGGTTAAATGATTTCCGCCCAATCTCTTTAATTAATGGCATATATAAGATTGTCTCGAAGATATTGGCGAGCAGACTGAGTAAGGTATTGGAGACGATAATCTCTACGAACCAAAGTGCATTCATAAGAGGCCGGTAAATTTTGGACAGCGTCGTGATTCTCAATGAAACTATTGAGGAAGCAAAAAGAAGTAAGAAGGAGAGAGTGTTCGTTAAAATTGACTTTGCCAAGGCATATGACACGATAGCCTGGGAATATGTGGAAAAAATGATGGAAGGATTCGCCTTTCACCCGAAATGGCGCAAATGGGTAATGGAGTGCATATCGACGGCATCCGCCTCGGTCCTTGTAAATGGCAGCCCGACGGAGGAATTCCAACTAGAACGGGGTTTGAGACAGGGAGACCCATTATCTCCCTTTCTTTTCCTTATAGCTGCTGAAGGATTAAGCTTACTAATGCAGAGGGCGACGGAAAGACAACATTTTTAGCCGGCATCAATTGGAAGAAATAATATCCAGGTCTCTCACCTCCAGTTTGCCGACGACACGATAATTATGGGAGAAGCATCAATGGAGAATACACATACGATGAGCAGAATAATACGACTGATGGAGCTCATATCGGGGCTGAAGGTGAACTACTCCAAAAGTAGCATTTTTGGGATTAATGTGGAGGAAAGCCGAATCCATGAAATGGCAGCTGAAATGGGATGCAGTGTGGGACGATTCCCGTTTAACTACCTGGGCATTAAGGTAGGCGCACAAGTAAGGAAGGCAGCAGAGTGGAGGGAAGTAATACAGAAAGTGTCAGGCAGGTTGAAGAAGTGGGAAACTAAAGAAATTTCCACGGGAGGCAGAATCACGCTTCTTAACTATGTTCTAACAGCTCTTCCTCTATACTACTTGTCCCTCTTCAGAATTCCAAAAAAAGCATTGAGTGAAATAACTAAATTGCAACGTAATTTTTTGTGGGGTGGGAGTGAGAACGTTAGGAAAATTCTGTGGATTAGCTGGAAGGTAGTGTGTCAACCGAAAAGTATGGGGGGTCTAGGGGTGAGAAACCTTGAGATCTTTAATCATGTGCTACTTGGAAAATGGATGTGGCGATTTCAAAATGAGAAGGATAGCCTATGGGTTAGAGTGATAGAGTCTAGGCTAGGAAGGAACGGACACGAGGGAACTGGCACGAGAGGAAGGGTAATACAATCGGGGTGGTGGAAGGATATAACTAAGGTGACCGTTGAAATGGAGGGAGGCTGGTATGCGAACAGTGTGGAGAAAATCATCGGAAACGGGGAGAATACCCTATTTTGGGAGGACACATGGGCTGGGGACGGATGCTTGAAAGAGAGCTTTGGCAGATTGTACAACATTAGCACATATAAGAATAGGAAGATATGTGAGATGGGTGAATGGGTAGAAGGGCAATGGGAGTGGGTGTGGAACTGGAGAAGAGAGTTGTTCGAGAGAGAAATTGATATGTTTAACTCTTTGGTTGCTTTGATCAGCAGGTACAAGCCATCAATGGGAGAAGTAGATTCATGGAGATGGAAACATTCAACATCAGGTTGGTATGTTACGAAGGAAGCATATGAATTCGTATCAAGCCAACGCCAACACGAGCCGAGGAACGAAGTGAGGGAGGAGGACTTCAGCCTAATCTGGAGCAAGGTGGCCCCCCCTAAGGTTAATGCGCACGCGTGGAGGGTCCTGTGGGATAGACTACCGACTAAAGAAAATTTATTCAAGAGAAAATGCCTTCCACAAAATGCAAGCTTGAGCTGTGTATTCTGTGGGACGGAAACAGAAACTTTGAGTCATTGTTTATTCACTTGCCACTTCTCAGCAAAAATCTGGATGGGGTGCTATTATTGGCTGGGGATACAAATGGTACTACACTCAAATCAGAATATAAATTTGAGAAGTCATTGCTGCATATTGAAAGGAAGAAAAGGGAAAAATGCAGCGGCATGTATATGGAATGGAGTTACTTGGATGATTTGGAAGGAAAGAAACAAAAGGATATTCGAGAAGAAGGAGTCGTCCGTTGATCAGATTGTGGCAGAGATAAAATCGAGACTATGGTGTTGGTTCTACGCGAAAGGAGAAGAGTGTTATAAGCACACATTTGAAGAATGGCAATCTAATCCGAAAATGGTTTTGAGATGTTAGAAATGAGGACCCCTGTTTCTTACCTACTGTGATGGCAAGACTTACTCTATGCCTTTCTGTCAAACTTTTGTGTACATATTTTACTAATTAATATATACTTATTTGTCCGACCAAAAAAAATTTAAGTCAAAACTCTAAATTCATTTAAATCAAAAGTCAAATTAAAATAATTTTAAAAAATTTACAGGTCATAAGACCGGATTTAAATTATCCAAAAAATTCACGAGTCGCAAATATGTGATTTACTATATGACAAAAATATTGTTACTATAAGACCAAAATATTATCACTAGAAGACAAAAAATTTACTAATGTCAAAATATTCTGACAAATTCACTCAAAAAATTAAGTGTTCAAAATATTTTTAGACATGTAGTAATACACTTTTGACCTTATAGTGATAAAATTTTGGTCATGTAGTAGGTGAATAAGTCAAAATTATTTTAGTAATTTTGCTAAAAAAAATGGAGAAAAAAACTATTTACGTCCCATAACTTTTACCTTTTTTGAAAAACGTCCCAAAATAGTTAAAATTTTAATTTACGTCCCATAACTTTTTCAATTGCATAATTTACGTCCAATTTTCACTAGAAATCCCCAAATTTATGTAAATGGGACGTAAATTGAGAATTGAAAAAGTTATGGGACGTAAATTAAATTTTTAATTAAAATGGGACGTTATGCAAAAAAGATAAAAATATTCAACAAATGTGTACAATTCACTATAAAATTAATGTAATTTACGTTATACAATCAAATAAAAAAATAATTTATAAATTCACAAATTAATTAATTATTATAAAAATCAATTAATTTACCTAATTCATTATTAGGAAAATTATTAACTTACATAATTAGAAAAAAAATTATAATTACAATATAAGTATTATAAAATAAATTATGAATATTAAACAAAATACTAAATAATATTTTAAAATATATGAAAATAAATTTAGAATAATATTTAAATAAGTAAATAATTTTTCATAATATCAAAAAAAATATATAATATCAAAAAAAATTAAAAAATCAATTAACATACTCAAATAAATATAATTTTTATCTTTAAAATAATAAAAATCCCAAATATTTTTTTTTATTAAAATGGTCAAACTCTTATTAAAACTTAACAATTATTTTAATATTTTAAATAAATAAAAAAATCAATAAATATTTAAAATTCCCAAATAAATCAAAAATTATTCAAATATATCCAAAATTCTCACCCCTTACCCACGATAATTGAAAGATGATGATGAACAATATATTTTTTAACAATTTGTTAATTTTTTTTTTGTTTTTCATTTTTATTATATAATTTTTAATTTGATATTAGTTCGTACAAAAATATGTGGACATAGTTTGTGTAATACTTAGATTATTTTTTATATTTATTTGATTACTTTAAAATAAATAATTTTATAATACTTATATTGTAATTATAATTTTTTCTAATTAGGTAAGTTAATAATTTTTTAATAATAAATTAGGTAAGTTAATTGATTTTTATAATAATTAATTACTTTATTATTTTTTATATTAAAATAAGTTAATTTATGAATAATTAATTTATGAATAAATGAATTATTTTTTTATTTGATTGTATAACATAAACTACGTTAACTTTATAGTGAATTGTACACATTTGTTGAATATAATTATCTTTTTCGCATAACGTCCCATTTTAATTAAAAATTTAATTTACGTCCCATAACTTCTTCAATTGCTCAATTTACGTCCCATTTACAAAAATTTGGGGATGTTTAGCAAAAATTGGACGTAAATTAAGCAATTGAAAAAGTTATGGGACGTAAATTAAAATTTTAACTTTTTTGGGACGTTTTTCAAAAAAGGTAAAAGTTACGGGACGTAAATAATTTTTTTCTCAAAAAAATAAGTGTTCATAATATTTTTGGACTTGTAGTATTAAATTTTTGGTCTATAAAATTTAGGTCTTGTAATAACATAGATTTGATCATGTAGTAAGATAATATTTGAGAGCGAAAATAAATATTCTAATTAAGGTTGACACATTTTGATCCGCATTGACCTACGAATTTTAATCTAATTTATTTTAATTGATCAATATTGCATACAAATTTTTATGTTAATATTATCATCAAATGCCACAAAAATATTTGAAAAATAGTGACACGTGTATTATACTACTACAAAATTTGAGGTTTTAATAATTTTTTTCCTTTCAAAAAAGATTAGGCGAATATGTGCTAATTAAAATTTTAACCTCCCCCAAATTAATTTAGTCCATGAAACGGTCTTAATAGAAAGGAGACATTTGTCATTTTTATACTCTCCGTCTCATCATTTCTTTCATTTTTAAACGTCTTATAATAACTTTAACACTTTTAAAATAAAAAATCATTTATAAACTTAACTCTCACAAAATTAGTACTTTAATTTTAGCTAACATATACATATAAGTCAATTCATTTATTTACTTTATATATAAAAATTTACAAAATTATCTTTCGAAATCCTACTTATTATTATACTCCTACTTTTTAATATATATATGTTCATCTACGAGACGAAGGAAGTGGCTCTTAATAAATTGCATGATCTTGAAATCTTATACTAGTACGTAGATTGAGTATAGTAGCATTTGGCCATAGACTCCACATGCAGCATGATACGAAATAAATGGTACGTTAAACCTTAAATTAAGACACCAATAATTGAAAGAAGTAGATTAATGAAAAGGAGGGCGATGATAATTAAGTTTTGAGCAGCTAGTGTTTTCATGAGTCGGTTAATATTGGTTAAATCGTTTAAATGGAACTTATAACTCAAATTTTTCTCTTTATTAATTGACAATTAATTTATGGTATTATTATAATATGAGATATATAGATAATACATACATAAAATGTATTTTTCATGAATATTTTTTATTAATTAATTACTTATAACCCTTTCCCATTTTTCTTGTCAAAATTTTATATGAATTCGATTCACGAATTTTAAATTTGTAGGCTCCATTAAGTTTTGGCAGACCCATTTTATAAAAGGATAAAAAATCCAGTTGAGTTCATATACATATATATATATAACAAAATTCAGACAAGTGTGGCCTCATTCGTTTTCATCTAATCAATGTGAAAAAAACCTTCGCCACCTCTCTAGATGCAACAACTTGTGGAAGATTATATGTATTTGCACCAATACCAAAGAATAGATGAGTATCTGTCTTAGATCACAAACACGTAAGAAATAGAAAATGCACATTATACAATTTGTAAATTGACTTAAGATGTAGTAGGGTTATGAGACCGTCTAGAACAAGTGCGTCTAAAACTGAACACTCTAAAAATATATACATACATATTTGTGTTGCTGCAGGTAAGAAAAAACGACAGACCAAGATTCAATTGGCATCTAACAATATAAAAAACAGAAACAGAATATAAGAGAAAAGGAGGGTAACTCCAACGAAAAAAGTACCAGGATTCATCGAGAGAAAAGAAATAGATTAAAATTTCTCAATAAACTATGCCAGAGATAGTAGTAAACAGAATATCATATCCGTGTATCCATGAAATACACCTGAAAAACAAAAAATTGTTATAAAAAATATAATGACAATTAATAATTGATTACAATCAGGTTGGTATTAGTTCATACCTATATACTCCAAAAGTTCTGGTATTTAAATACTTGCAAGGAGATAAGAGATCATATTGTTGCAATGACGCACACATTACTATTGACTAAATATGGGAATGTCGCGTCAAATTAAATACACAAATTAAATTGCAAATTTTGTTTTTGTTTTATGTGCATTAAAGGTTTACACAAGATTACCTCTGGGTAAAAGTTCATGCTCATAATTTTCTAATCCCAATCCTCATTATTTGTGTTGTTGGTTATGTAAGTGGTTTTATCTGAGAATGACATAGAGTAAATATATCAGAAACTTCATTAACCCACTTCACATCTGTCCAGAAAGACCTCTGAAACAGATTTAAATAAAATATCCAATTGAGTGCAACAACGAAAGACGCTAGAAATAAAATCACTTAAGACTTTGAACACAAAAGTTAAATCTGAAATTCAAGACAAAATCTAAACCCAATCCACTCGTATCTGAATTTTGAAAAACCCATCAAGTATTGAATCCAAATTCCAGTAATCACACAAATCCAAACCATGTTAAGAAACGGCCCACTAATTGTTCCTAAATTTGCCTCTATAATCTTTCATCAAAATGTGAAGATTGAAATCTTAAAAACCGTCCCAAGAATCCAATCAAACATGTTTTACTATGCACATCATTCATCAATAAAAGCTTGTAGGCATTGCAAGTAAGAGGGGTGAAAAATACTCTTAAAACAGTTATTATCAATTGAGAAAAGGGGTGACTGGATTTTCTGCGATGAAAGAACAAGGAATCAACTAAGCATTGCACGCGCAAGCTCTATCAAACAAGAAATTAATGTACACAACTCTTAAATGCCCTTACTAACACAGAGGACCAGCCACAAAACAATATCCTACATATTTAAATTTTAAAAGAATTTGATCAGTATCATATATTCATACTCCTTAAAAAAATCCAGAATTGAAAAATTAACACTACATATATTGAGTTTGTTGAATCTTGGATTTGTGTACAATTCAATCTATATTTACATTAGCTAGCAAAATTGAGAAAAACAATCCAAGCAGGACATGGCCATTTATTGTAAATGTAATGAATCAAAATCTACAAGAGGAGAATGAGTACCGTGAAGAATGATTTATTACATTTATTGTAAATGTTCATTACCATTTCATCATCTAAACTCTTCATCAACTATTTCAAACAAAAAAATGTTCAGCATGTGTGAGATACATTGGCAAATGATAATAACACTTAAATTTAAATGAGTTGCCGCCAACACAAAGGCTCACTGCTAACGAAATTTCAGTAAAATCAGATCTTTCCACAAACAATTAAATTTAAAGGTCACTACTGAAATACCTTATACGTTAATATCTGAGCACGTCGGGAAATCAAGGCCTTGAAGCGCAAGTACTCTCTCCAAGACTTCTTTTGTGAATACCAGTAAGAACCAAAATACTTTTCTAGTTCCGAAGACCTAAATGTCAGAATAACATACAATTAGAAACTGAATTCACAATTATTACCATGATATCAATGAGCTAATTAAAGATTGACAATTATTGTATTCCCCTATAGTTGCCCAAATCATTGTCAGATAATTGTTATATGAAATAAAATCTCCTTCACATGAGTACTCACTCCTTGCGAGATGTTCCAATTCATAGAACAAGGCTTTGATGCATGAATCATTCATCACAGTACTCATTCTATTGATAAAGTTATAATAGTTACCTGCTCAATGTTCTTTCTCCATCCCAAGTCATACTTCCACAGAATAAGGTTAGATGGCCAAATGTTTTTGGCATCATATTCAGTCAGCTTTAGCATCTAAACCCAAATCCAAATGGGAAGGGAACAGAGGATCAGAAGAATTCTCCAGCCAATAATCTCCAACAACTCAACATGCTAATATCTAATTAATTGAAACAATCTAACCTAGAATATTGAAGTATATTGGCATTCACAGTACAAAACAGAATATATAATCATATCACTACCAGCGTGGTTATTATTTCCAGGTAGAGGGCATACAGAAAGAACAATTATACGGTCGAAGCAATTTATCAAACGGATTGAAGGCGTGAAGAAAAAGATATTGCAACCTACTCTCAGAGAGTTTAGGACCGTATATTTTGATATCTAAATTTGCAGGGGAGAGCTAGAAAATAAAGAGCGTGCCCCGTTTAGAATAAAAAACTACTAAATTAAAATAGCAAGCAATGACCAACAAGAATTGAAATAACTAATTTCAAGAAACAATCAAAATCAAAGATCAAATATTAATGTAATACAATATTTAAAACACACACACACACACAAGAATTGCCGGTGTTCTGTTAATCTCAGGCACACGAAGGAGGAGGAGAAGGTCTTGAGAGTGATTTTGATATATGAGAATAGGAAGGAAGAGTGATTACGTTGTTGATATATATGAATAGTTAATAATGTCTTTTATTTATATTAATGATTGGGAATGAAAGCAATTAAAACTATCAAGATAAGAACTAATAAATATATGTAAACGAATGTGGTTGGGAATTGGCGGTAACATAGGAGAATAGGAGGGAAAATTGCCGCCTTTTTTTTTAATTATTATTAGTTTAAAGTAAAAAATTAAAAAACGATTAGATTGATGAAGATTTGATCAAATATTTTATAAAATACTCCCTCCGTCCCAGAATTTTATGCACACTTTGACCGGCACGGAGATTAAGAAAATGGAATAAAGTGATGTGTAAGGTAAATAAAGGAGGGGTATTATTGGTAATTCATTGATTAAAGTGAAAGAGATTTGATTAAAGGTAAAATAAAGGAGGGGTATTATTGATATTATTGTTTCCTTTTTTAGAGTGTGCAAAAAATTTTGGAACGCTCGTTAAGGAAAGTGTGCATAAAATCTTGGGACGGGGGAGTAATATTCTCCAATAGTAAATTTATTCCCATGTCAAGGATTCGTTCAAATATTATATAAAGATAATATTTGATCACATTCATTCGAATAATATAAACAGGTGTGAATAATTGCAATTCTTAACTACTGTTAATAACCAAGTTATTGTATTTTTCACATAAAGTGGCGTTTAGGAAGACTGGAAATATAGGGAAGAAAGATTTTTACTATTTAAGTAAATATGTTCAAAGTTGTGTTATATACTTACATGGAAAAAAACACATGTACAAAGACTAGTTGAAGCACAAAAAACTTGAAGAATATAATATGAAAATACATACACACACAAAAAAATAAATTAAAGTTATAATTGATCTAAGAATTAGGAAACATGGGGAAGGATGAGTTTGAAAAAATAAATATATTTATAAAAGAATATAGAAGAAAAGGTTTGAAGAAATAAAATGTACACACATTTCTCATTTTGTGAAGAATTTACAAAGAAAAACGTGAAGAAGAGAAAACGAGCAAGAAATCGAAAAAAATATAAATAAATAGAAGTGACCATTAAAGAAATTGTTATATTGCACACATCTTGATTTGTGCAATATTTTAGATAAACGTTTGCTGTTGTTGAGTAGTATAAAATGGTTTTTTCGAAAAGTACTGTTGGTCAAAGAAAAAGTAAGGTCCTAATTTTGGGACGGAGTCGTATGATAACTCAAGATTTTCCTATATATAGGTAGTTGCATCTCCGTCTACACGTACCCATGTAGCTTAGCTCACCTTTCACACCAGATTACCTATTTCAATTTTTGTGTTCCATATCTTATTCCACTATATGGATGATTGAAACGTGTTATATTAAAAAATAATCAACGTTCTATAATATTGAGGGCGACGTGTGTTTTTTTTTTCTTTTCGAAACCAATGAGTTTTAGTTTCTTTTATTGCAAGGACAAAGCGAATTTGGGAGCCCAACCACAAAATTCGATGAGTCGAGATATCCCGAAATCTCGAGACACTCTAGCAAGTTCACGTGCCATCACATTAGCACTTTTTTTTACAAGAGAAATCCTCACATTCGAGAAATACATTACTAAGGTTCGACAAGCTCGCACAAAATCACCAAATGTCGAATTCAAATCTATTGTTGAATTAATAGCGTCCACCATCACTTTTGCGTTTCCTTCTACCACAATATTATCCAATCCGTCTCTCTTCATCCACGATAAAGCTTCATAGAAGCCCATTGCTTCTCCAATCTTTTTTTTTTGTTTACAAATTAAATACCCATCCATTTTCCCCTCCCCATGACTCGAACCCAGGATCTAATGCCTAGGTAGTAGTGCTCTAACCACTTGAGCTATCTCACTTTGTCCCATTGCTTCTCCAATCGTTACATCAAAACAGCCCATAAATGTCATTGACTTTCCTATCACGAAGTTGTCATTCTCATCGCGCAACGCAAATCGAACCGCCCCCCTTACAGTTCTACCGCTTCAACTGAAGAAATGTCCAATACTAAAGGTGAAGAGGAGTGGTAGAGGGGTGTACCAAAATGGTCTAAGCGTCGATAAATAAATATTATGCTCCAGCAACCAATGAGATGATCGATTCAGAACTTTGACAATTACATAATTAAAATCTAAAATCGTGATCATAAATTAATACTTTAATTAAATATACTATTACATTATGTGATGAAATATTAATTTACTATAACTAAATGTGAATTTGGGTGGGATTGAAAATTTTAATTAACAATATAATCATAAATGACACAGTAAAATATTAATTAAAAAAAATGTACGCATGTATCTTGTTACTAAACAAAACCTTATGCTATATATATGTATTATTAAACTAAATTTAAACATTCATTAAAAAAAAACTTCAACCAACGATCTTAAATTATAATGGGCTCTGATATTATTTAAAAAAATCAAAGATTTAGATTGACCTCACTACCACTCCATTAAAAATTTGAATTCTTTTATAATTTTACATGAAAAAAAAGGCGGGTCTAATCTCGCTACATATTCTCATAAATTGAAAACCCTAGTTCTCAATTCCCAAATTTGAATACGAGAAGAGTAGAGTATGTATGCGCGCCTTCTTCTTCTTCTTCTTCAGAAAAGAAAAAACCCAATACGGCCGGGGTCTTTCAAATTTCAATCGCATCAGGTACCTACACCCCTGAAATTCATAATCTGATATTAGTGTCTAATGGTATGATATTGTGATGTTAGTGAATTTATAACTGGTTATTAGGCAGTAGGGGAGGAACTCCTACTATCAATTTGGGATTCGGTTTTCCCATCGCCGAACGTTTGCAACATAGAGACGTTCCAAGATTCGATTTCGGTATTTTACTTTTTAAAACCAGAAACCCAATTTTTTTTTATTAAATTAAAATCAAATATATATATACTGTATATATTTTGGCAGTGAATAGTGTTGTTTGCGTGCCACAAATAAGTAAATATATATATATATGCATGATGTGTGGTGTGTTAGTATATATATCTATTTTTTTTTTTTGATGGGGTGTTAGTATATACAGTATATCTATACGCGTCTGTATATATATATTGTTAATGAATACTGATGTGTGTGTTGTGCGTGCCATATACTGATTAGTGATGTGTGTGAGTATAATAATATATCTATATATATGTGTGAGTATATCTATATATATATATGTGTGCGCGCGTGTGCTGTGTGTGAGTACTGATATGTGTGTTGTGTGCGTGTCATATAGACTTCGCAAAAATATGTGGTACAATTAAATTATAATTTTAACTTGTTTTTAGTTTTGGTAGATTAAAAATTCTTATATACATGTGTGTTGTATATGTGTCCCTTTAACAAACTTTATTTAGCTTTATTTTTCAAATTTAGGTGTTCATATATGTATGACACTCTTTTACCAATTAAGAGAATATCGGAGAGGGATCCTACACCATACTATCTCGAAAGAGTACGTGCATCACACCCATCTCCCCGATTCCCGATTCTTTAGCAGCATCGGCAAGTGCACAATTAGTAAGTTATTCATATAATCAAATGAAAATTAATGAGTATAACTTTCAAAATACATACATTCTAATATTTTATTTTTTAATGCATTTAAATTATTTATTAATTTTATTGATGAGTATTGTTTTTCTTAATATTATTTAACAGGTTCTTATCTCCAGAAATTACTAAACATATTACCGCAGGCATCAAAATTAAATACGAACAACCATGACTTGAATGGAGCCAGATCTCTAAAAATATGAAGAACATGTGGGTTTATATTTTTTCAGGTGATATCATAAGCTTTTAAATATATTTAATTGTTAGAGCTTGTACTATTTAGTTGCATTCTACTTGAATATTAATTTTTTTTATTGATAATTCAGGATTATATATTGTAGATGGGATTTTGAGCGTGAAGGTGAATTTAAATGAATATGGAAACATAAAACGCGAGCTCCTGTGCATTCAAGCTTGCCAATTCATATGAAGAAATTAAAAGGGAATGGTTGTATGTTTTAGTGTTTGAGTTTTCGAACAAAATGGAAGACAAACTGTTATTTGATGATGATGATGATGATCTTAATATGTATGTTATATCTTAGTTTCTTTTTGTTGTTGATGAGAATTAAGAGGACGATCAACACTTTGATATTTGTGATTTTGATATGTAGAACGTATTGCTTATGTTATTATGTTATATATTTACGATATGTACTTTACTTTGGAATTGTTATATATTTGCTTACCAACATTATATACGCCCATTTAATTGGTACGTTGTGTTATTTTGAATGATTTTAACATGCTTTTTATTATTGACATAAAAAATAATTATTTAAAAAAATATATATTATTGAAATTGGTGTCAAAATTCATATTGGACAATTTTCTATTACTAGAAATTCATATAGTACATGTCGATGGAATTGACGTTGGAATCCACATATAATAATTTTTCACAGTGAAATATTCCATCAGTATATGTCTGTTGGAATTTTAATTCCAACGGAATCATGTCGTTGGAATTAATGTTGGATTTGAGATAAATATTTTTCAACCGTTGAAATTCCAATGGTCAAAATTCGTTGGAAAATTCCAACAAAAAATTATGGATGGAATTGACAATGAAATTTGCGTTGGACAAAAATTCCAACAACGGTATATTCCAACAATAAATTCCTATTGGAATTTATATTCCGACCAAAAAAGTTCTGTTGGAATATGCGATGGATAATTTTCCAACAGTAAAAAAATCCAACGGTCAAATTTCGTTGGAAAAAATTCCAACGGGAAATTATCGTTGGAATTGGCAATGGAATTTTCATTGGAAAATATTTCAACAATTCAAAATTCCAATTGTCCTTATCCGTTGGAATGTACCGCTGGAATTTTTTTCCGTTGGAATTTTCATTGGAATTTTACAATTCCAACACCAACTTTTCCAATGGTCAAATTTTCGTTGGAATTCCCATTGGAATCAGTGATTCCAACGGAAAAAACGTAAAAATCCGTTGGAATTTTTCTGTTGGAATTTGACTGTTTTCTTGTAGTGGTTGATTCAGACAAGTGTTGCCTATTCTTCTTTTTTGAGTATTTGATGAATTTTCACCTTGATGCACCACGTTTTATAGTATTTGGTATAATCATAAAGAAAAATCGTGTGAACTAAACCTTCTTTATTTTAGTTTTTTCTTTTATTATTTATCTCGATCTCTAAATTATACACCGATGATAAAGATGATTAATTTCTCAATATATTAGAAAAAATTGTATTTGAAAAGTGTGAGTGATTGATAGTCAGAAAAATCAAAGTATCAAGAGGTTTACCATCATCAAAGATAACTAAGTCGGTGTCGTCATAAGTAGAGCACAAAAAGAGGTTGGTCAGATTAGTTGTTATGTCATGAGAAGTTTCAGAATCTAATTCGAGAGAGCTAGAGTGAAGGTAGTCGTGTGAACCGACGAGCTAGAGTAGGACAACCGAGATGGTGGGCCGAATGATTCTGGAGCATAGGTAAAATCAGTAGTACACTAACGGGTAGAGTACGTGTCCCGATACCTTGCAAAACTAACATTTGCCCCATCCTCCTTGTTGAGTACGTTTTGAATTAGTCTAGTTTTGAATTAGTCTTATTATTTTATCCAAGTCAAGTTAGTTCCTATTATCTAGTTAGTGATCAAGTTAGTTCCTATTTTCATGATGATGTATTTGCCTATTTAAAGGCTGAGTTTATTTATCCAATAATATAGTTTTTCCCTTCAATTAATGTTTATGCTTTTATCGTAACACTCCTCACCGGCGTCCACCCCCTGCTCCTCTCCACCATCGCGGCCGCTCCCCTCCGCAGACCACCGTCACGATGTCGTCCCTCTCACCCTAACATCATGCCGCTGCCCTCCCACCAACTTCA
Organism: Galeopsis tetrahit; assembly: GCA_963675135.1. Taxonomy (NCBI): domain Eukaryota; kingdom Viridiplantae; phylum Streptophyta; class Magnoliopsida; order Lamiales; family Lamiaceae; genus Galeopsis; species Galeopsis tetrahit. The sequence continues at coordinate 71,040,145 of OY776132.1, forward strand.
TCACGTCGCTGCTCTCTCGTCCCCTTCATCACGTTGTCGCTCCCTCATTCACTGGAAAAGGTACATATTTTTTTTACTAAGTTTGGATCTAATTTTTTTTTTCTAAATTTGGTCGGTTGTTTTTCAGATTTTGGATCTAGCTCATTTGAAGAAAAAAAATCCAAAAAATTAATAATTTTTCTGAAATTTTCATTGAAAATTTGATATTTTGCCAGAATTGCTATTTTTTTTTGAAGAAAAAAAATCTGAAATCATTTTTTTCCCAAAATATGAGTGACTCGACTATGACTCAATGGAGAGACGGTGGTGACTCGGCTATGACTCATTGGAGGGGCGGTGGTAACTCGATTACGGATTGTTATTATATAAATTAGGGTTGGTTGTGTTGTATTTAGTATAATTAATATAAGGGTAATGTAGTATTTTTAGGGTTTAATATTTTTATTTTTTGAAAAAAAAGGGGAGGTGAGTGAAGTCCTAAGAGGGGAGCATTTATCCGTGGCGTGCCTATTATTGTGTGGCCCATCCTAGTTTAATGGACTATTGGGCCCATTGGGTCTTTGGGCTTGATGCGGCATTGTCCCTTAATTTTGTGGTTCTCAAAGTCTGTTGGAGTTTTTTTTTTTTTTTTTAATTAAATTTAAATACCCATCCCTTTTTCATCTCCCCATGACTCGAACCTGATCTAAAGTCTGTTGGAGTTAATTCACAATTTTTTTTCTGAATTCAGTTTTAGGTCCTTTTTTTTTAAATGTCAAATTTAGTAATTTTTTAAAGAAAAAATAAAACAAATTTTGATAAAAGGAATTATCGAAAAAATGGCCGGAAATTTATTGTAGCACCCAAAATGGTATGAAAAAGGTCAAAATGATATAAGCCTTGATCAAGCTTCCAGCCTCACTAAAAACTTAAAATTAGTGAGAGTTTTGCTTTCCAAATGAGGGGTGGTGATATTTGTCGTGTCCAATTTTTTTTAGAAAAAAGGCAATTATTTGATTAAGTTTTGATTTTTTTCATGAAAATGTTCAAAATTGACACCAAAGTTATTAATTAAAATTGATTAAAATCATGTTCATGTAAAAATACAAGATGATTTGTGAATTTAACGAATGAGTATGAATCATGGATAAATAGTGTTTCAGGATATATATTTTCAAAATGTTTTAATTGTGTAATTGAACTGCTTTGCAGAATACTTTCAACTCGTAGTGATCTTAACTCAAAATCTTATCCTATCCAAAAATGGAATGCAATATATTTATGTAAATGATTTTGTTTTTGATAAAGGCATAAACTAATTATTTTTCTTTTTTAACTAAATAATCAAAACTTAATAGGTCAAAATTTTCAACATAAGTTATTTTTTTTTTGTTTTTGTTGGATGAGTTAGACAGTTTATGGGTGGTGTTGCCTTGTCTCTTATCAATACTGCAATTGGTTACAAAAATATATTTTAATTCATAATTGCGAGTCTCACTTGGTTGTAATAAAAATATATTAATGAGGGGTAGTGGGTGGGTCCTACGAGACATAGGTTTTTGTTTGTTACTTTTTTATTTGATTTTTATAATGACGAGACATGACTACTTGGGTTGAACAAGAGGGGACATGTCTCCATCAACAGAAAATATCTAAATTGTTTTTACTTTTTAATAAGTTTGATGGTTAATTTAAAAGGAAAAAAACATACTCCCTAGTATTAAAAAATGTAAAATAACATTTAAATTGCAAATAATATGACAAATGAAATATACTTGAAGGCGTGCATGTTATATATTCGCTGATTTCAGGGTTCAGGTTATATAAGAAAAAAAATAAAAAATTCACTATTGCACACTCAAGTAGTCATAATTTTTGTTGCAAAACGTTAGTCATGGTGTACAAAATTTTGTTACAAACAATTTAGCTCTGGATAAATAGCCATATATATTATTATCGTACGAAATAATTACGGAGTACAGTATGTACTTTTGGAAGAAATTTTATTGCAAATATTCTCTTATTATCAGTTATAAAATGATTGTTTTTATATTATACTACAAAATTTTATTCACTCCATTTGAGTGAACTGATATGCTTCCTTCCTATAAGTTTAAATTTTTAGATAAAATAAAATTATTTCATGGTATCAGAATCAAAAGACTCACGCCACACGTCTTGAATTCAATTTTGTTTTATTCATAAATTATCACTTTATTTGTAAGTGACCCCACAATACATCATCATACTAACATATATAGGAGAAACTAACATGAATTTGGAGGGAGTGGCCGAGTGAGTATATCATGCATGAAACAAGCCTTTGGGCACCCCATGGGACAAAATGCTTTCTTTATCTGCCCTATGAACAGTTATATATGTTGATTACTACTATTAATTAACAAGTTCGTTTTAACTTTTAACTAGGTAGTTTAAAGATCCATAATGAGAATAAATAACATCCCACACGTCTTCTTAACATAATACTCATTTATTTATTTTAATTGCACGTGCTACTAGTAACAAAAATTGTGCTTACATCATTCATCATACTTGAACCTAATTCATACATAACAATTATGTTAATTAAATATAATCTTACATTATTATTTTTTAAAAAATAATTACATATATGTGCATGACATACCTTATCATAATTCCTTATTAAGATAATATTGTTCGAATTATGTAGTAAATGACATATTAGGTCGGGGCCCACACTTAAGACATCACAAACATAAATTTATTGCAGCACTACATAATAATGTGTGCTTGGATTCATTTGAATCATATCAAAGAGACAAGCCTTTTGGTGGTGGTGATGCATTTTTTCAAAACTCAATAATGGCTATACATAATATTGATGGAGTAGTAAATTTCAAACAATTTAAAGATTGCTACTTAGCGTGCGTGAATCAAAATAACGAACAAACAAGAATTGTTGATTCAACGAATACTCGAATCTTGAGAAAATAAATAATTCGTCTTCAATAATATTAAAATCTTTCAAAACAGCCTCCACAATGTTTTGAAAAGTGAATAAAAATGAAAACCATAGTGTACAAAATTAAAAAATTACAAAAAAAAAATAAAAAAAATCCATCAAAATTGAAAATTGCAAAAATAACACCAACAAAACAATAAAACACGTTTTGACCCCTCAAATAATTGAATTTTACCAAAAAACGTCACACGTCATGACAAAGCCGTGAGTTTGACTTGTAACATCGTTTTCACCCGAAAAAGTGTACTCGCTTGCCAAAATCGGGTTTCGGCTCCCCCAACACTTTAAAAATTCTTTGAGTGCTCTCGTTTTTTAAAAAATTGCAACGCCACTCGTACTACACCATAGTGTACAAAATGGTGTAATGTTAGATAGGGTGAGATAAATTTAAAACAAAATACAATTTTTTTTTAACAGTTTATTTAATTAGTTTGTGTCATATAAATCAATCTCACTATAATATTTTGTTTAATAATATCTGATAAGGGATTTTAGGCATTAATTTCTTAATTGAAATCAAGCTTTTATATACTATGGATGGATTGAGAGATACTTTGAAATTAATTAAGAGTGGGCGCCACGGCGGCTACTTATATCTTGACTCTTGAGTTCATAGCGATAAATAGTTACAAATCATCAATTTAATTCGAAAGAAAATTCAGAAACTATTCAATCCTATTTTACTTTATACAAATGTTATAATTACTTTAGTCCACACATTCAATTAAACCCATTTTTTTTAACTTTGCATATATGTAAAAGTTTGTAATATTACATTTTAAATTAAACTCTACTTCATTAATCAGAAATGGTGACAAAAGTTGTTTAATTTCTAGCTACTTTCATTGATCTAGAAATATCTTAAAAGTACTTGTAAAATAATGTGAATAATGTCTTAGGAAGTTTTTGGCAAAAATATAGAGATTATCTTAGATGATTGTCTGGAATTGGTAGATGCACTTAATGTAGGTTGTAGAATTACCTGCCATATCCTTGTATAAATAGAGATGCTTGAGGTGACTCATTGAGACAAGAGTAAAACACGTTCTTCTAAGATTACATTTATCCACGCCCTCTCTACATCCCAACTTTTTAATAAATCGGAGTAATTAATTTATCTCTCCTTCATATACATTTCCTACCTCTTCTCTTTTTTCATACTTTATCAACAATTCAATCCAACCTTAGTAAAATTTTTATTAAATTATTTAACATTAATAATTTATAAATTATAATAAAAAAATATTTTACCATAGCTTGTAGTATTCATTATAGAAAAATAACAAGAATTGAAAATTTGAATAATTTTTTGAAGTTTAAATAATTTGAAGAGTTTAAAAAATAATTTGAATAACTTGAATTCGGTCATGATAAAAAATAATAGAGTAAAAATTTATAAAAAATATGAAATTATGCTATTTCTCTATTTATAGAAAAAAATATGACTTTTAATATAATATATATATATATATATTATAAAACTTATTAAAAATTCTTAAATAACAAATGAAAAAAAGACCATTGACATTATTTGGTGGAGGGACCAGCCTTGGATGCTTCCGACGTTCAGGGTCGAAAAAATTAATAACATTTTAATTTTTATTTTTTTCATTGTTTATGGTTGGGATGGCATGACGCACGACCGATAAACATTTCCCTTTTGATGGAATGATATTAGGGTTTGATAGAATAAATTCAAGAATGGAATGATGATAGGAAATGAATGAAATAAGAATAGTAGTTACAATGAAATGTAAGAAATTTTTAAAATTTATTTTAAATTATTAAATTATCATGAAGTATTATTTTAAAAAACATACTATAAATTAATTAAAAACTGTGTGAATTTTTAATAATTTTATAAAAATTAAAATTTTTACGGAGTATTATTTTTTTACATGTTCTTCTATGTAAATTATTTCATATTTTATTATAAAGTTATTTCTTAGCTTCAAATTATAATTAGTTGTTGTTAAATAATTTCAATTAATAAGTAAATCAACTACAATTTTTTTTAATGACAAGTAAGTAAATCATTAAAATTATTAGGATTGAGGATAATTATGTAAATTTAAAAAATTAATGAATATAAATTAGTCAAGATAACTAGAAGTATTCTTAAATAACATTTCATCAAGGAATTGAATAGATAAAACTATTGGGGAGGGAAGGAATCATTATTCCTAAATTTTTGGGAATAATCATTCCATATGGAATGAGTATTCAATATAATAGAACTTACCAATCATATGATTAGAAATATAATTAAGAATGACATTCCATTCCTACTTAATTCCTTCATACCAATTATGTCGTTAAATTTTTAGACGAATTTGCCTGAATATTTTTTAACAGAATAATTTCATTCTTGTAGTGACAATATTTTAATCTTATAATATTAATACTTAGATCTTGTATATGTGCAGTTTTTTTTATAGAAAATTAAAAAGAATACGTAACAATATAACATTTTATGTATGAGATCCTTTCATTCACGTTTTATTTATTTTCTACTAGTATTTATTGATTAGATCACTATAAGAAAAAAAAAATGATTAGCAATTATATCACCATAATGTAAGAAGATATTTAACATATCATATTAGTTGGAGAAGATATTTATTATGATTATAAAATGAATGATATTTACCTTACTTTGAACATATTCGATCATATATATCAAATTTATGTATACACACATTTTTAATATTGTACATTATTTGATTTTATATAATTCAAAAAATTATAGTATTTTATTTGAATGAATATAAAAAAATGTTTTAATTTAGGGGTCTAATTTTTTAAGTCGACTCAAACCATACAATTTCTAGAATTTGTCCCGCGCGTGGTGAAAAATGACTTTACCTATTGGTTTAGATCTTTCACATCTTTCTCTCCTTGCTAACATAAATTTTGGCCGACAATATAGTTTACAATAAAATACAGTGACGGAGCCAGAAATTTTAGATTGGAGGGCCCGATTTACATTACTATAAAGACAAAATAATATTATATTTAATTCATTATAAATTTTGATTGTTCCGACTCATAATAGGTGAAACGGTGTTAAAATTATTAGACAAATGTATAACTTAAAATATATTCCCTCCATCCCGTAATGACTTGAATACGTTGATAAGTTCACTTTTTAAGAAATGTGAATTTAGTGAGGTGTATTTTTGGTGATTTAGTGAGGTATAAAAGAAATTTAATGAGGTGTTAAAAAAAATTAGTGAAATGTAGGGAAGAATGTAGATTAAAATGAGTGACAATTTTAAAAATAAAATGATATAGTGAGAATATTAATTTTGTAGATTATTTACATATTATGAGTGTACAAATAATTTTGAAACGTCTCAAATAAAAAAAAAGTATACAAATAATTATAAACGGAAGAAATATACATAATAAAAAAAAAATTGGTGGGGGGCCCACTGCCCCCCGCTGGGCCCTATGTGGCTCCGTCCTTGATCAAATATGTTGATTTGATGCGTCTATGTTTCTCTTTATATATGTTTGGTTTATAAAAATGAGTTGAGTATAAGAATTTAAAATTTAATATATATATAGTAATAACATGAAATTTGATGGTGGATTAATTATGAAATCTATCAACTACATAAATTGTTTGTACATTTTAAAGGTACAAATATTTTTTTATAGGAGGTGGGTGTTTCCTATTAAAATCGTGTATATATATATATATATATATATATTTTTTTTTTTTTTTTGCTCCATTTAACAAGTAACACGTGTAGGACGGAGGGAGAGGGGGGCCGGGGGCACTGGCCCCACTCCCATTTTTCAATTTTTTTAAAATAATTTTTAAAACATACTATTATTTAATAAAAAAATTAAAGAAAAAATAATTATCATTAATTTTTATGTATATTTAATAATTATATAACAATTTTTAAATGTATTAGTAAAATATTAGTAGTAAAATTATTACTTTCTCCATCTTAAAATGTATGTTGTTTTGTGTATATTAATTAAATAACTTTTTTTTTTATATAAATTTATCATTCATTATCATTTATCATGAAAGAATGAGAGAAAAATGAAGGAAAATAAAAGAGAGTGTGAAATAATTTGCTTCAATTATCAAGAAATAGAGATTAAAAAAAAGTATTAGAAGAAAAATTATAGGGAGAAACGTGGTAAAAATAGCTAAAATGACTTTGTTTAAGCAAAAATTAAGACTAATAGTGTCAAATAATATGAAACGATTGAAGTACATAATAATTTAAAACATAAAAATTAAAAGATTTTTGCATATAGACGGTATAAATATTATTTTGTAAGTAACGAGCGAAAAGAATGAAATATTTATTGAAATATATTAAAATTTAACTTGATTCATTATTAATATATTATATGTTTCAAAAATATTTATATGATATTAAAAGTAAATTTTTTTATTCATAATTGGCCACCCTTCGACTAAGTTCTGACTCCGTCACTGAACACATGCTTAACTTAATACAATAAATTTTTTTTTTCCTGTAAGTCCATAGATCTTCATTAATGAGTAGTTGGCAAATGTCTTACATCATTTTGTGCTAAGCTATTATAGCATGTTGGGATCACTTCTTTTCATATTTCTTCATAATGAACCTCAAATCCTAGGCGAGTTAGCGCATATGCTATCGAGTTTGCCTCCCTCCTAACGACAACAAAACTAAATTAAAAACCATCTCTTTGATATCCCTAACCACATCATTCGTGTAGGGATCGGTTGTAAAGACTGTTAAAATGGATTTAATAATAACTTTTGAGTCAGATTTGATTATCATCCCATGGAAACCCCCATCGATGACTCGGTGAAGGGCGAAGCGAAGCGAAGCGCAAGAGCCTCCAGCAGAGTGCTTGATCCTGCTGCCCATATTCTTGTCGAGTGCCGACCAGAACATCATGATCTCTCCCCACCCGTTTCTGATAACAAAACCCAATCCCGTCTAGCCACCTCCAAAGTTTGTTGCATCTATGTTAAGCTTTAGGGACCCTTAGCCTTAGGGGGTGGAGTCCATCCCATTAGATTTTTGCGATTTAGCGCTTCTTTCTTTGGTTGTTTCACTTGGGTTCCAATCTCCTCGAGGGGTAGAGATTTATGAATAATGTCTATGAGATCAATTTCAACCTCCTCGAAAATCGATATGTTCCTTGCTTCCAAATGTTTCATACTAAGATTGTGAACAGGGAGCTAGCTGCCTTTCCGAGGTAGTTGTTCTAGCATGATTGAGCTCAACTCTCTGAAGCTATAAACGTTTGCGGGGAAGGTAATCAGATAGGGCTCAGACCCCATGTGTGGAAGGCTACTGAGCATCAATAGATAATATGGGCTAGTGACTCCTCTTCATTTTCATCCCGAGATTCACTCTTGTTGGAATAATGTCTCCACATGCTCGCCATGCGAAATGACAGATGGACGGGGGAACCTGGAGGTGTCATATTTGATTCCAGATTTTGCAAGGCTGACTAGGGGACGAAAGTTCGATCCCACACCTTGAGAACTTTTTAATTGCCAAGAATGTCAAGTAATTCAGGTCGATTAGACATCTCCAACCAAGTAGAATACTTAAAGATATAAAAATAACTGCTCTAGGATAGTAATTCAAAAAGTAAGCAACGAGACAAACAACACACAAGAATTTAAGTGGTTCGATCAATGTGATCTACATCCACTGGACCAGACGAGTACTTATTTGATTGATAAAGAATGTTTACACACTCATTCACTCGGAATAAGATATTTCCTCACTTCACTCGTGAACTCACACAACTCAAAGATTACAAAACGTACTATAATTCCATCCAACCTTTACAATGTACACATACAAGAGTATATAAAGACCAAAGGTAGTTGCTGCTGTTATGAACTGTTTGAGTAGTTATCAATCGTTTGCAACCGCTTGTAACAACCCATGTGCTATATTATTGCCCAACTGAAATGGTAGTTATGCCCTCAAGTAGTTGTAACGGTAATACAATTAGTTAAACTAACTAACTTTCATATCAGAAGACTTGTCCATAAAGATTAGAACACTACTTAGTGTGCTGATACTCAACTCTTCTGTTCCTGTGATCAAAAGCTGACTCTGCTGATAGACTCCTTACTGTGCTGATCTAGTATTGTGCTTGGTCCAACTCTGCTGAACTGTGCTGACCAACTCTGCTGAAATCTAAGCATCACCTCCTCAGCTGATTGAAAACCTTCAACTCATCTGATATCGACCTAAGTCATCTTACCTGATCCTATCAGCACACTACTCACTTAGTGTGCTGACTATGAGATAACACTCACAAAGAAATATGCTAACTTGATTGTAAAAGCTCCATTTCTTATGCCACTCTAGATCAGCTTGTCCATTTTTTTCTTCCATCTCACGGGCATTCCTTTAATAGTTCTAGCATCCTCCCCCGTAAAATATTGATCGATCTTCTCAAGCTCCCAATTCCCAGTGTCCTTGTTAATGAAGGCCGAGACCATGAAGCCGTTTTCCAATCGGAGGTCAAAACTACGTACAAGGTCTCTTATGCTCATGCGTGCCAATCCACCTGAACGTAAAACAATCAATGAGCTCCTCACTGCCAACCTGCCATACGAAACTCGCCTAAATGATCGGGCGAGCCTTTAACAGGCTTCTCCAAAGAAAGTTTGGTTGATACCCCACTTGTGCACTTCCAATATCTCCCCAAGGAAAGTACCGAGCCTTAAGAATATTCGAGATGATTGTGTTGGGGTTATTTTGTATCCTCCAGAAGTTCATGGTGACCATAGCAAGGTTGACGTAATACTTTTTTCTAAATCCCAAGCCCCCATTCTCTTTAGATCGTGAGATTTTTTCCAACTAGCTCAATGAGTTTTTCTCTCCTCTCCCCAAGCCCTTAGTAGAATCGAGTAATAGCCCTCCCCGCACAATGATATTCGGAACACGAAGCAACTCATGACATAGGTAGGAATTGCTTGGACGACACTCTTAAAAAGGATTTCCCTCCCCGCTTTTGAAAGTGTATTTTCTTTCCAGCTCTTGAGTCTTTGGATCACACGCTCATAGAGTACTACTTGAAAGACCTGCCCTTTTTTTTATCTCCCAATGAGAGTAGGGAGACCGAAATATTTCGAGTATGAGCCCACTGATCGAGCCCCAGTTGTTGTCCTAATCTTTTTTAGTCTCCTCCAAAACACAGCTGCTGGCAAACAATTCAGACTTTTCCAAATTGATCATTTGCCTAAAAGCAACTTCATAAGTAGTTATAATGTTCATGACAATATTAAACTCTCATTGATGTGATTGCAAAATTAGGATATTGTCGTCTAAAAAGAATATATGCGAGATCGGGGGAGCATGGCGTGCAACTTTTGCTCCCGCGATCCCACCTCTATTCTCCGACTGCTGAATGAGAGACGACACCTTCTGCACACATAAGAAAAAGATAAGGAGAAATTGGATCTCCTTATCGGAGACCCCGTTGGGGTGTAAAGGACTCGGATGGGGTGTCCCGTTAACCAAGATTTAGTAAGAAACAAAGGTAACAAAACGCATGATCAAATTGACCCAACTTTTATAGAAACTCAATTTCAAACACATGCTTCTAAGAAAATCTCACTAGACTCTATTGTAAAATTTACTCGCATCCTGTTTTAGGGTCAAGAGACCATTTTTGCTCATAAATACATTAATGTATACACATGCAAGAAGAAAAATAAATCAACTTCATATAAAATCCGAATTTATTTAAATCTTAAACATATAAAATATATCAACTTCATGAATTAGAAGTATGTTTTTAGAATTGCAATACGTTAACTTTTTTATTGCTTCAATTTGATGCTCTGATTCAATTTTCAGCATTTCAATAATCGGACAAATATTACACCTCCACGCTAGATTTTAAATAGAGAAATGAGAAGGTATCAAATTGAGGGGGCTTAACATAAGTGTTTAGACTTAAAAAATTAAAACATAATTGTTTTTTTTTAAAGAAAAAACTATCAAGATTTTTTTAAAAAAAAATCATAATAAAAGTAGACTGCATATTTAATTTATTTATACACACGTGTATATATATATATATATATATATATATATATATATATATATATATATATCACAGTCAAATAGTATCCGAAAAATGTAATATCCTTTTCCTTCTTATTGACATTATCTTCAAAATAAATGCATATGGATAAATTTGTTGGTTTTTTTATCATTTTATTATAAATAAATTAAATAATTTATAAAATAAAGTGAGTTTAAAAAAATTTCGTAAAATGTTGTAAAACGCTCGAGGGCCAAGAGTTTTTGTAATAAAAACGCGAGTCACCCACGCGTTTTTCAAATTTAATTAGAGTCACATGATTTAATTTTTTTTTTAAAGAAAAACGTCGTGCCCCAGGGCGTTTTCTTTTACTATACGTACCATGGGTATATATTGATGCATGGGCCTAGAGTTGTTATTCGAGCCGAGTATTTGAGGTTCGAGCTAGCTCGAGTCGAGCCGAGCTCGGCTCGATAACATTATCGAGTTAAAAATTGAGGTCGGCTCGACTCGTTAACGAGTCTAACGAGCTTAACGAGCCTAATGGAATTTTTATAAAAAAATTAGTTATCGAGCCTAACAAGTCGAGCTCGAGCCGGCTCGTTAGTAAATCGAGTATTTAACGAGCTCGAGCTCGACTCATTAAGCTAAACGAGTCGAGCCTTATCGAGCCTTAACGAGTCGAGCCGAGCCGAGTCTCGTTAAGGCTCAGTTCGAATAACAGCACTATGCATGGCATATTGGCATGGGCCGGTTGGCAAAATTGAACGAGGACACATTTTTTGGGTATAGTTTTACTTTTTTTATATTCTAAAATTCATATATCGAATTAAAATAAAAATGCTAATTTATTTCAAAATTAAGTTGGATACATTTTATTTGATAAATATTATTCTCTTCGTTCTATAATTTTTTTTTTTTTTCATAATGTTTCATAATAATTTTTACACCTTTAAAATGTACAATAATTTATAAATTTCACTCCCACAATTTTACACAAAATATAATTGATAGCTTTTGGACCTACATATACCCACGAGTCAAATTATCTTCAAGCTCATTGTAAGTTAACAACGAAATTGAAATAAACTTGAGAATTTTTATTGACTTAAATTAGATAAAGCTATATTTTAAGTTGTTCCAAATTAAAGTTGTAAATAGACATTTTTAGCTGACATTTTGAACTGATTAGTTTCAAGTTTCAGCGCAATTTTTAATATGTTCTTGTAATATTAGTTTGTTAAAGAAATTAAAAAATGATTGGATAGATTGTTTGCATATAAAATTGAGGGAATAAAGATTTTTTGGATTAAAATTGTACTGATACATTTTGATTTCGGTCCAATAAGTATATTCAAATTTTGAAAATGATCCTTTTACCTACCAAACAGCTCAACACACATTTAATTTTAATTTTCAATTTTTTTTTTAATACGTGACATTTTGTTTTCTTTTTATATTTTTTATATCAATTAAAGATTTATTTATATATATTAATTCATAAAAATTATGAATATAAGTTAAAATATTAAATAATATTTTTAAAAAATTGAAAATAAATTGAGAATAATATTTAAATTAGTAAATAATTTTTCATAAAATATGAAAAAAAAATAAGAAATCAAATAAATTTATTCTTAAATCAATTAATTACTAGAAAAAATTAATTAACTTATCTAATTAAAAAAAATCATTTTTCATAGACTATTTTCATCCATCTCTCAATTTTAGGAAAAACAAAATAGGTTGATCTGCTATGGACTCGAGTGCATGTTGTGCACCCTAGTCCATGTTGCACTTTTCAGTTACCGACTTACACTTTTTGGTAAATGGTGTTGCACTTTTCAATTATTAAACTGTATAAGTAATAATTGAAAAGTGTAACACCATTTACCAAAAAATGTAAGTCAGTAAACTGAAAAGTGCACATGGACTAGGGTGCACAGCATGCACTCGAGTGCATACCAAACAAAATTGTTTTGATAGGAAATCTAGGGTTTTTAAATAGAATATTAAAGTTTAAAGTGCAATTTAATGCAATATGGGTCTTTTTGTGGTTGTATGATAAAATAAAGGAGTGTAACATTTTGCAGCTCCAACAGGTGTTTGGGAAGGGGCGTTGTTGACAGTGCAATTAATTACATTTATCATCTCATGAATCATCTTAAATTACATTATCGGTGTATATGTAATAATAAAAAAAAAAAGATCGTTCCACAATTATTTATACACTTGGTTTATTCGTTCGTCTCAATTGTTTGAATATTTAAAAAATAAACTTTTTTATAAACTCTACATTTATCAAATTCATATATTTACACAAAATGTTACTCCCTTCGTTCCATACTTATGACTCATTTTATCATTTTTTGTATCCCTTACTTGATGACTCGTTACCTAAAATAAAAACATTTTTAAACAATCTCCTTAAAACATCACATTATTACAACAAATGTCATTACTTTATTACACTAAAAAGTAATTTTATTACTATTTATAAAGTTGAAAAGTTTTTACTACCCTCATTTTATCTTACACAAATTAATAAACAATTCATTTATTAAAACTCGTACCCAATTGATTTGAGTCATTAAGTATAAGAGGGAGGGAGTATTATTTTTACACTCAATTCAACTAATTTATTTCAATCCATTATATATATTTTTTTAAATTTGTGTTCAATTTGTGATGCAAATACTTTGAAACAGAGGGAATATTATAATAAAAAAATGTTTCATGTTGCAAAAAATGGGTATGAAACTATATCAAGTAAAATCTTTTCAAAACCTTTTTTAATTCAATAAGGGCATGTTTGTTTTGGGACTCACCCGTTTGGAGGTGGGATGTACGTACTTGTTCTACTTCGTGATTTTACATTCCAATTTTTCTATGGGTGTGTTTGATTTGGGATTGGCCCATCCGGATTTGGATGGGTCATCTCCATCCCATCCCTCTCCATCCAAATACCCATTCAAATACTCATTCACTCCTATAATACATCTATATACCTATTTTTATACAATCACATCACTCTTTTTTTTTTTCTTTTAATCACTCATTCTCTCTCCTACTTTTCTTCCACACATTTATTCTCTCTCCTACTTTCTTTCATACATTTATTCTCTCTCCTATTTGATTTGACATAAAGTTCTCCATCCACACCTATTTTTCAATCTCAATCCAAACACAATTTTTATTTAATTACTATTCATGGATTACCCATCCATATTTTTCCAATCTCCATCCTCATCTCATCCACCACCATCCCTAACCAAACAGCATCATACATCCTACTATTACATCTCATCCAACCATTCTTACACAAGTTACACAATTTGATTTGACATAAAATTACATCCCATCCTACTCAAAATCCCAAAACAAACACACACAATTACTATTTATGAAGATTTTTCCATCCAGGATTTCCCCCATCATACATAATCCCAAAACAAACATCCCCTAAGAAAAATAATCTCCATTTCATTCCATAATTAATTTCACACTTTTTTTTCGAGGTTTCACAATAACTTTCACCCTTAAAATAGAAAATTACTCCCTCCGTCCGCCTATAAGCTTCCCATTTTACCATTTTGGTCCGTCCGCCTATAAGCTTCTCATACCCTTTTTGGTATGTACTTTTTCTTACACATCACTTTATATCTTATTTTTTCTCTCTATCTATCTCCTCTTTCAATCACATCACTTGTACTATATCTATTATTTAATCACTTTTCTTAATCTATGTGCCAAAAAGTAACGTGTAACTTATAGGCGGACGGAGGGATTATTTATAAACTTCACCTTCACAATATTCTTAATTTTACACAAATGACAGTATTTTTTCTTCACTCTTTTCTTAACTTTTTACAAAAAAAATTACAAAATTAACTTTTAAAATCATCACTGTCTTCACTTTTTTTATTTTACGTGAAGTGATTATTTTGTGTGACACTTCACGTATAAAAAAAATCACGGATAAAGTAAAAAAAAATTTGTAGAGAAAATGGACAAGAATTACTATAATTGGTCATTTCTAGTCAGAAAATGAGGTTAAATGCGGTAAATTAACTACCCTGCCAGGCTGGCTGCCATATTACACTACCCAATAGTCATGGGCACTTGCGCCATTTCACATCTCTCACGTGACATGCTCTATCGGCTCATCGAATACAGACACGTTGGAGTTTCGCATTCGGCAACTTATATTTATCTTTTATCGATCTTATCTAGTTCTCACGTGCTTATCAATCAGCCGTCCACGTCAACATCATTCCCTCAGATCTGATCCAACGGCTCACCTCTCGTCTCAATCCATAACATCTGTTCGACATTTAACGCTTCCGCCATTTTAAATACCGGCACTGCGGCACCAGTCCATCAGTCGGCCTCTTTTAGCGAGTTCACTAGTAGAAAACCTTGCGCCTTAATTGCTAACCTGCGCCAGCTCTCTTAATCTGCGCCTATGGGGTTGCTTGACCACCTCTGGGATGATACCCTCGCCGGACCCCGGCCCGATAGCGGCCTCGGCAAACTGCGAAAGCACAATACCTTTAGCTTCCGATCGAACTCCGGAAAGGGTACGCAATTCTTGCTACCTTTTGCGGAAATGCGAAATATCTTAATATGATTTTTGTTTCTTTCAGCATTTATGTTAATTTGAATCATCAATCTGTCTATAATCGTTCAGCTAGTGTAGTTAATTAATCTGTTCACGTGATTGTTGCGCGAATTTTAATCGTAATCTAGAATTAGGGAAATTTACGGAGAACTGTGAAATAATTAGATTTGCATATTGATAATTTGAATCGTCTGTTTATAATCGTTCAGCTACGTGACTGTTTCGAATTTTAATCGTAATCTGGAATAATAGGAATTAATGAAAGTCAATTTGATAAAGTTATTTTGTGGATCCATGCGAATATTTGTTTCCAATTTAGGTTTAATGACTTTTCTGTTTTCCTTTAACAAGCAGAATCGGAAGTCGCCAATAATGAAAGTCCGTTTGTTGGAGACGGTACGGAAGATGCAACGAGGGTAACGAGAAGCATAATGATCGTAAAGCCGCCGGCGTTGCTAAATCCGAAAGACTCGCCACCGGTTTCTCCTGCCGGCGGCACACCTCCGGTATCTCCCTTTTCTGGTAAGCTTTTGTATCAAAACATAAATGACGGTCAACCGTCGTCGTTAGAATGCTCCAGGATATTAGCGAGGGTAAATAAGTCATTTTCTGACCTGATATGGGGGTAGTTTGGTCATATAACTCGACCTTTCAATAATGCATGGGGTAGACATGTTTATTGAGTTAGGTACACCTATTTGAACTTTAATTAGTGGAATCTTCTAGATCGAAAGTGACATATATGGAGTTCTGAGTGTAAAATACACCTCCTAATGAGTAATTGCTTAAGATTCGCCATTTTTATCTTTTTTCCTTCTTAATTAGATTTCTGTATAATGCATTTCTAAATTTAAGAGGCTTTTTTTTTTGGGAGATTCGAGTGTCTAATTAATTTTTCAAGATCAATTCAACTCCACTCTACACGAATAACAACTCTAAACTATTATTATGACTGGGATTAATGGTATTTACAGAATTACAGTGTACGTATTTGCATGATTAACACATAGCGAACACTAGAAAATGGGATAGTTTTATAAAATAAATTGGCTAGATTTCTCTAAAGTAGTTGTATATTTATGTGGAGCAGGAGGAGGAAGAGATGCATTTCGGTTCAGGCGGAAGTCGGGGTCGTTTTCGTACGAGAAGGCTAGTGGAGTTGGACCAAGGAGCCCTCGTCCTCCTTACGACCTGTGAGATGTGAACAATCGGGATTTTAATTTTGTTGATGCAGAATCTTGGTGAAGAGTTTGTTGATAGTGTAAGTAGGTTTGTACATATGCTTGTAGCTGCTTTTTGTTGAGTTGATAAAGCTAGTTGAGTGTTTAACTCGATCTTGAAACTATCCTTGTACCGTCATGCTCGCTTCATCCATGTATATAAAGGTTTTGTGCTTGTTAAATTAATACTCCTACTATGCTTTTCTTTTCTAATTAAATATATTCAAATAATTAATATTAGCAGTGTATAATTGATTATTTACTGGTCTAATTGCATTATGCTAGCTATAAACTATCATCTAAATTGCACTTAAATAATTATCGAAACTATTTTTTCCTTTTTTGCATCAAGTTATACAAACTATCAAACTTTTTTACACATAACCCACTAAATTAAGTTTTTAGGTCAAATTTCTCCCAACATACTTAATTTTTAAAATGATTCCCAACTACAACTTAATTTTTAAAATGGTATTTTTGACAAATCATGTACATCGAGTGCTAACTCATCCATTCTGCAACTAATTCACGAACTGTTTTTTCCCCAGTTAGTAATTTTTAGGGTTGAAGAAAGACTGAAAAAATGCCTCAATTTGTAGGTTTAAGGTGTGAGAGAGAGCGCTTAAGTTGTAAAAAGATTGCTAAATTTTTTAGAAGCTAGGTAGGTCGTGGTACACATGAATTTTTTGTTTATTTTTTTACATGTGATTAGTTAGTTACTCTTTGACTAACAACTTGTGTGTTGGGAAGACCGTCATGTTTGTCCTTATTAGGAGTAGATATACTATAGTAATATCTTACATTGTGAGAGTAGTGCAAAAAGAAAAAAGAAAAAAGACCGGTGAACATATACTCAAATTAATGTACTTAGTGATGAGACATGGACGTGCGGAGAGATGAATCACATACTAAAACAAATATGAACAATATGAATACCTAGTTTTCTTCCCCGAGAAATCCGTCAATGGTGAGCAACAGGTGTAGCTGGTCTTGGAACTGGACGACTTGCAATAAAATCGAGCATGAAGGGGTTCCAGCGATGATCCTCTGACGCTCAAGTCAGTTGGTATGACAAAGGTGACAATGAACAATAAATATCTTTAGAGAGAGAAAGTAATGAGATAGCAAAAAATAACTTAACCTTTAAGAAAATGAAGTTGGGGGGCTTTTATACCTTATTCGAGTGGGGGCAAAGAGGTCATTTCAAAAACTAGTGTTTGTTACCGGTTGGGCGCCACGTCATCGTACGGGTCTAACATGCCATTAATGCTCCGATAGTGCGCCCACCAATGTCAGGAGTTACTCTGGCATTCTGAAATTGTGTATGTACTTGTTTGTTTCATAGAGACAGGCATTAAGGGCTAAGCTACGAGTTCAAGATCAACTCCCTCTCTCTTAGCCTTGCAGATGAAAGGTCGGATCTTGTTAGCAGGAGAGCGTTGATTCAGCTATGCAAAACTCAGAAGAGAGGAGGAATATTCTAACTCTTTGTACATTCTCTGTCTCAGATCTGATAGTTTTAGGATAAGATGAACTAGTCCAGTTCAGGTAGTGTGGTGTTTAGTCGATTACACAAAAGACCTTGGAGGAAAGTGGGTTCAGATCTGGGTAGAGGTGAGGGGAGATTTCGATGGTTGACAGATCCTCCTTCTGGCAGGTCAGAGGAGATTCCTCCTCCGAGGTGGGTCACTTCACCCTACCTAGTTTTGGTCGTGTTAAGTTCAAACATTAGAGTCGGGTACATATGTTGTGCTTGTGTTCCATGGACATTTCTCCTCTGATTTTCTCAGAAGAGAAGGTAAATATATGTGCCGTACTCATAAATCGAATCTGAATGATATGACATCATTGTGTCATATCACGTAGACATGTTTTATATATTTTTTCGAATGCCTCATATAAATGTAGTTCAATTTCAATATTCATTTACTGATATATTTATATTATTTTAATCTTGTAAATGTAAATTAAATTTGACCAATTGGATGAGAATTGGTGGTCCATGTCTCTCTTTCTCTCTCCAAACCCTTGCCGTACGTAGTAGAAAATTAATTTGTTAAATTGAATTTTTCAATGATTAATAATTAAGTTCAATCAACGTATGGCCTACGGCATGAAAGTCTTGGAAAAAAGTCGTGTAATTATAAAGACATGGGTGAGAGGTAAGAGGTAAGACCAGCATGCAGACAAAGAATTAGAAAAGTTAATAGAAGTGTTTGCTAGGTATTGTACCCTTATTTTTATATAAAATGTGGATTAGAGATAAGCCAGCAACGTGTTCTTTCTTAGGGTTTAATTTCAACCGTGCATGATTGAATTAAGGTATGTTGAAAAACAAGGTTTGATTTATTTTTTTAAAGGTTCAATTGCTCAAAATGCTTTATGTAATATTATGAGAAATCACTACAAGAGAATAATGAAGTTCCGATGGTAAAACTACTAGCCAGCAACGTGTTCTTTCCTAGGATTTTTTTTATGGTATCATTGATTTCAACGGTAATTTCAAAAAACCGTTTGTTAATTAGAATAATTGCAAAATTTTAATAAAGATTCCGACGATAATTTTTTCATCTTAATTTGACTCTTTAATTACTAGTAGTGAATCAAGATCGTTCCAATTTGTACACCGAAAAATTCCAACACCTTGCAAATTTGCATATAAAAGACGTGAAAAAATGTTTACATATTTTCATTAAGAATTTGTAAGTTACAATTTGATAGTAAAAGGTTAAGGGAGTTGACTTATTTCATTGACTCCTTAAATTCCATTTTTAAGAAAATATTCTCAAATTTTAAAAAGATAAATGAAATGATAGTTTCATATCTTGAAGATATTATTTTATACTATTATTATCTCCAAAATTAAGATTTACATAATATATGACACTTAAATTTAATAAAATATAAGTGTGAAAGAAGAAAAATAGGTATATAAATGAGATAGTGTTAATAGTATGTGAATTATGAAGTTCTTTACATTATGTTTTTTTTTTCAAGTTTTCGAAATTTCTAATTTTTTAGATTACGTTTTTTTGTTTTTAATCAATTATGTTGTTTTATTTTTCATGTTTAATTTTAGCATCTTAACACGAGTCGATAACGTTGATTATTTTTTAACATGACACATCATATTTTATACTACCGTATCTTTAACCCGTGTTGATTTAAACTATGGTTATTTTTAACATTACACGTATTAATAAATTAGATACTCCGATAAAATGGAGTTAATAACATAATAACAATTGATTTGCTTGTCTGGGTTAGAAAAGTGCTCTAAATAATATTTAATAATATATTATTAGTATTAATTATTATATACACTCTTCGTTAAAAAATTAATTACACGTGTACAATGACATATAAATTAAAAAAAATACTCCCTCCGTCTCGGAGGAACTTGCACCCTTTAACCGGCACACATTTTAAAAATTGTATAAGAAAAAGTGTAATGATTGATGTTTTGAGGGGTAATTTTGTAAACTTTTATAAATAAAGTAAAGTAAGAAGTAGATTGAGTGTGGAAAAGTAATGACATATGGGTAAATATGAGTATATTTGAAAGGTGAGGGTTGTAAAAATATTTCATTTTATGGAGTGTGCAAATTGGTATGGAATTCTGAACAGTTCCCGTGGGTTGAACACCCTTTTCAAGGAAATATAGAATAAGAGGCACATTTAAAAAAGTGTGATTCTTCATTGGATTATAAAAGCCCACCCTTCTAAGATCTTTTCCTTCTCTTTGGGATCGAACATCAATTGCAACGACATCATATAAAGTGTGCAAATTTCTGTTGAACGGAGGGAGTACAAGATCAAATAAAAGATAGGTATTTTGAATAATTTAATAAGGTGTAAATAGAATTTAGTGAGGTAATGAGATTTTAAAAAATAAAATGATGTTATGCAGATATTTATTTTGTGTATTAGTTACAAATAATAACATGTACGGAGTAGTATGTAGATAATTTAGTAAAGAAAAAAAAAAAGAGATTTCTGAATTTGTTTGTAACTAGTCAAAGCATAGGTCAGGGTAAACAAAGATTGGGAAGAAACCCAGACTCAGACTCAGAGTGAGGGTTTCCTTTGAAATCAATTTTCCATTAATGTCTCAAAACTCACTGTGTTTGAGTTAACGCCAGATCAATTCAGGAATGAAGACTTACGACCGTTACTGCATCTTCTTCTTCATCGCGCTTTTCAATTGTATTCTCCTCAGAAACGCTTATGGTGAGTCCTTTAATCGCTACTCCTTTTTTCTTCAGTTTGGATTATTATACATCATTCGATTCGATTCACTTCCCCTTCATTAAGGATCAATTCTACTTGACTTGTCGTTCTTCGATCGTTTGAAAACTTATTTCGCCGCGAGGAAGAAAGAAATAATCGTAACCCTATGAAATGCTTCATTTGTTACTTGCCAAAACTCTGTTATCGATAGTTTGGAATTGTTTGATTTTTTAACTTCTGTGAAATATATGTGTCTGATTGGGTAAGTATTAGAGAAAAATCAAAACAGTATATAGAATGGCGAAGTTATAGATCCACGATTATTATGGTTAACTGGTATTGCGTTTGATATTGTTGTTGAGAAGTAGTTGCTGCACTGAGATAACATTAAGCTTGTACGAAACACTGCATTGTGTTATCTGATATGATGCTAGTTAATCTTGGCATTTCCTTTGGATCTTAGGCACGTCTGATCCACTCTAAGCTAATGTAAGCCCAATGATGCCTTCGATTACTACTGGCACCTTCACTATTTTGTAAACGGCAGGATCGTAGATTATTACTATTAAACTAACTGAAATACATGCTTCGTAGATAATTTCTGATCCAAAGTGACCTCGTGCTCAACAAACGTGGCTTCCTTCAAATGGGCTGCTCTCAAGTTTTTATCTATTTTTAACCTGATAAAAGTGACAAAGGCATACTCATATTTAGTGTTGATTGGGGTGCTATTCTTACAAAAGATTATCTTGTAATTGGTTGTGTAGCTGGAATTAAGGTTAGTGCAACCACTGAAATGCTGAATGATGTTTATGATTACTAGAATGTAGAATGGGAAAGGTCATCGAATGGTGGCCTTTGATTGTATTAAGAGTGGGATTGAAGGGCACCCTTGACAATATAATGAATAGTGCTGTATCAAAATCTCTATCTGTCTCTCTATTTTATTTGAGTTTTGAGAAGGTCTGTGCATTTTGAATAAAAGTATAACTAGAAGTATTTGTAAAGAACATTCCGTTTGAACGAAAAGATAATGAATTTTGGAATTTGTAGTTATTTTCCTTGCAATAGCACTGTCAACAGTTGAAAGCTCATTGAGTGCATCGTTAATTTCAAATACTTTTGCTTGAAGCAGGTAAAATAAGTGAAGTCTGTGTTTCACAAGGTGGTCGATTCCCCCCATTTTCAAATGAAGGGAACCCCCCAAAGAAAGCAAACAAAGGGCCCAGAGATCTGACACTTTGCAGGGTTTTCCGCAAAAAGACCTGCTGTGATGTAACTCAGACACACCCTGCTTTTGTATCCATCAGGAGACTTGCAACATCTGGAGAAGCCAGCCCAGAGTGCTTGCAATTATGGGAATTATTGGAGTGCTCTATCTGTGATCCACGTGTGGGGATACAGCGCGGACCTCCCCGAATATGTGCATCCTTGTGTGATAGAGTTTATGAAGCATGCTCTACCGCCTACTTCGCTGTGGATGCAAAATCACAGGTCTTTTTATAGTTTCTATTCTTCCAATTTTTTCAGGACTTTCTCAATTTTTGGTTCATCATGAATTACGATGCTTTAGTATTGTTTAAATCATTGTTGGCGTTTGAGTGCTTCACTGTACATTGCATTGTTGATTATGTTAGAAATATTAGTGCACAGTGTATATGCATTTGCCTGATGGTATGTTGCTGCTTTTTTTAGGTTTTATGTTTTTACCCATGAATCACTTTATCATTTTTCATTAAATTTGCTGATTGCACAATCTTGTTTCAGGATCTAGCACCATGTGGACTAAGTGACTTTGTTTGTGGTAGAGCTTCGGAGTGGGTCTCTAATGGAACTGAGCTCTGCCATGCTGCAGGTTTCTCAGTCAGGCCTTCTGATGAATCTGAAGCATGCTACGGTGGGAAGGGTAGTCTAGATTATATTGCGAATTCATGGAAAAGTTCAAATTCCGAGATTCTACCTAAAGAAATGAAAGCTTGGGTCCTCGAAGATTACAAGCAATGGATTGCAGATATACCCTTCAGTGAAAGAGTTTCTTGGGCTGTTGGAGGAATGGTTCTTACAGCTGGACTGTTGTTTGTAAGGTCAGGCATTTATTTTGAGGAATTATGTATTTATTTTGTATGTTTGGAATGCCCATCTTTGAATGATGTACTCTCTGTTCAATGACGATCTTGGAAGCATGTACCCTTTTTCGTTGTTGCATACTTGCATATCATTTGGTTTTCTAGATACTACAAAACCCTGAAATTTAGCCCAAATAGCCATGCCATCAGAGGAAATTCCCAAGGACTGGAGCATCTGCAATCATAAGTGGTCGTTACCTTCATTTTAGAAAAATTATAGAAATATTTTTAGAGCATCTTGAACCACTTCAATTAAATCAATTATTACGTTCATTTCTTTTTCAATGGCCTGGGTTGGGGTGGGTAGCCAGGTGTTAAGGTCTATAGTATTCTGGATATTGTCTTTTACTATTCTTTGGCAGTGAGCGTCCCCCATGCTATGTATCGGTATTATAATGTCTTTTTTACTCTCTTGAATTAGATGCTGTTGGTTATATTCAGATTATACGTAAATAGGTCATTTTCAGTCTAAAGGCTGACAAGCTGAAGGTGAGTTATCCTGTGTGAAAATATTCTGCAGTGGCTTATTGTAATAGTTCAATGGATAATGCAGTAGGCGAAAGACCCACAGTCACCGACATATCCAGCGCACTGGAAGGAAACTAGGAACAAAGTCGAATCCTACATCTCCTGTTAGCATAGGTAGCAGAAAGGGGATCGGAAGATGAATGTTGCCCTATGTAAATAGCTTTCGTTTGTTACAGGTAAGTCGCACAAAATTACAAAAAGAATCCTTACTTTTTCATGCCTATCTTTTCGAGATTCAATAATTTCTGTGAATTTTTTAACAGGGCACTTCTACAAACTGATGTTCTCTATTTCGACTTTGTGAATTATTTGATGGCTCGAGAGGTTGCCACCAGTTATTTTGGTTAGTATATGTATTCTGAAGCAGTGGTTTGACTTGATATGGAGCTATGTTGCCTTAACTACAGAGAAATACTTTTTAAATGGACAAACTTTTTGCTGGATATTTGACGTTGAGATTGGCTTAAATGTTGAGTATGTTAGTACTGAAGCCTTGTCAAGAGAAATTATGTTTCACTGCCTTTGTAAACTATATCATGACGGGTTTAATTACTTTTATCTTTACTTCATAAAAAGCATTGTGGAAGTGGGTATTACTATATCTATGATCTTATTGCAAGATTTATTATGAGTATGATGGTACTTTTTCTTGTCAATAGTATCTGTTTGATACGTCGCCGGTTGAAACCTCTCTCGAGGTATTCTAGAAACTCCGAATGAATGCACGGAATACACAAGTAATCAGTGAATATTACTGTGATTTCAATACACACATTCAACGTAATTACACGTAATTACAATGGTTTAGTCTGCTATTAATACAAATCCGGACTCTTACGAAATCCAGAAGTTTTGTAATTCTTATTAATAGTAGTACTGTATGTGTGTTTCCTTTAAATTTTTTAGCAGGGTGTTTATTGTCAAATCAATGAGTAGATTTAATATGAAAGGTTTTTAAACCTTGTTTTTTTAATATTGATTTTTAAATCCCTGAAACCTAGTACTTTGCATTTATTTTTTTAAGGTAAAATTTCAATTTATTGACAACTGCAATGACTTGGTGAAGAAAGCTTCTAGCAGCTCTCTAGCAAATAGATGGGTCCTACCCAATTGGAGGGTGATACCACTCATGACATACATGAACAATTAAACAAAAAGGGAAAGACGATATGATAAGCTTACAATTATTCACTTAACTCCCAAACACCGAGGTTGGCAGCGCCGGATACATGTTTTGCATCACTTCAACAATTAATCTCTCAAAGCCCAGTAATTGTTTTGGACCAACAACACACCAAATCACCCTCCTCATTACGTACCACAGCACCAAAACCAATTTGATTTGCATTTTAATAATAAAATTTTGTACCAACAGAAGTTTGGACGTGACGTTTAGGTGCTTGTTTGGTAGGCCCAGACAAGTTAACCTAGGTTAAGCCCAGTTAACATATCTAACAAAAATAGACCTCGATGTGTTAGTAATCAGTTGTTTGGTTGATAAATACGTGGAACACGATTGTAATAAGCTGTGCCACTATTCATGTTGAAATTGACGAAATTGTCCTCTTATTTTAATTCAAATTCTGTTTGTATCCCTTCTGTTTCAGCAATGGCGTTTCAACTTTCAAGCCCTGGACGAAAATGGACACCACACATCGACATGAAACTGTTCGTCGTCCTCAATGCGATTATGCGATGGGTAAACTAATCGACTGTAAAATTCCCTAATCTCGATAATGACATAAATATAACACAAAGAAAAAAAATTGTTTGAAGTTTCAGATCTACTTTATATAAATGTTAGGACAAACGGCGCATTACGATTTTACAAGAAAATAAGACCGGATGAAACGGCGAAGATGAGTAAGATAATGGCTTGAACACGGTCGAGGAGTGGTATTCGTAGAATCGCCTCCCATGGCACCACAGAAATCACGGGAAAAAAATTAGGGCAAATGAGAAATGCAGTGATTTTTTGCTTTAAATACCAAGAGGGTATATTAGTAATTTTAAAGTTGTTTGGGTTTACTGTACATTCGAGATGGCCCAACTCTACTCTGAGGCCAATTAACTCTTCCACAGTTGAACAGTTCTTGGACGCGGGCCCCAAAACTAACGCAGACCTTCACATTTCATACCAAAAGCAAGAGAACGCAGGTTAACCCAACTATCGGGTGTTAACTGGGGCTACCAAACGTGCACTAGGAGACTAATCTACATAATTGGTTAATGCGTATATGTTGCTTTAAATAATGTGCATTTACTTCACTTATTATTCAATAGATAACTTTTCGGACATGCATGTTGAACAATCATAACTGTACAAATTAAATTGTAGATCAATGGGCAAGTTGATCACAATTCAATCATTTTGAAAAATAGTGGAAATTACCAGGCACAACATAAACTTGAAATTGGCATACAAGAGAATTTATATAAATTCTCAGATCAACCAAGAAATAATAAACCATAAGTGCCAACTAATTTAAGGATTGTATATATCAATTACCAATCCAGGAGCAAAACTTTAATACATCCGGTTCACCAACTGATCAGATCAGTTTGTCTAAGTTCGGAAAAAATGGAAAGATAAAGACTCATTAATTGATCAATCCTCCTCCTCAGCCTCATTCTCAGCAATGTTGAAGTATCTCAATTCATAGACGCTTCGATCTTTGTTCGAAGATATCACACGGAGCCAATCACGAACATTATTCTTCTTCAGGTATTTCTTTGTCAAGTACTTCAGGTACCTTCATGAAACAACCAAGAATGGTGATTAAACATTAGAGCAGAGTGGACTACAAAAAGGGGAGAGATTAAAGAAAAATAAATAAATAATTAAAGTAGACAGCAAAAACAATGGCTTATTTAAATGTGTAGCAAGTAAACTGTAAGTCTGTAACCAAATGCTGCAATGAAATAGGGTACAACGCAGATTTTCAATCATTGGATTTAACTCAATCAAATAGTGAAACTGTAAAAATAATACAAACTACATTGTACCCCACTTGTACAAGGCCTGATCCAAATCACTCAAAATTACTCACCAAGAGAGGTCCTAACACAATAAATATTGTCAACAATCAAAGATCTTCAAAAAGCATCAAGATCAAAGTTCAATCAGTTAAAGTCATGCGTAGTCTGCGTCATATTCAAGGATTTTCCTTTTCCCAGTGCATTGATGATTTTAATTGCGTTTAGTACAGTTACCTTAATATTCATACTCCACAAAATCAATTTTGGAACCTAACTTTCCTTAAGAACTTAGATGCAAACCTAAGGCATAATTTTTTTCTCGAGTCTACAATTCATAATGACAGATAATTAAATTTCCTGATGATTTTTTACTTAGGAATTCTAGTACAAATTCAAGTAGCCTGAGACATCGAGAAATCAATTAACTGATACGTCCAAATCAAAAAAAAATACTGAAGGAGAAAATAATAATGGTCAAAGAGTAATACCTTTTGGAGAAAGTTTCATTGGCGGTGACGGAGATCTTGTTCTTGTCACGGGTGACGGTAACGGTATCGCCGAGAGCGCCGGGCTTCCCGCCGACCTTGATGCGCTCCTGGAGAAACTTCTCGAGCGAGGCGATGTCCATGATCTTATCCTCCACCGGCTTCGCGCAATCGATCACATATGTCACCGCCTTCTTCTTCCCTCCCTTCGGGGCCCCACCACTCGCAGCTCCTCCTTTACTCATCTTCCCGGTGAAGTGATATCCTAACTGGATTCAGTAAACAATGTGAGAAACAAAACGGCGTGAATGAACAGAATGAAGAGCAGAGGAAGCGAGCTTAACTGTACCAGTAGATGGAGCTGCGGCGATGAGAGAGAAAATGGCGACACTGATCGATTTAGGGTTTTTATTGAGTGAGGTTTATGTGGGAATGGGCTGAATCTGTGGGCTCTTATTTAGGCCAACGGTTTTGATTGTTGATCAATAAAGCCCACATCAGGCCCATTTATTTTCATTGAAAAAAATATGGTATGATCGAACGAACACTAAATCCGACCCGTAGTTGTAACCCGTTAAGCTTACCCGAACCCGCGAGGTTAAACCCTTTCAACATCTCTATAATTTATAAACCCTAACTTGAGATAGGATCGAAATGTTTCAGTTTTTTCTTCCAAAAATGGCTTTCGCTGTGAGTGATTGCGGTTGATCTAATCTCATCAGCGGTTTCAAGGTAATTTCTTCAGTCGAAATAATTGCAAGTTACTTATTTTTCTTTGGTTGCGATTCATTGCTAATAATCTCGTTCGGCTTTTTCCCAAATCTCTGTTACTCTTCGCTCTGTTTTTTATGATATTCATTTTTTTTTAGCAGCAGCAAACAAATTGAAGCAAAATTCGTATCAGGAAACCCCCAATTAACTTGTATAAAATCATCATGCATCGTCTCTTCCGTTCACGAGTGGCCGGCAAAAAAACAGAATTTATCTCAGATGTAAGCTTCTTTCACATATCATTCGAGTGTGGGTGTATTTACATGTATTTATATGGAGTATCTATTTAAACTGCATTACTCCTATGACATTTTATTAGCTAAAGGTTCGAATTGTCCATTGAACATGCATGATCTATCTATTGTTTGTACGGAATAAACAAGAAAAGAGCTGATCGATTATAGAATTGGTATAGGTACTTCATTTATTTCTCTATTTAATAAATAAGGTTGTTTATTTGTGAATTAACAGACGGCTGAAAGCAGCAATTCCAGTTTTATCTATCATAAAAGGAAGAAGAAATCACCCATCAGGTACCTTCCTGACAACCTGTTGTTCAAAATCCTTCTACATCTCTCAGCTCCAGATGTTTATTTTCCGGCATCCGTTGTTTGCTCGAAGTGGTGGCATATGAGTCATTCCCAGAAATTCATCTACTCACACCTTGAGAACACAAGTTATGGACTTATCTACCAGTCTGGACCCAATAGTTTTAAGTTCATCTCTATGAAAGAAGACAGAATTGACATAGATACTATATGGGGCAGATTCAGATGCCCACCTGTTATGAGTTGTAATGGTTTGTTTTTGGAGTTTCTATCCCTTAACGACGGTTGTTATGGTATACGTAACCTTTCGATTTTAAAAGGTTTAGCTCTCCCCCCATTTCCTCATAGGATTCGTTCCAAGTTTTTATGTGGCTTGGGATATGCTGCAGATTCCAATGAGTATAAAGTAGTTGTAACATATGGTTCTTCGAATGAAGAAAAATGTGCTATATTAACCGTTGGAATTGATGAATCGTGGAGGGATCTTTGTCTTGACAACTTATCTCCAACTGATAAGGGTGTAATAGTAATGAATTCTCCGTTGATTACCGAAGGTTTTATGCATTGGGAAGGGTTAGGCACTCAAGTTGTGACTTTAGATGTAGAGTCTGAAATTATGTACCCCTCCCCCCCACCTATCCCTAAAGTTTTAGGAGGGCAAGGCGGTAAATATTTTATGTCTACGGGAGTGTATCTATCTCTACTGGTTGCCCGTGGAAAATTGATGTGGGAAGTTTGGGAGAAGATAGTAGACAGTGAAGTATGGAGAAAGTTGCCTGATATTTGCTTGGAAGATCAAAAGGATGGCATTGAACGGCTTGGATTTAAGCATGATGATAGCGTTGAACCATGTGGCTGGTTGAAATATCCGGAGGTTTTAGCCTTGAGGATTTCTGGTCCCGGTGGATACTTTATCGTTTTCTACAATCTTGTTACAAATGAATTCAGGTCAGAAAAGTTGCCTACCTTTGGCCAGCTTCACAGACCTCTTGTTCATAAGAACAGCCTCGTATGGTTGGATGAGGGCTGCTCCGATCTTTACTCTAGCCATGCACAAGCTCTTCTTAGTCACCGTCCTAGTATGAGACGTTCCAGATCATTACCTCAGTTATGATTATATTAAAAGTAGGTTTTGTGTGAGACCGTCCCACACAAGTCTTTGTCTTTGTATTAATCTATTAGGCAGATGTTCAGTTCTTGTAGGAGTTTACTATATGCTAGACTGCTGTAGTTTACTATTTGTGGGAGAAGGTTTTATATGCACCAGTTTCTATGTGCAATGGATCTGCATTTTGTATGTATTTATAATATTATTAGTTGTTTCAGTAAAACGCACTCCATTGTTGTAGTAAAACCTATCCGACTTTTTTAGGAATTTATTTATAAATACATTTTAAGGCGTTCTTCATACAAATTGACCAAAAATAAAACACACGGCCTTTGGATTAAACTTGTTAATTTTCAAGTTCACGCTTAATCAAGATTGTAGTAAGAATTGTCTGAAAATCATTCAAGTTATAGTCAAGATTTGAAGAGAAAAATTAGGGGAGTTAAATTAGAGATTGTAGTCCATTAAGTTCTCGAGAGTCGAAAGAAATAAAATTGTATTATTATTTGACGTTATTATATTTGTTTCGAGGATTTGCAGTCAGACCAACACTCTACACACAATGTAGTGACTAGTGATAGTTTTGATTCGAATCCACCAAGGCACCAACTTTAGTTTTGGCCTAAGCAAATCGCTGTCGATTATGAAATATAAATTCTGAAAATAGTAAATCTAAATTTGAAAATATTTAGGTGTATAATAATATGATAAAAAATCAAACTTTGCATATAAATTTGTAGTGATGTATATAAGTTATAGTAATAATGTAACTCATAGTAACATTTTTAGTGAACTCAATCATATCAACACAATATAAAAAAATCAATCATTTAAGAGAGATAAATTTCGAAATAAATTATAAAGTCTACCAACTCTTGAAATCTCGAGTAATCAACATAAGTATTATGAAGCATTTGATCACTATTCAGATAATAAAATAATTTAACTTCATCTTAAATAAATACAATAAGAAATAGTAGTTAATTATTAGAATGATGAACTTATAATTACTAGAAATGCGATTGTGTGATGCACATTAATGTGCATACAATATATTATCTTTGATGAAAATTATATAATTAAATTTACATATGTAATTTTATTAGCAAATTTCTTATGTATTACAGTATTTACTTAATTTTAAAATTTTCATATGGTAAAAGAAATCAACCAAAAATATTCAAATCCAACAAATGCTCTAGATAATTTTAAAAAAAAAAAATACTTCGAACTACACAGATTATTGAAACTAAATTTTAGCAAATTGGGGCTTTTGGGCTAAACGCTAGTAGTAATATATTTGGACAAAAGAGTTGAATTTAAACAGGTCATGAAAATTGAAAATTCAACCATAACCTTGTTCTAAAGGGTGAGACTGATAGTTCAAACAAATGCAGTTCAAAACTAAATGCTCTTACTGCAAAAAGATTGGATGTACAATACAAGTTCTGGCTAGTTCCCAGAAAAGTTATAAATGAATCGTTAGGACGAAGAGAAAAACCAATATCCATACAATGTAATCACCGATCATTATTAATTTCTATGTATACAGACCTGTAGACCAAACGAAGCAGTCCTGGTTTCTGTCATAGTTCCTTGTAGGTGAATAAGAAATTGGTTTCCTCCCAACAGTCCATCTAATCCTTGGAGTAGGTGTCCAAAGGCAGAAACTTTGCATATCGTTCTGTAGTTTTTCCTGTAGCTTTCCGGTCATAATACTCGACCACTGCTGCTCCAGCCAATGCAGCCAGTGTTAGAGCTTGCGCGTGCAACCTGTATTTTGAAGGCATAGTAGTTCGATGAAATCAACAACTTTTAAACCATTGTATATTTGTATTCACAACATAAAAGAGAAGTGGCAAATTTGATGATTGTAATGTAATGGAAGCTAGCAAAAGAGAATAACTGGCCATTTTTATTAGCACCAGAATATTGAATATGAATATATGATCTTTTAGTAGTAGTAGAATAAGTCAAGCCAAAGCATTGCCCTTCCCTATGAACATTATTCAAGAACCACAAGCTTGATTTAAAATGATCCCCCTTCTTCCCTAAAATATATACCAGCAGAGCCCCATTCAGGTTTGTTACACAACGAGAAGCTTAACGAAGGAAATATATTTAACTGATCCTCTTCTTAAAGCTTAAAAAGGTTTGTTTCAAATAATACTGTATCATAAACTTAGAAAACATATGTGGTTTCTACCAAGAACCAAATCAATTGTGTTTGTGTGTATATGCAGCGCAGAGAAAGAAATTCAGTGTATTTACCAGACTAATTCGATGAAGTTAAAAGTGATTGTTCCAGAGAAAGGAAACCAGCACTATATTGAAATGGATAGCTAAAATATAAATCTTAAAATTGAAAGCCTACAAAAGTTTAGCACATTTGGTTATTATCGTCACTTGCATCAAACAATGTAACTGTGAATGTTCAATTATGAGCACTTAGTTTGTATATGTAGCGCAGAGAAAGAAACTCAGTGTATTTACCAGACTAATAATTCGATGAAGATAAAAGTGATTGTTCCAGAGAAAGGAAACAAACACTATATTGAAATAGATAGCTAAAATAGAAATCTTAAAATTGAAAGCCTGCAAAAGTTTAGCACATTTGTCTATTATCGTCACTTGCATCAAACAATGTAACTGTGAATGTTCAATTATGAGCACTCAGTTTGTATGCAAAAATTCAAAGCTCTCACAACTTAATAATCATGATGAGGCATTATTTACACAAGAACAAAATCATCTAACAAGACGTATTGACAACATTTAAGGCATAAAAACATTAAAAATCACCCAGAAACACAGTGCATCAATATCAGACTTTAAAAAAACTTGAAACAATGAAGATTAAACCGTAATTCGAAAGAAGTGGATAAATTAAAGTACCTAGCGTGAATGATCTTAACACTAGCTTTGCCAGGTTGGCTCCAATTGTACGCCAACGATCCGATTACACCGCTAGCCCATAAACTCCCTAAAAAAATCCATGACAAATCGCAAACGAATCAGACGGAATCTAAATTACTTATATTTGAATGGTACAGTTAACGAATCACTTCGGACGAATTTCAATGAATTAAGCGATTGAATTGCGGATGAAGGAGCTTACCAACGGCGCGAAGCTTGTGCTCCACGACCCATCCCCTGGCGGATTCGAACTTGGATTTGAAGGCGGAAGATTCTGCCATTTTTTTCTTCAACAAGAAGGATGTGGTGACGGAACGAAATAGAAGAGATTACAAAACTGGTTTTCGATCGAGGAATTCAACCTTGTTTTTGCAAAGTTGATTGAAGGAATTGAATATATACAGAGTAGCATAAGCGTGTTGGAGAAGAAAGAGCGAAACCGAATTTTGCTAGCGATAATCTATGGGCGGGCGGGCGGGCTTTGTAGGTGGCTGGTTTTGAAAATCAAAGAGTTGTTTCAACTTTCATTTGGGAGTGTTTGAAAATAATTAGGTCAATTTAAAGATTCTACAGTTGGTTTTGTACAATTTAGAGGAAATATTTTTTTTAGTCGATTCCAAAATAAATCCTTTAAATTTTTAACTTTACAAAATACATCTTATATCTTACAAACTATTAATTTTAATCATTTTTAAAATCTATTTTAGTCGTTTAAGTTTAAACTTCAATTTTAATTATTTAAATATAATAAAATCTGAAAACTTTAATAAAATTTGAAAACAAAAATACTGATTTTAATGTATATTTTTTTAAAATATCATTAAAATATTTTTTGAAATTAAATTAAAACATCATTAAAATCTGAATTATGCTCAAATTCTACCTAGTCATTTTTCTCTAATTAATTAAAAATATCAAAATCCAAAAATAAAAATAAAAATATATACTAAAATCTAAAAATTTAAAAGAAAATTATAAATATGTATTAAAAAAAGGGGCAACTCCAACTACCCGATCATATTCTCCAAATGTAAATTATATGATTTATATAATAATTTATAATTTACATCTAGGAATATGATAAGGGTTTAAATTAATCTCAACTCGATTAAAGCTCGTTTGAGTTCGACTCATATAATTATCAAACAAACTTAAATAAGAATTTCAAAACTAAATTAAATTAATTGAAATGTGTTTTTATATAATTTAATATTATGTTTGTCACAGTAATTACTTATAGAGTTTAAATTTAATTATACTTCTGTTCAATTTAGTTCGGGAAATAATTTTTTAGATGGGAGGTCTACGGATACATAAAATCTCGTATAATCTCGTTCAATTTATTATATAAATCATATAATTTACATTTGAGAAATATGACAGGGGTAGTTGGAGTTGTCCCATTTTTTTAAACATATTTATAATTTTCTTTCAATTTTCTAGATATATATTTTTACTTTTATTTTCGGATTTTTATATTTTTTATTAATTAGGGAAAAATGGCTAGATAGAATTTGAGCATAATTCAGATTTTAATGATGTTTTTATTTAATTTTAAAAAATATTTTAATATTGTTTTAAAAAATATATACATTAAAATCGGTATTTTTTTTCAAATTTTATTAAAGTTTTCAGATTTTATTACATTTAAATGATTAAAATTGGAGTTTAAACTTAAAGGATTAAAATAGATTTTAAAAAGGACTAAAATTAATAGCCAGTAAGATATAATTAAGATGTATTTTGTAAAATTAAAAATTTAAAGAATTTATTTTGAAATCAATCAAACTTATAGGATCCCCTACAATTTATTGTAAAAATGAGAGCTTGTCTCTTGTGTACAACTTGCCCGGTCACGGATGAAACGTATGACCGAACCGAACTAAAAAGTGACATTAGTTTTAATTAAAATATATAAATTAATACGGAGTATAATTAAATAATATTAATTATATATAGTAATCACATACAAATGAAATTTGACAATATATTTAATTAAAATGTGAAACTATTTTTAATTAAAAATGTCAGTCAAGTATACAAATTTAAAATATGTATACCAGATGCACATGACCCTTGGGCCTTGGTGTAAGAATTGTATGGCCCGAAATATTATCAAATATTTTGACAACAAATTAATTTACACGAGACCTCATAAAATGAGATGACCTCTCATCAGTCATCACAATCAGAATCCTAATTTTAAAATAAAACGAGGTCTAAATATAAATATGAAAATGTTCTATGACTTTATCTTATGATAAAACCTTTTCATGCAAAAGTCTCTTTAGCACCATTTGATTGAGAATGGAAATGGGGATGGAGAATGATTAGACTATTCAACAGAGACCTACTACTCGATCTATTAAAGTTCGATTCAACTCATTTAATAAACAAGTAATTAATGTTTTTTAGAAGTTCATTTATTTTAATAAGTTGCACTTAAATTTTTTTTTTTAGATCTTTTAAATCCATCAAGCTGCCTAGGGTAATTTTCTATTAGAGTCATTTCACTCCTACTTTTCTCTAATAGAACCTAGCTATATTTTTTTTTTCTAATAGGATCAAATTGGACATAAATAGACCAATATGCCCTTTTAATTTAATTTTTTTCGAATTAATTAATATTAGTCAAACATTTAAAATTTTAAATCCTCCCTATAAAGAACATTTAATTAGCTTTCAAATTTCAAATCATTCCTAAAAAGAAGGTCTTCACATTTAATTGAAATATTTCACCTTCCAAATTTAATCTGCAAAAAAAGTATACAGTTATACAACAATAAGTGAATGAGATAATGCGTATTAAAGTGCATATAGATAATTTTGCATAAAAGCATGCAAACTAAAGTGCATTCTAAACATATGTATATTGAAATTCATGTGAATTACGTCCAGTATTATGCAAACTAAAGTGCATTTCGACAATTTTGCATAAAAACATGCAAACTAAAGTGCATTCAAAACATATGTATATTGAAACATAAAATCAAGAAAATCCTAAGGGCATGTTTGTTTTGGGACGTAACGTCCCTCGTCCTTGTTCTACTTCGGGATTTCACATCCGAATTTTCTCATCCAACTACACTCATTCCTAAAAATACATATACATCCTACTATTACATCCCATCCAGCCACTCTTACACAATTTGATTTGACATAAAGTTACATCTCATCCTACTCAAAATCCCAAAACAAACACACACAATTACTATTCATCAGGATTTCCCCATCCAGGATTTCCCCCATCCCACATAATCCCAAAACAAACATACCCTAAAGTAACTCCTTCACTTATGTGGAGAAATAACCAATTATATTTTCAAAAGCAAAAAATTAAATTACGATGGCATATGCGAAATTAAATAAATGATGGAATTTAAGATATGAATAGTGCCAGTGGCGGATCTAGGATTTTAGATTCGGGGGTACGAAACACTTTATATCATATAACTCGATGCAAAAAAAAATACATAACTTGAAAATCAAATTATAAATACAACCGAGTTCGTAAAATTGTCATTTTTTTGGATGCGATATGTGGCATCATCATTGAAAATTTGTAGAAACACATCATTTTTAATAAAAGTAATCAATCAATCATTAGATACAGATCATTCACCGATTTTCACCGTTTATACTTTTTTATATATTGGTTGGACGTCATTAAGGAAGAAACTAGCTAGGTGTACCATTCAACATTTTTTTAATTGAATTGATAGTTAGTGGGTGTTTGCAAGCACTAGTATGTGCTTAAAAACACTTCTATTTTAAAATATAATCACTTTTGGAGTGTTTGGCAACACAACTAAGGGTGTGTTTGCAAACAATAGTAGTTGATTCAAAGTGATTAAAGTTGATTTTTGTAGTAAAATTGAAAGTATATAGTGTTTTAAAAATAAGCACTTCTAATCAATTTTTTAAATGTTGTGGTGTATGCCATACAAATCACTTTTTTATAATTTTACAAAAAACGCCCTTATTACATTTGAATAAATAATGGGTAAAAATAAAATATTATTTAAATTGTTAGGGTAAAATTGTAAAATTAGTGAGTGTAATGATTAGAAGCACTTAGAAGTTATTAGAAACATGGGGAGGGGTGCTTGACCAAAAATGCTTTTAAGTAATTAATTTAATCACTTACTTGTGTTTACAAACACTTCAAAAGTGATTCTATTTAAAAAAGAAGTGTTTTTAAGCACATAATTTTGTTTGCAAACACCCACTAAGTGATTAAATTAAGTTGTTAAAAGTGATTTTGGTGAAGCACCCCTCCACCTACTTTTAATAGCTTCTATGTGCTTCTCATCATTGTAGTAACCAATTTTACATTTTTGCCCTCACAATTTAAATAATATTTTTATGTTTACCCATTACTTATCCAAATGTAATAAGGGTATTTTTGTAAAATTATAAAGAAGCTATTTGTTTTGCAAACATCACAACATATACAAAATTGATTAAAAGTGCTTAATTTTAAAACACTATCCATTTTCAAATTTATTTCAAAAAATCAATTTTAATCAATTACTATTGTTTGCAAACACACTCTTAGTAATAAGATTACAACTATTGTTATTACTATAAAAAAATTCACAATCGAAACAACAACTTATTAACAATTTTATCACAATTAATTAATTTAATATATATAACAATAATAATATATATATAAATCCTAATTTTTTTAATTAATGTTGAAGTAGAAGAATTGGGTTGGACTCAATTTATTTTCTTATTATTAATAAATGTAAAATATTTTTATACACTAAAATTAAAATTAAGGTACAATATTTTTTTATATGGTATATTAGTAAAAAAAAAATAATCAATTTTGGAGGTACAGCTGTACCCCCAAGTACCCCTCTCCCTCCGCCACTGAATAGTGCAGGAACAACAATGACTGCATATGACCGATGAAATCAATGATTCATTCGGTTATCTGAACAATAATCAAACAATGAAAAACAAAAGAAAAGTATAGGATACGTACGCTGTAGAGGAATCTGGATCTAATATCAATATGAAATTTCTTATTCTGATTTCAGTGCATAATTGAAACTGACAAATTGAATTTGAAAATCGAATTTGGGAAATTTCTTATTCTGATTTGAGAAACAGTTGGATTTGGTGGAGGATTTTTTTTGTTTTTGTTTTGTAATGATTAAAAGATGAGATAATGATAAGAGATGGTATTAGGACACTAACATCTTTAACCCTATAGAGAATTCACCAAAAAAAAAAAAAAAAAAAAGAAAGAAAGAAAGAAAAATAATTTGAAAAGGGATTTGGTGGATGATTTTTTTTGTTCCGATATTTGACACAATGATTAGAAGATGAGATGATGACGATAAGAGATGATATTATGACACTAACATCATTAACCCCAGAGAGAATTCAAAAAAAAAAAAAAAAACTTGAAAAGGAATATTGTAGTTCCATGTTGATTGATTATTAAAAAATACATAAATATTTTCATAGATTTGTGTTTTTGGTTTATATTCCAAAAAAAGAATAGCATTTCTGATTGAAACATGGCAAAAGAAGAGGGGTAAAGTTTAGTATGCACTCGAGTGCATGTTATGCACCCTAGTCCATGTTGCACTTTTCAATTTTACTGACTTACACTCTTTGGTAAATGGTGTTGCACTTTTCAATTATTACTAAAAATATTATTATACAGTTTAATAATTGAAAAGTGCAACACCATTACCAAAAAGTGTAAGTCAGTAAAACTGAAAAGTGTAACATGGACTAGGGTGCATAACATGCACTCGAGTCCATAGCAGACCAACCCAAGAAGAGGATACCTAAAATGAGACGTGGCTTATATGGAGAAACTTTTTTTTTCTTTTTAATATATACTCGGGAAACTCCAATTTTGCAAGTGAGAGTAACAAGGGTAACAAGTCAAAAGTATTAGTTTGCTAGCAAAAACAATCAGATACTGAAGATAGATGAAGAAATTAAGCAACATTCCTCTCAGACGATGAAGAACTTTCTTGGTCCGAAGACTTCGGATTTGTAACAATCTTCCACTCCAATCCACCATCTTCTGTGTCCAATAGATCTCCCACCTTTACTTCATTTCTGAAGCTTTTTCTGCTTCCATTCAACGATCTTGATTTAACTGCGTTGTACCATCGGAAAGCAGGAGCAATCGAATTTCAATGTATAATCGAATCTGAAAAAACTGAATTTGAAAATCGAATTTGGGAAATTTTCTTATTTTGATTTCAGTGCATAACAAGAATCTGAGAAATTAATTTTCGAAATCGAATTTGGAAAGTCAGGGAATTTCGGGTAACATAAACTAAATTCTAGGAATTGAATAGCTCCAACTTTTATGGAATTTAAAAAATAGAGTTAGTTTTTATTCACGAAATAATTTAAATAATTAGATTAAGGGTATTATGGGTTTTTTTGCTTTAATTTAACTCTATTAGAAAATTATTAAACTTGGTGTTTCTGTTTGCTTAAGGGGTTTGTAATAATGACTCTATTAGGGAATAATCTCATATTTTTTTTAAAGTGAGTGAATAGTAAGTATGAAAGGTTTTATGGGACAGAGGGAGTATGATGTAACCTTACATCAAATCAATTGTGTATGAGTGTGTGATGTTGTACAATTAAGATGGATGTCCACATTCTAGATATCCATAATGCTATGTAATGACCATTTAACCCTCAATAAAATTTGACATTTATTTTTTTGTCAGAGATATTTTAGATATTTTGATTGAAATTATTACAATTTTAATATTCAGATTCTAAACAGTTAGCATCACCAATTATCGTAATAGTAGAACATATATATATTTTTATGGATGGATGTAGTTGAATGGTGAAATTCGATTGTTTAATCTCGAGTTAGAACAAAACGAGAAACATTAAATTCCACTTTCAAACGTGTGAGTCCCAAAAGAAACATGTCCTTCAGCATTTCAAACTTTTAATTAATTTGTGTAACTCTCCATTCCGAACCAGGACTCTAGAAGTTTATAGAGTCGTATAGTACTAAAATTTATTCGTCATAAAAACATTTGTATTCCTAAGTAACTTGTCCGGGTCATCAGAATTTCTCTTCATTTAATATAGTGGTTTCATTCACAGTGGAATGTAAATTCCTTAATCTCAACAAACTCAATATGCTTGAAACAAACAATCTAGGAGGAAGGAAGAATACAGTCCGGGTTGCGACTCCTGTGACTTATATGAGACTATCTTTTTGGAGTTTGGTCGTGTATATGATCTATCAATTTATAATTTTACAATTTAATTTTGAATGAATTTAAAAATAGTCCAACATATATAGAAAATAACGTTTTTTTTTGTCATAAAGTTTGAAGTCTGAGATAAAAAAAAAAAAATAGCATTATAAAAACAGTGACAAATAGTGACATGAGATTAACTTATGGTGGTATGGACTTAAAAGTGATGGTACATGCTAAATTAAATTGTGGTACGAGCTTAACATATAATGATACGAATTTAATGTATGAGATTATATTTTTTTTAGTCCATTAAGTTTTCATGTTTTTGAATTTATTCCACCAGATTACCACTTTTTGAATTCAGTCCATTAAGTTTCGATTTATTTTAATTTTGGTCCAATTACCTGCTACAGCATGTTTTGCAGGTCATTTTCTAAAATACACCACACCCCATAAAATGTTATACACACCCCAAACGTTAAACACACCACATTAAAAATTTTAAAAAATATTTTTTATTATTATAAACACCTCAATTCTTTAGTATTTAATAAATTTTCAAAAATAATTAAATTAATATGAAAATTGTAAATAATTAAAACCTATAAAAAATCGCTTAAATCTTACAAAATTAAACAA
This sequence comes from Galeopsis tetrahit, assembly GCA_963675135.1. Taxonomy (NCBI): domain Eukaryota; kingdom Viridiplantae; phylum Streptophyta; class Magnoliopsida; order Lamiales; family Lamiaceae; genus Galeopsis; species Galeopsis tetrahit. The sequence goes on from OY776132.1 coordinate 71,080,559, forward strand.
ATTTAAAAAAATTTAATTAATTTAATTAGTTTAATTTGAAGATTTAGTTGATTTTTTACTATTTTTAAATTTAATTTAGCTTTATTGTCGACATTTTATAGAAGTTAGAAGATAAATAAAACATTAATAAAACATTGGAGTTTTAAAATTTTTTTATTTTATTTTTCTTTTATATTACATGAACCTACTAACACCTCATAAATAATATATACACTCTTAAACACAAAAATTAAAAAATAAATAAAATAAAAAATATATTTAATAAATTATCAAAAATAATTTAATTAAAAAAAAGTAAGAATTCAAATTAATATGAAAAATATAAATAAAATTTATAAAAAAATACATAAATCTTAAAATTTTAAAAAAAGCTAAAAAAATAATTAATTTAATTATTTTTTAAAATTTAGTTGATTTTTTAATATTTTTGAAGATTTTTTAATAAAAATAAAAATAAAAATCTTCAAAAATAATAAAAAAAATTAACTAAATCTTCGAAACTAATTAAATTAATTAATTTTTTTTTTTTAGCTTTGTTTGATTTTTGAAGATTTAGACTATTTTTTATAGGTTTTATTTATATTTTTTTATATTAATTTTAATTCTTACGTTTTTTTATTTAATAAATTTTTGACAATTTATTAAATAGAAAAGAATTAGGGTGTGTATAGTAATAACAAAAAAAAATTAAATTTTAGTGTGGTATATTTAACATTGAGGTGTGTATAACATTTTATGGGGTGTTTTAAAAAATGACCTGATAAACCTGCTATAACAAGTTACTAGACCAAAATCAAAATAAATCGAAACTTAATTGACTAAATTTTAAAAGTGGTAATCTGGTAGACTAAATTCAAAAACATGGTAACTTAATGGACTAAAAAAAATATAATCCCTTAATGTATATATGTCGATACATACCTAAAATTGAAGGCACAATGTGAATTAAGTGATGTTACATGGTGATACAAATTTATCCACATGAATGATGTTATGTGCTAAACTTTATTCAATAAATAAAGGGTATAATTGGGTTTTTTATCAATTTATTATAAATAAATTAAATATTTTATAAAATATGGTGAATTTGGAAAGTTTTAACAAAATATAGTAAAACGCGAGGCCCCCACGCGTTTTTCAAATGAATTGTAGTCTGCAAAAAAAAAAATATTTTTTTATTAAAAACGGTCCGTCCCTGGGCGTTTTTCTTATATATATATATGCATGTGTGTATATACTATGCATGGCATTGGCATTGGCATGTTAAATTGGATTAACATGGTATTTCTCCAATTATACCTTACACACATGATGAATACGGTTAAGTTTTTAAAATTCACATATCAAATTTAAAATTTAAAATAGATATGTTAATTTATTCCAAAATCAAGTTGGATACATTTTAATTAAAAAAATATTATTCTCTATATTTCATAATATTTTCACACATAAAATGAAGAATTCTTATAAATTTCACTTTCACTGTATTCATATATTTATACAAAATACCATTGTTTTTGGACCCACACATATACAAAAATCATTTTTTTTTTACTTTATATATTACGGTTTGTAAATTTAATTATTTTTCAAAACTCTACTCATTATTACAGTACATTTTATTTATTAATATGTGATGCGTCGAAAAAGAACACTTACAGATGTCAATCGTTCTTTTACGAGCACTGCTAATCACAAATTAGAATCACGTGTTTATCCTTGGTAATCCTCACGAAAATCTCCTTGAGCATCCCAAAATAACCTGCAAAAGTACGCCGGAGGGGGGCTCCGGCGTATAAGCTCCGACGCTCAAGTCAGATTCAATCGTAGGCGAAATCAATGAGGAATTCCCCTGTATGTTTAGGGAAATTCCGGCGAATATCGTGGAGTTTCTCCTCCAATCCGTGTATATTTCGTGTAAAAGTATGTAAAGTATGTATCTGTTAAAGAACTTAATTAAGAATATGGAAATAACCTTGTTTATATACCTGGCCCCTCTCTGCGGAGAGGGGAAGACTTATTCTCCCTGTATTCTCGGCATATCCCTAGAAATCCGGCCTCAAATCCCTAAGGACTCGGCTTATCTCCCTGAAGACTCGGTTCTTCAGCTTATCGGCTCCCATTTTAGTGGGTTTGAACTGTTCCTCTTGACTTGGTTAAGAAAGACGAACTATTCGTTCCATATTTGGGCTGGATCCTTCCAGGCCCCAGGGCTATTAACTTCTCCAAATATGGGCCAAAGGCCCACCACCCTGATATCTCTAATTTCCCTACTTAAGCCCAGGGGTGTATTAATCCTGTTTCTTCGAGTATTGACCTAATCACAACTATCATAATTTATCCCGTTTCCACGTGTCGACTTCTCAGAGAGTGACATATTTATCTACATCAACCACTCCCCCTTACTCTCATGAAAGGAATAATTTTTAGGAGAGTAGGAAAACAAATAATATTGAGATAAATACCAGGGGAATATTTCATTCCTAAAATTTAATATATCCTTCGAAATATTTGTATTGATTTGATTCCCTCTAGTAATAATTACCTCTGGAAGGCGTCAGGTCCTTTGCGCTTCCACACGCAACCGCGCCCTCGAATCCCGTAGTCACGCGCCCGTTCCTAACCCAGCATCAGGCCGCCGTTTTCCCTTCACGCGTCTCTCGATTGGGGGGAGCATTTAATTCTCCTCGATCCTCTCCTTTCTCTTTCCAGCGTAATCATTCAAAACCTCTTTTTTCCACCAAAAATCCCCTTTTCCTTCTCTCAAACTCATCCATTCTTCATCTTCGTTTCTACTTCTGCGAACTTAACTCCTCTAAGCACGTTCAGCGGCCGTTCCGTCACCATTCTTAAAACCGACTTTCTCCAGGTATCTATTCCTTCCTTTCTTCTCTCATTTACAATATCCGCATGTCATCCTCTTCAGACTCCATTTCCATGGAGAGTTCTACTTCCGATTCGCTTCCCCTATTTCCCGTAACTGATCAGGCTTTGGAGGACAAAATTTCTGGTCCTTCGATTCTCACTCCCGAGCGCGTAGCCGCTTTTCTTCGTTCGGGGATTTTTCCCGGCGATTATTCCGTTAGGGCTGCCCATGAGAAAGAGCGTCCTAACTTTCCAGGTCAAAATACCTTAGCCTTTTGGGAGGCTCAACTAAAAGCGGGTCTTCGTTTCCCAATCCACCCTTATCTTTGTGAAATTTCCACTTATCTCCGTATACCTTTGAACCAATTTACTCCCAATGCCATACGTGCGATGTTAGGTTTTTATATCCTAATGAAGGGAAATGGTGGGGATCCTTCGGCTCAACTCTTTCTTACCCAGTACGTATGCAAGTTCGCAGACGGATTCTTTTATGCTAGTGGTCGTACCTCCAGGACCGGCAAGTTCATGGAAAAGCTCCATGAGGGGGTTCAGGACTGGAAAGACTACTATTTCTTTGTCACAAATCCTCTTCCTTGGGAATTTCCTCATGAGGGATGGATTTATGAAAATCCTGGGGTACCTCGTCCTCCCCTTTCAATTTGTTCTTCTTTAAACCTGGATGTGATGAACCACTTAAACGATCATGTCTCTGTTCATGGCTTTTTTGATGTAATGGGTATCTGTAAAAATCCTAGAGCTCTCTCTCATTTTGGTTTTGGTCGCCCCGATTACCCTTTAGGTCCCGATGATGGTAATACCATTTCCTTTTTCTGAGTAGTGTCTTCCAAATTGGAGATGTCTTGTTTATTTAATGTCGTTTCATATTTCTTTGTGCAGCTATGAGTTGGTTAACTCAGATTTCGCGTGATGCTGCCCCTCTCTCAATGGTTAATAAGTCTCCTGCCCCTGAAAGTTCTTCGAAGGCTCAAATTCCTCCTTCCCCTGTGAAACCTGCTGCTGGGTCTGTTGCTAAGCGTACCCGTTCCTCTACCGAGAAAGCCATGGTTTCTACGTTGCCTCCTGTCTCCGATGCTTCCAAGAAGAAGAAGTCCAAGACCAAATCCTCTCTGCCTAATGTTGCTTCCGATGATCCGGATGAGATTAATGTCGACCATCTCTTGGCTTTCATAGAGCGTTACACTCCGACTCCTGCCACTGAGGCCCTCAATGCTCTGTCTTTCGGAGAGCGGGTTGTGCATGCTGCTCACAGCTTTACCCAGGTATTCTCTTCATGCAAATATATTTCTAAGTAGTTTTAATAAGAAAGAGCGTACTTGTCTTACTTCTTTAGATAATTCATTGTGTAGTTTGGCCTCTTGTTCTCCAACGTGTCTGAACGAGCCCTTCAGTCCCTTCAGCTGGTGGATGACCTCCACAGCCAGGTAGAGTTGGAGAAGGTGAAGAGGGATATTCTCGAAGCAGAGTTACATGATGCTAACCAAAGGTGTAAAGTACTCCAGACGACGCTTTCAGGGGAGATTTCTTCATTGAAGAAAGAGTTTGGTAAACGGGTGGAACAACTGGAAGTCACTCTTCCTCAAGCTGGTATGAATTTGTGCTTGGACTCCCTGTTTACCTCTGCCGCAGGTCAACAATTTCTAGGTACCTTGCATCAGGAGTGGCTGGAGGCCTTTCTTCAGAGTAGCAGCTTTTTGGGGGCGATGGGTGCATACATCCCTCACTTCATTGATCATGGATTTTCCAATGCTGTGGCTGAGCATTCTGCTCCTGGCTTTAATGGTCAATATACTCGTGCCCTCCGGCTAGAAGAATTGGACACTCCTCCCAAGTTCCCTGGAGATGCTAAAGAAGACATCAATACTCCATGGTGGTTACTTGGGATGAGGAAGGCGATCTTGGAGTTGAAGGATGCTTCCCTGAAATTAGATGATCTTACGCCAGCGAGGGATATACCTTTCCCTATCCATGTGGAAAACCTAACTCCAATGGCTACTGTGGCAGCGGATGCTCTGATGGAGAAGGCAGAGGGAGGCGGTTCCAGTGGGCGAGCGGAGGAGACTGGAGCAGGCTCTGAGGGGGACAATGATATTCCCCTCTCTTGATAACTTTCATTTCCCTGATAATATTTTGATACTTTTTAAAACACTCTTCCGTTTTGTTAAGGCCTCTAAGGCCCTTTTTGGTATTTTCCGGAGACTCCACACTCCGGGGTTTTTCTGTGGAGGGCTTAGGCATGGTGCCTTAAGTCTTGAATATTTCTGCTTTTCTTTCGCTTAGTATCGTACCTGCAAATTTATCATTTGGCATGCATATATATATATCTCTGACTAGGTCATTAAATGTGTAACATAATATTCATCCTGCTTATGCATCTAGCATGTTTTCAGCATTTTCTTGACACGTAAAGGCTCTAAAGCTCCTAGAGGAATCTTAATGAGGAGATAGGGTTGATATCCCTGTACTTACTCGGTGTTTTGCTAATGTTTCCAGTCTTTCTCTTAACACTAGAGTTTTAGGGATTACTCTCTCCCCTAGGTTGGAATTCGTAGGGATTATACTCTCCCTTAAGTTGTTTATACTCGTGAGAGTTGTTTATACTCGTAAGAGTTAGTTTATACTCGTAAGAGTTAGTTTATACTCATAAGAGTTAGTTTATACTCGTAAGAGTTAGTTTATACTCGTAAGAGTTGGTTTATACTCGTAAGAGTTGGTTTATACTCGTAAGAGTTGGTTTATACTCGTAAGAGTTAGTTTATACTCGTAAGAGTTAGTTTATACTCGTAAGAGTTGGTTTATACTCGTAAGAGTTGGTTTATACTCGTAAGAGTTAGTTTATACTCGTAAGAGTTCTTAGGGATTATACTCTCCCTGAAGTTCAGAATGTTTAGGGATTATACTCTCCCAAAAGTTAGAATTTGTAGGGATTATACTCTCCCTTAAGTTGTTTATACTCGTAAGAGTTAGTTTATACTCGTAAGAGTTAGTTTATACTCGTAAGAGTTGGTTTATACTCGTAAGAGTTGGTTTATACTCGTAAGAGTTCTTAGGGATTATACTCTCCCTTAAGTTGTTTATACTCGTAAGAGTTAGTTTATACTCGTAAGAGTTGGTTTATACTCGTAAGAGTTTGTTTATACTCGTAAGAGTTTTTTAGAGTCGCTAGGGATAGGGTTTATCGACGAATTAATCATGTCTTCCACTGCTGTACCCCCTACTCCCCCTAGCTTTAGAGGCTGTCGTGAATAGAAACTTTAGGAATTTTTCCTAGGTATTCTCTATTCGGGCGTTTACAAGTTGGTGAAAATTTCTCTATCTTGTAATGTCTCTATCATGTTACGTTTCAGTTTTCAACACACGTTCGTTATTCCAGCACTCATTATGCAGGCCCTTAACAGTTATCTTAACACGGTATTAACATATGAGAATCGTTTCATCATAAAATTGGCACATAAGAGTCATCTTATCACAATATTAACATGCATTCAGGGATATACTGAAATTTTATCAAAACCGATGCTCCATTGATCAAAAAGTGTTTATCAACATAGGCAAATAAGGGGAACCTATGCCGGCCTCATTAAAAACCTCTCCGTGGTAAAACCCCAAAGGGAAACCCACGCAGAGGGAAAAAGAGTGCCGGTGAAGCAATTATTCGAATAAGAAACAAATATTCAAAATTGTTCGTAAAGAGAAAGGAAGTAGGGGAATAACACCTTCCTCAAACATAAAACCTCTTCAAGTGGCACACATTCCACGGCCTGAGTATCTCCTTCCCTGTCATGTCTTGGAGCTTATATGCTCCGCCTTTTAGGACCTGTATCACCCTGTACGGGCCTTCCCAATTGGGTTCCATCTTCCCAGTATTCTTCAAGGCATCTGCTCTCCGAAGGACTAAATCTCCCACTTTAAAGGAACGAGGGATTACCCTACGATCATATGCTGCTTTGATCCGACTCTTGTACCTTTCTGCTTTTAATCTTGCCATCTCCATCTCTTCATCTACTAGGTCCAGCGCTTCCCTCATCAATTCTTCATTTCTTTTTTCTTCAAAATAGGTGATCCGGTGCGATTTGAGTCTAGCTTCAGGAGGTATCACTGCCGCTGCCCCATATACCAAGTAGAAGGGAGATTCGCCCGTAGCTGTTTTAGGGCTAGTTCTGTAGGACCAGAGGACGTTGTCCAACTCCTTCACCCATTTTCCTCCTACTTCTTCCAATCGCGTTCGAATACCATCCACTAAGATTCGGTTTGTAACTTCCACCTGCCCATTAGCTTGTGGATGGGCTACTGAAGTAAACCTCTGGGTAATGTTCCATCTTTCGCACCATCTCCTTACTTTCTCTCCATTGAATTGTGTTCCATTGTCGGAAACTAAGATTCTGGGTACTCCAAACCTGCAACAAATATGTCTAGCAAGAAAAAGAATTACATTATCCTCTTCGATTTTGGCTAAAGGCACAGCCTCTACCCATTTACTGAAATAATCTACGGCTACGATCAAAAATTTTCTTCCCCCTGGTGCTAAGGGGAAAGGTCCCACCAAATCTATCCCCCATTTGGCGAAAGGACAGGGCGAGTACATAGCCCCCATTTCTTCCGCTGGTACCCGTATCAAAGGTCCATTCTTCTGACATTTCTCACACTTCTTCACATATTCTCTAGCATCTCTGCTTATGTTAGGCCAATAAAAGCCTGCCCTGAATACTTTCTTCACCATGGTCTGGTAACCCTCATGGCTGGATGCGCAACCTTCGTGGATGTCCTTGATCACTAGCTCTGCCTCCCTTCTTGAGAGACATTTCAAATAAGGTTGAGTGAAGGACCTCTTGTACAATTGGCCTCCTAGGATGCAATACTTCCTTCTCCATGCCTTGGCTTCTCTGGACATTGGGGTTGCCGGACCCCTGTTCAATTCTTCCCATATTTCTTTCCTCCAATCATCCCCTGCTGTTATCTCTCCGATCAGGGTTTCTGTAGCTACTTGATCTGCCACCAACAGGGTTACCTTTCCGTCTCCCTCGAATTCAGTGGAACTAGCCAGTTTAGACAGTCCATCTGCTTTCATATTCTCTTCTCTTGGTACCTGTACCACTTCAAAAGTATGGAATTTATTTTTTAATTTCTTTACCTCTTCTAGATAGGTGATCATTCTCTCATCTTTGGCGAGGTACTCCCCCATGACCTGCTGTACTATCAGCTGCGAATCGGAGTACAGGGTTACCTTCTGTGCCCCTAACTCTGCAGCCATGCTAGCTCCTCTGATCAGGGCCTCATATTCTGCACTATTATTTGAGGTTGAAAATCGGAATTTGATAGCCACCTGCACTTCTTGACCTTCAGGGTCGATCAGTAATATCCCTGCTCCACATCCCAAGGCGGATGCTGAGCCATCCACGTATACTTTCCATCCTTGTTCTTCTTCCACTCTGGTAGACTCTTGAATAAAATCTGCTAGGGCTTGAGCCTTGATGGCTCTCCTTGGTTCATAGTCTATATCATACTCCTGCAATTCCACTGCCCACCTGACCATTCTTCCTGATAAATCTGCTCTTCCCAGTGTCTGCTTCAATGGGAAGTTAGTCCGCACCATCACTTTATAAGATAGGAAGTAAGGGCGTAATCTCCTAGCTGTTACCACCACTGCCAGGGCTGCCTTCTCCACCTCCGAATACCTTGCTTCCGCTCCTTGGATGACCTTGCTCACATAATATATGGGCTGTTGTGTGGAACCTTCCTCTTTCATCAAGGCAGTACTCAGAGAATGTTCCCCTACTGAGAGGTATAGGAGTAGAACATCTCCCTGAGTGGGCTTAGTTAACTTCGGGAGCTGTTCTAGATGGAGCTTCAATTCCTCAAAAACCTTCTGGCATTGTTCATCCCATTCGAATCTTGAGCCCTTCCTTAGTGTTCTGAAGAAGTGATGGCTCTTTTCCGCTGATTTTGCTATAAATCTGCTAAGGGCTGCGATCCTGCCGTTCAAAGTCTGCAACTCCTTCAGGTTTCGAGGGGGTTGCATGTCAAGGACCGCTTTTACCTTGGCAGGGTTAACCTCTATTCCTCTTTGCGTCACCATATATCCGAGAAATTTCCCTGAACCTACTCCAAAGGAACATTTAGCGGGGTTAAGTTTGATACCGTTCTCTCTAATTACCTGAAATATTTTCTTCAGGTCATCAATGCGTTCCTCTGCTTTGATGCTTTTAGCTAGCATGTCGTCTACATAAACCTCCATATTTCTCCCTATCTGACCTCGGAAAACCGAGTCTACCATCCTTTGATAGGTGGCTCCTGCATTTATTAGTCCGAACGGCATACGTACATAACCAAAAGTACCACACGTTGCAATAAAGCATACCTTGGGTATATCGAGGGGGTTCAACTGAATTTGATGGTACCCCTGATAAGCATCCATCATGCTGAGCAATTCGAACCCGGATGTGGCATCCACCAATTGATCAATCCTAGGCAGGGGATAGTGATCTTTAGGGCAAGCTTTGTTCAAGTCTCTGAAGTCGATGCACATCCTCCATTTGCCGGCTCCCTTAGATACCAGCACTGCATTCGAGAGCCACTCAGGGAATTGCACTCTCTTCACGTGCCCTGCATTCAATAATTTGTCGATTTCCTCTTTTACAATGAGGTTCTTCTCTTTGCCGAAGTTCCTCAACTTCTGTTTCACGGGCCTAGCTTTGGGATCCACATTCAGGTGGTGCACTGCTATTTCTGGAGGGATACCCGTCATATCCGTCGCCGTGAATGCGAAAATGTCTGCATTTTCCTGGAGGGTGAGTATCATCTTTCCCTGGAGCTCAGGGTTCATATTCGTACCTATCCTGGTTGTAAATCCCTCCCTTCCTGGGTAGAGCTCGATGCTCATTAACTCTTCGTCTGCTTTAGCTTTGGGTTGCTCTTGCATTAGCTCACCCACTTTCTGTCTCTTCAGCTCAGGGTCTTCGCCCTTAAATCTCTCCATTCCTCTGAATACGGCCCTGTCCGCTATTTTGACCAATTCCACGTAACACTTCCTTGCTTGATATTGATCGCCACATATCTCTCCCACACCCCCCGAGGCAGGGAACTTCATCTTCATGTGGAAGGTGGAGATCACTGCCTGAAAAATATTCAAGCTCGGCCTTCCCATTACTACGTTATAAGAAGATGGGACATCTACAATCAGGAATTCTATGACTTGTACTCGACGGTTAGGGGCAACTCCTAGCCCTACTTGCAGTAGCACTGAGCCCAGGGGTTGAATGGCTCCCCCTGAGAATCCATAAAGAGCGGTTTCCACCGGTCTGAGCTTTATATTCAGGTCCATCTTCTTGAAGCACTCCAAAAACATGATATCGGCAGAGCTTCCAGTATCCACAAAAATTCTTGCTACATCGTATCCCGCTATATCCGTAGTAATGACTAATGCGTCATTATGAATCTCTCTGGGTTCCCCTGCGTCTTCTGGCCCGAAATGAATATCCGGACCTTCTGCCATTTTTCCCACCTCATGGTGCTCTACATTCCTCTCGTTCTTCAGCGACCGAACGCTCTGCTTTCTCTGCCTGAAGGAATCCCCGTCAGCGGGGCCTCCCATAATCATGTGGATAGTTCCCCTCTTTTGGGGAGGGGGTGGTGGCTCTTCATTGCCCTTCCTCTGATCTCTTCTATCATCTTCCTGCTTCCCCTCAGGGTCCTTTCTCTTCTGACCCCTGGGGCCCTGTCGATCTCTGAAAATAAACTCTTTCAAGTGACCTGCCTGAATCATCCTCTCTATCTCATCCTTCAGATGCCAACATTGGTTGGTATCGTGGCCATAATCGTTATGGAACCTGCAGAATTTGTTTGACTTAGGATTTTGGGGACCTCTGCTTCTTGAATAGGGGAATTTCATATCCGGATGATCCCCCACCACCTCTAGGACTTCGGCTGGCTCTAACCTCAAAGGGGTATATCTCTTTGCCCCTCTCCTGGGGTTCCAGGGTGCAGCTTCCTCTCTTCTTACACTTTCCAATCTTCTAGAACTCCGATATCTCTCTGGACTTGGCCTCCTTATCGGAATTTCTTTCCTCCTTTCTCCATTACCCACTATCGTGCGGGTCTCCGAGCGCTTGGCTTTTCTTACCTCTTCCAGGGTGAGGTATTTTTCTGCCCTCCTTAACAATTCATCAAAAGTCCGAACTGGCTTCTTGGCTAGAGACGTGAACAGATCTCCATCTCTTAACCCATTGGTAAGGGCATTAATCTTAACCTCTGAGGAGGCGGTAGGTACTTCCAGAGCTGCTTGGTTGAATCTTTTTAGGAAAGCCCTCAGGCTCTCATTCTCTCCCTGACGCATGTTGAATAAGGTAAGGGTAGCTCTAGGCTGTCTCCTAGCGCTGGCGAATTGATGCAGGAACAATTCGCTGAATTCAGACCACGAGTGAACAGTGTCTGGTCCCAGTTGAGTGAACCATTGCTGGGCAGCCTTAGACAAAGTGGTTAGGAACACTCTGCACTTGACGCCCTCTCCATACCGATGTAAGAGAGCAGCATTCTCAAACCTCATCAGGTGCTCGTAGGGGTCCGTGGTGCCATCATATTCAAAGTTCAAAGATTTGAAATTAGAGGGCAATTCATCTTGCAAAATACTAGATGAAAACTGATATCCAGTGGTATAAGAGGGTTTACTTACATTGTCCGTAATATGTCTCTGCATATCCCTCATCTCCTTTCGCAAGGCCTGTATCTGATCACTGACGGCTCCTTGATACGTGTCGTCCGTGCTTTCTCCCACCCCTGTCTCTAGGGTGGTGTCCCCAAGGATCCTTTCCGTATCCCTCTGAGGGGGTCTTTCCAAGATGCTCCTTTCGACTTGAGAAGGTACCTTTTCTTCTGGGTTCCGAGGGGGATCCTCGTTCCTGGAAGGGACTGGGATTGAGTCAATGACCTGCTCTGGTGGATTTGGGCGTGTGCCCTTATGAGTAGGTTCGGGAGGACGAAGTCCTCGAGCAGCAATTATTCTTTCCACTGATTGTGCGATCATTTCATCCAACTGATCTCGAGAGACAGTCAGGAGTTCCGGTTGAGCGTCAGGGTTATCCCTATTGATTCCGCTACCAGAAGCTCCCGAGGTGCCTGGCACATCTCCCTCCAGAGCAGGAGGGATATCCTCCAGCGTATGATCTACCGGCTGTTTCCCTAGATTTCGATTAGAGGGAAAACCTGGAGGGGGAATATCTTCTGGTGTATGATCCACGGGTCGTTTCCCTAAATTTCGATTTAAGGGAAACCCTAGAGGGGGCGGAGGAAGAGGAGGAGGAGTGGAATCCCCTTTCTCCTTCGTCTGCTTCGTTGAATCGTGTCCTCCACCCATTTTAAGTACGAAACTTTTCTCACGCCTTAGCTTGAAAAGTTCCCACAGACGGCGCCAGTTGATGCGTCGAAAAAGAACACTTACAGATGTCAATCGTTCTTTTACGAGCACTGCTAATCACAAATTAGAATCACGTGTTTATCCTTGGTAATCCTCACGAAAATCTCCTTGAGCATCCCAAAATAACCTGCAAAAGTACGCCGGAGGGGGGCTCCGGCGTATAAGCTCCGACGCTCAAGTCAGATTCAATCGTAGGCGAAATCAATGAGGAATTCCCCTGTATGTTTAGGGAAATTCCGGCGAATATCGTGGAGTTTCTCCTCCAATCCGTGTATATTTCGTGTAAAAGTATGTAAAGTATGTATCTGTTAAACAACTTAATTAAGAATATGGAAATAACCTTGTTTATATACCTGACCCCTCTCTGCGGAGAGGGGAAGACTTATTCTCCCTGTATTCTCGGCATATCCCTAGAAATCCGGCCTCAAATCCCTAAGGACTCGGCTTATCTCCCTGAAGACTCGGTTCTTCAGCTTATCGGCTCCCATTTTAGTGGGTTTGAACTGTTCCTCTTGACTTGGTTAAGAAAGACGGACTATTCGTTCCATATTTGGGCTGGATCCTTCCAGGCCCCAGGGCTATTAACTTCTCCAAATATGGGCCAAAGGCCCACTCACCCTGATATCTCTAATTTCCCTACTTAAGCCCAGGGGTGTATCAATATGTGTGCCCATCTTATAAATAAAATATAATAATGGATAAAGTTTTGAACATGGAAGAAAATATCCTTGATATTTCTAATTTTTTTGGTCACCGATATTTATAATGTACGTAAATAAGGAAATTTTCATGATATTTGTAAAGAAAATTAAAAATATCGGATGCAATATCAATACCAAAATAAATTTCGAAAAATATCCAAAAAATATCGAAAAAGTGTCGTATTAAATAACATTGTACGAAGTATATTATATTTTATATAAATTTATCACAAATGTTAAATGTGTTCAAATTATTTTATTAGATTTATGTATTAAAAATTTGTTGTTAATTTTTCCTAATTTTTAAAATTTACCGATATCGATATATCCATCGATATTTTCACAAATTTAAAGTTTCAGTATTTCCACCGAAATCAATATTTTCAACCTTGGTTTTGCGGGGTAATTAATTTTGAAAATCTTAATGTATAAATTAAAAAAATGAGTTAACTTGTGTTCGTGTGTATGTGTGAGTCCAAAAAACAATGATATTTTGTGTAAATTTATAAATATTGTAAGAGTGGAGTTTATAAAGGTTTTACAAAAAGTGTAAGTCAGTAAACTGAAAAGTGCAACATGGACTAGGGTGCACAACATGCACTCGAGTCCATAACAGACCAACCCATTAAAATAAAAAACAATACCGAAAAATTATGTCCCCTTTTACTGCTCATCATGTGTGTAAGGTATAATTGGAGAAATACCATGTTAATTCAATTTACCATGCCAATGACATGCATAGTATATACACACATGCATATATATATATAAGAAAAACGCCCAGGGGCGGACCGTTTTTAATTTTTTTTTTTTTTTTTTTTTTTTTTGCAGACTGCAATATATTTGAAAAACGTGTGGGGGTCTCGCGTTTTTATTACATAAACGCTTGGCCCCCGAGCGTTTTACTATATTTTGTTAAAATTTTTCAAATTCACCCTATTTTATAAAATATTTAATTTATTTATAATAAATTGATAAAAAACCCGGGTATAATTGAAGGGCTTTTCTCTCATGCCCTTCTTCGTTCATGGTTCGATATTCTGGTGTCCTAGGCGTAGAGGAACCACACCAATCCATCCCGAACTTGGTGGTTAAACTCTACTGCGGTGACGATACTGTAGGGGAGGTCCTGCGGAAAAATAGCTCGACGCCAGGATGATAAAAAGCTTAACACCTCTCATTCTTATTACTTTTTCAACGAATCAAATGAAAAAGAAAAAGGTCGTCTTATTCAAAACCCCAATTATGACATCCCTTCTCTCCCACTTCACACCTCGGAACGTACTAAAAAAAAAAAAACAATTCTCATAGGTAAACAAATTTGAAAGAATATTTTTAGATAGGAATGATTAAGAGTGGGGTTACCATATTAATTTTCAATTCTTATCCAAGTCAATTATCAATTCAAACTTCTCCATCGGAACAACCAATCAATGACTTAATTGCATATTAAATCACCACGTCTGTTAATTTGTAATTTAAATAAAATACTTGAATAATTGTAAATAAATCATCAATTTTAAATATTAATGTAATTTTATCTTTTAAATGCATTTTTTGTATCGAATTTAACGTGACTTGCCGACGTGAGACACTCTTTTAAAGAAACGATGTCGTTTTAAATCTGATCTAGTATGAATACGTCAGATTTTGGCACAACGGGAGCTGTCGAAATACTAATTTGCAACAACATATATATAAAATTAATAATTTATTTATAGTTATCTAAAATTTAAAAATATTAGATTATAATTAAATAAAATGAGTGGTTTAATGTGCAAATAAAGATTAGTTAATTTAAATCTTCCATTCTTGCATGGTAGAGTGTTTGGTAGGCTAAGAAATTGATTACGAAATGTGCGTTGTTGCGGTTGTTCCCAGTTTCGTGATTTCTTAGCAAGAAGTTTGATTGATATTTGTGTTTCTATTTGTAAAGAATTTCGTGAGGAAAAGGACAAAATTAAAGGTTGTTAATTAATCTCAACTAGTAGGGCACCCGTGCTGACGCACGGACTGATGTGTTAAAAAGTGTGACGATATTTAAAATTTAAAATATTATTTATAGTGTGAATTAATTTTATAATAATACAACTAACTTATATTAAATATATATATATATATATATATATATATTTACTATCATAAGTGAAAAAATTAATTATTGTTAACTAATATTTATTATACTATATCGAATTTATAAAAATAATAAAATAAACATTGATAATATGTTCATTTTAATCTTAAAATTTAGTTACTTAGCATAAAAATAAATAAAATTAATGTATAATAATTAAATATATGTATATTTATGATACAGCAAAATTATTAAATTACTATACAATGTTAAAGAATATTATAGTAATTTTGATAACATAAATTGCATTCAATTAAATAACAAAATAATCTAAAATAAATAGTAATGATAATAAAAAATAAGTAACTTAAAACTTATAAAAATAAAAAATTTAATTATTATAAAATTATACATTTCTAAAAACTTCATAAAACACTACGTTCTTTGTGATATTACAATCACGATTGTTGTCAAGACATAACAGGATCTTCAAACCACGACGATTTATTATTCTAGATACAGATACATATAATTGACCATGACTAAATACAATTTTTTTTTAAAAAAAAAACACCTACATTAGAAAATTATTGCCCCTGACTTTTATTAATAGTCATAGCATATGACACAATCAACGAAAACTATCTACGTTGAAACTTGAAAGGTAATTTAGGATCAGAAGGTGTCAATGTAAGTCGCGGTATCAATACCAGGTTTCCACAGCTACTTCCAGTTAGAACCTTAGCTTCAAGAACTTTATCACCCAACTTGATTATAACTAACCTAACAATAATAATAATAAAAAAATTATAGATAAAACAAATGCAAAATTTTAAACGATAAAAAATAAAATAATAAAAAGTTACTAAAATGAAAAGACACAAATCTGGTTCCATTGCATAGGCCATTTGAGTGATCTATATTTCTCAATAATATTACCAGTGTTCCAACTTTCAAATTCAGTTCATGATCAGGTACACCAAAACACATCAAACTATTCAAAAAATTTGGAGTATGAACATTAGCCAAATTATCAACATTCATATCAAATCTGCAAGGACTGTCGGTGCTCAAATAAGTACATGATTTCTTTTCATTTAAACGAATCATGTGCTCATTTATTGACCTGACAACATCTAACGTGAGTGCAAGAATAGCTATACTTTGTAAATAGTCATGATCATCCATCTTATTCTTAAAATCAGGATAAATGCTATCAGCAATAGTAGAAATCGGATCATCACCCCACTTTAGCAAAATATCCTCAGGAATTTGTACATCAGATCCGTACTCAGTTTCTTTTCATGTAGTACCATCTCCAATATATGTTATCCATTCAGAAAAAGAATTAAATTCATGTAGAAGTTCATCAGATCTCAAGTTTTGAAGTCTCATGTTCTTATTGAGTTTCAGAAGAGTACAATCATTCCACAAATTACATGAATTGAAAGCAGCGTGAACGATATCCTGCCTAGTTCCTTTTGGAATAACGGGAAATATCTGACGAAAATCACATCCAAGTACAAAAGTCTTACCGCCAAAAGGCAGTTCAGATGACAAAAGATATGTGAGCTGCATAATATCCTTCAAAGTAGTTTCAAAAGCCTCGATACAATTTCTTTTAACCATTGGCGCTTCATCCCATATTATAAGATCACGTTTAATAAAAAAACTCAGCAAGAGGACTTCCTTGGTGAATATTGCATGTAGAATCTTCAATAACATCAATTGGAATGGAAAATCTGAAATGAGCAGTATGTCCACCGGGAAGAAGGAGTGAAGCTATACCACTCGAGGGTACATTAATTACAATTTTGCCCTTAGATCTCAAACATGCTGACAAAGTATTCCATATAAAAGTTTTACCTGTTCCAAACAAAAAACACACCACTCTTACCGGATTGAATGGACGTAATTATTCTATCATACACACCACGTTGTTCATCACTAAGTTTGTTAATTAAATCCTCATACTCTAACTTTAAATTAGACATGTTGTATGTAAATTCATTCAAAATCAATTTATTTCTAAATGAAAAGTTCGAATCATGGTTTACCACCGGCATGACTTAAAAATCTTGCAAAGACTTACCAAGAGTCCTCAACATATTACCAATTTCTATCAAACAACAACTCTTAATTTCATCATCTGTCAACCTTAATTCTACAAGAAATTAAAATTAAAATTATATTAGTTAATTATGATAAAATAAATTAATATAAAATTTTAATTTTTTCATAAGTAAAAGTGTGATAAATTTATGCAAAGTAATCAAAATTTATAGTTGCATATTAATTTAAAGTAAATTTAATTGAAATTTAGAGTGACATCTTTAAGAATTTTGATAAATTTATGCAAAGTAAATTATGTGAAATAATATAATCAATCAAAGTTTTCGGTAAATCACAAATTAATTTAAAGTAATTAATTGATCAACTGACTAAAAATGACTTGCATATTAGTGAAGTTGAATAATTATAATGCAATTAAATTAAGAAATGAAATAATTAAACATATGTGGAAAATGCATAATTCTTCGTCTATTATAAAGAATATCATTATAGAGATGTCTCCAACACTTTTCCCAAATATCATAAGGTCGACCCAACTAACCTGATATTAGTAGTGTAACAAATAAATATTCCACCGAAAATGGTGAAGCCCAACGACTAACCTCGTACATACCATCAACATACTCTCTGTCATCTTCCAACAAACCTTTAGCAAAGCAAGCTTCCTGAAATGTTGGATGAATTACTCAATTGAATTTCTTCAAATCATCATAAGATGTAGGTCCACGAACTACATTCAAGAGTATCCTCAAGTAATGTGCCTCACCAGCACCATGAGGAACATAACAAATACGTTCGATTGAAAAACCTCTCTTCCTTTCAACCCACTCTCTAATTTTCGGCTTCCATACGATGAATTGTGGTATTTCAGCATAAGTCAAATTTCTTGCTTAAGAAGAATTTGTGTTGAGTTCAAACCAAGTTAAGAACATGCTTTGCTTTACCGATGGTCTTTTCAAGATCGATTCCAAAGATGCACCATCACCAAATAAAACAGTCTGCTGATCAGGAAGATGAAATTCCAAACGTTCAACTCGAGGATTTCTGTAATTAATCTCAAACCCTTATATTCTTCAAGCAACTTCACATGGAGAAATATACCTACAGTCATAGTACACTTTAACTTCATCTAAATCTGCTTTCCCATCAGACTGCTCCTTACTTTCAAAGAACGATACAGTAACACAATCATGTCCTTTGTTGACATACTTGAACATGTATTTTATGGATCTTGATTGATTACACCATTCAACATTGATGTGTGCACCATACTTCAAAAAAGAAGATAACGATTATGGGGAACAACGTGTCTGTTGTCCAAAATAGAGCTCTTCTTATTCAAAGTCCTTCCATCATCCCTTCGCCTATAAATAGGATATATAACCATTTTCATCAATAAAAGACTCTCAAACAAATCTTTTAGGAAAATGTTGTGTACATGAACCTTCATCAGTCATGCAAGGAGAACTTGGATTTTCAGCACCACAAGGAGCATGAATCATTAAATCACAAACAACATTAAAATATCGTGGATCATTTTCATTATCGGGTAACTCAGTAGAAATAATTCGATCAATATCATTTCCAGATGGAAACTGTAACAATTTAAAAAAAAATGAGATAAAAAATAATCAATTATAATAAAAACCTAATGTAGCAAGATTAAATATATACAAACCTCATTGTGATTTTCAAGAAACATCAATATATGTGCATGGGAAAGACCTCGCTTTTAGAATTCAATAGTATAAAGCACTGCAGATAAAATTGAAAAAAATATTAAAATATAAAATGTAGTGAATACATGTTATTAAATGATAATAAAATTATAAATTTAAAAGAAAAAATAAATAAATCTAAATACATGCTTTGACATTCCCAAACATTTTTTTCTTTTGAATATCATTTAATAATCCTTCAGATTTAATCTTAAATATTCGACATATTATGTTTGGATGGTCTTTAGGATTAAGTCTCTTCTGTTTTAAAAAATGTACAATCTCAAGCCATTTTTATTGCACGTGAAGGTTATAAATAATTGAGGATAATCAGCCCATGTTTAGTAAATGTGCATCTATTAATATGTGTGAAATGGGACTTTGGCAGACTTAGTTTTAAAATGTGATGCTTCCATAAATATTTAAAAAAACACTCATTAATATGGGACACGTGTTTGATTAATACAAAGAGAGGAACATGTGTCCCCCTCTGAAAACAATTTGAAAATACATAAACATCATTTTTCTAAGAATATCTCTCTCTACGGGCATGAAGAAATAAAAATGTAACCCTGTAAATTCCATCGACAAATCGACAGTCTTACCTGTAATGCATCAATATCACAATAGATGAAGGCTTTTGCTATACACATTAAGGACTCTCTTTCAGTGCCAGATTCGGTGCGGTGGAGCGACACGGGTGTTTTAGTGTGGTGACCCTTCCTTTCACCGACGTAGCTGCGGTCGCACCACCGAAGGACGGTCGATAAGTTAGTTTGCTTTAGAGTGCGTTTATTCCCACCATAGTGCGTTCTTCTCCGTCGTAGTGTGTTTCCCCCGCCATAGTGCGTCCCTCCATGTCGTTGTGCGTCTCTATCAATTTCGCAAAAATCAATGAATTCCATAGTTTGGAATGCACGAGGATTTGAAAGAAAATGTGCATTTCAGAATCTGAAAAGATTGGTGAGTACTTATAATCACTCTGTTTTATTTGTGCTTGAATCGAAAGTATCTGTTGTTTTGATTGGTAGTAGTTGAAAGTCCATTTTGAAGTTTGTATACAGTGGTGAAGATTAACTTGTACAACATTTGTTATTTGATATTTCGGGGGGAGAGAGAGAAGAGACGGGGAGGGAGAGAGGGAGAGAGGGAGAGAGAGAAGCAATGAGGAAATTCGATCGGTGGCCGATGTTTTTCAAGAGAGAATGAAATCGGTGCTGGCCATTCCTTGTCAATGTTAGAGATAAAAATGATTGAAATGAGATTTTGTCAATATTCAGTTCTTTCAACTAATGATAAAAGTTAGAAGCTAGAAGTTGTACACTTAATGGTCTGGGCTTCGCCAAGTGTGCAAAATGTTTGTTTGCTAATGAATTGTGGGGAAGAATTTGAATTTGGGTATATTGAACTGTGAAGATGTTTATTTTGGGTTTTAATAAATTGCATTAAGCATAAATATAAAGACATAAAAAATTGCTTGTTTTGATCTGTTTCTCATACAGAGTCCAAAAACCAGAAACTCTGTCCATCATTTTTTTTTTTTTTCATATCTGGTGATACAATTCACAGCTCTCTTGAGATTTCAATTGCCAGAGTAACTTGCATGCAGATGTATGCATATTTTGCATGTGTAATGAGTCAAGCATTAGCTTGAGCAAGTGTGGGTCATCTAATATGTTTCTTTAATGTTCTATTTGTAATTTTTTTCAAGATTATATATAGTTGTAATGTCCTTTTAGGGTTTTTTGTGTTATTTTTTTGGCATTAATATATTTATACACAACTTTTTGACATTTTCCCTTTCATGAACACATGTATCATGTATGTATCTAATGTCACAAAAAAGTATACTGGAGACTGTTGAAAATATTTTTCGAATTATTCGAAGTTCTGTCTGGTTACCTTACTAAGGAGAAGAACGAAATCATGATTTCAAAGATTGTTAATGATGCAACGCTCATGCAGGTTGGAGTACAAAATCAATTGACAAATATGAAAAATAAAACTTCTAATCTGATTCAAGTTGATATACTGAAACACCAGGTTTGTCCCATTTGTATTGCATCCTGAACTTTTTTTAGTCAGATATATATGGTTATTGACCTATATGTTTTACTTAGAATACTCCCTAAAAAACTAAGCAAAAAGAATACTCTCTAAAAAAAGAATTAGAATTTAGTTTATTCATTAAACAGCCAGAAAAGCTAATATGAATATTTTGGAAGAACCTTAGTACAATCATAACATTTCAATAATTGTTGATATTGTGCCCCGGATTTTATTCCTTATGTAGTAATGAAAATGAGAAAAATATATATGCAATTTATCACATTTCAGATATATCTATGAGAGATGTTTGTAAGAAGAAGATTACTAAGTAAATTTCGATGTCCTTAACAAAATATAATTGAGAATGGAGAATGTAGGATATTTACCAATATTGAACAGAAATCTACATAGAACTTTTAAGATTTTAAGATTTCAATAGATTTGAAAGTTTTTTCATATTTTGCTTAAAGGAATTGAAATTGTAACATTTGAAAGCTTGCAACATTTTTTAAAACTAATTGAAAGGAAAGGGGTGTGGGGCTGGGAGAGATGGGTAGAGAATAAATAAAAAGAAAAGAAGAAAAAGAATTAATGTTGAATATCTCATTAGTAACAAATTTCTATACTGCATTCGGTAGATGTTATTTAATTTCATGTTTTAGAAATCTGAATTTCATACATTTTATGCTATTTATTTTGATTGCCTTTTGCAATACATGATTTGTATTAGTTGTTTGTAAGTATGGATCGGTGATTGGCAGAATACTACTCTATGATCATGAATTTGATTTATATAGTGTAAGGTGTTTAGAATTATGTATTCAATTTTCTTTTTCAGTGTCGATTTATAACTAATAATCTTATTTTTTGTTCTTGTTTCAATATTTGAACAAAAAATATAGGGAAAATATGGTATAAAGTTTGAAAGAAAGAAATTGCATCAAAATGTAATGGTATCACATTAAACTGGTAATATAAAACTTATATCTATATTATATTTTTAAATACTGAATGTGATATAGTCATGTTTATTGTTATACCTCTAATTGAAGATTTTGTATATATAATAAAGCTTTTGAAAAGGAAAGATGAAACAAAATAAAATACATTTTGGAAATGATATAGTCATGTTTATTGTCACATCCACATTTTACTATAAGTGTATTAAAACACCTTAAATGTTTATATTTTTTAAATAAAGTCTAAATACAAATATTAGTTTTATTATAATTATAAATGAGATATTCAATGAAGAATATCATTAATTGAATATAATAACTTTGCTGGTATGTATAAATAAGAATTTAGGTAATAATAACAGTGAATAGTATATTGTGGAATATAATTTTAGATTAGTTAGCAACTTAAAGATGAATTGAAGAATAATGTTCACAGTATCCCTGCAAAATAATTTCAATTATTGAAATAGAAAAGTAATTGCAACTGATAAACTTTTCATATGTATAAATATTAATTGAGGTGGACATATAAATCATTCAATTGACATAAATAGTAAAAAATTTATAAATCTTCACAGATTTAGTTCATGAGAATTGAAATAAAAAACTTAAAGATAATGAAATTCCTTCAAGTGTTGTTGAGACCGAATATTTTACTTTTACTTAATCAAAAACACAATTTAATGTATGTTTAAACATAAAAAAAAAACAGAAAATAAAAGTAATAATTTGTTAAAAAGACATATATAAATAAAGAAAATAAAACAACTGATTAAAAATATAACAAACATTTAATAATATTTAATGAATAAAAGATACACTAAATTCTAATCCAGATGCTTCAACAACTTGAAAAGTACAACGCGTGTCAACTTTAATAGAGTTATCGCGTGCCAACTTTAATAGAGTTATCTTTCAGGAATCTGCTAAATCCAAATTGAAAGATATGATTAGTCGTTTAACTTCATTCTTCACGAATACATTTCAATACTTATCACCAACAATCAATTTGACAGAAGTCAATGTCAAAATAGAATACTTGGTGAAAGAACTTCAAAAAAAATTAGGTATAGTTTGTAAAAAATATAAATACAAAAAGTTAATTAATTAAAAAACAGATTAAACCATTGAAAGAAATACATGAAAAAGTAAAACTTACCAAATGACCCCTTTCAAGATTTGATTTTGATACGACACGGGAAAATGAAGAAAGACTGAAAAAGAAAGGGCATCATTGCCTCGGTAGTCCTAGAACGTTTAGCCAATTCTTTGCCTAAATAAGTATGATTTTTAAGATTAATAATATAAATAAACAATATAAATGTATAAGGAAAAAAAATTAAAAAGAAATATATCTTTAGTGCGGATTTGAATATTATTTGAAAAAGAAGGAAGTAAGGGACCATCTTTGAAATAAACTTTAATCCAAAAAGTAGACAATCCATAAAACATCGTAACATAGTTACGTAACTTGATATATAATTTGTCTCAATGAACAAATTAAAACCTTCATCAAATGTCCAAACTCGATTACCTTCACGTAGGGATGGCAATTTCAACTCGCCCCGCCCCGGATCCGTATTAAAATGGGGCGGGTCCGGATATCACCATCGACCCGTGACCTGTTTTTATATTTATATTTTTATATATATTATACATATAAATATAATATATCTTTAATATTTTGATGTTTATTAATATATATAAAAATAATTCACCTTCATAAATGTGAAAATAAATTTATAAACATGCTTTTAAGCCTATTTTATTTATTTTTCAATACAAATCTAAATTTTATGTTATATGTTTTAAAAAAAAATTATTATTATTATTTTTTAAAATTTATTTTATAATGGGTCGCGCCCCGATTTGCCCCGCCCCGCCTCGTGGCCCGATCGGATCGGCCCGACCCAGACCCGAATTGAAACGGATCGGGTCTGGGTATCTAGGTACCCGGTCCATTGCCATCCCTACCTTCACGTAACTTAGCAACCCAAAATTGACCGTTAGGTTTCTTAATGAATATAGATTGCGGAAAAATTCCACCATAAATAGAATTCACATAACAAAAAGATATCTCCTACAAAAGAGAAAATAATACATGTTATATAAATAGAATTATTATAATTTATTAAGAAGAAAAATAAGATTAAAACTTACTAACCATTTTATCCATTAATTCATTATGATTTGACGGAACATAATGAATACAAAAGTCATACGAATGAGGTGAATAATAATGATGTTGGTAATTCATTAAATCATCCGTCTTCATTAATAATTCTCCAACTACATATAAAAAATAAAACTTTAGATTATATGCCAATAAAATAAATAAATATTTGTATACAAGTAAAATATATAAATTTTACTTGATAAAAGTTTTCTGTCGTTGAAAAACGTGTTGAAAAGAAAAGTTACATAGATTTAAAAATAAAATTTCGAAAGAGAAGTATGAAATATAACTAATTCAAAGATTTAATGAATGAATCTAAATAACACTATTAATATAAATATAATATATCTTTAATATTTTGATGTTTATTAATATATATAAAAATAATTCACCTTCATAAATGTGAAAATAAATTTATAAACATGCTTTTAAGCCTATTTTATTTATTTTTCAATAAAAATCTAAATTTTATGTTATATGTTTTAAAAAAAATTATTATTATTATTTTTTAAAATTTATTTTATAATGGGTCGCGCCCCGATTTGCCCCGCCCCGTGGCCCGATCGGATCGGCCCGACCCAGACCCGAATTGAAACAGATCGGGTTTGGGTATCTAGGTACCCGGTCCATTGCCATCCCTACCTTCACGTAACTTAGCAACCCAAAATTGACTGTTAGGTTTCTTAATGAATATAGATTGCGGAAAAATTCCACCATAAATAGAATTCACATAACAAAAAGATATCTCCTACAAAAGAGAAAATAATACATGTTATATAAATAGAATTATTATAATTTATTAAGAAGAAAAATAAGATTAAAACTTACTAACCATTTTATCCATTAATTCATTATGATTTGACGGAACATAATGAATACAAAAGTCATACGAATGAGGTGAATAATAATGATGTTGGTAATTCATTAAATCATCCGTCTTCATTAATAATTCTCCAACTACATATAAAAAATAAAACTTTAGATTATATGCCAATAAAATAAATAAATATTTGTATACAAGTAAAATATATAAATTTTACTTGATAAAAGTTTTCTGTCGTTGAAAAACGTGTTGGAAAGAAAAGTTACATAGATTTAAAAATAAAATTTCGAAAGAGAAGTATGAAATATAACTAATTCAAAGATTTAATGAATGAATCTAAATAAAACTATTAATAAAAGTTATAATTAATCAATTAAGGAAACAAAGCAAAATTTCATTAATAAACAATAAATTTAATAAAATAATAATTGTGAACATTAATAACCATTGTTTTTTAAGAATAAATTGATTTAATTATAACATAAATAATGAATGTGGACATTAATAACAATTTTTTTTTTTTTTGTTATTATCAATGGATGACATTAATTTTATATAGTTTTATACTGCTAAAATCATGGGTTTTAATAACCACTTTATCATAAACTTGGAATTAAAATATATAAAAAAAAATACATGACATTTAGGATAGAGATAAATGAATAGTGGCATGAATCGTTGAAATTAATTACCGTTTTTTGTTAAATACATTTTAATGGCTAAAAAAAAAAGTTATAGCATAGAAATAAATTAATCTTGTCATGAATAGTGGAATTTAATAACAGCATTTTGTAAAATAATTTTAATAATTTTTCAAGGCCAAAAAAAGTTAAAGAGATTGAGAATCGTGAAATTTAAAAAAAAAAATTGACAACACTTATCTTAATGTTAAATTACAATAATACATTAAATAAAAATTTAATGAATAACATGAATCATGGCATTTAATCCAACAATACATTTTATAGCTTTAAAACTTCATGTCGTTGATATAATGTCGAGCCATCAACCATTTATCTCATTTGCGCCATGAAATTTGAGGAGATTCTTCACGTTGAAAAATTAACACAACATAATTAAATTGTAAATTCAATTATATAGAAAGTTTAGTCCAACATTTTGTCGTGCGACCTCAACATCAGTTAAAATATAAAATTAACAAAAATTATTAATTTAATTAAGGGTTAATTGTAAAAAAAAATCACCACCTTTTAAGTATTTATCAATTACAACATATTCTTTTTTTCTTTACAATTCGATGCACCATCTTTTTAAGTTTTGCAATTCAATGCACCGATATATTTTTCTATCAATTTTAATTTGACATGGCTCCTAAAAATTACAAATTCGTCGTGTTTTGCGCGACTATATATATATATATTTGCAACATAACATACAAAAAAATGTTTTATTTTTTGTGATTAAGAAAAAATAAGTCAACATAATCAAGAAAAAATATTAAGATAATAAATAGAGAAAAAAATAGAGGAAAAAATATTAAGACAATAAATATTAATGCACAACTTGTGTATTATAATTTTTTTTTTTTTAGCAAAACACGTTAATGCAAATCATAGAAATAAATATGATTATAAGAATTATTTTATTTTGTAGAATTTTTTAATTGGATTTTTTTATATATAAAATTATTTAGATATTACATTTATGTAAAGGATAAGAGAGCTTTAAAATAGAAAATATCAAATCAATACTCATAATATTAAAGCGTAAAGGTGGAGAATTTTGCCAAAAAATTATAAAAATATAGACGAATTCGGTGTGCAATTCATATAAAAAAAGGGTTTTTTTTTTTTAAATGTTTGTGTGTCTTTCATTTAAAAAAATTGTTAGTGATAGTCCATGTGTTGACAACGTGGTGAGTTCACCGTTTTTCGGCGCCAATTTTAATTAAAATTGACCAAAAAATATATTTGTACATCGAATTGCAAAACATAAAAAAATGATGTATCAAATTGCAAAGAAAAAAAGAATGTGTTGTAATTGATAAATACACTGAAGGTGGTGATTTTTTTTGCAATTAACCCTTTAATTAAAATATGTATTTGTACATTGAAACAAATCAACAATAGAAACAACTGCAATATTATCGAGCTAATTGAATGTCACATCGATACATACAAATAGTCTAATACAAATTAAATCTAATCAAAAAAAAATGTGAAATTAGGAAAACTTAGATGACAACTCAAACTAATCTCAAACGAAGTATATATAGTCAAGAAATTGGAAGAAGTGGAGAATTCAAGATTGAATGAAATAATTGACTAAATGTAACGTTTGCATAATTAGCGGAACAAAGTAAATGATCACAATTTGATATTGTTAGATTAAGGGTCAAGATGAGTCTAACATGTGATTTTTAATTAAATAGGTCAAATATTCCTTTATGAAAAAATTATCAACGGTCCATAAAAAAATGCAAAAAAATGTTATGGTGTTTTATATATTTATAAATTTTTCATGAAATTATAAATTACCATGGTTATGATGAATTAGTTAAATGAAAAGCAGTTGTAAAAAAACTATGGACAATAATTGAGAGTCGATGTATATTATATTAAACAATATATATGAGTATTTTTTTTGAAAAAAAAAAACATTAATCACATTCATTTTGTAGTATCAATTACCAATAATGATATAATGAAAATTTCTTAGTCTAACTGATATAACAATTAATTGTCTTTTTTTTTTTACTAATAATATTAGAGAACTACGCAAAATGACTTGTTTAAGGTCAAGATAAAACAGTCAATATGAATATGAAATATCTTTTTTTTTTATATATTAAATCATCAATATTTGAGGGTATATAAAACAAATAATATTTAGAGTCAATAATAAACGGTCAGTAACAAAAAAATTAATTGTCATAATTTTGAGGGTGTAATGAAATTAACAAACTTTACATAAAAATTATCAATCACTATTAAATTTATGGTCAAGGTTACATTAATGTAAAATACATTTAAAAAATTTAAAATATTAAAGAAGGTACTTTCATACAAGCCTTCAATTTAATTTTTCTATTGAATCTTTTATTATAAAAACATAATGGTTCCATAATAATACCTTCATTATAAAAACACAACGGTTCCGTAATACAATTAAGATCAATAATTTTAATATTTGATTGAAATTAATATATTTTACAATAAAGAAATAATTAAAATAATACCATGGTTTAGGATTTCAACAAAATGAGTATTTATGTATTTTTTTTATTTTTCACAATATAAGTAATAAGAATATACAAATATCAGAAAAATGAATACAATAAATTATTTGTGAATATATTTTTTAAATTATAATAGTAGTATTTTAAATATTAATGTTTACATAATAATAATTGAACATCTTATCTCATCTTCAATATTTTTTATTTAACCCCGTCAAAATATATTTTTTATAAAACAATTGCTTGTGTTTGTTATATATGGTCAACTTATTTTCTAGTATATTGATTGCATATACTAATAATAAAGATTGAATAATAGAATCAACATTTATAATCAATGAAAAGTAAATACACAAACTTTATCAAACAAAAAACATGTTTGTTTCATCTATATGGAGATGATTAAATAAAAGAGAAATGAGAAGATGAAAACGTATCCTATTGACATCAAATTTCAATATCTCAAAACACATTCGAAAAAATTCAACAAATCTTCAAACCTCTAGCAAATATTTTCAAAACTTTGAACAAATCTTCAAATCATTGATCAATGCATTTGAAGAATCTTCAGCAAATAATCTTCGAATCTTGATGAATACAAACAGAAATATACAATGAACCTTCAAATCTTTACAAAAATCATAAAATACAGATTCAACTATTATGAATAGAGTATCTATCTACCTCTAGAATAATACACCTCAAATTTACAAACTCTAATTCAAACTCCTAAAACATCAAACATAAAATGGAGATGTGAGATGAGATAAGATGATAAAGAAAAAACAGGAATATATAGAGAAAAAAATGTAACGGTTCCTAATTTTAAGCATCTAATCCAAAGGCTCATATTTCATCAAAAAATATCAACGGCCAAAAAGAAGTAAGAGAAAATAAATATATTAATTACAAATAATAAATAAGTCTTACCATAATTAGAAAGAAGACTAAATGAATGGCTATGATGATGATCAAGAAAAGTGATCAACGGACCACAAAGTTTCCCGCCCAAATTAAAAAAGGAAACATGTAGGTGTATTATATTAGTATAGATTTTTTTTCAACCTATAATTAATCACGTACGTGTCTCAATTAGATATCTAAATATGCAATTCACCTCTCTGTTGTTGTAGTACATTGGTCACTTATTATAGTATTCCCTTGATCTCAAAATTACTTTCATATATTGATGAATAATCATATTAAAAAAAAATGTAATAATGAGTGGTTTTAAGGATTAATTTTATAAACAAAAATATATCCTCCATATAAAATAAAGAAATGAATTAATTTTTATGCGTGCATAAAAAATAATGTAAAATTAAAATATTGTGAAGATAAAGTTTATAAAAGATTTTTCATTTTAAAGGTATTATATTTGGTCCGCATGCGTCACCGTCAAGTTGCGTCAACGCCCCTACTATTGCCGTCTTATTCTCGGCAGGTTTTTCTTCTAATTGGTTTGTGGACCACGTCCTTTTTATTACTCATAAATAAATTCGAAATCTCCCGATTATCTCATAATTTCACATGAGAATGTGCATTCAATGGGATGCAAATTCCTAATTTTAACGGTATTATTTTTAGGTAATATTGGTGTGAAATTGATTGCACAATTGAAATTTGACTTTAACAAATTAAATATTATAATACAAATATATATTAAAAAAAAGGGGATTAATATGTTTTGATTACCAAACAAACTTGTACTCCTCATAGTCATATGCTTCATTCAATGACTTTGTGAAGTAAATAAATAGGCACACGGCAATTTGGCAACGTTAGGTAGGTGGGTACCATGTGAGATTCGACAGCCCATCCATAATTAAAAATATATTCCCCCTGATTCACGTGTTAATTACACTGCATATTAAAAAAAAAATGTATGTCCTTGTTATTTTATGGAGTATAGAATTAAGAAGTATAGAATTAAGAGAACATATTTTTTGATATATTTATCCCTCACTAATATGTATTTTTTCATTAAGATAAAAATTAATATAGAAAGAACTAAAATGTCAACTTACCTTGCAAAAGAGAGAAAAAATGTCACATTAATATATTTTCAATTAAAAATAAATATTGTAAGAAATTAAATATGAGTAGTTTAGGGAGATTTTTGGTAAAAATAGTAAAAGCGACAATTTTTTTGAAATAAAATTAAAGACCAAAATCGACTAACTTTTTAAAACGGAGAAAGTGTGTATCAATGCACATACATTAAAAAATAATTAATTTTTCTTTTTGTTCTTAATTAATAATTGTACTATATTTCTTATCAAAAGATCGAATACATTTAATTAAATATTTATTGACCTTAAGGATAAATTTAAAATAAATATAATTAATTTTTATTGAAAAGTATATAGTGTCGTATAATTTACAAATAAAATAAATTGTTAGGATGTTATGTATTATGAATATGAGGAAATATATGATGTTTGATGAACTTAAAAGACTAGTAAATGAAGTTAGTTTTTTATGAAGGATTTATAAATTTACAATTCTTCGTTTTTAAATTGGCTTGTATCGCCTAGAAGAGTTTTCATTGTTGATCTTTCTATGTGAGTTTTTAAAAATAAAAAATGTAGCCCAACATCTACCTTTTATTTTTTATAAACAATTCATTGCACATTCTATTTTTTAAAACACGTATCACCCAATTTCTTATCTGAAGAATAAACGTCCACCCTTTTCAAAAAATAAATTAAAATACATTGCAATTAAATGAGATGATGGGATCTCTGTATCCTTAATTAAATTTTTGTCTGTAAAATAAATTCCCATCCTTTTCAATAAGTAAATAAAAAAACATTCCAATTAAATGAGATGACTGTATCCTTAATTAAATGTTTCGGGTGGGAGTCAAACAGTACAGTATTTTCTTTTACTCTCTCCCTCCCATGATTTTATGCACACTTTTCTTAACGGACGTTCCAACATTTTTTGCACATTCCAAAAAAAGACAATAATACCCATAATACTCCTCTTTTATTTTACCTTTAATCAAATCTCTTTCACTTTAATCAATGAATTACCAATAATACCCCTCATTTATTTATCTTACACAATCACTTTATTCTATTTTCTTAATCTCCGTACCCGATTACCCGATCAAAGTGTGTATAAAATCTTGAGACTGAGGGAGTAATTGTTTGACCGATTCAATTATTTAAAACCAAGCCCCGAGGTGCAAAACGTGGTGCGTCAACCCCCCTCTAATCCGCCTTTGCTAATAATTTCTCGTCCACACTCGTATGTCAGTACGTGTACTTTTACTTTTTAGTTGTCACCTTTTTAAAATATCTCTCATCATTATTAGTTTTTCAAGAAATAATTGTTATTGATCAGAAGTGTAGCACAACACGTTCAAGAATATCTTGAACTTGAACGATAGGAGTATTTAGTTAGAGATTGTGGTAAATCGAATTTGAATTGAAATTAAGTTTGAAAAAAGTGAATTGAAATAATTCATGAATAATAACTATGTGTTTGGATAGAGATTGAGAAACAGTTTTATATTAAATAAAAAATGATTCTTTAGTAGGTAGAAAAATAATAATTCTCTTGTTTCACAATAACTTTTTAATTTTCTTTTTTAAACGGTTTCACAATAGGTAAAGTTTAGTATGCACTCGAGTGCATGTTGTGCACCCTAATCTAAAGAAAAATGTATGTTATTAAACTGAAAAGTACAACACAATATTACTAAAAAGTGTAAGTCACTATGACTAAAAATATTATTATACAGTTTAATAATTGAAAAGTTCAACACCATTTACCAAAAAGTGTAAGTCAGTAAAACTGAAAAGTGCAACATGGACTAGGGTGCACAACATGCACTCGAGTTCATAGCAGACCAACCCTTCACAATAACTTTCACACTTTTCTTTTCAAGACGTTCCACAATAACTTTCACACCCTTAAAATGAAAAATCATTTATAAATTTCACCCTTACAATATCCTCAATTTTACACAAATGACATTACTTTTTTCTACACATACACAAAAATCAACTCATTTATTTACTTTATACATAAATTTTTATAAAATTACCCTTCAAAACTCCACTCATTATTACAATTTCTTAATATGCGTGTTCATCTACGTACGAAAATTAATATGAGACGGGGAGAGTAGGAGATAAAATGAGATTAAAAAATAGTGTTGTGATTGTATAAAAATAAGTGTGTAGATGCATTTGTATTTGGATTGATCGAGAGGGGTTGAGGAATATTGGATTGTGAATGACCAATCCAAATCCGAATTGGTCAATTCCAAACCAAACCTGACATAATAATTTTTTAGACGAATTCTCTAGAATATTTTTTGACATGGAGTATTACACTTTTGATCTTATAGTGATAATACTTTCACATTTTAGTAACAATATATTAATTATGTAGTAAATTATCTGCTTGCAATCCACGGTGTTTTTAGGAAACTCGAATCCATATTTTTGACCCGCAATTCTTTTTGTTGCTCTGATTTCTTCAATAAAAAAGCTACCCAATTTTTTTATTCGTCTCACCTCTTATTATATTATTATCTATTTCTATTTATTCACTTTAAACGAAACTGAAAGCTAATGTTATAAGAATAGCCAATCAATTTTCTTATGTCATTCAGTCTGCAAACTCATTACTCACATTTTCGTCTTCACATTTTTTTTTCTAACTCTCGTGAATGTTCTTCCCCTTGCCTCTATCCATTTCTTCATATAATCTGATGCTTGAATAAAGCCTGTCGACCGGAGAGTGAGAGAGAGTTTCAGTTCATTACTACGTTTTCGGCATTTCTGAGAAGGTA
This sequence comes from Galeopsis tetrahit, assembly GCA_963675135.1. Classification (NCBI taxonomy): domain Eukaryota; kingdom Viridiplantae; phylum Streptophyta; class Magnoliopsida; order Lamiales; family Lamiaceae; genus Galeopsis; species Galeopsis tetrahit. Next base: position 71,113,433 of record OY776132.1, read on the forward strand.
CACCTCTGCAATTTTTGTTACTCTTTGTTTATTCTGAGTATTATTTAGGGAAGGTTTTTTATCTGCTGAGATTTTGTGCCTCATATTTGAATTTACTACTACGGGATTTTAGCGGAAGTCAACTCAATTTGGCTTGTGTATGATTGTGAAAAAATTGAAAGCTACGTTTCTCGATATTTCCAATTGATTGAGCTTGTTTTTTTCCGTTTGAAGGAAATGAATTGGTTTGAAACGTTGTTTGGAGAATTGTGATCTTTTATCTAGTAGTAGTAAAATGAAGTATAATTTGTATCTACTTTTATCGGAGGGAATTAAACTATTAAAGGGGGCGTTTGGTAGCTGGTTTTGCATTTATTAAGGCTCTACATAACCTGCTTCTTCCTGCTCCACACATCCTCTCTACTCTGGTTTCTTTGCTCTGTGTCGGTATGCTTCTTCTACCATTATCATTCTCTTTTCTCATTTTTAATCAAATAGATTCTTGGTGATCTCCCTTTTGCTACTCTTATTTGGCTTTTTTTTTTGTGTGTGTGTTGTTGTTGTTTTACTGAATATTTCCCTTTGCTTTGCTGTTTTGAGTTTCTACTAGATAACAACGAATCGAAAAACGTTTATATCTTTGCTTTGTTTCAGGCAATTCTTGCTTTTCTTGATGTGTGTTCTGTAGAGAGAGTTGGAATGATATTAAGTTGGCGAGTTTCCAGTCCTCTGCATCTCACAGACTTTAGCTAACTCAACTTTGTTATCCGATACCCCCACTCTCTGTTTGTGTATGTTTCTCCCTATTGAGTTGCATCAGAACAATTGGTTAATGGCCATTTGGTTCTGTTCTCCCTTAACTGTCTTCTTGATCATATTTCCTGCTAATGCAAGAGCTTCCTCAAATCTGTACTTAAGAACTTCAAGGCCGTTTGTTGCCTTTCACTTTAATTCTTTTGTGCATTATATGAAGAAGGGTCAAGGTGTGATGTGGACCCTTTAGCATTATCCTCTTGATTTGTTTATATACAGCCATATGTGCTCATTGCTATGACTATTAAAATGGCACTCGCCGCTGTTTTGTCGACATCTGATAAGCCTAAAAAAAGTCTTGCCTTTCTGTGAGGTTGTTGTCCTCATCATTCCTATAGTTAGCTAAGTGCAACCTATTCATCTTGGTGATTATACAGGACAGCCAAATTCGATAATACTCCACTTATTGTTCATTTTCCTCATTTGGTTGGTTTCTCCATATATATAAACCATAAAGGAAGAGTAAATAGCTTACTTTATGAAGAAACATTCTGCTGAGAGAAGTATTTACTATGTATGTGTGTATGTATTTGTTGTGTAAGCTGAAACTCTATCGATTTTTTCCAACTAATTATTGATTTTTTTCATTCTCGTTTTTTTAAATTTATTTATTTATTTATGTTTCTGAATATAAATTCTAATTAATTTCATGGCTATTTGGGGGAAATGGGGTTGGTTGCACGGTACTCATTATGGAATTGAGTAGCAATATCTTGAATGAAAGGAAGGGTAGGTGGGTGGTTTGAGTTAAAGTCTAGGGAGGTAGCTAAGTGGTTTGATTTGAAATCTCACACTTGGTCTCGCCTTTTTTAATTTTTATCTCCTCCAGTGCTCGGTGATAATGGACGGCAGTGCTAACGAGACGCTTCTGGAAAAGAGACTCCACCAACGGCAGAGCTTTGCCAAAGAGTTTGGTGCAGAATCAAAGTCATTATGGAAAATTTCGGGTCCGGCGATATTCACATACATATGTCAGTATTCTTTAGGTGCATTTACTCAAACATTTGCGGGCCAAGTGGGGGAACTCGAGCTTGCAGCTGTCTCTGTGGAGAACTCGGTGATTGCTGGTCTTGTTTTCGGAGTCATGGTAAAATTTCTTTTTTACCTTTATGAATCTTTTCTCAAGTTTCTTCAAACAATTGCATGTACTATGTTTTGTTGTTATTGATCTAAATTGAATGCAAGGGCTCTCTTGTTTACAGGACAATAAAATTGGATTATGATATAATTTATGTGAAGATGAAAGATGCAGCAATGTTTGTTTCTTGATTCTTTACTCGACTTTAGAATGTTATCTGATTTAGGCTAAGATTTTCTAAAGTGCAGTGCTAAATGAATATGTAAAACATGCAGTTGGGGATGGGAAGTGCATTGGAGACGTTGTGTGGACAAGCATTTGGTGCAGGGCAAATTAGGATGTTGGGCGTATACATGCAAAGATCGTGGGTGATCTTGATGACCACAGCTTTTGTTTTGCTTCCAATTTACATCTTTGCCCCCCCAATCCTTATCTTCTTTGGGGAATCTGCTGAGATTTCTCGAGCTGCAGGTAGATTTAAATCCATACTAGCAAATTCATTAGTTGTCGTTTGGATTGTAATCGATTTGACTCTTATTTTGAATTATTATCTGATTGATTTGAAATGAGATTTTACATTTCAAATATCCCGATCAACCTAATGGTTCAAGTAATCCTTTTGCAGGTAAATTTGCCATTTGGATGATCCCTCAGATGTTTGCATATGCTGTAAATTTTCCAATACAGAAGTTCTTGCAATCACAAAGGAAGCTTATGGTAATGGCCTGGATTTCCCTTGCGGTGCTCGTTCTACATATATTTTTCAGCTGGTTATTGATCTTGAAACTCGGGTGGGGCTTAATCGGAGCAGCAATTTCTCTCAATACCTCATGGTGGCTCATTGTCGTTTTGCAATTAGTCTACATTTTCTATACAAAGTCAGATGGTGCTTGGAGTGGATTTTCATGGTTGGCATTTCAAGACTTGTATGGTTTTGTGAAGCTTTCTTTGGCCTCTGCTATAATGTTATGGTAAAAATTTTGATCACCCGATAGTCCAATACCTACTAGTCTTCAATATTTGACTTATTTTTCTATTAATGTTCTGTAATTGGAATGGTTTTTGCAGCTTGGAGTTTTGGTATTTGATGATATTAATAGTAATAGCCGGCCATTTGGATAACCCTGTCATACCAGTGGATGCTCTTTCTATCTGGTAAGAGGTCCCTTCCATTCCGTCATTTTCATGTTTTGTGTTTAATGGAGACACTTATTTTTTTGTGTAGCTACTTGATTTCTCTCACAAGTTTATAATTGAAGCAACTTCTCAATTTCTTTGGGTTGTGCTTAGTGCAATATGTAAAGCATCTAAGAGTTTGGGTTAACTCGTTTTGCGAAATTCGTGCAGCATGAATATTAGTGGATGGGATGCAATGATATCAATCGGATTTAATGCTGCCATAAGGTGATGTTTCCTTTATCATACACAAAAACTTCTATGAACTTGGTTCACCGAAGTTTTATGGTGAACTCGGTAATATTACTTAGTATACGAAGTATCACAGTTTAATGATTTTGAGAAGAGTAAATATTTTTTTATAACATGACATTTCGTGGGTTAAACTGTATTACTTCGTATACTAAACAATAGTATAACTTTGAAGAAAAGAGTTCACGTGAACCTGGTTCACAGGAAACTTATACACACACGCACACACATATTATTTTATTTGAAAAGATATAGTAACAATCGAGCAGAATAACATTTGCAGTGTGAGAGTCTCCAATGAACTTGGTGCTGGGAATCCAAGAGCTGCCAAATTCTCTGTTGTAGTGGTTTCCATCACAACGATCTTGATTGGTGTAGTCTGTTCGGCTGTTATTTTAGCGACAAAAGATTCTTTCCCGTTTCTTTTTACCAACAGCGATGCCGTAGCTAAGGAAACTACTCGATTATCAGTGTTACTCGCATTCTCAGTTCTACTAAACGGCCTTCAGCCCGTTTTATCTGGTAAGAGCTCAACATCAAATTGTATATGTTTTTCCGCATATATTTCACACACCCAAATGGGTCTGTGTGATTGTATGAAAATAACATTGTGGTTAACTTTGCCAGGGGTTGCTGTGGGAGCTGGATGGCAATCTATTGTGGCATACGTCAACATTGCCTGTTATTACATTGTGGGATTACCACTAGGAATAGTTCTCGGCTTCGTATTAAACATGGGCGCAACGGTAAATTCCTCGTAGTACACAAACTAGTCTATTAATTGATTAATTCTGCATTCGAGCACAAATATGAAATACTAATAAATAAGGCTATATCAATTATTTCAGGCTACATCAATTATTTATGACTATCAATTCCTTTGTGTCCTTTCAGTTGTTCATCATTTATACCTAGACCCTACTTAGTACTATAATTTGTGTCTCCTGTCTCTATTAATGCACATGCGCTCGTTTGTCGAGAGGCTGCAGGTCTGGCCAGTGCCTGTTGGGCTTAAAAGGGGCCGGGCTAGAATTTACTTCTGCTACAATGTTCCTAATGCATAAAACTGAGTCCTAGTTCCTTTTTTTCGGTTGTTTGGGCCTGACTCAATTGACTGCCACTAGATAGTTTGTTTTTACAGTGACGCGTTTGTGTGATTTGCAGGGAATTTGGGGAGGAATGATTGCAGGCATTGTTTTGCAGACCCTCATCTTGATAGGGATAGTTGCAACTAGAAATTGGGAGAAAGAAGTAAGTGTTCTAATATAGTACAGTATGATTTATGGTGGTCATTCTCCTATTCCATAAATGATGAAATACGATATTGATGAAAACTTGGTTCGATTTTCAGGCAAGCGAAGCAGAGAGCCGTGTCAAAAAATGGGGCGGAAACCATTGATTGCAACTCTAAAAGTGAAGACTGGTAGTTGCTGCTGCTACTATGTGGTAGTTGAGAGCAGTGGTTGGTGTTAACATAATGGCATTTCATTTTCACTTGCTCAAGATACAAATTTCAATTTGAACTCTTTCCTATATTTCATTTTCCTACTGCAAATTGCAAAATAAAACTTTATTTGCGATAGGGTTGTCAATTCCGTTTTGGCTTCAAATTCACAGTGTCCATACAGATAAAAAAAAAATTACACTCATGTATAACTGTTAAATAACATACTCAATATAACTAGATTCATTTTACATAAATGTACTGAATATAATGAACTAACTGTTTGATTTAAATATAAATTACATCGGTTTTTTTATAACAATCATTTTCTTTTTTAATTTGGTGAGTGAAAGGGATATTGTAAAATTCGGAAAATTTTAAATAGTATTAAAACAAGTCATTGTTCTTGTAAAATAATAATAATAATAAGTCAATGAAAATTCACATGTACTAATATTCAAAGAACACACATAAAAAAAAAGTTCATACATGCAGTTAGATATACATCAAACTCGAACAGATTAAACAGACTACAACTCTTGTATATTACTTTGAAATGTAAAAGCAAAACAAATGGAACGAAAAGTAGAAGAAAATCGCTAAAAAACCATCAAAACACTTTTAAACCATCAGAATATAATAAGAAGAGACGATAGAGGTGAAAAAATCAAATAAAAAGTGAAAAAAAAAATCATATATAGTGGACCTGAAAAAACTTACCATTTATACTCCATTCGTCCCATTTTTTATTCAATATTAACGGTGTGCACAAAGTTTAATGCGAGATTTATTTATTACTCCATTCGTTCCCATTTTTTATTCAATATTAACTGTGTGCACAAAGTTTAATGCAATATTTATTTATTACTCCATTCGTTTCAAAATAATGATCTCTTTTTTCATTTTAGTATGTACCATAGATTTATGTATGTAAAATGTTTAAAATACCATATTTAATTAATACTCCGTAATTATTATTTTAATGTTTGTCAATATAATTAAATTGAACTTTACTTGTTTGTTAGTTATAACTTCTTCTTGATAACTACTCAAGAGAAAGTTTCTTATCTCTTTTATATATATATATATATATATATATATAACCAAATGTCATATATATATATATATATATATATATGACATTTGGTTATCCTACAATGTTAATGAAAGCTTTCTAATTACTCTCACATGATATCAACCTAATACGTCGAAAACCCTTCTTCCTCTTCCTTGATTCGGTTGTAAATTGCATAAGATTTCATGTGTTTTAGTGATAAACTTTGAGGGGTTTTCATTCATTTTCACACTAATATGCTTGATTTGATTGAGAAAGATGTTTGAGCTCGTTTTGTAGGAATACGATGTGAATTAGGCATTAAAATCGCAAAAACGAGTGTTCAATCATTATTTGCACTCACTGGACTGAAGAGAGGATTGCACCATTGGATTCGTCTCGAAAAATGGAGTGGAATGGAAAAAAGAATCAAGTCAATCGGAGGTCGGAAGCTCGAGATATGAAGGGATGAAGACGGAGGACGGAAGTTAGGCCGAAGTATCCGCCCGACCGGGCCGACCTGCCCGCCCGACCGGGCCACAGTATCTGCACCCAACCTTTTGTTAAGTTCACCCACTGCGCATATTTTTGCAATTTTCAACTTACGAAAGCCACCTGCTTCCAGCCCATTTCGCGCACCAACACTTTTTGTTAAGTTCACCCCGCGCGTAATTTTGGCCCAAATCAACTTACGAAATTTTGGCCCGGCCGGGCCACCTGTTTTCAACTCATTTTCGGGGGTTTTGCCCCATTTTCTCCATTTTTGAAGGGCCTAATTGCAAAATTCACCCAAGACTTCCACCCCAACTATAAATAGACCAAATTTGAGTTTTAAGAGGGGATTCTTACTCCTTTTACAAGCAATTCCACACACACATTCACATAGTTGTAGGTGTTCTTCGTTTTTAGTTTAGATTCTTCATTAGATTAGATAGAATAGTGGTTATTACTTAGAATCAAGCTACGATTATCATCGGACATCGTCTATTACATCGTTTTGTAGCTACATTTCCATGATCAAGGTGATATCTCTCAATTTTAAGTTTCAATTTGGTAATTACTTTCTATCTTGCAATTTCTTTATCAATTAGCATGAGCTTTATGTTATTTTGTGTTGTAGCCATGGGATTCTCCTCTAGAACCATGGGCTAATCCCCAATTGCCTTGGGTGTGGATGTTTTGATGGGAATTTAGTGTAATTGTGAAGTAATTGCATGATTCACTTAGGATTTGGGTGTAAATGTTTCTAGAGTTGTATTTTGTTTGATTCATTTGATTGATCAACCCTATTAGCTAGCATTTTCGATTGTGTTGATTGCAACGAGAGTTGGGTTTGCATGATTGGGGTGTGAGTGTGAGCTTTGGTCAATTGAATAGAAGTTAATTAGTAATTAGCTAACCGAGAGGGGGTTAATGGCTAGACCGACAACTTTAGACACTAAACGAATAGAGGTCGTCTAGGAGTTTGGTGAGAGGGTGTTTCATAAGCATTAGTAACCGTGTTGAAAGTGCTTATGAAACACTATCCTAGGAGCTTTTGGTATTTGGTTAGATCCTATAATTGCTAATCAATGCACGATGTTCGCCTATGCCTTTCGAGGGGGTTTGCACACTTATGTGATAGCCTTTAGCTTAATCCGAATTCATATCTAGCTCATGTAATTGTTTCACTAGTTCATCTATTCCTAACAAAACGGAAACACCCGAGGCAATACACTTCTCTTGCACTTTCCAAAAGAAAGTTAGTTAGTTCACTATTTCTAGTCACTATTACTTATTACTTTAATTAATTTAGTTTAATATCTTTGTTCTTATTCCCAAAAATCCAAACAAACAAGCTTAGTTACTACAATAGCATGATAACTTGCAACTTTAGGGATTCATTGATACTAAATTAAGTCCTTGGAACGAAAATATACTTGGGAAAACTTGTCAAAAAATACGAACAAGTCATTCCTCTCCGATGACAGACCCCTGGCCACCACCACTTCCATTTTTTATTCTACTCTCACCTTACATGCCATGACCCACCTTATCATCATTAAACTCAAATCTACCAACTATCCTATTTGGTTCGCCCAAATTCATCTGTTATTGGCCACTCAAAAGTTTCTTTCATTCGTCGATGACTCTTCTCCGACACCGCCATCCACCGTTTCCAAAGAAGGTCGTTCGGAACCAAATCCAAACTAATGTTTATAGGTCAAATTCAAATTTTAAACATAATAAATAATGTTATATTGACCTATGTAAAATATGAAAGGTGATCATCGTTTTAGTAAGGAGGAAGTAGAATTAATCGAGATAAAATTATACTCCCTCCATTGGTGCTTTAGAAACTTTACCCATACAATATCTAAAATATTATATTTAATGTTATTATTTTTATAGTACATACATACATACCAGTTAATTCACTTATTTATTTTTTTATAAAATTATATTTCAAAATTCTATTTAGGACGGAGGGAGTAGTATTCTGTACTTTATGGAAATATGATGTTTTGTAACGAATTGAATTAGTGTGAAAATAATAATAATATTTTGTTATTTTAAGTTATTTAAATGACGAAGTTGTAAGTGGAAAAATTACTTTATTATTCAAATTAAAAAAATACTCCCTCTTTCCAATTTCACACTTTTCTTTTGAGTGATCAATTTTATTATATTCATACCTTTTTTGCTTTTTTAAAACAATACTATTTATTATACTTTTTGAAAAAAAATTAACAAGAAAAGTAGTATGGAGTATTATTTAAATCTCTTGAATTAAAATATACTGTAAAAATTTTGGTCGCTACTGTAGTGCACCCAAGGACAAAAAAATCGCGAAATTTCGCCGAAATATCGCCGAAATTTCGATATTTTTGGCCCACCGATATGGATATTCACGTGAACGAGATATTTTCTAAAATGTCGGTAAAATATCGGTAAATATCGGGAAATATCGATATCGGTATCGATATCGTTTGAATCTAGTACAAATTTTCTAAAATATCGGGATATATCGCCGAAATATCGGTGATATATCGGTGGAATATCGGAAATATCGAATTGCTTTTTTTTTTTTTTGACAAATTTGTTGAATTCTAGATAATTGATAAAACCTTTTAATTGAATTGTCTTTTCAAATCAATTATAAGTCATTCAAAAATGTTACTTGCATATATTATCTCGTGTTAAATAATTATGAACAATTATTGTATCGTTTTTCATTGATTTTGTATTTTGTTAACTGTTATTGATATGTTTGTCATTAAAAAATTATTTTGTTGCGATTTTAGTCTAAATTTATGTATTAAAGTTAGTTATAATATTCTCTAAAATTTTATGTTAAATTTCCATCATTTTAACAAACTTTCCATCAATTTTCTATTTTTTTCCGATATCGATATTCGATATCGATATTTCCACCGATATATCCGTAAATTCAAGGTACCGATATTTCCACCGATACCGATATTTTTGTCCTTGAGTGCACCAGATAATTTCAGTTTCACACACACAAAAATAAAGTGAAATAGAAAAAACATAAACTATTTTGTCCAAAAAGCAGACAGGTGTCATATTATGAGTGGATAACAAGAGTCACTGAAAAACCGGGAGGCATATGCTGTAACTTCCATTTTTTATTTTATTGCTATTATTTTATTAAAATGTATATAACTAGCAGAATTTCACACAATCTATTCGCTTTTCACTCGCGAAGGTTCTAATTCAAACTCCTCGATTCTCCGGAGACGAAATTCGGTGTCACTTCAGAGGTCGGTTTTTCTCTCTCGTGTATTCAAATGGAAATCTAAAATTTGATTCGATTATCTGTTCCGAGAACTGATTGTGATTATTATAAAATTCTGGTTTTTCTGAACCCTGCAAATGTTTGTTTGGATTAAATTGATAATTTATAGTATCTTGTTTTCAAGATTAGCGTTAATTTTTCTCGACGGCTGAATTCAGCCGAGTCTCCCATATTTCGAATTTTGTGTGCAATTTAATTTGCTCAAGAAATCATTGTCACCTTCTAGGGTTTACGTTCTGAATGTTTTTTCCCCTTTGAAGTTACAAGATGTTGATATACTGTGGTACATGAGTTCGTGTTGAATCTGAAACGGAATATTTTATCTCCTTCTAAAAAGATTGGTTAAGATGGAGGAGTATTAGTTTCTTTATACATTTGGCTTCATTGGTTTCCTTGTTATCCTGAGAATAGGTTGGAATGTTTTTTCAGTATTTTCTTCGAAGATAGGAGTATTAGTTTTTTAAATTTCAATTAATTCATCCAAATTAGAAACATCCTTCTTGGTGAACCAATCTGTTCTTTTATGTTACGGTGTTACGGAATCCAACTTACGCTCTGAGTTTTGCATATCAACTAGTCTTCATTCTCCAATTGGACTTACCTGAACTTTAAAGCTAGCCTGAAAAGATGCACACTAGAAGTTTTTCAAGGTTTAATGTTTTGAGTCCCCCCCCCCACACACACACACACCAGAAAAGTCTAATAATTAGCCTTCTATGTGTCTGGAATTTTGGGTAGTTGTGCTGTTTAGCATGACCACGTTTTTCTTGTTCAGACACAAGATGCAACATAACCTCCTTTCATGTGCAACTAATTTCGTATTGTACATTGATCAACTTTCAAGTGAAACTTAACTATTACCTTTTGTAATTGATTAGTACCTTTCATATGGTTCTACAAGTACATTTCTTATATATGCACACATCATTCTAATTGATGCATTGATTACTTTCATATTGATTGCAAAATGGCCAATTTAGAATTCTACCTGGGCTTCTGAATGAGTAAATTTATAGGTACCCTTGCTGATTATGAAAATATTGGCCAACAATTATTAACTTGATCATGTTTCTGGGGGAGTTCAAGGAAATGACTAAGAAACTCGTACTGGCATGCCTAGCTGTGTTATATTTATCAAATGCCAATGAATTTGTTATCTTTTCCAGGAAGGATGGGACGATCAAGCAGAACCATTTTTGTGGGCAATCTTCCAGGGGATATTCGTGAGAGCGAAGTTAAAGATTTGTTTTACAAGGTTTATTTCAAAATCGCTTGACTATATGCTTATAAAATAAAAAAGGAATGAAGCATAAATAAACTCGAATTTGTGCTTTATAAAAGACAAATATTTTATATTTCTAAATTATGATCATCGTTTGATGATTGATGAAGTATGCTTAATATTTTGTAGGATGCTATAACTATGTTTAATTTAATTAATTTTGTTAGATGAACTTTATTGATGAATTTAATACTAATATTTCTGTAAAAAAAAAAAGGTAGGCCCGCTGAAACCCGTGGCCCGTCCGTTTGTGGGTTGTGTTGAGGTTTTGTCAGCCCGCCTGGCACACGAGCTGGCTCGCCCCGCCCCTCCGTCCCGTCTTGACATAGCTATAAACTTTAGAAAGCGCTTGTTAAGTTTTCTTCAAAAAAACATCTTGATTCCAAAATCTTTGCTGATTGGTTTGTGTTTTAGGTCTTGTTTATTGTGTATTACTTTAACAATTTATGTGCATTATGTTTTTTGTGGTGATTTATGAAGATTAAATGGTATGAAATTAGAAATTTAACAATTATATGTTTCTCATGTATTTTTCCCCTCTTTCTTTAAGAATAGTTTCCATGCCCTTTATCACTAGCCAGTACTGGTTTTTTGTCTTTAGTTTGACTTAATCAATTGAAACATGTTATCTTAAATGCAGTATTATGGTTTGTTATCTTTAGTAGTTTGGATTATGTTGCAAATTGTAGGACCTGTATGTTATGGGTGTCCCCTTTCTTAAGTTTGTTATTATGATGTATTGTTAATGTTCGTTTTGTTTATTTTTTTTCTTGGTTCTTTGCCTGCAGTATGGGCCTATTGTTGATGTTGATTTGAAAATCCCACCAAGACCTCCCGGTTATGCTTTCGTTGAGGTGAGTAACATTTTGAGGCAGTAAACTATTCTTAATATTTAGTAAACTCAAATAATGTCTCATCTCATGGAGCTATAAAATACTAGTATCTGTTTTGGGGGAACTTGTATGATTCACTTTTGGGATTCTGATTTTGTATTTCAGTCTAACGCGAATTTAATGCTGTTGGGTTTTCAGTTTGAAGATTCTCATGATGCTGAGGATGCCATCCGTGGACGAGATGGTTATAAATTTGATGGATGTCGATTACGGGTCTAATACACAATACTTGTTTTATGATATAAATCTCCAGTCTAGTGCCTTATCAATTTCTTGCATTGGTGTCTATATGTAGGTTGAACTAGCGCATGGAAGACGAGGGTCCTCATCACATGACCGCTACAGTAGTGGAAGTAGTCGTGCTGGAGCTTCAAGGCGTTCTGACTACCGGGGTAAGTTTTTTGGCCTGAATAGTTAATATTAATAATTATCAAGTCGTACATTGATGGCATTGGTATTATGTATTTGCAGTGTTGGTGACTGGTCTTCCTTCTTCTGCATCATGGCAAGACTTGAAGGTGATTATTTTATTTTGCACTCTTTTTTGATCCCCCTCTCCCTTTTTTCCCTGTTCGTGTGAAGGAACCGGTGTTTCTCCATGCTTCTGTAAATCATTACCTTGATTTCTGGTCATGGATGTAGGATCACATGCGTCGAGGTGGAGATGTCTGTTTCTCTCAAGTTTATCGCGACCGTGATGGTGAGAACTTTATTTTTTACAAATTTCTGTCTTGAAAGAAGGATAATGTATTTTGGAGAATGAACATAAACATAATCCAGAATAAATGTTGGTTACATTTCTTGGTGAATGTTAGCAAATAAAATTCGAAATATTTTGATGCTTGCATGTATATGGTCCACTTTTTACTGTGTAGATTTTTGAAGTCCTATTAAATCTGCAAGCATTCTGGTGATTATTTAGCTGAAGTTTATTCTTCTTGTTATATGATTTTATTTGATTTAAGTTACCTTTTTTTTTTTTTAACTATGAGATTTGGAGTTTAAATTGGTCTTATTAGTTCATGGCGATAAAATTGATGGTGGTTTATTAATTGGTCTTTTAAGGTATGCGGGGAATTGCTGACTATACAAACTACGATGACATGAAATATGCGGTGAGCTGATTACTTGCATTTTGAAACTAATTTCCTGTTTCTTTCATCATTGTTATTTTATTTTGGTAACCCTTACTTAGATTCAACTAATTTGCAATTCAGCCACTTCCATGTTTACTTATAATGGCCTTTTGCTGTAATCTGTTTCCTGTTTCTTCAAGTAGATAAGGAAGCTTGATGATTCTCTCTTCCGAAATCAACATTCCCGAGCTTACATACGGGTATGTTCGCATGAAGTTTCACATTGTGAATTATATTCGAAGTTATTGACGCCTGCTGGAAATATAGGTGGAGGAGTATGATAGGAGACGCAATTATTCACGTAGTCCTAGTAGGAGTCCTTATTCAAGAAACCGAAGTGTCAGTCGCAGTCCCGTTTACAGGGACAGGAGTAGAAGGTAGCAGTTGGTAATATTTGAGTGTTGTCATTAATTAAAATTTCCTTTTGTTAACTAATAGTAATTTTTTCGCTGAGTGTGTTGTACAGTGCTTCTCCGAGGATGGGAGGCTCTGGTCGTTCTTATTCTAGATCTCGTTCAAGGTCTGTTGTATCAGAATCAGAATCTGGGTCTCCTCGTCGCTCTGTATCAAAGTAAGACTTACTCCAAGTGATGAGTTTGATGTTTCTTTGGTTTGTTTAATTTGTATTTTCTCAAGATTTTGATGTTTTTCTATTTTTCTATGTGAGTGGTTTCTTCTTGATCCTATATATATTTGTGTTTCTGCAGCATGCTCCTTCTTGGTTCATATGATTTTTGCTTGAATTAGTTTTTTTTTCTTTTTTCTTTTTCCCTGGTTGGCTGGCTACTGCATTACCTTTCCTCACCTAGGTAATTTATAATGTCAAAATCATGAAACTCGGCTTTGATGGAAGTGTGCCATGTACATCAAAGAACGTTAAAAGTCAATTGATAATGGATTTCAAATCAAATTAAATCACAAATAGCATTTTGATCAAACATAAAAGAAGAATTGCCCAAGATAAAAATTGAAAAACTACTCCGAGGATAGGAAAGAGATCTAGCTATCCAATATATTTAATTTCACTGCAGTACACAGAAGTGCCAAAACAAAATATAACTAATTTGCCTCTAAGGAACCTCCTTCAAATCAGTCAGAAGAGTTAAGAACAGCAAATTTATGGGGCTTTTCACTATTAGGATTTGAGAACTTACTCTGATTGTACATTTTATTTGTAAAATACTCCCCTTCTAGTTTCGCTGTGCAGTGTTCACCGATTCTTCATATGAGGATGGTTGATGTGTGGGGTTTGAGGATATGGTACTAAGGATATGAAGATTGCGTTTTTGTTTTCTAGATTTGGCTTTTTCGTGGCGATCTCTGGGGATTGCATGTTAGCATCTTGATGGCTTGCGGTGCTCAACTTCATGCGAGTACATTTCATATGGTTCTACAAGTACATTTCTTATATATGCACACATCATTCTAATTGATGCATTGATTACTTTCATATTGATTGCAAAATGGCCAATTTAGAATTCTACCTGGGCTTCTGAATGAGTAAATTTATAGGTACCCTTGCTGATTATGAAAATATTGGCCAACAATTATTAACTTGATCATGTTTCTGGGGGAGTTCAAGGAAATGACTAAGAAACTCGTACTGGCATGCCTAGCTGTGTTATATTTATCAAATGCCAATGAATTTGTTATCTTTTCCAGGAAGGATGGGACGATCAAGCAGAACCATTTTTGTGGGCAATCTTCCAGGGGATATTCGTGAGAGCGAAGTTAAAGATTTGTTTTACAAGGTTTATTTCAAAATCGCTTGACTATATGCTTATAAAATAAAAAAGGAATGAAGCATAAATAAACTCGAATTTGTGCTTTATAAAAGACAAATATTTTATATTTCTAAATTATGATCATCGTTTGATGATTGATGAAGTATGCTTAATATTTTGTAGGATGCTATAACTATGTTTAATTTAATTAATTTTGTTAGATGAACTTTATTGATGAATTTAATACTAATATTTCTGTAAAAAAAAAAAGGTAGGCCCGCTGAAACCCGTGGCCCGTCCGTTTGTGGGTTGTGTTGAGGTTTTGTCAGCCCGCCTGGCACACGAGCTGGCTCGCCCCGCCCCTCCGTCCCGTCTTGACATAGCTATAAACTTTAGAAAGCGCTTGTTAAGTTTTCTTCAAAAAAACATCTTGATTCCAAAATCTTTGCTGATTGGTTTGTGTTTTAGGTCTTGTTTATTGTGTATTACTTTAACAATTTATGTGCATTATGTTTTTTGTGGTGATTTATGAAGATTAAATGGTATGAAATTAGAAATTTAACAATTATATGTTTCTCATGTATTTTTCCCCTCTTTCTTTAAGAATAGTTTCCATGCCCTTTATCACTAGCCAGTACTGGTTTTTTGTCTTTAGTTTGACTTAATCAATTGAAACATGTTATCTTAAATGCAGTATTATGGTTTGTTATCTTTAGTAGTTTGGATTATGTTGCAAATTGTAGGACCTGTATGTTATGGGTGTCCCCTTTCTTAAGTTTGTTATTATGATGTATTGTTAATGTTCGTTTTGTTTATTTTTTTTCTTGGTTCTTTGCCTGCAGTATGGGCCTATTGTTGATGTTGATTTGAAAATCCCACCAAGACCTCCCGGTTATGCTTTCGTTGAGGTGAGTAACATTTTGAGGCAGTAAACTATTCTTAATATTTAGTAAACTCAAATAATGTCTCATCTCATGGAGCTATAAAATACTAGTATCTGTTTTGGGGGAACTTGTATGATTCACTTTTGGGATTCTGATTTTGTATTTCAGTCTAACGCGAATTTAATGCTGTTGGGTTTTCAGTTTGAAGATTCTCATGATGCTGAGGATGCCATCCGTGGACGAGATGGTTATAAATTTGATGGATGTCGATTACGGGTCTAATACACAATACTTGTTTTATGATATAAATCTCCAGTCTAGTGCCTTATCAATTTCTTGCATTGGTGTCTATATGTAGGTTGAACTAGCGCATGGAAGACGAGGGTCCTCATCACATGACCGCTACAGTAGTGGAAGTAGTCGTGCTGGAGCTTCAAGGCGTTCTGACTACCGGGGTAAGTTTTTTGGCCTGAATAGTTAATATTAATAATTATCAAGTCGTACATTGATGGCATTGGTATTATGTATTTGCAGTGTTGGTGACTGGTCTTCCTTCTTCTGCATCATGGCAAGACTTGAAGGTGATTATTTTATTTTGCACTCTTTTTTGATCCCCCTCTCCCTTTTTTCCCTGTTCGTGTGAAGGAACCGGTGTTTCTCCATGCTTCTGTAAATCATTACCTTGATTTCTGGTCATGGATGTAGGATCACATGCGTCGAGGTGGAGATGTCTGTTTCTCTCAAGTTTATCGCGACCGTGATGGTGAGAACTTTATTTTTTACAAATTTCTGTCTTGAAAGAAGGATAATGTATTTTGGAGAATGAACATAAACATAATCCAGAATAAATGTTGGTTACATTTCTTGGTGAATGTTAGCAAATAAAATTCGAAATATTTTGATGCTTGCATGTATATGGTCCACTTTTTACTGTGTAGATTTTTGAAGTCCTATTAAATCTGCAAGCATTCTGGTGATTATTTAGCTGAAGTTTATTCTTCTTGTTATATGATTTTATTTGATTTAAGTTACCTTTTTTTTTTTTTAACTATGAGATTTGGAGTTTAAATTGGTCTTATTAGTTCATGGCGATAAAATTGATGGTGGTTTATTAATTGGTCTTTTAAGGTATGCGGGGAATTGCTGACTATACAAACTACGATGACATGAAATATGCGGTGAGCTGATTACTTGCATTTTGAAACTAATTTCCTGTTTCTTTCATCATTGTTATTTTATTTTGGTAACCCTTACTTAGATTCAACTAATTTGCAATTCAGCCACTTCCATGTTTACTTATAATGGCCTTTTGCTGTAATCTGTTTCCTGTTTCTTCAAGTAGATAAGGAAGCTTGATGATTCTCTCTTCCGAAATCAACATTCCCGAGCTTACATACGGGTATGTTCGCATGAAGTTTCACATTGTGAATTATATTCGAAGTTATTGACGCCTGCTGGAAATATAGGTGGAGGAGTATGATAGGAGACGCAATTATTCACGTAGTCCTAGTAGGAGTCCTTATTCAAGAAACCGAAGTGTCAGTCGCAGTCCCGTTTACAGGGACAGGAGTAGAAGGTAGCAGTTGGTAATATTTGAGTGTTGTCATTAATTAAAATTTCCTTTTGTTAACTAATAGTAATTTTTTCGCTGAGTGTGTTGTACAGTGCTTCTCCGAGGATGGGAGGCTCTGGTCGTTCTTATTCTAGATCTCGTTCAAGGTCTGTTGTATCAGAATCAGAATCTGGGTCTCCTCGTCGCTCTGTATCAAAGTAAGACTTACTCCAAGTGATGAGTTTGATGTTTCTTTGGTTTGTTTAATTTGTATTTTCTCAAGATTTTGATGTTTTTCTATTTTTCTATGTGAGTGGTTTCTTCTTGATCCTATATATATTTGTGTTTCTGCAGCATGCTCCTTCTTGGTTCATATGATTTTTGCTTGAATTAGTTTTTTTTTCTTTTTTCTTTTTCCCTGGTTGGCTGGCTACTGCATTACCTTTCCTCACCTAGGTAATTTATAATGTCAAAATCATGAAACTCGGCTTTGATGGAAGTGTGCCATGTACATCAAAGAACGTTAAAAGTCAATTGATAATGGATTTCAAATCAAATTAAATCACAAATAGCATTTTGATCAAACATAAAAGAAGAATTGCCCAAGATAAAAATTGAAAAACTACTCCGAGGATAGGAAAGAGATCTAGCTATCCAATATATTTAATTTCACTGCAGTACACAGAAGTGCCAAAACAAAATATAACTAATTTGCCTCTAAGGAACCTCCTTCAAATCAGTCAGAAGAGTTAAGAACAGCAAATTTATGGGGCTTTTCACTATTAGGATTTGAGAACTTACTCTGATTGTACATTTTATTTGTAAAATACTCCCCTTCTAGTTTCGCTGTGCAGTGTTCACCGATTCTTCATATGAGGATGGTTGATGTGTGGGGTTTGAGGATATGGTACTAAGGATATGAAGATTGCGTTTTTGTTTTCTAGATTTGGCTTTTTCGTGGCGATCTCTGGGGATTGCATGTTAGCATCTTGATGGCTTGCGGTGCTCAACTTCATGCGACTCATTTCTTTGTGGCAATATGCTGTTAAGTTGATGGGTGAGCACCTGCAGCAAAACCCAGATGGTAAACTTCATTTTAGCATGCTATATGTGTCCATGTCCTCTCATATAATTTGAAAAGAAATTGAAATGGAAAGATGAATACTGGATTTGCCTCATTTCATTAGCATGCCGAATTCAATAATGATTTAGTGTTTGAAATCCATGTGCATTAAGTTATGGTGAAGCATGTTCAATGATTTCTGATATTTCCTATTAGCATATAGTTGTGCTTGCTGTAATCTCGAATCTTGTAAAATGCTTTTGTTTCTTGGTGGATCGAAGACTTGATGATAAGAATTCTTTTTAAGTTCTGATTTTGTGTTCATGGAAATGTTCGCAGATCTCCGCCAAGATCTAGATCAGCATCACCTGTAAGTGTAGATCTGCTACCAGCCTACTACTAGCTCAAATTTTATTTAATTCAATTCAATTCAATTATAGTCAAGACTTTTGTTTTTTAATATTATAAATGTGCAATATATTTCCTATTAAATTTATTTATAAATTATAAATAACAATGTGTTCTTAAATATATTGAGTTTGTTGTTGGGATATAGGTTGGAAATATTCAGCAATAGATGTAGGGAAGATAATAATAATAGAGAGTAAATTAGAGAATGAATGACACAGTCTCACAGAATAAAAACTAAATTAAAAATAGTACCATAAATAAAAACTCGTGGAAATTCAAGAATTTGAAATAGAGCAAACACATAAATGCGGGCTTGATTCACAAATTCAAGATATAATTTTTTACAGTATAAGCTTATGTATAGAGTTATGGTGAGAATTTTAGGAAGTCCAACGGACCAATAAGACTCGTGATTCTCGTATAATATTCACATAACTAATTTGATGTATTATATCCTTTTCATCAACTTTGTGATACTGCAGCAGCCTCTCAAATCCAGAGACAGGAGTGCTAGCAAGAGCAGGAGCCCGAGTGGGAGCAGGAGCAGATCCGGATCGGTATCCCCATCATTTATACCACTGGATGAATTACGGATAAAATCATTTTTCGTGTCATGTCTTAACCACCAGCTTCTTTAGTTGTGAACATAACGTTTGTTAATATTGTGGTTGACAGGTAAAGTCGGACTGAATATCGAAGCTTGGTGGCCGTGAGAAAATTGAGCTTTTAGATGGGGGTGCTTGAAATTTATCCAGTTTATTGAGACTTGGAGATGATATGTAGTAGTACTATACTCTAGTTGGATTTACATTTGGTGCGGTATCTCATCAACTAGTTACTAGTATCTGCACTTTGTAAGTCGTTTCTATTTTGATTCCGGTCTTGTTGATTTTCAAAATTTGAAAATAACATTCAATATTTGACATTTCAATTCTGGTGAAAGTTTGATTTGTTCACGCAACAAAGTGTGATTTTGTTCAATTGGAAAAGTTTTTTCAAATATAAAACGTGTTTAGTTTTATATTTGGATTCACAAAGAATATGCTTATTCTATTTAAATAATTAATTTTTGAGTATATTTTTTATTTTATTAACAAGATTGAGTATTTATTATTAATATTTTTTATTCGTTACTCTCTTTTTTATAATTAAAATATAATATTTTTAAAAACATGTCACTTTTGGTGGACATACTTACAGATGGGTGTGTGTAACAAGAAATTAAAAGCACGCAAATTAGATCCCAACCATGTAATTCAAAATGAATTTTTTTCAAAGAACAAATATAAAAAAAATACTAAGCAAAATACATCATCGAAACATTAAGGCTTAAACTCGATCAATCACTGTAAAAAAAAACTATTCGAAAAAAATAATCAAAATCTGTACTTACACTTAAAAAAATAAATTTGAAAAAAAATACAAAAATGACAAAATTTTCGAAAAAAGAACAATACAGTATCTCGGCAAAAAAAAAAAAAAAAAGTTGAAGGAAAGTAAAAAATTTGTAACAGAAATTCGGGAAAAAAATTCGACGAAGCAAAAAAAAAAAAAGAAAACTCTTGTACATTATCAGATCTGTAAAAAATGACACCTGAAGATTCGAGATCTGACGATCTTCTTTAAACAAAGGCATCGGTGTCAGCCTTCGAACGGGGTGGACCATGGAGTATAAATTAGTGGCATGAAATTTACACAGTTGAGCTGAATTTGATAACTGATAAGCTTGTAGATGCCAATAAATTAGTTACCAGTTTCAAACTCATTTGTAACGCACTTGACTGATTATTAAATTGACTTCACAAGTCAGTTGCACTCAGCTTCACTGATAAGTTAAGTTTTACAATTTTTGTTAAAAAATAAAATGCGAAAAAAGTATATTCACCACATTTCAGATTTCCCTAAAATTTTCCCAAATCAATCAATTCAGTATTTACGCGAGGTATATTGAAAAGAGTAGAAACACTTTATTACTCCGTATATGTTTGGAAGTGGAATTATGTAATAATTTTATAATAATATAATTCAATGCAGACCAAACAAAAATAATGAATCGAATCACCCATTCAGTCCAATATTTTCAGACCGAAATTAAAAATAAAAACTCGACAAAATAAAAATAATAGACCGAATGAAATATCGGTCCAATAGGGGAACTGGTGTCCTTAAGGCCGCTGCCCAACCCATGAAGTAATAAAAAAAAAATACAGTATTGAATATTCACTCTAACAAAAAAAAAAAACATTAATTTTAAAATTGTCAACCAATTAGGGGGTTGGGTGGAAGGGTAGGATGATGTAGGTCATATGGGTAAAAAAAAACATTTTTTTACAACAATGGTAATAAAATTATTTACTTTAAAAATGGCGGCAAAACACTTTTCTTATGAGCGTGGGTAGATTTTGATTTTTTATTTCATGAAAATGAATATAAATCATTTTCTCTAAAAAAACTCACCCCTCAAAACCCAACTCATTGCTTTACTTTTAAAAAAAAAAAAATTGGGTCAAAAGATACATAAAAACTTTTATGGAGTGGAATGAGTATTTAACCCATATAGGCTCAATTAACACACAACATATCCAAAAAATTAAGCTAGAGCTAAGCGCAGCTCAATAATAAACAAACCAACCAACCTCAAGCTCCTTAAAATTCAGATCAACTCAGTTCGATCACATCCTCTTCTCTTGGAACAAATGTCCTCTGATGCTCGTCACACCGAGCTACACACAGCGCACAACGTACTTTTTCAGCACAAATTCGAAGTAAATTTGCAGTAAAACAACAAGATTATTTACACCAAAATGCAACTCAAAACCTCGAAACTTTAACATACAATATTATTTACCCAGAGGGGACAGAAACAAGAAGAAGCCAAACTCCATCAATCATCACACAACATGTGACAATATCAACACCCAAATTTCCAATGTTTACCCACTACTGTAGTTTGAGTTCAGCAAAGCGTTCGCATATGGTGGGCATTATAACATTATAAGTCATCACATACATTAAATCTGGGTTCTTTCAGTCATAGTTTTCATCACAAACACAATAACAAGCTTGCTCTATGACCGATTTTGAGATGGCATTCTCTCAGATCCTCCTCCTCCTCCGTGCCTTTGCCTATAACCAGCGGCTCTATCAGATCCGCCAGCGGGTGGGAAAGGCGCCCATATCGACTCTCTCTCAACTGGGAAGGCAGGTTGGTGGTGGTCTCGTTCCCAAGCATGGAAATGATCACGAACGGGATTTTCAGCTTCTTGATAGGCTCTTGCTGATGAGTTCGATGAGAAGAAGTAAAAGCCCGAGGATTGATCGGATGATGAGGCGATTGGTGCCACTTGAGCCAAATTCCTATGGCTGGTAGGTCTTCGTCCTCCGGATATAACAGAAGCACGAGCTACTGGGACACTGCTGGATTGCTGAAAGTATGCTTGAACGGGACGGTCACGGGGACGAGCAACGGGACCCGGGTAAGGTGGAAGCAGCGATGAGGTGACAGAGCTGGGAGCTCTACTAGCAGAGCTGTCATATACACATATCAACATTATATAACTCAAGAAATATAATATTCTTCTATTGATAGCAGAAGCTCTTAAACTTAAGCTTTTTTCTTTTGACAAAAAAATTATATGAACCTGGTTCACTAAAGCTTTATGGTGAACTCGCTACTATTTAGCATACAAAGTATCACTGTTTAGTAGTTTTGAGAAGAATAACACAATAAAAAAAAAGGTAAGTAGTGTATGCTATCATATGCTAAAAGGCATTTCGTCGAAATCTCACCCATGTTACTTCCCATTTATATTATCTCGGCTTTCATCAGCGGGAACACACCAGAAATAGAATGGACTACATACTTTGATTGCAGTGTTAAAAGAATCCCACCCATTAAAACCAGAAAAGGTTCCACCTTAGACCTAAAACTGATCTAAAACAATATTTAATGTACTAACCTGTGAAGGCTGTGACCAAGAATGAAAGGATGATGCATTCCTGGTCTTGGGATATCAGGATTCCTAGCTGTTCTCTGAGTCAGTGATGGAATCGAGGATTGATCTGCACTACCAATGCGACTAGTTGCAACGAAAGGAGGAGAATGGTCCCAACTGGCGTAATGGGCATCCATGGAAGGAAAAGGATAGTTGCTTGGGACTTCACTATGAGCAGACAGGGAATTCCAATGATTATTAAAACTAGATCCATCTGAGATGCTCCCACTTGAGGTTGAAGAAGATGGATGAATTGGCCCAAAATATGCTATATATGGGCAAGGATGACTTGTGGATGACACAGGTGTATGTTCAGCGAAGACGGCATGATGCCCAAGAAGATCAGGAACTGTGGAAGAACAAACTGTTATTATAGAATCTTGATTAAACTTTAATAGAAACTTAAAAGTGTGAAATCTTACATGCACTTGATGGAAATTCTCCTTCACTGCAAATACAAGTAAAAGAGAAAAGCCTGTTAGCCGAATAGCTACTACATGAAACCCCTCTTATTTTGTTTATGCATATTTATTTAAACAATGGCCAACAAGCATAAAACTGAACACCATCATCAATTATGAGACAACATGAAGATTGAGTTTGACGAGGCAACATACTGCACCAAGATGCCAAGTAACTTGCAGAATGTTTTTCTCCACATGCACAAATAACTACTCATATTAGAACTATAGAAATTATTTGGAAGTACTTGTGATGAAATGATTAGTAGTATGTGTGTGCAAAGTACAAAAAATATGGCACATGGAAAGAAACTAAGACAATTCCATATTTTAGTGAAAGGAAATACTTCCAATCGCATCAACAAAACCTCCACAATAAACTATAATAGCAATCAGATTCTGTGACCGATATATTGAGTTTTTGTTACAATATGATTAAATTTGCCTTCGAGATCAAATTTTGGGTACCCAAGATCCAATTTGTATGTGACCTTACAAAATAAGTAATCAGGATAAAATCCAATGCCACAGACGCAAGGAAAAAGACACCAGTAACATTTGAGTTGACCATGTTTCAAAATGAACTCCTGGCCTGGATTGTTTATGCTAATTCAACAATTCAAAGAGAAGAAAATCGGGGCCAGACCTAACAAGATTGTCCATATAGAAACTCAACTGGAACAATTCAACTGTAACATCAGCCTCGATGAAATCTTGTATAGACATGAAAGTTGAAACTTATCCAAAGAAATGGACCACAGTACAATCTTACATACCTATATAGTTGTCACATCGCGTTGATTACTAATGCTCATTTTCAGGAACTAAATAATTTTCCAGACTCCACAAAATTAATTTACACCCAACACACATATTACATATACTGATACAACAGTCAACAAGCTAGAGCCCGTGACCAATACCTTCATTTCTAATGCAAAACAATTCCAACACCGTTCATAGGCATCCAAAGCAAAACGATAATGGAAACTTTTCATAGACGTATCATCTATACTTGAATACCAACAATGAAATGTATTTGAACACTGAAACTAGTCAACAATAAACAAATATAAGGTTAGAAGATGCTTACTCAAAAGACAAAGGTAGCCGAGTTAAACCATTGAATGGACACCAGTGAACTCCAACTGACTGCAAAACCCATGCACAAGAAAACATAATTACCTCAGTAATTTAGAACTCTAAATTTCTCAGCTTATTTATAAGAAAAGGACACGAATAAGTGAACTCATGATAGAGCTAAAATGCATTTCCAGAGTAGATTTAAAATCAAAAGATAAACAGGTGATGACCAAAACCATTTTGCACAAATCACATTTCCTTCATAGTTCATACTCCAATTGAAAGCCTTGAACAGTGAACATAAAAGTAATTCCTAAAGAACAAACAGGTTGCCAGATAGGGAAGTAAAAAAAAATCTACAAGGAAGGAAATGACACTGATTATAGGCATTGACATCATCTAAAGAAAGCAACATCTGCCAAACAAGTCCATCCACAGAAAGACAGAGATTCAGAACAAATATCAGACTTCTAGTTATATGCTGCACAAAATTAAAAGTTACAAGTTCAATAGGTTACTCTACCAGCTAACAAGCAATGCCAATAGAGGGAATTGATCAGAGTTCATATACAGATAGGCCCATGCCATCTGTGAGCAGTAGAGCAGAGGTGAATGGAGGCAACCTCCAGATCTATGCTATTGATGATACAGGCTGGAGTTGTTTTCTACGAAGTGGTACATATATTTAATGAAGAAACCTGAATATGATGGAGAATTAGATGCCATGCACGAAAGGATGCAAGTCAATTAGTATTCAAAGAAGTTCTCACTGCTGATTTAAATGTTCCTAATCACAAAACCAATGAAGTGGACGAGCCCATTTTAGAATGAGGTGCAGTGGAGCACAAGGGTGTGACGCTCATGAAATCACAAGAGAACACACTATCACAAGATCAAATAGTCCAAACAGGACACATTGACTACTTGAACTCTAAGCATTAGTAAATTAACTTTTAAAAAACACGTATATCAAGCAGTAATATCATGAAATAAATGTGTAACCAATACCAAATTTATTGAGTACATAATAGAGTAATGCTGCATTTTTTTTTAAAAGGCAAATATAGAGCAGTCCAAAATCAGGTAAGAAGTTGATAAGATAGCATATCAGAAATTGCATAGCGCCATAGCCTCTTGTATCACACTGATGGAATGAATCACACTGATTAGAACAGTGCAAATCTGGTAAGAATTGATGGCATAGCATATCAGAAATCGCATAGCGCCATAGGCCCATAGCTTCATGTGAACAGAAATGATGGTCAAAGAGATGATATCGAGGAAGAGTATCAGCACTGATGGGCATGTGAGATGAGTATATAATTGGCAATCACCAAAAACAAAAAAAAACAAGAAAGCTCTTACAAAAAAAAATAAAAATGAATTGGCTTAAATAAGTTACCATTTCAGAATAACTTAGATCATATAGATCCTCATCATGAGCCCAATCTTCCATACTAATCTCAGGCAGTGGTCGACTGCCATTTGCATATAGCCACTGTCCTTTCTCAATTTTTCGGCAGTTAGGACACTGCATTGTCCCCTTAATGTTGAACGCCGAACCTATGCAATCTGTCATATCATAGACAATGAAGTCAATATATGAGAAAGAAACCACACACACAACACACCCATAACAAGTGTTATGCTTCTAGAAGCACTCTTCTAATTCATGCTGTACACGTGCTACAAAAGACCAACACATGCACAAAAACCTAAACAAGACTTACCAGAATAGGGTTCAGCAAAAAACAGATGTATAAAGATGTAACATGTGTAAGGACAAGAAGGGATATCAGTTGATTTTCCAAGTGCGATGCCTGCTTCAAGCAACAACCTTAAGTCTTTACCTCTGTTGCCCTACTAATTGACGAGACCACTATACACCTACAATAAACTATTTTTGAATGAAAGCTATTTGCAGATATAGTTTTGATGATATGAAGGAGAAAATGCTAAGTTATTTTATTAGTAGATGATATTTTAATTGACGGTATATGAGTAAATGCTAGGTTAGAAGTTTAGAGAGAGACATTAGCAGATTTAAAACTAAATGTGCGGAATATCATTTTGGTAATCATAGAAGTAGTACACGTGTACAACTCCGAATGGTTTGATATCCAGCCGAATATGGAAAGAATTAATGAATCCATCCTTTCCGTACAATAATGAATTCTCACCACGACAACATAATTACTTTGAATTTAACGTTTTCAACTACTGATTAAATACCAGAAAACAACTAAAATACCAAAATACCCTAGTGTAGTTGATTCCAAAACCCAAATCACTCACCACTCATCCTTCCCTTCTCTTTGATTCAGATGATTCAAGACTAGAATATATCGAACCGGTAAGGAAACCCAAAATCTTTTATGACTTTTGTAGGAGGCAGAGGATGGAGTTTTTTTATGGTGTTTGCTTAAAAAACAAAAAAGGTCTTGCATGATAATCTCCATCTAAACACCTTGTGAATCTTGCATGTGGGGCTACTTCACCAGTGTTGCTTGCGGTAGGAGCTGATGTTCAGATGTTAAGGGCAAGCAGATGAGGCAGAAGGGTCTTCGAAGAAGTTTAGAAGTGGACCAGGGATTTATTTGTCTAATGAACAAACTCATTGTAATTCATTTATACATGGTCAAAATTCTAACCGAATTTTGTTTATTAAGAGCAATGCTTTCATTCCAAGTAAGGTTGTTCAATGTGATATTAAAAACCACAAACTTGAGTGGGATTGAAATCACATTTCATCCCATTTTTTCAAGATTGTTGCGAGCTCCTTGTTATCCTTCGGGCCACTACTTGAGTATATGTTGGACTGGGTTGAGCAAAATAATTTATCTTACCTGCTCAAATTTTGTAAATGCGTCCTAAGTGTGAACATTGGGAGACAATAGTTATAAGTTATAAATGCTTAGGATAAATCGTCGAAGATAGACGAGGAACTGATAAAGATGTTATACACAGGATTCATAAAAGGCTAGAACAATATTTTGTGACCATCAAGTACATCTAACATTGAAAGGAGAGTTTTATAACACAATGATAAGAGCTGAAATGCTTTATAGATCAGAGAGTTGCGCGACTAAGTATCAACATGAACAAAGGATTAGGGTAGCAGCAATGTAAATGCTGAAATAAATGTGTTGACACATTAAATTAGATAGAAAAAGTAAGTAATTCATTAGAAAGAAGGTGTAGGTAACCCTAATAGCTGAGAATATTAGAGAAACACACTTGGAATGGTTTGGACAAGTGAAGTTCAGTAGAAAGTAAATAATTGCTAACTCAGATCAAACTTAAAAGACTTGGAAAGAGCTATAAAATAACATGATCTATTTAGAATTTTAGATATTAAGGAGAGCATCTGTATCTACCAAGCTTGATGATGAGATATGGTCTATAATTTGATGTTCTTGTTGTACTAACTATAATACAGAGGGCAAACTCCAGAGGAGAAGTATAACTGGAACTTGACAATTTGGCATAATTGCCAGATACGCCAAAATTTGCATTATCTCCAACAATTTTTGACGTCAAACCATCAAACTCTCCTCGCCATCCTAAGCATTACACGTGTATCGACCCCCTCAATTACCCCAAAAAAATGCATTATTGCATCTAACAAACAATCTTCTTTATTGACTAAATGAATAAGGTACACAAATGCACATAGTCCTCATACTCATCCACAGCTACAATCAAGCTAACAAAAAGAATTATCAAATTTTATTGACAGATGCACACAATCACCCCATGCAAATATTAATTGGGAGAACGGTCCAAGGACACGTGCACCGGAGGTTCTCATAATTATCTTCTTTTTACCAAAAACCTCAATTACCTAGATTACTCCATGCAGTGTATTTGTACACAACAATGGCCAATGTTTTCCCTGTAAGTAGATCATTTTTAATAATAAGTTTTAACTGTGGTTCCACATTCATACTAAACAGGTCCCTGCAGCTGTAATTGAGAAAGAAAAAATAAAAGTTCAGCAAAGATGCCAACAAAAAAACCTAATTCCATTCAATCAGTTCTCTTTTCTCGAATTTGACACACAGTAACTACTCATTGAAGCTAGATGTCATCTTAGCTAAATTAAAAAACACATCTTTGTGCCCTCCCCTTAAATTCTGAACACACAGGAGAATAACTCGTTAATTTCAATGGAATCAGACATATAAAATCGTGTAGATCTTAACCATAGCCAAGTAAAATGTAAAATTCGTAACTCACCAAGATGGAATTGATGGCCACATTGAAGCTTGGCCCAAGATCTATCACCGTTATCCATCACCGCATCCAAGCAAATCGAGCAGTGCACCGACGCAGCCGCCGTCCCCTTGCCTCCTCCGCCAACATCGCCGTCGTCGAGAAGATCCGCAT
The DNA here is from genome assembly GCA_963675135.1 of Galeopsis tetrahit. Taxonomy (NCBI): domain Eukaryota; kingdom Viridiplantae; phylum Streptophyta; class Magnoliopsida; order Lamiales; family Lamiaceae; genus Galeopsis; species Galeopsis tetrahit. Next base: position 71,141,901 of record OY776132.1, read on the forward strand.
CGCCCAACCCCATAATTCAATAAAACAACTCCAATTTGCAGAAATTCGCCAATTTATTACGATCTAGCCAATAATGCTATGCGAAATTCAAAATTAAATAGACCTGGAGCTGGATTATCAACAATTTAGATAAATAAATAAAAATTAAGCGGAGGTTAGGAAGGAATTGGGGAAACTGCTATGACGAAAGACGGATGAGGAAAAACTGTGTACCACTTTCTCTTTTTCCTTTTTTTTGCTTTTTAATTTCCAATTTTTTCTTCCGTTGAATTTGGGAATTTCATTTCTATGGCTTTCTTTTTCACGTTTTTTAATATCTGTGTAATGAAATGAAACGAAACGGGGTTATGAATTCAGGAGGAGAAGGTTTTTCCACCAAACACGCTAACTATGTTGCCCCACATTGACAACAATACCCCTGGCATTAAACTTTTACTTTCTCCGTTCATAATTTGTTTTTAACCTATTTTCCTTTGTTCCGTAATAATTTATTTACACTAAAATTAATGAATATTGTACAAAATAAATAAAGATAGAAAGAAAAAAATATAGATAATTATTACTCCATATTTTATCATTAAAAAAAAAAAAGAGAAGTAGTGTGAAAATGGGCTCAAACTTTTTTAAAAATTCATTTACTTAAATATGCGGATTTGAATTTTTTCTTAGGTAGGTTTTTTAAACTCAACCACTAACCTATTTAAAAAATGAACGATAAACGCAAACTTTATTGTCATGAATACAAGGGATATTCAGCCCATAAAATTACAAGAAATAATCACAAAAAAGTTTAAATGGGGCAGGTTGCGTTTGTTGTCACCTAGCCCCGAAATTTACACATCAATACATAAGGATGGGTCGCAGAACCATGCTAAGATTGAAGAGTTGAGTTCTAGAAAATTCTGTCCCCCCAACCACTCCCACAGACTGGATTTTATCTTCTCCATAACCTTTTATTATCTATTAATGTTCTCCCTTGAAACGTTCCTCATTTCATCGCTTCGTCATTTCCCCTTGCCTAGTGGAATCCACCAAGGATGTTATTTTGATAAATTTGTTATTACTTTTATTTCTTTATTTAAAAAAATTAAAATTATAATTTATGATTGGATAATAATACAAGTATTGTAGTTTTTTTTTTAATTGCATCAAATAAAACTAAAATGACCTTTAAAAGCTTTCAGGTCCTACTTATTTATTAAAAAGACCAGATTAAACCTCTAAGAAAAGGCCTATGACATGACCATAATTTTTTATTTTTTTTAAAGTTTGACTAGACCAATTTTCCACCCCTTAAGAAATTTATAACAGAACCTTTAAAATAGATTAGTGAAAAGCTTGTAAATTTTGTCTAGCACCGTTTGTGAATTTTCGTTCCAAACAGCAAAATTTAAAGAGTTGTTCCTCCATCCTTTAGCTATAATCCAACTCATGAAGTACGTGCTTTCATTTTTTCTCGCATGCATATATAATCAAATGTTTAATTAGTTTGGTGTTGTTGTGCATGTTTTTAGTCTAGTGGAAATTAAATATAGGAAGCTACGAGAGTTTTGGTCTTAATTTTGATTAAAAATGTTATACATATAAAGTTGTAAAATTTCTTCTCTTCATCAACTCATACAAATGTATTAGTCGTTTCATTACTCAATCTGACATTTACTATTTACACAAATTTTAACGTAAAAGTTGTTTATTAATATTAATTTAAAAGAATAAAGTTTTTTTTTTTTTTGAGTTAAATGGTCAATTGAAGTAAATAAGAAAAATAAAATTATGTAGAAAAAGTAATACTCCCTCCGTCCCACAAAGATAGCCACATATTCCTTTTTTGGACGTCCCAAATTATAGCCACATTTCCTCTTTTACTTTAGCATTAAATGCTTTATTGTCAATTGTACCCCTAATTTATAAGAGTAATTAATGCTTAGTAGATTTTGGAGTATTAGATTTTAAGGGCAAACTTGGCACATTAGCTCAATTTGACTGCATTTATTGATTTTTCTTAATCTGTGTGCAAAGTCAAATGTGGCTATCTTGGGACGGAGGGAGTAGCATATGGTGTAATACTAAAATGTTTTAGCGCCATCATTCCCAGACACTTCATCCAACCCTCTGATCCCACATCCATCATCTGCGACGCACCCTCCGTCACATCCTCGTCGACTGTCCCTAGTCAGCCTTCGTCATCCCTCATCTTGTCACCCTCGGCCTCATCTCACTCCACTCTTTCTGCCCCTCCAAAAATTACTCATCATATGGTAACTCATGCAAAAAATAACATTTTTTGTCCCAAAATTGTCAATAATGTCACCACTCGTCATTCTATTCCCGAACCTCTTGAACCTACTTGCGTATCGGCCAGGCTCTAAAATTCGCTTCCTAGCATGGTGCAATTGATGACGAACTAAATGCTCTACTTCGTAATCACATCTGAGATCTTGTACAACCACCGCTTCATGATTCTAATGTCATTGGTTGCAAGTGGATCTTTCGTGTTAAGCGTAACTGCGACAGTTCCATCTCTCGCTACAAAGCTCGTCTTGTTCCCAAAGGCTTTCATCGACATCCCGACATTGACTTTTTCATGAAACTTTTATTGGACCTACTCTTCCCCTATATTTCTCGTTCTTTTTGGGACCATATTCACCTATTTGATCAGAACTAGGTTTTTATAGCCACGTGTCTCCGATTCGGTTGCGACTAACGTCGTTGCCAACCGTCGTTGTCGTGGAGGTTTGTGTTGGCGTTGGACGCCCACTACAAGAAAATAATTAATTGACTAGGGAATATTTTGTAGGCAATAATTCCAATTTCGTAGGCATTTATATTTACCTACGGAATACCAACGAAAACCATTCGTATGGATTTCGCTCGTAGGTAATTCGGTTGCCCACGAAAATTTAATCTGTAGCCAATTACTTACCACATTTTCGTAGCAAATCCATAACATTTCGGTAGGTAATATGATTACCATAATAAATGAAATTCCGTAGGTAAATATCAACTACGAAATATTTCGTTGGTAATTCCGTAGTTAAATTTGGCAACAAACATTTCGGTGGAAAAATTTTTAATATATATTTTTTAAATTTTTTATTAATAAATTATTTTTTAGCCTTAGCCTACAAAATAAATTCATTCAAAATTGGACCAGCCGGTTCAACCGGTCCAACCATGAATCGATCATAAAATCGATTCAAAAAGTGTTAAAATATATAAACATTTTAAAAATACAAATTTAGGTGCACATTAGACCCCGTTTATAATGTTTTTCTCTCATGTTTGTTGTACTCCTTATTCGATGTGGGACAAAAAATTTATGTTTGTTGGTTACTAACTTATTAATACTACTACTTTTATATTGTTTTTTCTCTTATGTTTTTTCTACTCTTTCGATGTGGGACATAATAAAGTTCATATGTTTATTTGTTATAACACTATTGTTTTTCTAAGTTCCTAGCTAATTTTGTAGGTAATACAATTAGATAATTTATATATATAAATAGCTAGGAAAATTTCTGTAGGTAAATAAATAAACAAATCACCTACAATTATTTTGGTAGGGAAATGCTATTTTGCCTACGAATTATTTTGTAGGTAAATCAATATTTTCTAAGTTCCTAGCTAATTTTGTAGGTAATACAATTAGATAATTTATACATATAAATAGCTAGAAAAAATTTCGTAGGTAAATAAATAAACAAATCACCTACAATCATTTTGGTAGGGAAATGCTATTTTGCCTACGGATTATTTTGAAGGTAAATCATTATTTTTTAAGTTCCTAGCTAATTTTGTAGGTAATACAATTAAATAATTATTTATACATATAAATAGCTAGGAAAATTTTCGTTGGTAAATAAAAAAAAATCACCTACAACCGTTTCGGTAGGAAAATGCGATTTTACCTACGGATTATTTTGTAGGTAAATCACCATCAAATTTTCCTTGGTAATTTCGTGGGTGAAAATGTGTAAAATAATTTATAAAGATCCGTAGGCAATCTGTAGGCAATTCTCAATATTTAAAGACGAAATTATTTTCGTTGGAAAATTCTGTAGGCAATTCAACAATTTCTTGTAGTGGCCATGCGATTTTCATGACCCAAACAATAACCATATATATCAGAATAAAATCGAAAAAAAAAATCCAAAAGTCAGCTACAAATTAAAGGCTGTTCATGAAAATTATTTTTGTCATTTTTATTTTGGTCTACGTTTCTTCTATTTAATTAATTGTGTTCAAACTTAACCATATTAGACATCCTGTAAATCCTAAATCCCCATATGCAAAAGCTATATGGAGTAGTAGTAGTGAATATATAGTAACTAATCAACACAACGGTAGTATAACATTAGTCACAATTAATTATTTCAAACTTGAATTTAATTATAATAAAAAGCTTGTTAATGTAGGTCAAGATAATAATCAAGCTTTTAGTTATAAGATGATGATTAATTAGTACTACTATTTATTCGGGGTACTGTTGGAAGAGAAAATGAAATTTGCATTGATATTAATTGAGTGACAGATAAAAGAGAACGCCATTTTAAATAGTATGAGAATGAATTCTACAAACTTAATTAGTAAGGGTAAAATTGATATATTAAGAAATGAGGGTGAAATTGTCCAAAAAAAATCCAAATTTTAAGCCACGACTAATATCACTAGATCAAGTAGATTTATAAATTGAATTTTTTAGCCCAAAAGCTTAAACATGATGAAAATGAAGGCAAAAAATAGGAAAATCAGGAGAAAAAATAGAAAATGAAAGCAAAAAGTAGGAAAATCAGGGAGAAAAAAAGTAGGAAAATCGCAAAAAAAAAAAAAAAAAAAAAAAAGCAAGAAAGGTAGGGAAAAAAAAACTCAAGGTCATAAAAGCACGAAAAAATTGCAGAAAAAAAATAAGGAATAGTAGGAAAACATTTGAAGAAAATGCTAAGAATGTGAATCAAAGTCACGTTGTTAGTGAGGAGTCCAACAACTTTTTCGTTAAGGCTATGGTCGCCAACTAAGACTGAAATCCACAGTTTGATTATCTATTTTTACTTACACGTTCGGACGTAGAACGTGACGTCTCCCATCTTATTCTATTTGAGATTTAACATCCAAATTTTATCGTTCAACTACTTTTATCCTATTATTATAATAATAGACATTAATTGAAATATCCCTTAGAATATGTTTGTTTCTAGATTATAGCGGACGGGAAATTCTGGACTTTGAAATTCTAGTATTTAGTTTTTTTTTACAAAAAGTTAAAATGTATGTTTGTTTTGGGACATAGAGTAGGAATTGAAAAAATTGATATCGATACCATATCAGATATTTTGGTATGAAAAATTGCATATCATGTGTCGTATCGAAAATTCGGTATACCGTACCATAACGTACCGAGTCATACCGATAATATTGAACCAATATTTCATATCAAAATACCGGTATATCGATTCATTACGGAAATATTGATATGTCGAAATTAATTTTTAAGTTTAATATATGTTAATTTTACTTTAAGAAATAATATAAAAATATTATTTTATTATGGTTTCGATATTTCGATATATACGGACACACCATTTCAGACTGAATATCATAAAAATTAAAAAAATTTGAGATTTTTTTCCATGAAGAACTTGATATATCAAATTTTTTGTATTTTTTCCCACCCCTAACTGTATAATGGTAGAAAAGTTGGTTGATGTTGTATTGAGAAGGTAAAAAATAAAAATAGAAGATACTATGAATGTATTCGAAGAATAAAAAGAAGAGTGGCGGTAGATGATAAAATAGAGCAGGATTAATAAGATTTAATTTTTTTTACTCCGAGTCTTAAAATACAATGAGGTTTGAGGTTGCAAAGTTCAAAGTTCGACTATAACAGTTTCAACAAATATACCTTCAAGTACTCATTTTAATCAAATTGTACACCATATAACTGGTGCACATGAAAATGACAAAAAAAAAAAAAAAAAGAACATCTCATTGCGATACACAAGTGCAGGGCTTGGGGTTATGGTTTTTTTTTTTTAATTATAATACTTATAATATTTGATTGAAAGTTATTATATAATTACTTTAGAATTTTAATATAACTAACGTGCAATTGACTATTGATCATTCATTGTATTGGGTAAAGTTAAAATCATATGCACTTGAATTTAATGTGTTTTTTTTTAAACTTAATTTAATGTTTAAAATTAAGATTAACACAAACTTGTTTATACAGTAATACATATTCTTTTATATATGTAGTAAAATATTAGTATCATTTTTATAGTATTTTTGTTGATGTAGTAACTTATCTTATATATCGTACTCCGTATTAAATATGCATGTAGCAATCAAAGTCATTAAATATTTTGATTATTTAATTTATTTTTTAAAGGAATAAAAAAGATTTTTTTTAATTATTTTGTCAAAATTTAAAGTATATATAAAGATTAAATTAAAGTGATGAGACCGAACTATTTATTTTGACTTGAACAAAATGGGATTAAGGTTTTGACTTTGATTATAATTAATATCTTAATAGGCAAACTTTCTATTTTTTAAGAACTCAGTGCAATTTTAATATATGAGAAAAATCACACAATGATGATGATACATAAAAATCAATCAATAAAATTACATTTAACAAATATATAACTATTTGAGATTTCGACACGTCAGTAAAATTAATATAAAAATAACACATAAACAAAATTAATATAAAAACGAAACATAAACATTTTAAACTCACGATTAGTAATTTGTATTGTAATTAATTTTTATTTTTTTTGATGGAAGTTAAATACTCATCCCTTTTTCTCCCCCATAACTCGAATCCAGGACCTAAGGCCTAGGTAGTGGTGCTCTAACCACTTAAACTATCTCACTTTGTCATTTGTATTGTAATTATTGGTGCAAGAAACATGGCATCCTATTTTATATGAATGAGATGACAATGGAAACATACAAAACCAATCTATTCAAACCCTATCTGCCGTCAAGTGTCAACCATATACTCCCACCATTTTTTATTAAGTCTCATTTTAATATTTTTCAACAAATTAAGATATTAAATTATGGATCATTTTACTCTTGATAAATAATTTTAATATTAAATTTTTATTTAGTAATGTATGTGGTCAATAATGTAGTTATTCATATATACAATTATTATGAGTTTTTCATGATTTATACAATACTATATTCATAAGGGTAAAATTGTCAAAAAAAAATTTAAAAATATAGAATGACACTTATTTTTAAAATATTTAATAAGACAAAATGACCCTTAATAAAAAAAAAAAAAAAATGGATGGAGTATAAAATAAGGCATATATAATTTCCCAATTACTCTCATCAACCCCACTGTTGTATCAAGAATTAGAACAGTAGCGACAACCGTTCGATCAATGCTGAAGTCATATGAGGTCAAATTAATAATGAAATTCATATAAGACGGCAGTAAAATGTGAGACATGCATATTTAAATCACTTAATTAAAAACATCTTGGCTGATGTCTTTATCCAATATATATGTGTTGAGATAATAGGAAATTTTAAATTATACTAGTGTAATAACTAAATTAATTTATTTTAGAACCAACTAAATTAAATTTAAAATTGTTGTTTAATCTAATTGTATCTACTTCAATAAGCCAGCTATTCTAGTCAATTCAAATGGACGATCCCAACTAACCTAAAAATAAATATGAATTATACAAATACATGTCTTAAAAAATTGGGTCTATCCGTGGACTTAATGGGCATAGGTCAATTTGACAATGAGCTAATAGATGATTCGATGGTTCGACGTTCTAATTATTTGTTATATTATTTTTTACTAGGGTGGACCCGTAAATATTATAAAGTTGGGTTATTATCGAAGGATTTAGATGAATTTGGATTATTCATTTGAAGTTTATATTTTAAAATATAATAAATTGTTTAAATGGGGGCATTTGAAACATTTCATTAAATAATATGCTTCAATTAAACACAAATATATACTCGGTTTGAGAAAAATGCTCACTTAATTGGCTTCAATTTCTTTGTAATATCTAGTACTTTGTAGAGTAGTACTTTTAGATGCCTATAATAAAAATGAGCAATTAATATCTGAGTTGATGTTTTTATACTTAATTTTTATCTAAAAAGATAAAATTTAGTTTATAAATATTTTTTAATAAAATAAATTGTGTGTGGTTGAATTGTGTTGAACAACTAATTTAAGTAAAATTGAACGGGTTACAAGTCAGATGAACGAGTGGGTCAGCTCAACCAATTCAAAAATATCGATTGACTCGAAGAACTGAACTATGATGAGTCGGGTAATTCGAATTATCAACTCCGGAGCCTGGCAAAACAAATAACTTTATAATTTTATTTTATTTTGGTTATCTCTGTCTTAGGATAAGTTAGTTCCTAGATGATTATTTCATGTGGTGCACAAAAAAAATGTATACCGAGTTATCTAAATAAATTAATATCACCATGAGTTCATGCAGATAGAAAAACACCACATTTAATGATAAATAAAATGGTTAAGACCTCGAAATCTCATGTTATTATCTCATTAAAGAAGTCTATATAATTTTTAAAAAAATTGCTATTCGTGAAAAATAATTGAATAAAATAGAAAATAAATATGAGGGTAAGTAGGATGAAGAATATTTAAGTGGTTGAAAGTTCAACGATGAATCGAATATGAGAAGATATCCTGAAGATCCCTTTTTTTTTTTTAGTCATAAAATATCAAATATGATCACGGATTTAATTTATTTTACAGTTTTTATTTTAAAATATAAAATATTTTGTTATTTTAATTTTGTAATTGAGTTGTGGCTTATTTTAATTCTATGATAAAAAAATCCTTATTAAAATTATGCATTAAGAACATCAAAAATATGTTTTTATATATTTCTTACACTTTTAAAATATAATAAAATTTGATTATGGATTAATGTGTAGTTAATAAATAATGAAAAGAAATTAAATATAATAAAAAATGATTATGGATTAATGTGTACTAATAAACCCACTCAAAAAAAAAAAATTGTATTACATCGGATGGAAAATAATATATATATATATATATATTTCAGATGATTTCGACTTGCCTTTGAAGGTAGGTATATAATTAGTCGGGTAAAATGAAATGCGTGCTGACCAATAAAATAAAATGAAATCAACCTTCTTTTTTGTTAGGCAAAACCGCGGCGGCTTTTCTGATTTTTTTTCAACCTTTTTTTTTTTTTTTTTTTTTTAGTGGAGTATAAGTTTTGGTTTAGACTTCTTTTTTCAATGTTACTAGGTTAAACAACAACATTGTAATTTTTTTTAATGTAATTTTGTAGTGGAAGTGACTGCTAAGAGAATCAAAAGTAACCATGTTGATAAAAAAATTCATCTCGCAAGCTAAATTCGTTATAATTTGTAGTGGGTGATGTCTATAGTGTGATACATATTTTTACTACGATTCATAATTGGAAGTAGAGGCAGAACTATAAGGCATGTTTGTTTTGAGATTTACACGTTTAGACGTGAAATGTACATTCCCCCTTTTGTTCTAGTTCGAAATTTTACATTTGTAAAGGGTAATATAAAGTAGTGTGCTTATACTAAACACAATAAACATGTATTGTTTCCTTTTGTAACTTCCCTTTGTTAGTTAGTTTGAATAGTTAGTGGTTAGTTAGTAACTACTAGTTGTTACTTAGTCTATAAATATAGATTAGGCTCTTTTGTATTCCTAATGCATTTTAGTATTGTAAACATTGTAACACTCCATATATGAAATACCTTTTGTTTTGTATTTCATTCTTTACAATTATTAGATGAGTGTGTGTTTACATCTCTACATGGTATCAGAGCTATGTATTGATTAATTTATGATCGATTAAACAAGTTTGTCGATCTAGATATGTTTCCGCAATTCGGTATGAATGAATTTCCGAATTTCTTGAGTTTTTGTACTCATTTCTGCCAAATCTTTGATGGATTTGGATTTCTCCTTTTTTTCTCGTTTCGAGATTATTCTTTACGGGTTTTATGCTCGTGAATTTTTGGATTCGATTTTATCTTGATTCAAATTCTTTTTTGTGTTTCTTGAGTTTAATACTCATTTCTTTGCGAGTTATATCCTCGTGAGTTTTATATTTGATTTCATGTTAATTCGAAATCGATTTTTTCGTGTTTTTCACGATTCCATTTTTTTTTTGGAATATTTGTGGAATTCTCACCACGGATTGGATGAATTCGATTATTGGTGTCTATGATGGACATGGAGGTAAGGTAGTTGCCAAATTTTGTGCAAAGTACCTTCATCAACGAGTGCTCAAGAATGAAGCATATGTGGCTGGTGGATTTTTGTGTTGTTTTCGGTCGATTCTCGACGTTTGGAGATTGATCATCACTCACATTGTCAAAATGAGGTTGATTGACATCCACTCTCATTTTGAGGGGGGTGTAAAGGGTAATATAAAGTAGTGTGCTTATACTAAACACAATAAACATGTATTATTTCCTTTTGTAACTTCCCTTTGTTAGTTAGTTTGAATAGTTAGTGGTTAGTTAGTAACTACTAGTTGTTACTTAGTCTATAAATATAGATTAGGCTCTTTTGTATTCCTAATGCATTTTAGTATTGTAAACATTGTAACACTCCATATATGAAATACCTTTTGTTTTGTATTTCCTTCTTTACAATTATTAGATGAGGGTGTGTTTACATCTCTACAACATTCGAATTTCAACATTCAATTACATCTACTCCTAAAATAACTATATATTTAAACTATTATAATAATACAACATCATCTACTTCTATACATTTGATTTGATATAAAGTTGTATTTTATAATACAACATCACATAATCTTACACTATTTATTTGACAAAGTTATATCATATCATACTCAACATTCAAAAAATAAACATACACAATTACTATTCATCAAATTTCTCCATTTTGAATTTTTCCATCCAAATTTTCCTCAACCTACGTAATCCTAAAATAAACATGGCGTAAGGGATATTGGGTACACTTGTACACCAATTTCAATTTTTTAATATATATATATATATATTTTGTCCTGACTTATTTCTACAAATTAGTCCAGTGAAGGCTGTGTGAAACTAAAGGCAAGCCCACTACTCCATTTGCCAAAAGTAACTCTTGGCCCAATTAATAAAATTATAAATTTGCCATTATGAAAATTTTCATTTTATATAATTTGATTTAAAAAGTGAGATATGAAACATCAAAATTAAAGGAAATGAGAAAACAATCCAACCTTTGACAATTTAAACTTAAAAAATTGAAATTTCAAGAAAAGACTGGTTAAACCCAAATATAACTCATAGTTGTAATTTTATTTGTACTTCATTAAATAATGTATATTTTATTTATATATAAAATAATATTTATGTACAAATATTTTTAAAAGGTGATGGTGATGGTGAAAAAGTAGATAAAACACTTACCTTAAATCTAATTAATAAGTATCAACACATATTCTTGATATCTCATCGACGATCATGTTATTGATCTTGTGATTCTGCCCTTTAATTGAAATTACTCGGAGTATCATTTTTTGATACTCTTGATCCGATCGGTGATTCATCCAACCCTATTTATGGGGATACTAACCAAACAAAGAAAAATGTGGAGAACTTGAACATTAACCCTGGAGATGAGGATGAGGAGGTGTACTTGGGTGCTGCTGCAGGAAATGGAGGAGGACATGAAGGTATCAAGCTGAACTTATTAGTTCGTTTCCTCACTGACCCAAATCTATCTTTCAACCTGACTTGGAGTCGAATCGCGAACCTTTGGAGGCCAGTACGGGGGATGACGATCAAGGAAATCGGGGAAGGACGTCTCTTTTGTCAATTCAACCACCCAATGGACTTGATGAGAGTTACCAAAAAATGGTCCATGGCATGTGGGCAACCACCTGCCGCTATTACACCACCTCCAACTTGGAGATATTCCATCCCAGATTCCACTGCATACTGCTACTTTCTAGGTGCAAATGTATGATATTCCTCTGGGGTACTTCGATGAAGATGTGGGACGCACTATGGGAAACATCATTGGAAGATTCATAGAGTATGATGCTACAAATAAGGGAGCGACATGGATGCAATTCATGAGGATCCGAGTGGAGATTAATGTCCGAATCCCCTTGAAGTGTAACAAGAAAATCAGACTGAGTCTTGAGGCACCACTCTTAACTTCAAGTATGAGCGTCTGCACTCATTTTGCTTCTATTGTGGCATGTTAGACCACACAATTAACTATTGCACCGCACGATATGACCTCTATGTCGAACCGGAAAAATACAACTGGGGTCCCTCTCTAGTTGCCCCGGATCGCCGACGGTCAAATCTCCCGGGAGAAAAATGGTTACCCAAGGAGTCGAGTGGCTATCATGCACCCGGGGGTGGTGGTAGATCGGGCATTAATGTCCACCCCGGCGGCAACGGTTACACAAACACACGAAACAAGGAAGGTAACCCCTTGCCAGGCGAGAATTCAGGAGAACATAAAGGAGGTTCAGTAACGTCACAATTAGTGCGAATGGGGGTTAGCGTGAGGAACATCTACTCTCTTCTATGGGTCAAAATGCTATAGTCAACAACCCCATTTATGACTCTAAATACGGAGTTAATGAAGACATGGACGGTGATGAGGCAAATCTTTCGAAATTGAAGAAAAGAAAACGACAATCCATCCTAGCTGGCAAATCCCTCGCCTCTGCAAACAACGACAACAATCATTTTTTATCGACTGGTCCCGGCTCGGAGACCAGCTGGGATCAATGAAAATCTTGAGTTGGAACTGTAGAGGGTTGGGCAACCCGTTTACAGTTCCGGCATTATGCTAATATCATTTTCCTGATGGAAACTTTATCTTTTGGAGTCAGCCTAGAGGCTATTAGAGTTACACTTAATTTTTCATACTGCTTTTTAGTTGATTATATTGGCCGCGGTGGCAGATTGGCTATGTTATGGAATAAAAATACGTGCAATATTTTGAATTACTCCTAGAATCACATTAACGTGTTTATCTCTGATACGGATGGAGATTGAAGATTATCAAGATACTATGGATTTCATGAACGAAGTAGACGTCACTTATCATGGAATCTGCTCCGATCCTTAGCCCACAACAACAACACTCCGTGGGTTTGTATCAGAGACTTCAATGATCTTTTGACACCGGCTGATAAACGAGGGCGTAATCCTCACCCACAGTCACTTTACAACGGCTTTTGGGGGGCTATTACAGACTGTCAGCTTATAGACATCCAATTCCGGGGATACAAATTTACATGGAGTCGGGGTCGCGATCCCAGCACCATGATAGAGAAACGATTGGATCGAGCCATGGCCAACCCGACTTGTCATGGCCGATTTGGGAATGCTGAGCTTTTGCATCTTGTGGCTCTAGTTTCAGACCACTCCCCAATTCTCTTGAACACCGAACCCTCGACCTTTCGCCTTAGAAGAAAACAATCCAGGTTCGATAATCGTTGGTTAGACGAACCGGGACTGCGAACGGTGATCCGAAACTGCTGGGAGGGCTTCAAGGATATGGAGGTGAATAATCGATTGCACGCCATGAGAAACACTTTGGTGAATTGGGGCAAGAACATTGATGGTCGTTTCAAAATTTCAAAGACTAATCTTGAAAGAAAAATCATCACTCCCCAGGAAGACATTAGTGCAGCAGGACAACTCCAGTTTAGAAATGCCACATCGGATTTGGTGTTGATTCTCAGACAAGAAGAGGTGTATTGGAGACAACGAGCCAAGGTTCACGGGCTACGGGGGGCCGACATCAATACAAAAAATTTCCATCGACTGCGACTTCCCGGAAAAAGAGAAATAAGATTACCAGGCTGAAAAATGAGGGGGGCAACTAGATTGAATCGCATGAAGGAATAAGTAACTTAGTGCAACACTATTTTGAAAATCTCTTCAAACATGACCCCAACCGTGACGACAACAATGCTTTCCTACAGCCGGTGGGGAGGTTGATCACAGCAGCACCGAACAATATATACTGACACGCTATTTCTCAAAGTAAAAATTTGACATTGTTGTCCGCCAAATGAAGGGGGATACTGCCCCGGGCCCCGACGGCTTTAACCCGTCCTTTTACCAACATTACTGGGATCTAGTTGGGAACGACATCTTTCAAGAGGGCAGTAACTGGTTGAACATGGGCTTCTTCCCTCAGAACCTTAATAACACGACAGTGGTGCTGGTCCCAAAAAATGAAAGTCCCCAAACGGTACGTGATCTACGCCCTATCTCACTATGTAATGTTGCTTACAAAATAGTTTCGAAAGTCTTATGTAATCGTTTGAAGGAAGTGCTACCAGGAATAGTTGATAAAGCCCAATCGGCTTTTATTTCTGGTCGAGTTATACAAGACAACATTTTGATTGCTTTCGAAACCATACATGGCATGAAAAATAAGAGGAGTGGTTCTAGGGGTGATGTGGCTCTCAAGATAGACATAAGTAAGGCTTATGTTCGGGTTGACTGGACCTTCCTTGAAGCAATCCTCCGTAAACTTGGGTTTGAGAATTGGTGGGTGACATGGATGATGATGTGTGTGACTACTGTCCGCTACTCTATAGTGGTTAACGAAGAAGAGGTGGGCCCTATCATCCCTGGGAGAGGTCTGCGTCAAGGCGATCCGCTCTCCCCTTACCTCTTCATTCTATGCTCGAAAGGACTTTCGGTTGCCCTGAATAATGCATGTGCCGCCAGAATCTTACATGGTAACCGAGTTAGTCGTAGTGCCTCTCCAGTTTCTCATATACTGTTTGTCGATGACAGCTTACTATTCTGCAGAGCGACTCTAGAGGAAAGTTAGAATCTAAAAAATATCCTTGATTCTTATGAGAGAACCTCCGGCCAAGCAATTAACTATGCGAAGTCGGGGGTGTATTTCAGTAAAAACGTGACAGATTCTAGGCGTGCTACTATCATGAATATTATGGGAGTGTATAACAACATTGACACGAGCCGCTACCTGGGTCTGCCTTCCTTAATAGGCCGAAGGAAGAGGGACATATTTGAATATATTAAGGACCGTTTGTGGGCTAAACTTCAAGGATAGAGGAATAAGAAGATTTCGAAAGCTGGCAAGGAAGTATTAATCAAGGCTGCTGCTCAGGCCGTTCCAGCTTACTGCATGACAACCTTCCTATTGCCGTCCACACTGCTGAATGAATTACAAATGATGATCAACAATTTTTTTGGGGGGGAATTCCACGGATGAAACAAAGGGGATCAACTGGATGAAATGGGAGAAACTATGTGTTCACAAGAGTGATGGTGGCAGAGGATTATGGGATCTCCATAATTTCAATGTGGCTATGCTTGGAAAAATGGGCGGGAGGTTGATTAAAGAGTCGGATGCTTTAGGTTGCCGAATCCTTAAAGCCCGGTACTTCCCAAGGGGTGATTTCTTATCCGCTAGGCTGGGATGGAATCCGAGCTACACCTGGAGGAATATCCACGCTAGCTAAGACCTCGCCAGTGTTGGGTTAAGAAGTAAGATTGGCTCGGGTGACTCAATTGGAGTTTGGTCAGATGCTTGGATCAGGGATGATGAAAACAGAAGGGTCATAACGGAGCCAATTGAAGGGCTGGAAGACCTGAAGGTCTCGGCCCTCTTTGAGGTAACTAGATGCACATGGGACTTGGAGTTATTACAAGAATTGTTACCTCAAGATGTTGTTCGCATCCTGCGAACACCTATCCCACCGATAAGGTCAACTGATAAGGTGATCTGGCACTTTGAAAGGAATGGAAACTACAGCGTTAAGTCGGCCTATCATCTGCTTACAAATTACGGGCTGATCCCACCCTAAAAGTTGATGGAGATTGAAATGTGATCTGGAAACTTCAAGTCCCACCGAGAGTAAAAGATTTGCTTTGGCGTGCGTCCCGGGAGTGTTTACCTACAAAAGAGAATCTCTTATAAAAAAGGGTTGTACAGAACACAGACTGTGTTATGTGCTCGAGTACTGAAGAAAGTGGGCTGCACCTCTTTGCAGCTTGTCAATATGTAAGAGATTGTTGGTCAAATGTTGGCCTTTTGTAAAAAATCATTGAATGGGAAAATAAATCAAACTCTTTGAGGGAATTTGTAACTGGAATGGCTAGCAGCCCGATCAGGAATGTTGCGGCAAATTTTGCAATGGTATTTTGGCAAATCTGGAAAGAGAGGAACTCAATGCTATAGGATAATAAGCGAAGAACCCCAACGGAGGCAGTGCACTTATCGGCCAACTTCTGGATTTAATGTCAGGCCTCAACCAGAACCATCAGAAGCACTGAAACACAACTGACAAACATGGGATTTTGCGCTGCCTAGCATCCTCCTCCTCAAGGTCTCAGGAAGTTGAGTGTGGATGCTTATTTCTTCTCGTGGACGAACCAAACAGAGCTAGGGTTTGTCATCAGAAACTCACAAGGAATGATCATCAGGGGAAGATCAATGACTCTGCAAGGGTGCATGGAAGTGCCTACGGGGGAGGCAATTGGATTGTTTGAAGCTCTAACATGGCTGAAGGACCTCAGCTTGGATAATTGCTTGCTCGAGGGATACGCTAAAATGGTTATCGACGATATTAATTCGGGGGAAACGCTGGTCTTTTCCCTCGAAGATTATATTACTGCTTGTAGGAAACTGTTAGATCATTTCCTTAATGTTATAATTATTTTTGCTAAACGTAGTGCTAATATGATTGCACACACGATAGCCAAGGAAGCTCGTAATTTTGGTACGTTATGTAACTGGGTAGACCCACCAATTGATGTGGCTGGATTATCCTCTTTAATTTGTGATTGTAATAATGAAAACTAAGTCTTGCAGTTTAAAAAAAAAAGTATCAACATTATACATATAAATCTAAATATGAAAGAAAAGTACACATATTAATATAATTAAATATATGAACACAAGTATAAATACATAGGACTAAAAAGTCTTAGAGGTGCCCTCCCCCAGATTCGTGTGCAACTATTGCATATGTGATCGATTTTTTTTTTTTTTAATATATATAATTCTGACAAATTTTGCAATTATCCAAGAATATTTGACCTCTGTGATAATTTTAATTTTTAAAAATTTCGTAAATAAAGAAGAAAGGTTGGGGGTTGCAGGAGAGAAACGAGGAGAGCACTAATGACACGATATTGACAGCATACCATATCACCAACAAAAAAACATATCAACTCTTCATTCGATAAAAAAAGGAAACTGAAACAACACAAGAACAACAACAAATTTCATATCTCTCTCCCTCTATCTATCAAGAATTCAACGCAATCATATATTCTTTCCCCAATTATATAGGGCCTAAATACATGACAATCATTTGCTCTCTTCTTGTTTCAACGCAATTTCATTGAATTGTTAGAAAAGTAGTAGTAAAATGATGACAATAGAAGGATCCATGGAAAAGGGGGTGTTGGATGATGTAATACGCCGCCTTTTGGAGGGCAAAGGAGGGAAGCAGGTGCAGCTGTCGGAGGCGGAGATCCGGCAGCTCTGCGTCAACGCCCGCCAAATCTTCCTCTCCGAGCCCAATCTCCTCCAACTCCGTGCTCCTATTAGGATCTGCGGTCTGTTATTTCTTTTCCTTTCACCTATTTTATGTGATTAATTCACTCATTTATTATTTCGCATGTTTTTAATTTTGGAATTTATGTAGAAAAGGAAAAGGTTTCTTAGGTTAGGCATGTTCCGATAGTTTTTATTCTTCGTTGGGATTTAATTGATTGCAGATTTTTTGTTCGGTTGGGATTGATTTGGTTGAATTGATGAATTCTGTATTTTTTATTTATTTTGTAATTTTCTCTTGTTTTTGGGTTTTGGGGTGAGGTTGGGAGCGGGGAGGAGGAAATGAGTTTTTAGTGAAGTTGTGTTTGCTTCATCAACATTTTCGTTTATTTATCTGGTAAGACCAAATTCCGTGTGCATGCTATACGTATTTACTGAAAAATGGGAAATCAAAGGATGATTTAGCTTCTTGTGAAGTTATTTCATATTGATAATTGTGACTGTGTAGGAGAAACTCTTAAGTCTTAACTATCCTATTGTATGTGTTTTTGCCGCTGCTAGATAGATGCCTAGATGCTTGTCGAACATTATCCAAGTATGAACCTTAATAGCTACAACTTCGATATTGAGAATGCATTATGCATCACTTGGTTCACACAGTTCTTAGCATTCATGTGGGAAATCAGTGATTTCGATATGTCAATAAAAGTGATGTCCTTTTTAAGCATTTAATGTCTTGTACAATATCTTTTCATTGTGTTGCTTTAATTAAACCTGTAATTTGTGATACACGTATCCGTAGCGTCCAGGGCAGGGTTCAAAACCAAGTTTATTGTCGTCCATGTTTTAACTCTTCAATACCACAGTGTCACCATACTTAAATTTACGAAGTGAGTAAGTCCCACAATTACATTATTATGATATCAAGTTTTGGCGCTAAAGTTAATAATTTGTGGCGCGTACTCATGTAATGACTTGTACTTGTTTTTGTAGAACGGTGATGAATGTGAAATTTGCTAAATTATCAACTAAATCCATATACAAATAACTATATATACTTGAATGTCCTTTCCAATGTGCTCAGCTTATCAACCATTGTTGTCACAATTCCAACTTATACCCATTAGTTGTTGCTTCAGCGTGTCTCGTTTTTTGCTGGTGCTCACGATTGAAATTATTTTCTAACAGGTGACATACATGGGCAGTACCAAGATTTGTTGAGGCTTTTTGAGTATGGTGGGTACCCCCCTGCTGCAAATTACCTCTTTCTAGGAGATTATGTTGATCGAGGCAAACAGAGTCTGGAAACTATATGCTTACTTTTGGCTTACAAGATAAGGTATCCAACTAAAGTTTTCCTTTTAAGGGGAAACCATGAAGACGCAAAAATCAACCGTATATATGGATTTTATGATGAATGTAAGAGGAGATTCAATGTTCGCCTCTGGAAGATATTCACCGAGTGCTTTAATTGTTTGCCCGTGTGTGCCCTCATAGATGAAAAGATACTTTGTATGCATGGAGGACTTTCGCCAGAGCTAAAAAATCTGGAACAAATAAATGAGATTTCCAGGCCAACCGACATCCCAGATGGTGGTCTCCTATGTGATCTGCTTTGGTCTGATCCGGATTCTAGGATACGGGGTTGGTCTGATAGTGATAGAGGTGTTTCTTGTGTGTTTGGGGCTGATGCAGTTGCTGAATTTTTGCAAACTAATGATTTGGACCTCATTTGCCGGGGCCATCAGGTATAAGATTATCTCCCAATGTTCCCTCCCCGTTTTCTTTGTTAGTTAGGGTAAGGAGAGGCACTCTAAATCTCGAAAATTGAAAAAAGAAGGTTAATTGCAAAATAAATCTTTACTTTTTCACATTTTTTCAGTTACAACATATGTTTTTCAAATTTGCAATTCGATAAACGACCTTTTAAATTGTTGCAATTCTATCACATGACTATTTTCCGGCAAGTCTGGCTGACGTGGCAGTGTATGAAATTGTCAAATTGCAAAAAAATAAAATAAAAGGTTGTGATTAATTGAAACAATAACAAAAGGTAGTGAATTTATTTGTAATTTTTTTTACAAATTTGCCGCCTGACATGTCAGAATAAATTGCCGAAAAATAGTAATATGATATAATTGCAAAATTTAAAAGTCTGTGTCGAATTGCAAATTTTAAAAACATACGTTGTAACTGAAAAAACGTGAAAATGTCGTGATTTTTATACAATTAACCAAAAAAAAAGAGAATAAATTGCAGTGGGAAGTCATGACTTGCATACTATCAATCATTCTAGGATAGGCACCCATGATTTGGAAATTGCAGTGGGAAGTCATGACATATAATTTGTTTGCCTCAATTTGTTGGCACACACTTTAAGAAAAAAGTGTAATGTGTAGAGTGTTGATGGGTAATTTCGTAAACTTGTATGTATAAAGTAAATAAATGGGTTGGTGGTGTATGTGTGTATTCCAAAAGTAATGTCATTTTGTGTAAATATGTGAATATTGTGAGGATGAAGTGTATAGATAAATTTCTTTTTTATGCAAATAATTATGGGACATCCAAATAAGGGAAGTATGAAAACAAATTGGGGGCATAAATTAAAATTTTCTCTGTTGCTCATTGTCCTTGTATTCGTGGTCGGTTCTCACGCCATTGTTAAATCATTTGCAAAATAAAGATTAACCGTCTGTTTACTGATTTGTTAAATACAGGTGGTGGAGGATGGGTACGAGTTCTTTGCGAAAAGAAGGCTAGTCACGATATTTTCCGCTCCTAATTATGGTGGTGAGTTTGACAACGTAGGTGCTCTCTTGAGTGTTGATGAGTCACTAGTATGTTCTTTTGAGATACTGAAAGCTGCACCAAACAGTTCAAAGGGGCCTTTGAAAAAGGTAACCACCTTCCTTATTTCCCCCCTTCATCCACAAAACAGCATTGTTTTGACCAACACTTTTTAATAAACTCACTCACTAATGCCTTTTAATAAGACAATTAATACGTTTAGGCCATGTTTGATAGCAAAGACTGATTATGATGATATCTTAAATTTTTTAAAGCATAATCTACCCTTAATCTAAGTTATCGAACAAATTATAAAGTTGAGATGGAGTTAATCTAGATTTAATCTAAGCTATCAAACATGACCTTAGTGAAGTAACTAAGTACCTTTTAAAAATACATATCAGTTGCACGGTGTATACTGAGTAGTGTTTGCCAATTGTTTTGTGATTCAAACATCTCACGTACTGCTTGCTCTGTCTCTCTCTAGCCCCCGAAAATCGGAGGTGCCTGAGATACAAGTTTGTGGCAGTGAATAGATGGAAAGGGAAGCTGGATAGTGCTTTTCTGTCTGTTGACAAGCTGTTTGATGAAGAAGATTTATTACTCTTAGCAAACCCCCTTAAAGCATGCATGGGACTTGAGGATGATTTATTACAACGGATTGCCAAGAAAAAAGATGTGTAAATTGGACAACTAATGAGGTGTTTCCCCCCTTTCGTTGATTAGGCTCCCCTTAGTGTTGGGAAAAAATTTAAGAAACAAATGTTTGTTTGTTTACATTAATTAATTTGGCTGGCTAATTATTGTGATTACTACTGTCATTTGTATATCCATTCTCACTCCTTTTTTTGCTACTCTCTTTTGTTCAAATTTGTATCTCCGCATTGGAATTAGATAGATAGATGACATTATCACCCCGATATATTGAGATATCAATAGTCAGACTCGAATATCTCAACTGACCCAGATTGAATCGCAAATGTTGTCTTTCGGTTGGTAGTATTCACACAATTGAGTGTGTCTTTTTTGCATATGGGGTAAAAATCTTATTTTAGTCTTGATTATGAATTTATTTTGGATTTGATTATTCACTTTATCTTGAACTAATTGATTCTGACCTGATCAAGATTAAGTTTTGTTTTTTGGAAAATAGCATGGGGGTTGAATGGATGAGTGTAGACAAGATGTAGAGCCTCTTCATCAAGAATTTGATTTTATCATGAATTCCCCAAAAATTAAATTTTGACATTAGAAAAATTGCCTGATTTTTTATATTATTGTCAAAAGGTTACATTTTCTAATAAGTCTTTTTTGTTGCACTTACAAATAATTGGCGTAGTAGTTGAAGAAACTCGAATTGCTCCAACACCAATGAATTAATAATCAATAGTAAAATAATTAATTCTGATTTCAAGTGAAATATTGAACTGCCACAGCGTGTCTAAATTTATTGCCACATTCCTCTGTTAATTTTCTTTTGCAATACATGTATATTGAGGTAGATTTTTTCCATTTTTGGAATATCCAAAACTACAAAGCCAAGAAAAATAATAAAATAAAAATCAAGATGA
The DNA here is from genome assembly GCA_963675135.1 of Galeopsis tetrahit. Taxonomy (NCBI): domain Eukaryota; kingdom Viridiplantae; phylum Streptophyta; class Magnoliopsida; order Lamiales; family Lamiaceae; genus Galeopsis; species Galeopsis tetrahit. Next base: position 71,163,840 of record OY776132.1, read on the forward strand.
AACTTAATTAAATTATAAGGCAGTAGTAACATAAGTGGTTATATACCACCAATATCAACAAATAGGCAACAAAAAATGCTAATAAACTAAAAGAAAAAAAGAAAAGTAAATCCACTCGAACAAAAAGAAATTAATTTTTTTCTAGTATAATAATCTATAATTTTCTTTTGTAATTAAAATTCAACAGTTTGAAGAGTGTGGAAGAAGGGGTTGTTTTTGCAACTTGTCGGTGAAATCTGGTGGAAACTTATCATTCGAAGGTTTAGGATTCTTGTAAATTGCGTAAAGCACCAGCTGCAGTGAACCTAGCATAAATCCAATTGAATTTGGTACCTGCCAAACAAATATTCAATAATAATTAAAAAAACAAAGAAAAGAAAATTGTTGTTATATCTACACGTGAAGATTAATTAATCAAGAACATGGTAATTAAATTTTTAAAAAAAAAAAATCCAAATGTGTCGGTTGAGAATTTGATTTGATTTAGTTTACAGCTTTTCACGGACAAATTTTCCTATGAAAAAACTGATGGTGATTAATGATTCATGACCATACACTTAAGGAAATATATATCGTGTAATAAGATACTATGATATTTATTTCTCATAGAAAAAAAAATAAGTAGCAATTTTTATTCAGTAAATATTTTTGAATAACACGAACGTTAAATTTTGTTGGTAAAAAGTTGAAGCTGTAAAATATGACAAACTTTAATCATTTCTCACTAATAATATACTAGTAATAGCTATAAAAAATAATGCACATATTGTAGGTCCAAACTTGTTTGTGTGTTATAACTTATATGCAAACAGTGGACAAAAAACCCACTTTTTCTCTACTATAATCATTGATAAATGATAATAGGTTTTGTGGTGGATTGTACTTTTCCTAAGTGGGGACATTTTATTATTTCAATTTCTACTCTACTTGGATTTGTACATAATCCAGCTAAGATATGGCCCAACCAAATTTATTCGTTTCCACAACCGACAAAATATCAACATATTTTGAATTTGTCTATAATTCTTTTAAAATGTATTCCAACTGTATTTTATTGAATATTAATTAATTTATATATAAAGTATATAGACTGAAAATTAATGAGATATTGTGAAGTTTACTTATGAATAAAACGATAAATAAGTAATAGTTAAAATGTGAAAATAAAACATTGTGAATAATATGAGCAGTCTATTCTATATCTCTATCACATCAATTATTTCTAGGAATAGTATTAGCAAAGGAAAGCAACCCTAGAGAGTGACATATGAAATTAAATAATTTCATGTGTGGATTAAAATGCATGATATTTTGATGGATATTTGGACAGAAGGATGGATGACAGCCGTTGAAGAAAATTAATAAACGTGAAATTAAGAAATAGGGACCCTCTTAGCTATATATGTCTATTGCCAGTTTCAGAAGGCTAATATATTTGTACCAACATTATTGTCATTCAACAGTCTTATATGCACTTAAGCATTTATCGTATTTCTTTCTTTTAAATCTAGTGTTATCGTTATGTTTTAGTTAAAATAAGTGACACATTTTATTTATCCTTAATTGTTATATGTAAATAATATTGTTCAGATATTCATTTATATTTTTCTAGTATATCATTTAAGTTAAAATTGTTGTCACATTTCATTCATGTGTTAAATAATTGCATGATACAATTTTGCCAATGCAATTTTTTTTTTTTTTTTTTTTTTTAAACTTATTAATTTATTAGTATTATACTAAAAAGTGATAGTTAGTTGAAAAAAATAGAGTAGGATAATTGAATAAAATAGATTGAAGGACTTACTCCAAGAAACCAATCGTGCACAAGAAGTGCATAAAAAGTCCAAACCCCTCCATTCAAGAAAAGGAAAAATGAGAGAAGGAATGGCATATACTCCACGCTCTTCTTTGTCACCACGTTTTTCTGATCAACAAAAAATAAATAAAAATCAACTTATATACATGCATAAATATGAAATCATCATATTCAAAAAATAAAATAACCACCATTTACTTAATTGCAATTTAATCTAGACAATTGAAATATTAAAAATCAATCACCCCCCCCCCCCATTGTAGTACTATATTTTTTGCATGACAAATATACTTAGCTGACTTTTCTTTATGTAAAATGATGTTGTTTCAATTAAGATGATGCAGATAGATTGTCACGTTAGACACTGACACAAATTTATTGATTTGCAATTCTAATTATTATTTAAGTAATTTTATTTCATTTGCATTTATATCTAAGTAGTATTAATTAATTAATTTGTTGAAGAGATTAAGTAATAAGGTTCTTACCACGGCTGAGAGAGGTGAAGCATACATGATAATATTGAGGGCTGAGCTTATCAACCCAATTGCATCAATCCTAAAATCCCCATCCAACATCAAATATGTGATTACTAAAGCTGCTCCCAAAAACCCTACATTCAAAATTCCCACAAGTATTGCTGTATTAACCTGTACGTCAAAGAACAACGCAATTCAGAATTATATATATATACTAAACCTTAAAAATAAAATAAAATTATATATATCACGTGAAACAGATCAAATCGTACCTTTTTTTGGGGAGGAGCAAATAGTAGAAACAAGACAAGATATATGATCTCAACAAGCACACCGAAGCCATTGACAGTTGCAACGAGATAGGTTCCAGGTTTGATGATTCCATAATATGTCCATAAACATGAGTTTAGGAGAGTACAAATGTACGGAAGGCTCTCGAATTCCTCTGTTGATTTCTTCTTCACGATCCTCAAAAATGTCTTCCTGCAACAATTAATTAATTGATCGACTTATTAGTTAAATGTACAATTTTTTTTTATATGTACGTACTAATTTTATTTCAAAGTTGTTGAACGCTTTTTTTTTATCAGCAACTCTGTCAGAATGTGTTGAGGATGAAAGTGGTATATATAAAAAATAATTAGGATGAAAAATGTGAAAAGTTATGAGACATGTGATTAGCAACTTCTTGTTAGATGATTAATTATATACCCCGGAGAAAGGAACATGAGAATTGAGATTATATTCCCTGAGAATGATAAAAGAATAGATGATTAGTACTTATATTACATATGTATGTAAATATGTGTAGTGAAATGAATTAGTAAGAATTGAAATTATGAAAAAATAGTTACCTATAACACCAACAAAGAATACCAATTCTTCCATGATATGATGCTATGATAGTGATGATGAAGATGTGAAGAAGAAACTTATAAGTAGAAGTGGCTATGGCTGCTTCTCTCTCTTCTCACTACTGTCTGTTGGCCTCCATATTAAAAACGTTCTTTCTATATATAATAATAATATATAGCGTTTCTCACCTACCGCAAAAAAAAAAAAATGCTACCTGCCTTTCATGTTTCTTACTGTTTTGCTTATGCGCTATAACTCAAAAATGAGCCAACACACATGAGGTTTTTTCTTTTTTTTAATACGTTTGACGAATTGAAATGAAAATGAGAATGATAACAATATGGAATGCGAAGAATAACAACAAATGATAATATTATTTAGAGCAGTTGTTCTAGTTATAACTTATTCTTCACAAGGATAATTATTATTGAAATTATTATAATATTTTTTTCAATTAAAAAAAAATTCTTTCGGCCAAATTTTAATTTGTTTGTGTAATTTTTTTTACACGAATTTTTAGAAATATTAATTGTTTATATATAGATTAAAGTAGATGAATTGGAGGCTATATATTAATATGAGGTATTGAGTTTCATGCAATTATAAATAATAGGATTGTATATAAATAAAGTGAATGACAATTTAAATAAATAAGTAAATAAAATAATTGTGTATTAAAAAACACTACTCCTATGTATTTAAAAAAGTTCAGGTCTATCAACGAAACAAGCTGTTAAAAAGAAGGCAAAACATTGTGGGTATATTGTGCACCGTACACCGGCCACTAATAATATCATTTGTAAAAATAAATACTATTGGTCTCAAAACTTAATTACAATAATAACTATTAGTATATACTTTTTTTGTCCCATAAATGTTTGCATCATAAAATGGGTATACTTTTTTTTTTTAAAAGTGTAATTAGTAGAGTGTTGAAAATCGAGGTAATTTTGTAAAGTTAAATGAATAAAATAAATAGAGTGATTAAAATTAGTGTAAAAGTAATAACATTTTGTATAAATATATAAATATTGTAAGGATGCATTTTATGAAAGAGTTTTATTTAAGTTAAATGAATAAAATAAATAGAGTGATTAAAATTAGTGTAAAAGTAATAACATTTTGTATAAATATATAAATATTGTAAGGGTGCATTTTATGAAAGAGTTTTATTTTTAAGGGTGTGTAAATAACTGTGAAACAAACCGATAAAAAAAATATTCAAACTGTTGTGTGGGATGGAGTAATACTATTACTAGTGTTATATATATATATATATATACACGGTGCGTAAGGATCCACGCAATACCTTTGGTATAAAGAAATATTATGAGATTGAATAAACAACAATACTTTTGATTGGAGGTGTGAACAACTTGCACACCAAAATAATATTATTATGCGGCTGCCCTTATTAATTTAGTTCCGATTGATATATTTATATATTTATTAATTAATTTCTTATTATATTATATAGTCCACTCAGACTATAAAATTAATTATATGCGTGCAGAAAATAAGTTAAGAAGAATTAAATTAAGATTAAGCGGTTCTACTTTATTTTAATGCATGTTAGTTGAAACACAAAACTCATAGTTGCGACAAATTTATTTTAAAAAATTGGAACAAAAGTTGAACATATGGGCAAAATTGGAACATTTTCTTAGTAACTACTCCATTAATTATTTATGTCATCGTTAAAGCACTTTAATTCACGTGATATTTTTACAACTCATTCTACAGTGGACACTAAATTTATATTGCAACCACTAAAAAAAAGTCAAAGACGTTCTTAAATCTTAAGGTGGGACTGACTTTTACAAAATTAACCCTTATCATTTTTAAAGTGTTAAAACGTTATGTTTAAATTATACATCGTTTAACTGTGAAATAATTTTAATACTTTCTTAAAAGAATAGGGATGAAAAATGAATCAGTAGATATAGCCAAAGACGGAGCCACGTGGGGCCAGGGGCTGCACTGGGCCCCCCACTGATTTTTAAAATTTTTTAATATATATATATATATATATATATATATATATTTAATTCAATTTATTAATAAGCCTCTCCCTTTGCCTATTCAATTCCTATTAAATAGCACTTAGTGTACTTATGAATTTTAATTAAACAAAAAATATTTATTTCTCTTTCTGTCATACTTTTTTATTTATTACTCCGTTAAGTTTTCCTCTTTTTAAATAAATGTGAATTTTAATTAAACAAAAAATATTTTCTACTCTTTATATAAATAAAATGATTGAGTGAGTATGAATAAAGTGAATCATAATTTTGAGTAAGTAAGATAGTTTGGAGGATGAAGATACAAATGTTATTTTTAATTTAAAACATATGTATTAAATTTGGACGAACCAAAAAAGAATACTTACATGCAAAGTTTGAATTGATTTTTTTTTTAAGCCTCGGGTATCCAATTTAAGAAACGACTAATCTCGGGGGATCAGTCTCATCGGGAGCCCCATTTAAAGTCAGAGTTTTATGTTGCACCTTAGAGGGTTTGAACTTAAGACATAGAAAGGAGCACACTGCACAATCCTAAATGTCAAGTATGATATTTCTTAATTAAGGAAATATTTTTTACACATATATTATATATACGAGAATTTTCCGTATCATAATTTTAAAATATATATAATAGAAGATAATTATATATAATTGATTATTGATTCAAATTATCATTTTAAGTTTGTGATAAGATTTGAATATTTAGTAGTGGAAAATATTTCAGAGTTTTATTTTGAACCGTTCAACATTTAAACATAAAAATGCATCAACATATTATATAAAATATAATATTAATGAATTAGGATGTTTGAATAATACTATAATAAAAAATATGATTACTTTTAATATTCTTGCATTCTTATTTTAACGTTAATTGGGCCCCCTACACTAAAATCCTGGCTCCGTCACTGGATATAGCACGCGTCTCTGTAACATATATAGATAATTAACATGCAGAAATTCAATATTTGTCTCTGTAACGTTATAGTACCGTTTGATATGCTTATATGATAATGTTTTTAGCATGTTTTTAGTCACAATTTATTACTACAATATAATTTTATAAACTTCTTAATTTTTATTTATAGATTTAGATGAAGAAGAATTAGGAGATGCAGCAAAGGTAATGATGTTTTAGAAAATGTGACACTGAATACTTGTCAGGAGTTAGTTATAAGGTTTTATTTATAAAATTTATCTTAATTACTTTAATGTTTGATTTATTTATTTTTATTTTGAAATATATCCGCTAATATATATGGGTGATAACTTATTGTATTAACGTGTTATATATTTTTCTATTGATTTGTATTTAATATGTTGTATGGCACCTTAATATTGAATTTAATTTATTTATTTATTAAAAATTGATAATTTGAACCTTCACCTCTTACCTAATATTTATGTTGCTTACAAATTAAACTAATTTATAAATCTAACTAAAACCTATTTCTTCTAAAATGGCTAATAATTATGGTATATGTTCCATTTTAACTAATTTATTCTAAAATGACTAATAATTATTGAATAAATAAAGAGATGATAGTCTCCAAAAACATGAATTTTTTTTTCCAAAGTTACAAAGTCCTTAAAATGAAAGTTTGCAATATAAATAAATAAATAAACGATTTTTTTTTTTGGGAATCAGATTTCATTTTATTTCTATCGCATTTTCCCATCTCTTCATTACTCCAACGATGTGGGATACTTACCGCTAATTATAATTTATAATGCTAATTAGTAATTAATTATATCACTTAACAAATTTACGCACTAACAAATTAAATCTCTTTACAAAGAACTCTTTGAATTATATGAAATGTTTTAACTACAATATGCAATGCCACTTCCTGAAAAAATATTTTCTTAATTCTTTCTATAGGAAATTATCACAACAACTACTCTTTACACAATTTTTTTTTCCTCAACCCCTTTCTATTATGAATCCATGATACTGAGTCACAACTTTTGGCTTAGGCCTATCAAGATTAAAACATTAGGGGGTGCTCGAGCTCGAGTAACATTCTTTTTCTTTCTTTTTTCAAGTCATCATTCTATTTTAATTTCTCTTCAATTATTTTAAAAATAAAAATTACTTTTTCTTGGAATGGCCTTTAAATTAAAAATATAGTCACAAATTTATAAAAGAAAAAAAAAGAAAATCAAATATCCAAAATATTTAAAAATAAATAAAGAGATCAGATAGGTAAAGATGAGAGTGTCACAATTGTCGTAACAAGCAGGCCGAGCACCCATCTCGCAAATTTTATTGCAAGCACTAACCACTCATCACATCCCCTTTAAACGTACCTGAAGGATCATACTTTTATACACTCAACTATTCTTCATTTTATATTAATCGCATTTTTCCATCTCTGCATTACCCATTACCCAAACGATGTGGGATACTTAGTTCTAATTAGTACTCCAGTTAGTTTTTATGATACTGTGTCACAACTTAATTTCATTACACCATATTTTATGAGGGATTTTACCTTAAGCCTCTGTCTGACCTTTAATTCTGATAAAACTTTTGTTTTTTAGGACTATCAAAATTAAAACATAGGGTGGTGCTTAAAAGTGATTCTTTTTTTTCAAATCATCATTCAATTTTAATTTCTTCAATATTTTTAAAAATAAAAATTAGTTTTGCTTGTAATTGGTTTTCAATTAAAAATAAAGTCACAAATTTAAAAAATTTAAAAATCTAACAATGAAAATAAAATTTCTAAAATGTATAAAAAAAAATAAAGGGATCAGATAGGTAAACATGGGAGTGCAACAATTGTCGTAACAGGCAGGCCGGGCACCCATCTCGCAAGTTTTATTGCGAGCATTAACCACTCATCACATCCCCTTTAAACGTGCCTGAAGGATCATATTTCTGTAAATTCAACCATTCCTCATTTTATATTAAAAGCATTTTTCCATCTCTTCATTACCCAAACGATGTGGGATACTTACTCCTAATTAGTATCGCTTCGATTCGGGGATGATATGTTATACTATTGTTTTTCATTTATTTTTTTCTCAACCCCTTTCCATTATACCTTTAGATGATACTGAGTCGCAACTTGAATTTCATTTCACCATATTTTATAAGGGATCTTACCTTAAAGCCTAATTTATGACATTCTTTGTTTTCAATTCATCATTCAATTTTTTAAAAAATAAAAACTACTTTAACTTGGAATGGGTTTTTAATAAAAAATATAGTGACAAATTTAAAACAAAATTCTATAAATGAAAACAAAATCTAAAAATGAAAACAAAATCTATATAAAAATTAAATAAAGGGATCAGATAGGTAAAAATGAAAATGCCACAATTGTCGTAACAGACAGGTCGGGCACCCATCTCGCAAGTTTTATTGAGAGTAGTAACCATTCATCATATCCCCTTTAAAGTCAACTATTTCTTATTTTATATTAATCGCATTTTCCATCTCTTAATTACCCCCAAACGATGTGGGATACTTAATGGTGCTAATTATATTCCCCTAGGAGATATCTCTATGATGTGCTAAAACATGTTACCTTAATTCAATCAAAAGAGAATCTGTTTTTAATTTTAGAAAAGTAAGAATAACAATATATATACTCCATATATACATATATAATTTATAAGCCATTTAAATAAATATACAATCTGGAAATAAAATCGACACTTTTATTTAATTAGAAATCACAAAGAGAATATACAAATTAATAAATTAATTTTTTTTACAAAAATACAACATAAAAGTAGTTTATAGATTTGAATAGAAATTGATATAATAAATTTGAACGATGGAGTATGAAATGATATTTCTCTTTATTAAATAAGTTAAATTTCAGTAAATGTTAAGTCAAGATTTAATATAATTACCTTTAGAGAAATAAATTTACCTAAATATTGGATACAAATAGTGTTGGGATCCAACGGTAGTAGTTTAATATTTTATGGGATCAAAAGTAAACAAATTAATGGAAATTAATTGACATAATACAATAAATTTAAGCGTAAGTTTATGTATAAATTTGCAATATAAGTAAAGGGAAATTCTCAAATGCACCATGTACACCAAAACAGGTTTGGTGCACATGCTTTTGTCCTTATCCTCTCACTCTAAATTATTATCCCTTGGTTATAATTCCATTTTTTTCTATTTATTAATTAATTTATTTATAATCCATTACTTTATTAATTAATTTACAATTCTTATCACTTAATAAATTAATTTACCATTCTCATGAGCATGAGGGGTTCAAATCCTTTCATACTTTTTTTTTCGTTTTTTTTTTCCACTTTTCACTAATAATACCACTATTCAGTAACAAAATTTCCACTTTTCACTAATAATAATTACCACTTTTCATTAATAAAATTTCCACTTTTCATTAATAAAATTTCCACTTTTCACTAATAACAGTTACCACTATTTATTCAGTAACAAAATTTCCACTTTTCACTAATAATAATTACCACTTTTCAGTAACAAAATTACCACTTTTCACTATTAATAGCTACCACTTTTCAGTAACAAAATTTCCACTTTTCAATAATAATAGTTACCACTTTTCAGTAACAAAATTTCCACTTTTCAATAATAAAAATTACACTTTTCAGTTAAAATATCCACCACTTTTCAATAATAAAAATTACACTTTTCAGTTAAAATATCCACCACTTTTCAATAATAAAAATTACACTTTTCAGTTAAAATATCCACCACTTTTCAATAATAAAAATTACACTTCTCAGTTAAAATATCCACCACTTTTCAATAATAAAAATTACACTTTTCAGTTAAAATATCCACCACTTTTCAATAATAAAAATTACACTTTTCTGTTAAAATATCTATCACTTTTCAATAACAAAAATTACATTTTTAAGTTAAAATATCTACCACTCTTCAATAATAAGAATTACACTTTTCAGTTCAACTATCTACCACTTTTCAATAATAAGAATTACACTTTTCAGTTAAAATATCTACCACTTTCAATAATAAAAACTATATTTTTCAGTTAAAATATCTACCACTTTTCAATAATAATAATTACATTTTTCAATAACAAAATCTACCACATTTCAATAATAAGAATATCATTTTTTTCAATTTTAATAATAATTTTAACGGTACAATTTATAATTAAATGTATCCGTTTTAATTAATTAAGTTAACAATGATAACAATAAGCAAAATAAAAATGAAAATTATAGATTAATTAATAATTGTAAATTAATTAATAAATGTAAATATTGGTCGATAAAAATGATAACTGTAATTAATTAATAATGGTAAATTAATTAATTAATTAAGTAATGAAAAGTGGTAGATTTTGTTATTGAAAAATGTAATTATTATTATTGAAAAGTGGTATATATTTTAAATGAAAAATGTAGTTTTTATTTTTGAAAGTGGTAGATATTTTAACTGAAAAGTGTAATTCTTATTATTGAAAAGTGGTAGATATTTGAACTGAAAAGTGTAATTCTTATTATTAAAAAGTGGTAGATATTTTAACTTAAAAATGTACTCCCTCCATCCCGGAGGAACTTGCACCCTTTGACCGGCACACATTTTAAGAAATGTGTAAGAAAAGGTGTAATGATTGATGTTTTGAGGGGTAGTTTTGTAAACTTTTATGAATAAAGTAAAGTAAAGAGTAGATTGAGTGTGGGAAAGTAATGGCATATGGGTAAATATGAGTATATTTCAAGGGTGAGGGTTGTAAAGATATTTCCTTTTATGGAGTGTGCAAATTGATATGGGACATCCATATATAGAAAGTGTGCAAATTCCTGTGGGACGGAGGGAGTAATTTTTATTATTGAAAAGTGATAGGTATTTTAATTGAAAAGTGTAATTCTTATTATTGAAAAGTGAAAATTTTGTTACTGAAAAGTGGTAGATATTTTAACTGAAAAATGTAATTTTTATTATTGAAAAGTGGTAGATATTTTAACTGAAAAGTGTAATTCTTATTATTGAAAAGTGGAAATTTTATTACTGAAAAGTGGTAACTATTATTATTGAAAAGTGGAAATTTTGTTACTGAAAAGTGGTAGCTATTATTTAGTGGTAATTTTGTTAGTGAAAAGTGGTAATTTTTATTAGTGAAAAGTGAAAATTTTATTAAAAAAAAGTAGAAACGAAAAAAAAAATTATTAATGAAAAATAGAAACGAAAAAAAAAAAACGTGAAAAAAAAACGAAATGTCTTCCTTTTTAAAGTTTAATATTTTTTTTATGTAGGTTCATGAAATGTCTTCCTTTTTAAAGTTAAGGAAGCACTACAAAGCAGATGAAATGAAGGATTATTTGTTTGAAGAAATTAACTTTGAATGGAAAGGTTCAAAGGGGAAAAATGATTGTGGAGTGTTCTTGATGGACCATTTGAAGAATTTCAATGGTGTACCTTACAATTCCATATGTTTGAAAAATGTATTATTTTTTAAATTTATTATTTTTAAATCTGTTGTTCTTTTTTCAATTTCAGTGTTTAATATTTTGTTTTTCCTTTAAATATATGCAAGTCTAAGAAGATGTTTAAGGGCTGAATTATGTTCTAGCATTCTACTGTCGGACATGAATCAGAGTTGATGTCATTAAAAATTTGAAGGTGTTTTATGAGATGAAGCCTCAATTGATCAAAGGAAAAGGGAAAGTTTAGAAAAGAGATGATGGTCTTATGATGTGGTGATGAATTTTGTGTGCTTTGAAGAAGATTTTATTATTCAGTGTGCTATACTTTTACAATGAATACCTATTTTCTTATGTTTTTTTATGTTGATTTTGGACAAGATGTTATTCAGTTTCATTATTAGTGAAAAGTGTTGATGTTGATGTTTTCCGTATGAAAAGTGTTGTTTATTATTACTGAAAAGTGTTGATTATTATTAGTGAAAAGTGGTGTTTACTATTAGTGAAAAGTGGTGTTTACTATTAGTGAAAAGTGTTGATTATTATTAGTGAAAAGTGTTGATTTATTATTAGTGAAAAGTGGAAATAGTTATTATTGAAAAGTGTTGATTATTATTAGTGAAAAGTGTTGATTTATTATTAATGAAAAGTGTTGTTTATTATTACTGAAAAGTGGAAATAATTATTATTGAAAAGTGTTGATTATTATTAGTGAAAAGTGGTGTTTATTATTACTGAAAAGTGATGTTTATTATTACTGAAAAGTGTTGATTAATATTAGTGAAAAGTGGAAATAGTAATTAGTGAAAAGTGGAAATAGTAATTAGTGAAAAGTGGAAATAGTTATTAGTGAAAAGTGGTGTCTACAATTACGGAAAAGTGGAAATATTTATTAGTGAAAAATGTTATTTATTATTCTTGAAAAGTGGAAATAGTTATTAGTGAAAGTGGTGTCTATAATTAGTGAAAAGTGGTGTCTATAATTAGTGAAAAGTGGAAATAGTAATTAGTGAAAAGTGGAAATAGTTATTAGTGAAAAGTGGTGTCTATAATTAGTGAAAAGTGGAAATAGTAATTAATGAAAAGTGAAAAGTGGTGTTTATAAAAAGTGAAAATTGGAAATAGTAATTAGTGAAAAGTGGAAATATTTATTAATGAAAAGTGGAAATAGTTATTAGTGAAAAGTGGTGTCTATAATTAGTGAAAAGTGGAAATAGTAATAAGTGAAAAGTGGTGTCTATAAAAAGTGAAAATTGGAAATAGTTATTAATGAAAAGTGGAAATATTTATTAATGAAAAGTGGAAATAGTTATTAGTGAAAAGTGGAAATAGTAATAAGTGAAAAGTGGTGTCTATAAAAAGTGAAAATTGGAAATAGTTATTAATGAAAAGTGGAAATATTTATTAATGAAAAGTGGAAATAGTTATTAGTGAAAAGTGGTGTCTATAATTAGTGAAATAATTAGTGAAAAGTGGAAATAGTAATAAGTGAAAAGTGGTGTCTATAATTATAATTAGTGAAAAGTGTTGTTTTATTATATTAAATTTTTTTAATTCGGAAAAAAAAAATACTATAATTATAATTAGTGAAAAGTGTTGTTTTATTATATTAAATTTTTTTTAATTCGGAAAAAAAAAATTAAAAATATTTCAGGTCACAGCCTTATATCCGTGACCTTATATCCGTTTATAAGTATCGTAACCGCTGTACTGGCAGTTACTTTGCTTATGAAAATTCGCGTTTTAGTATGTTATAGTTGGTCACTGGTCGCATAGGGTGCACGTGCACCCTATGCACAGGAGACCAACTCATAAGTAAATTATAATTTTCGATGAAGTTGGATAGCTCAAGTGGTTAGAGCACCACTACCTAGGCTTTAGATATGGGGAGGAAAAAAGGGATGGGTATTTAATGTAATTCAAAATAAAAAAGTAAATTATAATTTTCGCATGATACACGAGTTTAATACTAATATATTTTAATAGAATGATATTATGATTTATCATCACGACAAACATTTTGGTGATGGGTCGTTTAATGATTAAGGAGGGTGTATTCAATTGAGATTCTGTTGGATTTTTTTGGACTTTAAAAAGTCATTGGATTTAGAAAATCCATAGACTCTATGCAGAGTTTGACTGACTTTGTTATTGATTTATATGGATTTTCATAGATTTGACAGGATTCTAAAATACACATTTTTTTATTAATTTACATGGATTTCCATAAACTACGCCCCTAAAACTATGGATGCAAACTTATATTGAACACACTTGTATATAAAAAAAATTATCTAAATTATTTAGAAAAAATACCAAAAATATATTAGTTCAAAAAAATATTATTATTCATCATTATAATTCTCATCTTCATTTCCACGGTTATACCTCGGCTTCAGTTCTGTGTTGTAATTGGCTTTGAGAAAGCAACTCCAAATTTTCTCTTGAGATGTGGTGAATCTTGATCTTCTTCTTGAAAATTCATGACATTCTTTCCGAAGAAAGTTATGTAATCCAGCCAATACTAACTATGTTTGTGTTTGAAATGGGAACAGAGGTGAGTTTTGAAAATTGTGAATGACGATTTGAAAATACCAAAAAATCTCTCGCGAAGATTGAATAACTCAATTGCATTTATGGGGTAACGACCTTGACCACCAAAATCTTTTAGATGATATCGAACCCCACGTGTTAACTTTAAATTAAGATCGTGAATAAATGTTCTTGAGATCTTAAAGTTGGCATTAATGCTATAAATTAGGCGATCGAGAATATATTATTGCTAACCTAACAGTGTCAACTGTGTCGATATACTATAATTTTTAAAGAGAGAACATAATTTTAAAATACAGAGATGTAATCTTTTTCACGATAATAATGATGGTGAAGAATCTGTGATATTATTTCGTTTGAAGAAGAGGGCTGTGTAGGATTTTGTGGTTCAAATTACAGCAAGAATGTCTGTATGTGCTTTCGAAGGAGACTTTGAAATTTTGTTAGAAGAACAACAAAATTTTTTTTCTTCTCTTCCAGGGCCTTCTGAGAGAATCCGCTGAAATCTCTAGTTTTTAGAAGAGATTTTGAATAGTGAAATTTATTTATATGTTTGAAGGAGAATCCAATGAAATCCATAGAGTATTAAAATCCATAAATTGTTGAATACCTAAAGATTTCTAAAAACTTTTTAAAATCCGTATTGAATACCTCAAAATTTTGAAAGACTTTTAAAAATCCGGATTGAATACCCCCAGATTTTAAAAGTCCAAAAAAATCCAACATAATCTCAATTGAATACCCCCAAGTGTTGTTACACGCATCATCATTTGGTCGAGTTTATAATTGAGAAAGACATACATCAATTACTTTGTTGTCAATTTTGACCTTTTAAAAAGTTTGATGAATTTTTTCAGAGTTAATAACCGACCCGAATTAGACACTAGCTGCCGGTCCAACCCATAAAATCATCTTTATAATTTTTTCCAATGTTCTCTATATTACATTAAAAAAAAAAAGTATATACACTTATAAAATTGACAAATGAGTTGGGATGGCTGGGTGTGATTGCGGAGTAGAGCATTTAACTCGTCGTCCATTAAGAGCAACGCGAGGTAGGGCGAGAGCGAGATGTAGGGGCGATTTCACGGTAGAGGGTGTGCGATTTAGTGTGTGAGTGTGTGCAATTTTCTTTTTCATTCTCTCTTCTCTTTTCGGTTGTTCACACTACAAAAACGCGCAGTTTTGCCGACGGATCCCGTTCCGTCGGTTATACCGACGGATTATCGACGCTGTACCGACGGAGTCGAAAGGCCATAGACGCTGCCGACGGATTTCATTTTCCGTCGGCTATACCGACGGAATTCCGACGGATATGCCGACAAACACACATAACTCTCTACACGGTGTCGTTTTTGGGTCATATGCCGACGGATTTTTCAGTCGGTATTGTAAATTAGGGTTGCCGACGGATAATTTTCGTCGATAACCGCCCCATATTATTGCGCCCCCACGTGAACCACTAAAAGGGCGCGTGATAATTTAAATTTGCCAATACAGACGGAACATATCCGTCGGTAAACGACCCGACTTAACTAACCGCCTCTTGATTTACGCGTAGAATTAAATATTTGGCAATACCGACGGAAATTTCCGTCGGTAAAGGCATATAATTTTTTATATAATCTGCAAACAGATTACTCTTTCGAAAGAAAGAAAAAAATTTCTTCTTTCGTCTTTGTCTCGTAAATTCGATCGCGAAGAGGTCCTAGCGAGGTGATTTTTGATCGGGTGTTTTGAGCATCTCCCTCTCGATTAAAAAATCTATACGGTGCGTTTTCTTAATTTATTAATAATTAATTTTTAAGTTATATTGTAGTGCCCATTATGAATTAAATTGCATGTGTTTAATTAAATTTATTATATAGATTAATATGAAATTGCTTGTAGTTGATGTATATAGTTAATTAGTTTGCATGTACGTAGTTGATATATATAATTAATTAGTTGATATTGTACGTGGATAATTGCGTATAGTTGATGTATACAGTTATTTATAAATTGATGTTATTTGTTAAGTTATTATTTTGCATTTTTGTTAATTGTATATAAATTGTTTAATTTTAAGTGTACGTGGAGTGGAGTGTACATAATTAAATTATGTTATTGTTAATTAGCTAGGCTATTGTTGATTTACTAATTATGAAATTATTGATTAAATTAGGGGTTTTGTTAATTATATTAGGAAATTGTTATTTTAAAGTTAGAAAATTATTACTAAATTTATTAGGTGATTGTTAATTAAAATAGGAAATTATTGATTAAATTAAGTTTGAATAAAATAGGAAATTGTTTATTAAAATAGGTTATTATTGATGTTATTAAGTATTGTTGAATAAAATAGGAAATTAAATTATTTATTAAAGTAGGTTATTATTGATTAAAATATGTTATTATTGATTAAATTAGGTATTGTTAATTGAATAAATTAGGGTTTAGGGATTGATTAACTTTTAATTAGATTATTGTTTATTAGATTAAGAAATTAATTATTAATTAGTATTATATATATATATATATATATTTATTAATTTGAATGTTTAAATTAAATAGATGAGTCAAGATGGTGTTGGTGGTTCTGAATCTCGCGGGGCCTCGGGGTCACGTAGCCGGTCGAGGAAGAGTCGAGTCGCACTTAGACCTGAGGCGTCGCCTATATTGCGTCGGACACCATTGTCGTCGCCGCCGCCATCCATTTCACAGTTTTTGCCGCCACCCATTCCACAACCGTCGTCTCAGTCGATATGTAGTGATTTACGACGCGTGATTTACCGACGGAATTATATTCTGTCGGTATGTAGTGTTGAAAAATAAAAACCCCACTTCAAAACACGGAAAAATTTTGGAAAGGAGAGAAAATTAACTTAAGAAGATATTGTTTTGTACTATATGTTTTACTATTAAGTGTATATATTTTAGTGAAATGTATATAGTTTTAGTGTTTAATTTTTATGAAATGTATATAGTTTTAGTGTTTAATATTAATTTGGTATGTGTATAGTTTTAGTGTTTAATTTCTATGTGGTATGTATATACTTTTAGTGTTTAATTTCTATGAAATGTATATAGTTTTAGTGTTTAATATTAATTTGGTCAAATTGTTTAACAGATGGAATTGTCGGATTTTCGGTGGATGTATTGTACTCCTAGACTCGTTCTAGGAAATGTGAATGGTGAATTTTATGATGAACTCGTGTCATTTGTTGAATTTGCAAAGCTCCACCCATATTGCATGTCTAGGGATTGTATTAGGTGTCCGTGTAATGCTAAGAAATGTCAGAATAGAGCATTTAAAAGCATTGATGAAGTCTTATGCCATGTTGTGATGAATTGGTTCGTTGATAATTACTATAATTGGACAAGTCATGGCGAAGAACGGTGGCTTTATAATTTTGATCAAATCTTATACTATTACACTGCTGCAATTTATGAACGACCAGTACACATTGAACATGTCGGCACGAGTAACGATCAAGAGTTTGGAGTGGAAGAACCCGATATGTATCAAACGATGGTGATGGAAGCCGGTACACGTTGAACATGTCGGCACGAGTAACAATCAAGGTTGATGATATGAATCGTTTGGAACGAGACATTCCAGTGATTTTGTGTAAGTTGGAATAAATTTTCCCACCTAACTTCTTTGTCTCGATGGAACACTTACCTGTTCACTTAGCGTATGAAGCTATGATTGGTGGTCAAGTGCAATACAGGTGAATGTACCAATTTGAAAGGTAAACTTCTACTTCTCTCATTTAATTAATTTTTAGTATAAAAAACCTTATTTTAATTTAATTTGTTAACTATTATAATTTTAGGTATCTCCACAACTTGAAGCGCAATGCTAAACAAAAGGCAAACGTCGAAGCATCGATTGTTAATGCATATTTGAATGAAGAGGTTGACATGTTTTGTTCATATTATTTTGAAGACCATGTCAACACGAGGATCAGAAATGAACCACATAACTTCGATGGTAGAGGTACGCAACAAGAGGTCGATGGCATGCTCTCTGTATTCAAGTCTAAGGGGCGACCTATAGGAAAAACCACTGAACGATATTGGTCAACGAACACAGAGACTGAAATAGCACATACGTACGTGTTATTGAATTGTGATGAAGTTCAGCCTTACATTGAGTAAGTATTTCATATATTTATCATCTAATTAAATACCACTTTATTTTTTGTTTATTAATTAATATTAAATATGGTTGGATGTTGTGAATTATTAGGATGTATACACAAGAACTACGACATGCAGATCAAAACATCTCAAATAGAGACATAGATACTAGTCTTCAACGTCAATTTGCCCGATGGTTCCAACGTTATGTGAGTATCATTAATTAAATTTTTACGTAAACAAATAATTGTTTTGATTAATGTTAATTTGAACTGTATAGGGACAATCACACGATTTTCAGAGCCGATTCTTAGAGGATCTCAGCAAAGGACCACTACGTCGTGTAAGGACTTACAACGGCTATATTGTGAAAGGCTACATGTTTCATACATCAGGGTTTGCATCAACAAAAATGACTACCAACAGTGGTGTTTGTGTTAGCAGTGTGAATTACAATGCAGATGCAAGTGATTACTTTGGGGTGTTGCACGAAGTCGTTGAAGTAGAATATCCGGGATATCCAACGAAAACCGTAATGTTGCTCAAGTGTCATTGGTTTGACACATCCCCTTTAGGAACAAAAATTCATCCGGAGTACAAGTTTGTGGATGTTAATTCGAAAAGGAAGTATAGCGGGGATGATCCGTTTGTATTTGCCTCTCAGGTATCTCAAGTCTACTACTGTATGTATCCAGGAGCTGAAAAACGTAATAGAGAATGACACGTTGTTTGCAAAGTGAAGGCAAGGTCAATGATGGAGGTCCCCAAAAAGGAAAACAACGATGAAGACGAATCTCCGTTTCAAACGGAACAAATAGGGAATCAAACTGAAGTGTTTGCGGGAGATTTTAATCTTTCGGTAGACTTGACGGCTGCAAATCCACAAATTGATTGAAATTGAAAACGATAGTGGAGATGAGGAGGAGGATGAACATGACGAGAGGAAGGATGAAGAAGATGAGGAGGAAGAGGAAGATGATGCAAATAATGAAAATGAAGACGAAGAAGAAGATAAATATTAAATTAATGTAACCTATTTTATTTTGTACAATTTATAAGAGATAATTATTTATCATTTGGTTATAACCTATAATTTAATCACCACTAATAAATGTGAGAATAAAAATATATAAATGAATTTATTTTAAAAAAAAAAGAGTAAATAATTTATAGCATATACACATTTTAAAATTTCAATCAAATAAAAAACTAATTTTACAATATATAAATTTAAAAAATTAAAAAATTAAATTTACAATAAATATAAGTTATAAATTTAATTATTAATATAAGTTAAAGAAATTAATTTTGTGAATTTAAAAAAAAATGAGTACATATACAATTAATATCAGAATATTAACAAGAAATCGACTTATCCCAGTGGCAGGCGCTCCTCACTAGGCGCCTGCCCACCCTGGATCGAGTCCTACCAAGGCCGGAAATTGGCCATTTAAATAGTCAGTTCGCGGGTCACCTTGCGGGTCGGGTCAGGCCCAGCGGGTCCCGGGTCGGATCCCGATCAGACCTGGAATTTTTTTAAAATAATTAAATTTACCGACGGAATATTCCGTCCGTCGGTAATACCAACGGTTCTTAACATTTTCCTACGTAACATTTTATGTTTTAAAAAAAAACAAAAAAAACACTATGTCCATCATACCGATGGATATGCCGATCGAATCTTGACCCGGTGCGTAAACGGGTTGGTTTGTTTGGCGGCGGAATTGAATCCGCCAGTACATACCGACGGAACCATATTTTCGGTCGGTAAGCTATATCGACCAATCCGGTAGCGACGGACGGAATTCGTCGGTATGACCCAATACCGACCAAAAATCCGTCGGTAAACAAGCCTTTTTTTGTAGTGTCAAATCTCTCGATCAAGTCTCCCCTCTCATGTAGATCTGCAAAATAAACGGGTAGATCTTGTTAGATCCTTTCGCAGCCTTGCCGGTACCGCCTACCTCCGCCGTCGCCGTCTCATTAGATCTAGAAAATAGATCCTCAGATCTACTTGTTCTAGCCGTCACCGTCGATCGTCGCCGCCGATTGTTCCAGCCTTTTGTTATTTAATTTCTCTTCGGTTCTTGTTAGGGATCAACGGAGATTTTATCCGTAACGGAGCCACGGTGACCGTTCGAGTATTTCTTCGTTGATCCTGTTTACTGTTTTCATATGTAGTTTTTGGTGCTTGCTTAGTTTTATGTTTTAGTTTCTATTGGTTTGTTTCTGTTGCGCCTTGTGCGCGTCTAGTTTCCATGTTGGGACTTTGTTGTGGTTGTGAGTTTTTTTGGTGGTTAGGCTCCTTGAGATAAACTCAAGAGCCCTGGTGCTCTGGTACTATTGGATTGGGTACTCGGTGGAACTTTGTTTATTTATTCTATTTCTTATTCTTGATATGAGAACACCTTAATGTGGGATTGTCTCATTTAAAGATTGGAGACCTGGACACCTGTTAAGGCAAAGGGAAACTCATCTTTCCTCTTCACACGATTGGAGTGGACGTCGATACTTTGGTGATCCGTTTGGTTTGAAGATCAAGATCTTAGGCTCGTGATTTGTAAATTTATTTTATGATCTTGTAAACCCTCCATAAAAAAATAAAAAACTCGTCGTCCATTGCACCATACTAGGAAGCAAACTTAAGAGCTTGAGACATACAAGTGGCCTCAAGAGGTTCGAGAATGGGGTGACGAGCGGTGACATTGTTGAGATTTTGGGACGAAAAATATTGTTTTTAGCATGGGAGATCATGGGATGAGTGTTTTGCTGAGGAGAGGAAGAGGTGGCGGTGGAATCTACGAGAGACGATGTACACAAGGTGGGGGAGTTGGAATCTGACGAAGGTTGGGGCGAGAATGAGGGTCACAAGGGAAGAAGCGGCTAAGAGGGGTTGGGTGAACCTGAAGATAGGGTGATTGAAGGCAACGAGGATGCCACAATGGGTGACATGGGTAGGTGTAGGAGATTAGAAGGACCGACATTGGCTTCTGACGTGAGTCATGATGGTGGAAGAGTGGAAGTACAAATGGGCGGGTGGTGAAGCGATTCAAGCCAGACAACGTAGTCAAGAAAGGAAGAACATTTTCTATAAATCCTATGTAACGAGTGATGAATTTTTTTAGTGTTAATCTTGTCGTTGATGATGACGAGGAGGAAGACGATGATGAGAACTACGTTAAGGATAATGAGTGATAACGTTGTCTTTTTATTAGTATTTGAATAATTTATTTAATTTCGATTATATTTGTATTTGAACAAATTTTATCATTTGTTTACAATATGCTTTTAATCTTTGTTTATTATACTTGTTTGATATGTGTATTTTATACGGTTAAAAATATCTAGTTGTATAATTAAATTGGAAGAAAATTACAATTTTTAGTTTGGAGTATAATTAGATTTAATTAATTAGATATATAAAAAAAATTACATTCATAAATTTTTAAGTTATAATTTAATCAAATTAGATATATGAAATTAAAATTTATCAATTGAAAGATCATTAGAATGCATAAAGTTAAAAAAAAAAATACAATTATAAATTCTAAAGGAGAATAATATAGCATAATTAGATATTTGAAATAAATTCAATATGCAAAATTAAAATTTAGAAAGAAAAATTTACATTTACAATTTTTCAAAGTTATAATTTAATCAAATTAGATAAATAAAATAAGTTAATTAAAAAAAAAAAAACTGAAAAAAGATTGTGTTCCCGTGGGCAAGTGCCTCTCCCTAGGCGCCCATCTGGTCCTGATGCGGGTTTGAAACAGTTGCGCACATTTTTTAGTATAAATTTTAAATTTACGACAACTTGGGATGACTTTTTCTTCGCAAAATTTAGCCCGATTAATCGTGGATCTTGACAAATTTACGATGATGAAAAAAAATAGATCCAAGTTAAAAATTTTGTTTTTGAAATTAAATTATGTTGGTGCATTGTAAGAAAATCATGAGAATATTAATAACCACGTGTTGTACAAGCTTTTGAATGGATGATCTGGATGTGGACTTCGTAAGCATTAAACAAACATATAGTATTAATTGTGGGGGTTTGACGAAGTTGGATAGCTCAAGTGGTTAGAGCACCACTACCTAGACTTTAGATCCTGGGTTCGAGTCATGGGGAGGGGAAAAGGGATGGGTATTTAATGTAATTTAAAAAAAATTAATTGTGGGGGTTTTATGTGGATTAAACGGGTCAAAGTGGATGATCCGGTGATGAATATGTGAAGAACAAGATGAAGAAACGTTGGTAGCTTCTTGGAGAAGTTTGGATGGCTTTGTAAGCTTTGTCTTATTGCATCGGTCTTTGTGCAAGTAGTTTCAAGTTGTGTTTACATTGTGCCTCTTTGGGCTTATATACTAGGATTTTGACTGTCTTGCCTCTACACGTGGTAGGCTACAATTGGCCTTGAGATCCCATCAAATAAAGGTGATAGGAAGTTGCATTTAATGCATCTCGGGGGTTGTTTCGATGTTAAACCGCCTCTTTGGTGGTCGTCCTCGTCTCCGGCGGGAGCTTTGTAACTGTGGTCGCTGGAAGAGCTGATCGTCTGACCTTCTCCACGAAAGGTGGTCGTGGTCATCCATTCTCAAATAGATATGATTACTTATCTTTCACAATTGCAAGTATTCACGTGCTCGCCGATATCTTGTCTATATCTTCTCACGAGCGAGCACATATTTCTTATTTCCTGCTATAATGTTGACTAGTCGTCGCATGGCTTAGGGTTGACTAGTCGTCGCCACGTGTACTGGTGACTAGGATTGACTTGTCAAAGGTTGACTCTTTGACCTGGAGTAACATTTTTCCCCTGGTCGCCTTTCTTCGTATTCGAGTAGGAAGGCGGGCAGTATGATCGTCTTCGATCGATATGGATCTGTCTTCGACATTTATTTTACCTGAAAAATTTGATGATGAGAATTGCCAGTGGTCGCCTCGCTTCCCGTAATAAAACACTTCCCCAAAACGTTTTAATGACGTCGGATGGGACTTGTGTCAGGCGCGTGAATAGGTCCGGATTTCAAATTTGGCGCGTGCCGCGAGTGCGGACACTCAAACGTCGCGCGTGGGTGCCAATTTCGGGGACATCCCCAAAGTTCGGGTAATTTGCATAAATTATCCCGTTTTCTTGCATTCCAGTCTTCAGACATTTATGCCTATAAATAGGGTCTTTCCCTCTCAAAAAGCATTTTTCGAGACTTCGAGATTTCAGAATTCTTTGGTGCCTTCTCTCCAAGCAAGCAATCTTCGAGTTCTCCGAACCATTCTGGCGGCTTCGTGCATTTCCGGTCGGTACGAAAGGTAAAAGGCTTCTCACTTCTTTTCTCTTCCTTTGAAAAAACTTCTTTTCCCCTTTTTCTGTCAAAATGGAGACCGGTGGACCTTCCGACAGTGGCAAGGACGGTGGGCCGCCGCCGTTTGATGAAGGTGTCGATAGCTCCGACGTGGAGCCTCGTCGGAATCTGGGAAAAAGGGTGGTGCTATCCAACTCGGAGGAAATCCTTTCGACCAGTCCCATTCGGGTAGGTGTTCCGAATGTTCCGACTAATAGTTGGGAGGAGATGTTGGGCGCGGTGGGTGTCGCGGTTGAAAATGAGAGCGTTGTCGGTGACACAGACCGCGAGGATGCGTCTCTGTAACAGATATAGAAAATTAACATGCAGAAATTCAATATTTTTTTCCTTTTTTCGGCTTGTAAATTTAGCTTTAGCCTGAAATGCACCGTTTGATATGCTTATACGATAATGTTTTTAGGCTTCTTATCACAACTTATTACTACAATATAATTTTATAAACTTCTTAATTTTTATTTATAGATTTAGATGAAGAAAAATTAGGAGATGCAGCAAAGATAATGATGTTTTAGAAAATGTGACACTGAATACTTGTTAGGAGTTAGTTATAAGGTTTTATTTATAAAATTTATCTTATTACTTTAATGTTTGATTTATTTATTTTTATTTTGAAATATATCCCCTAATGTATATGGGTGATAACTTATTGTATTAATGTGTTATATATTTTTCTATTGATTTGTATTTAATATGTTGTATGTCACCTTAATATTGAATTTAATTTATTTATTTATTAAAAATTGATAATTTGAATTTGAACCTTCACCTCTTACCTAATATATATGTTGCTTACAAACTAAACTAATTTATAAATCTAATTAAAACCTATTTCTTCTAAAATGACTAATAATTATGGTATATGTTCCATTTTAACTAATTTATTCTAAAATGACTAAGAATTATTGAATAAATAAATAGTAAAGAGATGATAGTCTCCAAAAACAGGAAGTTTTTTTTTTTCCAAAGTTACAAAGTCCTTAAAATTAATGAAAGTTTGCAATATAAATAAATAAACGATTTTTTTTTTAATTTTTTTTGGAATCAGATTTCATTTTATTTCTATCGCATTTTCCCATCTCTTCATTACCCCAACTATGTGGGATACTTACCGCTAATTATAATTTATAATTCTAATTAGTAATTAATTATAGTCTTAACACATTTACGCACTAACAAATTAAATCTCTTTACAAAGAACTCTTTGAATTATATGAAATGTTTTAACTACAACATGCAATGCCACTTCCTGAAGAAATATTTTCTTAATTCTTTCTATAGGAAATTATCACAACAACTACTCTTTACACAATTTTTCTTTTCCTCAACCCCTTTCTATTATGAATCTATGATACTGAGTCACAACTTTTGTCTTTTTAGGCCTATCAAGATTAAAACATAGGGGGTGCTCCGTGCTCGAGTAACATTCTTTTTCTTCTTTCTTCAAGTCATCATTCTATTTTAATTTCTCTTCAATTATTTTTAAAACAAAAATTACTTTTTCTTGGAATGGCCTTTAAATTAAAAATATCACAAATTTATAAAAAAAAAAAGAAAAAAAAAATCAAATATCCAAAATATTAAATAAATAAATAAAAGGATCAGATAGGTAAAGATGAGAGTGCCACAATTGTCGTAACAGGCAGGCCGGGCACCCATCTTGCAAGTTTTATTGCAAGCATTAACCACTCATCACATCCCCTTTAAACGTGTCTGAAGGATCATATTTTTACACACTAACTATTCTTCATTTTATATTAATCGCATTTTTCCATCTCTGCATTACCCAAACGATGTGGGATACTTAGTTCTAATTAGGGTATGTTTGGTTTGTTAGATTAGGCTTGATTGACTTTTTATTTCCGATTAATCAAACGTTTGGTTTGATTGATTGTGGCCCGGGTTTAATGCAAGACCCGCAAATTTTTTACTAGTTATCATGCATTTGTGGGACTAATAGTTCTAGGGGAAGGGTGAATTAATTTGTCCAATATTTTCTCATCCATCAATCCAAACTAGGCCTTAGTAGTCGCAACTTAATTACGTTACACCATATTTTATGAGGGATTTTACCTTAAGCCTTTGACCTTTAATTCTGATAAAACTTTTGGTTTTTTAGGCCTATCAAGATTAAAACATAGGGTGGTGCTTAAGTGACATTCTTTTTTTTCAATTCATCATTCAATTTTAATTTCTTCAATGTTTTTAAAAATAAAAATTAGTTTTGCTTGTAATTGGTTTTCGATTAAAAATATAGTCACAAATTTTTTAAAAAATAAAAATCTAAAAATGAAAATAAAATTTGTAAAATGTATAAAAATAAATAAAGGGATCAGATAGGTAAAGATGGGAGTGTCACAATTGCCGTAACAGGCAGGCCGGACACCCATCTCGCAAATTTTATTGCGAGCATTAACCACTCATCACATCCCCATTAAACGTGCCTGAAGGATCATACTTTTATACACTCAACTATTCTTCATTTTATATTAATCGCATTTTTCCATCACTGCATTACCCAAACGATGTGGGATACTTAGTTCTAATTAGTAGTTAGTTTTTATGATACTGAGTCACAAGTTAATTTCATTACATCATATTTTATGAGGGATTTTACCTTAAGCCTTTGACCTTTAATTCTGATAAAACTTTTGGTATTTTAGGCCTATCAAGATTAAAACATATGGTGGTGCTTAAGTGACATTCTTTTTTTTCAATTCATCATTCAATTTTAATTTCTTCAATGTTTTTAAAAATAAAAATTAGTTTTGGGTATTTTAGGCCTATCAAGATTAAAACATATGGTGGTGCTTAAGTGACATTCTTTTTTTTCAATTCATCATTCAATTTTAATTTCTTCAATGTTTTTAAAAATAAAAATTAGTTTTGCTTGTATTGGTTTTCAATTAAAAATATAGTCACAAATTTAAAAATCTAAAAATGAAAATAAAATTTCTAAAATGTATAAAAAATAAATAAAGGGATCAGATCGGTAAAGATGAAGTGCCACAATTGTCGTAACAGGCAGGCCGGGCACCCATCTCGCAAGTTTTATTGCGAGCATTAACCACTCATCACATCCCCTTTAAACGTGCCTGAAGGATCATATTTCTATAAATTCAACATATTCCTCATTTTATATTAAAAGCATTTTTCCATCCCTTCATTACCCAAACGATGTGGGATACTTAGTCCTAATTAGTAGTTAGTACAGTATTTTATATTAAAAGCATTTTTCCATCTCTTCATTACACAAATCAAGTTTTTCCATTACCTTTAGATGATACTGAGTCGCAACTTGAATTTCATTTCCCCATATTTTATAAGGGATGATCTTACCTTAAAGCCTAATTTACCAAAAGTTTGACCTTTAATTTTGATTTGACATTCTTTGTTTTCAATTCATCATTCAATTTTTTTAAAAATAAAAATTAGTTTTGCCTGGAATGGGTTTTTAATAAAAAATGTAGTCACAAATTTTTAAAAAATCTTAAAATGAAAACAAAATCTATATAAAAATTAAATAAAGGGATCAGATAGGTAAAGATGAGAGTACCCCAATTATCGTAACAGGCAGGCCGGACACCCATCTCGCAAGTTTTATTGCGAGCAGTAACCACTCATCAAATCCCCTTTAAAACGTGCCTGAAGGATCATATTTTTCCATCTCTTAATTACCCAAACGATGTGGGATACTTGGTGCTAATTATATTCCCCTGGGAGATATCTCTGATGTGCTAAAACATGTTACCTTAATTCAATCAAAAGAGAATCTGTTTTTTAATTTCAGAAAAGTAAGAATAACAATATATATATACTCCATATATACATTTACGAGTATAATTTATAAGCCATTTAAATAAATATACAATCTGGAAATAAAATTGACACTTTTATTTAATTAGAAATCACAAAGAGAATATATAAATTAATAAATTAAAAAAAATTACAAAAATACAACATAAAAATAGTTTATATATTTGAATAGAAATTGATATACTAATAAATTTGAAGGAGTATGAAATGATATTTCTCTTTAGATTTTTACACTCGAGTGTATACTAGAGTGTTACATCATTTTTTTTTATTAATTAAAGTAATTGCTTAGTGTTTAACCCTTACCCCATTCTGCGTCATCTTTTTTTCAGTTTTAGTTTTTTTTTTTTTAATTTCTTTATATTTTATTAATTAATTAAAAATAATCGATTACCTCTCCATTGAATTTATCGCATTTTTTTTTCTATTTTAGTTTTTTTATTTCCTTTTCTTTTATTAATTAATTAAAAATAACCACTTACCTCCATTGAATTATTTATGTTGTGCCTTTTTTTTTCTGCTTTAATTTTTTTTGTAGTTTCTTTTTTAATTAAAAAAATGGATTGAAAGAAGGTATGAACTACTGTATGTTCAAACTTATAATTTTTTTAAAAGTGTTTTTTTTAGTGTAAGTCACTATATTAAAAAATGTAAGTCATTATAACAAAAAAAAAAAATGCAACGTATAATTCATTATAACTGAAAAGTGAATACAATATTAATGAAAAATGTAAATTATTATAACTAAAAAGTGCAACTCAATTTTTTACTAAAAAGTGCAAGTCAATATCACAAGTTTTAATAAAAAGTGTATGTTATTATAACTGAAAAGTGCAACATAATATTGCTTAAAAGTATAAGTGTAGATGTTGTTAATCCTTAAATGCCTTAACATTATCAACAACATCTTAATTTGACCTTCCGAGATTTTTTCTAAGTCTTTTCTGAAATGCTACATTAAATGTTGATCTAAATGTTGTCGCATTTCTGGCAGGATCTAGAAGCTTCTACAAGGATCTGGAACCTGGAAGATTCCAGAACATTGGAGAACATGCTAGAACGGCCTGGAACCATTTGGAACGACCTGGAGCATTCAAGAATGATCTAGAAAGATCATGGAAGTTGAGTTCCTAAAAAATAGGACCTCATTGTGGAAGCCTCTAGAATCAGCACCCCACTACTATAAATACCGATGGAAGGCTTCTCAAATCAGTGTACTCTATTCGATCAACTTCCTAGACCGAGCGTATATCCCTGTTAGGAATTGTGGCCAGTAGAACTACATTTTAGATCATACGTTCGTATCCCACCCGTATGGCTGTGTGTCTTCTTATCCATTGAGAGTGTAATCTTTAGATAGACTAGGCATTTCGACAGTGTATACATTATACACTTAGTTCGTTTTTAGAACAAGGCACCTGCCTCGTTTGTAGTTTCTGTTGTGAATGTTAATGCTGTAACATTTCACACAACATTTATACTTGAAGATAAGTATTGTTTTTCGCCGTAAGGCTAGCATAGATTTTTATTTATAAAATCTATGTGAAAAATTATTTCCATTGTGTCACGTTTGTTTTTAGTGTTTCAAGTCTTCCGCTGTGTTAATCTTAATTTCTGATATTCTGCTAGAGTCAGTGTTGTACCAATTGTCACAACATTTAGTACAACATTATTCTACTTAAACTTAAACACTTCATATACATACACTTAACACCACACCACACACTTTCAGTTGGTATCAGAGCTGATACCTGACGACACTAGGTTAGATCTTTGGTCAAGTGTGTTTTTAGTGTAGGTTAGCAATGGAAACACATCACATATCCACGGCACTTAGGCCACCCGTTTTAGATGGTTCGAATTATGCTTATTGGAAGCCTAAGATGCGTATGTACATCAAGTCAGTTGATGAACGTGCTTGGAGGACTGTTCTTACAGGTTGGGAAGCTCCAAAAAGACCAGCAGACGCAGATGGTGAAATACAACTCAAGAGAGAAGTTGACTGGACGGCTGATGAAATAACAACAGCAAGCTACAATTCTAAAGCTTTAAATGCTATTTTTACTTCTGTTGATGTTTCAATGTTTAAAATTATATCTAACTGTTCTACTTCTAAAGATGCATGGGACAGGTTGCAAGAGCATTGTGAAGGCTCAGAAAGTGTTCGAAGAACTAAGCTTCGAATGTTGGGGACAAAATTTGAGAATCTCAGAATGAGGGAAGATGAAACAATTACAGCCTACAATGAAAGGTTAAGTGAGATTATCAATGAATCACATTCTCTTGGTGACCCTATTTCTAATGTTAGAGTAGTTCATAAGATATTAAGATCTGTTCCTAAAAGATTTGATGCTAAAATTTGTGCTATTGAAGAGGCAAAAGATACAGATAAGCTAAGTCAAAATGAGTTAGTAAGTATTCTTAGGACATATGAGATAAACACTAATCAAGATGATGAAGCTAATGCTGATAAGAAAGTTGTGGTTTTTAAAGGGGAAACATCAAACACTTCTGAAGTTCAACCCATCATTACTGAAGTTGACACTGATGAAGAACTGCTCGATGTATGTCTCAAAAATCCTAACAATGTTGCCTTGCTCACTAAGCATTTTAACAAGTTTCTTAAGAAATCTGTGAACAAATCTAGAAACATTCAGCCTAAGATTCAAATCAATACATCAACACCTCAACCAGAAAGGAGGAAAGCTCAATTCACACCAAGACCATCAAAGAGTGAAGGTAAACCAAGGTATGATCCTGAATTTCGAAAATCAGTTCAATGCAATGCTTGTTCTGGTTATGGCCATTATGCAAATGAATGTGCCAATACTAGACTTAAGCAAAAGCTGAACTTTAGTGCTACCTTGAGTGATGAATCTGATGATGATGATCTTGATGAATTAAATCAGAATGAATATTCTAATTTTACCAGAATTGATTATAATGATTCCTCTGATGATGATCTGGATGAAACAGATTCTGATGTTGTACCTGATGCTTCAACATCTACAGCAACATCAGAACAGAGTCACCCAGATTTGAACTGTTTTAATGGTTTGGTTGATGATGCAGGAAAAAAGACTGATGACAATGAACACCAAAAGCTGTTAGATGATTGGAACAATCAGAAACTCACTCTTAATTCCTTGAATAAAGAGAATGAGGATCTGAAGGATACAATCACCAAGCTAGAGGTTATTCTTACCAAAAGGGATCTGGAAATCTGTAACTTAAAGGAGAAATTAATAAATTCCACCTTATGTTTCAAGAAATATTCCAAGAGCTGAGGTAAATAATGCTATAGCTACTGGTAAGTCTAATACTCATGGTTTAGGTTATGATGGTACTACTGCTTCTATTTCTGATAAATTTAGAAAACCTGTGAAATTTGTGAATGCAAATGTTGTCACATTTGATGCAACATCTGCACAATCAGACCCTCACAAGGTTAAGAGGAAGTATATATGTCATTACTGTGCTAAAGTTGGTCATATTCGTCCTTACTGCATGAAATTGTTTGAAGAACAGAGAACTTTGAAAATGCTGCATAAAAAACTGTCACATTCTGGTAAATAGTTTATGAAATCTGCATGGAAACCAAAAACTACCTGTAATGTTGCTCATACCTCCTTAAAAGCATGTCTACCTGACTCTTGGTATTTTGATAGTGGTTGTTCTAGACATATGACAGGTCGGACTGATTTCTTATCTGATTATGTGACCTTGAATAGTGGTAATGTTACATATGGTGGAGGTTCTAAAGGAAAGATTCTTGGTAAAGGAACTTTGAATGTTAAAGGTTTTCCTAAGCTTAAAAATGTCTTACATGTTGATGGCTTACTTGCAAATCTGATTAGCATTAGTCAACTTTGTGATGATAATTTGCATGTGAAATTTGATAAAGATTCATGTTATGTTCTTAATAAAGATGAAGTTTGTGTCATGACTGGTACTAGGTCAGCTGATAATTGCTATCTTATTGGAACAAATATGTGTAACTTGTCAAAATATGATGAAAATGTCCTATGGCATCAAAGATTGGGTCATGCAAATTATAGAGCAATGAATAGACTAATCAAAGCAGATGCAGTAAAAGGAATTCCAAAACTAAATCTTCACAACAAAACTGTATGTGGACCATGCCAAAAAGGTAAGCAGGTAAGAATGTCGCACAAAATGCTGTCACATTGTACTACACATCGTTGTTTTGAATTACTGCACATGGACTTGATGGGTCCTATGGAAACTGAAAGCATTGGAGGAAAGAGGTATTCCTTAGTTGTGGTAGATGATTTTTCTAGATATACCTGGGTAGAGTCTTTAAGAGACAAATCTGAAGCATTTGCTGCATTTAAAATTCTTTATAAGAGGTTCAAAAATGTGTTTAACTTGAAAGTTGGTCGTATTAGAACTGATCATGGTAGGGAATTTGAAAACAGCATGTTTAATGATTTCTGTGATAAAAAGGGTATCTTGCAAGAATATTCATCTCCTAAAACTCCACAACAAAATGGAATTGTTGAAAGAAAGAATAGAACTTTACAAGAAATGGCTAGAGTTATGCTTACATCCAAATGTCTTGCTAAGAAATTTTGGGGAGAAGCATTGAATACTGCATGTCATGTTATTAATAGGGTTTTTATTCGTTCTGGCACAAGTCAAACACCATATGAGATTTTGAACAACAGAAAACCAAGTGTGAAATACTTTCATGTATTTGGTTGTGTGTGTTATATTCTGAATGATAGGGATCAATTTCATAAGTTTGATTCTAAAAGTGATAAAGGTTTCTTTTTAGGCTATTCTAGAAATAGTAAAGCTTATAGAGTATATAACCTTAGAACTAACACTGTTCAAGAATCTGTTAATGTTGTGTTTGATGATGATAAAGGTCTTACAGATGACAAAGATGAAGAAGATGTATCACAGGTTACTGACACTTCTGAGAATACACTGAAGTCTGAGAATGTTGCACCAAATGTTAACACATCTGGGTCAACATCTACAGAACAGACAGCTGTAACTTCACAGAATGACCAGTACATTCCCAAAACGAATCCTTCTTCAAGAATAGGTAAAAGTCATCCTTCTGACCAGATCATAGGTGATGCTACAGTTGGAGTGCAAACAAGAGGAAGAGTAAGATCAAACAAGGTAGATGTGGTAAGAACAATATGCATGTCTTCTATGTGTAACATTGTAAATGCTGAATGCTATTTATCTGAAATTGAACCTAAGAGTGCTAAAGAAGCCTTAACTGATGAAAACTGGATTAATGCTATGCATGAAGAACTTGGTCAGTTTGAAAGAAATGAAGTATGGACACTTGTTCCAAGACCTAGTCATACTAATGTCATTGGAACAAAGTGGATATTCAAGAATAAAACTGATGAATCTGGTAATATTGTTAGAAACAAGGCTAGGTTAGTAGCACAAGGTTACACCCAAGTTGAAGGAGTTGATTT
The DNA here is from genome assembly GCA_963675135.1 of Galeopsis tetrahit. Taxonomy (NCBI): domain Eukaryota; kingdom Viridiplantae; phylum Streptophyta; class Magnoliopsida; order Lamiales; family Lamiaceae; genus Galeopsis; species Galeopsis tetrahit. The sequence continues at coordinate 71,196,748 of OY776132.1, forward strand.
TGATGAGACTTTTGCACCTGTTGCTAGGATAGAATCTATTAGATTACTGCTAGCTATTGCATGTTTTATTGATATTAAACTTCATCAAATGGATGTAAAGGCTGCATTTCTAAATGGCATATTGAATGAAGAAGCATATGTTGAACAACCTAAAGGATTTGAAGATCCACAATATCCTGATCATGTATATAAACTTAAGAAAGCATTGTATGGTCTTAAACAAGCTCCTAGAGCATGGTATGGTAGGCTTACTGACTTTCTTTTGGAATATGGATTTATTAGAGGAGAAGCTGATAGAACTTTGTTCATTAAGCACACTGAAGGAGATTTACTTATTGCACAAATATATGTTGATGACATTGTGTTTGGTTCTACTTGTGATAAAATGTTGAGTAATTTTGTTGAGGCAATGACTGCAACATTTGAAATGAGTATGGTTGGAGACTTGAATTACTTTCTAGGTCTTCAAATCAAACAGTGCAGTGATGGTATTTTCTTCTCCCAGAGTAAGTATGCTAAGAACTTGGTTAAAAGATTTGGTCTTGAGAATTCAAAACCAATGAAAACTCCTATGGGATCTACTTTGAAACTTTGCAAAGATAGTGCTGGAACAGATGTTGATCCAACATTTTACAGATCCATGATAGGTAGTTTACTGTATTTAACCTCTAGTAGACCAGATATTATGTACAGTGTGTGTGTTTGTGCTAGGTACCAAGCAAATCCAAAGGAATCACACCTGAATGCTGTGAAGAGAATCATCAAGTATGTTTCAGGAACAAGTGACCTTGGAATCTGGTATACTAAGGACACCAACAACATTTTGATTGGCTATAGTGATGCTGATTGGGCTGGAGACATAGATGATAGAAAGAGTACGAGTGGAGGATGTTTTTACATGTGAAACAATCTTGTATCATGGCACAGCAAGAAACAGAATTGTGTTTCACAATCCACTGCAGAATCTGAGTATATTGCTGCTGGAAGCTGCTGCACACAACTCTTGTGGCTGAGCAAGATGTTCCATGACTATGGTATTGAGAATGGTATACTTACTATCTTTTGTGATAATACTAGTGCCATTAACATTTCTAAAAATCCTGTACAACACTCACTCACAAAGCACATTAGCATTAGACACCATTTTATGAGAGATTTAGTAGAGAAGAATATTGTTAAGTTGGAGTATGTACCTACTGAAAAACAGAATGCTGATATCTTTACTAAAGCCTTAGACCATGAGAGATTCTCTATCTTGAGGAAATCTCTTGGCATGAGCACTATCTGAAAAATTCGGATGGATGTTGTCACAAATGCGGTAGCATTTGGGACAACATCATGAGTTGTATAAATCTTATAAGTTGAATTTATTTCTTACTTAGTTAAATAATTCCTTTGTAAAATATCTACGAATCTAAGAACCCTGGAGTGCAAAAATAAACATGTCTTACACCTCTCAAATGCAAAAAAAATGAGAATGTTATTAGCATACTAAAAGATGTACCAAATCACTGAGTAACTATGGAGCACGGAGTTCGCTACTACGATGTCTTCTTTTCAAAAGGTGATATTTGGTAAAAACATCAACATATTTGTAATCCATTAAGTAAGTATGGGGCACGGAGTTCGCTACTACGATGTACTCTACAGGAACAATGGATCAATACAAATTAGATGCTATAACACAAAAAGGAAAAATTTTGGTGCAACACAAATGAAGCAAATTCATGTAAAAACCGTGTTGAGGTGTTTGTAACAGTTTTGAGCACAACATTGCCTGATTCGAATTTATTTTTATCTGTGTAATTATTTAATTATTTATTGAGATTCATTTTATTTATTTAATTAATCACTGACCCTTATCTATTTCTATTTCAGATTATGCGATTTTATTTAGGCAAATTCTGGAAGTTTCTTTAATTTAATTAATTTAATTAATTGATTTTTCCCACTAATTAACCATGATCTAGGTTGTGGCTAAAAATGTGGAGCACTTTCGAAATTGCTAGATTAATTCTTCTGTTTATTTTCTTAACCTCCAACTACATTACTCTCTCTATAAATATCAAACATAAGAGGTCACTTATTTGTTAATTGTGTTTTTCGAGTTTGTTAAGTATTGTATTTGCAGAAACTGTTCTTTGGCCGTGTATTTCCCAAATTGACTACATACACTCTCAAAAACCTACCTTGAAAACCCAACTGATCCCTCTTAATGGCTGGAAACCACCCTCGATCACACTCTCACTCACACTCTTCTCCTGAATCTTCCGATCAAAACGCCCAAAATTCTCTCAATCTTCTTGCTTCAATGGCCTCACAACAGTCAAATTCCTCAAATGCCGACACAAATGTCTCTGCAACTCCATCAACAACCGCTCCTGTTCCACAAACTACTCCACCAACTACCCACATCCCACAAGATTCGACCGTTGAAGAATTCACTAGGGCTGTTGAAGAGGTATCCAACACTCTTCGGACTACTGGTCATCTACCTGTGATGAAGTTTGGAGATATTACTGTGGATATCTCGAGCTATTTGGCCGAACAAACTGCCCAAATGGCTGCTGCTGCAAAAACCCCCAATTCTTCAAACCCTACTGAACCAGCTGCACCGGAACGGAATGTGGAAACCGTTGCTGAAGAAGAAGCTAGTGCTGATGCATCTAATTCTGAGGATGTCGAAATGGAGGATGCTGAAGCTTCTGATGATGGTACAAATTCCTCACTCTCTGTCTCTGATGAGTCTGCTCCCATTCCTCTAAAGAAGAATGCACAAAAAGGGAAAAGACAGAGAAGCCCTGTACAAAGAAGGAGGAGGTCAAACCGTGTGTTTACCCGAATAGATTACTCTGAATCTATGAGGAAGAAGAAGAAAGCTGGAGCTGATGCTGGTGAACCTATCCAAGTGTTCACAGACTCTGAAGATGAAGCTCCTGTTGTTGCTGAGAAATCAAAGAAAGCTAAGACTGCTGCTGCTGAAAAATCCAAAAAGAAGGTTGATGCTGAAAAGCAAAGGAAAGGAAAGTTTGTTGTTGAACCAAAAGGCAAAGAAAAGATGATCACTGAAAATGAACCAGCTGAGTCAGAATCCAATTCTGATTCTGAAAGATGCTTGAGAGACATTCTGGAGTCTCTAAAGAAAAATGCTGAGCACAATGCTGCTGCAAAGGGAGCTGCACCAGAACCTGAAGATGGTGGCAGTGGGGATAGCTCTTCCAGTGCAGCAAGCAGCCCTGAACAGAGCTCTGTTAAAAGCTCTACTCCCAGCTCAGATAACCTGGCATCTGAAGAGGAAGGTATTTCTGATGATCTTGATACTCTAGAGAATAGATTGGCCATTTATTCTAAGAAAAAATTGTTGATAGAGAAGAGGATCAATATACCTGATTTTGATAGTAAAGGCATGGTTAGTTTCTTAGAAGAAAGGAATTTGATGCATGCTGTGAATTTTGGTGAATCTTTCTTGACAAATTGGGCATATGAATTCTATGCATGTTTGAAAAAGAGCACTGGTAGGAGATCTTCTAAGTGGTATGGGACTGTTAATTTTAGGGGGAGGGATGTACCTTTTACTCCTGAATTGATAAATGAGTTTTTAGAAATTCCCAATGTTGAGGTTGATGAAGAACCTGACATGGATGTGGTCATTTCTGCTATAACTGCTGGTAGGGTAGTTAAATGGACTAGACACATGCTAGCCAAAGACCTTACTTCCCTACACTCTGTGTTATACAAACTCATTATCTACAATTGGATTCCCACCACAAATACTACCAAGATAACTAAGGACCAGGCTATTTTGATCTATAGGATTTCTGTGCTTAAGAAGTTTAATTTGGGTCTTACTATTTTCCAACACATGATGAGGTTTACTGGGAGAGTTTTTGAAAAAGGCAATTTACCCTATCCTGTTCTGATTTCTAACTACTTGAGGCATCATGGATTTGTTGCCAAGAACACTGATGTGTTGAGGGGGAGAGTTCCACTATTGGCCATAGCTCCTGCCTTACTCACTGGGGATAGAGTAATTGATCTGCCTTTGATTGCTCCTGGTACTGAACATCAGCAAAGACCCTCTACTTCTGCTCAACCAGAACCAACCAGACCCTCAACTACTGATCATCCTGAATCATCCAGACCAAGACACAGAAATGCAACCCCAAATGTTGAGAACATCCGTATCAACATTTCTGGTAATGTGTATCTTTCACAGGAATTCATCAAACTCCAACTCCAACACTTGCAGGAAACTATAGATGAACTTCAGTTCCTGAAGGACAGGTGGACCAACCTCCTTTCACCTACAACAGGGGGAGTACCACCACCATCCAACTCCAGTGTAGTCATTGAGGAGATACATGATGATGGAGTTCCAGCTGCTGCTGATGCTGGTGATGGACCTGATGCTGCTGGAGATGCTGCTGTTACTGATGTAGTTGCACACCTTGCATCTACTTACTTTGTTGATGAAGGAGATGATGATGATGCTGCTGAAATGGACACCTTGTATGGTGATCTACCTGGAGAAAGCTGTTAGACAGGGGGAGACCTGAATTCCACAATGGCTATGGTGCAGGAAGATGATGCTGCAGCTGTTACCACAGCAATATAAGCCATTTATTCAGTTCTACCTTTGTAATTAATGTTTAAGTTTGAATTCTGAAATTATGATACATTTGTTATTTACTGTTTTTAGATGGTAGGATGTTTACTGCAACTTGTTTATTAGTTCCACTTGATATTTGTTTACTGCCTTGCTTAATTTGTTTGCAGATTATCATGTGTCTATTGCAGGTTGTGTATAGTGTAGTTTCTGTTTTGTTTTGTTCCTTGTTACATTATGTTTTGCTCTGATGTTTGTTTTTTTTATTTTTGTTGCTCTGATTTTTTTGTTAGTGTCTTACTTAGATTCTAAGTTGAATTTCTTCCAGTTTAACTTATGATCTTAAGTTAAGTTACTTATGTTGTGAATAAGTGTAGTGTTTATACTTGTTCTATTTTGGATAAAATTTATCTTGATCTTATGGCACGGATCATTGTAAAATTATCCTTGATCTTCATTCGATTTGATCGAACGATTACAACAGGTATTGTCTTGACTAGTGCTTAGCAATGATGTTAACCTCAACTAAGTACATAATACTGAGTATGTATAGAAATATATGTGCATCAGGTGTGTTGTAGTCGAAAGGTCAAATTGGGGGAGATTGTAGATGTTGTTAATCCTTAAATGCCTTAACATTATCAACAACATCTTAATTTGACCTTCCGAGATTTTTTCTAAGTCTTTTCTGAAATGCTACATTAAATGTTGATCTAAATGTTGTCGCATTTCTGGCAGGATCTAGAAGCTTCTACAAGGATCTGGAACCTGGAAGATTCCAGAACATTGGAGAACATGCTAGAACGGCCTGGAACCATTTGGAACGACCTGGAGCATTCAAGAATGATCTAGAAAGATCATGGAAGTTGAGTTCCTAAAAAATAGGACCTCATTGTGGAAGCCTCTAGAATCAGCACCCCACTACTATAAATATCGATGGAAGGCTTCTCAAATCAGTGTACTCTATTCGATCAACTTCCTAGACCGAGCGTATATCCCTGTTAGGAATTGTGGCCAGTAGAACTACCTTTTAGATCATACGTTCGTATCCCACCCGTATGGCTGTGTGTCTTCTTATCTATTGAGAGTGTAATCTTTAGATAGACTAGGCATTTCGACAGTGTATACATTATACACTTAGTTCGTTTTTAGAACAAGGCACCTGCCTCGTTTGTAGTTTCTGTTGTGAATGTTAATGCTGTAACATTTCACACAACATTTATACTTGAAGATAAGTATTGTTTTTCGCCGTAAGGCTAGCATAAATTTTTATTTATAAAATCTATGTGAAAAATTATTTCCATTGTGTCACGTTTGTTTTTAGTGTTTCAAGTCTTCCGCTGTGTTAATCTTAATTTCTGATATTCTGCTAGAGTCAGTGTTGTACCAATTGTCACAACATTTAGTACAACATTATTCTACTTAAACTTAAACACTTCATATACATACACTTAACACCACACCACACACTTTCAATAAGTCACTATAAATAAAAATATTATTGTAAATTGTAAGACACTATAATTGAAAAGTGTAACACCATTTATCAAAAAGTGTAACTCATTTTAATAAAGAGTGTATGTTATTATAAATGAAAAGTGGAATACAATATTACTAAAAAGTGTATGTCATTTTAATATTATTGTTAAAAATGCGAAAAATATTAAAGCAAATGGGAATCGAACCTACCACACTATGTAAAATTAGGTGAAGAAGTGTCACTGGGCCACAAGCTAATCTATGTAGTAGTGTTGTTGTCACTAATAAATAACCGCTTACTGGACTCGAGTGCAAAACGTGCACTCGAGTCCATACTAGACCTACCCTTCTCTTTATTAAATATTGTAAGTTAAATGAGTTTTTCTACAGTAAGACAAGGGGTTCGCCCTATCTAATAATAAGCATCCAATGAGAAGTCGACATGTCATATAATTTTGCAAGGGCAATTGCACTTTGCAATTAGATTAAATATTTACTTTTATAAAAAAAAAATATAAAATTACTGAAATGTTCTTATAGTATTTTTTTAAGTAAAATAAAAAAATATCATTTTTGATTACTCGAATTTACCTTTTTTCGTATTTGGCCCTCAATTTTACTCAACATCCAAATTGGTCACTCGTTTACCTTTTTTTCCTCCGTGTGAACATATATTAAATCTCTAATTCACTCCACTTCTTTGCCCAAATTAATTAAAAATTAAAACTATAAAAAAAAAATATATATTCTTCTTCTCCCTCCTGGGAATGCCCAGAAATGCAGCGCCACTCAATCGGCGTCGTCCCTCCATGCGTTCAGTTTCTGATCACTTTTCCGAACATAACTAGTACCGATAGTTTTATCTTGACCCTAGGATCATTTCCCCATATCTATTTTCCACTTTGTTGCCTAAATGTTCTTCAATTTTAACTATGAAAATCGTGATTTGATTTTCGTAATAGTGAAAAATCATTGTCATGTTTTTCATTCACCCACCCCTCGCTCTATTTACTGTTGTAATCGTTTTGGTTGTCCCATCATTTCTCGACAATCTATCGTCAAATTCATCAACCATTACACCAAATTTTTATTTCACAGTTCCAGTTTTTTTACGTGAATTTGTCATATGCTTATCAACATTGCTCCATATTATTCGCGACTTGGCCTTAAATGTTTAAGTTGTTATGATTTTTTGGTCATGAAAACTTTTCCAAATCATGAATTACAGATTAGATTAGGGAAGAAGATGATTAGAAGATGGGTGATTATTGATAAAATTTTATTCATGTTTTAAATTAAACTACTCTATTTCAATTTAATGTGACGAAATAATTTGGGGAAATTAGATCAAAAAGGTGAAAATTGATTTTGGATTCTAAGGATATATATTGTTATTTTACACTGTATATGATTAAATATTTTTATTTATTTTAAAATTAAAAAGGATATTTTCGTAATTTTATATTTATTAATTTAATTTTTTAATAAGGCGATGAAGTGCGATTGCATATTGTATAGAGCAAACGCACTAATGCGAAGTGCAATCATATAAAAGAAAATGCACACGTTAGATCAACGATCCAATGATATTTGAATGATTGCTTGTTGTGAGACGGGGCGAAGACTGCCTTACCGTAGAAAGTTGCAAGTTAAATTTAAGTAAATGTTAAGTCAAAATTTAATATAATTACCTTTAGAGAAATAAATTTACCTAAATATTGGATACAAATAGTGTTGGGATCCAACTGTAGTAGTTTAATATTTTATGGGATCAAAAGTAAAAAAATTAATGGAATTGACATAATACAATAAATTTAAGTGTAAGTTTATGTATAAATTTGCAATATAAGTAAATTTTAATAGAATGATATTATGATTTATCTTCACGACAATCATTTTGGTGATGTGTCGTTTAATGATTAAGTGGTGTTACACATATCATCATTTGGTTGAGTTTATAATTGAGAAAGACATGCATCAATTATTTTGTTGTTAATTTTGACCTTTTAAAAAGTTTGATGTATTTTTTCAGAGTTTTCATAACCGACCCGAATTAGACACAAGTTGTCGGTCCAACCCATAAAATCATCTTTATAAAAAAAATTCAATGTTCTCTATATTACATTAAAAAAAATGTATATGCACTTATAAAATAGATAAATGAGTTGGGGTGGTTGGGTGTGATTGCGGAGTAGAGCATTTAACTCGTCATCCATTAAGAGCAACGCGAGGTTGGGCGAGAGCGAGATGCAAGGGCGATTTCACGGTGGAGTGTGTGCGATTTACACACATGAGTGTGTGTGATTTACACACATGAGTGTGTGCAATTTTCTCTTTGATTCTCTCTTCTCTTTTCGATTGTTCAAATCTCTCGATCAAGTCTCCCCCCTCATGTAGATATGCAAAATAAACTGGTAGATCTTGTTAGATCCTTTCGCCGCCTTGTCGGTACCACCTACCTCCGCCGTCGCCGTCTCATCCAATCTAGGAAACAGGTCCTCAGATCTACTTGTTTTAGCCGTTGTCGTCGATTGTTCCAGCCTTCTATTATGTAATTTCTCTTCGGTTCTTGATAGGGATTAACAGAGATTTTATCCGTAATGGAGCCACGGTGACTGTTCGGGTATTTCTTCGTTGATCATATTTACTGTTTTCATAGGTAGTTTTTTGTGCTTGCTTAGTTTTGTGTTTTAGTTTCTATTGGTTTGTTTCTGTTGCGCCTTGTGCGCGTCTTGTTTCCATGCTGGGACTTTGTTGTGGTTGTGAGTTTTTTTGGTGGTTGGGCTTCTTGAGATAGACTCGAGAGCCCTGGTGCTCTGGTACTATTGGATCGGGTACTCGGTGGAACTTTGTTTGTTTATTCTGTTTTCTATTCTTGATATGAGAACACCTTAGTGTGGGGTTGTCTCATTTAAAGATTGGAGACCTAGACACCCGTTAAGGCAAAGAGAAACTCGTCTTTCCTCTTCACAATATTGGAGTGGACGGCGATGCTTTGGTGATCCGTTTGGTTTGAAGATCAAGATCTTAGGCTCGTGATTTGTAACTTTATTTTATGATCTTGTAAACCCTCCATCAAAAAAAAAATCGTCGTCCATTGCACCATACTAGGAAGCAAACTTAAGAGCTTGAGACATACAAGTGGCCTCAAGAGGTTCGAGAATGGGGTGACGAGCGGTGACATTGTTGAGATTTTGGGACGAAAAATATTGTTTTTAGCATGGGAGATCATGGGATGAGTGTTTTGCTGAGGAGCGGAAGAGGTGGAGGTGGAATCTAGGAGAGACGATGTATACAAGGTGAGGGAGTTGAAATCTGACGAAGGTTGGGGCGATAATGAGGGTCACAAGGGAAGAAGCGGCGAAGAGGGGTTGGGTGAAGCTGAAGATAGGGTGATTGAAGGCAACGAGGATGCCACAATGGGTGACATGGGTAGGTGCAGGAGATTAGAAGGATCGACATTGGCTACAAGAAAACAGCCAAATTCCAACAGCAAAATTCCAACGGATTTTTACGTTTTTTCCGTTGGAATCAGTGATTCCAACGGTAATTCCAACGAAAATTCGACCATTGGAAAAGTTGGCGTTGGAATTGCAAAATTCCAATAAAAATTCCAACGGAAAAAAAATCCAACGGTACATTCCAACGGATAATGACAGTTGGAAGTTTGAATTGTTGAAATATTTTCCAATGAAAATTCCATTGCCAATTCCAACGATAATTTTCTGTAGGAATTTTTCCAACGGATTTTGACCGTTGGATTTTTAACTGTTGGAAAATTATCCATCGCATATTCCAACAAAACTTTTTTGGTTGGAATATAAATTCCAACAAACAATTACCGTTGGAATATACCGTTGTTGGAATTTTTTCCAACGCAGATTTATTTGTCAATTCCATTCATAATTTCCTATTGGAATTTTCCAACACATATTTGACATTGGAATTTCAACTATTGGAAATTTACATGTCTCAAATTCCAACATTAATTCCAACGGCATTATTCCGTTGGAAATAAAATTCCAACAGACATATAACGATGGAATATTTCATCGTGGAAAATTATTATATGCGGATTCCAACGTCAATTCCATCGACATCATTCTTTTAAATTTTATTTATTTCCAACAGTCATGTACTATATGAATTTTTAGTAATAGAAAATTGTCCAATATAAATTCTAACACCAATTTCAATGATATTTTTACATTGAAATTTGTTTTAAAAATATTTTTTATTTTTTTATTTCAATAATAAAAATCCCTGTCAAAATCATTCTAAATAACATAATATACCAACTACATGGGTGTATATAATCTTGGTAAGAAAATATATAACAACTTCAAAATATACCAACTAGATAGGTGTATATAATCTTGGTAAGAAAATATATAACAACTTCAAAGTCAAGTACAGAATAAATAACATTATAAAATACACAAGTACATTCTACGTATGAAACTTATAAATATCAAAGTGTTGATCATCAACCACAAAAAGAAACTAAGATCATATTAGGAATCACCACCATCATCATCAAATTAGAGTGTCTCCCATTTGGTTCGAGGTGAGCCAAGCACTGAAACATACGACCATCTCTCTTTTGATTTCTTTCTATCAATATCAAACAAGCTTGAACGTACAAGAGGTGGCATTTTATGTTTCCATATTCGCTTAATCTCATCTTCACGCTCAAGATATGATCTACAATAATTCAATAAAAAAAAACAATAACCTTTTAGATTTATATACAATCCTAAATTAATAAGAAACATATTCAAGTGGAATGCAACTAAATAGTACAAGCTTTAACAATTAGATATGTTCACGAGCTCATGATATCACCTGAAATAGCATAAACCACATGTTCATCACATTTTAGGGGTCTCGCTCCATCCAAGCCATGGTTTTTCGTATTTAATCTTGATGGCTGCGGTGATATGTTTAGTTATTTCTGGAGGTAAGAATTAATGTCCATCAGTAAAATAAATAAATTAAAAGCATTGAAAACAACATAAACATTAAAGATACCTTAAACGCATTGAAACTCCTAGAGCATGATCAGCAGGCATGTACTGTCTTTTTGTCCAACAAAATGCATCATGAGATTGAGTTATAGCTGATGCATTAGTGCTTGGTTCAAAACTAACCTTTCCTCTAAAGAACTCCAATTGCATTGCTCCCTATAATTGAAACTTAAAAATTACTCTAGCTATTGAGAGCTGAAATAAATGGTCCATACGAAAAATCAATTACATAGTTCCGGAGAATGATTTAAAGCAGAAAGTTTAAGCACAAGGCGACACACGAAGAGAATATGCTCACATGAAAACGGAAATGTAAGAAACAAGAAGGTTTTTCTCAAACTCTATCTATGGTGATATTGGGAACTAGAAAAGAATGACTAAAACACATAAGGACTTCAATCACTATGTTTCAAAATCCAATTGTGAAAATAATAGCAATTTGAAATCATAAGCTAAATACTTGAATCAAGCCATAAATACCATAAGACTTTGCATATTCATTTCATAATCAAGCGTCTAGGGTAGATTCTAAGGTATCAATACATATTTTACAATTGCAATCACTTAAGAAAAACTGAGATTTAAGCCTAATCCCAACATTATAATTGCCACTCTCAGCCATGTTTCATATCGGCGAGAATTTTTGCATACTTTTCTTTTCATGATCATGAAAATTCTCCTTGTAATCAAGTACACAAATTCTCAGCAACGCTATACACATATAACCATATATGTGTGCTACAATATCTAATTGTAGAGTACCTTAATTAATTGAAAGTTTGTAGATTACACTAAAATCCTAAGGCAATTTGAGATCCCAAGTCCAAACAAATAATCTTTAATTCAATTCAATCATCAAATCAATACAAACAGATATATGGCTAATTTAATCTCCATGTATATGCAATAAGAATATTTAAGCATATACAAAATTAAATCAACTCAATTAAGCTAGAGAAACACAACATAATCTCTATGAGCAAAAGGTGTGAAGCCTCAAAACCAAAGAAAAATAAAGTTTAATAAATATACTTAATACATGTGAACAAAATAGAAGTAGAAGGCTAGGTGAAACAAATTTGAAAGTTTAGATGATGAATATCAAAACACAATAAGTGTAGAAGGCTTGGTAATGATAGAGAGAGCATAAATAATAGAGCACATGCCAAAATATGAGAATGAAAGAATAGAAATTAAATAATACAGCACATGCCAAAATATGAGAATGAAAGAATAGAAATTAAATAATAGAGCACATGCCAAAATATGAGAATGAAAGAAAAGTTAAGACTGAACAAGAAATCTTCTTAAAGACGTAATTCTCCAACACATAGCTTCTTCACAGGTAACTTCCCTTTAGCACTTTCAACAATTCATTTTTACTTTATAATGTATAATGTAGATATATGATTAATAAACATAAAAGAAGTTTAGAGTCGTAATATATGAAAAATAAAATTGTTACTTTATAACAGACAATGACAAGAAACAATATATAAACTAATATTATTAAACGTAAATCAATTTTATTTTATTTTTAATAATAAGCACTTGTCATCTAAAGTTATATGAACTCAACCTCTCATATATCAGTACATATTTATATCATATATGCTCCAAACAAAAGATGTTGGTAAAATCAAATAGATAATAAACAAAATGAAGAACAAAGGGACTGTGGCCTCTTTACCAGAGCATTATGGAATAGAGATATTTAAATTCCATTTACTAGATAGGCAGATTAAGATGTCAGGGCTTCACTGTATATGTCTTTGTTGAAATGCATCAGCTCTCTCAAATGCTCCCTATATATATGCTTCAGCCTCTATCTCTACTTCTACCAGTTTGTGAGTTAGTGGCTCTGCCTAGTCCTCGAAAACCACCATGATTACTTCTACCTGCCAACTGTGGACATTAAGCATGAAAATTTTAATATATTCATATAAGATAAAATTACTGTTAAATGTCATAAATAAACACCTTAAAATAGATGCTTCGTGAAGATCCTTTGGAAGCCAATCATTATTGTTTTCATTCTGCATTCAATTTTTTTTTTAATAATAATAAATTGCAATTATTTTTTAGAACAAAAAACCAGGATTTTGCAGCATTACATACAACAAACAAATATGCAAAAAATGGAAAGACATCCAAATGACCACTAACTTGGTATTTTCTTTGCAGATCTCTTCTTTGCAGAGTCTAATGAAGATGGAAAAAAAAATGGCATCACTTCCATGGTGGTATTGTTGTACAATATACGCACAAAGAAACTTAATCTCTCATCACATCAATATCACTATGTAAACCTTTGGTCATATCCCTCATATTAAAAAACAGCCTGATCAATTTATTTATACATCTAGCAGAGCATTGCCATTAAGCACCATCTCCACAGCCGGCGCTATTTCAAATCAAAACCAAGAAAGGGTTTAGAATTTTAAAATGAATCTGAGCGTACAATACAAAAATAATTCGAAAAAGAAGCAAATCAAGAACTTAAGGAACTGAATTTAAACGAATTTAATCAGAACCAAACCTAATTGTTACCAATTTTTTAAAAAAATCTCAGAAAATTTAGTTGTATATATGAAAGAATAGACAAACCTGTTAGTAATAGGTTCAGAGGAATTGGGCGACAGAGGTGAACTCGATTTGTGGAATCATCAACCAAAGTGTGTTGAATAGTTCTAGGGTTCGTCACATGATTGAAGAAATTAGAGGAGGGGAAGAGAATATGAGGGGATTTGTGAAACAATTATTTAGAAAATAGGCATAAATGGATGGATGTTGAAATTTAAGATTTTAGGGCTCCCGAGGAGGTGGGAGGATTGGAGGGAATTAATTTGAGGAAATGTTAATTTTGAAAAAGAATTATGATCGGGCGCTCAAATTTTAAGAGTAGCAGCAGGATTTAAAATTTTGCTTTTACTGTTATTTTCATTATTTTATTTTATCTTATTTTCAATTACATTATATTCAATTTTTTAATAATACTATTAAAAAAAACTAGTTTTACATTTTAACTATTTATTTACTTAAATTATCATTAACTTTATTCATGAATAATCACTTAATTTTTTCATTACCCAAAAATTTCGTCATGGTATCAAATTTCAATAAATTTAGCATTTTTAATACACCAAAGCGCGGTATATTGATAATTCAATATTTTTCCCACCCTAACCAAAAGTACTTGAAAATAAGAATTACTCCCACATAAAGAAAAAAAAAAAAAAAAACCACCACTTCATTGCTCTTACCATTCCTGCGAAAGCTTACTCATAGAAAAATAAGTAAATGTATTAGAGGTGATGTGATTGAGAGAAGAAAAAATATAATAAAATGTGAGAGGGTTAGTTTACCAAAAAAAAAGGAAATTAATAATTTTTATTGGAACAAACGAAAAAAGAAAGTTGATAGTTTTCACCGTGACCAAAGAAGTATAAGTTTAAAGGTTTATATTTTCTTAAATAAGTAGTTGAATAAATGTCAATTACCTATTTTGTTAATGGATGGATGACTAATCTTTAAAATAGTCTTGATTTTTTTAATATAAAACTATTAAAATTAATCGAGTATATTCAAGAGCTCTGAAAGAGTTCATTTGCGAACTTATACAAAAACTTATAAGTTTGTTTGATTTGAGACATTACTAAACATAAGTATGTGTTTGAAATTTATTGAAATTTATGTCAATTTGTGCTTAAATATATAGATGGTGGTCTTCAGTCGACCGAGCAAGTTGGAGCTCAACTCCATAATCACATAGTGAGCGAACTAAACCACAAGTTTGGTTTACTCGCTCCCTTGTGGCCGAATTAGTGGTAACTTCGAACATTGATGATCCTAGCCCACTCAACATCAATGTGTCACAAGACAAACTGACCTCTCGCTTGATTTAGTTCGATGATAACACTTAGTTCGGCTTTTCGTGGACATGATGATGTCTGTGTTCGATTTTTTTTTACTCGTTTGATTTTATCTTGCGACACGTGTAAACTCGGTATAAGACTGGAGGTGCTCACTAATTTAAATAGTGTTGGGCCCAAAGAGGATTAGGTGTCAACATCAAGGTACATGAAAGTACAACAACATTCATGAGGGCAATACATCAACATTAAATGTAGGACGAACTTGCAAGCTCCAGAATAAGAATTGATGCATACTTAAATATAGAATAAACCTCTCAATCATATCACTTGTATTATTTTATCATATTATATTTCATACTGGCTACTAATCTATTATTTTATCTCTCAATCACATTATTTATATTATATATATTTTTTAATCAAAACACAAAAACGATGGTTTAATTTATCATATTCATTAATTAAAACATGTACTAAAAGAAAGGAAAAACGTATATTTTTCTTCAATTATTTGACCTTATAATTTATTATTTTTCTTCAAATACTTGAGGCTTAAGTTATGAATTTGTTCGATTTAATTATTCGAGGCTTATAGTATATTTTGCTTCATCAACCCGCTAAAGGAAAAAGGTATTTGAGAGACGCGGGAATATATGGAGGGAACCTAATACCTATTATGATCATAATACCTCTATTTTTAATTCAAAATACCTAAATTTCCAGTTCCTAATTCCACGCTGTTAATTACGACCACCAACACGACCACGGCCACTCTCTGCCGGCACCCTGTTGCGAAGCCCGTCCCCTCGAAAAATCATAATTTTCATTCTCATCCGTTAAGCTGATAGTTACGCTGTTTTTGCAGCACTCTGTCGGTGCCTCTTGCTGTTGCGGCCTGCCCCAAAAAAGATTTCAAGAGGCGCAAGTAGTGCTGCCCACTCCTTGAGTCCCAGTCTAAGTCCTCTCTAGAGTCTCCTCCCAGGTATCTAATTCTTCTAATTTCCTCTCTCAGGTATCTAATTCTTCTAATTTCGTGAACTATAGGTTTGTAATTAGAGATTAAATTAACGTTTCTGCTAATTTTTGAAAGTGAAAAACAAATATTCTAATAAAATTCTTTCACAACTCTATTCTTTTCCACTGCTCTTTTTTTTTTTTTGATTTACCCTTTCTTTTCCAGTAATCCAGTGGGGTCATGATTTGTGATGGATTTTAGATTCTCTGAGCTGCCATATGATATCGTTATTTCTCATGTTGAATTAACTGTATGAATGAAACTGAGCTCTTATGCTAGATTTTGATTTGTTTACGATGGGTTGCTCATAACTTGTTTGATAAAATGTCCATGTCGGGGTTTTGATTTTGCAAGTTTAGAGTATGAAATATAAAAGCCTTTTGCAGGTTATTTATAGTAAAATGGCCTGTAAGATATGGACAGGTGCATTTGCTGAGATTCTCAATGGACAGGTTATTTAAAGTTTCTTGAATCTGTTTTGTCTTATGACCCTGAAACAAGTTCATGGATGCGTCTCATGCCTACTAGAGGGGCAGATTCGTCGGATTCTCTCAAGTGGGAGGATGCCCTTGAGATGTCGACTGATCTTGTTAACTGTTTGAGCGATGAAAGTGAATTAGCATTCCATGTTTCTAAGCTTGGGGTGATGAAAGAAGGGTTGTATCAGATTCGGGATGTGTTGGTTGATAAGAACATTGGGTATAAGGAGAATTGGTATCAAGAATATTTGGTGCAGAAAAAGCTAAGCAAGACGTTAGGACATTCATCGCGGTGTTTATTCACTCTGTTGCTGCAATATCTTCATGGGAGCGTTGGAGATGTCGAAGTAGAAGTTCGTGGAGGGGTTCATGCATTTGGTGGTGGTAATAAGTCGAAGTCTTGCTTGTATATGGGAAAGATTTTGACGATGGACGAAGAAAAGGTCGTCTGGAGTGGGGTGAAGCAGTTAGATAAGGTGATGGGGCTGTTCAAGTTTGTATGGGAGACTGCAGGGATGAAAGCTGATTTGCATCTGCAAGGCCATTGTATGTTGGAGCTAAAAACAGGTCCTTTAAATATAGAGGGAATGTTTACAAGGTACATGAGATCATCTCTGATTTACCAATTGATTATGGCTGTGACAAATTGGTTTAAATTGATTTTTGGCTTAAAAAGAGAGTTATTATAATTACTTAAGGGCTAATTTGTTGGGAGATACAAGGATAGATGACTTATACCCTTTATTATTTTGGGTATGCTTCTATTTTAAATAATACCCTTAAGTTCCCTTATATTTTTTTTATTTATTTTTTAGTTTTGGGGGACTTTAGGCAATATATATATATCAACTATTAAGGATTTTGGGTGGAGGAATTGATGATGTACTAACTTCATTTGTTGTTGTATAAAGTTGAAGAATTAATGATTCTGCATTACATATTTGATGCTCTCTCCCACTCTGCTGATTAATTTGTGTTTAAAATTGAAAAAAATCCAGCATTATCTGAGTCCTAGCTGAAAAATCATGTGAATCCTGTTGAGCTTCTTGGAATTGTCATCGAATAAACCCAGTAATGAAACTAAGGGATAGTTGAGGGAGTGGGTTCATATGAGAAAATAGGCAGATCACTATATTAATTTATTATACTTGCTCTTTGTGTTTTTGTGTTTCTTAATTTTGTGTTTCTAATAGTCTGTTATATGTTCAACATATGTTTGTCTAATTCTCTCTAAAAAGTCATGGTTTAACTGTCCTACTAGTTGAACTCTCATAACATAAGATATTTGTGTTGTGGCTGTATGCTTTAATGAAATACGTGGTATTTTGATAGACCACCAATTGTCAAAGTATATAAAAGGAGGGATAAGAGGAATTAAAAGGGTTACTTTGGGTATTATTCTGTGCGTATTAGTTGTTAATAATTGTGATGTATATATAGGGGAGTTAGTTGTGGAGTTTGGATTATTGAGAATTATACATTTGCAGCATGTGGCAGAGCTAGTCTCTGGGCCCTCTGTGTGATTCTTTCTATCAAATTCTGAATGTTGCTCAGTCGCTCTTTGCTCTTGCATTATCCTGAAGAAATTAAGCAGAAGGCCAGAAGTAACAAGAATTAAGGTAAACTTGTCAGAGATATTTAAAGTTCTTTTCATCTTCTCTTGAAGGTTAAATTTCTCTATGCATTGCTTGTTCATATAAGCATATTGGTAATATTACTGGTAATTACCTAATTGGATTCAATACTTGTTGGGTTTTTCAAAATTTAGATTCGAGTGGATTAGGTTTAGATTCTGTCTAGAATTTCAAATTTAGTTTTTGTGTTTAGAGTCTGAGTGATTTTATTTCTGGCGTCTTTCATTGTTGCTCTCGATTGGGTAGTTTACTTAAATCTGTTTCGAACTGGACAGGTTTTGTAAATTGTTTTAAATTTCCAATGTATTACAAAGCTTCGTTAGTACCATTGCTAACCATTGGTCCTATCAAGATTAAACACAAATTAAATTCTTGGAATTATGTATAGTACATAGAGATTACATGATGTGGAGCGGGCTAATGAAGTTTCTGATTTTTTTATTCTATGTCCTTTTCAGATAAAACCACTTACAAAACCAACAACATAGATAATGAGGATTTGGATTAGAAAACTATATATGAGAATGAACTTTTCCCAAGAGGTAATCCTGTGTGATTCTTTAACTCACATAAAACAAAAATAAAATTTGCAATTTTAAGTTGTGTATATAATTTGACGCGAGCTTCCCATATTTAGTCAATAGTAATGCGTGCGCCATTGCAACAATATGGTCTCTTATCTTCTTGCAAGTGTTTGAATACCAGAACGTTTGGAGTATATAGCGATGAACTAATAGCCACCTCAGTTGAAATCAATTATTAATTGTCATTATACTTATGATAGCATTTTTTAGTTTTTCAAGTGTATTTCATGGATACACGAACATGATATTCTGTTTACTACTATATCTGACATAGTTTAATTAAGGAATTTTGATTCTTAAATTCTGTCTGGATTGATTGTGTTTTGCCCTGTTTCTTTTTCTCTTGATGGATCTTGGTAATTTATATTATTAGTTGCTAATTGAATCTTGGTCTGCCGATTTTTTCTTACTTGCAGCAACATATATAGATAATTTTTTTTTAAAGTTTCGGTTTTAGATGCACTTGTTCTAGCAGGTCTCATAACCCTACTGCATATTCAGTCAATTTACAAATTATATAATGCGTCTTTTTTATTTCTTATGTCTTTGTGACCTATGACAGATTCTCATCTATTCTTTGCTATTGATGCAAATACATCTTTTCTTTCACAAGTTGCTGCATCTGGAGAGTTGAGAAAGATTTTTTCACATTGATTAGATGAAAACGAAGGAGGTGGGAATTTTTCTACTGGTGGAGTTGTGCAGCCAAAAATCAATAAAACACCACTAGTTCCAAATAAGTATGTGATGTTTACATGCAATTCTTACGTATTGTGCTGATAGTTTCAAAAGTCTTCTATCTGTAAGTTGTGCTCATCAGTAAATTCCACTTAATTGGTATCATGGTTCTTCATCCTATATCTTGCTTGTGAATCCGTTTTATATATTAGTTTTATAGGACCAATCTTCAACTGAGGTGACATAATGAATATCATTAGTTGAATTTGCTAGAGTTTTCATTTGTACATTACATACTAGATGCTGTTAAATGTATTGTATTGTTGATTTAATGGAGATATGGCAGAAATTAAAAATTGGTTGTCTTTTGAGCATTACGTTTGGCATTTCAGGGCTCAGAAAATCACTTGCTAAAAGCTTTACCAATGAGTGATGCATCACTACATTTGTAGCCTTGGCACACTCTTGAAGTAGCCAAGCTCCTGCTCCCCCTGTGATCGTGAGTTAAAACAACAAAGAAAAGAAAATGTGCAGAAACTAGAATGTGCAATCTTGAATCTTGTTAAACTTTATGTCTTTTTTCTTGCATAGAACATGTCTAATTTTTTTGTGTATTGTTGGCAATATTGTTGCATAAAAAAGATTTCATAAAGATTATTGTAGGCTAGGGGTAAATAAAGATTTCATAATGCTGTCCAACGATTGGAATCATACCCTAATTGGCTATTTCACGGGGCGGTACCCGGGGTTTGGTGCTTTGAAATCTGTTTGTAAGGGATGGGGTGTTTCCCATGTGATTAAAACGCACGAAAGCGGGTGGATCATGTTCAAAATGGAGAGTGAATCTGATGTGAAGAAAGTGTTAGAAGGGGGGCCTTATGCAGTTTGGGGACGCAACCTATTGCTTAAGAGAATGCCCTTTGCCTTCCTCTTCGATGATTATGAACTTTCCCATATTCCTACTTGGGTAAAGCTTAGGAATTTACCCCTTTGTTGCTGGAACAATAGGGCTATTGAAGTGATCACATCCTTCATTGGTAAGCCGTTGTATACGGATGAGATATCGTATTCTAGAGAAAGGGTTTCGTATGCACGGGTTCTCGTTGAGGTTGATGCTGCGTTGCCTCTAGTTCGTGAAGTTACGGTGCAGCTTGAAGATGTTGAATGGCAACAGCGTGTGGAGTTTGAATTTGAGCCGCTGTATTGTACAAAATGCAAGAGTTTAGGGCACAACATGGGGATGTGTGCTGCTGGAAAGTCTAGGACTGACCAGCGAAGACAGAACCGTACGAGTGTTGCTGAGGTTACTAGGGATGTCCTGCAAGATCCTAAGCTGAAGAGTGAGCTGGGAAAAGGGGCGGACGATGGTGTAAAGATTGATTCGAATGATTTTATTCCAGCTAGGAAGCGGAATAAAAGGACCAAACTGGATAAAGGAAATAAATCTGCTTCTACTCAACTTGACATGAAGACTGTTGGGGCTGTTATTTTTAACAGATTTGATGCTCTTCGGGAGGAATCAATGGATGGAGTTGTTGAAGATATGAAGGTAAGTGACGCTGGGAAAGATGAAGGTCTGACTTCAATTTTTTCTGCCATTATTAGAGATGATACTAGAAGAAAGGACTGGGATTCCAAGTTCCGTAATTGTCTGGAAAATTATGGGACTGCCATGAAGTCTGGGCACAAGGTTTCGACTGATATTGCCATGGAGATTGAACATAACAGTTCATTTGTTGCTGGGAAGGAAGTTGCAGTGGACAATGACGAATTAATTGATGTTATTAGATGATTTTTTGGTCATTTTCTGTGCGTTTTGTATGCTGTCCAGTTTTGGTTATGGGCTGTTTTTGAAGTGTTGCTGCCAAGGTTTCGACTGATATTGCCAAGGAGATTGAACTTAACAGTTCTTGTGTTGCTGGGTTAGAAGTCGCAGTGGAGAATGACAAATTAATTGATGATTTTAGTTGATTTTTTGGTCATTTTCTGTGCGTTTTGTGTGTTGTCCAGTTTTGGTTATGGACTGTTTTTGATGTTTTGCTGCTGTTTTTCAGCAGCTTGTGCTTGGTTTTGGCTACTTGTTTTGCCATATTGATTTTGTTTTGAAACTTAGAGTGGTAGTGCCTTGGGCAATGATGTAACTTTAATGTCTTTTTGGACTGTACGGTATTTTTGAATAATATTTACCCTTTATGTTAAAAAAAAAAAGATTTCATAAGGATTTGTAGATGTAATATACAAGGAAACTCTTTAATTGTAATGTGCTGTTATTTTAGTTTTTTTTTTTCTTTTCTTTTGGGGTTATATGCATAAATTAGATGATGGCCGTAAAAATTGGTACAAAATATTAATGAAATAATCAATTTTTCTTCTTTCAAATTTCAATTAATTTAGTACCGAGTAAAATAAGTGGCAAATAAGTGTCATTAATAACTGGTTATAAATTTTCACTTAAATTTATTTTCTTATATTAATGAATTAAATTATAAATAGCTCTATACACTTAAATGTTAAGCAAAATATCCTTGAACAATTAAAGCAATACAACTAATAACAAAAGTTAAGTATTACTAATATTTTGTAAACACTTAAAAAATTGAGGTGATACAACAACTAGTATATTATAAAGATAAAAAAATTATTAGAAATAACAATTACTAATGATGGGTTAAATTAAGTTGGAATGAGAGAGTACTCATTATTTAATTATATCAATTAAGTAAATCTTATTTGTGAGAGAAATTTCATCACTAAATTATGGAAATCATTCCAATAGTATACCACTGTTGAAAATTCCATTGGAAAATTTAATTAAAAAATCCAACGATTTCAATTTGTTGGAAATTTTGCTGGAATTATATATAAAAATATCATTTGATTTAGAGAATCATTCCAACGGGCTAGCATCAATGGAATTATCGTTGGAATAATTAAAGAAAAATCCAACGATAACATGTCGTTGGAAATTCCGTTGGAATTAGATATAAAAATATAATTTAATTTGGAGATACCATTCCAACAGTCTAGCTACCAATGGAATTTCCGTTGGAATGATAAAAAAAAAATTCCAACTATATCATATCGTTGGAAATTTTGTTGGAATTACATATAAACATATCATTTGATTTAGCGGAACCATTCCAACAGTTTGGTGTCGTTGGAATATTCGTTGGAATTTTTTTTTAAATAATTCCAATGCATTTTCCAATGGTATACTCCAACGGTTTCTATAAGACGTTGGAATCTCTGTTGGATTTTTCCAACAGTTGCTTAAGTCGTTGGAAAAACTGTTGGAATTTTGAAAATTCCAACGGTTTATTTCTCTGTTGGAATTTTTCTATTGGAATTTCACAGTTTTCTTGTAGTGGCTTCTGACGTGAGTCATGTTGGTGGAAGAGTGGAAGTACAATTGGGCGGATGGTCAAGCGCGCGACTCAAGCCAGACAACGTAGCCGAGAAAGGAAGAACATTTTCTATAAATCCTATGTAACGAGTGATGAATTTTTTTAGTGTTAATCTTGTCGTTAATGATGACGAGGAGAAGACGATTATGAGTGATAATGTTGTCTTTTTATTAATATTTGAATAATTTATAATTTTGATTATATTTGTATTTGAACAAATTAATTTTATCATTTGTTTATTATACTTGTTTGATAGGTGTATTTTATACAGTTAAAAATATCTAGTTATATAATTAATTAAATTGGTAGAAAATTACAATTTTTAGTTTGAAGTATAATTAGATTTAATTAGATATATAAAAAAATTACATTCACAAATTTTTAGGTTATAATTTAATCAAATTAGATATATGAAATTAAAATTTATCAATTGAAAGATTATTAGAATGTATAAACTAAAGTAAAAAAAAAAAATATACAATTATAAATTTTAAAGGAGAATAATATAGCATATTTAGATATTTGAAATACATTCAATATGCAAAATTAAAATCTAGAAAGAAATAAAATTTACATTTACAAATTTTCAAAGTTATAATTTAATCAAATTAGATAAATAAAATAAGTTAATTAAAAAAAAAAAAACTGAAAAAAGATTGTGTTCCCGTGGGCAAGTGCCTCTCCCTAGGCGCCCATCTGGTCCTGATGCGGGTTTGAAACAGTTGCGCACATTTTTTAGCCCGATTAATCGTGGATCTTGATCAATTTAAGATGATTACAAAAAATAGATTCTCAAGTTAAAATTTTAGTTTTTGAAATTAAACTGTGTTGGTGCGCGCATTGTAAGAAAATCGATCATGAGAATATTAATAACCACGTACAATCGGGCTTTATTCAATTTGGATATTAATTAATCCATCTCCACACAAAACAATTTTATACTCCAACAAAAATAAAAATACATAAAAAAGAAAGAAAAGAAAAGAAATACAGAACAGGCTAACTCAAAATTTCACTTGATGGCAACATGAGTTAGAAATAAAGAAAACCCTGCATGTGTAATTTTATTATTAATTATCTAATCACGAAAACCCTACTTACCACCACCAACATTCCATTCACAATTCAACATTCATTCATCATTCATATTTGATTGATTACCATCCCCTGAACAACATTTTATTCACAGCCGATAAAATATTACTCCCCTGGGCCTCTCCCACGGGCTGCGCCACGGGGCTCGACGCCTCGGGGCTCATCGCGGGCGCCTCAGCGAACGGCGCCATCCATGGAGCCGCAGCAATCTGCGACTCGGGAATTTTATGCCCGCTACCATGATGATCACCGCCTCCACCTTCCTTCTTCTTCTCGGCGTCAGCTGGCAATTTAGGAGCAACAAACATGGATTTGTCTCTAAGTTTTCCCAAATCCTTGTTCTCTTCGGGTGACACATCGGAGTATTCTATGGTCCTGTTGAACTTAGGGGGCTTGAACACAAACTTTCCCACGAATGGAACTTTAGAACGTTCTATCCACTTGTTGGCTTCTAGAAACTTGTTTGGTGTGAATCTCTTGATACGTTTTGCCGGGAGTTCTTTAACTCCGGCCCATTTAACTCTATGTGATTTATCGGATCCGGGGCCCCGGTTGTTGAATTCGGTGTAGAAAAGTGTGTTGAGGGCAAAGTCAAGGTTCCATGGCAACCAACCTTCAGGCTGGATCAAATCATCGATGAAAGATTCCATGATAATGGTTCTTGAAAACTCCTTCCACGGGCGCCCGAGGTACGCCTTGTTCGTGAAACGAACAGGGTAGTACTCCGGGTCCGATACAAAGGAGCAGTTTTGCATGATCAAGCCGGTGGGCTGGCGGATGTCTTTTCGGCCTTGGGCGGTCACGATGCAGCTTTGGTTGGGGAGTGGCTTGCGGACGACGAGGACGCAGTTTTGGAAGACGGCGGCGCTGTCCCCGAAGATGAAGTCGATGGTGCCGGAGATGACGCAGTCGCTGTAGAATTGACGGTAGGTGTGGGCGTAGAGGGTGTCTTGGTACCCGTCCATTTGGCAGTTGTAGAAGATGGCCATGTCGGCGCTCACACGCAGGGCGACGGCTTGGTGCTTCTCTGCTCCCGCGGAGTTCTCGAACCCGATGTCTCTTGCCATGAAATGGTCTGCTGCTATGACTGCACAGCATTGTTTTTAATGAAAAGTGTAAGTAAAATTATAAAAAAAAATAAAATGTTTTAACTGGGGACGTTCAAAATGACAAAATGTAAAGTACGTACCAACTGTGGCAGTGTGGTAGGTGTTGGTCCCGTCGATGAAGTTCAAAAACCCGGTGATCCTAGTCTTGGTGGGGCCGTCTCCGACGAGGAGCAAGTGCTTCATGGTGCTATTGATGGTGACCTTCTCTTCATAAACACCCTCCTTGACATACAAGGTGAAGGTCTTGTTACCATTTTCAGGTACATGCTTCAAAGCTTCATTGATGGTTTTGTACTTGCCACTCCCATCCTTGGCCACAATAATGTCCGGTTTAATTTGGTATTTGTGGCTCTTCAATAGCCTCCTCTTGTTGTTATCAATCCAGTTGGGCTCCTCCTCGCCCTCCTCGTGTCCGACCACATTCTCCACCGATAGGAGACGACGGCTGTTCGCATTCTCTCCCATGATCGACTCCAGCATTTGTGACACTTCGTTCACCATCGCCAGACCGTTACTCGTCATTTGCATCGACATCGTCAAAAAATCCCTGCACAACATTCAATTGCTCAGACTGTTAAACATCCAGATTCTGAATATCCAAAATCTAGTAAAAGGTCGAAAGTACCCTTTACATTTTTTTTTTAAAAACAATCAATTCTGGTTATCCAGATTCTGAATAGCCATCCATCCAAATCACTTAAAAAAAAATTAAGCTCACCTCATCTTCATGCCGGCATCACCTTCGACGCCTTCGAATCCGTCCAAGCACGTCTCCTGGTGCGTGATGGCACCAGAGAGCCAGACCTTGAGGTCGTCGACAACGCTATCGACTTCCGCAATGTCAAAGTTCTTGAGCTTTGAGAAGGACCTCCTGAGATCATCGGAAGCTCGCTCAGCGAGCTCCCGACAGGTGTCAAGAGCTTCTTTCCCTCTGGGATCTTTCTCGACGTTTTCGAGAACAGTCGAGTTCTGAGCGGCCTCGTTGATCCTCTTGATGGCGGCCTCGAAGGCGATCTCAATGAGCTCCTTGGGGTCGCTAGTGTTGGCATCCTTGAGGGTGTTTTGGCAAGTTTCCTGATAATCGGTGCCTTGGCAGATATTGGTGACGGCCTTTTGAGAGGCGGAGAGTTCCTCGGCTTCGGCGGAGTTATTGTTGTTGGTGTAGAGGAGCGCCACCACCATGGCAACCAGTAGCAAAGTGCATACCGATGCCACGGCGATCTTTTTCTTGGAATCACCCGCCATTTTATTTATTTATTTATGATACAATTATTTTTAAATGGAGAAGGCTACTAGAATGACCTCCTCCAAAATAAAGAACCAATAAGGGAGGCGTGCTCCGCTGTGTGGAATATAGAGAGGAATGGCAGGTCCTTTTATATTAACATACATCGACTTTACTGCGGATATGCGTGGTTATTCTCATTTGTTTTTTATTGGCACAGCGTGCTTTACGGATTTCTTGTGATCGATGATGAGGAAATGTAGATGAATGTATGAATACTATTTTTGCTAAAATTAGTAACGTACCAAAATAATATGTAGCAAAATTTGATTTAGTTTATGATTCGTTGTTTTAATTTGGTATTTTATATAGGGTGCGGCTAAAGGCACACACGGATTCTATGAGTACACCCACGCGATGAGGACACACACAATGGGATGAGGACATCCACCTGAAAAATACAAAAATACCCTCTTCTTCTACTTAACCCTAATATTTGTTTTATTTTGGCACACCCACCATCATACACAACTCCGCCCCACCTCCGATTGAAGCTTCTGTCGCTGCCCCACTCCGCCAACGCCGCTCGCGCGCCCTCCCGTCGGGCTGCCTTCCACAGCAACCATCTCCTCCCGTCGCCGCCGCCTACCTCCCTCCATAATCGCCATTGTCGCTCCTCCTCCCAAGCACCGCCGCCGACGTGAATCATCCCTCCTCCCTTTCTCCAAACTGTCGTCGCCTCCCTTTCTCCAATATGTCGCCGTCGTGTCCCCTCCTCCAAGCGGCCGTCGTCGCCCCTCCTCCATGCGAAGCGGCCGCCGTCGCCCCATAAGAAGACAGTCGACGCGGCCGGACGTTGTACTTCGATTTTGATTTAGGTTTTTTTTTTTTTAATTTAGGAATTTTAGGAAAATTAG
The DNA here is from genome assembly GCA_963675135.1 of Galeopsis tetrahit. Lineage (NCBI taxonomy): Eukaryota > Viridiplantae > Streptophyta > Magnoliopsida > Lamiales > Lamiaceae > Galeopsis > Galeopsis tetrahit. The sequence goes on from OY776132.1 coordinate 71,223,875, forward strand.
GGTTTTTAGAAATTCGTGAATTATTTTCGAACATATTGAGTTTGTTTTGGAAAAAATTTCGAACAATTTGTGTTTGTTTTGGAAAAAAATTCGAACAATCTGTTTTGGTTTTGGAAAAAATTTCGAACATTTTGTTCGATCTTGTTTTTCGGACAAATTTAAGTTGTTTTGGATTTTTTTTTGGAACATATTAAGTTTGTTCATTAAAAAATTTCGAACATATTGAGTTTTATTTTGGAAAAAATTTCGAACAAGATGTCTGCTTTTTTTTTTCGGACAACTGAAAGTTGTTCATGAATTTTTTTCGAACACGTTGAGTTTGTTGGGTAAAATTTTTCGTACATCTTATCTTTGTTCAGTTAATATTTTCGAACAATTTAAGAAATTTTTTATTTTTACTTTTGTTGAAATTTTGTGTTTTTTTGAAAAAAAATTTGTTGAAAAATGGTGTTTGTTTTGGTGGTGGTGGAGGTGATGATTCAGTCGTGAAATAGAAGTCGTGGGTGTACTCATCTTCGTTTTTTTCATAAATTTTACACAAGAAGTATATGGGACATTTTACATGTACTGAAAGATTAAAAAAATGTTTGGTGGGTGTCCTCGTAGGATTCATGTGTGCCTTTAGCCGCACCCTTTTATATATTTTTAATAATGGTGTTAGTTTTTTTTTTGAGGGGAAATAATGGTGTTAGTTAATTGGTTAGAGTTAGAGATCCCCTTAGTTGATTACTTGATTTAGATTTCGGCCCAAGAGAGTGTCAATTCGGTCCGCCTCTCTAACCCTAAGAAGTTGGTCGTCTGTACCGATAGCTAGGTTTAGAATTTAGAAATATGTTCCTCTTTTAAATCTTAGCTTCAAATCCTCTAATGTGTAAACAATATTTAAAGGATCAGTTCATACCGAGCATAACTCTGACTTTAGGCGGGGACTCCGCTAGTGAACAGGGGATTGGTCCTCCGAATTAGTCAATTTTTATGTTGAACACCGAGATTTCAAAAAAAAAAAAATATCAATCTATCTCTCTCCTTCATTCGAGCTACTCGTCTCAATAACACAGTCGAAAGTTCTATTTCACAATTCTTATTTACGACTTATGTTCCTGTTTTCCGTTCGCGGTCTCTAAAGATCGACAACGATTTATCTTGAAGATTTTCTCCCTCCGTCTCTTTATAATTAACCTCGTTTACTTTTTACACCAAAATTTAAGAAATATAGTATTAAAATGATATTGAATTGATGAAAAGTGATGAAAAAAAGATAAAAGAGATGAAAATGAGAAAAAGTGGACAGATATTAAGATATTGTCATTTTTAAAGATGTGTCAATTAGATTGGGACAAAAATAATAAACTACAAGAAAAATGACTTTTAGTGACAGAATTCCTGTCATTATAGCTTCTCTAGCTAAAAGTATTTAGTGACATTGACGGTAATTGACTTTTAGTGAGAAGTCCTGTCATTAATTCTCAAATTCCTATCACTAAAGACTTTTAGTCTTTAGTTAGAGAAGCAATAATGAGAGGATATTGTCACTAAAAGTCAGTTTTCTTGTAGTGATAAAATTGGTCAATTATTACAGAGGGAGTACTAGTTAATAAAATCCCATTTATATAACTAACTCAATTGTTATACATTAAATTAAACAATAAATTAAATAGGTATATATGAAATAAAAAAACTAGAAAATTTGATCAAGAATTATAGTTATGGTAACCTTGTGAAAAGGTCCCATCTTCTTCACCTAAAGTTGGAGAATATGATGGCATTCAGAATGGGAGGATTCACTTTATTTAATAAACGTAACTATAGGGGGATTTCTTGCAATATATTTCCAGACCACAAAGGGAGGGGTTACGTGCAACATATCCAAACCATGGGGAGTTTCATGCAATCAAACCACATTTAGAATACAAAAAGGTCGAACCATTTAGGTCTTTTCTGGATGCAGAAACGTACAAGAGCCCCGTTTATCTCTTCACTATCCCGACACTCTAATCCCATCTAATCTTGCAACCTCCCGACTGTAAGGTTCCGATTATTTCAGCAGAAAGGAGTCGTCTAAAAGTTGCGAGTAGCTTTAACTTTTTTAGACGAGCACAGCAGGCTCTGAGGGCGAGCTCATAACCGTTAACAGATACATTCGAAAGATTGAGTAGCTTCACATCCTGAAGCCTAGTTAAGTTCCCCATCACCATGCATATCCCCACATCTGATATCGCACACCCGCTCAGATTGATCTGCCAATTATTTATGCATATATGGTTAATACGTACTTTTTTAAATAAAACACTTCTGATATTGAATCGCTCAACGTCAACATAAATTACTTTTACCCCGTGGCGATCTAATTCACCAAAGCGGCCACACAATTACTAAACAATCAAACTTTGTTTCCCTAGCTAGTTGATCAAATTCATACTTAGAGTTCAATAATTTAACTATGACAAAAAAAACTAACTAAATAAATAAATAACTGAAATATATAATGAGAAAATATTAGTTCATATGAAGAAAAAAAATTAATTCATAGAAAAAAGTGGTTGAAAAGTATTACTCCTTCATTTGAAAAAAGTATTATATAGTTCATACAACAAAATGTTTTTAATTTGTAAGCTGAACAGTATTAACACAAATTTTTTCTATGATACACGAAGAAAAAAAAAAACTCGAATAGTTTGATGGAAAAAAATTAGTCAAAACTGGTGCGCCAAGTGTTACTCTTTAATTGCATAGTAATGTTTGATAAGCAGTTATTAACCCTATGTAATTTAGGTTTCCAAAATTTAAGATACATACCTGTCTCAAATTCCTCGAAAAGTGAGCGAGGGCACCAAATCCCGAGTCATCGATGTTGGCACAATTTTTCAGATCCAATTCAGTTAGTCTCCTGCATCCAGCAGCAAGTTTGGTCAATCCAGTAGACGTTATATTCGGAAGACTCCGGGCCTCCAGCTCAGAGAGTTCATATAGAGAGCTTAGACACTCTATCCCTCTATCAGTGATCCCTTCACAGTACGATAAGATTAGCTTTTTCAATCTTTTGCACCCACGCGATAATGCAGCTAAACCATCATCACCTATTCCTGCACACCTGCATATCGATCGATGCTAAGAAAATATTACTCCGTACAAAACATGCATGCATCACTATTTCCCCTGAATAATTATGTCTCGAAATAGTACCTGTATAAATCGAGTTCTCGTATCTTTAAGCAATTTGAAGCAATATAGTGCAATCCCTTGTCTGAAATATTATCACATAATCCAAGTTTCAAGGATACAAGCTCCGAACATTTTGATAGATGTTTCAAGCCTGCAGCAAAATTCATATATATAAATAATTAATGAAGAAAGCACAAAGATATTAAATCATTAGAAAATTTAATAGTACATTAAAATTCATTTTAGTCGCGTAGATTTTGCCTTTTCCTTAAAAGGTCCCAAAAAATTAGTATTTTTTAAATTTAATCTCATAACTCCTTAATTGGTACAATTTAGGTCTCAAAGTCGCCTTCAAGTACGACATCGTTTTGGGACATTTTGCGCAAAAAGACATAAGTAGTGACGATGCCAAACTTCAAATTCCGGCGACTTTAGGACATAAATCAGACCAATTAAGGAGTTACGAGATTAAATTGAAAAACATAAATTTTTTGGACCTTTTGCGGAGAAAGCAAAAGTTATGGGACCAAAACGGATTTTAACTCCTTTACGGTTCATATGGGTTTACCTATGTCATTAATTCCAGAACAATCGGTAAGATCGATCTCCTCGAGGAAGCAGCAGTGGGAAGCAAGATAGTCGAGACTCCTCTCGCTGAGCAAGTTGCAGCACTCTAGCTTAAGGCATAAGAGACTTTTACAAGACCTTGCAATAGCTAATATTGCTGAATCGGTGAGGTCACTACAGCACGTTAAATCAAGTATCTTCAAATGAACACAACCAGATACGAGCTGTACAATGCCCGTATCTGTAGCTTTGCATTTTCCCACCCCAATCTCGGTCAAGAACCTGCAACTTTTGCTAATAATTGTGAGTGCAGCATCGGAAACTCGTGCCCCATCAATCCTGAGCACTTTCAGGTTCTTATTTAGGTCCTTAAACTCATGGACAAATGTCAACGGAAGCTCCTGATAATCCAAATTCATAATAATTGTTAAAAGGAGTTACAACTCCTGAAAAACTCGTACGTGAAGATAAATTAGAACCAAATATTGCTTACAGAAAAACAGTAGCTAGCGTAAAGCCGCATTAGATAATTATGTCCTTTGATAACTGGTCCTAATGCAGAGAAGCTTAATTTGTCGCACCTCGATATATCAAGTACCTGGCACAATACAAGCAATATTGTAAATATAGCTTTACATCACGTCGTGCAATAAAGTCAATTTCATATAAAAGTGTAATTGCATATACGTTTTGGTTTGGTAACTATACAAAAATGTATGCAAATCTATCAATATATAGGATCGTGAACTTCGACAATAATTCAAAATGAATTGGTCGTTTGGGCTTTTTAGATCACATATTATATGTTGCTTGTTTAGGTTCTTACCTTTTTGAATTGGGTCATTGCATGTGGCCGTTTAATTCTCCTTTTTCGTTTTTTTCTAGTTTTTCTCCTTTCTTCCTTTGGGCGGAATGTGGCCCCTTAATTAGCTTAAAGAAGTAGTATAACCTTTCGACTAGTACATTATGTTTAAATAATTAGGTACAAAAGTCATAATACGTAAGTAATTCACAACAATCATAACCAACATTAGGCTAGATTAACAATCCATTCAGGTAAAAATAGAATTTTTCTTGACTAAACAAAATATAAGAAATCTATTTTGCATGCATATATATGTACAGCCGTTTATAGTGTTTTCAGTTTTCCATGTTAGTTGACTTATTCTACAAATTGCTGAAAAAAGAATTGTCGACTCAAGAGGCTTTCTTCTATATATTGGTAAGCAGCATCTGATATGGCTAGTTGAATGTGAGGTGCGGGCGACAAAAAGGGACTTCCATGAGAGTAGACACAAAAAATGGTTTTGGAGGCTAAAATAAGCGTAAGGTTATACAGCATGTCAAGAATTATTGAAAATTTTCGTTTAATTTGTTGGTCTTCCCTATACGTATCGAAATCTTAGTTTTTCAAGTTTCCATAATGGGACAAGATCGATAATAAGGGAAGCTACGGTATTCCTAGTCTATACGCACATATACATCTATATTAATATTAGGACAATTGGATTTTGGCCTAATCTATCAAAGGTAAAGTCAAGATTCGACTCCAGCCTATCCCTTTTTTCCCATTGTTGGACGGTTTGATCTTTTTTAATTTACTTGTATATATCTAAATATCTAATTCATATACCATTGAACCTACAAAGACAATTTCAAAGAAGTAATTAAACTAATTGTCAAGAATATGATGCATCGAAATTAATTGTCAACTTCAAAATGCTTCTTAATTACAGCTAACTATAAACCATGTGTAAAATGCATTAATGTAAACTAACCTTAAGTAAAGGACATCCTTTTGCAATAAAGTGCAGTCCCATATCATCCACTGATCCACACCCCACCATTTGTAGTATCTCCAGCCTTTCCATTCCACTTATCCAACGCAATGACTCGCTCGAAACCTTAATCAAATCAAAATTAATTAAAGTCCTTAATTGATCAATTATGTACCCTAAAATATAAGGTTTCAAATACAAAAGCAAATAGTACATTGTAAAACATGCTAGCCCAACATATACATATATTCCCTCCGTCCCAAGACTAAGTGTCCCATTTACTATTTGCATACTGGAATAACATTATTAAACTTATAGTCGGGCATTGAGGTAGAAAGAGATAGGAAAGAGAAAATGTAAAAAGAGGCAGTATTGACAAAAATGGAAATTGATAACTTAGTCTAGTACGTCCTAAATGGTAAAATTAAGCACTTAGTCTGGAACAAAGGGAGTGTAATTCTTATAGAGTCCAACATCAAAAAGAAGGATTTCGGATGTCCTATGAAGCCTAACATAAACTACACAATGTCATTACAAATTATGCCATTTTAAGCTTCCTAACTCATTTACATTTTTATCAATCCACAATGTCACACTCTACTTTTTTACTTTCTACTTCATTGTCTTTTCTCTTTACTTCAATACCTACTAAATTTCTTAAAATGTGTACAAACAGTAAATATAACTATATACAAAAACATTTTCGGACCTTCAAGTATGAAATGTCGAGGCGCTTCAATTGAGCACATTTCTTGGATAGAAGTTCAATTCCAATGTCAGAAATATCAAAGCACCACTTGAGAGCGACAGTTTCTCCAGATTCGGACACCCAACCGCTATTTTCGCCAATCCCACATCGCTTACGTTCACACACTTATCCAAATTAAGGTCCTTCAGCCCCGCCGCGGAAGACAGCGCCGCCGCCTCCCGATCGCCGAATCCGGAGCAGTAGGACACGTCTACGCTCTCTAAATTCACGCAACTCCTCACCAGCGCTTCAATCCCCAGGAATTTCAACCCGGAGCAGCTACTCAGTTTCAGGCGAACAATCCGGTGAGTCCAACTCGGGGCGGCGGCGGAGGAGAGGAGGCGGTAAACGGCGGCGTCGTGGATGGAGGGGCAGACGGAGAGGTCGAGTGAGTTGAGGCGCGGGAGCTTGGAGAGGAGAGAGGGTAGGAACTCGGGGCGGAGGACTCGGAGGTGAGTGCGGTGGAGCGAGTCGACTCGGTAGAACGAGTTGCATGTGGAACGGAAGGATTTGCGGTCCGAGTCGTCGGTTAGGAGAGAGAGGATTTTTAAGAGAAGGTCATCTGTGAGGAGAGAGAGTATTGGGGGTGAGTCCATTGCAAATTTCAGGTGGGAACGAAGAGGAGGGGGAGGCGACGGCAGCGGCTGTTGTTGGGGATCGTGGTCATGGGTGCGTGTTTGTGTTTGTGTGTGAGAGAGAGAGAGAGATAAGTAGTAGTCTGATAAGTACGAGTGACAACTTTGGGTTTTGGGATGAAAAAGGGAAATGAAATGAATATGTTCTTCCACTTTTTTTTTTTTTTTTTTTACTTCAAGAGAAACTCTCTTATTTTAAATACTTTTTTTTGCACTAATCTCCATAAATTAATACTCTCTTCTTCTCTATATAAGTTTTATGTTTTTTTAATAAAATATTAATATTTAAAAAATAAATTAGAACACTATTACCACCGGTGGTTCTCTTTCTTCAAAGATTTAACACAAAGTGACTTTTACAGAGTGTGACAGAAAAAAAGAAGGGACGTCGTTCCTTCATAAATTTAATTTAATACTCCTCGTAATTGTTTATTATATATTTAATTTAATTAATTTTATCTCTATCAATATTAATTAAATTAAATTTATGAAGAAAGCACCGGATTTAAACAACGCCCCTTCTCTTTCTCTGCTACACTATGTAAAAATTAGGTTGAACCACTCTTTGAAGAAAGAGAGCCTAGTAATTGTGCACTAATTTATTTTATTAAAACACTCACAAACATTAATATTATATTAAGCAATTCTTCAAATATTAATATTTTATTAACACTACAAAAAACGCGCGCTATAGGGACGGACAAATGCCGACGGACTTTCCGACGGAAATGCTGACGGAATGCCGACGGATTGAAAAGTCAACATCAATGCTGACGGATTTCCTTTCCGTCAGCATTTACCGAGGGAAATGCTGACGGATTTCCGTTCCGTCAGCATTTACCGAGGGAAAATGCTGACGGAAGTTTTGAAATATGTATGCCGACGGAAATGCCGACGGATTATTGAATTCGCACCGCCTCGTTTTCCAATAAGGTAACCGTTGGCATTAAAGTCGGCGGTTACCGAGGGAAATGCCGACGGAATATCCGTCGGTAATAATTTTTTTTTTTTATATATATAAGGGCCTTCAGATTGAGAATTCGTTTTAGAAAAAAAAAAAAAAAAGGGGGCGTGCGTGAGTGAGGATTCGGTGGGGAAGACGAAGACGAGGACGAGGCTATTGAAGCAAATTTCTCCGATTATATTGATACGGTACGTTTTCTTAATTAGTTCTATTACTTAATTTTAATACTTATATATGTTTATGCATGGATATATGTAAATATGAATAATTTAATGTTGATTTGCATGTTATATTGATTTAGTTAGTTGTTAAAATATTATGATCATGTTATATACGTTAGTTAATTTAATTTGTTGATTAAGAATAATTTTGATAGATCGAGTAGTTTTTTAAGGTTAATTAATTAATTAATTGTTATATGTATACATTAATTAATTGTTATATAGTTAATTACTAGTTTAATTTAATGGTGTAATTTTGATATATAATATTTTTAATGTAGGTAGTTCATGTTTCAATCAATTGTTTAAATTAGTTTAGATATAGTGGTTCGACCGTTGGATCACGTTGTAATTAGGAATATGTTGATTAAATTAGGAATACGCTATATTAGTAAAAATTTTAAATTAGGAATATGTTCATTAAATTGATAATTATTGACCCAATTAGAAAATTATTATTTTAATTAGTTTTAGGTTTGTTAATTTAGGAATATATATGTTCAATTTTTTATTATTGATTAAGTTAGGTAGAAAAATAATAATTAGAAAAATAATAATTAAATTAGGTTATTGTTTAAATTAGGTTATTGTTGATTAAATTAGGAATATGTTGATTAATTAAATTAGGAATATGCTATATTAGTAAAAAAATTAAATTAGGAATATGTTCATTAAATTGATAATTAGAAAACTCCAATTAGAAAAGTATTATTTTAATTATGTTTAGATTTGTTAATTTAGAAATATTTTTAATGTATGTGATGCATGTTTCAATCAATTGTTTAAATTATTAGTTAATTAGATGGTTCGACGGTGGTATCATGTTGTAATTAGGTTATATATATATATTGTTTTGATTTAAATTAGGAATATGTTGATTAAATTAGGAATTGATTAAATTAGGAATATGCTATATTAGTAAAATTTTTAAATTAGCAATATGTTCATTAAATTGATAATTAGTAAAATTATGTATTTTTTATTGATTGAACAGATGAGTGAACAAGTACCGAATCAGGGTTCTGGTTCACGTAGGTCATTTTGGTCACGTTCAATGAGGTCTCGGGGTGAATCAGTACCTGTGGTGGCTCCTCCTCCTCCTCCTGTGGCAGTGTCGCCGCCGCCGCCGACTACGATGTCGGTTGGTTCGTCATCCTCTTCTCGTCAGCATCCTGTTCGAGACAAAAGGAAACTCGTTGACATCATTTCAGGAGCGTAAGTCAATAATTCTAATGTTTGATGAGATTCAATAACGATTAACTTTATTTATTTATTTATAATGTGTTAGTTTATAAATTTGTTAATAATTTTACAGGTTGGTGCCCGGTAATGAGGTGTCCAGGATCTGCACAAAAATCTTTAAGAATTGCAAGATTTCTAAGAGTGCTACCACTTGGTTGATGGTGCCACAACCTAAAAAGGATGAATATTTCGAGGAGTTCCAGGTATATAATTACAATAATTAAAGTTTATTAAATAACTAATTATTCATATTATTTGATAAATATGTTGAATATTTGTATAGAAAAAGGCCCGTTGGGATACGACGATCTACTCGGACGACGCTATTTACGAGAAGTGGTACAATGTTTGTTCTACTCGGTACACGAACATGATGTACGACTGGAGAACGGCCTGGCGTGATAAAGACATAAATCTTGTTCTGGGAGAGGAGGATGGTGTTGACCTGTGGGAGTCGTTGGTTGAGAAGTGGTCGGACCCGGCTTACCAAGAGAAGTGTGACAAAGCTCGGGCCAACCGCAGAACCGACGTTGGAGGCGGGATGGCAGTGCATCGGGGGGAGCTCGGTCCGTCCTCGAGCAATCACTTGCTATCGTAAGTTTTCATTAATTTTTAAAAATTAAATAATTATAGTTAATTATTTTATATTAGTTATCTAAATTAATTTGTATATGTTTATTTGATACGTAATAGGAGTGGGAGACTGGACGTCCACACACCCACTTGGATCGGATGAGTCTTCTTCATCCGTTTAATGCCGATACACAGACGTCCACCTACGGGCGCACTACTGACCTCCACGTAAGTTTAATTAAATTTATGTATTAATTACATTATATATATATATAGATAATTAAATTAAATTAATTTTAATTTTTTAATTATGTAGTTGAGCGTCCGACAGAGGATTGAAGAGGCCGAGACGCAAGCCACCGCCACGACTACTGCTGAATCCGGAAGCAGCGGTACCCCTCCGGCTGTTGACGTGGACCGGTGTTACCTTGACGTTGCCCCGACCTCCAAGGGAAGGGTCCTTGGCCTTGGTGGGATGAGCAACGCCGTGAGGACACCAAGTGGTCGGTCGGCCCGGAGTGCATCGCAGCAGTCCGTATCCTCCACTGCCGTCCCGGATCCGAACGTCATGGCAACGTTCGAGAACTACTTCCGCCTCTATAGTACCAATGCGGGTCAGACGTTGGGGATGTCTGCTGAGCAGATCGAGGCCATCTATCAACAGACGATGGGGCAACCACCGCCAGCTCCAGATCAAGCTGCAGGTCAAGATGCAGGTCAGGCCGACGGTGGCGACGTCAACTTGAATGATGATATGGAACAATATTTTAACTTTCCGGGCACTGGCAACTATCCTGGCAACTATCCTGGTTGAACAATTTGAACTATTTAATTTTGTGTTGAGCTAATTTATTTTTCTGTTGAACTTATTTAATTTTCTGTTGAACTTATTTATCTTTATGTATATATTTATGTTTATGTTGAAAAATATGTTGAACTATATATTGCAGTTTATTTGTGTAGTTTATTGGTGTATAGATGAAAATAGGGTGCATTCATTTGTTTCATTGAGTACAAAATAATCTCATTTAGAGTGCATTTTAGATATAGATTTAAACCACTTGAAGAGTGCATTTTAGTACAAATTAAAATAGCCTCATATAGAGTGCATTATACATATATTTAACCAAACCACTTGAAGGTGGTAGATGCAACCATGACAACTAGCACAATCAAAATGATTTTGTTCACTTTGATTAAATCCTTGATTTCTTCAGCCAAATTCTTGATTTCTGTAACCAATTTCTTCATCTCTTGAGTCATTTTCTTCATGTCTTCAGTTTCTTGGTCACTTTGATTAGATCCTTGATTCTTGTCAACACCACAGTTTTCTAGAGTATCAGCCCATACAAAGAAACCACATCCACCACCACAACCATCACTTAGGGAGTCAGGACAATTATGAAATATCCTCCCTTTACTTCTAGGTTGTTTAGAAGCATATGTACGACATGCCTTTCCACAATAACAAACAAGGCCTTGCTGAAATCGAATAGAAGATGAAGAAGACATGATATTTCTTTGCAAAATAGAAAAAATCGAATATGATGTGTGTGAGCTTTGTGTTGCTATATATACAAAAAATTGAATTAATTAATAAAAAAAAAAAAAAAAACACGCCAAATGCCGACGGAATATATTTTTCGTCGGAATTCGGAATTTGATAAATGTCCGTCGGCATTTATCTTTACTGACGGCAATTTGGGCGGTGAAATGCCGACGGAATTAAGTTTCCGTCGGAATTCACCATTTATCTTGACTGACGGAAATTTTGGGCGGGTGAAATGCCGACGGAAAGATAAGTCCGTCGGCATTTCCGTCGGGAAATGTTTCCCTAAAACTTTCTTTTTTTCCACTTCACTTTCGTATTGCAAATTTACACCAAAACTTTCTACTGCCTAATTTTTTATGCTCATGCTCGGGTATTCAGAAACATCAAATTACGGTACATTTTCTACCATTTTTAATTTACTCTATATATAAAATTCAATATAATGTAATTACATGTTTTATATATATCATAAGTTTTGTTTGAATTTATTATAAGTTTAGTTTAGTAATGTGTTGCTCCACTTAAATGTTTAGCAGATGGATTTGCCTGACCGTCGTTGGATGTATTGTACTCCTAGAATGATTAGAGGAAATGTGAATGTGGAATTTTATAATGAACTCGTGTTATTTGTTGAATTTGCAAAAAGCCAGCCACATTACATGAGTGGAAATTGCATTAGGTGTCCGTGTAATGCGAAGAAATGTCAGAATAAGCAATATAAAGAGATTGATGAGGTCCTAGTACATATTGTGAAGAATGGTTTCGTTGATAATTATTATAATTGGACTAGTCATGGCGAAACACGTTGGCCTTATAGATTTGATGAAGTGTTTTACTATTACACTGTTGGAATCTATCAACAAGAAGCAAATTTCGATCATGTTGGCACTAGTAACGAGGTAGAACAACGGTTTGGGGACGAAGAACAACGGTTTGGGGACGAAGAACAACAGTTTGGGGACGAAGAACAACAGTTTGGGGACGAAGAACAACAGTTTGGGGACGAAGAACCGAATATGTATCAAACAATGATCAGGGAAGCTGGTTTTTCAAACATGGAAGAGGAGCCGACGAATGAGGCATTTCGGTTTTATGAGATGCTCAAATTAGTCGAAGAAGATTTATATCCGGGTTGTGAATCTCACTCACAGTTGTCATTTAATGCACGACTCATGAACATTAAGACCGAGAACAAGCTTTCTAACAGGGCATATGAGCAAGTGACACAGTTATGCAGTGAAATTTGTCCTCAAAATAATAAGGTGCCTACGACGTTTCATCAAAGCAAACAAATGTTGAAGAATGTTGGTTTGCCGGTTGAGAAGATTGATTGTTGTGTGAAGGGTTGCATGTTATATTGGGGTGACGAAGATAGCAGTCTGAACATGTGTAGATTGTGTGGCCATCCCCGGTACAAAGAGGCACGTCGAAAGGGACCTGGTGGTCAATCGAAGAAGACAAGGAAGAAAGTACCATATAAGAAAATGTACTACCTTCCTATCATTCCTCGTTTGATGAGATTATATCAATCAAGTGCCACTGCACAACACATGACGTGGCATGCTACAGATTCCTCTTCGGCTGAGTCGAGGGAGATGCGACATCCGGCAGACTCAGAGGCCTGGAAACATCTTGACAACGTGTTTCCAGATTTTGCTTGTGAACCGAGGAATGTGAGATTAGGTTTGTGTACTGATGGTTTTGCACCGTTTGGGATGCATGGGAAGCAGTATTCTTTGTGGCCGGTGATACTGACTCCGTATAATCTTCCTCCGTGGATGTGCATGAAACCTCAAACAATGTTTCTGACTGTATTGGTGCCTGGACCAACGAATCCAAAGGACAAACTGGATGTTTATCTCCAACCTCTTATAAAAGACTTGATCTTCTTATGGGAGAATGGAGTCCAAACGTACGATGTTTTTAGAAAGCAGAACTTCACGATGCGTGCTGCTCTTTTATGGACCATTAGCTACTTTCCTGCATATGGTATGTTGTCCGGGTGGAGTACGGCCGGAAAGAAAGCATGTCCGTATTGTATGGAGAATTCTGAAGCTTTCAGTCTCCCGGTGAGTAGAAAAGTTTCATGGTTCGATAATCACCGTAGGTTCTTACCTCAAGGTCACCCGTTTCGAAGAAATAAGAAGAACTTCGTAAAGAACAGAGCAGTCACAAACAATCGACCTCCACTTCGAGATGGTATTTTATACATTTATTTAATGAGTATTAAACGTACATTTATTTAGTGTCACTTATAATTTACTCTCCGTACAGGACGTAGGTTGTTATATGAGATTCAGTGGACGGGGTTGAAAAAAAGTACTGAGGAAAATGCAGCGGAACACAACAGAGGAATTGAGGGTGGTTGAAACAAAAGGAGTATTTTTTGGGACTTACCATACTGGAGTTCACTATTGATACGACACAATTTGGATGTGATGCACATTGAAAAGAATGTGTTTGACAATGTGTTCCACACAATCATGAACACCGAAGGCAAGACGAAAGACACTCCAAAGTCTCGGGAGGATTTGGACACTCTTTGTCGCCGTCCAGAGTTGAAAAAGGATGAGCGTACAGGTAAATTTCCAAAGGCTAGCTACACACTGGATAAGCCACAAAAACAAAGATTGTGTAGGTGGATAAAGGAGTTGAACTTTCCGGACGGCTACGTGTCGAACTTGAGTCGATGCGTAGACACAACAACGGGTAAGGTTGCAAGGATGAAGAGTCATGATTGTCATGTATTTATGCAACGCTTGATACCGATTGCGTTCAAGGAACTTCTTCCTCTCAATGTGTGGAGGGCTATCACTGAATTAAGTCTATTTTTTAGAGATTTAACGGCTACAACGATCACGGTCGATGATATGATTCGTTTAGATGAAGACATTCCAGTGATTTTGTGTAAGTTGGAACAAATTTTTCCACCTAGCTTCTTTAACTCGATGGAACACTTACCCGTTCACTTAGCGTATGAAGCGAGAATTTGTGGTCCGGTGCAATACAGGTGGATGTACCCATTTGAAAGGTAAAATCTTACTTTTTTTATTTCATTACAATTACACATGCATTCTTATAAGTTTTTTTTATATATATATATATGTGTGTATATCAGGTATCTCCACAACTTGAAACGTAATGCTAAACAAAAGGCAAACGTTGAAGCATCGATTGTGAATGCTTATTTGAATGAAGAGGTTGGCATGTTTTGTTCTTATTACTTTGAAGACCACGTCAACACAAAGTTAAGAAGTGCTCCACGTAACTTCGGTGGTACATCCGCTGACGATATCAGTGAAGAGGTCGATGGAATGCTCTCCATATTCAAGTCTAAGGGACGGCCAATAGGAAAACCCACTGAACGATATTGGGAGACGAACTCGGAGGCGGAAATAGCACAAACGTATGTGTTATTGAATTGTGATGAAGTTCAGCCATACATTGAGTAAGTATTTCATATATAAATCGTCTATTTAAATACCACTTCATTTATGTCATTTAATATTAACCAAGTTTTTGAATGTTGTGAATTAGGATGTACACTCAAGAACTACGACGAGCAGAACCAAACATCTCAGATGCATATATAGATGCTCGTATTCAACGTGAATTTTCCCGATGGTTCGAACGTTATGTGAGTACCATTTAATTAATTATGTTTTACGTAAATAAATTAATATTTATTTTAATTAATTTTAAATTGAGCCGTATAGGGACGGGATAACGCTCTAGACAGTCGATTCTTAGGAGATCTCAGCAAGGTACCACTACGTCGTGTAAAGACTTACAACGGTTATATTGTGAAGGGCTACAGATTTCATACGTCTGGGTATGCGTCGACAAAGGGGACTACCAACAGTGGCGTCTGCGTTAGCAGTGCGAATTACAATGCAGATGCAAGTGATTACTTTGGGGTGTTACGGGAAGTCGTCGAAGTAGAATATCCAGGATATCCAGCAAAGACTGTAGTGTTGTTCAAGTGTCATTGGTTTGATTCAGGCCATCTAGGAACAAGAATTCACCCGGAGTACAAGCTCGTTGATGTTAGTTCGAAAAGGACGTATGTTGGGGATGATCCATTTGTATTTGCCCATCAAGTATCTCAAGTATACTACTGCACATATCCGGGAGCTCCACGTGGTTATGAATGGCACGCTGTTTGCAAAGTAAAGGCAAGGTCAATGGTAGAAGTCTCTAAAAAGGACAAAAATACTGAAGATGAATCTCCATTTCAAACAGAACAAATAGAGACTCCAACTGAAGTCTTTACGGGAGATTTCAATCTTTCTGTACCCTTGACGGCTGCAAATCCCCAATTAATCGAAATTGAAGGTGAAGAGGAGGGGGATGAAGAAGAGGATGAAGAGGAGAATGAAGATGAGGATGAAGAGGAGAATGAAGAAGATGAGGATGATGAGGAGGAGGATGAGGAAGATGATGATGAGGAGGAGGAGGATGAGGAAGATGATGATGAGGAGGAGGAGGATAAGGACGAAGAGGAGGATGAAGACGATGAAGATGAAAATTAATTCAATTAATGTAATGTATTTATTTCTTATTTTATAAAAGTTAATTAATTATTTATCATTTAGGTACAAATTATAAAAATTAAATTTACTATAAATATAAGTCACAACCAATATATATATTAATATATGTGGAAGAAATGAATTTTGTGATTTTTTTTAAAAATATTTTGGTAATTTAGTAGGTCTAGTATATAGAAAAAATTGAATTATTTAAAAAAAAAATTAAAAAAATCGCCAAAATGCTGACGGTATTAGTTTTCCGTCGGTGTTTACCTTTTGAAAAATACCGACGGATTATCCGTCGGTATTTATATATGTCCGTCGACATTCACCATTTGATAAATACCGACGGAATATCCGTCGGTATTTGTACATGCCGACGTAAAATAAGCCCTTATATAAAACCTCAACCTAGGGTTTTCTTTCACTCTTTCCAAACTTTCCTCTTCTCCACCACTCTTCGGCCCTACTCTTCGGCCCCATTCCCCCCCACCTCGCCTCCCTCCACCACCTCAAAATCCTCAGAATCGGCGACAACTACCTCACCGGCCCTATTCCCGCCACCCTCGGCACCGATTTCTCTCCACCGTGAAGCATGGCCGCCGCCCAATCTGTGCTCCTCCGGCGTTTTAATAAGTGGTCCGACTCCGACTCCGACGTAAGTGATTTTGAGTTTAGATTGAAAAATTTTGAACTTCAACATCGATTTTTTTTTTAATTTTTTGGTTGTTTCCTTGAAGAATTTTCTGGCAAGAATAGGCTCCAAATCAACTTTTATAAAATTTATATTAAAATACTACATCAAGTTATGAACCACTTATATTTATTTCATGATTTATTGATTATTATAAATAATTTTATAAAATCCTTTTCCAAAACTGCTCAAGCTGAAATTAAAAGCTACCTACTGTGATTTTCGAAAATGAACCAAAACAATATTTTCTGGCACCCAAATTGTATGATACAAAATTTTTATGTGTTCTATACTTCAAGATGTACCAACTTTTTAAAATTCATAATTTTCTAACATGTTTTAGTATTTTATAAAAATGCTCAAAGTTAGTTGACTCTATGACTCATTTACATAAACTGCACTGCACTGTTTTAAAAACGAGTCCTTCGACTACCAAAACTTGTTACACAAATTTTATACACTTTAAAAACTTCAAGGAGCTCTTACAGTTTCAATTTCATAATTTTTCAAGGAGTTTTGATATTTTAAATAAATTCTAGAAGTTTGAGGTGTATAAACCATCTTACAAATTGCATACATTAGTTTTTATGAATCTTATATTTGTGTATTTTTCAAGGAATGTGATTGTACTACTGGTGCAGGTGTATGAATTGAAGAATACTTTTTAACCATGAGGATATGTAATAAAAACAATGTCAATTTCTTCACATTCCCAACATAATATTTCATGTAATATTATTGTTTCATTACATAATATTTTAATTTTTACATAATGACATTTTTTACGAAATTTCTTCACATTCCCAACCTCTCGGAAAATGTAATTCTGGTCGGAAAATAAAATTCTGGTCGGGGCCTCCCCGGCCACCCATATTTTTTTATTAATATTTTGTTTTACTGACGGATATTCCCTCGGTAAATTGCCGACGGATATTCCGTCGGTCAAATGCCGACGGATATTCCGTCGATATGTGAATTTCGAAATCATATTTTTTTTATTCATATTTTGTTTTACTGACGGATATTCCGTCGGTAAAATGCCGACGGATATTCCGTCGGTCAAATGCCGACGGATATTCCGTCGATATATGAATTTCGAAATCAATATTTATTCAAAAATTAATTTCTTTTATAATTATTTTAATTCATTCTAATTTGTTTTATAATTATTTTAATTCATTCTTTCCGACGGAATTACCGACGGAATGTTGACCCGGTTTGTTAAACGGGTTGTCCGAAATACCGACGGAATTTCCCTCGGTATTTCCGTCGGCAAATCCGACGGAAAATCCGTCGGCAAATCCGTCGGCAATGCCGACGGAATTCAAAAATCCGTCGGCAAAAAAAGCTGACGCCGAAAAAGGGGACGACCGACTTTCCGTCGGTAACCTCGGCGGCCGACGGAAAATCCGTCGATAAATCCGTCTCTAAAACGCCCTTTTTTTGTAGTGTAAAAAAGTCTAAGTTTTCCACTATTTATGTGTAGTTTAAAGTAAAATTATTATTTTATTAAGAGTATTAAATTAAAAAATAATAAATGTCTATTTATATCATTTAATTGTGTAGAAAGATATAACTATGTCTATTGAAGAAGGGAGTCGATTTTTTGCATTAGGTGACATTCTCTGCTTTGCAATTTGTTTCGATTTTTAACTCGGTTGTAATTAATTGTTTCTGAATATTCCTGATATACCTTAAATAGGGGTGTGCATCAGTCTAAAACTGATTCGAAACCGGTTTGAATAGGAAATGAATCAATCCTGTCTGAGTTTGACCAGATTTTTTTTAGTCCATCTATACATAAAATTTTGATGTCCAATTTAACAAATTAATACAAAATATCCAAAATCAATACACATTTCATAGAAATTAATACAAGTCTAGAGAAAAATATTTTAGGTACTCCCATGAAGAAGAAAAAAATATAGTTATGTTATGTAGATTCATTTAAAGATCTTAAATGTTACCAACATTTTAATTAAAAATATATACTCCCTCTGTCTAGATAGATTTGTTTTCTTTTTATGGATGTCCCATTTAAATAGACTTGTTTTCATATAAAGTAAATTTTTTAATTCATTTACTAATATAATCCTATACATTAATTACATTAGAAAGTATAACATTCATTTAAATAGGGTTATAATAGAAATTTTACTTGTTGAATGTGTCTTCCCAATACAATTTCTTCATATTTGTGAAAAGTCAAACAAACCTATCTGGGACGGAGGGAGTAACTTTTTTTAGAAAATCTAATAATAATAAAAAATCGAGTTTTCGGTCCAGTAAATTTCGATTTTAGATCGAAACGAAGCCTGAAATTCTAAATTTTGGTGGACCGGGGGCCGAATCGAAAATTAACCGATCGATCCGATTCTGATCTGAACCGATTTCGATCTTATTTCTGGTCCGATCATTTTTTTTCAGACTCCTACCCTTAAATCATTTTTTCCATTAAAAAAAATGTATGTATTGAATTGAAGAGAAAGGGGTATCCTATGATAAGTGATAATATGGGTGTAATTTGGGGAATATCAACCAACCAATAACTACAGACGACATGTGCACAATGACGTCAACATCAATATTCTTCTACAAAGTCAAGTCAGATACGGTATACTACAACTCTACAATTGTAGCCGTTCATTGGCAACAAATCAACGGCTAGATGGGCGGCACAAGGCATCCACGTGGAACCGCGTGGAATGGGTGTGGCGTACGGTCGAGAGTACGAAAGGACACCTCTGCAGGGTCCATCGACGTCGGAAGACCGTACGTATCTATTCATCGTACGGTTCAACTGAAGAGAGAGAAACCACATTATTAAGACAGCAAGGTCAAGGCTCCTTTCTTATAATATAATGACATTACTACCCTTTCTTATTTGTTTCTTCCCTTTTCTTATTTAAGATAAACTTTTCAATACAAAATGTATATGAAAAGATTTCCCCTTTTTTTTAATACTCCCTCCCACTTTTCTTTTTTGGATGTCCCACAATAAATTTTATCTTCCATTTTTGACAAATTATTTCCTCTCTTTCACTTTATTTATTATTTTATCATGCTTCATCTCATACTAATCTATTATTTTCTCTGTCACCATCACATCAATTGTAGACAAAGTGGGATAGCTCAAGTGGTTAGAGCACCACTACCTAGGCCTTAGGTCCTGGGTTCGAGTCATGGAGAGGGGAAAAAATGGAGGGGTATTTTCATTCCAAAAAAAAATATTACTATAAAAAATTATAGAAAAAATGAAAGACAAAAATCCACCAAGATCTATCAAGCATTAGTAGAAATCGACGAAAACAAGTTTCATGGAGAGAAGAAAATCGCACCATGCGTGGAAAGTTTCACCAAGAAGAGGATACATGAAGGCTTAAAAAACAGAAACACCAAAAAAACTCAAACAAACTAAAACAGCGGGAGAAGAGGAGAGTAGGCAGTATTGTAAAATGATTTTTTTACACAATAATGAATTGTATTTGAAACATTTGTGTTGTGTGTGTTTAGTGTAGAGGACGAAAGAAGTCGGCTGACGCACATTAAACATAATGTCCTCGCCTTGTATCACAACACACTCCGGAGTTGGACAGGCATTCATTCATTCACTCAAATTTCAAACCTTTGTCTACCAAAAAGTAGCAAATGAACAACAACAGGATTTTCAAATTCTCTCCAAACAAACGACAACACAGATACTAGTACAACATCGACTTAGTTGATGCAAACAAACTCGTACACGATAATTTACATCTAAACCTAGATACATTTACATCTAGTTTATGTAGTCCACTTAAATTAGCAAGCAAAAATACGAGCAAATTATCAGATAGAATCAGAGGTCCGACCCCCACCTCATACAGTTTGTTGCAGGGTTCGTCCCCAATCTCCCCATCCTTTGTCACTCAGTTTCTGGGCTCCTCCCCAATCTCCCCAGCCTTTGCCACTCAGTTGCTGGGCTCCACCCCAATCTCCCCTGCCTTCGCCACTCAGTTGCTGGGCTCCACCCCAATCTCCCCTGCCTTCGCCACTCAGTTGCTGGGCTCCTCCACAATCTCCCCAGCCTTTGCCACTCAGTTGCTGGGCTCCACCCCAATCTCCCCCGCCTTTGTCACTCAGTTGTTGACCTCGTCCCCAATCTCCCCAGCCTTTTCCACTCAGTTTCTGGGTTCCTCCCCAATCTCCCCAGCCTCTCGCACTGGACTGAGTTACCTCCCAACCTCCAGCACTGGGTTGCACGTTTTCTTCCCAACCGCTGCCCCCACCACTTTTTTGCTCTGTTCCTCCCCAACCTCCATCTTTAGGTTGCCTTGTTACTCCCCAACCTTCTTCTTGCTCAGCTACAATCGGGTCTTTGACAGGAGGTGGGGCCCAGCTTCCATCGGGCATCACTCGCCAACCTTCAGCCGTTCGCCTCTTCTTAGCTGAACAAGACTCGAGTACCTTAGGTTGCTCTACTGCCACTGAGATCATTTGTTTCTTTCTTTTCCCAGTTATTGTTCGTTTGGTTTGGTGTGCTTGAGAAGGAACCCCAGGCAATGCTTTTCGTTTGTGAATGCCTCTAGGAATTGAGATTGGGAGGCCATTTTGTCCAAACAAAAGATCCTTCACATTACCTCCAACCTTCCCATCCATGAAGGAGAAAATATGCTTAAGAGAAATGTCAATGCACTTATAAATCACCTTCATTTCAGCTTGTCCAACAGCCCTCGCAACATTTTGGGACTGATCAGTGAAATCCTCCACCTGTGAAAAGTTGGTCATTATCATATGTTCATATAATTACGAGCATAAAATTGTCAAGTACAAAAAGGAAGTGTAATTACACTAATGCAGGCAACTTTAGAATCCCAGGTTTTGGATATCCAAGATGCCTTGCATGCACTTGCACAGAGACCTTTAGCCCAAAGTTTTTCAACAGAAGATAACTGCAAAGTTAAGAAAACAAGCAATTTTTACATCCAGAAATTAAATGCATATAAAAAACTTATAGATTAAGATAAAGAAACAGCCATTCCTCCTCATACTATAACTATTGACATAATAAGTGCAAGCAAATACCTTGATAAGTAATGTGACAAAGAGCTCAGCCAAAGACTCTTTGTTTCTTTGCCCATAATTTACAAAATTGGACAATGTCTTCAACACCGTTGCAGGATCAGTACCATCTAGGGAATAAGGATTCAAAAGTTTATTAGACAGTAAATGACAAAGAAAATCGATTAATGGATAAAGTCATGTGACCAGTTATAAACAGAAGCGTTTTCTTTAAATACAGATTCGTGGAAGCAATAATCATTAATCAAGTTATTACTACCAGTTATTTGAGATTAAAGTCAAAAAGTTCAGCTGTTAAAAAACATTAATTGTTTACCCTTGAAAATGGCTTCAAATGGTGGAAGAATGGGCGGATTCCTAGTCTGCAGAAATGGAAGGATGAGTAAAGTGAGGGAGATAAATAGAGTTTAAGTACATCAAGATGCATTGGATAGGGAACAAGAATAATTAACATATGGAAAAAGCCCTGAAAAAAAGTTGGGCGTGAAAAAAGACAAGCAAATATCAGCACAAGATTTCATCGAACATGCACTAACACAAGTCATACTCAAATTCAAACAAAGTAATATCATAGCATAACGAGAAAAAAAAAAACTACTATTTCGACAAGTTAGATGAAAATGTCAACTGTTATCCACTAAAGAATAAACCATGAAACAGTAAGCACATCACATGTCGTTATCATTCTTCTTCTATCAATTGTCTGTTATATAGTCAGCTCATTTTTTCACCTAAGTTTTCTTCTTTAACCCTGTCTCATTAATCTTGACAGCAAGCTCGGATTTGACTAGATAACTATGATAAAAAAAATATTGGAGAAAGAAAAGTTAGTGGGGTTTCAATAGGGAGAAAGAAAGTTCAAAATTTATGATAGATGCTTTAGTTTCCCATTCACATGCAGACTACATTGAGCTGTATAGAAACTTATATTTCTCTTCTCAGACACAATGGCTGAGTTTCCACCTCGTCTTTTAGTTTTTGGGAACCATAAAGCAATTCAGGCACATATGTGGTCATGTTCAACATGTATTCTCATCTAATGCATCAGACATGGCATAGAGTCAATTGGAGGCATGTTCGTCATAAGTTTTTGAGTGACATTTTATAAAATGTATCCATCAGATACCAACAAAATGAAATAATGACAATCAACCTGTAATAACTGTACCCCAACCACCAAGAATGGAAAAGGAATATACAAAGAGAGAAAGAGTGAAGGCAAGTCTGCATATGCTAGAATATATAGAAAAAAAAATGTCACATGGGAAAAGGAAAACAGGGGGAAAGTGTGATTTAAAATATACCTGCAAATGAAAAGCGACCAAGAGTATTATGGATAGAGAATTCAAAGTTTTATCCTTTGAACTGTTGATGTTGTGTGCTCTTGCCCAATTTTTCATCTGTAAAGCCAGAGCAGTTAATGCCCCCGTTAGAAGATGCAAGCAAATCTTAATTTATAACAAAAATATGTACTTACAAAGTCCCATGGATTACTCTCTGAATGAGAAATTAGAGAATGGAATTATATTGAGTTTCTAATATTAAAAAGGAAACTACATTGTCATGAGCTAAATGCAAGCGGATGGCCCGTCCAAAAAAGTTTCCATATATGTCTCCACAATGAATCCATGGTCCTTCAACAATATTGACAAAGAAAGCGCACACTCTATAATAAACTTCGCGAAACAGTATTTAGAATGCAGCCTAACTTGACAGCTCGAAGTCCCAAAACAGCCAAATGTCAATTAAATGAGAATAGCTGAAACGTTGAATTTGGATAGCAAGAATCTAAAAGATTAAAACCCAATATAAAAGACTCAGTGAAAGGCATATTACCAAAAAGCTTAGCTTCTTGAACCTCTCATCAATGGATGAGATTATTTGAATAATTTGGGATTTTAAAATCCCATCTCTATTTTCCACAGAAATATCGCATTCCACTCCTGTTCCAATGTCAATACATTTAAGTATGGGCACCTTGGCTTGAGGAATAGGAAGGACCCTAGAAACATGGCCTTTACCTAGATAAGAGGAAAAAAGATATGAGATTATCTAACTAATTCTTAAGATGTATTGTAATATTAAAATAAATCATCCATAGAAGAATTTAGAGAAAAAAGAGAAAAAAAAAAGGAGAATATCCAACAATCAAACTTGAACCAGGGGTATTATATTAAGATGTCCAATGGTCTTAAGGGAAAATTGATCATATTGAATATCCAAGAAGTGTTGAACTCCTTTGGAGAGTTCATTTAACTTCATTTTCTTCTGACGGTACCAATATGACCTTTCTTACTAACTGGATTATAAGTACTGCAATACATGTGAGACATATGTAATGGGTGCCAGCATCTACAGTTTGCCATTTTATTTTATTTTTCCATAAAAAAATATTCAACAACACAAGATTCACTAAAAGATATGCATACTTTTTGAGGCTATTTTGTCCTATTTGCACTAAAATAAGTTGAAAGAACAAGCAAGAGATTATACTCTGTATAGCATAAAGCTTCTTTGCAAACTTTCTCAAAGTCTGAATCTTCTTTTCACGCGGAAAAGGAACTGTAACTGTCCTAAAGTTTACTGAGAGATCTAGATCGCTGGTGGTAGTGAAAAGATCCATTACAAAAGAACCAAATTCTACCACAACGGGAATGTCCTTTGAGTGACCTGAAAAGATAGAATGAAAAGAAATTTATCACCACACTTTAGAAGGTGAAATGCAAGTAAAAGAGAAATATCAGGCAAGAAATTCATAAATAACTAAGCAGTAATCATGGGGCATTTCCAAAAAATGAAGAAGCAACATAAGAGAGAATTCTTCCAAAAACGCTTAGTCATCTCATTTAAGAAGTAGCAATCAAGGCCATATATTACCAAAAATATCCTTAGCCATTTCATTAAAGACACGAACTAAAGCTCTTCGCATTTCATATTCATTTGGTTCTGGACGCCGACTGGTATAAATATCTTGAAGCAGGGGTTCAAGGGCGGCTACTTTTTCCTTATTTACTTCAAGAAGCTGCAATTTCTTCTGTTCAGACTTTCCTGCTTTAACCTTCAGAACTGTAACACAATCATCACAGAATAAGAACCACGAAAGGTATGGAAAACAAATCAATTGAATCAGTGGAGGCTTAAAAGAAGGACACGTGGCGTAGCGGATATCTACACCAGTTAGCTACAAGATGATTTGGAATTTACAAGTTATCGCATATCTAAAAGTGTAAGCCATTTTACGCTTTAAATACCTAAAAGGATGTTTCGATAACCAACCTACTGATCTGGATTTGCTCAGATGAATGGCATAAATCTCGACTCCAACAACTATGAATGAAATTAAGACCTTATCATCTAAGTTATATTCCATTCACTACTGATATCAGAGAAAATCTTCATAAAAATAGACTTAAAGTTGCAAGAAATTACATTCTTTCATAATTAAAGCTCATTTCTTTTAAAAAGGTCCCAATTTCAAAAGTGTTCCTACACCAATTTAGCATAAAAAAAGAATCTACAAGAAAACCAGAAATTTACAGCAAAAATAAAACATCACGATACAAACAGAGAATTTCCTAAAACAGGTCTCACTAATCTAGCCTCTCCAATGCAAAATATGTATCAAAAGCAGCGAGAAAAATAGGGAAAATTGGGTAAAAAATTATACAATTAAACCCTCATTATATAACACCCCCGCCTTCAGTGTTATCATGCCAATGCAACCAAATATCTCTGTATAAAAGGCTTAAAATCTCACCTTTTGTACGCCACGCCATGACTCTATGAAGATTCTCCAGTGATCACGAGCAGCGCAGAAAGCCCAGAATTTATTTTTTCCAGAACAAAAAATGGGTCAAAATAATGGGTTTCGTTTCAATTCAATCTGCAGGGTTTTTCAAGGATTTGACAAGCACGCAGATTGAGAGAGTTTCTGCTTGAATGAGTGAGCAATGGAAAAGGGTCCAGTTATACGATATATTTTGTTGGACCCTTCTTTCCAATTCCAATTCCAATTCCAATTTTCAAAAGACATGGTTTTTTTTCGTGGGTTTAATTATCCAAAGTATGAAACTTCAGGGGTTGTTTCTTTTTGGCTTTGGGTGGTTTTAAAAACCAGATTTTTTAAATCCTGGTTTTTGAAATCCCAATAAATAGTAATATGGGTGTTTCTTTTGAGTTTTGGAATATTGAAGGATTTAACTTTATGTCAAATCAAGTTGTAAGATTGAATGAGTTTGTATTATTATATTATTGTTTGGTGAGATTATAATGATTAGTTGATTAAATGTATTATATTATTATAGTATTATTATATTATTGTTGAAAAAGAATATAATGATTGGAGTAATATTATATAGATATAACTTTATGTCAAATCAATATGTTTGATAAGGGTGGTTTTGAGTGGATTTTGAAAATCGGTTTTTAAATCCCGAAGTAAAACGGGTTTTGGATCTTGAAATCCAAAACCTGGTTTTTAAAACCAAAAAGAAACATCCCCTTAATAAATACTCCCTTAAATAAATTTAGCTAATGTGTCAATTTTACCCTTGAAATCACATTTTTTTAAATCTATTAAGCCTTAATTACTATTATTAATTAGGGGTAAAATTACTTGAAATCACATTTTTTAAAATCTATTAAGCCTTAATTACTCTTATTAATGTAAAATTACAAATAAAGTAAAAAAGGAAATGAAACTATAATTTGTGACATCAAAAAAAAAAAATACGTAGCTACCTTTGTGGGACGGGGGGAAGTAATTACACTTTGTGCGTAGCGTTTTGATCTTTTTTTGATTACAAGTTAAATACTCATCCATTTTCCCCTCCCCATGACTCGAACCCAGGACCTAAGGCCTAGGTAGTGGTGCTCTAACCACTTGACTTGAGCTATCCCACTTTGTCGTAGCGTTTTGATCTAAACAACATATTCTCTTACTAATAAATAAAAAATAATATTTTTTTTTAATTAAAATAAATAAAAATATTTAATTATTTTATAGTTTCGTATCACGGGTTTGTGCTAACGTCTCTTTTCTTTTCGATCCTCGCAATCGCTGGTTCCAATGCATATGCCTCACGAATTAGTCCAAAGGGAAAATACCCAAGTTTACTACATTTACTTATTATCAAAATTTTGGTTGTTATTGACTAACGTAACGGAGAAAGAGTTTTGAGTCGCTATTTTTTTTTTTACATCATTTCCTCTCCTTTAATTCTTAAAACCTAATTTTTTATCAATTTCTATTGATAACAATTCATAAACCATAAATTTGACACGAGAGTAAATGTAAAAGGAACAAGAATGCTTCTACACCATGATAAGTAGAATGCTTCTGCACCATGGTAAGTTTATATTTTTGATTTAGGTATATAGGTTAATTTGTTTTGTTTTCATTTTTATCTTTTTTTTTTTTTTTAATTGTTCAGACTCTATGTCCATTCTACTCTGTTTTTTAGATTTGATTTTTTAACAATATTTAAATTACTGTTTTCATATTGAATTTGTATAATGATCGGAAATAGAAACTTATTTGAAAGTAGTTAATTATTAGAATTCATCTCCTTATTTATAATTATTGGAGCATGATCATCTATGAACATTTGTGGTGAAGATTAATGGTAAAAAATTCTCTAAAATTATTAATTCATATTAAAAATATTTCAGAAACTTTATTTTCCTTTTTTCTTTTCTATTCTAGGTATTTTTTCTTAATAAGTTAGTCAAACATATTTCATATTCAAAGTAACTTTATTTGTGAATTTTTTATTTCTCAATCATAAACAAGTAATATTAATTTAAGTAGAAATTATGAAAAAAAATAGGGGTTTAGGGCTTAGGAATTTTTATCCGTAGAAATTGAAAAAAAAATGGGGTTTAGAATTTATGAATTAAAGAGGGGAAATGGTATAAAAAAGAATTAGCGTTTAAAACTCTTCCTCGTTAGTCAATAACGAATTCACTGACAACAACATCAATTTTGATAAAAAAGAATAGTCAGTGACCAATTTTGATAGTGACTAATTGTGAATGCTCAAATCTGAAAAGAGGTAAACTCCAGTGATAAAAAATGATATTTTCTCCAGTCAAAACTGACCATACTACACTATATCTAGAAGTGTGCAAAATAAAACCGGACCGACCTATATCTAGGAGTGTGCAAAATAAAACCGGACCGGAAAAAAGTCCGGAACCTGTCCGGTCTAAAACCGGAATTTACCGAAATTTTTTAAGATTCCGGGTTCCGGTCTAAAACCGGAATTTACCGATCCAGGACCGGAAACCGAATTTACAATTTTTTTTTTTATTATTTGAATTTTAGAAATTACAAATCTTATTCCTCTTCCACTTTCTTAAACCTATAACAACAGTGTGAGTGTTTGATTGTTGTGTTGTAGTTGTGACTTGTGACTCACCCATTTTATTTTGAGTAGGTAATAGAGCCAGCGCAACGGATTACTCCACCCAATCTTCATGCAATGTAAGTTTTCTTGAATTATTGAGAAGGTTTAATCTATTTTGCATCACCCATCCTCATAAAATCCCAAGAAACGCATTTCTTCCCTCCAATTATTCACCCTGCTCCTTGATAAGCAATCATAATCTTTATAAATAAAAGAATAATAGATTTCCCGTAAAAAATAAAAAAATAGGTTTCTCCAACCACGTGTCCATTTAAGATATCTTTCTAATTTTGGCATGTGCCATATATTTCAATTTTGCTACTTGTATTTTAGGCTCTAACCCTTTTATTCTCATCTTTCTTCAATTATATGTCTTTTCTGATTTCAATAAATATCGTATCTTTGTATTATCGATATCGTATCTTTGTATTATCGTATCTTTGTATTATCTATTTCAACAAGCAGTCATCACCATCACTGTTGCCATCGTTTCTGATGGCAAAGTCCCGCTTCTAAATGGCATCGTTGAAGGAATTTTTTTATTTTTTTTTAGCAATCGTTGACATCCTATACTGTAAATTAAACGCGATCCATGGGGATTCATTTATTCTGTAAATTAAACGCGATCCATGGGGATTCATTTTTTTCACCATAGACATTTTTATTAATTGTTCAATTATAATTTTAAATTTCATTTTACCACTTTACTATTTTGTATAGTAAACATTTTTTTGAAATCTCTCCTTCAACGTATATTTGACTTTAGACTATTTTTGTCCAATATTTTTTTTGGGAAAATTGGTGAAAACTTCAATTGGGAATTAATGTTAGGAAAAACTACCAGGCCCATTTTTTATTATTTAGAACAACAAAATGGCACATGAATTGACAATTTTATCCTTATTTTCTTACTTTACCATTAAAGTCAAATTTTCACTTTTCTATATTTACTTTTTCTCACATGATTAATTAATATTATTATTTTATATGTACTCAAATTTTATTAAAAAATTATTTATATTTAAATTTTAAATTATGAGTAAAATAATTATTTTGTTTAGATTTTTTTTATTTTGGTTTTTATTTAATGGAATTGAGATTTTTTTTTTTACTTTTCTTTCTCTTTTTTTTATATATTATACTGAGTATGAAATTGAGAAATTAATTATTTTTTATTTTATATTTTCGATCAAATAAAAATTCTTTTATATTATAATTGCAATTAGATTTTATTCAAAAATTATTTACATTCAAATTTTAAATTATAAAATTATTTTTTATTTATATTTTATTTAGATTTTTTACCCACAGTATTACACATTTCATACCAACAACAAACAATGCATACTACACATTGCATACTAGCAATAAACAATGCATATACATACTACACATTGCATACTAGCAATAAACAATGCATATACATAAAGTAAAATCTATTAATTAGGGTAAAATTACTTGAAATCACATTTTTTAAAATCTATTAAGCCTTAATTACTCTTATTAATTAAGGGTAAAATTACAAATAAAGTAAAAAAAGGAAATGAAACTATAATTTGTGACATCAAAAAAAAAATACGTAGCTACCTTTGTGGGACGGAGGGAGTAATTACACTTTGTGCGTAGCGTTTTGATCTAAACAACATATTCTCTTACTAATAAATAAAAAATAATATATTTTTTAAATTAAAATAAATACAAATATTTAATTATTTTATAGTTTCGTATCACGGGTTTGTGCTAACGTCTATTTTCTTTTCGATCCTCGCAATCGCTGGTTCCCAATGCATATGCCTCACGAATTAGTCAAAGGGAAAATACCCAAGTTTACTACATTTACTTATTATCAAAATTTTGGTTGTTATTGACTAACGTAACGGAGAAAGAGTTTTGAGCGCTATTTTTTTTGACACGTTTTGACACGAGAGTAAATGTAAAAGGAACAAGAATGCTTCTACACCATGGTAAGTAGAATGCTTCTGCACCATGGTAAGTTTATATTTTTGATTTAGGTATATAGGTTAATTTGTTTTGTTTTCATTTTTATCTTTTTTTTTTTTTTTTTTAATTGTTCAGACTCTATGTCCATTCTACTCTGTTTTTTAGATTTGATTTTTTAACAATATTTAAATTACTTCATATTGAATTTGTATAATGATCGGAAATAGAAACTTATTTGAAAGTAGTTAATTATTAGAATTCATCTCCTTATTTATAATTATTGGAGCATGATCATCTATGAACATTTGTGGTGAAAATTAATGGTAAAAAATTCTCTAAAATTATTAATTCATATTAAAAATATTTCAGAAACTTTATTTTCCTTTTTTCTTTTCTATTCTAGGTATTTTTTCTTAATAAGTTAGTCAAACATATTTCATACTCAAATAACTTTATTTGTGAATTTTTTATTTCTCAATCATAAACAAGTAATATTAATTTAAGTAGAAATTATGAAAAAAAATAGGGGTTTAGGGCTTAGGAATTTTTATCCGTAGAAATTGAAAAAAAAAATGGGGTTTAGAATTTATGAATTAAAGAGGGGAAATGGTATAAAAAAGAATTAGCGTTTAAAACTCTTCCTCGTTAGTCAATAACGAATTCACTGACAACAACATCAATTTTGATAAAAAAGAATAATCAGTGACCAATTTTGATAGTGACTAATTGTGAATGCTCAAATCTGAAAAGAGGTAAACTCTAGTGATAAAAAATGATATTTTCTCCAGTCAAAACTGACCATACTACACTATATCTAGAAGTGTGCAAAATAAAATCGGACCGATCTATATCTAGGAGTGTGCAAAATAAAACCGGACCGGAAAAAAGTCCGGAACCGGTCCGGTCTAAAACCGGAATTTACCGAAATTTTTTAAGATTCCGGGTTCCGGTCCGGTCTAAAACCGGAATTTACCGATCCAGGACCGGAAACCCGAATTTACAATTTTTTTTTTTATTATTTGAATTTTAGAAATTACAAATCTTATTCCTCTTCCACTTTCTTAAACCTATAACAACAGTGTGAGTGTTTGATTGTTGTGTTGTAGTTGTGACTTGTGACTCACCCATTTTATTTTGAGAAGGTAATAGAGCCAGCGCAACGGATTACTCCACCCAATCTTCTTGCAATGTAAGTTTTCTTGAATTATTGAGAAGGTTTAACCTATTTTGCATCACCCATCCTCATAAAATCCCAAAGAAACGCATTTCTTCCCTCCAATTATTCACCCTGCTCCTTGATAAGCAATCATAATCTTTATAAATAAAAGAATAATAGATTTCCCGTAAAAAATAAAAAAATAGGTTTCTCCAACCACGTGTCCATTTAAGATATCTTTCTAATTTTGGCATGTGCCATATATTTCAATTTTGCTACTTGTATTTTAGACTCTAACCCTTTTATTCTCATCTTTCTTCAATTATATGTCTTTTCTGATTTCAATAAATATCGTATCTTTGTATTATCGATATCGTATCTTTGTATTATCGTATCTTTGTATTATCTATTTCAACAAGCAGTCATCACCATCACTGTTGCCATCGTTTCTGATGGCAAAGTCCCGCTTCTAAATGGCATCGTTGAAGGAATTTTTTTTTTTTTTTGAGCAATCGTTGACATCCTATACTGTAAATTAAACGCGATCCATGGGGATTCATTTATTCTGTAAATTAAACGCGATCCATGGGGATTCATTTATTCTGTAAATTAAACGCGATCCATGGGGATTCATTTTTTTCACCATAGACATTTTTATTAATTGTTCAATTATAATTTTAAATTTCATTTTACCACTTTACTATTTTGTATAGTAAACATTTTTTTGAAATCTCTCCTTCAACGTATATTTGACTTTAGACTATTTTTGTCCAATATTTTTTTTGGGAAAATTGGTGAAAACTTCAATTGGGAAATAATGTTAGGAAAAACTACCAGGCCCATTTTTTATTATTTAGAACAACAAAATGGCACATGAATTGACAATTTTATCCTTATTTTCTTACTTTACCATTAAAGTCAAATTTTCACTTTTCTATATTTACTTTTTCTCACATGATTAATTAATATTATTATTTTATATGTACTCAAATTTTATTAAAAAATTATTTATATTTAAATTTTAAATTATGAGTAAAATAATTATTTGACAAAGTGGGATAGCTCAAGTGGTTAGAGCACTACTACCTAGGCCACAAGTCCTGGGTTCGAGTCATGGGGAGGGGAAAAAAGGGATGGGGTATTTAACTTGTAATAAAAAAAAAAAAAAGTAAAATAATTATTTTGTTTAGATTTTTTTTATTTTGGTTTTTATTTAATGGAATTGAGATTTTTTTTTTACTTTTCTTTCACTTTTTTTTATATATTATACGGAGTATGAAATTGAGAAATTAATTATTTTTTATTTTATATTTTCGATCAAATAAAAATTCTTTTATATTATAATTGCAATTAGATTTTATTCAAAAATTATTTACATTCAAATTTTAAATTATAAAATTATTTTTTATTTAGATTTTTTACACACAGTATTACACATTTCATACCAACAACAAACAATGCATACTACACATTGCATACTAGCAATAAACAATGCATATACATACTACACATTGCATACTAGCAATAAACAATGCATATACCGAATGAATGATGCATATTTGCTACACACATTGCATACTAACAACAAACAATGCATATACCGAATGAATGATGCATATTTGTAACACATTGCATACTAGCAACAAACAATGCATAAATTGTGCACATTCACAACAAACACCACACATTTACAATAATACATACATCGAGTAAACTGTGCAAATATAGAGGTTCTTTAAAATGAGCAAAATTTGAATGCTACCATTGATTTCTAATTAAATGAAAATTGACATTCTCACATCATTCGTTACAATTTAAAGTCTTTAATAATAGGCTCAATCTTCAAGGATACGAGAATGAAACTCAAATAGGTAGCAACGTGTTCTTCGCATTTGTGTACTAAACTTAATGATTTCGTAACCTCCTTCATCTCTCGTAAATTTGGTTCTGAAAGAGAATCAAGACATTAGACAAATACATATTTGTTGCGTCAAAAAATAACGCTTAGGGATATCGGACGTTCCCGTATGGATAGTATGAATCACGGGCCGAAATCGTCCTTTATCCTTAATAGTCTCCACGAACAGTCTTCTTCAAGATCCGTAAATGACCTGCAAAAACACGCCGGAAGGGATTCCGGTGTGGAATCTCCGACGCTCAAGTCAGAATCTTTTCTTAAGAGAATCAAAGAAGAATTTCCCTATGATTCAAGGGAAATTCTCGTGAATATGGTGGCGTTTTGACGTATTCAGTGTGTATCTCTGGTTACTTTCTTAGATCATCAGAGTAGAAAAATGTACTTAATGTAAAACGTACTCAAAATGGTAGCACTAACCTGCTTATATACCTGTCCGCATTTCGTGGGAGAGAGGGAGACTCCTACTCCCTTTTCTTTCTCAACCGCTCCGCAAGACCCGGCCCCTCAGTGGACTTCCCCACTTCCTTGCCTTGACTCCTTCTAAGGCCGTATCTAATTCAAGAGCAGCTTCTAGACCTTTCCCTCATGGGCTGAACCTATCCGGCCCAAGAACAATTGAGCCCTAGATATGGGCCCCAGGCCCAATTACACATGCTTCTCTCCTTAGACTCAGGGGTGTATTAATCATATTCTTCGGATAATCACTCTTACCAAGACCGGTTTAATTAATCTTATTTCCACGTGTCGTTATCTCTATAGGCGACATATTTTGTCCGCATCAATATTGTATTTAATCGAATACTTACGAATATCGAATCGAATATAATAATTTTGTATTCATTTATTAATCAAATCAAAAAAAAAAAAAAAATTGTATTCGAATCATAAAATTTCGAATACGAATATCAAGATTCGAATACTGAATCGACCAAAATTATTCGATTCATTTACAACCCTAGCCATAACAATCCAAAGTTCTCGAGAACCCCATCACACAATATTCTAAAAGTTAACATCTACTCATATTGCTTTATTTCCCTCCCTTTCACACAGAAATGAAAAGACAATGGGAAAATACATTTTTTCGTCCTTTAAGTTGTATCAATTTTGATTTTTGTCCTCTAAGTTTTTCTACTTTGAAATTTGTCCTTTATGTTTACTAATATTAAAAATTTAGTCTTCATTACCTGCTATCCTAGGTAAGCTTCAGGTAAATAGTGACTTGTCATTTATTTTTATTTTTTAAAGAAAGAAAGAAAAACAGCGTGGCATTAATACCTTGTAATTCCACACAAAATCAAAATCCCTAAATCACCGCGAGAAAAGTTCATCGAGCTCTTGCCCTTCTCAATCGCTCGTTCACTGATTTTTTAAGATGAGGTTTCAAGGTGCCGATAATGATGGAGACCCTCCCCCTGACTACGGTAAGCTCTTATTATTAATATCTCAAACCCTAAATCTTTGACTTTCAATTATTTTCACTCATTTTCACGAGTTGGGTGAGTATATATATATATATATATATATATATATATGCTGGAGTATGTCATATGATTGGGTATAGTGCTTTCATATATATATATATATATTCAATTGCTGTCAACAGTGGTGGTCCATGTTTTATATTTTTTATTTTTTTTCTACCATACACATGTTTTCGACAATGGTGGTGGCCCATGTATATTTTATTTGCTTTTTTCTGCTTGAGAATAAGGATTATTCAAATGGGTTTTGAGCAAATGCTAGAGAAATGCCTATTTTGAGCATGATGGAATGGATTATGGAATATTTGATGGTTAAACTTCGAAGGAACAGAGATGATGCAATTAGAGGTAAGAAATGGAAGGGATTATTGTGCCCTAAAATTCAGAAAAGAATTAATGATGATGTGCTGAGAATGGGTAGTTATATTCCTATAAAGTCAAGTGATACTCACTACCAAATTAGGTGCATTGATGGGACACAATACAGCGTGGACTTAGAAAATAGTACATGCGGTTGTAGGAAATTGGATTTGACAGGAATCCCTTGTGTACATGCAATCAGGGCAATTTATTGTCAAGGTTTGAAGCCAGAAAATTTCACACATGCTTTCTATAGAGTCAGCACCTACAAATTGGTGTATGATTCTGTAATTAAGCCTATAAATGGCAGATCAGAATGGATTTCTACAGGAATTGTGCCTCCATTGCCTCCAAAGGTTGTTAGGTCCATTTGAAGGCCACCAAAGGCACGCCGAAGAGAGCCGGATGAAATTGTTCCTAAAAGGAAGAGAAGAAGGGGTGGTAGGCCCATAGCGAATCCTATCAAAGCAAAAAGGCATCAAACAACGGTTAAGTGTGGTAGATGTCATCAGCCTGGTCACAATAAAAGGCTTTGTCAGAACATGGTTCCTCCCGTTAATCAGGTATCCACATTACTATTATTTTTACAATTAATCTGATTTTGTACACTCACTAGTTTACTTTGTTATATGAAGGTGTTAAATGAGATGGAAGTTGGTTTGGGAAGTCAGTATGAAAGGAATCAGGCTTGGATCCAAGCTTCATAAACTTCATCTTCTCCAACTCAAATATCTCTCTCTTGCAAATAATAGATCATCATAATTTTCCCCCCACACACTGACACACATATACATACTATACCTGCAAGAGATGATGGAACTAATTAACCTCCTCTTAAAAATCACACACTAATAAAATTACAATGTTACCACATGAGAGAAACTTTCATGACAATATTCATATATGCCTACTTATATTTGCAGCTTTTCAAAATACTCAAGGATCAATAACAGACTATGATTCACTTCGTAAAATTATTCGTGAATAGAGATGGATCTGAGTCAAACTTTTTGTTGTTTCAACTCAACATAAAAAAGGCACAAGCTACTGCAAACAACAAGATACTTACACATTTTGTAACTTCCTCTCCCCATTCAAGGACTAACTAGGGATTTTCACAATAAAATATGCTCCTAACACATTTCGTAACTTCCTCTTCGTATTTCCAACTCAAGGACTAGAAATAATTCACAGTAAAACGCCACATCATTGGGAATTTCACGCTGCTCAGGATAAAGAAGCATTCAGCTTACTAAGAATTCACTGACTAAAGACTATTATTCCCTTCTCCAAAAACAAGAAACACTCTCTATTTTCTTCATAAATTCATGAGTAAAGATTATAATGCTGCTAAATCGATACAATAAATTCTGATAGAAGACCTTGAGCACAAATCAGTGGCCAAAATACCCTCCACCATGAGTAGGGCTAAGCAAAAAAATGTGAAAAATATTAAATTAATGCATGCAAAGAAAGACATCAAAGGAATCCTCACCTCACAAACAAGAAATGCAGCTCTAAATTTGCTCAATGGCCTCAAAATCTTCATCTTAAACTTGGAATCATCATTTTCAGTCTCCATCAAACAAGCCCTTTAAACCCAAAATCTTCAGATGGGTCAACTCAGCTTCAAAAGCACCTCTCTCTCTCCTGCAAATAATAGATCATCATAATTTCCCCCCACACACTGGCACACATATACATACTATACACATACATAAAAATATTTTCACTATGTGGAAAATATACCTGTAATGAGTGTTGATAAAAACTCCAAAACACACTCAAACACGCAGTGTAAAAATCAATCTCAAGTCTCTTAGATCTAAAAAAATCACCACAAAAAGATTCATCACTTAATCACAGGTCTTTATTGATGAGCTTGGACTGCCCGTTGAAATTCACCACAGAAAGGAGAGAAAAATCCATTAGAGTTAATAAAGACACTAAGTTATGATGATCGAAACAACAAAAAACAAACAGACAACAAAATTAAAATTCGAAACACAGACAATAAAACCTAGAACAACATGATTTTCGCATAATCTTGAAACCAATTTTGGGGAAAATAGCAGAATAAGAAAAAAAAACCCATCAATAAACAAGAAAACAAGACGATTTTGGCATGTTGATGAACAGAATTGGGCAAAATCGCAGAAAAAAAAAAAGCCAAATTGTGACAAACTGTAGAAAGAATTTCGGAAGCTCTCAAAACTTTCCTAAACGAACGCAAACAACCATACCTGGTCTGAATTTGAATTTTGAATTTACTTGGGAAGTGAAGATCGACGGGACGTTGCTGCAGAAAAGAGTACGGAGGAGGAGTCGATTGGAGACGGTGATGAGAGAAATGTCAAATGATAAGAGATGAAAATTAGGGGCAAACTTGAATTTTCCCATCAGATTTGAAGATATTCCTAATCTAAAAAATGGTCTGGTAGTAGATTGAGGTTTTTAGTAAATAATCACATATTTTTTGAAATGTGTAAAGTTGAACTGGAAATTTAATGGACGGTGAGATTGGGAGGTGAGAGTACTACTTATTTACCTAACCAATATAGTACTATATACTCCATTTGTATATACTACATGCGAGTAATACTGCATTTGTTGTTAATGTAGTATGATTGTTTACTTTATTCAACGTAAAACTATATGAACAAATACATAAAATTGTTAAAAGTAAACAAATACTAATATTTTATGACCAGTGAGATTTTCGTTTTCTATGTTTAAAATATATTGCACGGTGCAATATTGCATATAAATCATTAAATACAAGTGTTTGAAACGAGCAGAAAATTGCTAAACCCACTACTGCTGCAAATGAAAGTTTATGAACCTGCACCACTGAAGCCAGGACTGTTAATTCTCAAACCAAATATCCAGGATTCAAAGTACTGGAATAATTCCACCAAGCCTGGTGCCTTTACATTGTAACCCTCTGAATCATTCATGCCTTTTTCCCAGAATCACAACAAAATCAGAATCAATTATCTTGTTTAATGCATGAACAAAATCAGAACCTTTACCACGGCGTTTTCCCAACAGAGGCACTTTCTCTTATGTGAACTCTTCAATATCCGCAGGATTACACAAGGCAGGCAATATACAAGAGGATAATTCTTAGCAGAAACGAAGACCAAGATAATCTTTCAAATGGACTATATGCGTGTACTTTTTTCATGTATTCACATACAAATATCTGCACAATGCAATTTCAATCCAGACAAATACCTTAAACAGAACTGCCTTGAACGATCAAAGTACTGGACAGAAAATATGACAAATTCGTTAAATTCTATATCCTGGAACAGAAGTTTGTCTATTGGGGACAAAGATCACAGATATTCAGTCAATTACACTAACAGTTTCAGTAATATAATTTACATTTAAGTATATATAGGATGCACTTAGCATTACAGGTTCATCAACTCAAAATTGTAAAAAGGATCACACACATGATATATCTGTCAAAAGTAAAACTTGAGTTCTTATTTCGATGAAAGCAAACAAATCAAAAGATGTGTTTTCCGGCAAATTTGTGGGGTAAAGATAAGATAACAAACATGATATATATTGAGCTTCTTAAAAAGAACCCTGGTCTGTCCTCTATAAATATATGATAGTTGATTAGGAAATTGTACTGGAAAAAGATTATTACTTGTTACTTTTTAGATCATTTTAAATAGTAATCATGCCTAAGAAAATTGTAGTGGAAAGACAAGAGTATTACTTGTGCGGTTATTATTCTTGTTGAATGCCTAACAACCCTCGATCAATATTCAATACATACAAAGCAAATTTTAAAAAATCAAAGCAAGTCTTTCAGTCCAATCAATATTTAACAAATTTTCACTAGAGTATATTGTATGTCCCAATATTTCAAGCATGTGATTTAACATGATTCTATAATTGATTCACACAGTCTACCCCAATTATTTGAGATTAAAGGCTCAGTTTGTTTGTTTGATAGTTATGTCCCAATACATACGTACAGATCAGAGACCAAAAACAAACAAATCGAGCCTTTAATCCCAAATAACTGGGGTAGGCAACATCAATGTTTTTTAAAATCAAACCAGCCAGTTCAACCGGATTTATTTTAAAACCAGACCGAACAGTTCAACTAGGAATCGGTCTGAAATGGACTAAATAACCGTTTTTACAGTTGGATCGGATCAAAACGGCCAATAACTGGCCTCTTTTATATTGTTTTTCTCTCATGTTTTTTCTACTTCTTATTCGATGTGGGACGTAAATCTCATACTCCCTCCGTCCCACAAAGATAGCTACATATGTCCCAAATTATAGCTACATTTCCTTTTTTACTTTAGTATTAAATGTTTTATTGTCAATTTTACCCCTAATTAATAAGAGTAATTACTGCTTAGCATATTTTGGAGTATGAGATTTTAAGGACAAAATTGACATATTAGTTAAATTTGACTACATTTATTACTAACACTTTTATATTATTTTTCTCTCGTGTTTCTTCTACTCCTTATTCAATGTGGGACATAAAACTTTTTTTTTTTTTTTATTACTAACTCTTTTATATTATTTTTCTCTCAAATTTCTTCGATGTGGGACATAAATCTCAAATGTTTTTTTTAT
Source organism: Galeopsis tetrahit (assembly GCA_963675135.1). Classification (NCBI taxonomy): domain Eukaryota; kingdom Viridiplantae; phylum Streptophyta; class Magnoliopsida; order Lamiales; family Lamiaceae; genus Galeopsis; species Galeopsis tetrahit. The sequence continues at coordinate 71,263,487 of OY776132.1, forward strand.
TGCTAACACTTTTATATTATTTTTCTCTCATGTTACTTCTACTCCTTATTCGATGTGGGACATAATATCGTATATTTGTTTGTTACTAACACTTTTATATTGTTTTTCTTTCATATTTCTTCTATTCCTTATTCGATGTGGGATATAATAATCAAGTTATCAAACTTGTTTTACTTTATTGTTTTGCCTATTTTAAAATTTTAATATTTAATATTTTGACTTGAGACATGAAATATGTGAATTATGGTCCATGGAGAATGAATGATTGGATATTTTAATTTAATATTTTTTTATTTTATGACTATACTGTGTTTATTTTAATATGATTTTTATAAGTACATTTTTTTTTTAATGTAACATAGAGAATATTGAAAAACAAAATTCATAAGAATTATTTTACCGGTTGAACCGGCAACCGGTGCCTAATCCGATTTGGTCACCAGTTCGGTTATGAAAACACCGGGCTAGATAATTGGCTCATGACATGATGATGCGACAAAGTTTACGCTGGCTATCACATGCCTACTAGTCTACCACAACCCTCCTCTTTTTTCCTGGCTTGGGACAGGCAAGGATAACTCCCTGGCAGAGTTACGTACTGATTAGATACCAAAGAAAGAAAATTAACTTGAACATAAAAGAGTGAAAGCAGCCATGATTTCTCTAAAGATGAAGGTGATAAGAAGAAAGGAGCTTGTACAAAAAAAGTAGCAGCTGTTACATTTCAGATCATTTAAAATAGCAATACAGCAAGCAAAATGCAAAAATGAAACGAGATTTTTATCACCAGCATTTTACATTGCAAAATGCAAGAATTGACAGCTGGTGAATAATTGGGATTAGATTATTTATGCGACAGCTCATCATTTTCCACATATTTCCCTAACTTTTCACTTAGCATTTAATACTTAGTTAATAAAACAAGGAAAGCCAACAAATACAGGTTCATCAACTTAATCTACTACTCAAAATTGTAAAAAGTATATATCTGTCAAAAGTAGAACTTGAGCACAAAGGCAATTTTCAGTTACTTTTCTAAAGTAAATTAGTGAAGAATAAATAGCATCATATTATTATTACTATAGTGGGACCTTCTAAGCTGTGGCCTGTGGAATAATATGGAATATAGCCAAGTACGTATACACAAAGTTGAAAAATATGGAAACTTACACATAAAAGTAGAATAGTACCTCCCTCAAGTCAGCAGGGTAGCCCAACTTCTGCGGCTCGTTCCCCTGCCGTGGAAAAATTAAATAAGAATAGACAACAAAGCCACAAGACATATCAAAAGAAGATAAATTAACTAGTGAGGTTGGCAAAACAACCATGAATGTTGCAAATGCTACTCAAGACTAGTTTTTGAATAAAAATTCCATTTTCACACAATAATTCGCAAATCACACAAGAAACACAAATCCCATCTTGTTATTTACATAATAAAAAATAGAGGACAAATAATAAGAATCGCACTGAACATGCACATTTGAATAACACGTTTGTACTTTGAAATGGTTAATAAAACTAATAAGCTCTTTGATAATTTGAGAGTAATATTTTTTAAATTTTCATAGGAAATAATTATATTTTAATTTTTAATGTTGAACGCTGCCAACCACCATCGGACCTCCTCTGTCGTCGTTGGACCATCTTAATTTGAAGGGTGGGGGTGGGTGGGGTGATTTTTCTTTCTATAAAATTAGTTTAAAATATGTATATATATATATACATATTTGTTAAGTATAGCATAAAAAAAGTCTTTACAAAAATAAGTTGGGGGTGATGGTACTTTTTTTTAACTTAGCTGTAAAGAGCTTATTTTAAAATTTTATTAGTTGTTTTAAGGAACTTATAAGCTCAGTTAAACAAAGTCTAACTAACATCCAGATACAAACAAACTTGAAGTGTATAGAAACTTACACTGAAACAGTACTTACATTCGTTGAGCGGCTGAGCCTCAAGTCAGCAGTGTAGCCCCACTTCTACGGCTCGTTCACCTACCATGAGATAATTCAATAAGAATAGGCGACATCAACAAAGCCACAAGACATATCAGGGAAGAAAAATTACTGAAGGAGTATACCACTTTCAACTCACTAAAATGTTGATGTCGCCTACAAACCTTATAATTATGTGAGTGTGTGTGAATACTTCCTCCACTCTTACTCATAATTTCTTTGTTTTTTTAGAGAATACTGAATTGGCCCCTCCAAGTCCAATACATTTTGAAACAATTCATGAATTATGATTACGGAAAGAAGGGAGCAAAACCTAGATAAAGACATTGCTTAAACAAGCAACAAAAGGGATGAGGAATCCCTAAAGGTTACAGCAGAAAACAGCACAACTCTACAAAGCCAAAAATCAATTCCTAACACAATCCGTCAACAAAACACCCTTACTTAAAGCTATTATGACTCAAAGACCAAAGCGCAACTGTGTAACTAATCCTATCCCAAATATCCTCAATGGATTCAGATCAACAAAATACTACTACTAAATTTCTAAATTTTATTGTCAATTCACTCCATTAAGGAGTGTAAAATTGTAAATTATTTAAGTAGAGAAAGCATTTCAAGAGAAACACACTTCAAAAGTAATTTGGTACAAGATCTCAATTAAGGGCCAAACTATTTGTAGAAACATGATTTTCTTTTCATCCTATTATACAATGTGCAGATGCAAATATACAAAGTTCATATTCTTCTATTGAAGTCAATTAAAGCTAGAATGATCAATGATGGAAAAAACAGTGTCAACATAAACTCTGTTTCAGTATAATATTTTTCATATTAAATTATAACAACTTATTTCAAATAAACCATAATAACCCCTATTTCAGTATGAGGCAACCACACAAGATGCATTTGGAAGATATTGAAATTATAACTTTTTCCAAATATGTATCCTTCGAGCACATATAATAATAAAAAAACTACTTAATATTTTTAATTCCCCCCGTGCATCGCACGTGAACTACTAGCCCACCAAAAAGTAAAGACAAATATTTTGGAAGATATTAAAAGTTGAACCACAATATTAATAATTTCCTATGTACATTGCACAGGTGCAATACTAATCTACCAAAAAGTAGAGATAAATATTTTGGAAGATGCAAGTTAAATGAATTCATTTCAACAACTGGATTTTCAAGTGCTCTTGAGTTTCGACCACAACAATTAAGTATAAAGTGGTTTTATGGTCTCTTAGTCATAATGCTTTTAGGGGTACTCTTTTATTTGATTTTTCTAGAATAGGGACGAGAAATCCCTAGCCTGATTACAAAGTCAAACTACGTAGCATAGTTCCAGTTTGACTTTGTAATCAGGCTAGGGATTTCTCGTCCCTATTTTTTATGCAATAAAAGTATGAGTTTCTCATTAAAAAAAAAAAAAAAAAGATATTGAAACAACAAGGATTTGATGCTAACAACCTTGCATGACACATAATAATTTACATGCATTGGGTGTCACCATCTTCCGTCTCTGATTTATTACTTGACTTGGGCAGACTCATTAGCAAGAGAGGCAAAAACTTATGGAATTTTTTTGTCCTTATTGCTATATGGTCTATCTGGTTAGAAAGGAATAACAAGTTTTTTTAGGATACCTTCAAGTCTTTAGAGGAAGATTGGTGTAGGATTAAATTCAGAGGAACTCTTTGGGTATCGGGTCATAAGAATTTCACTAGTCTTCATGTATCAGACCTAGTTAGAGATTGGAGTTTTTCATTATACGCATTCATAATTTGTATTAACTCTATATTTTCGTAATCTGTATAAGGGATCCCTTATACTGTTCTTTTCATTAATAAAGTTCTTGTTTCCACTTTGGCACTTTCCTATAAAAAGAAAAAGGCATGTGAACTCAAATACAAATACATTGTTAGATTAGGCTCTCAGCTGGTTCCGTTCTTTGACACCAGAATTAGTTAGATGGCAGTTAATTTGTTAAGTTAGTTACAGAATCATTGACAGCATAACAGATGTGTATAGATACCAATGTACTCTCTCTGAGAAATTTTGAGAATCAAAGCACATTTTATTTTCTCAGTTTAAAAGTTTCAACATACATGTAGAGTTTATAAACGACATATGGTCCACTAAACATCTGCAAAATTAGCAAAAATACAAACTGCAAATACCTTGGCTCTGATTTAAAGCCTTCAGGTGTAGCCGTCCGTTCTTCCGATAGAATCAGAGGTCCGACCTCCTCCCCGACGTCCCCAGCCTCTAGCACTGGCAGGTCCTCCCCAATCAGAGGTTCGACCTCCACCTTGTCCCTGACGTCCCCAGCCTCTACCACTGGCAGGTCCTCCCCAACCTCTAACACGAGGTTGCACAGTTCCTGCCCAGCCTCTGCCCCCACCAATCAGTTGCTCAGGTGGTTCCCAACCTGAAGAACTAGGTAGCTCTCTCCCTACCCAACTCGAGGAACTGGGCTGCTCGGTTCCTCCCCAACCTCCAGCTCTAAGTGGCCTTGTTATGGCCCCACCTTCTGCAGCAGCTTGCTGAGTTCTTCCCCAATCTCCTGCACGCATCTCATCCCAGCCTCGTGCATGATGTTGTTGAGTAACAAACTGGGCTTCGACTGGTGCCCAGCTTCCACCAGACATTGCTTGCCAACCTTCAGCTGTTCGCACCCTCTTAGGGAAAGAAGACTCGGGCAGCATACTTTGTTGTGCTTGCTCCTGGCTCACTATCTCTGTTCCTCTGGGCTGGTGTGCTTGAGAAGGAAGAAAAGGCACTGCATTTCCGTTCAATATTGGAATGCCTCTAGGAATTGAGGTGGAAATCCCATTTTGCCCAAACAACAGATCCTTTAGAGTAACTCCAATCTGCCCATCTACAAAGGAGAAAATGTGCTGAAGAGAAGTGTTGATGCAATTATATATCAGCTTCACCTCATCTACTCCCACAGCCCTTGCAACATTTTGGGACTGATCGGTGAAATCCTCCACCTGTGAAAAGTTAATGATTATCATATGTTATACATTTAGGAGCATAAAATCATCAAGTCTGAGAAAGGAAGTGTAATTACACTAAACGGGGCAACTTTAACGCCCCAGGTTCTGAATGTCCAAGATGCACTGTACGTACTTGCACAGAGACCTTCCGTCCAAAAAATTTCAACGGAAGATAACTGCAAGGTTGAGAAAAAAAGCAATTGTTTACATCCTGAAATTAAATATTATAGTAAAAATATACAGATTAAGATAAAGAAACAGATATTCCTCCTGATACTAATTGACATTATAAGTGCAAGGTACAAGCGATACCTTGATTAGTAGAGTGACAAAGAGCTCTGCCAAAGACTCTTTGTTTCTTTGCCCATAATTTACAAAAGTAGGCAACAACTTCCTCACTATAGCAGGATCAGTACCGTCTAAGGAATAGGGATATAAAAGTGTCTTAGAAAGTAGAAGATAAAGAAAATCGAGTAGTAGCTATTGTCACATGACCATTTTTTAACGAAAGCATTTTCTTTAAATACAATTAACATGGAACTATGGAAGCAGTGATCAAGTTATTACTACTATCAGTCATTCAAGATTAAAATAGGAAAGTTCAGTTGTTAGGAGTCTATTTTATAGGTGAAAAAAAAATTACCCTTGAAAATGGCAGCAAATGGAGGAAGAATGGGCGGATTCCGAGTCTACAGAAATAGAAGGATGTAAAGTGAGGGAGATAAATAGAGTTTAAGTAAATCAAGATGCATTGAAAAGGGAACAAAAATAATTAACAAGGGAAAAACCCGGAAAAAAGATGGGACTTGGGCATTAAAAAAAAAGCCATGCAAAATCAGTAGCAACTTTGGATGATCCAACACGTCTATCTGTACATATAATATACGGAGTATATAGCAGAATTCAAGTCATTTTTTTGGAAATCATTCTATTCCTACCTCTTTTTTATATAAATAAATCCAGAAACTATAGGTGAATTAAATTCCACCTTAGAATTTGTGTAATAAATCCAGGAAAATATATAAATGTATGTAGATCTTTCTAGATATTATCATAGCCTAATTTATGTTTATTTGGTTATCCAGGAACAATATGTAGATTCATATTATATTAACGTCTGTTCATAAAACAAATCTTTTTTTAAGCCCATAATTTACAAGATTAATTTAATTTATGATATTAAAAGTAAAATCATTTTTTAATCATGGTAAATAAAGCAAATATATTTTTATGCTTAAAATAATATTGAATTTAAATTCTTATATTTAGCAAATGGAGATATATAAATAGTTAAAATTCTTTTTAAAAAATAGTATTTAATAATTCCCTATGTGATTTCAGTTCCGGGTGCACTACTAGTCATAACATAACAAAAGAAAATTTATTTCAACAAATTAGATGCAACACCAAAGAATAAGCACATCACATGAAGCATATAATGCTGAAGCAAACAAAGAGCAAAGGAATTTCTAACATAAATAAGTCCCATTAAAATTCGGGAAATTAAGAGCATTAAATTCCCATAATTAATCCAAATCAGAAGCCCAGACATGTACTCATTTGTCAACTGTAAAATCCCCGGTAGCCATAATTAATCTATCAGAAGCGAATAAATGAAGAAATGAAAGACTAAATATATATAGTTGAATTTTCTTATCATTCTTCTTCTTTCAATTGTATGTTATATAGCTTACCATAAGTAAGCTCATTTCTCCTAATTTTACTTCTTTAACTCTTAATCTCATTATTCTTGACAGCACGCTCGGATTTCACTAGATAATTATGATAGAAGGGGTAAAGAAAAGATAACATGATTGAAAAGAAAATATTACGAAAAGAACAGTAAGCAGGGCTTCAATAGGGAGGAAGAAATTTCAAATTTTATGATTGATGATTTGGTTTCCCTTTCACTTGCAGCCGCATTGAACTGTACAAAAAATAGTACAGTATATTTTTTGTATTAGAGACACAATAGCTGAGTTTTCACCTCGTCTTTTAATCAATTCGGGCACATATGCAGTCATGCAACTCGTATTTGTATCTAATGCATCAGACAAAGCATAGAGTCAATTTGAGGCATGTTTATCATTAGTTTATGAGTGATAAATTAATGAGATACAATAAAATTGAAATACATGACAATCAGCCTGTAATAATTGTACCCCAAAGCACCATGAAAAGAATAAAATAAATTTATAACGAGTAAAGGCAAGTCTGTATACTCCAAAGATAAATTCACTGCATCATAGTTGAATAGGTAGTCACACTAGGATATAAAGAAAGAACAATGTCATATAGGAAAAAGGAAAATAGGGATGGTATAGGCATAAAAAACATGTGTAATGTAAAATATACCTGCAAATGAAAAGCGACCAAGAGTATTATGGAGAGAGAATTCAAAGTTTTATCCTTCGAACTGTTGATGTTGTGTGCTTTTGCCCAATATTTCATCTGTAGAGCCAGATCAGTTAATTCCCATTATACGATGCAGGGAAAAATTCTTAATTTAAAACAAAAATATTCACACACAGTCCCATGGATAGCTCTGAATGAGATATTAGAAAATGTATTTATAGTTTTATACTGAGTATTTATAGTTAGAAAATGTATTTATAGTTTTATTCTGAGTATTTATAGTTAGAAAATGTATTTATAGTTTTATACTGAGTATTTATAGTTAGAAAATGGATTTATACTGAGTTTCTAATACTAAAATTGGAAACTAAAGTGTCACAAACTAAATGAAAGCAGATGGCCCGTCTAAAGAAATTTCAATATATGTCACCACTATTTGGGTAACTCACGGTCCTTCAGGTCACTAAAAACCAGATGATGTTCCCTACGGAACTAGTATCTTTTAACACAGCCTAATTAGACAGCCCGAAGACCCAAAGGAGCCAAATGCCAATTAAAATGAGAATAGTTGAAGGGATGAATTTGGACAGCAAATATCCGAAAGGTTAAAAACCCAATATAAAAGACTCAGTGAAATGCATATTACCAAAAAGCTTAGCTTCTTGAATCTATCATCAATGGATGAGATTAGGTAAATAATCTGGGATTTCAAAATCCCGTCTCTGTTTTCCACAGAAATATCGCATTCCACTCCCGTCCCAGAGTCAACACATTTAATTATGGGGACCTTAGCTTGAAGAATTGGACAGACACCAGAAACATGGCCTTCAGCTAAATAAAAAGAATTTTGCACTAAAATAAGTTGAAAGAACAAGCAAAAGATTTGAAACTACAATGCCAAAGTGAATTATCAAAACCAGACAAGTTGGGTGCAAAAAACTATACATTGTATAACACGAAGCTTTTTTACAAACTTTTTCAAAGTCGAAGTCTTCCGTTGACGCGGGAAAGGAACTGCAGCTGTTGTAAAATTTACTGAGAGATCTAGATCGCTGGTGGTGCTGAAAAGATCCATTACAAAAGAACCAAACTCTACAACAACAGGGGTTTTATTTGATTTGCCTGACAAAAAAAGAATGAAATTAAATTATAATAACACACTTTCAAAGTTGGATTCATTTCAAGAAATGGAAAATGATCAAACTAGAAATTCATAAATGAGTGAGCATAAATCATGGGGCAGTTACAAGTAGCATGCATGAACTAAGACGATATATTACCATAAATGTCCTTAGCCATCTCATTAAAGCAACGAACTAAATCTCTTCGCTTGTCATAGTCAGCTTGTTTTGGAAGCCGACTGTCGTAAATTTCTTGAAGCAGGGGTTCAAGGGCCGATACTCTTTCCTTAGTTACTCCAAGAAGCTGCAATTTCTCCCGTTCAGCCTTTTCTACAGCAATCTGCAGAACTGTAACACAACCATCACAGAACATAAGAACCACAAAAGGTATGACATTCATAACATCACAATATTAATAGACTATCACTACAAGTATCCCATAACTCGCTCTGTTGTTACTGTCATCAAATTCCAAAATTCGTTAATTCAGCGGCTTAGAAAAAGGACACGTGGCCGGTTTCTACCCCAATTAGCTACAAGATAATTTGGGGTTCACAAGTTATCATGAGTCTAAAAGTCTAGGGCATTTTGCACGTAAGATACCTAGAACCCACAGGGAAAATAATGGAGTTGAAATAACCAAGCTAATGATCTGGAGTTTTTCAGATGACGTACATTAATCTTGACTACAACAACTATGAATGAAATTAAGACCTTATTCACTACTGATGTCTGCAGAATATCTTCATTAATTCTTTGTAAACTTGGAGTTGCAAGAAATGTGATTCTTTCATAATTAAAGCTCATTCAAGAAAGGGAAATTACAAAAGTGTTACTAGACCAATTTAGCATCAAGAATTCAAGAAGTTTACACCAAAAGAAAAACATCCCGATACAATTCAAGAAACAGCCTTCACTAATCTAGCCTCTACATAAACCTAATTCAAAATGTATACCAAAAGCAGCGAATTAATTTTCGGACAAATGGGTAAAAAATTATACTCCCGCTTTCAGTAAATTGAATGCCAATGTAACAAAATTAAAATGAAAAAAATCTAACCTTGTGCATTAGACGCCATGGCTCTAAGAAAGAGCAAGAAGAAGAAGAAATCGGGCGATACAAGTCGCGTTTGAGTGCGTGTGGTTGAATGATGTAACAGTTGATATAGATTTTGCGGAGTTTTCAAAGCGGGTTTTCAGATTTTTGCCCTAACCCGTTTACAATAATAGAAATATGGATCTTCGGTGTGTGTATAAATAAACTTAGTAAAACCCTTCAAATGTGTTTTTTTTTTTTTTTTTTTTTTTTTTTTACGGGCCCTTAAAAAAATGTAGTTACATTTATCTTATATTATTCGTCCATAAAATGTAATCTCATACATTTTATGTAAATCATCACACTTCAACTCTCACTTAGTGAATGTTTGGAAACACTAGTTTGTGTTTAAGAGCATTTTTTATTAAATAGAATCACTTTTGAAGTGGTGATTAAATTAATTTGTTATACTCCGTAAGTGGTTTTGATGAAGCACCCCTCCACCTACTTTTAATAACTTTTATGTGTTTCTCATCATTGTAATAATCAATTTTACTCTTACAATTAAAATAATATTACATCTTCATCCATTACTTATATCCAAATGTAATAAGAGTGTGTTTGAAAAGTTATAAAAAAAGTGATTAGTTTTGCAAACACCACAATATATACAAAATTGATTAAAAATGTTTAATTTTAAAATACTATCAACTTTATTGCAAAATTCAATTTTAATCACTTTGAATCAATCAATATTAATTATTTAAATTGTCATCAATTTTATTCAATCACAATATTTTTATTTTATCTACATTATTTTAAAGCTCTCTCACCGCTTTTAAATAAAAAATAATTTTATAAATAATTTGTAGAGTTTGTAAACCCACGAGTTAAATTAACACCAAAATAAATTGTAACGTAAATCATTTTTTAAAGCAACAAGTTCGGAAATCGAGTAGCCTGCAATTGGAGCTCTGGTGAATCTAGTGTACATGTGCAATCTGCATGCTCAATTTAATTTCACGCGTTTTAAATGTTACTGTTATTATAGTTATATTGTACTAACTGTTAGTCTATTTATTTTAGGGGAGTGCACGTGCTTTTATTATGTTTTATCCATTTATGTTGTCGTAATCGTGCTATCGTGTCGATGAGGTCACACACGAACACTACACGATAAGGATATGTGTCGATACGAACACAGTAATTTTCATGTCGACACGATATGATAACAACACGATAATTTTGGTGTTACGTCGATAACGACACGCAACATGATAATAAAAAAAAAAAAATTACATTTAAATATATAAAAATTAATATATTTATATAAATTTTAAAAATTATCGTGTCATATCAGGTAAATAACAAATTAACGGGTTGTTAACAAGTTAGTGGGTTACCTGTTAATTTTATCATGTTTATCGGGTCGACATGACACGGAATTTTGTATCGTTATCGGGTCGAACGACACAAACCCGATAAGACTAAATACTAATCCACAATTTTCGTATTGGATTCATGTCGTGTTATCGTGTTGTGTCGGAAATTACCACTCCTAATTTTCAACTTCTTTCTCAACGCATTTAATATGCCACAATGCTTCAATTCAAATTCCTTCATGGCATAACTAATACGATTGAATGAATTTATAATTAATACGATTCGAATTCCTCACTCTACAATTTTACACATTTCAAATTCGTCCATAAGTGCCTAGATGTCGTTCATGACGTCTATTTCATATCAAAGAAAATTGTCTCTCTTCCCAATTGTTGCAACATCATCCACCGAGTATGTATGCACCCTTATCCTAGCCAAGACGTCCGAATTTTTTTGGATAAGCCTGCCTTGATTGCCTCTAGTTTCGCTCCGAGAATAGAGCCTAATGGTTCAATCTGATGACATCCCGCCCTCACGGGCTTCCCTTGAGTATCATAGGCCACGAATCCAACACCATAAATATTATGCTCTGTGTGAAACGCCCCATGCATAAAAAGTTTGTTTCACCGATCCTCCCAATCTTGCTCAGACCGGTTCACTCGTTCATCATTACTGAGACGTTGTGCACAAGAGTTAAATTATTCAAGACAATTCATACACCACTTTCCATTCGAGTAGCACATCTTAAATTGTTTATATTGTCCTTCTTCATCAGTATGGAGTACCTAACACTGCTCTATCCATATACCCCAGGCTTGCATGACCATTCTTTCTAGTTGGGGGTTCTTAGTGTGCCGAAAAAAAATTGATAGCACCCAGAGCAAATCTTCTTCTTGAATGTTTCTGAACTGGCTCCACCACTCATAATATTTTCATACTCGCCTCACCGCCGCACAAAATAAAATCAAATGTAAGATTGTTGCATTATGCCAGCCACACAACTTGAACTCACTAGCACATGGTGTCTAGCCAAATTTGCCTCCGTCGCCACCATATCCTTACACATCTTCCACGGGAAAATACGTACCTTAGGGGGGACTTTAATTTTTCACAGTTTATTCCACCACTTAGCACTTTCACTATCCGAGGTGGATGGCCGCTCTGTATTCCCTTTCCTTTGAGCCTCACACACCAACCAATACCCCGACTTCACCATATACATCCCTATTTTCTCCAAAGCTCAAAACTGTCCATCTTGTTTATTCCTCCCTCCAATAAAGGTGCGTAGAATACAATATGCCTCAAACAATAGGAATGCATGTTGAACCAAATGTGCATCCCACTTACCTTCAGGGGTGATAAATCTACCTACCGTCGATCCACTAGTAATTTGTGATTTGATAAGGCCACCATAGAGCCCTTGTACCCATGCCTCATTGAACATGTCAATCCTCCTTCCATACTCTATCTTCCATCTAACACCTTCCCGAACGATCTCCCTACTCCAGTAGAGGGATCTCCAAACGAAAAAGGGTTTACTTCCCAATTTCGCCTCCAAAATATCACCTTGCGCGAAATATCGAGCCTTAAACACTCTGGCCAGTAGTGTACTCGAGTTAGATAATATTTGATAGACCTGTTTAGCTAGCAAAGTTCTATTAAACTCTGAGAATTTCTGAAATCCCAACCCCCCTTCACTCTTCTGTCTACACAAATCATCCCACCTACTCCAATGTAGTCTTCTCCGTTGATCATTAGAGTTCCACCAGAATTTTGTTCATATGTTCTTCATATCTTGATTAAGTGTCGTCGTATTCTGAAATTATTATTATTGATTTGTTTGAAGTAGATGATGTTAAATTATAATTTTTCTCTCTCTAGGAAACTCTCTCCTCTCTCACTTCAGAAAACAATAGTTTTTTTTTTCTTTTCCGCCGATTTCCTCCCACCCCCACCTTCACCTTCGGCCCCCACCCCTCGATGTAGATTTTCTACGGGCTTCCGATTCCGGCGCGCTCGCCGCCGGATAGAGCCGCCGCCGAATCGAGTTTCACAAAATAAATATACAGATCTAAAAGATCTACTTAGATCTGCCCAGGAAAAGCTACGATCTGCCGTTGCCGTCTCCGCCGGACTCCATCACCGTCGTGTAAGCCGCCGACTGTTGAACAGATCTCCCCTCATCGGCCCCTTAATCACTCTATAATACACCTATACACCTATTTTTATACAATCAAATCACTCTTTTCAACCACTCATTCTCTCTCCTACTTTCTTCTCTCTCATACTTTGATGTGACATAAAAATACATCTACCCCTACTTCTCAATCTTTAACCAAACACAACTTACACACATCATTACTATTCATGGACCAATCCACCTCAATCCAAATCCAATCCAAATCAATCCCAAACCAAACACCACCTAAAAGAAATAAAATGTGATTTTAAATATAGGAATAAATACAATTTAAGTCACTATTTAAGACCCTTAAGCGATTTAAGACACAATTTATTATTAAAACAATTTAAGTTACTTTGTCCTTTGAAAATCCTATTTTACACTTAATTCTAAAAAAGGTGAACAATTACTAGTATATTCTGCAGTTCCGTATTTTAGGATATTTTATGTAATTGTTTGTCATCCATTTACTTTTTCGGCAGTTACCATCAATACATCGGACCGGCGATCGCATATTCAGATTTAGGCAATTAATTGCATCGGCTATGTCAAACAACAAGTCTGACCTTCCATATCTAGGTATTACACTAATTGCCATCGTCAAAGATACCAAAATATCCCATATTTCAGTTTTCATAGATTTTAATTTTTGGAGCCCTGTTCATCCCTGAAATGCAGAACGGCGTAATACTCAAAATCGTTCACGAGGGTAGATGCAAGTTGATTCGTACAACCAATCAAACAACATATCAGAGCATCATAGATGAAATAAAAAACAAATGGCCCAATATGTGAGAAGGTAAATTTTCAATTTTATATTCATATGAATGCATCAACAATTGCCATTTAGAATCAGATAGTGATTTCGCTGGTATGATGGATTTCTGCATTTTGTCATCTGAAAAATTGGTAGATATTATGTTTGAGTTTAATTATGCACGAAACAAGTCTATACATGATTTCAATAGTCAAGGAACAGTTAATACTGTGTCAATTATTCTTCAAGTTCTGTTGATGTAACTCAGATTAAGGAATCACTGCAAACTTTCATAACTGTGTCCTGGAATTCATTAGCATCCCTCATTGAACTATCAAAACCCAGGTCAAATGAAGGCCCCTTGTCAATATTTGCAGTATCACCCTTTGATGAAGAACCAACTTCAAACATACGTACAGATGACTCATCAACAACTGTTTTTCCCCTTCCAACAGACTCTGAGTTTGTTTGTCCAGCTGCAGTCCACTTGAATCCCCCGGAGCATCTGTCATATTCACTGCATTACTCTCAACCGGTGGACTATCTTTAATCGCTCTCACTGCAACGAGTTCGTCATATTGCACCACCTCTCACGATTCCCACAATGATACGGATAATAATTAAAACATACATTAAGGAAACACCATTGTGTATATAAACAAGTTCAAAATGCAAGAATTACAATTAAGAGTGTAAAGTTGCCACAGGATATACAAGGCTTTCAACACACTTATATGTATGATCAATACAAATCACTGAATTCACTTATTCCATTATGCACTCTTCACTTGTTGTAAAATCGTATGAGTAGAACTAACCGGATGAATCATTCCTGAACATAATTTTTTTCCGAGTATTGTTAATGAATTGTATAGGCAAAGTTTATAATTAATGGGTATAGTTTCCACTTTCGAAAATAGTAAACTTCTTCCAAGTTAATCCCGTAATTGAGTATGAGAGCACCTGCATTTCAAAATAATATTTTCTCGTACCACAATTATCAACACTATTTTGATCCCCATATATGGCTAGGTTATTGCCATCTAACGCCTCGACAACTAACGACCATGCTTCACATTCACATGCAGGTAATCTTATCAACCCATAACTCTTATCACTATAGTCAAAAGTTGCAATTTCATAAACCCCATAACCTTCATAAATCTTCCAATGAAAAATCCTGCCAACGAAATGTGCATTGCATGATGTCGGGTGTTTGTATGGAAATTGATATAGTGAAATCCAAGTGTTTGAATCCCTAGAGTACAAATTCACTACACTTTGAAAAGCACCATACGACCAAAATCGTGTGAATCTCATTATTAAATAATCATTCGTAGCACTATCATAACCCAAACAAAAAAATAACGATGCATTTTTAAATCCCGAGGAAAATTTTATATTCGGAGTAGGTATTATTAAGGATTGTTTTGAAATTCGATTAACCAACGAGTAAATATCATGTACATCACAAAATAAAACTAACCCATTAATGTAGCTTCCAAGTACTTCGTAATCTTCATCAGGTACAATCTCTGACCGTCGATGCTTTTCAACACCATTAACAACGTGGGATACGTATCATACTAGAGGATATGCAACCCATTTTTTATAAATCAACGAAAACACATTCTCGGATTTAATGTTACTTAAATGATTTTCAACAAACGACCATGTTTCACATTCATATGCTTATCTATAGGTTATTGTTATCTAACTCCTCGACAACTAACGACAATGCTTCACATTCATATGCAGGTAATTTTATCAACCCATAACTCTTATCACTATAGTCGAAAGTTGCAATTGCATAAACCTCATAACCTTAGTAAATCTTCCAATGAAAAATCCCGCCAACGAAATGTGCATTGCATGATGGCAGGTGTTTGTATGGAAATGGATGTAGTGAAATTCAAGTGTTTGAATTCCTAGAGTACAAATTCACTACAATTTGAAAAGCACCATACGACCAAAATCGTGTGAAATTTTATATTCGGAGTAGGTATTACTGATGTTTATTCTAGCAAACTTAGTCCCGAAGTTAATGGAATCAGTAAGTATTTTCTTCAGATGCACATATTAACTGTTCACAATGATGGGAGTACCTGGTCAAGCCTCACAATATTCAAGGAGGAAGGATTACCGTTTTATATGTTCAGTATCTACCCGATTTGCTTTTTGAATTGCTTGAAGACGAATATCATTTTTAAGGAGGACCCAAGTGAATTTTTTTGCTCTTATGACATCCCAAAAAGAGAATTTCACGACTTGAATTGGTTGGATGAAACCCCTGATGTCGACCATACGTACAATATTCTGCCTAGTCTAGTTTCTCCATTCCCAAAAATAGATAGTAATATGTACTAGTATTATATTTTGTAACATACTTTTTGGTACCTATACCATCAAATGGTTGCTATTATCTATAGTTTTGTAATCCACATGTAAATCAAATATATAAACCGATCCATGTTGTTATCTTATGTATAGACCTTAATGCAACTACTAATGCATAATGCACTGTCAACTGCATACCAATTCATCATATGCTTATCTTGCTGCATTATTTTAATTACACTTGTATCTAATGTTGTCATAATGCTGCATACCAATTCATCATAATGCACTGTCAACTGCATACCAATTCATCATACGTCACATGTGCAGAAACGACTACATGGACATGCACACCACAACATATGTAATATTCATCGCACACTACATGTATGCAATTATGTTGTCATATAAGCTTTCTCTCCTCTTTTTGGTTCCCATTCGCAAAAACAAAAAAAAATAATAAAAAACAAACATGTATTGCAAATTAATGTTACAGATGAAACCCACATCCCTGTTATAAAATTATACTGACATTAAAGGAAGATCAATATATGCCGCATCTTCATTGTTATCAAGTAGCTGCTTCAATATATGCCGCATCTTCGTTTACTTTCTTTAACAACCCATGAATAATATTTCTTTCTCTTTCGTACAGAGGTTGATCAATCCATTGAAAAAATCGACAATAGCCATCTCTCTGCAATCTTATCAAACTTAAAAAATATTTGTATATACGTAACACAAAATCTTATTGAACTATAAGAATAATTTTCGTCATACCGGGTAAGTGTCGCATCGAAGAATATTCTTCGTATATTCAGTAGCTGCAGGCCTCTCATTATATCTTTACGATATGGAGTCAAATAAGCGTGATGCAATGTCCACCTTCACTCTACTATGCATAAAAAAAATCATACATTCAGATTATGTAGTTAGCGTTTCATACAGGTTATGGAATGCAACAAGTTAGCAGCAATGAACCTTCACTCTACTATGTCCACCTATCCTACTAATTAAAGGCTACGAGCATGTTCATTTGGCAGCAAATCATCCGCATATTAGATACTTATTTTCATTCACATGTCCTACGAATTACCAGCAACAGATATTAAAAAGGGTTTTTGCATCTTAACACAATCCAACATTAAAAGTAGTATTGACATTTGATATGATCTCTAATCCTAGGAACTCGTTAGAAAACAATAAATCTATGAAACGATGCCATCTAATATTAATCTCTCATCTTTCAGCATAAGCATCCTAGTGTACCATGAACTCAAGTGACCAAAACACCCTACCCACCCACCAAACATGTCAAATTAAGTAAATATATGCAAAATGCAAAGCATGAATTGAGAATTTTGAAGGTATAAAATTGATCACAGATACCAAAATAAAACCAGTTAATCGAAACATCCAAATCGCAAACAAGTACATACTGAAAGCCTATTAGATAAATAGTCAAAAAAAAAAAAGTTATATCCTTAATTCAGTAATTACATCAAACACGTTATGTGCGTTCTCAAATTGCAACAATCAATTGCTTTTTATAGAAAAAACCCCTAAAAAATGGTAAAGAAAAAAATGTTAACAACAAAAAATCAATAAAAGGAACATATTAAGCATCGGAAAACAAGATTATAGCTTGAAACAAAATAAACCCCCAATTTTTCTTCCATGCAGTTCGAAATACAAACAAATCAATAAACATAATAAAATATATCTAAACGTTCTTACCATAAAATAGTTAATGAACTAATTAATTTCATAACAAAATTGTCTGTTAAGTTCATAGAGCATGATAGACATTCAATGAGAAACCGATGAAGTTGTTCTAAACTTTAAGAGTTTTAACCAAAAAAAAGAAAGAAAAAATCTACTGACCTCGAATACGACTATAGTCGCCGGAAAAACTGGCATTATGCATCACGATTTCAGAAAAAATCAATATAGAATCGTTATAATAAGCACATACCTTTGGTGCAGATTGTAGATATTTGGAGCGATGTAGTCGGTGGAAAATCCTACCAGCAATATGCAGCGTGGAAAAAGAGAGAAGATGGAATTTGGGATTTGATATTTTCAATAATGGAAAATGTCTGAAATATGGTATGTTTGTATAAAATTTCAGCGTGATTATCGATGATTGATTAAAAAATTTTAAACTAGCACACGATTTGTAGGTGAGTAATAAATGGATGTCATTAATTACATAAGGAGGTTAAAAACGTAATATTGCATATGAAATTGATCTTTTCTGTAACTACATACAAAAATGTTTTTTTTTGTTAAAACACTAGGTGAAATGACTTATACTGCTATTCCCCCTTAAATATACTTGATGTTTTATTGTAGTTTTAAGAGCAGAATTTAAATACGGAGTAACACATTTAAAAATAAATAAAAACAAAGTGATGGCGGGGAGAGATAGGTTTATCCGTCGGGTTCGCGAGGCGGGACAGGTTTCAACGAATTTTGAGGCGGGACGGATAACGTGTCTAAAAAGTTGACGGGGCAGGTCGACTTGAAACGGACCATACCCGTCCCGTTGCCAACCTTAGACGAATCTGACCTCTCTCCACTTTTTTAGAAATCGTCAAAGGTCTAATGGGACAAAAAATTGCAACATTTTTATGCCGTCCAGTGCCTTGACAATTGAGATAGGGTTGGTCTACTATGGACTCGAGTGCATGTTGTGCACCCTAGTCCATGTTGCACTTTTCAGTTACTGACTTACACTTTTTGGTAAATGGTGTTACACTTTTCAATTATTAAACTGTATAAGTAATAATTGAAAAATGCAACACCATTTACCAAATAGTGTAAGTCAGTAAACTGAAAAGTGCACATGAACTAGGGTGCACAGCATGAACTCGAGTGCATACTAGACTTTACCATTGATGCCTGTAAATGATTTGATCGATTTTTCTGGAAATGTTATAAATTACGGAGTATTATGTTTTTTTTATGTTGTGTCAAAATTTTAGAATATTTTGAGTCTTCTTTTAAGCATATCACGTGTTTACTACATTTGTCCATAATTTACTGATATACAATTTCAATATTCAAAATTTGAAATATAAGTATAATATACGAGTACTTATTAAGTATATTATGTACAATTAAAATATTACATTATTTCTTCATGTATTCTATGAGGTACCCACTATAAAACCTCTATAATAATTTTTAATGTTAGATGGACACACATATTAGAAAAATGTAATAATGAGTGAAATTTTAAAGGGTAAATTTATAAAATTTTATGTATAAATGAGTTTATTTTTATTTATGTGTAGAGAACCAGCAGTGACACTTATGTAAATTAAAAATATTGTTAAATTTAAGTTTATCAATAATATTTTTATTTATTAAGTTTATTGTAAAATGTACTTAAAAATAGTGAAAGTTATTGTAAAAATATTGCTCATATATGTTTAGTTTCATGACATATTCTATAGAATGAAAGAGAGACAAAGTGTACTATATTCCAAGACCATAAAAGCTGTTTTCGATAAAATCAGTCGTAAAAATGACTGCACTGCTAAATAACAAAGTACTGTAACAACAGAAAAGTATATTTTCATGATGTTTTTTACTAAATTTAGATTTGGAAAATACACTGCTGAATAGCAAAGTACTGTAACAACAGAAAAGTATATTTTCATGATGTTTTTGACTAAATTTGAAAATACACTGCTGAATAACAAAGTACTGTAACAACAGAAAAGTATATTTTCATGATGTTTTTTACTAAATTTAGATTTGGAAAATACGATCTCATTGCACGTCACATTTTTTAAATTGTAGAGCAGGATTTTTCCAGTTCTAAATTCTAATGCTGCTGGTGGGAAAGATGTTAATCTACTTACTATCCTCGCACAAGTCGTAACACTAATAAATAATTTAAGTAGGAGACACAGCCCTAATCGAAAAACCACCAAACCAGTCAAATCGACAGTTTTTAACCGCCAGTTACGATTCAAAAACCGAACCGTAACCGTCGGTTTGGACGGTTTTTTATTTTTAATACACAATTCTTCTATTTCCTATATACTATAAATTTAAGTTATATAATTTTTATTAAATTCTAGTAATGTATTTTTTAAAATAGGAGTTAAAACAAATAAAAAAACGAACAAAAACGGAGAAAGAAAAAAAACCAACGAACCAGCGATTCAATTACAGTTGTCGATTTCTCCAAACCGAAACCGACGATTTTAAATTGTTGCACATGCTTAGGGAATATCATTAATTATGACCTAAATTCAATTGTGAAGATTTCTGAGATTTTCGTCATTTGGGTACAATGAATATTTTCTCAAAAATTATTATTTAATTCATTTGTAAAAAAAAAATCAGATTATTTTGACGAAAGTTTTTAAAATATTACTCCGTACTACTAATTACTTTTAAATTGAAGATGGACATTCACAAGAAACTCAAATAGTGCAGCTGATTGGTAAAGAACAGAGTGAAGCAACATAATTACATTTAAAATGAAGAGACGGTGAAGAATTCTAATTAGGGTGAATTTAAAAAGAAAAGGAAAATGAGGCCAAAGGAAGTTTTTATATATACAGCCCATTTGTCAACTTTCAGCCTAAACCTGTTACATTCAGCATCACTAATCAAAACACTAAATACTGAGAATAAAGTACTTCTAGAAATAAAACTCAAAATAATTCAGAAGAAATACAAATAAGTTAATAAAATTGACAAAAAATAGATAGGTATAATCAATAAATCGAAATGAATCTGGCAAAACATAACAAACTTTGAGAAGACATCGAGAATTAAAAGAGAAGAAATGGGAATGTTGCTTCAGCAAAGTACCTAAATTCGGATTTCATCAAAATCATCAGAATTAGCATGGTTTACTTTAAAATAGTACATCATAAGAAACATTCTCCCAGAATTATAAAAAAAATAATGTTGGGTGGCCCAGAACAATAAAAGAAAAGAGTTCAGGGTTATCTTAACACTTTGATGAATTGAATATATTATTATTATTTGCCCCCAGAACAGAACAGGGCCTCAGGAATCGAAATCCATTGCAGCCGAAAGAAGGGGCAATTCAATTACAAAAAAAAAAAAAAAACCTAAATTCCCTGCAAATCAAAGCAGATAATTGTAAAAGAAATTGGATAACTAATCTGAGTGATTGATCAGTACAAATACAAATAATTTCTAAGAAATTGGAGAAATTAGAAGCTCAGACATTTGTAATTGAACAAGTTATTTTCCGTGACCTAACACAAAGAAGGCCTCAAAGAGCTGGGATTATAATATTGTCATCACCGCAATAACATTTCTCCATCCTTTAATAATTAAATTGAATTTAAATATAAAAAAGAAAAGAAAAGATTGAAGCTCAGAGAGATTATAGAAAAAGGTTATTTTCCCTGACCTAACACAAAGAAGGTCTCATAATGAGCTGGGATTATAATCTTATCATCACCGCAACAAACTTCTTCAATTACATACAATCGGTTAATGAACAATAAATCATACCTAATCGATTTGATTCGCGATACAATGCATCGGGGCTAGAGAAGATGGCGGCGAAGGGGAAGGGGGAGGAGAATGAGGATTTACAGGCGCTGCAGAGGAGGTTTATATAATGAAGAGAAGAGATACAGCTCTAGGGTTTAAATAGAAAAAGGACGATTTTTAGAGTAAAACACGCCTAAAATATATTATAGAGTTAATCGAAAAAATAAATTTAGATAAAAAAAATAAATTTAGATAAACAAGCCCTATCCCCTCCAAGTGGCCGCCGCCGCCCCTGCGTCGCACGCTCCAAGCGGTCGCACCCCTCCCGTTCGCAGCGGACGCCGCCGCCCCCGTTCGCAGCGGACGCCGCCCTTCCCCGTCGCACACGCACCACCTCCCTCTGTCGCACACGACTCCGCCCCTCCACAGCCACTCAACGCACGCCGTCGGCCATAACAGTATGTTTTTTGTAATTTTTTTTAAGTTTTCTATAATTTTTGTAATTTAAAACACAAATCTATAGAAATCTACTGTAATTTTTGTAATTTTGATGTGTTTGATTGAAGATTGATAATTAGGGTTTAGAGTAAAAAGTACCAATTTTTTGGCAATTTCTTTGGAATTTGAGATGTTCGATTCTTTTTTTCGGACAAATGATGGTTGTTGGGAATTTTTTTCCGAACATCTTAATTTTTTTACATAATTTTTTTCGAACAAATGAGGGTTGTTGGGAGTTTTTTTTCGAACATCTTAATTTGGTTACAGGTTTTTTTTCGAACAACTCATTTTTTTCGAACATTATTGATTTGTTCGAGAAAAAATGTTGAACAACTCTTTTTTTTCGGACAATGTTGATTTGTCCCAAAAAAAAAAACTCGAACATCGTTTTTTTTTTTTCCTTCTAATTTTGTGTTTGTTAAGAATTTTTTTTGAAGATTATGGGTGGGAATGGTGATATTTGTAAAATGAAATGGGTGGGTGTACTCATCTTCGTATTTTTTAATTTTTTTACAGAAAGGGTATAAAGGACATTTTACATGTCCTCTTAGATTAAAAATTTGTCTGGTGGGTGTACTCAATAGATTAGTGTGTGTGTATAACCTCGCCCATTATTAAATTGATAAGCAGCCTTGTCTTCGGCCCATTTCATAAACAAAAGAGCAACACATTTTATTAGGGTCTGTCTATTTGCACCTCCCTCTTGGTTAACTACAATCCCCATTCATTTTGTTACTCCTTAATTTGAAAACTCTAGAATACCCTTTAAATAAAATTATAATATTAAATACACCTCCACTATAAAATACACTTCCTCATTCAACCTTTAAACCCTCATTCAACCTTTAAACCCTAACCCTAGTAATCACCGTCGTTATCACAACCTCCGGTGTCGCCACCAAATAAAAAGAAAAAAATTAGAAATTCTAAAAAAATCTTTAAAAAATCTCAATTTTTTTTTTTTTTTTTATAGATTTTCACAAATTAGTGTTAATCATATACACTTTTTGTCGACAAATTGTTGTATATGATCGACCTAAAATTGTCGAAAATAAAAACAAAAAAATCAACGCAACGCAGAAGAAAGAGTGAAAAAAATTAGGACAAGAAAATAAAAAAAATACATGTTGGGCGCGACCGGCGACTTGGGAGGAGGTGTGTCGGGGCAGCTGGCTTGGAAGGGGTGGGGGGAAGCGCATCAATCGGGGAAGTATAGTTAACCAAGTCGGAGGTGCAAATAGACGGACCTTTTAATTAAGTTGCATGCCAAATTTTGATGGCAACATTTCGTGAAGGAAATGCAAACATATTTTGAAGATGGACCCTTTTGCAAATGGAAGGCCGACCCATTAATGAAAAGAGGGATTACTCATTACAGAAGTGGCACAAAAATTTCAATCGAGTATTTTATTTTATTGTTAACTTTGTTTGTGTGAAGGATTCAACACAAGTTTTGAAGTTATACTTTTCTTTTAAAAAAAAAATATGTTAATTTATTTTTTATGAATTTATCTTTAATTGTTAATGTAGTTATTGACTAGATTTGTTGTGTTTGGGTGTTTGGATTTAAGATGGAATTAGATGTTTAACTTGATTTAGATTGTTTAATTCAATCTATTGGGCGGTGTATTGATTAGATTATTGAGTATTTGTTTGATCAAATGCATGATTTCAATTATTAATTCGTATGTTGATGCATGATTATTGCAACGAGAGTTGGTATTCATGTTTGATCATATGCGTGAGAATTGTGATGGTGTGATTTGAGTTTATATTGACTTATCACAATGAGAGTTGGGTAAATTCATTAGAAACTCCACTAATTTACATTATAAATTATTTGAATGAGAATTTAATTAGTTAATTAGTGAAGAGATTATAAGAGCCCGAACTTTAGTATACACGTGGAAAAACATGATTAGGGATTACATTAGCTTAGATACAACTCAATTGTTATGTGATCACCCGAGTAGAAACGAGTATATTCATCCTCCTGATCTTTAGGTGCTTTATTAGAAATATTATATGTGATTGCTCTTATTGTACGTCAACCAAAGAATTAGACGTCCAAGTTAGGCTTTAATCGATTTTCACGCAAAAAAGAACACCCGAACACTCTCATTCACATTTGATCTTTGATTACCATTTCACTTGCTCTTCTTAGTTACTCCATTATTTATCTTGTTGAATTTACATTGCATTTTAATTGCACAAACCATGTTTCATTACTATAATTATGTGACGTCGCATAACACTAATGCTATCCTAGCTAACTAGTCCTGTCATTCAATAATTAATCTTGCACTTACCAATAACTACGAGGACCTTCTTAAACCTGAGAGGCGAGGATTGAGAAAATACGTGTTAATAAAATTAAAATCAATAAAAAAAATAACTTAAACTTAATTGACGTTGTAATTTTACGTAAGCGGTGGCACTACAAAATTTGGTTCAAATGGTGAGGGAATATGACGAGTGTGTATACCCTTGACATTTAATGAGGGAATTGACCAGTGGCACACATTACGAATTTACGAGTAATTTGGTGAGAGGGAGCCCTCCACTCATGAAATAACGAGAGCATTTAGTGTTACTCGTCAATTTAAGAGCGCATTGACAGGAGTACCAAAATCCCTCACAAATTTGTGAGGGAAATTAATACCCCTCGCGAAATGGCAAGTAGGGTGGCGAGGGATTGATGATATATATATATATATATTAGGGGATTTTTTTTTTATTCTAATAAAAGTCGACTCCCATGCTATTACTTCAGTTTTTTTTTTTTTTTTAAAGAATTGATTCTGTTTATATTAATTAAGAATTGCATGGGCACTTATTATTTAAATGTTAAAGAAAATTATATATGTATGTTTAATTAGATTAAATATATATATATATATATATATATATATATATTATTTAATACAATTTAATTGTTAAATTAGTTTTATATATTTTATGTGCTATATTAATTGTTAAAATTTTAAATTAATTATAGAATGGAATTATAAATAATTTTATTTAATTATGTTATAATAAATATTATTTAAATTATGATTTTGTTTTTAGAATTGATATACTTAAGTTAGATTGTATATATATATATATTTTTTTAATTGTTAGATTAATTTTATATATTTCACGTGTTATATATATTAATTGTTGAAGTTATAAATTAATTATAGGATAAAATTATAAATAATTATATTTAATTAATTATGTTATGATAAATATTGTCGAAATTATAATTTTATTGTTATATAATTTAATTTATTGTTAGGATGAAATTATAATTTTATTTTTAAAATTGATATAATTATATTATATATAATTGTGCTATATAGATGATGATTGAATTTGAGTGGATGGGGGTGGTGTTTGTGTTGTGAAATGTGTGTTTCAACTTGCATATATATTAATGGTATAATTTGCATTTAAAATATAACAAGAGCCTCTAGCCCAAAGAATGGTGTCGATCGAACATCATATCATTCCTAATTGATATGATTAAATGTATTTATAATTGTATATAATAAATTTTTGAGAAAAGAATGGTTGTATCATTATATCATTTCTTATTGTTGGTATCATGGATAACTAATAAAAAACTATAAATTGATTATAATCTCATGATCGACATTTTAAATTAAAATATAAGTATTGCTTAAATTATCTTAAACTATTAGTATTAATTAACATTATTGTTATTAGTTTTTTGAACTGTTATTATTAACGGTTGAAATTATATTAATTGATTTGATCGAACTTCGAAGTAAATGATATTATTGTATAATAATAATAAATAAAAAAAGATAGTTCGACAAGAGCATAAATATTCATCTCTTAACGAATGAGAATAACTTGAATAAGTACAATCGAGGAGAATTCAAAGAAATACGCAATAAAAAAACATTTGAACAAATGTATTATACATTCAAATGTAGATGCGCGACAAATCAGACCCCTCCCGCCACTTTTTTTGAAATCGTCAAATGGCCTACTAATTATGACACAAAAAAAATTACTACAATTCTTAAACGACATGGCAATTGAAAATTTGAGATATACAAATCTATAATTATAATTTGATTTTTTTGAAAATCGATATGTCGTGTCAAAAGTTTAGAATATTTTTAGTCTTCTTTGAAAAGTTTAGTATATCTCGTGTCAACATATTTATTTAAAATAAATATTTATTAAGTACATTGTGTACAATTATAAAAAAAGTGTGTACACAAATTACATACATGTATCGTTTTTTTTCTTTAATTTTAACTATGTTACACTTTTTTATTCGGTAAAAAGTCAAGTGACACTTAATAAACAATAGAGAGGTAATATATTAAGGACATGTTTGATAGCAAAGATGGATTATTTAAGATTAGGATGATAACTAAATTTTAAAGCATAATCTATCCTTAATCTAAGTTATCAAACAATTCATAAAAATGATATACAATTAATTTAGGTTTAATCTAAGCTATCAAACATGGCCTAAGTAAATTATGTACAATTAAAATATTGTACTCCCTCCCTAAGGGGTATTATTTATTCTTCATGTATTACCCCCACTATAAAACCTTAAGATGCAAGTACTAAAATTATTTAATTACATCAAAAGCATTCACAAGATGATGCATTGGAGGCGAGATTATCTTTATTCGACACAATTGTGGTTAGTAGTAGTATTATTAGTATTTCGTCTATTTAATCATGTTGTGTATCATAGTAGTATGTATGTTATATGTTAATTAGTTTCATTACATAATTCTATAAAATGAAACAGAGAAACAAAGTGCACTTATTCCAGGATCGACCACGAGAGCTGTTTTCGATAAAATCAGAGTCAAAAGTACAACAAAATTGTGTGAAAAGGTCAAGTACACAGGAGTTGGGACAATGTATTCATATTTAGGATCTCATTGCATGTCCATCATTTTAACATTTTTCAAGTTGTAGAGCATTGTAGGATTTTTCCGGCCAGTTCTTGG
Organism: Galeopsis tetrahit; assembly: GCA_963675135.1. NCBI lineage: Eukaryota > Viridiplantae > Streptophyta > Magnoliopsida > Lamiales > Lamiaceae > Galeopsis > Galeopsis tetrahit. Next base: position 71,290,605 of record OY776132.1, read on the forward strand.
AATGCTGGTGGGGAAGTTTCCAAAGATTTTCCATATATAAAAGCTGTTTTCAAGAATATCTCAGTGTCATAAAATGACTGCACTGCTTAATAACAAAGTACAACAAAAGTTATATATTTGCATGATGGTTTTTACTAAATTTAGATTTGGACAATAAGATCTCATTTTAACATTTTTCAAGTTGTAGAACATGCATGGTGGGATTTTTCCAGTTGTACTGCTGCCGGTGGGGGAATCCAGTGGCGGACCCAGGATTCTGAATCTGGGGTACGATAAATGTGTAAATGAATCAAATATTTACGATACAAATAAATATATGTATGAATATTTTAAGATATATGCAAATAAATGTGTGAATTGTAAGTATCCCGATAAAAAATAAGGTTTAGATGGCTAAATGACATACTTGTAATTTTCATTAGAATTTTTTTTTAATATGAAATATAAGGGTTTAAATGGTTTAATGACAAAATATGAAAAATAAGATATACTTCGTATACACGTCTATTTTTTACAAATGATGAATTTAAAATAAGACGGAAGGAGTATAAAATAAGCTCAAAGACATTTAAATGAACTTAGAAGATAAATGTATTGAACTTTTCATCATCTTTTACCTATTCATTATTATAAAATTATTTTTATATATATATTAAAAAAAAGGATTTTTTTTGGGATTTGGGGTACAAATGTACCCCATGTCCCAAGCTAGATCCGCCAATGGGGGGAATCTATTGTATTAATTACTCAATTGTGAAGTTTTCTAAAAAAATTATTATTTAATTCATTTTTGTCAAAAAAATCAGATTATTTTGACAAAAGTTTTTGAAAAATTAATTACTACTTTTAAATTGAAGCTTGACATTCTAAAGTAAGCGTAGGGTACTCGGGCTGGATCCTACTGACGGCTTTGCTTTTAAATTTCTCCCAAAAGCTTCATACCAATAGGGATACTATTTCACCCGTTTATAGCCATAAATCATTTTTGTGCCTTTTCGACGTGGAACATTTGTTTGACCCTCTCAATAATCTTCCCTTTCAAACAATGGACCACGTACCTCCCCTCAAACGATCCTGCTCTAACTAGAACACTTAGCTAGACCCTCTCAACAGTTAGAATATTATAAATATGGCCTTGCCACCGGAAGATGCCTCGGATAAATTAATTTGGAATCCTTTTGGGAAGGGTATACGTAACTACATTGTCAAAACAGCGTATCGACACGCATGCTCTCTTTCGGAAGATCACGTACGACCTTAGAGTGGATGGAGAATTGTGAAAAATAACAACAAGTTAAGCCAACAAATGAAAGAGTTTTAGTTACCAAATTCGTTTTGTCAATGCAATAACGAAAGATAATATTAATCCTTCCTAACTTCGAAAAAAAATAAAAATTGCCGGGACCAACACCATTGCTCTCCTCCAAAATTGGTGGGACCAATTAATCCACACAACATTACTCCCCACAAAAAGAAGGATCTGAAGAAAGAAAAAAAAAAAAAAAAAAAAACTGCTGAGAGTATGAGACAAACTATATATGAAAAGCAATTAAAAAAATAGAGCACTCACATGGGTGGACCATAACTACAACGATAAATATTTGAAGATTGAGGGTTTTTTTCTACACAGATAAAACATCTTTCTTTTTAACATTCACCAAAATATGTCGTCCTCGAAGATAACGACACGTGGATATGAGATGAATTAGATCCGCCTTGTTATGAATAATGGTTTGGTGAAGGAGATTAATACACCCTTAAGCCCAAAGAGGGAAATAAGTGTAATTGGGCCTTTGGCCCATATCCGTGGTTTAATTATTCTTGGGCTAAGTATTTTCAGCCCATGAGGGAAATCCCTAGGATCCAGCCTTGATAGAGGAGGCTCGAAAGAGGGCAATCAGAAGAGTGGGAGAAGTCCACCAGAAGACCGAGTCTTAAGGGGTAGTTGAGAAAGAGGAGGGAGAAGGATTCTCCCACTCTTCCACAAAAAGGGATCAGGTATAAAAAGAGGCTTGTTTTATTTATTGACTACGTTTTTTACATTCAGAATACATATTATTAACATTCTTCATAAGAAATATACGGAATACACACTGAAAATACAGAAAACTCCTCTTTGATTCTCCTGAGAAAGATTCTGACTCGAGCGTCTGAATCCCCTCCGGCATGTTTTTGCAGGTCTTTGAGGAGCTTGAAGGAGGATTATTCATGGATAATCTTGCGTGAAAGTGACGATCAAAGCCCACAACCGCAGTAATCCAGATAGAGAGATTCGATATCCCTACTCGTTATTTTCTGACGCAACAACTGGCGTCTGTGGGAATCCGGGCTAGGACGTGAGGATTCCTGGAATTTTGAGATTCTCGTGATGCACACGAGATTTATTCCCAAAGAATCTTCATGAAATTGTGGGAATTAATTCTATCTACATCGATACTGCAAATGCCCCCAAAATTCCAGAATATTTTGATCTTTTCTTAAAGTTGTTGGGGACTTGAAAGTGATTGGTTATTGAAGCGGAAGAAGTACTTTAAGAAGTAGAGAACGGCAAAGAGCGTAATCTCGCGGGGAACTGAAATCACAAAACCAAACTCTAAATCTACGTTCATTAGTGGTATGTGCCACCGTCCCTCTCCGACGCGGGGTACCACGGCACCTATCGCGTGCCATGTTTCGCTTAGACTCGTAGACACCACATTGCTATTCGTCGAGGCCTAGATCTGCTAAAAATCCCTAATCCACGCTCTGTCGTACTAATCTCAATGTCGATTCTCTGAAGCAAAGGCCGCCACCGTGTTGTACAACCAGCGCGTCTGATCCACAACCAAGCTCTGCCTTTAGGGCTCACTGGAGCCTGAATCCGGCGCCGCCTTGTGCACAATCGCTCTGTTGTCTGGAATGTCTGGATGACCGACTCCGACCTGAGGGCTATCTCCTTTGCTATGGTGTATTTGAGCTTGTCTGAAAAACTCCATCGATGGAATTGGAGATGAACTATTACTTGGAAAGGTCTACGGGCAGTCCTTTGCCCAGGTTTTACAGGTTCTTTCAAAAAAAAATATATATATATGTATATGCTACAAATAATATTACATGGCGGACATGAATGTGTACTACTCACGTTTGTGTGGATGGCAGAGTTATTTAGGAAAATAAAAAGAAATTAAGCGCAGTTCTAAAGTAAAGCATTTAGTCATAATATCATGGTTAATAAATTGATGTTGCTGTTACTAAGCTTAATAAACTTGAGAATTAATTTGTCCCTGTCGTTTTATGAATTACATGGTGAAATTCCTGTTGAAAGCATTTGGATATTTCAAATTCAATCTTTGTGCGGTTTCACGTTTACTTACTGCCCTCTATTTGATTATTTGCACATTGGTGTTACAATGATTACTGTGAAAAATGTGTGCATTATCAATGATTTTTTGTGGATTTATTGAAATGGGTATGCCTTGCTCACTCAATGACTTTGATGAATTGGATGAAATGTCATTTGAACAGAAATTGATTGTGCACATTCTAAAGAACCAGTATTCATATGATTATGCAGCTAATAGATATAGTTGAAATAATGAGTTCCTCTATTAACTATTTATCTCGCTGGTTTGTTTCATTCTATAGATCTTGGAAATCCAATGTTATGCATACAGCCAAAACCAATATCCTTACGTTGAATTAAAGAAATTGGAGTAATGTGAATGCAGTGTTCAAATCTTTATGTAATTATGTGTATTGCAAAAATGCTTATGAGATCACTTTTGAGTTCAAGAATTTAAGCAAAAGAGTGTAATAAGAAAAGATGAATTATGCCTATTAATTGTTTGAGCTAATGTCTCAAAGAGAAGCAACCATTACTTGTTGGCTGATTGATATTTTTATCTCTTATCATTGTGTGTTTGTTATTTTGCTTCACGTTAGCAACTATTCTTCTTGTTGTTGGTTGGCATTTGAATCTATTTAAAATAATGTGGGAAGCCCCAAGATCTTTTGTTCTGCATTGATCAATCATACTGATTTTATTTTGGTGACATTCATTTGATAAAATGTTACATTTTAATGAAGTACAATTACTACGGAATTATGAACGTGGGAGTTGTACACGTACACTTGAAAGGTGTTTGGTATCATGTTGATTAGACTCACTGTCTCTTTGCTGAAATTTTCTGAAAAAAATATGATTAGGAAGTTTTGATAGAGATGAACTTTGTGTTCTCTAGATGAAAAATTATGGGCAGGGAACATGGGACGTTTGGAGAAGAAAAATATTGAGCACTATGAATTTAGAAAATGAATGATTACACTAAATATGTTTATACATGTATGTATAATAAAGCTCAAACTTCTATTAGTAGTGGAATTTGATTGTCAATGGTGATTGATTTTGCTTATAATATTTATATGTACTTTGTTTGAGTTTTTCAGACGAAAATTATGTATGTGACTTTTGAATTGGGAATTAATTTTATCTCTGGTAGTTGATTTTGCCAGTCGATTCTTGATTCTTCTTGGATTTTGTCAAAATAGGTGTTAATTTATGATGAGATAAAAATTATTTGCACGACAACTTGGTCCTAAAATTGGGACACTAAAAAAAAAAAAAACGATTTGTGCTCTAAATTTGAATATGTCTAATGAATTCTGGATTCAATTATTGAAATGCGAATGATTTAATCACCCAATGGTTCACATGCTTTTTTCCGAGAAAAATGCTTATGACTCGTGCATTGGAAAAAATAGCAATGTCCGGGGGAAATGCGAAAAAAGAGGAAGATGAATTTCGCTTCACAAAAAAGGAGGGGGGAATGAATGCTCTCAACCGACGTATACTTGACAACTTAAGACAGGTATCTCTGCATTTTTATGTGAATCGAAATTGAAATATCGCTTGAAAGACATTTTTTATTGATGATCTAATGTTAAGTACTTCTGAAAAATCATTTTGTATAAGAAACATAAATCTAGCATGAGAATACACCTTTTATTGAATGAGCACTAGAATATTAACAAAGTCGGTACCAAATCTTGGTACAAATTGTTATTTAACCTTTTTGTTGTGAGAAATTTCGAGAAGGTCCAGGACCCGAGGACTGGCTGAGATAGGGAATATTCTGGTCCCCGAGGGCTGGCAGAGATAGGGAGTATTCTGGTCCTCGAGGGCTGGCAGGGATATGAACACTAATTTGTCAGGACCTAAGGGTCCGTGCTGAAAGTGCTGGAAATGTTGGAGGTTCTGGAGGGTTATTCAAGGCCCCGAGATCCAGCATCCAGACCAGGGAGTTCGAGATGGAGTATTCAAGGCCCCGAGGGCTGACGGAGACCTAAGGATCCAGGTTCGTGAGGGCTAGCTGAGATACGATGAGTACATTGGTACCACTGGTTAGTACACGTGTTTGATATAGTCTAAAATATTAGATCTTTTGTATTAATTTGATATTACCATGAGCATGTCTTTAAGATATTGACGTATATGATTCGAGGCTACTTTTTTCCGTTGAATTAAGCATAGTCCCCTTGAGCTTACATGATTGACTTATGTAGATATTTTTAGAAACGATATGGGAATCGAGAATTACTTGAAATCTTAGAAGCATGAGTAGGTAATTCATATGTCGAGTTCTGTGACTACTTAATGTGGGAGAATTGATGGTGACTATGGTTCTGGAAACGAAGGCTAACATAGCTATTTTCAAATTGTGTATGATTGACATGTTTCTATACTTTAGATATGATTTCAAATTATAGATTGAGCTTATTCAGGTCCTTGAGAAAAAAAATAAAAATGAAAAGTGCCACTTCTTACCTTTTGATCTTTAAACAATGATATGTCTTGAGTTATGTCCTTGTTTAGGACCTTGAAGCTTGCATGTACTAGAAATACTCATTCATGACGAAACGTGGAGAATTGAATATTCATTGTAATTTTCATTTGAAGAGATTATTTGAGAGAGTGTGGTCCACTTTATTTATGATTTTTAGAGTGTAAGTTGATTTGATTTGTTTGTTCGATGCCATGAAATTTTATTTCTGAAAAGATAATGAATTTTTAATATTGCATGAGATGATTCTTTTAAAGTGATGAAACATGATTTGAGCATTCTGAAGTACTTAAGGGCCAGTAGCCCTAAGTAACCGAAATGATAAGTTCGAAAACTAGAGTTGATGAAAGGATGGAGATGATTGGAGGAGACTGGAGAGAAATCATCACAGAGATGAACAAAGACCCAGGGGCTCCACTATCCCGAGAGGCCCGAGCCCTAAGGCTGAAATACTGTACCTTGGGAGGTCAGTTATACAGGGATCACCCAGAGTTCCACAAATAAGAGGTTAAGAAGTTGATCCCCTTCTGAGATTGGAGATTATAGAAATTAATCGTCTTGCCATGATAGGGGGTCCAGGTCTCAGGTTCGAAATCAAAGGAGACTTGATTTACATTATTTGATTATTTCATGTTTGAACTATATAATTGATGCTTATGACGCTTATCCGAGCACTTGAGAGCCTATGTTGGAGGCCCTTTTTGGTGTACTTTTACAGGATTGATTTGGGACTGATATACGAGTACGCCGAGAGATCTACATGTCACTCTAGAAGCTGAACCAGAACATAATGAAGGAGTTTCCCCTCAGGAGCTCCCTAAACTTGAGTTGAGTATCCAAGACCTTGAGGTATATCAGAGATAAGAGTACACATGAGAACAGTTGAGGGATGCGGAGTCCCTGAGAGATTCGATGGGTAATTTTACCCTCTCGGTAGAGGGGGTAGCCGGGTAGGGCGGTTGGCATGAGTCAGGTATGACTTGCATTTATTGTTTGTGAATTTAATAAGATATGATGTTTTGAGATATTCCTGAGATTCTTTACATAAGATAACTACTTGAAAAGATTGATGAAATGATTATTCTACATGACTGCTATATGCGAATCCTGGTATATCTGTGGGGCAATATCCCTGGAGGATTGAAAATTATATCCCTGAAAAAGGGGCATAATAAACCTAAAGGTACTCTGATTTAAGAGTGAAATACACTCTAAGACCACGAGACCAAGAAGAGTCAGAAAATTTGTGTGGGTTCTTGATGAACCCCACCCTAGAGATATTTGCGTGGGTTCTTGATGAACCCCACCCTAGAGATATTTGCGTGGGTTCTTGATGAACCCCACCCCTGAGAAATTGCGAAAGTTCCAATAAACCTCACTTTGAGAAAATGCGAAGGTTTATACAAACCTCACCCTGAGAAAATGAGTGGGTTCCGATGAACCTCACACTGAGAAAATGCGAAGGTTTATACAAACCTCACCCTGAGAAAATGAGTGGGTTCCGATGAACCTCACTCTGAGAAAATGCGAAGGTTTATACAAACCTCACCCTGAGAAAACGAGTGAGTTCCGATGAACCTCACTTTGAGAAAATGCGTAGGTTTATACAAACCTCACCCTGAAAAAATGAGTGAGTTCCGATGAACCTCACTCTGAGAAAATGCGTAGGTTTATACAAACCTCACCCTGAGAAAATGCGTAGGTTTAGACAAACCTCACCCTGAGAAAATGAGTGGGTTTCGATGAACCTAACTCTAAGAAAATGAGCATGTCCCAATGAACCTTACTCTGAGAACTAATGCAGATTCGAAATGAACTTCATCCTAAGGGGAGAATTCAAAGCTCTAAGATCGAAAATCTCCATCCACCATAGCCTCTGAGGCTAGGGGGAGTAGGAGCTATGTGGAAACTCTACAAGTATCATCAAATAAGTACAAAAACCCGAATTCTCTATTTTTGCGATAATGAAGCCCCATAGCCTATACACTACAAAAAACGCGCGGTTTACCGACGGACCTACCGACGGAATTGTGGTCGGTAGGCGTGGTTTCCGACGGAATTACCGACGGAATAATTCAGTCGGCTCTAGACTCGTCGGTACGGTTTACCGACAAAATATTTTTTTCCGTCGGTAGTCCCGACGGAATAAATCTGTCGAGTCTACCGACGGATCTCATTCCGTCGGTAGTCCGAATGACCCGTTTTGAAACCGGGTCTGATATCTGTCGGCAATTCCGTCGGTCCGTCTGTCGGTAGTACCGACGGAAATTTATTTTAGCATTTTTTTTAAGAAAAATATATCCGTCGGCTTCTGTAGGGAATTCCGTCGGTACGTACCGACGGAACTGCCGACGGATCTCGATTTTATATTTTTTAAATTCGGAATTATATTCAGTCGGTGTCCGTCGGGGGTTCCGTCGGTAGTGCCGACGGAATTATCCGTCGGCAAGTCAACCCAAAAAAAAAACTGGCGTGGATCGGACCCGACCCGACCCAGCCACGACCCGGCTCCGGCCCCGACCCGGCCCGACCCGCGATCTGTTATTAAGGCCACCATTTATTCTGGCCTTGCTAGGAATCGAACCCGGGTGTGTGGGCGCCTAGTGAGGGGCGCCTACCACTCAGACATGTGTGTTACTTGTTCGTAATTGTAATATTAATTGTATATGTACTCATTTTCGACCCATTTTTTTTTAAAAAATTCACAAAATTAATTTCTTTCATATATATCAAATAATTAAATTTGAAATCTATAATTTATATTTTTATAATTTATATATTTTAAAATACTAAAATATTCATATTTTAACTAAAATACTAATATTTTTTTAGTAAAAAATTCATTTTTTTGCTAATTATTTTTTAAAAAATTTCATAAAATTAATTTCATTCACATAAATTAAATAATTAAATTTGTAATATAATTTATATATTTTTAAATACTAAAATATTCATTTTTTTTACTAAAATATTCATTTTTTTGCTAATTATATTTTAAAAAAATTCAAAAAAATAATTTCTTTTGACAATTTTTAGTTGTAACTTAATGATAAATAAATATTTTTAAATTGTACATCTAATAAAATAATTAGCTTACATTATATAATTTATTCTTCATCTTCTTCCTCTTCATCTTCTTCCTCTTCATCTACATTTTCATTATTTGTCTCATCTTCCTCCTCTTCATCATCCTCCTCCTCCTCCTCTTCCTCTTCATTTTCATCATCTTCCTCATTTCCATTATCGTTTTCAATTTCGATCAATTGTGAATTTCCAGCCGTCAAGTCTACGTGGATATTCAAATCTCCCGTAAAGACTTCAGTTCTAGCCTCTATTTGTTCCGTTTGAAACGGAGAATCATCTTCATCACTCTTGTCCTTTGTATGGACTTCTACGATTGATCTTGCCTTTACTTTGCAAACAACGTGCCATTCAATTTTACTACGTGATCGTACTGGATACTTGTAGTAGTATACTTGAGATACTTGATCAGCAGACATCCCCAACGATCGACCCATAGTGTCAGTTAGCTGTCGGAAGTAGTGGTTTATCATGTGTACTACGTTCGGGTCCGGAACAGCAGTGGAGGATACAGAGGCCTGCGATGCACGCTGGGACGAACTGGACGACGCAGCACTCATTGAGCGGCTCATCCGGCCAAGGCCAAGGACCCGTCCTCGATCAGCCGGGGCCTCCTCCAGGTAAATCCGGTTAAGATCAGGCGGAGGGGCGGCGCTGGGCCCGGCTTCAGCAGAAGCCTGTGTCGTCTCCTCTTCAATCCTCCGGTTCACATTCAACTACATAATTACAAAAATATTAAATTAATACATAGTTCAATACATTTAATTAATTAAATATTAAAAAACACATCACAATTTAATTAAACTTACGTGAAGCTCAGTAGTGCGTCCATATGTGGACGTCTGCGAATCTCGATCAAACGGATTAAGAACGTTCAACCAATCCACGTGTGTGGGTTCACGCCCAAGATCCCGCTCCTATTTTGTACCAAATGAGCATATACAAATTATTTTATATAATATTATAATATAAATAATTGAAATAAATTTAGTGAACACTTACTAGAGCAATTGAGTGCTCATACGCGGATCGCCCCCCCCCCCCCCCGATGCCTTGACATCCCACCTCCCCCATCACTTCTACGGTTGGCTCGAGCAGTTGCACACTTCCGCACGTACTCCGGGCTACTCCAATACGTGGTCAACGTGTTCCACACGTTGACTCCATTTTCGTCCTCCCCCAACGTCTGCACCACGCCACGACTACGCCAAGTAGTCCTCCAGGTGTACATTATCTCATTATACCTAGACTGACATGAAGATTGCCAGTGCATGTGGATATCGTTGTCCGAAAAAAAACTCCCTATGCCAATAAGCATGTTTCTGCACATATTCGATCAGCATATTTATCAAATAATATATATAATAAATTGTTTATTAATATTTAATTGAATGCACTCAAATACCTGGAATTCCTCCCAGTATTCATCCTTTTTCGTCTGCGGCACCTTCAGCCAAGAGTAGGCATTCGAAGCAATCTTGCACTTAGTAATCACCTCAGTGCAAATCTTCGATATCTCATTACCAGGAAGTAAGCTGTGACATTATATATTAAGAAACAAACACATTATAAATTAAAAAGCGTACAAAAATTGATGCTATTAAATATTGTTAAACCTTAAAATTATTTAATTAATTACTTACTGTACATCTTCAATCCATATTCTCAGTCTGGTTTCTCGGGCCCGCGTGGGATGTCGACGAGCTGCCGACGACTGAGATGACGGCGACGAATGCTGTGGAACGGATGCCGACGACGTCAACGTAGCAGGCTCAACAGGCCTAAGTGAAGTTCTCCTACGTCGAGATCCTGAGGCCCCACTAGCATCTTGACTCATCTATTTTAATAAATAAAATTTAAAAGTATAATAAATTAATCAATAATTAATATAGTAATGAAATCAATAATTTTCTATTTTAATTAATAACATTTTAGTAATTTAAGTCAATAATTTCCTAATTTAATCAATAACAAAATCATGTTACTCATGAAATCAATAATTTACCAAACTAATTAATAATGACTTAATTTAAACAATAACAATAATTACTATATTAATCAAACCGTACAACACCCCTACTTATAAGAATAATTACTAATTTAATCAACAATAATAACCTAGTTTAATTATAAGAACGAACTAACAAGAAAACTACACTATATATTTGAACTAACATACATTAATTAATTACAATTAATCAATAAAAAATATATAATCCACGTACTAACATATATTTGAATTAATTATACATATATATTCATCAACTACGTACATGAAATTTTATAATAATTAACATGCAATTTATAATAATAACAGTTTTATAATAATTAACATGCAATTTATAATAATAACAGTTTTATAATAATTAACATGCAATAACTAATACAATAACTTAATTAAAATTAATTAAGAATTTATAAAACGTACCGTTTAAATTGAAGAAAATTGGAGTAGATAATCTTTATGCTCTTTGTCGATCAATCCACGCACCACGCACAAGAAAATCCAATCCAAGAACCGAGGAGAGAACAGGGAGACGAAGGCCAAAAAATTTTTTTCCTCAAAGAGGAACTGCCTTCGGCAGTTCTTATAAAAAAAAAAATTTAAGGCTACCGACGGATATTTCCGTCGGTAGCACGCGTCTTTTCATGCGTATCCGAGGCGGTGGTCAAAGCGGGTCGGCTACCGACGGAAAATTTCCGTCGGCAGCCGAATTTTGAACGTCCGACGGAAAAAATCCGTCGGGAAGCAAGGCTAAACGACACCGTTTGGCCGCGGAACTGAATTCCGTCGGAAAGTCCGTCGGACGGTCCCGACGGATCTTGGATTCCGTCGGCAGTCAGTCGATTCGAATATTCCGTCGGCGATCCGTCGGGGCGGCCGACGGAATGGATTCCGTCGGTAGCCTTCCGTCGGCAAACTTCGCGTTTTTTGTAGTGATATGTGTTAGAAAGATACTAGAGATATGCATTGAAACTTAGCTAAGGGAGGCTAAACATGCAACATACGACATGCTCATTATCTTAAACATAATACATAGCATGCTTACGAAAATAAAGCAACATATGTGTATGCATACAATAAGACAATATGCAGGTACCACAGAAGAAGGTAAAATAAAGCGAGGCAGCTAAAACCATTCAAGACTAGGGATATATGACCCTAGCCCTCCATAGAAAAACTCAGAGGTATAAAAGCAGGATCAAAGTTTCTTACGATCGGAGAGTGACCACAAGGCCGAGGGGAATTAGAGAGCCCCTCACAATTCTGAGGTTCAATGATGAGCTTGATTTGAAGCCATGAGGCCAGATTATTAAGTGAGAGCTCCACTCATGATAGGTTTTAAGGCCTGGGGGGAGTAGAGGTCGTGCTAAGTTGTTAAAACTATCAAACTCCAAACAAGTACGTACCTATATGAAAGAAAGGCATATGAAGAGAAAAGAAACAAGAGAAGTTATGGAGAAGGCTAAGAAAAGCCTCAAGTGAATGCGCTTGAAGACCTATATGAAAGAAAGGCATATGAAGAGAAAAGAAACAAGAGAAGTTATGGAGAAGGCTAAGAAAAGCCTCAAGTGAATGCGCTTGAAGACATACTTTCCAGGGTTATACAACATGCTTCCTGAAATTGAAAAATGATGGTGACCAGGGCGAGGAAACATTCCGTTTAATTCATCTTATCTTCTCTTCCTACTCTCATAAAATTATGAACACTTTTACGAGAGTAGGGGAGTAGTTGATGCGGCCAAAATATGTCGTCCTCGGAGATAACGACACGTGGATATGAGATGAATTAAATCCGTCTTGTCATGAATAATGGTTTGGTGAAGGGGATTAATACACCCCTAAGCCCAAAGAGGGAAATAGGTGTAATTGGGCCTTTGGCCCATATCCGTGGTTTAATTATTCTTGGGCTAAGTATTTTCAGCCCATGAGGGAAATCCTTAGGATCCAGGCTTGATAGAGGAGGCTCGAAAGAGGGCAATCAGAAGAGTGGGAGAAGTCCACCAGAAGACCGAGTCTTAAGTGGTAGTTGAGAAAGAGGAGGGAGAAGGATTCTCCCACTCTTCCACAAAAAGGGGTCAGGTATAAAAAGAGGTTTGTTTTACTTATTGACTACGTTTTTTACATTCAGAATACATATTATTAACATTCTTGATAAGAAATATACGGAATACACACTGAAAATACAGAAAACTCCTCTTTGATTCTCCTGAGAAAGATTCTGACTTGAGCGTCGGATATTCCACGCCGGAATTCCCTCCGGCGTGTTTTTGCAGGTCTTTGAGGAGCTTGAAGGAGGATTATTCGTGGATAAGCTTACGTGAAAGTGACGATCAAAGCCCACAACCGCAGTAATCCAGATAAGGAGATTCGATATCCCTACTCGTTATTTTCTGATGCAACACACTTAAAATATTGAAAAGAAACTCTAGTATTCTTTAATACTGACCTGACACAGAGTTGGATTCAAACCATTAAAATAATTATCCGACCAAAAAAAGGATAAAAATGAACAAAAAATTACCAAAATTGGACACGAGTAAACTAAAATTGATAAATAAAAAAGATAAATGACTAAAACTATATTTTTAGGGCATGATTGGTATGATGGAATGAATTTAAGACTAAATGGAATGAACTCAAGAATGGAATGAGGTCGAAATGGAATGAGATCTGAATGACCATTCCCCATGATTTGGTATTGATTAAAAATGGAAAAATAATTTATTGATTGATTTCATATAATGTATATATTTTATCTTAAATGATTAAAATACCTTTCAATATATATTTTATAAAATATATTAAATTAATGAATATGTTATTATTTTAATAACAAAATTTACATAAATAATTGTTTATTTAAACTAGTTGTTCATTCATTAAATATCGTTGGATCATTCCAACCGAATGAAATAAATCAAATGAAATAAATCAAATAATTGCACTGCTCCCTACTAATAATATAAATTAATAAATATAAAATGATTAAAATATAGAAAAAGTATCATTTTTTTTATCACGATGTATATCCTTCTGATTTGAATTGGTCATTCACTTAACTAAAAGTAAAAATAATTAAAAATTAAGTAAATTAAATTTTAAAAAAAACACTGTTCTTCTTCTCTCCAAGTCCTAACTGTAACTGCAACTGTGCCGTCGTCTCCCACCTTTCTACCGCTGACCTTCATGCCGTCCCCCACTCCCATATTTAATTCAGATTTGAGGAATTTTTTTTTAATTAAAACCAGTTTATATCTATAGAGGACATTGATTGTTCAATTAATTTAACAAATATGAACAAGGGTGACAACTTCTTCTCTTTGCACATATATAGAGAGAAAAAACAATACATATTTTATTTTCTTAACATTGAAGTATGTTGAATAATAAACTGCATATTTAATTGTGAATTAGGGTTGGAGAAGTGGGTTAATTGTTGAAAAAGATAATTATGTAAAAATAAAATTTGAGTGATTATTTTAAAAAATAAAATATAATTCGATTCCACACAGAATGGAAGGGGGGAAAGAAAGGGGATGGAGAGGAATCATAATTCTTTATTTTTGGAAATCACCATTCCTTAAGAAATTGAAATTTCACGTAAAAAAAAAATACCAATAATGAGATTAGGAATGGACTCAATCCCAAGCCTATTACAACATACCAATCATGCCCTTAGTCAGGGGCGGACCCAGGATGAATAATTGAGGGGGGTCAACGGTAAAATTTCATACTAATGAAATTTATAATATACATTATTAAACTTATATATAATATATTAATTATCATAAAATTTTCAGAATATAACATTAAACCTACAGCCTGATAAAAGTGTTATTTGATATGGAAAGTATTATTTAATATGGTCCAACTTGGATATATGCTCTAACACTTTCAATATTGGTGATCGTAATTTTGGGTCACGTTCTAATGATTGATCCTCAATAATTTTGCATGACGACTTTCATCATTATTTATAAATGGATTTAACTTAGATGTTTGAGTATTTTTATTCTTTCTTTCAAAGAAAAATTCTATTGTCCGTAGCCTTTTCATCTACGAAATAATCAAATATAAGTTAATTAATTAAAAGACCATTAAATTCCAAATTTTAACTTTTAGTCGGTCATTAGTTATATTAATTTTTGTTTATATTTGACCTAGAAAATAAAATTTATAAATACATCAATTAATATCTAAAGAATTAATTTTAAATTAAATATTTAGAGAATTGAAGAATAATTAAAATAGTACATTAGCAAATAACAAAATAAAAATAATAATATATAAATTACAATTACAAACCTGGTGAGTGTGATGAGTATTGTATTAGTATGAATGTATGATTTACTCTAATGGGGTGCGTGATTGATTGAGAAGAAAAGGAATTAAATTAACAGATAAAAGGATTGAGCCTGGAAGAAAATGAAATAAGCAATTATTGGGCCGCTTTAAATTAGTTTATTAATTGGGGGAGGCCAACTAAAAAAAATAAAATAAAAATATCACTAAGATGTATATATACAGTACTTGATTGACAAAATCTAGGGGGGGCCATGGCCCTCCTCACCAAAAGCGTACGTCCGCCCCTGCCCTTAGTCATATGTTAAGCACATCTGTACACTGATATATGCCCGAGTATATCTTATACTCACATGTTTAATGAAATATGTTTTTACTACTAAAAAAAAATGTCACCAAAAATTACATCAACAACAGGATATTTGTGCCAAAAATCGATTATTTGACTCATAACTCATTAAACACTTAAATTAAACTAGTTCAACAACAGAAATATAAATATAGCAAACTTATTACATTAATGATCCGTGCATAATAATTCAAACCGAAATATATAAAAAGAAACAAACAACACATTAACACAAAATGGCAAGAAATTAAGTATCCTCCTCCTCCTCATAGAGCAGTTTCTGAAATAGCTCCATATGCTGTTTTAGCAACGTCACACCAAACAGTAGGCTCCCATCGTTTTCCGGACTACGCAATACATAACTTTTGCCTTCATATGGGGCTGCTCCGGGTCCGGAGTAAACGGGCTTTCCCCACCCAAAATCCGCATCGTATAGTGGCAACCGCACCCAACTAATGATCCCCAAATTGGGGCATTTAGTAGTGTGGGTGCCACGTGCAAGGGCGCAAACGTCGCCCTCACACTCCAAGTAATCGAGAGCCGACCTCAAGTAGTTGCCATTTAGTCGGGCTATCGCCTCTCGAACTTTACCCACTGCAAACCTCAACGGGCTCGAGGCGAGTTCACCACACGACGCAATTGGAGTAGCCGAGAATATAGCATTACCAAAGTAACCCAACGGAAGCGAGGGCCGCAGCCTTCTCCGCCCGTCCACGGGAATATGCAACTTGGATTCCTGATCAGCAGGCAAGTCACGTGCAATGCACACGCACCGCCACACGTGACCTGTAACCACCTCATACGTGCTATAATCATTGCAGCATTTGGCACTGAGGGCGTTCAACTGATCACGTGTTAGCTTGAATATCGAAAACGTTGTCGTTTCAGAGTTGGTATCCAGAGGAGTTTTCAACGGTGGTGGGGGTTGGTACTCGATGTGGGGGAATTGAGGGCGTGGAGGATCGCGGGCAGCAAGGACACTCCGGTCGAAAAAAGGAGGGATGCGGATGGTCTTGCCTCGAGCAAGGTCCGACCACGAGTTGATAAAATGGAGAAAGGAAATTCCATCTG
The DNA here is from genome assembly GCA_963675135.1 of Galeopsis tetrahit. NCBI lineage: Eukaryota > Viridiplantae > Streptophyta > Magnoliopsida > Lamiales > Lamiaceae > Galeopsis > Galeopsis tetrahit. Next base: position 71,307,232 of record OY776132.1, read on the forward strand.
ATAAGTGATGCTCACTTGCACCACCTAAACTAACTCCACCACATTTGAAACGAGTTAACTGCAACATTAAACTCCGTCGTTCAGAATTTAACTTATAAATTTATATATTTTTTTATAACTGTTTACAAGATCCTAACAAAATAATTAAAAAATACAACTTCACTCTTAAAATCTATGCGGATCACCACGATATCGTTGTCCCCTCCAATCGTGAAAAGAGAAATAACGTGTTCCCTTTGCCTTCATAGACGTACGTCCAGGTTTCCAACCTTTAACCGAGACAACCCACACTAAGGTGTTCTCATGTCAAAAATAAAAAATAAAATAAATAGACAAAGTTCCACCAAGTACCATATCCTAAGTATTTCGAGACTATCTCAAAAGAGCTCCACCACCAGGTAAGAGTCCCACCACCACAACAGAGTCCCATAATGGAGAAAAAACCGCACAAGGCTCAAAGGAAACATCAAGCATGATTAAAAATTAAATTATACTAGGATAACACAATAAAAGTATTTAGAAAAATAGTAAACTAAAAAAATACTCAAACAATCACCGTGGCTCCGTTAGGGATAATTTATATGTTTATCCCTAATAATATACAAATAAAAACAACATAAAAAAGGGAAAAAAACGAGACAACGACAATGGCGGCGAGAGCTTCCGGAATAAAACTAAGTAGATCTGAAGATCTGCGAAAAATTGAACAAAAGATGGAAACGGAAAAAAGTAGCTGGCAGCGACGGTAGCTGGCGGTGGAGTAGAGGAGAAGAAACTCTCTGGAGAGAGGAGCTCTCCCCTCCTGGCCCTCTAAAACCCCCCTAACTTATAAATTGACCTTGTTACTCATATGATTCTACTCCTTCAATTAATAAAATTATATACTCCCTCTTCCGTCCAATTTCATTATTCCCACTTTTCTTTTTTAGTTGTCCAATTTTATTATGCCCATTCCCTTTTTGAAAATAATACTATTCACACTACTTTATCTCCACCTTTCAACCATCACTTATTTACTCAAATTGCCACTAACTTTATTCATAAACCATCACTTTACCTATAAATGGACTCCACAACATCTCATCATACCCATCAACTTATCTACTTTATACATAAACTAATCAATATTTATTAAAACTCGTGCTCGAAGAAGTGGGCATAATAAAATTGGACGGAGGGGGAGGGAGTATATAGTATTCCCTCTGTCATCTGTTTTACTAAATTAATTAAATGGCAAAGTGTGTGCGGCCCCTTTCATCGAATTAGAACCCATTTAGGCCGGGCCGGGGCATTTTCTCTTAATTATTTTATATATACTCTAGCATGCATATTTCTTAAAAATGGTTTAGCTAGAGATAGTTTTTAATTACTAGTTGCTAATTCGATGAGACATGTACAAACAAATAAATAAATTACGTACCTGTAGTAGCAAAAGTGGGAATGTTGAAATTCCGTGAGAATAATCGACGGTGGGGATGAGGTGGAGGCCCGGCCTGGGGGCGAAATCACCACCAAAATCGTCGAGGGTGGCGTCGACGCGCGCAGTCAGCCTCGACGAACAACAGCCCCTCGGCATTGCAGTTGATCTCTAGGCGATTATCTTGCCTCCTTTTCTGCAGCCTCCCGGCGTAGGGGTAGAACTCAACGAGAGCGCGGCTGAGCGCCGCCTTCAGCACCTCCGGGTCAAAGAAGTCGGCGGTGCCGTTGGAGCGGTAGAAGTAGAGGACCTGAGCGTGGTAGGAAGCAGGCATTAACAAATCCAAATTGGAGAGCCATATATTGCCACGTGGCGTCTCTGCAATTGGTTTTACCATTGTCGACCTTTTCACATTCATCTTCATACATGCTACTGTGGAAGATCAAAGATTAATTGATTGCATTTATTTAATTATAAGATGAATGAATTCATATATAGTTTCAAAAATGAATTTTAATTAAGCAATTAATTAAGAAGTGATAGGGTACCTGTAGGTGCAAAAGTGGGAAGGTTTGCATAGGAGGGCGACCATTTGTATCTATATGCATCAGGAGCCCGATTCATGGATCTCTGGAACTGAACCATAGAAGTAGACGACGACATGTGTGTGGTGCGCTTAATTGACGAAATTATAATAATAAATCCAAATTGGAGCTAGCTAGCTAGAGCCACATTGATCTTCATGATCATTAATAATGAAGTGAGAAAGAAATTACCACAACATTGGGCTAATTTATAGCCCCTTCACCACTACTAGCTACTTTTTGTAAATAAATTGAAAATATCATAGATAACAACAATATTGAGCCTAATATCAAGAAAATGTCCTATAAACTTCACTCTTATTAAATATGGAGTATTATATTCAATGAGTCTCCTCCTTAGACTAAAAAGGCCATAACCACGAATACTGGAGAATTTATATAAATGAATTCAACTTTTTACGAGTACAATATACAGGTTTAAATTTCCACCGACGCTTATGTAAGTACCTCCATCAAGTTTTTTTTTTATTATTTATTTAATATTATTGTTATTGGTAATTCAAAACCCTTTATAAATTTTTACCCACCCTCTTTGTCCGCTACCAGCGACATTTAATATGAGTTATAATTAAAGTGGTGCGTGGTTGAAAAACAAGATTCAAAATGAGCCCACAAATTAAATTAAATTAAATGAAAGGACCATTCACTAGCATTTTCGGTCCCACACTTTAATTATTATATATAGTGGGACCAACACTGCAATTTCGAAATAAAAAAAAACGTGCAAACTGTAATTTTCTCAATATAGTGCATGCCTGGTGACCAATTTGAACATTTTCTTTTTATCGTATTTGTAAATAATTTTCTGAATTTTTATCGTATATGGTATGATAAATTTGAATTTTTTTTTAAGTTTAATAAGTTTAAATGATCAATTAAACTTAATAATTTTAAGGTAATAACAAAGTATTTTATAGTAAATTAATAAAATGAAATTAAACTTAATAATTTTAAGGTGATAATAAATCAGGTATATTTAAATGAAATAAAATTAGACTTTATAAAGTAATTTTTTTTTTTACTATTACTACAACATTTATTAATTTGCATCCCGTAAATTACATTTGTAACCTTTTAGAATAGTATAGGAAAAATATCAATTTTGGTCAACCAATTTTACCTTTTTTCATATTTGGTCACCCACACATTTAGTCACTATCAAAATTGATCACCCAATTATTATATTCTATCAAAATTGATCACCCAATTATTATATTCTATCAAAATTGATCACTCTGTTAGTCTATTCTATCAAAATTGATCACTCTGTTAGTCGATCAGATCTTATTGATTAACGGAGGAGAAAGAGTTGAAACAAACGCAGAAGCAAGAATGAAACATGTGCAAAAATTTCAATCAATATGCTGTTGGTTTACTTTTTATTTTATAGATAATGAGAATTTTTTCTCATTCATCTGATTCAATCAACTTGCTGGATAATAAAAAAAATTCAGTAAGTTTTTAATAATTATTTAACTCAATTATGAATTCATTTTTGTTGGTTTACTTTTTATTTTACAGGAAATGAGAAACTCAAGAGATAGAATGAAACTTTGTACTTGGTTTTTTTTTAACAATTGTACTCTGTTTTCCAATTCTTGGTTTCATATTGAATTTGTATAATAATTGGAGATATAAACTTATTTCAATTCATTTCCCTATTTATAATTATTGGAGCATAATTTGTGGGGAAGATTAATTGTAAAGAATTTTCTAAAATTATCCATTCAAGAAAATTTCATAAACTTATTTTTCATTCTAAATATTTTTCTATTAAGATTATTGCAGATTTCTTGAAATGTTAGTCAAACAATTGGGCATTTAAAATTAATTGATATAAATTTCTATCTCCTGAGTTTCTCATTTCCTAATTATCTATAAAATAAAAGGTAAAGTCTAGTATGCACTCGAGTGCATGTTATGTTATGCACTCGAGTGCATGTTATGTTATGCACCCTAGTCCATGTTATGTTATGCACCCTAGTCCATGTTGCACTTTTCAGTTTTACTGACTTACACTTTTTGGTAAATGGGGTTGCACTTTTCAATTATTATTAAAAATATTATTATACAATTTAATAATTGAAATCACCATTACCCAAAATAAAAAGTAAACCAGCAACATGGTTGATTGAATCACGTTCTAGAAGATGCATCACAATTCCTTCAACATGGTTGATTGAATCACGTTCTAGAAGATGCATCACAATTCCTTCTGACCTATTATAAATATAATGTAAATATTGATAATTTTTGCACATGTTTCATTCTTGCTTCTGCATTTGTTTCATTAGTTCTGGGAGATGCATGAGAATTTTTTAACCTTAGATTTTTGACTAAGAGTAATCAATTTTGATAGAATATATTTGATAGAATATAATAACTGGGTGACCAATTTTGATAGTGACTAAATGTGGGTGACCAAATATGAAAAGAGGTAAAACTGGGTGACTAAAATTTGTTAGGAAATAAACACACGCACACGATGACGAAAGAGAAAATAACACGACATTTGTTTACCCAGTTCGTCTTTCGACTACGTTTGGGGGCGATGCCAAGCCAGGTATTTCACTATGTGTTTTGGATGCGCAATAATTACAAAAAGAGAACATCTATTTATAATAGAAAACTTGTCATAATTAACCCTAAGCTTATTAGGAAACGACTTGTTCCCTACTCAAAGCCATTAGGAACAAGTTTTTCCTAATTAACCCTAAGCCTATTAGGAAAAGACTTGTTCCATACTTCAAGCCATTAGGAACAAACTTGCCATAATTAACCCTAGGCCTATTAGAAAAAACTTGCTCCCCACTCCAGGCCCGTTAGGATCAAACTTGTCCTACACTCCAAGCCCGTTAGGATCAATTCAGGCTCCACACTCCAACAATCTCCCACTTGGAGACTGAATTCTCCATGTAACCATATCTTCTTGATTCTCCTCCCGTATCCACCTGGCATCGCCAGGCCTTATCTTCAAGTTCCAACGAAGACAAAAGCTCCTTTAAAAACTCATTTTATTTTAGCACAAGTCCAATAAACTCCACCTTGATAAAATAAAAGAAAACTCCATTGCCTTCATCGACAAACATGATTCTTAAACCAAAGAACTAACATTCTCAACATAGAGAATACCTACTCCACAATAAGAGTAGAACACTTAGAATCACCCATTCTAAGAATTTCCTTCGACATTGTCTTCACCGACAAATATGATTCTTAAACCAAAGAACCAACATTCTCAACATAGAGAATACCTACTCCACCATAAGAGTAGAACACTTAGAATCACCCATTCTAAAAATTTCATTCGACATTGTCTTCACCGACAAACACGTTTCTTAAACCAAAGAACCAACATTCTCAACATAGAAAATACCTACTCCACCATAACAGTAGAACACTTAGAATCACCCATTCTAAGAATTTCTTTCGGCATTGTCTTCACCGTATCCGCCTGGCATCGACAAGTCTTATCTTCAAGTTTCAAGGCCAATTGAAGCTATGCATAGCTTCAACTTCTCTAAGGTCGCTACCTTAGTAAATAACAAGTAGTAGTTAAAGGACGAATACCTATTAGGTGCACGTCGCTCTCTAACTGGTCTCTGCATCAGATTCTCCAGTGGTGGTGGGGTCCTAGGTTCTTCAATAAGAACCTCTTCTTCATTCTAACTCTCCTTACTCCCACTCGAGTTTGAGATGTCTAACTCAACCTCTTGGGTATTGGTCTTGTCAGAATCTGATGCCTCCAATCTCTTGTACATAACCTGTTCATTGAAAACTACATCTGTGCTGCGAATAATCTTTCGGTTATTCTCAACCCAAAGTGTATAACCGAAATCATCACCACCATAACCAATGAACGTACACTTAACAAATTTAGCATCACTACAAGAGTAGAATGATACTCCAGAATCCAACACCCAGTATTCTACCGGACAACTGACACTAAAGACCAACGCGTCTCCAACATCAACTGTGGTTACGTTTGATGTCTTCTTCTTGTTCTGTCCCTTCCTGTTTTTCTTGGGTGATGAACACTGGTTCCTGTAATGACCAAACTCATCACAATTCCAGCACTGGATTGAGTCTTTATCTTTCTTGGATTGACTCTTTCCTCTAGACTCTGATCTACCACGATTGATCTTGTCAGAATCTGATGCCTCCAATCTGTTCTTGTACATAATCTGTTCATTGAAAACTACATCTCTACTGTGAATAATCTTTCGGTTATTCTCATCCCAGAGTTTATAACCGAACTCATCACCACCATAATCAATGAACGTACACTTAACAAATTTAGCATCACTACAAGAGTTGAATGATGCTACAAAATCCAACACCCACGATTCTACCGAACTACTGACACTCAAGACCAACGCGTCTCCAATATCAACTTTGGTTGCGTTTGCTGTCTTCTTCTCGTTCTGTCCCTTCCTGCTTTTCTTGGGTGCTGAACACTGGTTCATGTTGTGACCAAACTAATCACAATTCCAGCACTGGATCGAGTTTTTATCTTTCTTGGATTGACTCTTTCCTCCGGACTATATAATCTGCCACGATTCTGCCTACCCTTCGATCTGCCCCCTTCTTCCGCGTTCAGCGTTGACCCTGTAGTGGATCCAGATTCTTTCCTGCGAACCTCCTCGCTAATCATCAGATCCCTCACTTCGTCAAGCTTCAGTTTATCTTTCGCGGATGAAGCGCTAACTGCAGTTATTGTGGCAGCCCAACTGTCAGGCAAAGAAGTTAACAAAACTAAAGAAAGTACCTCGTCACTGAAGTCGATCTCGACAGAACACAACTGCCCAGTGATCCTGTTGAACTCGTTCAGGTGTTGCTGCACGGGTGTGCTCTCCGACATCCTGAGGTTGAACAACCGTCTGATCAAGTGAACTTTGTTCGCCGTTGTGGGCTTCTGATAGGCTACGTTCATGGATAGGCTACGTTCATGGACAACGATAAGCGTATTGCACTCATCGCCTTTCTGTTCCACGGATTCCACTCCTTCTGTTCCATCTTTTCGGATCTTTACCATAAAGGTAATCCTCGATCTGCATCTTCCAGAACTCGAAATTCGATCCGTCAAACTGCTTGATTGAAATCTTCTCGTCGCTCATCGTGACTGCTCCCTTTGAACCCGAGGCTCTAGATACCAGTTGTTAGGAAATAAACACACGCACACGATGACGAAAGAGAAAATAACACGACATTTGTTTACCCAGTTCGTCTTTCGACTACGTCTGCGGGCGATGCCAAGCCAGGTATTTCACTATGTGTTTTGGATGCGCAATAATTACAAAGAGAGAACATCTATTTATAATAGAAAACTTGCCATAATTAACCCTAAGCTTATTAGGAAACGACTTGTTCCCTACTCCAAGCCATTAGGAACAAGTTTTTCCTAATTAACCCTAAGCCTATTAGGAAAAGACTTGTTCCCTACTTCAAGCCATTAGGAACAAACTTGCCATAATTAACCCTATGCCTATTAGGAAAAACTTGCTCCCCACTCCAGGCCCGTTAGGATCAAACTTGTCCTACACTCCAAGTCCGTTAGGATTAATTCAGGCTCCACACTCCAACAAAATTGATATTTTCTCAATAGTATATGTTGCGTTAGAAAATGACGAGTAGTGATTATCCTTCACGCCGGATTATAACTCTCAAGTGATATCCGTATGAATAAATCCCTTCAAAGTTCCCGAATACCTGCAAAAACACGCCGGAGAGAGGATTGCGGTGTGGAATCTCTGACGCTCAAGTCAGTTGATATCCTCGGGAGAATTAAGATGAAGCTACCCGGGGGTAGCTCTCTTAGAATATAATAGGATCTCGAATGTATTTTTCTCTTAATCAGTGTAAAATATCACTCTCAAGTGTTTGTGTGCTTAATTGTGTATTCGTGTATTCACTGTATTCGATAATAAGACATAGAAAAACGTACCTTGGGGAAAAAAGTTATATTTTCCCCTTTTCTCTCGACTTAACAAAAAGTTGGGTGCAGATAATGTGGCCCGGTCGGGCGGGCGGGTCGGCCCGGTCGGGCGGATGCTTCGGCCCAACTTCCGTCCTCCGTCTTCATCCTTTCATATCTCGAGCTTCCGACCTCCGATTGACTTGATTCTTTTTTCCATTCCACTCCATTTTTTGAGACGAATCCAATGGTGCAATCCTCTCTTCAGTCCAGTGAGTGCAAATAATGATTGAACACTCGTTTTTGCGATTTTAATGTCTAATTCACATCGTATTCCTACAAAACGGGCTCAAACACCTTTCTCAATCAAATCAAGCATATTAGTGTGAAAATGCATGAAAAACCCTCAAAGTTTATCACTAAAACACATGAAATCTTATGCAATTTACAACCGAATCAACTGCCTAGCCCTGGACTCGGTCCAAGGCCCCTCATTCTCCCTCCACTTCGTCTCAGCTCCTATATTCGCAGAGTCCATTCCTCTCTCTTTCTCTTCGTCTCAACTCCTATATTCGCAGAGTCCATTCCTCCCTCTTTCTCCCTCCACTTCGTCTCATCTCCAATATTCGCAGAGTCCATTCCTCTTCCCACGCTGGGTTAGGGGGGCCAATAAAATAAAATTCGACATTCTATATTTGAATTTGGATGTATCAGTATACATAGTTAAATATCTTAAATACACAATTATGTTCGTAAGAGATTTTCTACATGTAGTCAGGGTGTCGTATGGTGTCGTAATGACTACCTAGTCACCTGTTACCTTTTTTATAATGTACGGTACGTATTAATCGTATATGTCGTATGTATCATAAATTTGTAATTTTCTATTTAATTAAATTAATTAAAATATTTTATTGTAAAATTATATTTTTCCTTATACAATAAAATAATTTATTATATTTATTAATTTAATTAAAATATGTAATGTTAAAATTACATATTTACCCTTATATTATTAATAAAATTAATAACAAAAAACAAATCAATTTATTAACAAAAAAAAATCAAATTAAACCAAAAAAGAAATCAAATTAACTAAAACCTAATACTCCCTCCATCCATGAAAAATAGTCCCATTGGGGTGGGGCACATGTTTTAAGAAAAAGGTAGATAAAGTAGATAAAGTAAGGGTATTGTAGGGTATTGTGGGGTCCATTGTGAATAAAGTGATTGTTTGTGAATAAAGTTGATGGCAATTTGAGTAATTAAGTGATGGTTGAAGGGTGATAGTTTCCATAAAGAGTATGAGACTACATTTTGTGGACAATGAATATAAGGTAAATGAGACTACATTTTGTGGACAATGAATATAAGGTAAATGAGACTACTTTTCATGGACGGAGGGAGTACATTATTCCACTGCGTTTTTTCCCTCCCCCTGCGACCCAGCACCCAGCGCATTTATAATTGTGTGAGGAAGGCGTAGTGAGCAAGAGGTCGGAGAAAAGTCCTTCTTGATTCTTGGAGTGAGCGAGCCGCGAGCAGTCGCCGGAAAGGTGAATGTACTGAGGGAGGGTAGTGAGCGAGAGGTTGGAGATCGATCTGGAACTGAGCGAGCGTCGGAGAAAAGCTACTTCTTGCTTGGGAGTGAGCGAGTCGCTATGGATTGGCTTTGATTCAATCGGACAAGGAATACCATGGCTTTGATTCAATCGGACAAGGAATACCTTCTTGCTTTCGTTTTTCAATTAAGAATAAAAAAGATTTCAATTAAGAAATAAACCTAACTTTGATGGAATTGGGGAAGAAAAACATAATTTCTAGTTTAATTAATTTATTATTTAATTATTTTTTTATTGATTTATTTAATTTTTATAATAATAATATTTGTATAAAAAATGGTAGAATAGTAATTTGACTTATATATATAAAAAAGGGTATAAAACAAATATTATCCATTAAAATATATTTTCATTTTTTAATATCTAAACTCCCACTTAATCCGTTAGTAAAAACCAGAAAACATCTCTAGCAAATCAAACCAAATCAAATCTTCTATATACCCAACAACAATTTATTTTTCCTATTTACGATTTATTTTTCCTAGGAAAATCAGAAAAGCATAAAACTTTTCCCCACAGCTCAGAACAAGTTCTTTCTTTGAGGTAACGTTGCCCCACCTTTTTTTTTTTCTCATTTTATTCTATATGTTGCTTGAATCTTCCTTTATATATATTTTATATTTGTGGTTAGCAATATATTACAACATATACGCACACCTTGAAGACAGATGGTTATAAATTATAACCATTTATTTTTTTTATTTTTTAGTTTCAAATGATGAATGAAGAAAAAAGGAGGAAATCTACATTCCCCAAGTTTCAAATAATCGTAAACCTTACTTTAGTACTCATGAGGATGTACATTCTACAATCAATATGCACGTGAAAGTGGGTTTAGTGCGCTATGATTAAGAATTCTAAGAAAAATAAAGAAACAAATGAAGTGATATGGAAAGACTTCTCATGTAACAAGGAGGGTCAAACTAATGTTGCATATCAAAAGATGTTGAAAGATAGTAAGCCGCTGGGAAAGAAATCGAGGTGAGATTAGAGTTGGTTGCAAAGCAAGAATGACAGTTGTCAAGTGACAAACAGGGCCGAATTGGACTGTTAAAACATTTGTAGAGGGCCACAATCATAGTCTTACAACTTCGAGCAAAGTAACATTTGTAGAGGGCCACAATCATAGTCTAACAACTTCGAGCAAAGTTCATTTACTACGGTCTCATCGGGAGGTATCTACTAAAAAAGGTATTAGCTCAACAATTTGCACAAGCTAATATTCCAACTTGTCAAAAGATGCACGGAGAGAGATATTAGGAACTATGAGCCGTCCTTAAAAGAATTACACAAAGGACATGATGCGGAAACACTAATTCTCTTCTTTGAAGCTTATTAGGTGTTTTTGGGCTGATGCCGTGTCACGGAGATACTATAATTTTTTTGGTGATGTAGTTGTGTTTGACACAACATACAACACAAATAAATATGGAATGGTTTTTACTCCGTTCACTGGGTTGGTCAGACCATAATCCTTGGTTGTGGATATTTTAGTGACGAAAAAATAGAGTCATTCATATGGTTATTTAGTAAACTAATGGAAGCAATGCCAAAAAGGATCCCCAGGTATGATCATCACTGATCAGGATCCTGCAATGTCGAAAGCTATCACTCAAGCATTCCCACATACATTTCATACCGAATACCGAAATATCGCGGTATGAGCATTTTCTAAAAATATTCTGCAAAATAGAAATTACATTTACTTATTTACAGATACCCATAATAGGAAATTAGGACAGTACACTCATAATAATGCAAAATAATTACTAACATTAAAAAATAATTACTAATACGATACATATATGATATATTGATATTTAGGAATTATTACATTTACAGATTAGTACTTAGTACTCCAGTTAGTATATCTTTTGTGAGTTTTCGGGGGGCGGCGCAGGCGCGCAAGTGAGCGACGCAGGCAGTGGAGCAGCGCAGGTGGGTGCAGTCGCGCAGTTGTGTAGGACGGAGAGGAAGAAAAAACTAGTGTTTTCGTTTTCCTGAGTTTGCGATGGAGACGGACTCGCGCATATTAAAAAAGAAATGAAGAATGCGGCTGTGTTTAGCCATAGCACTCACATGGGTGGACCACAAGTCCACAACTACAACGATAAATATTTGGAGATTGAGGGTTTTTTTTTCTACACGACATAAAACATCTTCTTTTAGCATTTACTAAAAAGGTACAAAGCCCTAGTATTCACTTTTTTTTTTTTTTTAGAACATAGTCTCAGGATCGAGACGAGTCAAATACAAAATTCATGAAAATTGATCCTGAATCCATGTTGGAATATCTACTCCAGTCCAATCTTGAGGAGAAGGAGAGTTAACAGTCGATTGTGCCAGATTATGGGCGATACCATTAAAACTTCTCGAGATTTTACAAACTTCCCACACTAGGAAGCATCTCAAGCGACCTTATATATCCGCAAAAGTTGGGCTTATTCCATTAAAGCCATTGCCCCGTTCATAGATAAATTTCTCAGCATCAGTAGAATCGGTAAAAATCCGGATCTTAGGAATTTGCAGCGTAATACATCTATCAATACCGATCTTGATTGCTACCAATTCCGCTTATAGCACCGAATTAACCTTATCAATCCTTTGTCTACCTGCTGCAAACACTTCACCCCTAGTATTACCAATCACATACCCCATAGCATAGAACTCTCGAGAGGGGTTATACGCCGCATCCACAAACATCACCCATCGGGCATCCCCATTAACATAAAAACGGGGGTCATCTCTCTCTATTACCGCAATGGTTCTAGATTGGAAATCATCTAAAAATCGAATGGCCCAATTCAACGATGAAAGCGTAATTACAAATTGTTGGCCACTTTTCTTACCTTTGAGGTGACTCCAATTACATCTTTCCTTCCAGATAGTCCAGGCTATCATAAGAATTCGATCCAAACCAATGCAATTCTTATCCAATTCCATGTTATCCAATAGGTCCATAATACCCAGCTGATTCTTAGACTTCAGGGAAGGCCAAACACCCATTTCTTTCCATACCTTTTTCACCAAGGGGCAAAAGAACAACACATGAGTAGTGGAAGCAAAGGGAAACCCACACATTCCACACGAAGCCTGAGTCGGCACGTGATGCTTTGCAAGATTACCCTCCATAGCCACAATTTCATTGACCATCTTCCACGCAAAAATACGAACCTTAGGAGGTATTTTCAGAAGCCAAATTATATTCTAAAAAGATTTTTCAGCTCTGTTATTAGACGGGCCAACTTCCCGCCCTTGCTAAGTTTCAAGGCAGTATCCTGATGCCACCGAATACATTCCATTTTGACCTGCAACCCATTGCCTAACATCTCTTCGTCCCTCCTCCTGTATTGGTGTACGCATAATCGCATCACATTCAAAGGGGAGAAAGGCCTGCCGAATTAACTCCTCGTTCCAAGTTTGATCATCTCTGATAAAACGGTTAACCATGGAACCACTGGCAATACAAGACGTAATTTTTCCACATTTTAGCCCATCAACCCAAGCATCCTTAAACACATGAATATCCCTCCCATCCCCTACTTTCCACCTCATATTATTTCTAATCAATGACATGCTCCAATATAATGATCTCCAAAGATATGAGGGGTTAGAACCAATATCAGCCTCAAGAATATCAACAAACTTAAAGTACCTGGCTTTGAATAATCTGGACACCAGAGATTCAGGTTGAGCTATCATCCTCCAAACTTGTTTAGCAAGCAGAGCCCGGTTAAAAGCCACCATGCTCCTAAAACCCAGTCCCCCTTCATTTTTAGGGATGCATAATGAGCTCCATTTCTTCCAATGAAGCCTATTTGACTTCTCATTCCTTCCCCACCAAAAATTTGCAATGACTCTTTCAATATCGTTACATGTAGACACGGGGATCTTAAAACACGACATTGCATATGACGGGATAGCTTGAAGGATTGCCTTAATGAGGACTTCCTTACCACCATCAGAAAAAGCCTTAGGGCATGATTGGTATGACTGAATGAAATTGTGACTGAATGGAATAAGCTCATGAATGGAATGAAGGCCTGAATGGAATGAATGTTTGAATGAAATTTTCATGATTGGTATTAATTAGGAATGGAAAAATCATTCCTTGGTTGATTCCATTCTCATGATTGGTATAATAAATGAGATGCAAAATAATATACATGGTTTATATTAAATGACTAAAATACCCTTCAATATATATTTATAAAAATATATTAAATTAGTCAATATGCTATTATTAATATAATAATAAAATTTTAGATAAATAATTTTTAATTTAGAAAAAATAGTGAACATCTTACGATTCCTTCTGCAATCAAGAAACGATTCATGTATATATATATATATATATATATATATATGCATATATCATATATATCGTTATGTGTATATATATATATATATATATATATTATCTTTTCAAATCATGAATGCAATTATATCTATAATTATTTCTTCTTCTTTTGTTTCATATATATATATATATATACGCGCAGATATATAGTATAGAACAGAACTTCTGGATATTTAATTTCTCTAATTCATATGTCTAGTTCTTCTTTTCTAGAGAATCAACGTCCTCCACTTATTGACATCTTTTTTTCTTGCGTGAAGCCGTGAATTGGGTTGTAGAGATTAGAGAATTAGGTTTATGAAAATCATTGCGTGAATTAGGGTTCAAGGTTTTGATTGAAGATCGTGATTAATGAATATCTTGTTTAATTATTGGGAATGATAATTTTGTAAAAATAAAATATAAGTGATGATTTTATTTTAAAAAATTAAAAAATAATTAATTCCACACAGAATGGAATGGGGAAAGACAGGGGGATGGAGAGGAATCACAATTCTTTATTTTTGGGAATCACCGATTCCAAATAAAAAAACATATCAATCGTGAGATTATGAATAGACTCATGAATGTTCATTCCATTCCAAATCTATTACCACATACCAATCATACCCTTACAATTCCAGGAATCAATACGGGACACCACACGATCCACAAGGTATTTGAATTGAAATTTCTTTTATCGCGCCGAAAAAGTGGGCAATCCCAGAGAGAGCTCATGCCCCTGTGAACCCCGAATATTAAGGATCCGCTTAACCTCCTCTCTTTCTGAAATTGAGGCACCATTACTAAACGTGATTGCTGATTTTTCATAGTTAATTAACTGTCCCGAGGCTGTCTCATACAGACTCAAACAAGCCTTAATATTTTCACACTCCTTTTTAGAAGTCTTGAAAAATATTAGGCTATCATCCGCAAAAAAAAAAGGGATATAACCGGAGCACCCCTTGCAATCACCACACCTGAAAATTTCTTTTCTCTAATCCCTTTATGAATCAAAGAGGATAAAGTCTGTGCGCATAAGACAAACAAGTAAGGGGACAAAGGGTCTCCCTGTCTAAGACCTCTGGATGGAGTAAAATTTCCCGAGATTTCTCCATTTAATTTGAAAGAATAGTGCACCGACGTGACACACCTCATAATAAGCCCAATCCAAAGCTTGGAGAAACCCATCTTTTCCATTACTGCTTCTAAAAAAACCCATTCCACCATGTCATAAGCTTTACTCATGTCCAATTTAAGTGCCGTCACCCCTTGTTTGCTCTTCTTAGTACGTATCCAATGTAGGCATTCAAAAGCAATAAGGATGTTATCTGTAATTAGTCGTCCTGGAATAAAAGCACTCTGGTTCTGGTCAATAACACCATCAAGTACCCCTAGTATTCACTTAAATATTGAAAAGAAACTCTAGTATTCTTTAATACTGACTTGGCACAGAGGTGGATTAAAACCAATTAAAAAATTTCCAACCAAAAAGGATAAAAATTGAACAAGAGTAAACTAAAATTGATAAATAAAAAAGATAAATGACTAGGGGGTGTATTCAATTGAGATTCTATTGGATTTTGTTGGACTTTTAAAATCTGGGGGTATTCAATCCGAATTTTTAAAAGTCTTTTAAAATCTGGGGTATTCAATACGAATTTTAAAAAGTCTTAAAAAATTTGTAGGTATTCAATAATCTACGGATTTCAATACTCTATGGATTTTCATGGATTCTCTTCAAAAAATATAAATAAATTTCACTCATCAAAATTTCTTCTAATAATAAGCAGAACTTTAACCTTTATTTCCATTAAAAAAGAATTAACCAGGATTCTTCAAAGAAATAGATAGAGTTCACGTCAATTATACCATTGAAGAAATTGCGGAGAGTGAGAGCTTCACCACCATTATTATCGTGAAAAAGATTACATAATTTACATCTCTGTATTATCGTGAATATAATATTAACATATTTCCATTAAAAAAGAATTAACCAGGATTCTTCAAAGAAATAGATAGAGTTCACGTCAATTATGTTATTGGAGAAATTGCTGAGAGTGAGAGCTTCACCACCATTATTATCGTGAAAAAGATTACATAATTTACATCAATCGTGAATATATATAATATTAACATGATTTGTATACATCTTTATAATATATTATGTTTATCCTTATTTCTTAAATATTTTGTAAATATTTGATGTATATTTGGTAGATAAAGATACACTTTGTATATATAAATACCGCACTTATAAACCTTTTTACAATCACTCAATGAAATTATAAAATACTAAACGGTAACAGTAAATACCCCTACTCGTTTGCGCGTTATTTTTCCTAATTAAGTGATGTATTTTTTTCTATTTACTCTAAGATACGCTTTTGTCCGCCAATCCTCTCTTTAGCTCAACATTGTTTCTTGTGACCGTTCTATCTCCATTCTTAATGGTGATGGAAATGAAGATGAATAATAATATTTTTTTTAACTAATATATTTTTGGCATTTTTTCTAAATAATTTATATATATTTTTTTTATATACAAGTGTGTTCGATATACGTATTCACGATCCTGTCAAATCTATGAAAATCTATATAAATCAATAAAAAAGTCAGTCAAATTCTATATGGAGTTTATGGATTTTCGACTTTTTAAAGTCCAAAAAAATCCAACAGAATCTGAATTGAATACATCCCCTAAAACTATGTTTTTAGTCCTATGTTAAACACATCTGTACACTGATATATGCACGAGTATATCTTAAATGAAATATGTTTTTACAGGAATTGAACAACAGCAGAAAATATGTGCCAAAAATCGATTATTTGACTCATAACTCATTCAACACTTAAAACTAGTTCAAAAAAACATAAATATGTGTGAAACCGTTTCACGGGTCTTTTTTCTGTGAGTCGGATCCTTTTAACCCATATTTCAAAATTTTGGGTAGGATAATTCAGATTTTATTTTTCCAGATTTTGATTTGTAAAAAAAGTGATAATATTTTTAACAAAAGTGATTGTCACTTTTTACTTAAACACTATCACTTTTTTTTATATATGATAGCGTCTCACGAATCTCTTTCTGTAAGACGGTCTCACCCCAAGACTAGTCCATATAAATATAACAAACTTATTACAATGATCCGTGCATAATAATTCAAACCGAAATATATAAAAAGAAACAAACAACACATTAACACAAAATGGCAAGAAATTAAGTATCCTCCTCCTCCTCATAGAGCAGTTTCTGAAATAGCTCCATATGCTGTTTTAGCAACGTCACACCAAACAGTAGGCTCCCATCGTTTTCCGGACTACGCAGCAGATAACTTTTCCCTTCATATGGGGCTGCTCCGGGTCCGGAGTAAACGGGCTTTCCCCACCCAAAATCCGCATCGTATAGTGGCAACCGCACCCAACTAATGATCCCCAAATTGGGACATTTAGTAGTGTGGGTGCCACGTGCAAGGGCGCAAATGTCGCCCTCACACTCCAAGTAATCGAGAGCCGACCTCAAGTAGTTGGCATTCAGTCGGGCTATCGCCTCGCGAACTTTACCCACTGCAAACCTCAACGGGCTCGAGGCGAGTTCGCCACACGACGCAATTGGAGTAGCCGAGAATATAGCATTACCAAAGTACCCCAACGGAAGCGAAGGCCGCAGCCTTCTCCGCCCGTCCACGGGAATATGCAACTTGGATTCCTGATCAGCAGGCAAGTCACGTGCAATGCACACGCACCGCCACACGTGACCTGTAACCACCTCATACGTGCTATAATCATTGCAGCATTTGGCACTGAGGGCGTTCAACTGGTCACGTGTTAGCTTGAATATCGAAAACGTTGTCGTTTCAGAGTTGGTATCCAGAGGAGTTTTCAACGGTGGTGGGGGTTGGTACTCGATGTGGGGGAAGTGAGGGAGTGGAGGATCGCGAGCAGCAAGGACACTCCGGTCGAAAAAAGGAGGGACGCGGATGGTCTTGCCTCGAGCAAGGTCCGACCACGATTTGTAAAAATGGAGACCAGAAATTCCATCTGATAAGTGATGCTCACTTGCAGCACCTATACAAACTCCACCACATTTGAAACGAGTTAACTGCAACATTAAACTCAAGTCATTCAGTTGACATCGATTCTACCCCAAAATATTTACTCTAGGATTTTTAATTTAACTTGTCAAGAAATCGATGAACTTGATCTACATCCACTGCACCAGACGACTCACTTCTTTACTTGATAAAAGAATGTTTACACATGCACCCAATCACTCAGAACGGAAATTTCCTCACTTCACTCACACAACTCAAAGAAAATGAATGTAATCTTAACAATGTACAACTACAAGAGATTATATACTATCCATGATGATTGCAGCAGTTATAAAACACAATTAGTTAGTAAACACCGTTTGACAGTCGTAGTAACAAACCATGTGCAAGTTAGCCCAATCCAATGAAAGTTATACTCAATGTAAGTTGAAACACATTTTAACTGTCCTATTAGACAACTTATCCAAACATCCAACTCATTTGATATCCCATCAAAAGACCGATTCCGCTGATTTTAAGTGACTACATCTCAATTGACTGAAAATTTTCAACTCATTTGATCTGACCTAAGTCATCTTATCTGCAACTACGCACACAAGATTTTAAGATAACACTCACATAACTTATAAATTGATCTTGTTACTCATATGATTCTACTCCTTCAATTAATAAAATTATAGTATTCCCTCTGTTCTCTGTTAAGCTAGCTAGCTACCCATTTTAATTACTACTAAAACATAAGTTACCTATTTTCAACGAATTAGAACCCATTTAGGCCAGGCCAGGACATACATTATTTCGATCTCTTTTTTTATCCGCACATTTTATAGTAGTACTCTACCATGCATGCATATTTCTTAAAAATGGTTAATTAATTAGCTAAAGATGGTTTTTAATTACTACTAATTAATTGGATGAAATAACCTGTAGTAGCAAAAGTGGGAATGTTGAAATTCCGTGAGAATAATCGACGGCGGGGATGAGGTGGAGATCCGGCCTGGGGGCGAAATCTCCACCAAAATCGTCGAGGGTGGCGTCACAGTCAGCCTCGACGAATAACAACCCCTCGGCATTGCAGTTTATCTCTAGGCGATCGTCTTCCCTCCTTCTCTGCAGCCTCCCGGCGTAGGGGTAGAACTCAACCAGAAGGCGGCTGAGCGCCGCCTTGATCACCTCCGGGTCAAAGAAGTCGGCAGCGCCGTTGAAGCGGTAGAAGAAGAGGGCCTTAGCGTGGTAGGTAGCAGGCATTAACAAATCCAAATTGGAGAGCCATAGAGTGCCACGTGGCGTCTCTGCAATTGGTTTTACAATGGTCGTCCTATTCACATTGATCTTCATACATGCTACTGTGGAAGATCAAAGATTGATTGCATACTACATGTTAACTTTACTTTGAAATGATTATCATCCTTCTTCGAGAGGGAGATTCACGAGAAAAGAGTTACGAATAACAAATAGTAATAAATTAATTATTCCTCATCTTTCATTTATTGACTTAATTTGTTGTTATTCTTCACATTCACAGTACAAATTAAAATTGAATTTTAAGCAATTAATTAAGAATTGATGGGGGTACCTGTAGGTGCAAAAGTAGTGGGAAGGTACTTTGAGAGCACTAATCCAGACCGGGAATTGTTTTGGGTGGGGTTGTTGAGGCGGGAGCTCCCCCCGGCATAAACCATACAAGTAGACATGTGTGACAAATACATTATAACATTGGGGCTTAATTTATAGCCCAAACCAGTACTACTTGTTGCCATGGATAAAATTAAAATATTCGAAAATATATCTTAGAAATATTCATTTTTCGTGCTCAAGTTATTGAAAAGAACTGATATTTTCACGATATTTCTAAACAAATTGAAAATATTCATAAATAACATTATTGAGTTGATAAAATATCGAGAAAATGTCAATAAATTTTGAAAAATATAGATACATATAGTATGAAATAATATTGTATATTATATTTTATATAAATTTATAATGAATGTAAAATGTATTCAAATTGTTTTGTTAATTTTATGTATTAAAAGTTTGTTGAACCTCATTTGGCAATTCACGGTGTGGAAAAGTTGGAGTAGTTGTAATGATGCAATTTTTAACGAGAAGAATGCTTCGGTGAAGGAAATAACGATTACTATCAAATAAAGCATATGGAAATGGTTAAAGGCAAACAAGATGATTGATTGCTCCCTTTACGAATGGAAACAGAACCTTGGCTCTGTGTGAATGAAAAGAAATAAAACTACGAGTTAATACAGATTTAAATTCTTTGAACATCATTAATCTACGTGAGTTTCCACCGACGTTTTTTTTTTTTTTTTTAACTCCTATTATTGCTATTGGTACTTAATTCAAAACCCCTATTAAATTTTTACCCACTCAGCTGCCAGCGACATTTAATATGAGTTATAATTAAAATGGTGGTTGATAAACAAGATTCAAGGTCTCAATTCATTCAAAATGAGTCCACAAATTAAATTAAATGAAAGGACCATTCACTACCATTTTCGGTCCGACACTTTATTATTGTGGGACCAAAACTGCAATTTTGGAACCGAAGTGCAAAATAAGACAAAACGTGCAAACAGGACTAAAATTGCTAGCTAGAATTGGACCGAAAGTATGAGGTTCTGTGACCGGTGGATCAAAACTGCAATTTTCTCAATATATATAGTGCATGACCGGTGAACAATTTGAACAATTTTTTTTTAATAATGATCGTATTTTCAAATAATTCTTTTTAATGTTTATCGTATTTGTAAATAATTTTCTTAAATTTTATCTTATATAGTATGCTAAATTTTGAACTTTTTTTTAATTTTAAATGAACAATTAAACTTAATAATTTTAAGGTAATAACAAATTATTTTATACTAGTAAATTAATAAAATGGTATTATATAGAAAAATCAAGTATACTTAAATTGAAATAAAATTAGACTTTATAAAGTTTTTTTAAAAAAAAAAATACTATTACAACATTTATTAATTTGCATGTTGAGAATTATAGTTAGATATATGAAATTACAAATAAATTACATTTGTAATTTATCAAAGCTATCAAATTAGATAAATAAAACAAATTTGAATTTTTAAAGTAAAATCATTTCAATTACAATGTTTAACAAAAATAGTAGTCCATTTGAACATGGCAAAAAAAGGTTAAGTCTCCTTTTAATTCAACATTTATTTATTTATTTAGAAAAATCAACTTCTTACTCTTCTAAAAAAAAACATTTTTTATTTACATTACATGTCTGTTGTACGTGCTTTTGATGGTTGAATCGGATGTGGACAATTTGTTAGCACGAGACAAACATGTATAATGATCGGGGGTTTATTACGTGTTTAGGGAGGGTTTATATGATGATCTTGATGATCTTATGAAGAACAAACAAGAATAAATGAAGAACACAAAGATGTAGCTTCTTTGAGAAGCTAAAGCGTAAGAGCTTGGGAGTGTTTATTGCTTTGGGTTGGGTGATTTGGTGGAATCGACAACTTGTGTACAAATGAGCCTCTTTTAGGCATTAT
The DNA here is from genome assembly GCA_963675135.1 of Galeopsis tetrahit. Taxonomy (NCBI): domain Eukaryota; kingdom Viridiplantae; phylum Streptophyta; class Magnoliopsida; order Lamiales; family Lamiaceae; genus Galeopsis; species Galeopsis tetrahit. The sequence continues at coordinate 71,328,723 of OY776132.1, forward strand.
ATAGTGGTTTCTAGGGGCTGCCCGCCCTTTACACGTGGCACGCCCTTATTGGACCTGACTTCTGCCCGAAAAGGTGATTTGATGGCGCATTTAATGCTAAACCGCCTCTGGTGCTCGTCCTCGCCGCGATGCCGAGGAGCTGAGCTACGGTGGTCTCCGGAGGACCATGTCGAGGAGTGTGGTCGCCACGCTCCATGCTGTCTCCCAAGGCTTCAATACTTAGACTTTCTTAGCTAAGATAGACACGTGCTCGCCACACATTTGGGCGAGCAGCTAACTAATCCATGTGCTCGCCAACATCTTTGAGCGAGCACTTAAATATATTAAATACATCTATTCTATTACATTTTCTTGGTCTTGTTGACTAGTCGTCGCACGACTTTGTTGACTAGTCCTCGCCACGTAAGCTGGTGACTAGGAAGATTGACTTCTTTGACTAGGTATAACATTTGCCCCCTGGTCGCCTTTCTTCGTATTCGTAGAATGGTAAGGCGAGCAGTCTGGTCGTCTTCTTGGAAGGTGGATTTGTTCTCGACAACACAATCAAATTTGAGATTTTGATGACGTGTGATGGAGGCGGTCGCCTCGTCTCCAGCGCCGAGCACGATTATCGAAGCAACTTTTAATTATGACGGATCTGACATGTGTCAGGCGCGTGATCGGCGCCCAAAATTTGAAAAGCGCGCGTGGGGGCCACTTTCCGAACTCATTTTCGGAAATGACCCCAAATTTTTGGGAAAATTATGAATTTGACCCCGTTTTCTTGCACATAGGTCCCTGATCGACTTTGCCTATAAATAGGCCTTCCTTCCTCATAAAACCCTTTTCACTTCTGCAACTTTCGAATTCCTCTCGAGCTTCCTTCCAAGCTTTCTACTTCAAGCTTTTCCGGCGTGTTTGGGTGGTTTTCGATCGATAAAAAGGTAAACTACTCACATTTCTTTCTTTAAAACTTCTTTCTCCCCCATTTCTTAAGAAAAAATGGAGTTTGGTGGTGGCTCCGGTGGTGGTTCCGACGGTGGTCCGCCGCCGTTGGTTGGTGGTTCTGAAAATTCCGGCGGCGGAGACCGGTTGGCTTTGGCTTTGATGGAGAGGGCATCCTCTTCGGACTCTAGGATCCACTCCCCCGAACCTATAAATGTTGGAGTCCGAAACCTTGGAAAGGCAGTGGTCGTCGACGTCGACGAGCTCGACGAATCCGACAGGGACGATGCCGGCAACGAAGCCGAAGAGGGTGATGCCGAGGAGGGTGGCAGTGAGACTAGTTCTGATCTGCGCGACCAGGGCTTGGATCGAGGGGTGGGCGAACAGATAGATATTGCCCAAGTCGAGGAGACCTTGACGAGGAGTCTCCGCGAGGACTTTGAGGAGGTTGTTCAATATGCGGAGAGCATAAAGGACATTATGAGTGGTAGGGAAAATTTGGATGGCGACGAGGTCTCGAGGGAGGCCTATTATAAATATTTCTGCGAATACCTTCCTCGAGAGCTTCCTCGCCCGCATCGAGCAGCTTCCCTAACAATATACGAGGCGAGCAAGTATGCGAGCAAAGTCTCCTCGACCCAGCTAGAGAATTCTCGAAAGAAGTATCAGCTGCCGGCCGATGTCTGCTTTTTTGTTCCTCGCCCGGATGAGAGGGCCGACCAGCCGCCAGAAGGGATGGTCGCCGTCAACATCGGCATGATGGAGGCAGGGTTGAGGTTCCCCCTGCACCCCAGTATCTCAAACTTTCTACATTTCTTGAAGGTGGCCCCTTCTCAAATTTTGTCGAACGGTTGGTCGAACCTGATCGGCATTCTTACACTGTTCGGCCTGGTGGCGGTCGAGAACGGGTGTCGGAACACATGGCTAAGCCCAAAAGAGATTAACTATCTCCTTCAGGTGGCCGAGGCCGGAGAGAAAGTGGGCCATGGATACTTTTACGTGAGGGGCCGAGATAATTTCAAGTTGGTTGAAGGGGTTCCCAAAAGGTTAGAGATTGGAAAACCAACTGGTGGTGGGTAGTCGGGGACTGGAAAAGTCCAGTGAGGCCAGATGGCTCCTCGGATCGCATTCCCCTAGACACTGAATATCAAAGAATTCGTGGTAAGTTTTTTTATTTCTGTTCGTTCTTGTCTATACTGACTAACTCCTCGTTTTTGTAGGTGAAATTGTTCGCAAGAAGACTGTCGAGCACCGTCTTACGCCCCTCTTCCAATACCACGTTAGCTGCGTTCTTAGTCGTCGCTACTTGGAGAGGTCCTGTCGCTTTCTGAACAGGGAGTGTATGCGTGAGCGAGCAGGTCTCAGAGTACCTCCTCATCACTTCACCCGAGAATTCCCTCCAAGTATCAACATATTTCTAAGTTTTTTGTGAATTTGCTAAGTTTTTGTGAAATTGCTCTTCGTAAACACTGACTTCTCGTCTTTCTTTCTTAGTAGTGGTTCCAGAGAGAGTTGTCACTTACCTTCCTCCATCCGTCGAAGTTGATCGCATACTGTCGAGCAAGATGATGCAACAAGCGAGAATGCTCCGCGAGCGCAAGGTAGTTGATGGCACCGGCAAGAAGAGGAAGGGGGCGGAGACCTCGGGGGCTCCACCTAAAAGAGTTGCTAGGACAACCCGGGGGGGTTCTTCTCGCCCACCTGCTGCCGAGCAGAGGGCCGAGCCAGTTGGCGAGCAGAGGATCTCGCCGAGGAGATCTCCTCCGCTGAGGGATAACTCGCCTCCCCCTACGCAGGTCGTATCCCCTCCTCCCCTAAGCACTCGGTCGCGAGAGACTGCAGCGAGCTCGTCGGCCGGGGAGAGGGCTCAGGGAGACAACACACTTCTTGGCTGGGATGCCGCAAGGGTTGCCAGGTAAGCTTTTCATCAATAAAGTTTTTAGAATATTTTCAAGTACTTTTTTCTAACTTTTCTCTTCTATTTTTTCTTTAGGGTTGCCGAAAACTCGATCGTTGAACCTTACAACGACAACCTCCTCGGCTACTACCGGTCGCGGGATGCGGCCACTCAAGAATCTCTGGACCCGCTCGTCGTAAGGGTCATGAAGAATGTGCCCCGATCGCTGACGACCACGCTGCTCGACGAGGTGAAAAACCAGAGCTCTCTGGAGAACGCGCGCCTGGCCGCCATCGACCTGACCCGCGCCTCCTACACCGTCGAGAGACTTGCCGTCCAGATCGCCGAGAGCCGCAAGGTCAGCGAGGACAGGAGTGCAAGGCTCGCCCAAATGGCCAAGGCTAAGGCCGTCGTCGAGAGGCAGCTCGTCACTGCTGAGGAGAAGGTGGTCGACCTCGAGACCAAGTTGGCCGATTCTGAGGCCCAACTTGAGATGGTTCGAAAGAAGGATCAAGAAGATCTTCAAGAGATCGAACGTCTCCGTGCTCGCCTCAAGACTGCCGAGGACGAGCTGAAAAAGAAATCCGCCGAGGTAAACACTCTTCAACATAAATCTGAAGCTGATGAGGAAGAGCTGGCTACTCTCCGGGAAGAGCTGGTCGACAAGACCAAAGAGCGAGATGAGACCAACGAGCTCGCTGGGGGCGTGGCCATGTTATCGGTGGCGCTTACTGCCCACGGGCTCATTCATCGACTGCTGGAAGTTCATCCGAAAGTGGATGTAATTCTGCTCGGCGGGTTTTTGGACGACCTCCTTATGAAGGAGAATCCTCAGCCGGAAATGGAACTCCCCCTGCTCCCTCTGATGCAATTGGGACTCCAGTTCCCTCGACTTTTGGGTGTTCCGGTACTCTTCTCGGATCCTCCACAAGTCTCCCCAACTCAACAGGGCGAGCAGAGTGCTCCTGCCGAGGTGGAGGTTGTGAACGAGGAGGAAGTTGCCGGCGAGCAGGATGCTCCTGCCGAGGAGAATGCTCCGGGAGCTTAGTTGTATTTTATTTCTGTTTTTTAGGATTGTTCGGCCGTTAAGGCCTTTTTTGTAATTTCAGCCTCTTTAAGGCTTTTCAATGAATGAAACTTTTTGCTTATACGATGTTTGGTATTGCTTTTCAATTTATGTTAAGTACTTTTGAATTTGCCTTTTATTTGTTTTGCGAGCATCTTTTAAAAAAGGGTGCTCGTCTTTTCTTGCGAGCATTTTTAAGAAAGAGTGCTCGTCTTTCCTTGCGAGCATCTTTTAAAAAAGAGTGCTCGTCTTTCCTTGCGAGCATCTTTTAAGAAAGAGTGCTCGTCTTTTAGAGTTAACCATTCGTCGGTTGAACTCTTTTGTTTGATAGGTAGTGGTCGTCGTCGCCACTACCTTGCGAGCATCTTTAAGAAAGAGTGCTCGTCTTTCTTTTGCGAGCATCGTTAAGAAAGAGTGCTCGTCTTTTAGAGTTAACCATTCGTCGGTTGAACTCTTTTTGTTTGATAGGTAGTGGTCGTCGTCGCCACTACCTTGCGAGCATCGTTAAGAAAGAGTGCTCGTCTTTTGTTTCCTAGATGGCTACGCAGAGCCTTTACTAAAAAATTCAAACTTAGATACACTTGATGGAAATTTAAAACTTGTATTGAAATGATGACTAGATACAAACTATACAAATATAAAGAAATTAAAAACTTACTAATAATACTTCTTCAGCTTGACCGCGTTCCATGGGTACTTGCTCGGCTTGCCCTCTAGATCTTCTAGCTCGTACGATCCGTTCAGGAGTGTGCGCGTTATTCGGTACGGACCCTCCCAATTCGGGCCAAGTATGCCGATGGACTGCTCCGTCGCCCTTCGAAGTACGAGCTGGCCGATAGTGAATTGGCGAGCACGTACTTTGGTGTTGTAGTAGCGTTCTGACCTTTGCTTGTAGACCACGTTCTTCTCGTCCGCTGTTAGCCTTCGCTCTTCTAGGAAGTCCAAGTCGGAGAGCTGTGCATCGTTATTCAACTGCTCGTCATAATTTGCCACTCGAAAAGTGGGGACTTGCCCCTCTGCTGGTATGACAGCTTCGGTTCCGAACGCGAGCGCGAACAGAGTTTCACCAGTAGAATTCCTCGTGGTCGTCCGATATGCCCACAGAACCATGTGCAGCTCGTCCGCCCATTTGCCCTTCAATCCATCTAGCTTAGCTTTCAAGGTGTGCTTGATGATTTTGTTGATTGCCTCTACTTGACCATTCAATTGTGGATGATAGGGTGTTGAAAAAATTTTCTTGATGTTCCACTCTGAGCAGAAATCCAGCATGTCTTGACTTGTGAATTGACGTCCATTGTCCGTCACTATCGCTCGTGGTAGGCCGAACCTGCAAATTATGTTTTTCCATATGAAACTTGTCATCTGGGCCGTTGTGATGGTCTTCAATACCTTCGCTTCGGTCCACTTGGTGAAGTAATCGACTGCTACGACTACGAAAGTTACCCCCCCGACGCCAGGCGGGAAAGGTCCAATGATGTCGATGCCCCACTTCGCGAAGGGACAAGAACTGTAGACGGAGATGAGCTCGTCTGGAGGTGAGTGAATAGCGGGTGCAAAAGTTTGACATCTCTTGCACGCCTCGGCGTAATGTATTGCATCCTTCTTCAGTGTTGGCCAGAAGTAGCCTTGCCTCATGATCTTTAAAGCGAGCGCTTGCCCCCCTGTATGATTTCCACATGATCCATCGTGGATTTCGTACATGACGATCTTCGCTTCGTCTTCCCCGAGGCATTTCAATAAAGGCATTGAAAAACCCCGTTTGTACAGCTGGTCGCCAATAACAGTGTACCTTGCGGACCTGAGCTGCAATCTGGTCGCTTTCACTTTGTCCCCCGGGAGCTCGCCGGTCTTGATGTACTTGATGATCGGCGATCTCCAGTCCTCGTCGCTGGTCGCTTCAACCTGCAAAATCTGACCTCTGTTCACCGATGGGGAAGAAATTTTAGTGATGGTCGCTTCTGAAAATATTGCCTCCCCCTCTGAAGTGGCCAGCCGAGCTAACGCATCTGCTTGCGTATTGTCCTCCCTAGGGATTTGCTCGATGTGGAATTGATCAAATTGCTCGAGTAATCCTTTCACTAGCTCTTGATACTTTATCATTTGATCGCCGCGAGCCTCGTAGTCGCCCGTTATTTGACATACAACCAGCTGAGAGTCAGAAAAAAAATTCAGTTTTCTGGCGCCCACGGCCATAGCCATCTTGATTCCTGCAACCAGAGCCTCGTACTCTGCTTCGTTGTTGGTCGCCCGATACTCGAACTCGATCGCCGAAGCAATCGTCTGTCGGGTTGGGCTGGTGAGGACGATTCCTGCCCCTGCTTTGGTGCTCGTCGACGAGCCATCGACGAACAGTGTCCAAGGAAGTTCGATTCCCTCGTCCACTTTTTCCGGGAAAGTGAGCTCTACAATGAATTCTGCCAGCACTTGTCCCTTGATTGCCGTTCAAGGTGCATAGGTGAGCCCAAATTGCCCGATCTCTACCGACCATTTCAAAAGTCTTCCAGTGGTATCCGGACGATGCAGTGCTCGTCGGAGTGGAAAGGTTGTGAGGACGACCACCTCGTGGTCGAACAGGTACTGCCTTAATTTTCTGACACTCATGACCAGTGCGTACGCCAATTTTTCCATTGGAGTATATCTCAACTCCGCATCTCTCAGTGTTTGACTTACGTAGTAGATAGGCAGATGTGTGCTCCCCTCAGCTCGGACGAGCACTGAACTGATCGCACAGTCAGTGGCCGCCAAGTATAGATATAAAATTTCGTCGGGGACTGGCTTAGATAGGATCTTCGGATCCGATAGATATTCCTTTAACTTCTCGAAAGCTTTCTCACACTCATCGGTCCATTCGAATTTTCCTTTTTTCAAAGCGTCGAAAAAAGGTTTGCAACGATCGCCCGTTCGTGCAATAAATTTGTTCAGCGATGCAAGGCATCCTGTCAACCTCTGTGCTTCTTTCACGTTCCTTGGGCTTTGCATGTTAATGACTGCTTGAATTTTACTCGGATTCGCCTCGATGCCCCGCTGGCTAACCAGGTGCCCCAGAAATTTTCTTGAGCTAACACCAAAACTGCATTTTTTCGGATTTAACTTCATGTTGTATTCTTTCAGTATATCGAACGTCATGGCGAGGTGGTGTAGGTGATCCTCTTTCCGCAAGCTTTTGACAACGATGTCGTCGATATAGACCTCCACCATCTCGCCGATGTGTTTCTCAAACATCTTATTTACCAGTCTTTGGTATGTTGCCCCCGCGTTTTTCAAACCGAAAGGCATTCTCTTCCAGCTATACATATTGGTGGCCATCATGAAGGCCGTATGTCGCTGGTCGTCAGGATGCATCGCGATCTGATGGTAGCCCGCGAAAGCATCCATGAAAGTTAACATCTCGTGCCCCGCTGTATTGTCTACTAGGTGATCAATGTGGGGCATCGGAAAGTGATCTTTCGGACATGCATCGTTTAGATCTGTGAAGTTTATACACAATCTCCACGACCCGGTCGTCTTTTTGACGAGCACTGGATTGGCCAACCACTCGGGATCAGTTCCAGTTTTCTCGATTAATTTATTGTCGATCAATTTCTTGACTTCGACCGCCAAAGCCGCATATTTATCAGGCCCAAATTTCCTTCGTTTTTGGGTGATAGGTCTCTTTGCTGGATCAATATTCAATCTGTGGCAGGCATGATCCGTGGGAATGCCCACCATATCCTCGTGCGACCAGGCGAATGCACCGATGTTTTCTTTCAAAAATGCGACCATGTCTGACCGCAAAAGTTCTAGTAAATTCGAACCAATGAATACCTCGAGTTCTGGACGAGCTTCGTTTAAATGGATGGTTTCAAGGTCCTCCGCTGAAGTTGCCCGTTCTTTAGGCTCCTTCCAACGAGGATCCTCGATTCCGAACTCTGGCTCAAAGCCTAACCTAGGCTCCAGATCTGGAAAGTTTTCTGGAACCTGGTCGTCGGGGAGCTGGTCGCCCGAATCTGTCTGCTCGTCGATATCCATTGGGGTGTGGTCGTCCACTTCCATGGAGGCGTACTCGTTCGCCTCCACTTGGTGGTCGTCGAAACTACGACTACACTCCCCAACTTCAATCTTTCGGTACTTGCTAGGAAGACCCTCCAAGTAGTTCACTTGCTCTGTTTGTGTTTGACACTCAATATACTGGCTAATCATAGTACTTTCCTTAGAATGACGCTTTGCAAAACGGACGAGACACTCCCTCGCCCGCGTCTGATCGCCCTTGACGGTTATAACTCCCGCCGGGGTTGGAAATTTTACACAGTCGAGCTGCCTAGTGTGATGCATTGTTGGCTCTTTTGATGATGCCAGCTCCAGGGATAGTCTGATTTTCCCAATGGGATGGTTGTGCGTATCCCCAAAACCTACGATTATATCATCGCGCAAGGCTCGATGTATTCCGGATATCCACCGAGAGCATCTAAAGTATGCTTGAAAAGAATGTTGGTGTATGCCCAGGTGTCGACCATCAGGCGATGGACGTTGGTTCCCATAATCTTGCCCGTGATGACCAAAGCATCATTGTTTGGGTGCACCACGCCGTTCAGGTCGTCGTCCGAGAAAAGGATTTGGTGAGATGGAGGCTTCTCGGCAGTCGGAGCGATGCACACCTGATGGACATTGTTCAGTGCTCGCTGCTCGCTCTGAGCTCGGCGAACAGATAGCTCTTTCCCGGATTGGGTCCCTCCCAAAGGGCCTTCTATCACATTGCAGGCTCCGCCCACATTATCGATGTCGCCGCCAGGATTTTGTGGCATGGGAGGAGTCAGCTTGGGACGATTCAGTTGTTGGCGCAGGTCGTCGCCGTCGTCGCGACGTTTCTTCCCCCTGTTGTCGCCATTTCCAAGAGGCTTGATGAACTGGGCGAGCTTGCCCTCATTGTACAGCTTAAAAAGGTTTCTCACCAAGTCTCGGCACCCATTGGTGTGGTGGCCGATGGAGTTGTGGTAGTCGCAGAATTTGCTACCATCTAAGTTTTCATCACTAGTATGCATTGGCTTGGCATGGGGGAGCAGATTCTTTCCCCTGACTGCATTAAAAATGCCCCTGGGATCAAGAGAGAGGGATTCTCTGAACTGGATGATCTCAGGAGACTCCTCGAAAGGCCTGAAGTTCGCTGGGCGAGCACTGCCAGCTTGAGTGGTCGCCTTCTTGGGCTGGGACGACTCCCCTGTGTTTGTATTTTTCTTGGGCCAGACCCTCTTGGACGCCTCCGGCTGCTAGTTAGCCTTGGCGGCGTCCATTATTTCCTCCATTTGAATGAAGTTCCCAGCCCTCGTGCGGAAGTACGCATAGGAACTGGGAAAAGTAAGATGGATAGATTCCCAAAGCTTGGTACCTATCCTCAGACCGGAAACAGCTGAGATCAGCTTCGTCTCATCGTTTACGGCCTCCCCATCGATCACCAGCCTGTCGAAGCGCTCGATGAAGTCCTTGCCTGACTCATTTATAGATTGGCGAACGTTTGCCAAACGTTGCTTTGAGGCTGGGCGAGCAGCAATAGACCCGTAGTAGGTCAGAAAGAGTTGTCCCAGCTCAAGGAATGAGGTGACAGATCCGGGACTCAAAGTTGTGTACCATCGATGAGCCCGGTCTCCCAAAGTTAGGGAGAAGTTTCTGCACTGTGTGGCGTCCGTTGCCCCGATTGAGGCCATGTAGTTGGAGTACTTGGACAAGTGTACTCTGGGGTCGGACGCTCCGTCGTATGCCGCCATGGAGGGCATTTGAATCTTTCTTTGAATGGGGGTGGTAAGGATTGCAACACTCAGTGGTGGTGCGGGCTGAGTGATTGGTAGAGTAGTCCCTTGCTTCGAGGCGACCACCTCTGCTCGCAGAGCATCCATCTCCAGCTTCATTAATTTTTGGGTCTTGAGGAACTGGGCGATCTGCCTCTCCTCGGCGGTCTGTGGCTTGGGGACGACGTCCTCGTCGCGTCGGCTCCCTTGGGATGCGGCAGGGCGATCATCATGACGTGATCGCCTGGGAGAGTGCCTGTCAGAATGGTGGCTGCGATAGCTCTTCGCCGGAGCTCGCGAATCTTTCCCTTGTCCCACTCGATCAAGAGCTGAGACTCTGTCACCCTGATTTCTCTTATCAGCGTGATCTCGGTGGTGGTCGGCCATCCACCTTGAAGGGCACTGGGCGAGGAGCCCTTCTATCTTTGTCATCCATCCGGTTGAAAACCGAATTTCGGTGTCGCGAGTCTCCCGTGTGGCTATTGTGGGAGTGCTCGTCGACTTTGTTTTTTCCTCTGTCCTGGGGGTGAACAGAGTTGGAGTGATAGGAACGGTTGTCGTCTTCGTTCCCCTTGGCTTTGCGAGCTCGGTCGAAGGCCTGATCTTTGGCCTTCTCCAGCTCCTCATTCTGCCTCTTCTTCTCCGTGAGATAGTCACAGAGATCTTTCAGATGCTGGGGATCATTCAGAATGTCCTCCATATTCAAGTTGGCGAAAGGATTTACCGGCCGCAACGGAGAGGGCTCGTTCCCTCCGGGGGGTAAGATTTCGTCTTGTGGAGTATGATGAGACATCGTTTAAAGAGTGTCTCCTGGAGATTATTGCAAAGATATGACTGTTCTTAAGCTTTCGACGCTTAAAAACAAAAGATTAAAGTTCTTGCGCAGAAGAACGTGCTATTACAACTACTTATAAGCAAAGTAACAACAACTAAAGCTTAAAAACAAGATTACACGGAGATCAAACTCCAAAAAATGTCTCGAATATCGCAAATATTCAAGAACACGAAAATACGTAAACAAAGCTTTAAAAGGTGGAACTACCGATTAAAAACCTGAAAACGGAGTTTGCAAACCGATCGCTCGATGATCGGTCGAAACTGAGAGTGATGAACACGTAAAAGGACCCCTCCTTCTAGCGCCAAATGTTGTACGTGCTTTTGATGGTTGAATCGGATGTGGACTATTTGTTAGCACGAGACAAACATGTATAATGATCGGGGGTTTATTACGTGTTTAGGGAGGGTTTATATGATGATCTTGATGATCTTATGAAGAACAAACAAGAATAAATGAAGAACACAAAGATGTAGCTTCTTTGAGAAGCTAAAGCGTAAGAGCTTGGGAGTGTTTATTGCTTTGGGTTGGGTGATTTGGTGGAATCGGCAACTTGTGTACAAATGAGCCTCTTTTAGGCATTATATAGTGGTTTCTAGGGGCTGCCCGCCCTTTACACGTGGCACGCCCTTATTGGACCTGACTTCTGCCCGAAAAAGTGATTTGATGGCGCATTTAATGTTAAACCGCCTCTGGTGCTCGTCCTCGCCGCGATGCCGAGGAGCTGAGCTACGGTGGTCGCCGGAGGACCATGTCGAGGAGTGTGGTCGCCACGCTCCATGCTGTCTCCCAAGGCTTCAATACTTAGACTTTCTTAGCTAAGATAGACACGTGTTCGCCACACATTTGGGCGAGCAGCTAACTAATCCATGTGCTCGCCAACATCTTTGAGCGAGCACTTAAATATATTAAATACATCTATTCTATTTATTTTTTCAATAAAATTCAATTATCCATTGTATCTCTTCTAAAAATTCATTTTATTATTTTTAATACTAATAAATAATTATTAAATTAAATAATAAATGTTCAATTAATAATGAGACAAATAAAGTACTCCACGGTCATCCTCACTCTTCTCAATGGAGATTTATCTCTCAACACAGCCACAAAATTTATGTATAAGCCGATCGGTGTGCAAATTAAATGTGTGAAAATAAATTACTCATCTAAGACGTGTAATATCAGAGTTGGTGTAAAATTCATCCAAATTAAATATATTAATTTTAAATCAATTTAGTTTTTTGCTTAATTTATTAATACTGTATTGATCAATATCGCAGAAAAATAAGAGTTTTTTCATGTAAAATTGGTTGTCTTTCTTTGTGTAAAATCATCAACGGAATTATAATGCGTGATAACAATATAGGATTTTTTCCAAGTGAAAATATTAGACCTTTTAGAATAGTTTACATTACAATATTTTCACGTTTTACGGATGGATTTTTTCGACCGACAACCATATTATTGCCAATTACTGATAGATTTTTCCGTCGGTATCGCCATAGAATACAAAAACAAAATAACTTTACATTTGTATTTCCTCCATTTCATAAAATTTGTGACATTTGATCTTCATTTTTATTTCCCTTTTTTCTATTTCTATTTCTACCACGAATTTTCTAAACTACTACAATATCAATTTTAATTTAAAATATTCAAATACATTAATGATTCATTTGCTTTCATAATGTGAAAAGAGAGAGAAAAACTAATAATGTTCTATGATTATTTTATTTTCTTATTGGGAATTTGGGATGTCCCAAAATTACTTACACACTCTTAATATGAAAATACTACACAAAATTAATAACCTCACAACATCATTCACTCTTTTTTCTACATACATTTCACTTTACGCATCATCAAATACAGAGATTTTCTTTTTTCTACATACATTTCACTTTACGCATCATCAAATACAGAGATTTTCTTTTTTTTGTCACGATTGTGGTTAGTAGAAATATTCTATAAAATGAAAGAGAGAGAAATTGTACCAGGACCATAAAATCTGTTTTCAAGAATATCAGTGTCATAAAAATGACTGCACTGCTTAATAATAATAAGGTACAACAAAAGTTATGTGTGAAAAAGTCAAGTATATAGTACTACAATGTATTCATATTTGCATCATGTCCATCATTTTAACAATTTTCAAGTTGTAGAGCATGATGGAATTTTTCAAAGTTACTGGAATATTGTTAAATTCTCATTTGTGTATACTTGCTTAAATATTCTGAATCACAAAATCCCTGAACCACACCACCCTCACGAAAATTCACTCGAGAAAAATAAGTAAAATAAATAAATCGAAATGAATCTGGAAAATTGGAAATACATAACACAATTCCTTTGAGAAGATATGGAGAATTAAAAGAGAAGAAATGGGAATGTTCCTTCAGAAAAGTACCTAAATTCGGATTTCATCAAAATCATCAGAATTAGCATGGTTTACTTTAAAATACATCATAAGAAACATTCTCCAAGAATTATAAAAAATAATGTTGGGTGGAATGTACCAAAGCGAGCGAGCCCAGAACAATAAAAGAAAAAGTTTTGGGTTATCTTAACACTTTGATGAATTAAATATATTATTATTTGCCCCCAGAACAGGGCCTCAGGAATCGAACTCCATTGCAGCCGAAAGAAGGGGCAATTCAATTACCAAACATCAACTCTTACAAAATCAAACCACATAATTGTAAAACAAATTGGATACCTAATCTGAGTGATTCATCAGTACAAATACGCTATTATTTATGAGAAATTGGAGAAATTAGAAGCTCAGACATTTGTAATTGAACAAGTTATTTTCCGTGACCTAACACAAAGAAGGCCTCAAAGAGCTGGGATTATAATATTGTCATCACCGCAATAACATTTCTCCATCCTTTAATAATTAAATTGAATTTAAATATAAAAAAAAAGAAAAGATTGAAGCTCAGAGAGATTATAGAAAAAGGTTATTTTCCCTGACCTAACACAAAGAAGGTCTCATAATGAGCTGGGATTATAATCTTATCATCACCGCAACAAACTTCTTCAATTACATACAATCGGTTAATGAACAATAAATCATACCTAATCGATTTGATTCGCGATACAATGCATCGGGGCTAGAGAAGATGGCGGCGAAGGGGAAGGGGGAGGAGAATGAGGATTTACAGGCGCTGCAGAGGAGGTTTATATAATGAAGAGAAGAGATACAGCTCTAGGGTTTAAATAGAAAAAGGACGATTTTTAGAGTAAAACACGCCTAAAATATATTATAGAGTTAATCGAAAAAATAAATTTAGATAAAAAAAAAGGGCGCGGCTAAATACACCCGGATTTACTATGAGTACACCCACGTGAATTTTTTTTTGTCTCAGGGGTGGTGCGAAAAGACGTTTTTACCCCTCTTGCACTTTTTTTAAAAAAACGTCGAATGAGTACATCCATCTATTCCGATTCATCATTTCACACCCGAAATCATCCGTATCCCCACCATCACCACCACCAAAACATAAAAAATCCTAAAAATTCAAAATTTCAACAACAAAAATAAAATCTTAATATGTTCGAAAATTTTACCAAAACAAAGTTGAGATGTACGAAAATTTTACCAAAACAAACTCAATATGTTCGAAAAAAATTCAAAACAAATTAAATTTGTCCAAAAAAAAAATCGAACATCTTGTTCGAAATTTTTTCCAAAACAAACTCAAGTTGTTCGAAATTTTTTCCAAAACAAACACAATATGTTCGAAATTTTTTCCAAAACAAACTCAATATGTTCGAAAATAATTCCCGAACTACTAAAAACCCTAATTTTTTGGGACTGTAAAAATTGTAAAAAACAAAAATTACATGTCGGTACCGGCGACGTGCGTGGGTGGCTGGGTGGGATGAAGGAGAGGGGGTAGGGTTGCGGCCGCGTACGGCCGCAAAGGGGGGGGGAAGGGGCTACGGCCGCGAACGGCCACTTGAAGGAGGAGGTGGTGCGGCCAGCGTGCTTCTTCAACATAGAGACAGCGACAGACGGCGATGAATTTTTTTCTTCAACGGACGGACGGCGACGACGGTTTTTTTTTTTACAGATCTGGTGTCGCCAGACTGACGACGACGACGGGCTTTTTCTTCACGACGGTGGCTTTTTTTCGCCTGGGAGGGAGGAGGTGGGTGGGCGACGGCCGCGCCTGGGAGGGAGGAGGTGGGTGTGCGGCGGCCGCGCACGGAGGGAGGAGGTGGGTGGGCGGCGGCCATTGGAGCGATGGGGAGGGAGGGGTGGCCTGGGTGTACTGAAATGGAGAGGAAGAGAGAATGAATGGTTTTAATTCAAGGGAGGGTAATTTTGTATTTTCCATGTGGGTGTCCTCATCCGTTTTGTGAGTGTTCTCATCGCGTGAGTGTCCTCATAGGATCCTTGGGTGCCTCTAGCCTCGCCCAAAAAAAAAATTCAAGAAAAGAAAGAAGGAAAATGAGCTGGCCCATTATTAAATTGATGAGCACCTTGTCTTTGGCCCATTTCATATACACCAACACATTTAATTAGGCTCTGTCTATTTGCACCTCCTTCTTGGTTAACTGCACTCCCCATTCACTTCATTACTCTTCCGGGTGAAAACTCCTGAATACCCTTTAAATAAAATTATAATACAAAATACACCTCTACTACAAAATACACTCCTCATTCAACCTTTAAATCTTAACTCTAATTGCTGTGGTAGCCGTCGTCGTCATCACCACTTCCAGCTGTCGCGACAAAATAAAAAAAATCAGAAATTCTAAAAAAACTTTTAAAAATCTGAATTTTTTTTTTTTTTAATTTTCACAAACTAGTGTCAATCATATACACTTTTGTGTACAAATTGTTGTATATGGTTACCTAAAATTGTCGAAAATAAAAACAGAATAATCAACGCAGAAGAAAGAGTGAAAAAAATTATGGCAAGAAAAGAAAAAGAAAAATTAAATAAATAACTGTTGGGCGCGACCAGCGACTTGGGAGGAGGGGTGGCGGGGCAGCTGGCTTGGAAGGGATGGGGCGGAGTGAATCTACCATTCTTGTAATTGGAGGAGTGCATCAATCCGGCGAGTATAGTTAACCAAGTCGGAGGTGCAAATAGACGGACCTTTTAATTAAGTTGCATGCCAAATTTTGATGGCAAAAATTCGTGAAGGAAATGCAAACATATTTTGAAGATGGGCCCCTTTGCAAATGGAAGGCCGACCCATTAATGAAAAGAGGGATTACTCATACCCTTTTTCAATTGAGTATTTTATTTTACTCCGTAATTGTTAATTTAGTTTGAGATTATTCCCTAATAGAGTCACTATTACCACCCTTAAACAAATAGAAACACTAACTTTAATAATTTTCTAATAGAGTCAAATGAAATGCCAAAAAACACATACTACCTTTAATCTAATTATTTAAATTAATTTCGTGATTTAAAACTAACTCAAATTTTTGAAATTCCATAAAATGTGGAGTTAGTCAATTCCTAGAATTTAGGCTATGTTTTAAGAAAGTCACTCACTTTCCAAATTCGAAAATTAAAATCTCAGATTCTTTGTTATGCGTTGAAATCAAAACAATAAAATTTTCCAATTTCATCTTCAAATTCAATTTCTGAGTCATTGTTCTAATACGAGGATGATGGAGGCCGCGAACCCACCGATCTGTTTTTCGTGGCGGCCTATCTGTGCGGCGGCGGTCAATCTTCTTACAGTGACGAAGGGGAAACTCTTCTTACAGTGACGAAGGGGAAACTCTTTTTCCAGCGGCGGCCATGGCGAAGGAGCGGCGGCACATGCACGGTGTTCGTTACAGACGGCGGCGAGAAGTGACCTGCTTCATCTTCTCCGTGGTGGTGGCCGATTCGACGCAGACGGTGTTCGCAGTGGTGGTCGGTTCGACGAAGACGAAGCCCCGAGTGTTTCCATTTATTTTTTAACATTTGAAGCATCAAAATTGACGCCATGGTAACATACGAGTTCGAATTTGGGTAAGATTCTTCCAGATATTTGTAAATTTTATTTTTTAAATACATGGTTTTTAAGGTCAGTTTTCAATTTTTTTACAAAATAGTAATTCTATTTCAATAGAGTATGATATGCAATGTAATCATCATATTTTTAATTATGCATAAAGTTATATGCAAAATAATAATCATATTTTGAATTATGTATGCATATTTGTCGTCATGTTTATATGCAAAATAATTATCATATTTTGTAATATTACATTTTTTCATTCATACCTTCCTTTATATACGTATGCATATTTGTCATGTTTACGTGCATTCCTTTATATGCATTTTGTCCTTCATATATTACCTAGTGTATATGCATCTTGTCCTTCAAATATTATTTGGTGTATATGCATTTTTTTTCCTTCATATATTATTTGGTGTATATGCATTTTTTTTCCTTCATATATTACTTGGTGTATATGCATCTTGTCCTTCATAAATTTCTTCGTCACGAGAAAATGCACAGTATGTCTTCAGAATCGGTGTAATTAAATGCACAACGCTAGAATCTCAAAGCTACACAAAATGAAACGAAATAATTGTGGTTATCTACGTTTTAGGGAAAAAAATTGGAAGGTCCATTAAATTTAAATTTTGAAAGGTCCATAATTTTGAAATGCCTGATTACAGGATTTAGTTGACTTAATTATTTTAAATTAATGATTTCGAATTTTTTCAAATTAATAAAAGGGCAAAAATGTCTTAAAATTTTCAATTTGAATCAATTAGACAAAAAAAAATCATCTAGGTTCTATTAGAGAAAACATAGAGTGAAATGACTCTATTAGAAATTTACCCATTTAGTTATTTACTCGATTGATTGTGTTTGTGTGTTTGGATTTATGATGGAATTAAATATTTAGCTTGATTTAGATTGTTTAATTCGATTTATTGGGCGGTGTATTGATTATATTATTAAGTATTTGTTTGATCAATTGCATGATTTCAATTATTAATTCGTATGTTGATGCATAATTATTGCAACGAGAGTTGGTATTTATGTTTGATCGTATGCGTGAAAATTGTGATGGTGTGATTTGAGTTTATATTAATTTATCACAATGAGAGTTGGGTAAATTAATTAGAAACCCCATTAATTTACATTATAAATTTAGTTAATTAGTGAAGAGATTATAGGAGCCCGGACTTTAGTATACACGTGGAAAAATATGATTAGGGAATACATTAGCTTAGATACAACTCACTTGTTATGTGATTACCCGAGTAGAAACAAATCTATTCATCCTCCTGATCTTTAGGTGCTTTATTAGAAATATTATATGTAATTGCTCTTATCGTACACCAACCAAATAATTAGACGTTCAAGTTAGGCTTTAATCGATTTTCACGTAATGAAAAAACACATGAACACTCTCATTCACATTTGATGTTTGATTACCATTTCACTTGATCTTCTTAGTTACTCCATTATTTATCTTGTTGAATTTAGATTTCATTTTAATTGCACAAACCATGTTTCATTACTATAATTACGTGACGACGTATAACACTAAGGCTACCCTAGCTAACTAGTCCCGTAGTTCAATAACTAATCGTGGACTTATCAATAATGACGAGGATCTTTCTTACACCTGAGAGGCGAGGATTGAGAAAATGCATGTTAATAAAATAAAAATCAATAAAAAAAATAACTTAAACTTAATTGACGTGGTAATTTTACTTAAGCGGTGGCACTACAAAATTTGGTTCAAATGGCGAGAGAATATGGCGAGTGTGTATATACCCTAAACATTTAGCGAGGGTAATGACAAACGATACATTACAAGTAATTTGGCGAGAGGAAGCACTTCACTTGCGAAATAGCGAGTCAATTTAAAAGAGTGTTGGCAAGGGTATCAAAATCTCTCACAAATTGACGAGGAAAATTAATACACCTCTAGAAATGGCAAGGGTGGCGGGGGATTGATGATATATATACACTAGGGATTTTTTTTTTTTTTTTTACTCTAATAAAACTCCACTCCCATACATTAATTCAGTTTTTTTTTTTTTTTAAGAATTGCTTCAGTTTAAAAATATATATGTCTGTTTAATTAGATTAATTAATTATATATATATATTATATTAAATATAATTTAATTGTTAGATTAATTTTATATATTTTATGTACTATAAATATTAATTGTTAAAATTTTAAATTAATTATAGAAAGAAAATATAAATGATTTTGTTTAATTATGTTATAATAAATATTGTTGAAATTATGATTTTTGTTTTTAAAATTGATATAATTAAGTTAGAATATATATATATATATATATATATATTTAATTGTTATATTAATTTTATATATTTCATGTGTTATATATATTAATTATTGAAGTTATAAATTTATAGGATACAATTATAAATAATTATATTTAATGAATTATAACAAGAATAGCCTCCAGTCCAAATGGCAAACAAGAGGAACTCATGAGTACTAGGACTGGTCCATACACTTTTTTCGAATTTACGAAATGGCGAGGGAACATGCCAATTTTTTGTAGTGTGGGGCATAAAAAAAAGTGTCTACCAGAGAACATTATATCATTTCTAATGAAATAATAATTGTATATAATAAATTTTTGAGAAAAGAATGGTTGTATCATTATATCATTTCTTATTGTTGGTATCATGGTGGATAACTAATAAATTGATTATTTTAAACTAAAACATAAGTATTGCTTAAATTATCTTAAACAATTAGTATTAATTAACATAATTGTTATTAGTTTTTTGAAATTGTTATTATTAAGGGTTGAAATAATTACAATTGATTTGATCGAACTTCGAAGTACATTATATTATTGTACAATAATAATAAATAAAAAAATAGTTGGCCAAGAGCATAAAACATTCATCTCCTTACGAATGAGAATAACTTGAATAAGTAGAATCGAGGAAAATTCAAGGAAATACACAAACTCCTCGCCGAATCTCCAAGTTAAACACTTGACCCTCCAAAGTCCTCCCCAAACTCCAAGTTATATTAGCTTCTATCTTTTAATCCAAAAACATCAAAATGCATTGGAGGCTCGTCACAATTGTGGTTAATAGTAGAATTATTAATATTTCGTCTGTTTAATCATGTTGTCGTCTATCATACCATTACATATTCTCCAAAATGAAAGAGAGAAACAAAGTGTACTAATTCCAGGACCACGAAATCTGTTTTCGATCAAATCAGAGTAAAAAGAACAACAAAATTTTGTGAACAGGTCAAGTACACAGACGGACAATGTATTCATATTTAGGATCTCATAGTATGTCCCTTTTAACATTTTTCAAGTTGTACAGCATGGTAGGACTTTTCCAGTTGTTAGAATCCTGCTGGTGGGTAAGCTTCCCAAGATTTTCATTCTTTGAGACCACAAATATTTTCTCAAAAATTACTATTTAATTCATTTTTGTCAAAAAAACAGTGTGAATCTTAATAATAATAACTGAAAAATGAACAAAAACACAGTTTTTCTTCTCTAATTTATTTTAATTACGATAAATAAAATAATTACATCTAGTCCAAAGGAAATTGAAAAATGAAAAAAATGGATGAGTAGGGTCAAATAAAAAGATTTATTTTAATTACACTAAATAAAATAATTAGATCGAGTCCAAAGGAAAATGGATGAGTAGGGTCAAATAAAAAAAGGAAATTGAGTCAAAATTAAGTAAAATCTACGAACAATTTCTTTTGAGAAGATATAGAGAATTAAAAGAGAAGAAATGGGAATATTCCTTCAGCAA
The DNA here is from genome assembly GCA_963675135.1 of Galeopsis tetrahit. Lineage (NCBI taxonomy): Eukaryota > Viridiplantae > Streptophyta > Magnoliopsida > Lamiales > Lamiaceae > Galeopsis > Galeopsis tetrahit. The sequence goes on from OY776132.1 coordinate 71,348,968, forward strand.
AGTACCTAGATTCGGATTTCATCAAAGTCATCAGAATTAGCATGGTTTACTTCAAAATACATCATAAGGAACATCCCCAAAACAAATATTTAACAAATACGCTATCGATCAGTACAGAAACAAATAATTTGTAAGAAATTGGAGAAATTGGAAGCTCAGACTTTGTAATTGAACAAGTTCTTTTCCCTGGCCTAACACAAAGAAGGCCTCAAAGAGCTGGGATTAAAATATTGTCATCACAGCAATAACATTTCTCCATCCTTTAATAATTAAATTGAATTTAAATAAAAAACAAAAAAGGATTGAAGCTCAGACTGATTATAGAAAAAGGTTATTTTCCCTGACCTAACACAAAGAAGGTCTCATAATGAGCTGGGATTATAATCTTATCATCATCGCAACAACCTTCAATTACTGTACAATCGGTTAATAAACAATAATCATACCTAATCGATTTGATTCGCGATAGAATGCATCAACGCTACGCTAGAGAAGATGGGGGAGGTGATTGAGGATTTACAGGCGCTGCAGATGTTTAAATAATGAAGAGATACAGCTCTAGGGTTTATTCTGAAATTCCACATTATTATTAGTGGGCCGGCCCAATCGTGACTCTGACCGAGTTAGTGTTTTGGCCTGGACTATAATAGGGTTTGATTATTTAAAATACCCTTTTATCTTATAAAATACCTTTACTAACACCCCACCATAGAACCCTAATTTCCTTCTTCTTCTTCCTCCACCCTAGTTTTTTCTCATTCGATTGTTTTATTAAAGTTTGTCATTGTTTTTAATTTCTTTGATTTAAATACAATCTTATTCCATGTTTTAAAATATTACTCCTATTAATCTATGGGCCTTAGCTCAATGGCTTCAACAACTAACCCAGCTTTAAGTTGTGACCCCTTTATTTCTCTAAATTCCATTTTCACCTCTTTCTCACACCCATCGTTGAAAAATTCTCCCAACGCCAACCACCCATCTCCCCTTTCCTGAATTACCCTTTCTACCCCTTCTTGACTTCTGATTTCATCGCGACTATTCATGCAAATCGTTCTTCCTGTTTTATAATCCCCTACTTCAATTGAAACCTCCATTGGCACCACGCCTAATCCGAAAGCACGATTTACAATTTCAAAAACAATGTATGCAACATAAGTCGTGTTTTGTGACAACTTTCTAGTGTTCATCTTCCCTTTTACTTCTAGCCATGACACCATTATAAGCTCCACTGCTTCCGGAAATCTGGTGTGGATTTATAAATTAAATTGTGAAAAGATGGAGTGTATTACAATATAATGTAAGGGAAACATCAAAATATTATTACATTTTAAAAGTTTCATATGTTATATAAAACCTAATTTAATTAGGAGATAAAATATAACGTAATATCTTCAAATTTCTAATTTGGATTATATTTTTTTTAGTCCATTAAGTTACTACAATTTTAAATTTAGTCTATTAGGTTACCACTTTTTAAATTTAGTCCATTAAGTTCCGATTTATTTTGATTTTGGTCCAGTTACCTGCTACGGCAGGTTTAACAAGTCATTTTTTAAAAGACACCACATCAAATGTTATACACACCCCAAATGTTAAACACACCATATAAAATTTAAAAATTATTTTTTTATTACTATACAAACCCCCAACTATTTCCTATTTAATAAATTGCCAAAAATAATTAAAATAAAAAAATAAGAATTTAAATTAATATGAAAAATATAAATAAAACCTATAAAAAATTGCCTAAATCTTCAAAAAATTAAACAAATCTAAAAAAAATTAATTAATTTAACTAGTTTTGAAAATTTAGTTGATTTTTTACTATTTTTTATTTTTATTTAGCCTTATTTTCGTCATTTTTTACGTAAATAAAACATTAATAAATCAATAGAGTTTTAATTTTTTTTAAAAAATATTTCTTTTATATTACATAAACCTACTAACACCCCATAAATTTTATATACACTCCAAACGTTAAACATAAAAATTCAAAAATCAAATATAGTTAAATAAAATCATAAACATATTTAATAAATTGTCAAAAATAATTTAATTAAAAAAGTAAGAATTCAAATTAATATGAAAAATATAAATAAAACCTATAAAAATACATAAATCTTCAAAATTTTAATAAACCTAAAAAATTAATTTAATTAGTTTTAAAATTTTAGTTGATTTTTTAATACTTTTAAAGATTTTTTTTTATTTAATTTAATAATTTTTTCAAGTTAATTTTTTTTAATTTATTAAAAATCTTAAAAAATAGTAAAAAAATCAATTAAATCTTTAAAACTAATTAAATTAATTAATATTTTTAGCTTTGTTTTATTTTTGAAGATTTTAGTGATTTTTTATAGGTTTTATTTATATTTTTAACTATATTTGATTTTTGAATTTTTGTGTTTAACGTTTTGAGTGTATATAAAATTTATGGGGTGTTAAAAGGTTCATGTAATATAAAAAAAATATTTAAAAGAAAAATAAAATAAAATAAATTTAAAACTCCATTTCTTTATTAATGTTTTATTTACGTTCTAACTTCTATAAAAAAATGTCAAAAATAAGGCTAAATAAAATTTTAAAATAGTAGAAAATCAACTAAATCTTCAAAACTAATTAAATTAATTATTTTAGCTTTGTTTAATTTTTAAAGATTTAGGCGATTTTTTATAGGTTTTATTTATATTTTTCATATTAATTTGAATTCTTATTTTTTTAATTTAATTATTTTTGGCAATTTATTAAATAGGAAATAGTTGGGGGTGTGTATAGTAATAAAAAATGATTTTTAAATTTTAGTGTGGTGTGTTTAATATTTGGGGTGTGTATAACATTTTATGGGGTGTATTTTAAAAAATGACCTGTTAAACCTGCTGTAGCAAGTAACTGTACCAAAATCAAAATAAATTGAAACTTAATGGACTAAATTACAAAAAGTGGTAACCTGATGAACTAAATTTAAAATTGTGGTAACTTAATGGACTAAAAAAAATATAATCTCTTTCTAATTCATTGGTGTTTTATAAACAAGAGAGTAAAAATAGAGTTTTAATACGTAATCACATGAAATTGTATGTTAAATAATTCGGAATAAGTCTTAAACAACTCTATCAATTCTCTACCATCAAATTGTATGTTAAATAATTCGGAATAAGTCGTTAAGAATCGCGTCACCAATCTAATTTATGTTTACGTCTTTAAGGAGGTGATTGCAAACTCTATAAACAGATTAAAATCACTTCTTAAAAGTAAAAACGGTGAAAAGACAATTTTAAAAAAAATGATTTTAAAATTAGTTTGTAAAATTTGAAAACATCACCTAAATAGAAGAATCATGGATCAACTACAGTTGAACCACCATTTTTTAATGAATGTTCTACCCTATTTTTTCTCGCCTTTGGTTATTTGCAATTTTTTTTTTATTGTAAACCATCAAATTATATCGACTGTATCACTTTATGATTGAATGTTATTTTTTTTTAAATGATCACTTTTTAAAAAATATATTCCCTTCATCCCACAATAATTTCCACACTTTTTAGGACGTTACACGATAACTTTCACTCTTAAAATGGAACATCCTTTATAAACTTCATCTGCACAAAATCTTCAATTTTACACAAATGTTGTTACTTTTTCTACGTACATACACAAACTAATTTTTCTACTTTATACATAAAATTGCCCCTTAAAACTTCACTCATTTTTATACTTTCTTAATATACGTGGACATCTATCAATGAAAATTATAATGGGTCGAAAGAAGATCTCACGGTGAAACGTCTCCAAAAAACTAACTTATCTCATTTGGGATTGATGATAATATTTTTATATTTTAAAAACAAAATATTATCAATTTTAACATTATTATCTTTGTCATGATTATATGATATAACAAAAAAAAAAATTGTTAAAAAGGTTGACCTGGAATGGGGGAGGGTTTTCCAGCACCAAGAAAGAGGATTGGTGGACCATGCGATTGAAAGTTCCCTTGCGCCCAACATGTAACATTTCTTGTTTCTATTTTTCTCCATCCAAAACCTCTGTAGTAGTATTAGAAAACAAATCTTTACAAAAAAAATAAAAAATTAATTGCACGAAATTCTTTTAAAATGTTGATTTCTATTCTTTAACTTTTGCATTCATCTTTAAAAAAAATCAAATACAATTCAATTTTAACACTTCAGTATATTTATCAAGTGTAGAAGTGTAGAAATTAAATAGAGTGCAGACGATACGGTACAATAATAATATACATAGACACAACACGATATTTTTTGTGTTCAAATGACATGATAACGGTACAATTATATTTTTAAAAAATTGTATTTAAATATAAAAACATATTGTGTACGTCATTACCGTGTTGTGTCATATCGTATCAGGTAAATAAATATGTAACATGTTGTTAACAAGTTAATGAGTTTAACAGATCGACACGAATCAAAACGATATTAATACGAACACGATAAGCAGGGACGGTGCCACGTTGGGGCCAGGGGGCCACTGGGCCCCCACCATTTTTTTTTTATATATATATGATAAATATTTTATAATAATTATATATATTATGTGATAATAGTTATTCTCATCATATATATCTTAATTATCATATATTTGCAAACATTTTAGATGCCACATATCACAAAATGATTGGTCTATTTCTTCTCAAATCACCCTATTTTAAAATCTCGATCTTTTTTCTTATTAATTTCACCTTTATTAATTTTTTATTAATCTTAACTGTGTGTCTATTTTTTAATCTCAATCGTTTGAATATTAAAATTTAAATGAAACTTTTTGATATACGAAAATAAAAATATTTTTTTTATTTTTTGACACATACATATTAAGTATAGACGTATAAAAAATAAATGCTTGCATACAAAGTTTGAAAAGAGTTATATATTTTTTCATGTGTTTTTTACTTAAATTTGTTTCTTAATACTCCAAAAATAAATTATTTCTTCAATAGAGTCAATAATATAGCTAGGTTGATGGTGTATTTGAGAATTATTGTCTAAGTTTTTACTAAGAATTGCAAAATATTTGAGCAATTTTTAAATTGTTTTGCTCCATTTTGAATCGAACTATCAAAACTTCAAAATAAAATGAAAGACATTTTGTTCAATTTAATTTAATGAAATGTATTGACAATTTTATCGTAAAATTTCAATGAGTATAATAAGTAAATATTATTTTATTTTAAAGTAATGTTAATCACCGAAATTTTCTGGCTCCGTCACTGACGATAAGGTGAAACTCTAACTCCTAATTTTAAATATGTTGGATTCGTGTTGTACTATCTTGTCGAAAATTTTCCCAAATGAATTGTGTAAAAGACAAATTTATGCGTAAGATTATCATATACTGTAAGAGACAATAATTGAATTAAAATAAACATCATTAAGTAATTAATTAATTATAATCATGAAAAAGAGAGTAGATTTACGTACGTAAACGATTTTCCACGTTCATTTTTAACCCGCGTCAATTTCCATTTTAGTACTTACCTGATGCCGCATGCATAAATTAATTTCACATTAATCGTAATTTAGAGTTTTACCTTTTTACCCCCATGAGAATTGGAGCACACGAAAGCTTCTGAAACAATTCCTTTTTGGAACAGAATTCGAACGGATAAACACAAGTGGATATTATCTCCTCGTAATCGGGCGGCAGGAATTTCTCCCAGACGTGGTCGGAAACCGCCGCGTTGCGGAAGATGTGGGCGGCCAGAGATGAGCGGCAAGCGTCGCGTGGAGAAGTAAAAGAGAGAACGTGAGAGAGGCATTCCATCGGCAACGACTCTAACCTCGTCTCCGCCATTTATCTGAAATTCCAGGTAATTTGTTATTCAGTTTATTCTCCCACTTTTATAGAGAGAGAGAGAGAGATTAGATATGAGTGTGGGGATGGACGAAGATGGATGTCTAATCTATGAACTTTTAGACGAAACTATAAAAATATGTGAAATTAATTTAAATTTGTAGAGAAGTGTGAAAACGCACTTCCCACTTATAGGGGATTATGAACTCTCAAATTACTTGGAAGTATTTAAGAGTGAATAATTTAATTTGAATTAAATTGTAATATAACTGGATTTACATATATAATGTGAGGTGGAGTTATTTAAAAGTTCCAACTATTATATATAAGGGTTAATTACAAAAATAATAATAAAAAATTACCATTTTAAAGTGTTTATCAATTAGACAATTATAACATAATATCCTCCCTGTTTTTATTCAATAAACCACATTTTTTTTATTTTGTGATACAATACATTTGTCTATTTTTACAACAATTAAATGATGTGGCTGCCAGAGCTATAGCTGTTATTCGGGAGCTCGGCTTGATAATACTGACGAATCAAAAATTGAGCTCGACTCGACTCTTTAACTAGTCTAACGAGTCTATCAATCGAGCCTAACGATCCTAAAGGAATTTTCTACAAAAAAATTAGATATCGAGCCTAACAAGTCGAGCTCGAGCCAACTCATTAGAAAATCGAATATTTAACGAGCTCGACTTGTTTAGCTAAATCAGTCGAGCCGAGCCGAATCTCGTTAAGCCTCGATTCGAATAACAACCCTAGTCAGAGCCACCGTGAGGTGCCACATAAGGGGGTGTTTGCAAATTCTACTCACAGCTTAAAAGCACTTCTCAGAAGCTAAAGTTGTGAGTTGACAGCTTTAAAAAAAAAGTGATTCTGCCCCCACTAATTGAGTTTGCAAACACCCGTCATTACTGATGAACACAATATTTTTTTAACTTTCAAAATGTTTTTAACTAAAAATAATACTGGTTTAAAAGAACCAACTTAATTACGGAGTATTAAAAAAAATCTCCAAAACTCAGAAAAATAGAATCGCAACCCCAAATTATAGTCCACAAAAAATAATCTAAAATTTTAGATATTGTTTATACCTATACCTAAAAATGTTTTGTAAGTTAAAAAAAAAAAATCGCTGGCGTTTATGTGGCTTCAATAGTGATCACATCATTTATGTGTTGCCAATTAAAAAATAGATGGTATTTCCAAATTGCAAAATATATGGCGTGATCAATAAACGCATAAAGGTGGCCGGTGATTACTCATAGACAAATGTGTGAAAATCAATTCGTTTGTATCATGCATATTAATTGTCCACAAAATGATGGTCACAAATTTGTCATATAAGGACATTAATTTGCCTAATCATTATTCCCTTTATTTATTTTAAAAAATTATTAATTATTTAAAATTCATTTGATTATCTTTCGAAGTATTAAGTAACTCATACATACTTGGTCACATCAGAAATTTTACTTCATTTCATTTTTTAACCATGTTTTATAAGCAGATCAAATCAGTCGGTAACACGAGATATATACCATGATTTTTGTATATGTAAGTTTATAAACATAGACAAAATTTTATACGAGACCCATTTCATTTACTCTATTATTTGACTTGCAGATTTATGAATCTCCAACTCAATCATAGACTCATAGTTCAAATAAGAAATACTACATCTAATTAGATAGAAACTTGTATGTGACAATTCATACATAAAATAAGTCTTATTTATTTTATTATTTGATTTAAGGATCTTTGGAGTTTCAATTCAATGAAGTTGTAACAGAAGACAGAATTTAAATAATAAAGTGAATCTTCCTCTCACACAATAATACGATAAAAGTGGAAATTTGAAGAACAAAAGGAAGTAAGAAAAAAAGATTATAACTAGTTAAAATTTTAAATAACTAAAATTATTTAAGACCCTTGCTAATCTAAATCTATCTCTAGCTGGTAGCAAGCTAAGACACGCCTCACGAATTATGAATGGAAGACTTTCTTTGTTGAAAAATAGTTGTAGACTTGTGGTTATTTTCCTCATTTTCCATTAAATTTATGTTTTGACATTTTTTTTTTTTGACATTATTTCTTGAAATTAAGTGAAAGTTTAAAAAAAGAGAAGAAAAAGTAAAACCAGAAGGAAAGGATATCCAAGCTTGAGAGTTTGCATAAATTGAGAAATAAGGGGTCACTTGTTGGTTTGTTACAAGGAATAGAAATGAGATGAATATGTTTTTTAAAGCTGTACTGTATTGTTTCACTACCATAATTATTATTTTTGTTTGGTTTGCCAAAATTCTTTAGAAATGAAACTAACTTAATTGATTTTTTTAAATAAAGATAATAAAATTGTTTTTTTTTTTTTTTAAGTTGCGATTATGAGACGTGTTTGTCATATTTTAGAGCCTATGCCCTAAAAATTTGAAGTCATGTTTGTTTTGGGATTATTGTATATGGGATGAGAGATATGTGGATGAGAAAATTCTGATTAATAGTGATTGTGTATGTTTTGGAACGTTGAGTAGGATAGAATGTAAATTATGTAACTGTATGTCAAGTCAATTGTATAAGAGTGTGTGTTGTTGTATTATACTCTCTCCATCCCGCATACCCGCATAAGTTTTTCCTTTCTTTGAGGTGTTTTGATTAAAGAATATGATACAATAATAGATGTAGTATAAGTGATATGATGATGAGAGATAAAATAATAAATGAATATGAGATGAAGTATGATAAAACAATAAATAAAATATAAGTGATGTGATCGAGAGAAAAAATAGTATGTAAAAATGGAATGGGAAGCTTATTATGGAACGTCCATAAAATGAAAGTGGGAAATAAGTGTGAAATTAATAGAGTTATAGTAGGACGGAAGGAATATAATGTAAATTTATGTCAAATCAATTGTGTAAAAATGTATAATGTTGTATTATTATAATAATATAATATTTTGTATTTTTAAGAATGGATAAAGTTGGATGGTGAAATTCGAATGTAAAATCTTACCGTCCCCTGTCCCCTGTCCAGACGTGATAGAGATTGGGGACAGATCCCCACATATGAGGACCATCTACATTTAAATTATTTTTTAAATTACTTTTATGTGTAGTGAATTTAAAAACGGATTAGTGAGGCGTGTTTAACAAAAATCACAACGAACGTGAGTCTCTATTTGGTCCCCATTAATGACTAAGTTCCGTATAAATCATTTTTTAAAATTAAAGTCATTTAAAGTTTTTAACAGCTAGCTAAACCACGAAACATGATATTAAATAAAGTTAGAGCCATGAAATTAGATTAGGCAAAAAGTGTTAGGCATGATCTAGCTGGATCTTGCCTCAACCACTTGATAACTTCTCCTACCAAAAAAATTGGGTGGCGTTTGATAAAAGTTGTCTTTAAAGAGTACTTTCCTCCGTTCACTTATAAATTTTTTGTTATTAAATTGCCTCAAAGCAATACCAAATCTAAATGATAAATCAGTTACACTCAAGAACGCAATAAAATGAACAAGTAAGAACAAATACATGATTTACGTGATTCGATCCAATTGATCTATGTCTACGGAGAATAAAGGTTTTCTTCATTATCTTTGAACAAGTGTTACGGATTACAAGTATGGAACTCTCAATAATATGCTCACTCAAGTATTCAACCAACCTCCAACTATGCTCTTAGAGGGGTATTTATAGATGTACAATACACAAGTGAACTGTCACTAACTGCCATAAACAGAATAGTTGTCTAAAACTAACTCTGAAAACATAAATGGAATCAGAAGACTTAACTCAGCTGATATGCCTATCAGCTGACTTTGCTCAGACGTCTTGGACCCAACTCTGCTGATACAAATTAGAAGACATGGACTCAGTAGAATTGTCTCACTCTATCAGATGAGATGATCCTAGATCAGATGACTAAATCTTATCAGTTGAGATGACCAACTTCCTCAGCTGATCTGACTCGATATAGATGACTTCCAAACTAGCACAATTTACTCTTTTATGAAGTACTAGTATGGCACCCGTGCTGACGCACGGCCAATTATTTTAAAAAATGTCACACAACATTTTAAATTTTAATTTTTTTATAGTGTCATATATAATTTATTCATTTTATAATATCTTTTTGTTAATATATATATATATATTATCATAAGTATAAAATTGATTATTATTATTAACCAATATTTATTATATTATATCGAATTTTAAAAAATAATAAAATTTTAAATTTTAAGATATTGCTTATATCTTTTTTAGATTAAATTATTAATCTAGAAATCTAATTAAATCGATGTCTTATACTATATAGATTTAAAGATAACATATAAGTATATAAAAGTTAATGTCTAATATTTAAATATATGTATATTTTATGATACAAAAATGATTAAATTACTATAAAATGTTAAAAAATATTACAGTAATTTTAGTGATATAAATTACATTCAATTAACTAATGCAATAATCTAATAACAATAGTAATTTAATAAAATATAAATTAAGAAAAAAATATTAAACTTAAAAATTAAATTATTATAAATTTATACATTCCTAAAAATTTAATGAAACATTACGTTTTTTGTGATATTACAATCACAATTGTTGTCATTAGAATTTTCAAACAATGACAGTTTGTTATTCTAGATACAACTACATATAATTGACCATGACTAAATACATTTAAAAAAAAAAAAAAAACACTTACATTAGAAAACGATTGCCCCTAATTTTTATTAATAGTCATAGCATATGACACAATCAAAGGAAATTGTCTACGTTGAAACTTGAAAGACAATCTAGATAAAAAGGTATCAATATAACTCTCGGTATCAATACCAATTGTCCACCACTACTTCTAGTTAGAATCTTAATTTCAAGAACTTTATCATCCAACCGGTCATAACCAACCTAACCACATAATAAAATATTATATTATAAATTTATAAATAAAATAAATGAACATTTTTAAACGATAGAAAATAAAAATAAAGAGAAAGATACACTAAACTGGTTTCATTGCATAGGCCGCTTGAGTGATCTATATTTCTCAATAACATTACAGGTGTTCCAATTTTCAAATTCAATTCATGATCTGGTACACCAGAACACTTCAAACTATTCAAAAATTTAGGAGTATGGATATTAGACAAATTATCAACATTCAAATTAGATCTTCAAGGATTGTTAGAGTTCAAATAAATGCGTGATTCTTTTTCATTTAACTGAATCGTGTGCTCATTTATTGACCTAACAACATCTAACGTGGGTGCAAGAATAGCTCTACTTTGTAAATAGTCATGGTCATCCATCATATTTTTAAATTCAGGATAAATGTTATCAATAATAGTAGAAATCGGATCATCACCACCCTTTAGCAAAATATCCTTAGGAATTTGTACATCACACCTGTTCTCAGTTTCAAATCCTATACTACCATCTCCAATAGATGTTATCCATTCAGAAAAAGAATTCAATTAATGTACAACTTCATCAGATCTTAGGGTTTGCAACCTCATGTTCTTAGTAAATTTCAAAAGAGTCAATCATTCCACAATTTAGATGAATTAATAGTAGCGTGAACGATATCCTGCCTCATTCCTTTTGGAATAACAGGTAATATCTGACAAAAAACACCTCCAAGCACAACAATCTTACTGTCAAAAGGCAGTTCAAATGACAATGGATCTGTGCGCTGCATAATATCCTTCAGAATCGTATCGAGAGCCTCAATACAATATCTCTACACCATTGACACTTCATCCCATATTATAAGACCACATTTAATCAACAGCTCAGCAAGAGGACTTCCTTGATGAATATTGCATGTAGAATCTTCAGTAACATCAATTGAAATTACAAATCTATAATGAAAAGTACGTCCACCAGAAAAGAGTGAAGCTATACTATTCAAGGCTACATTAATTACAATCATATCTTTAGATCTCAAACATGTAGACAAAGTCTTCCATATAAAAGTTTTGCATGTTCCACCATATCCATAAATAAAAAATAAACCAATCTTACCGAACTGAATGAACACAATTATTCTATCATACACACCACGTTATTCATCACTAAGTTTGTTAATTAAATTCTCATAATCTAAATTCAAATTTAATACAGTATATTGTATGAAAACTCATTCAAAATCAATCTATTTCTAGATGAAAAGTTTGGATCGTGGTTTACCATCGGCATGCCTTCAAAATCATGCAAAAACTTATCAAAAGTCTGCAACATATTATCAATTTCTATCGAACAACAACTCTTGATTTCATCATTTGTCATCATTAATTCTACAAGAATTTAAAATTAAAATGATATTAGTTAATTATGCTAAAATAAATTAATATAATTTTTTTTTCATAAGTAAATGAGTGATAAATTTATGCAAAGTAATTGAAATTTAGGGGGTGTATTGGTTGTGGATTCTGTAGGATTTTTTTGGACTTTTAAAGTTTGGGGGTATTCAATTCAGATTTTAAAAAGTCTTTCAAAATTTCGAGGTATTCAATACGAATTTTAAAAAGTCTTTAAAAATCTTTAGGTATTCAACAGTCTATGGATTTTAATACTCTATGGATTTTGTTGGTCTCCTAAAAAAATACAAATAAATTTCACTATCCAAAATCTCTTCAAAAAATCAGAGATTTCAACTGATTCTCTCAGAAAACTCTGAAGACGAAAGATCAGAAGTAGGGATGGCAATATTGACCCGACCTGCGGGTACCCACCCCACCCCGCAAGCTTTGGGTCAGGTCGGATTCGCCCCGTATTGAGTATGGGTCAGGTCTGGGTCTTATGTCCGACCTGCGGGTATCCGACCCGCCCCGAATGAATATATAAATTGTATATCGTGTATATATATATATATATTTTTTTTTTTATATGGGTAAAATATTATATATATATATATTTTTTTTCTATTGGTAAAATATTTATATATATATAATATTAATTTTAAAAAAAACTCTTCGCATGAATACCGAAATTTATGAAAATCTATGTAAATCAATAAAAAAAAAGTATATTTCACCCTCCATTTAAGTCTATCAAAATCCATATAAATCAATCCAAGTTAAAATAACCCACGTATTAGTGAAGTTTAATAATTATAATGGAATTAAATTAAAAAAGAAAATACTTAAACATACCTGAAAAATGCATAATTATTCTTCTATTATAAAAAATATTATCAGACAGATGTCTCCAACACTTTTCTCAAACTTCATAAGGTCGACCTAATGAACTTGATGTTAGTAGCGTAACAAATAAAGGTCTCATTGAAAATGCTGAAGCTCAATAGCTAACCTCCTCCATACCATCAACATACTCTCTATCATCATCCAACAAACCTCTAGCAGAGCAAGCTTCGGACAACATACTTTTTATCATCGTCCAACAAACCTCTAGCAAAGCAAGCTTCCCGAAATGTTGGATGAATTACTCCATTAAATTTCTTTAAATTATCATAAGATGTAGATTCACGAACTATATTTAAGAATATCCTCAAGTAATATGCCTCACCAGAACCAGGAGGAACGTAACAAATACTCTTATTGAAAGCTCTCTTCCTTTCAACCCACTCTCTAATTTTCGGCTTCCATACAAAGAACTGTGGTATTTCAACATAAGACAAATTTCTTATTTTAGAAGAATTCATGTTGAGTTCAAACCAAACTAAAAACATGCTTTGGTTTATCAATGGTCTTTCCAAAATAGATTCTAAACATGCACCATCACCAAATAAAACAGTCTACTTATCATGAAGATGTTCAACTAGAGGATTTCTATAATTATTTTCAAACCCGAAAATGAAAATTCTCCAAGCAGCTTCACATGGAGAAATGTACCTACAGTCATAGTACATTTTAACTTCATCTAAATCTGCTTTTCTACCAGATTGCTCCTTAATTTCAAAGAACTATACAGTAACACGATCATGTCCTTTGTTGACATACTTGAACATGTATTTTATAGATTTTGATTGATTACACTTTTCAACATTGATGTGTGCATCATACTTCAAAAGAAGATACCCCCCTCCCGGTCCTGTTATTTGCATATTTATTGTTTGCACGAATTTTAATGTAAGAATTGTTTGGTATTAAAGGCGATAAAGTGACTTTTTAGGAGGATATAATGAGTAATTCAACTTTATTGGAGAATCTTAAATTAGTGTGTAAAGAGTAATGACATGAGGTGTAAATAAGAGATGTTTGAGAGTGTTTTAAAGGAGCAAAATTTTACTTTTTTCAAATAAGAAAATGTTTAGTTAATAATGAGACGGATGTTCTTAGAAAATATTCAAATAATAATGGGACAAATGGAGTAATAATTGTGAGGAACAACATGTCTGTTATCCAAAACATAATCTTTTTTGTTCAAAGTCCTTCCATCATTTCTTCGCTTATAAATAGGATAACCATCTTCATCAATAGAAGACTCTGAAACAAATATTTTAGAAAAATATTTTGTACATGAACCTTCGTCGATCATGCAAGGAGAACGTGGATTTGCAGCACCACAAGGAACATGCATCATTAAATCACAAACAAAATTAAAATACTCTCGATCGTGAGATAAAGAATAAAATATCATTCCTGGATGGAAATTATAACAATTTAAAAAATAAATAAATCATGAGATAAAGAATAATTAATTATAATAAAAATCTCATGTAGTAAGCTTAAATATATACAAACATCATTGTGATTCTCAAGAAACACCAATATATGAGCATGATGAAGACCGCACTTTTGAAATTCAATAGTACAAAGAACTGTACATAAAATTGACAAAAAAAAAAGAAGATAAAATGTAGTGAACAAATAATTTAGACAATAAAATTATTATCTTAAACAAAAAATAAATAAATTTAAATACCTGCTTTGATATTTCCAAATATTTGTTTTCCTTTCGAATATCATTTAATAATCCGTCAAATTTAATCTTAATTATTCGACATATTATATTGGACGGTCTTCAAGATTAAGTCTTTTATGTTTTAAAAACGTACATTCTCAGGCCATTTCTGATTGCACGCAAATGTTATAAATAATTGAGGATAACCGGTCCATCTACCAATCGTCATTGCATCTTGATAATTTTGGATCATGTAGCGTGCACTTCCAATGAATGAAGGTGGTAAAACAACTCACTTTCCCATTGCACATGCATCTGTCTCCAGGGGCGGACCTAGGACTTGATATTAGAGGGGGCCAAAAAAATTAATAATTCAAAATATATATTGTTGTTACATTGTGTCTTATTCGTATAGTATGGATAATTGAGAAAATGAACATTCGAATTATTGAACAACGAATACTAAATTAAAGAAATTATTAGATTAAACGATCAGTTATGTAACTTATATTTCTTTGTCAATCTTTTTTCATGAGACTAAATTATTTATTCATATATACTTGCAAACTTATTTCAAATATATTAAAGTAATACAAAAATGAATATTCTTTTATTTTTGTAATTAACATATACCTACAAAATAATTACTTATATATATAAGTATCAAATGTGCAATAAATAATTTATTTTTTGATAACTTTTACAACAAATTCACCGCTAAAATGATTTATTAAATTATTTTATCATTTATTTATTTATAGGAGGGTGGAGTAGGGGTAGGGGGCAAAGGCCCCCTGGGGCATAGTGTAGGTTTGCCCCTGTCTGACTCACCATCTAAAAGTGCATCCTAAACACCACTATATATTTCACTACGAAACTCTAATTGATGTGTCCTTATATATTTAAGTTTACCAGCCTCAACCACTATACACCACTATAAGCATCAATAATAAATTGTTGAGTGAGTCGTTTTGAATATAAAATCGTAGAAGGTTCACCATTCCTATGTTGAAATCGAAATGCAAAGTACTCTCTAAAACTAACAAACTTACAAGTTCCAGCTTAATGCAGCACATATGTAGCAAAATAAATATTCTCTATATACCCATCCTCAACATATGGAAAAAGAAGTGGATATTGCAAACTAAGGTACGTAAAACGGGTTCAACTATGTGATGCGTTGAAGTTCACCAACATAAGTTTCTAAAAAAATATCACGATTACCAACGACAAACTCCGTAATTGGTATGTGGGAATGTGGTGGGAATAAAATGATCATTCCTGATTTTATTTCTAATGCCATGATTGATATGTTTCTTTGATGAAAATGGTCATTTCAAACTGAATCACAATTCCCAAAGTTAAGAAATTGTGATTCCTCCCACTCCCCGTGATTTTATATATTCTCATACTTTGAGGAATGATTTTTTTTTTTTTTATAAAAATATCATAACTTATTTTTTAATATTAAAATATTATTCTATACTCCAAAATATAACAATAATAATTATAATGGTCAAAATAATAATAAAATTAATTATTCAAAAAATTAATAATAAATTTAATTCTAATAATAAAAATAATAGTAATTCAATAATAATATCAATACAATAAAAACAATGTACATTAATATTTTTTTAATAATATAATAATTGTCAACATATTAATAAACATATTAATAAACATAGAAATATTAATAATAATTTATAATAATATAATATTATTATTTTAAATAATTGTAAAAAATTAAAATTATTTAATAAAAATATTTTATCATTTAACTATAAAAAATATCAGTAATAAAAATAATACATATTATTAACAATGTAATTATTATTAAATAATAATTTTTTAAAAAAAATTATATAATACCACATTTCAGTCATACGTTATACCAATAACCACTCTTATGTCATTTCATTCAACTAAAATTTCATTTTATCATACCCCAAGAGTTTGATCAAGGGATCATGTCCCCTGGCCTTTTAGCAATCAATATCATAATCACATTAGAATTTCCTTCAAGGAATCTATGTCTAACCTCTCGAAACTTCTTCGCAAGTACATTATAACAATTTAACATATTTTTAAAATTCGTTACTATTTCAGCATGTAATATATTGATGTTCAGATCCGACCTGTTATTAATAATAAAAAAAATTAATATAAAAAAACATTGAAAAAATTATGTAATTGAATATTAAAATAAAAATACCCAACAACCTTGATTATATTGAAAATTTCATTTTCAGTGTCGTAAATGTACAATTGTGCGAACTTTGGCAATAAATCACCAATTATATGATAATTTTATCCATGTAAGTGGAACACCGGTGGAGCGACTCCGATATTAACATATTTATCAATTTTCTCACCCAAAGAAATAAAGGAGAACATATTGTTAAAAGCACGGACATTATCCAAATAATGTTTGCCTTTTGCATTATTACCCCAAAGTAGTTCTTGAAGAACCGGGGGAGGTTGAGGCATATATAGTAACTGTATTTTTCGTTGAGTGCAACAAAATGAGAATTTTGGTCGTTCTAAAACTCAACTGGACTTTAACGTTTCATCATATCAGAACATTGCACCACAATATTGACAACTATGAATATGATCTCCAATATTCCAATAACGAACAACTTTGCAATAAAAAAAATGCAAACGTTAAAACATGTTCAATAAAACGACACATTATATTAAATATAAATATATCTATATACAAAATATTAAAAAAAAAGATTAATATATATATATATATATATTTGAAAAAAATAAATTAAATGAATTAACAAAAAATTAATTATATATATATATATATATAGCATAAAATGTAATACATATACAATTTAGAAATTAACAACAAAAAATTAAATTTTAAAGTTACAATTTTAATATAATATATGTGAAACAAATAAATTAAATGAATTAAAAAATGGTCAAAAGAATATAAATATACAATTAATATTAAAAGAATGTAATCATTATGTGAATTTTGCATTTTTTTAAATTCAACAATTTATTTAATAAAATAATGCATGAATCGTGGCATTAATAACCATTTTTTTAAAAAAAAAATTATCATAAATTAATGTAATAGTAACATAAATTTTAGATGGATGTAATCGTGGCATTAGCTGGTAATTTTGCACAATAATCATTTTTTTTTTATAAATAGATGTAATCATGGCACGAATTTTGTATTTTTTTAATCCAACAACCCATTTAATGAAATAATGAATTGTGGCACCAACAACCAATTTTTATCATAAATGGATGTAATAGTGACATGAATTTTAAATGGATGTAATCGTGACATTAATTAATTGTTGATAATTTTGCACTATAATCTACTAATTAATTTTAAATGGTGTAAAAAAATATTGATGAAACAAACTTACAACTCATTAAAATTGTCAAATATTCCGTATTGTCAAACAAACCAATTAATTAACATTGACTAATAAAATTAAGAAACTAAAACAATTGATCATAAATGGAATTTACAAAACTGTCAAACTCCAACATCTTATCTTTAAAAAATAGAAAAAAAATTGTAAAAAATGATTAAAACGCATCTCATATATTTTAAAATAAAATTAATAGATTAATTTTAAAAAAATTATTACAACTATTTTATTCACTATGTTGTATCATTGTGAGCATGTAGAAAAATCATTTCCAAATCTATAGAAGAGGATAGAAAAAACATGTGAGAATTTGTTAAAAAGAATCAGAAAAATTATATTAAGTCAAATATTTTATTCTAAAAATCTTGGTGATTATAACTCTTTATTTAATATATATATATATATATATATATATATATATATTTCCATGAAATTTTATGAAAATTAATTTAGACCAAATATTTATATATACACTATTCAAACAATTAAAAAATATAAATTTATATCAAATATTAAAACTACTAAAATCAAAAGAAGTATAGTATATTAAGTTTCATATTCTATTCTATAATCTGTGTGATTAAAGAAAAAATATTAGGTTAATAATTAAAAAAATTAAAAGAATTATAATAAGTCAGGTATTCTATTATATAATTGTATGCATTACTAATAATACAATATTAATTTATATTATAAAATATAAGTTAATAATTGAATTTTAAATATTCAAATTACTTTAAATTATTATAAAAAAAATATGTGACACTATAGTTTTCAACTATCTCTGCATAAAGTTCTCTTATCAAACAATAATACCTTATGCATCCTCTGCAATTATGCAAACATTTTCTCATCATTTAAGTCTCATTATTATTTTAAATATTCAATCAATCTAATAGAATTACCTTATGCATTCTTCTAAAAAGTCAAATGATATTAAATTAATTATACTACATTAATTAAAGAAGTTGAAGACTGTATTATTTCATAATTAAAAATAGACATCATATAAACGATATTTTTGAAATATGTGATTTGTTGTTGATCCTAAATCACTAAAATTTATTTAAAATTATTATCATATTATTAAATGTTGCTAATTATCCTAAAAATAAAAAAGTAAGCAATAATATACCACATGTTGAGCTATGCAATAACAATAAATGTTAAATTTTTTAAGTCAAATTTCAATCGTTCTTAAAATATGTAAAAAAATTAAATAGGATAATTGAAAATTTTAAGAAATCTTTTAAATAATAAAAATTTTAGGTTAATTTTTTTTCAAAATATAAATGATAGGATTGACCGAAATTAAGAATTAAATTAATTAGGAATTAGAATTGAGATATTTTATGAGTTTAGGAGTCTTTTTAATTAATACACATATTAAATAAAAACCAAGATTTGAAAGAAAAAAATTCTAAATATAATTTTTAATTATATATTTAATTTTTTTTATAAATAATAATTCTACAATTAAATCTAAAATTATGAAAGTAATTAAAAATATATATATATATATTATTTTAATAAATATCTTTAGCCAAATTAGTGAAGTGACAAAATTAAAGAAAATAAAATTGTGAGATTGAAATTTACTAACTTACTCAATAAATTAATTATTAATAAATATAAAATTTAAAATGAGAAGTTGAGGACAAAGTTATAAGACTGAAATTTCCTTTTGATAATCGAAAAATTGCTAAAACTAAAATTTTGTTGAAACTAACATAAAATGAATTAAGAACGATAATTGATGCATCAAATTAAGAAAAGAAACATAAATTTAAATTTATTCACAAAAACATTATTAAAAAATATAAAAAAGTGATACATAAAATTAAGAAAACTAATTATTATTTTTGTGTCAAATACATATTTACAGATCTACAAAAATAAAATAGTAGTACAATTTAAAAAACCTAATATAAAAATCTTCAAACCTTCGATAAATTTTCATCAACACTCTTCAAACTTCTTGATGAATTACTCCAAAATCTTAAAAAACTCGATCTTCATAAATCTTCAAAAATTCGATCTTCATAAATCTTCAAAAATCCGATCTTCTTAAATCTTCAAAATTCCGATCTTCATAAATCTGATCTATAGATTCAAAATTTTGAACAAATCTTAAAACTTGATGCATTAAAACAAAAATAAGACAACTAAACTTCATTTCTATAGGATTATACAAATAACGAATCGATTAAAATAAAAATCTAGGTAATTCTATCCTAAAATGATACATCGAAAAAGATAAAGGTGAGAAGAAAGAAAAGTGAAAAGATGAGTTCATAGGACAAAGAAGAAACAAAAATATATAGAAAGAAAAAAAAAAAACGGTCTCTAACTTTAAGCATCTAATCCCAAGGCCCATATTTCATCAAAGAATATCAACGATCAAGAAGAGAAGTAAGAGAAAAGAAAGGTATTAATGAAAATTAATGGTCAAATATACCATAAATAGTGAAAGAAAAAATGAACGGTAAAGATGATGATTAAGAAAAGTGATCAACGGACCACAAACTTTCCCGCCTAAATTAAAATAGGAAACTTGTAGGTGTATTATATTAGTATAGATTAGAATCAGTTGACAACTTCAATATTGCATTATACTCTAACACTTTCATTTTGTCATTTTGGTTCGTCCGTCTACAAGTTTTTCATACTTTTTTTGGTAAATACTTTTAATTTTCTATTTTTACACTTCACTTTATATCTTACTTTGTCTCTCCCTCTCTTTCCTTATTTCAATCATATTACTTGTATTATACTCCCTCCATCTTTTAATAAGTGTCATTTTAGCTTTTTTCAACAAATTAAGATTATAAATTGTGGTCGATATTACCCTTCATTAATTATAAATAATTTTAATATAGAAATTTTGTTTGATAAAGAATGTAGTTAAGAATGTAGCTAGTATTCATAAATCAAATTAATTTTGGTATAGACAATTTTTGTGGAATTTATTAATGAAAAATATTTATGGTAAATGAATAAGGTTAAAATTGTCAAAATTAAAGAAAAAATCCTAGAATGACACTTATTTTAAAATTAGTTAAAAAGCCAAAATGACATTTATTAAAAAATGGAGGGAGTATTATTATTTAATCACTAGTCTTAATTTATGTGTCAAAAAAGTAAGGTAAAGCTTATAGGCGGATGGAGTGAACATTAAATAATGAAATTCATATCTTTAACTAACTTTAGGATTCATATCTTTAACTAACTTTAGGAAAAGGCAAGTATCATAAGGTAAAGCTTATAGGAAGAAAGAGTGAACATTTTTTTTTTTTTTTTATCCCCTACCCATGACTCGAACCCAGGACCTAAGGCTAGGTAGTGGTGCTCTAACCACTTGAGCTATCCCACTTTGTCAAAAAATATTAAATAATGAAATTCATATCTTTAACTAACTTTAGGAAAAGGCAAGTATCATCGTGCAAACTTATTTGCTTTGTGTATTTCTAAATAATATTTTACATAAAACCAACACTTGTGGAAAAAAATTAGTACAGTACTAAACTAAGAAGTTTAAAAAATAAAAATATCTGCCTCTTGATGACACAAAATTATTGAGCATAAATTTTAATAAATAAATTATTTATTAGTATTATAAAAAATAAAGTGAGGATGGTAAACACTTTTCAACTTTATAAATAGTAATAAAACTACTTTTTAGTGTAATAAAATAATGATATTTATTGTAATATTGTAAGGAGATTAGTTAAAAATATTTTTGCCATTTTAGATAATGTGTCATGAACATCCAAAATAGCAAAATGGATCATCAAGTAGGAAACGGAAGGAGTAATTTGCAAATTCAATTTAAAATAACAAGCACATTTTCATAAAATACCAACCAATCATCAAGTAATTCATTAAATTAATTTACTACAATACTAACCAATCATTATATAAAAAAAAAAAAAGCATTATACATCCATAAATCTAAATTAACATCAATTATATAATATAATTACACGGCCAAAAGATGCCCAAAACAGTCTTTCTTCTTCTCTCTATCTTCAAAGTGCCTGAAACAATGTCCATAACCACAATTAACGACATTGCAAAGAAGAAACAATTTTAATAACTCAGGGTACAAATAAATAACAATTACTACAATCTATGTTAACACAATTAAACCAAATGTTAGAAAATGCATGGTTATGAACTAATACTCGGATAGACATCTTATATTTATCTTTTATTATTATTTTAGTAATGGGCTTTTAATTTTAGTTAGTCTTTTAATTAAAGTCTAGAATAAATAGCCCCTTGTCTTCACTCTATCATACTCTTTTAATTAAAATATCAAGTTAAAACAAAATAAGTAACTAAACTTTTCTTCGAAATCTATAAGCTTTTTCATATTATCCTCTCAACATAAAGTCAAATGCAGCAGCTTCTAAGCATCCCTGTTAGAAAAACCTAATTATTAACATTGAAATATATATATATACCTGAAGAAGAATCTCGTAAGATGCAATAAACGCAGATATAAATGTTGTTAAAGCACTTTTATAGCCAGCAAGAGGATCCTGAAAGATGGTGGAAGAAAATAAAATATAAGATGGGATATGCAACAAAAATGATATTAAAATAAGGATACTGACTGATTATACTAGCAATGGGAAACACAAGGAAATACATATATATATAAACATACTCACGTCTGATTGTTTTTAATGTATCACTTCCCAGAATTTCAAGAAAATATTCCAAAGATCAAGCCTCAAAAGCTTGGCAAACATAACCAATGTGATCACTTCTCCTGATAGGAATGATAGTAAGATTTATTATAATATACATGGCCAAAAATACTGTACAAGTCTGTCAAGAGTAGAAGAATGTACCTTCAGCAAATTATGTGCCTCTTTTCTGTATATAATTATAAAGGATTCATTCACCAGCTACCTTGATCTTAGAGCTTTCTCTCTCTACAAATCTTTGAGAAGTAGCAGCTTATCGAGGAGTAGAAATGCAGGTAATAGCTTTCTCTCTCTACAAATCGAATTGATTAGCCGACTCCATGTACCAGTGTCGGGCTTAAATCCAACCTCGAGCAAACCAAACAATAACTCAGCAGCATCATTCACCTTTCCAGCCTCACAAAGACTAACAAGAAACTCATTTGACGTGCCAAAATGGGGCCAAAACCCCCGATGCAACATCAGAGTTAACAAATCTACTGCCTTGTCCAGTTCACCTTCTTTGCACAAAGAATTTAACACAATCCTATAACTAGCCTTGTTAAGATAAATACCATCATTCGGTAGTCTCTCAAGCATGTTAAGAGCCTCGTTGTATCGGTATTCCCTACACAATCCACCAAGAATTACGTTAAATGTAACCTCATCTGCCCTGCATTCTTCTTCTTTCATCTTCTTCAGCAGCTCGATAGCTTCATCGGTTTTGCTAGCTCGACACAATGAGTTAATAATAGTAGTGTAGGTAACAGTATCCGGTTTCAGCCCAGCAGCTTTCATTTCATTCATGACTTCCTTGGCTTCCTCGAGTCTTCCATCCCTGCAAAGCCCGTTCATTAAGGATGAGTAATTGAATAGATTGGGATTGCATCCGTTTTTCTTCATAAATTCCAATATCTTCCTGGCTCGATCAGTTTTCCCTCCTCGAGAAAATCCAGTGATTAACACATTGTAAGTCAAGGCATCGGGCACTATCTGATGCTTAGACACCATTTCCTCGAACATATCGATCGCATCTTCTAATCTTCCGTGTGAACAAAGACCGTCTATCAGAGTCGAGTAGGTTACCAAGTTTGGAAAAGATAATATGGACTTCTTCATTTCTTTCATTACATCTAAAGCAGATTCCAGATCTCCTTTCTTACAATGATGTTTGACCATAATGTTGAAGATGCATGTATTGGGATCCAAGTGAAAGTCCTTACGAGTACTCACAAGGAAAGTCCTTGCCAGATCGGTTTTATTTGCATCAACCAGAAGATTAAGACATGTACTAATGGCTTTCAGGGAGGGCTTTGAACGTACGATTGGAAGAATAGAGTGAAACATTTCAAGAACCTTCTCATGCATGGATGCTTTCGAGTAATGCTTCATGAGATTAAGGAATATACCTTCATGGAATTTGCAGGTCTCGTAGGTCATTTGATGAAGAACAGCATCAAGAGACTTATATTTCTTGCATTGAGCAAGCTTATGAAGAATTACAGCATACGTGGAGTTGTTGTGCTGAAAACCCTTCTGGGATGATACTTCATTAAAAGTTTCTAACGCGTGTTCTGGACTCCTCTCACGTTTTATGAGATCGATTGCAGACTCATGAGAAACATATTTGCTTTTCCTGGGGGATTCTGTTTGTGTAGCTCGACTTTCGGTAGGTGTAACCTTAAGGGGTTGGAGAGGGGAAATGAAATGAGCTGAAGAGGATAATGATTCTGCACATAACAAGCGGCGACTCTTGCTGGAAACTGATTTCATCGTATTCGATGGGTCTTCGAGGTTATATCATCGAAAAAGCTATCAGATAATTGCAAGCAAGCTGTTTGACAACAGAGAAATGCAAGGATAAAGAACACTTAGAACTTAGAAGGCAATAAAATCAAGTAATCTAGTGGATACAAACGACAAGCACCTGTAAAATGTTCAGGAACCAACAACCTTTAAAGAAGGTGTGTGGTTCAAAGATCTTATATGCTCTAACATACGTCTTAGAAAAAAAGAGTTGTGTATGCTAAGATCTCAAAAATAAATCAGGGTTTTCTTAATTTCTCTAAAGATAATGTATAAGAGTGCAACTTCTTATTTCCAGGTTTATAGCTTCTTTAATATGTATATATTAGAAACAGCTTACAACACTCTCAATTTTCCCTGTTTTAAAGAGCTTATAAGCTTTAACCAAACACCGCGCTTGTCAACAAGTGAAGATGTCACAATTCCTTACCTTATGCCATAGAAAATATATAGTGCAACATAGACACTACACATCTTAGGTGATCTTCAGACAACTAGTATTTTCTCTTTATTTTTCTTCACAAGTTCCATCCACATTTTAAAACTAACAGAGAAAGGGTAGGAAAGAAAGAAATTTAGCTACTGTTCAATAGAATATTGGAGTCACAATGCAGAAAATAACTATTCATGTGAAATATTTTGAACAATGAGTAGAGTTCAACAATAATCCCTATTAAGGATTCTCTGTTTTTGCTAATGTTTCAGCACTATGTGCTTCATGCTAGAAACCACACCCAGCATTCGACAGAACCTCCTTCCAATTGCAAACCAAAATATAATACATCAAAACTATTTGCATTACAAGTAGGACAATGTGTCTATTAAAACAAATGCAGGGTGTTTCTTTATAGTATACAGCTGAAAAATATAAAGAGACACCATAAGGCATAGCTGCAAGGTTCTTTCAACCTATATAAATGGACTTCCCATCGATTCCAAATAGAGTTTGTTGAATATTTGTACCACAAAATTGCAAATAGTATAATTGTCTAGTTGTGCACAAATGATTCATCGACGTATTTCAGCTATTCCATTACTAGTATGATTTCAAGCTCACTTTTGGTTTTTCTCAATTCAAAATTTATTTCAGTTTCAATTACACTCTGGTTAATCTACCCCACCCCTCAAAGCTCAAACCCAGAAATCAGAAGGAAAGAGCCAAATGCAACAACGTTACTGAGAGAGTATTCAATCCGAAAACAGAGAGAATATTAACTTGGGTGGAGAGCGCATACAATAAAAATAGAAAGAATGATGAAACAACCCAGTTACTCACCTCCTCGTGGATCGATTTGAGCTCCGGAATGAAGATTTTGGAATTGGGAGAAAGCTAGGGAGAGCGTACTGGACCGTCCAGTTCAGTTAAAACGGTGCCGTTTTGCACCCATTTGCTATTTCTTAGTTTTATTACTTACTCTCTCCGTCCTAATAATTTGTATAGTTTGATCGACAAATATTTTAAAAGAAAATGATGTATTTGGTGAAATGTATAAAAAAAAAGAGAGGAAGTGATAATTTTTTAAAATAAAATGAAATTAAACTAGCTCGAATATTTTATTCTAAAAATATTTCTCCTTTTTACGTGAAATATATTTGATCCTCTTTTCTTCATCTCTAGTTTTAAAAATTGACGATTTTAACTACCATTTTAATAAAAACATATTTTTTTCATTTAAAATTCGTTCTCCCTTTAAAATTGTCAATAACTCCGATTTTGAGAGAAACTCAAATTACCTCCATTTAAAAAATATTTCTCAAAGTTTCGTCCTCCCTTTCAAATTGTCTTGTAACTCCGATTTTGAGAAAAAAAAAATGAATTTACTCCTCTCTTAACAAAATATTTCTCCAAATTTCGTCCTTTTAAAATTGGCATCAAACTCCGATTTTAAGTAAACTCGAATTTTTCTTCAAAAAATATTTCTCCTTCACTTGAAAATTATTTCATCCCTCTCATCTCTAGTTTTGAAAATTGACTTTTTAACTCCGATTTTTAGTAAAACTCGAATCTCCTCCTCACTTTAAAAACATTTCTCCAAATTTCGTCATTCTTTTAAAATTGACATGATACTCCAAATTTGAATAAAACTCGAATATTCCCTTCACATTAAAAATATTTTTCAAAATTTCGTCTTTTTTTTTAATTGACATAAAACTTCGATTATGAGTAAACTCAATTTTTTTCCATCAATATTCCATCCTCCATTTAAAAATCAATATCTAAGTCTAATTTAAAAATAATTTTTTTAAAATACTAAAAAAATAATTAAACATACTTGAAATGAACATACCCTACGGATTGCGTATAAATCAATTCAAATTCAGGCGTTTGAATTTCTCCAAAAGTACTAAATATACATTGAAAATATAAAAAGTACATGGGTGGATCCAGTCGTGTACTGACCGTCCAGTTCAGCTAAAACGGGGTACCGTTTCGCACCATTAACTTATTTCATAATTTGGTTATAAAATAACTTAATGGTGCAAAACGGATTAATATTAGTTTAAGTATATATTTGATGTTGTCATTTACTAACTTGCTTGTGAAAGAAACAAGTGTCAAATGAGATGTAATAAAAAATTATAAATTACTCCATATTTTAAAATAAAATGAGATGTAAATATTAAACAAATATTGAGCTTGGATTGATAAAAGACTTGAAAAAGAAAAGTGGTAACTGCTGATGAGCCAAAAACAGGCCATATTTCATTATCCCACTCCCCACCACCCTACCCAACTTACCCACGACACCAATATTCCCTCAACCTCAATATCTTTTCTAAACCTTAAAAGCAATCAATCCCATTACTTTATTTCTAATTCACCAAACCAAAATCATGCACCAAACAAACGTTTTGCCATTCACCACTATCTTCTCCAGAAGAAGAGGAAGAGCAGCCCATGAATGCAGCACCATTCAACACAGACTTCTACTTAATTCTGAAGAGACTCAACGGCGTCGTCGTCTGACGTTGAGTCTTTGTGGCTTTTTAAGAAAGACCTCCAGTGGCTTTAGTTTGAGGAAATGGAGGATCATCAAAGCCGCCTCTGCTGATGCTAATGCCCATGATGGGGCTACACGGTGGATATTCATTAGGCCCCGTTTTCGTATTCGTTTTCGGAGGAAGAAACGACAAGAGAATGCACAAGAAGAGGACGTTGAACTATGCAAGAAGAGGATACTCATGGGAGAGAAATGTAGGCCATTCAATCCCTCGGGCCTTCTTCATTATGATGAACAAGGAATCCTCTTACCTGAAGATGTTGTATTTTAAGAATCATTTACGTCTACTTCATAGTTTTTACATTTCGACTACACCATTCTACAATTTCTCTGCACCTTAACTCATGACTTCTAACATAGTAGTTGAAACTTTGGTGATGTCCCAGTATGTGCAGTATCTGTGTAACCAATTATTCTTACACCGTATTAGTTGTTTACTTTAATTTATAAAGTGATACTTAAGAATTACGTGCACAATAAAACTATTTTTCACAAGAATGAATATATGGTGTAATAAGTTGGGACTCATCTAATTTGTATATCCACAAGTCTCCACCAAGAGAGAGAAACTGATAATGGAATAATAGATGACGAAACAAATTCAGTATCACATCATTGCTTCATCTCTAAAGTTACAAAAAATAACAGACAGACAAAACTAGTAACTGCATTCTCATGCCCTCAGAGGCTGAATTCCCAGAGATGCCCGGATCCTGTTTTGTTCAGCAATCTCAGGATCTGGATGATCTGTCCCGTCGTCTTTCTTAGCCTTCTTCTCTTTCTTCTTTTTGGGCTCGTCTCTTTTAGGGCTAGTGCTGCGGTGCCTTCTGCGACGGTCATCATCACGATCCTTGCGATCTCGGCTTCTACTTCGGCTCCTTGAATGGCTTCTCCTCCTCCTATCTCGTCTCTCTCTATCACGCCCGTAATCCTTGTCATCTCTCAGCCGATGTCTGTCCCTATCTCGGTCTCTGTCACGTCCCCTTCCACGATCTCTATCATAATCTCTCTCATAGTCACGATCTCGATCATAATCTCGATCCCTGAGAGTAAATGTAGAGGCTTTGGTCAAAGGCAGTCAAAATCCATAACTTATCATAGAACGTAACCAGCAAACTTGTTATCTTATCTCGCAATATTTCAGTAGAACATTGGGAAACACTAAATTGGTTCTGGTCCTGTCAACTTTCACCAATTGAGTATAATATTGTAACTTCCAGTTTTTAAAATTTTGGTCTGCTAACTGGCTATAGGAGGTGAAACATCTGATTGATGCTAACGTGGCACAGTCGGATTTGTCTAAGAGTTAAAATTTGATTGGTCAACTCGATGTTTAACCTCTTACAGCTGGGTCACCAAACCAAAACGACAATAAATTGAAAGTTTTTCAATTCGTGAATGTTCTTAGGACTAAAATAAAATGGGGACAATCTACAGGACTAAAAAAAACTACTTCCCATAATTAAATAAACAGGATGAATTAGATGAGCAAACTTGGTATACCGTTTTAAATTTGTACAAGAAAGAATCATTATTTCACGGTGGATCATTAGGGTAACAACAAGAAACAAACTTAATCAAAATAGTAAAATTTTCCATTAGTTTAACTTTTTATTATAGAGAGAGCGAAATCAAATAACAGGAACAAAATCAAAGAGTATATATGTACGATCCATCATACTTCTCAGCTGCACACTGCCAATGCAGAGAAACCTGGCAGGATCACAATGTTTTAATTTAGGATGCTGTCAAAACCCACTCAAGGCTTGAAATGCCGTAATGGTCAGGCAATCACCATGAAGTGATGTGCGGCAATTGAGTACAGATAAGATTCAAATAACAGCATCCAACATTCCAACTAATGTATCACTTAAATTGAAAAGGAGAACAAATCAAACAACACCAAGATAACCACATCTTCTTGCTCCACGGTATTATGGAACATGGATTTCTGCTAATTTGCCAATTACTGACAAAAGCAATATTTGGATTTGAATGGCTTGCTTCTTTTTTTTTTTTACAATAAAGTAGAGTAGATAACAAAAGTCATTAAGTCACCAAAATATCCACAAAAACCCTATCAGTTAATCTCTAAACTAGCTTCCTTGTTTTTTTTTTTGAGAGAGAACAACGGGAACACTAATGCAGAAAAAGAACTTTTTCATGGAAAAAAATTGTATGACCCATCATACTTCTCTGCTGCACACTGCCAGTGCAGAGAAACCTGGTATGATCACAATGTTTTAATCTCGGATGCTGTTAGAACCCACTCGAGGCTTGAAATGCCGTAATGGTTAGGCAATCACCATGAAGTGATGTGCCACAATTGTTTACAGATAAGATTCAAATAACAGCATCCAACCCGAAAAAAGAGACAAAGTAAAGAACAAATAACCAAATCTTCTCGC
Organism: Galeopsis tetrahit; assembly: GCA_963675135.1. NCBI lineage: Eukaryota > Viridiplantae > Streptophyta > Magnoliopsida > Lamiales > Lamiaceae > Galeopsis > Galeopsis tetrahit. The sequence continues at coordinate 71,379,006 of OY776132.1, forward strand.
TCCATAAGATTATGGAAAATGGATTTCTGCCAATTTGCCAAATTAAATTACTTATAAAAAAGAAATACTTGAAATCATGATGCGAGCTCAGAGCATGACAAAATAGACACCGAAGAGAGGACGATGAAACCATTTAACAAGCACAACAATAATGATTACTCCCTCCGACCAAATTAATAAGTATGATTCCTTTGACACAGGTCTTAAGGAATATTGATTGTTTATGTATAAAGTAAAAAGTGAATGGCGTATTAGTGGGGAACAAATATTTCCATTTATGGAAGTGTGCATATTAAGTTTGGATGGACAAAAAAAGAAATTAGACTTATTAAGTTTGGACGGAGTGAGTATGTGTTAAGATATTGAGAAAATAATATTCACATTTCAACTGATGGCTGGCAATGGCAGTAATCAACAGCTATTTAACAGAAGCTCATGCTAAATTGCTAATAAATTCATTAATTGACATTTAAAGCTTAAGTTGAAGCCACTTCAAATAAATAAGAACACTTTGATCAATAACAAGTCAAACCAGATGTACATGATAGATTGGAGCTCATAAAAGAATCACATGAGAAACATCCCAATTGAAACCACCTAACTAAAAAGAAGCCTTAACGGCAAAATGAAGAAATTGGAAGGGTCCAAAGAAAAGAAGCACGTGAAACAACTCATACCTGTATCTGTGGCTATCACGTTTCCTATCTCGATCCTTTTCCCTCGTTGGACTTCGTGCTCGATAGTAATCCTGAGGTACAAAAATAAACTAAGAAAAGGGAATAAAACAAGCAACACGAAGAATTCAAAGTCTGATAAGGGCAGGCTACTGAACCTTTTCATTGCCACCAGAATCTAATCCATCTGCTAGTTGTTCATCTTCATCTTTTTCTTCTTCCTCCTCAAAATCATCTTCAAGAGCACTTCTTCGAAGTTCTAGGGAACCAAGTTGTTCAAGTGTCCATCTGAGAGTAGAAAAATAAGCTGATACTCAGAACTTTTAACAAAACCAATATCCATGGATTAAAAAAAGGACAGACAGGCGACAACCAAAGAAAAAGAAAAGGTGGCAATATAAATGATGCCAAAATGGAAGATGAACCACTTATTTAACAAATCAGAATTCAGAATTCTAAATAAGAAGATGGATCAATCTTTATGAATGAACAGAGGCAGGTCAAAAATCGTTCACCTAATTTTCATGATCCACTTCAAATACAATAGCAGTGATAACCTGCTCAGGAAGTAACAGAAAATAATTCTTCTCTCTTCGCAGACTTACGATGTTGCTAAATGTGGTCATTTCTAATTACAATAAATTTGACAGACTGCAACACAGTTTGTTTGGACTCACCAAACAAGAGAATTAATAGTTATCAAGGTGTAACTGGAACTCTTATTTTCTAATTCATTACACAACATGAAAGTTCAAATTTTAGTTAAGTTTCTCAATCACCTTATCATGATAAGGAAATCAAGCTCACCATTCACTGCAACTAAGAAGTTCGAAATAACATAAAATAGTTAAAACGGTAAGAAATCATATAAACTTCAAGTTTAGCATTCTACCATTAGCCAAAGTAACACCCACAAACTTCTCAGCAAGAGAACGCAAAGGATTTCCAGAAAAAGGTTTAACAGCCTAATCAGTTCATATACCTTTTTTTTATTCGAGGTAGAGCAATATCACAAGAGTAATCTTTTGTCAAAAGCTCGTCGATATACTCATCAACATGTGTCAGTGTGTATCCTGATCAGTTCAAGCAACATAAGAGAAACAGTTAGTAAGACACCATAACCATCAGAAATTGGGCGTCAACTGTTAAGAATTTGAAATGATTGTAACATTAAATTGGGCTTGTTTGGATAAATTCATATTACAAATACAGTACATCCCAGATCCTTCACAACTGCTATTTACTACATCATTATAGTGGATTTCAAAATCCACCTAAAACCGAACTTATATGAAATCCTAATTTCCAAATTGTTTCCTATTGTAACCTAATAAATAATACCAAAAACTTAATGAAGGGTCAGGAAATCTTACTTCCATCATTTAGCTTCTGCCTCAGCTTTCGATAATCATTGTACAAAGGTTCCAGGTAACGATAGACATCAACATCTGTCCCTGTAAGTCGCAAATAAAAAGCTCCAAGCACACGAACATATCTACAGCAAAAGAGGAGTCCGACAAGTTACAGATATTGCACTTTTGTGATTTAGCACAGGAATTGAAAATATATACAGCACTAAAACTAACCCTGGAACAAACAATGGCATTGGAGATAGACAACAGAAAAGGAACAGCCCTAAAATAATTTAAAAGAATGAAACGTAAGAGACTTCCTTCAATTAAATGTTGGAAATAGAGTTCCACGAGCTCTTAGTGGATGCAAATCACATTACCAGAAATAGGTATCACAAATGGAGATGAATCCGAAAGTAAAAAGACGTACATATTTACGAATGTTAGTTTAATAAATCTAACCAAATTAAACATATAACTTGCGCCGAGAAATTCAAGTATACTGGAATTACCCAAAATCCGAAAACTTCCATACAATTTAAAAGTAAAAGGAGTATTATCGAGATGAATTACTTGTACTCGGGATTCTTAATGAACTCAACAACAATCTCCTTGTCGGGTTGAATCTGGAGCATCTTCATAACAAGGCACATGAAAGGGGTGGGCTTGCGGGTGCCGCCATGGGTGCCGCCGAGGTGGTCGAGCTCCATGGCCTTGTCGACCAGCGTCTCCGCCGTTAGACCGAAGCATTGCTCCTTCCAGTAAGTGTGCTGATATATCTTTGTACGCAAGATCTTCTCCACCAAATTTTGCGGGTTCGTACCCCTTATGCTCTTCGCCAACGGATCCGTACGATTCGCCATGGAAAAGAGATTGAAGGTCGAAACCCTAAAACCCAAATGTGAGGTTTTCTACTTTTTATTTTCTGTTGCTGATTAATAATGTTTGGGAGGGGCTACTAAGTTGCCATAAATTTTTTAATATTTTAATGATTTTTTTTAAAAGTCATATTTGTGTACACACATAAATTATAATCTTATTTTGATTTTAATATTTGTTACAAAATTAACTGAACAATTTAAAATATATTAAAATCATTTACAATTAACGGAAAATTTATCTTCAAGACATGAATTAATAGCGTTGTTGGTGATCTAATATTTGATTACTTCGAACATAATTTTTTTTTTTTTTGTCGAACATCATAATTTTAACTTAAATTTTAATTTGAGGTTACATATCAAACAAGATTTTTTTCCTTTCTTAAAAACTTTTTCTTAATGGTAAGAGTTAATTAATATAACCAATAGTAAGGGATATATATATATTTTTTAAATAGTACAAGAGGTACACAACCCAATAAGTGTATAAGAAAAAATCTATGATTTACAATATAAGATGATACACCCGAACTACCAATAGTAAGGGATACTTTTTTTTGTTTAATAGTACAAGAGGTACTCAATCCATTAAGTGTACAATGAAAAATCTATGATTTACGGTATGAATAATAAGATGATACACCTGAACTAAAGTTACTCAATAATAAGATATAAAAATGGATCACAAAACTATGCGGTAAGTGATGAGTTTGGAACTGACATGCTCAAACCTCCGAGCCAAGACCACATCTTGATTTCTATGCTCTCCATTGTCTTTTTTTATTTCTTTTTGTTCTCCTTCGAATCAATTTTAGTTTCATTTGTTCCATATTTTTCAAATGACGCATGACCATAAGCTTGACATGAACATTTTTCTCATTTTGTCATGTCCAAGTGCCATACTGTGTTGTAGAGAATGTATACGAAGGTCGTTATGGGGTACCATACTAACCTTGAGTTAACCTATAGCGTTCCTGCCACACCGATGTTGCAAATTTGCATTCTAAAATTTGATGATTGTTGCTTTCCACTACTTCCTCACATAGCTTGAATCTCGACTCTTCATCTGAAATTGACACGTCCATTTTCATTAAATTGTCCGTCGTTGCGAGCCTCCTCTTCAACATTTTCCAGACGATCATTTGCACCCATCTTGACACAAGTTTTTTCCAAACCTACTCACAACTCACAAGTCCACCCTTCCCTGCCCTAAGTCCCCATTTAGGTCTCTTGATCCGTATTCCTACTTATGGACCAGCCCGACCCATCTAAAATACCCGATTTCACACATAAACCCTCTCTCCATTTCCGCTTAAACCCCTTTCTTTCACCCCTCTTCTCTTCTATACAGACTGTTAATGGCTATGAATTCACTCGCCCCTAAATTCCTGAGTCGTCTCAGAGTTCCTCGTATCTCCGAGCTCTCCTCTATATCCACCGGTAAGTTTGCAATCTGAAACCGTCGTCATCTTCAAAAAAATTGTTTTGCAGAATGTGTTTCATTTGCTGAAATTGTCGTGCTAGGTCTTTCGATAACTATTTCTACACTCCATTGAACTGTACAACCATTTTTTTGAATTTATTCATCGAGGAATTGTAACGTATTGGTTAACACAACTTGAAATTTGCTGAGTTTGCTTCCTTTTTTATGAAAAAATAGTGCTGGGTGTGCAAGGGAGCTCGAGTGTATTTTTCTCAACTGGGTCATTAAACTCGGACAATGCTGGTAAAGAGGGGGCAGATGGCGGTGTGGAAATCAACGATGATGATTTTCTTCCCGATAGGCCGGAGTTACAACTTCAGGGTGTTGATCCCCGGAAAGGCTGGAATTTCCGTGGTGTACACAAGGTATTGGAATTGAATTCTGTTTGGGTGAAATTGCAGTAACTCTTGTTTCTTACTGTGCACCAAAATTTGAGATATCAGTTCTTATTGTGATAATATACTTATGTTCATTTAACATCTTAAAAAACCCAATTGTATGTATGCACCCAATTGCATACAAGAATTTGTCCTTACATAAAGTTAAAAACATTCTGTAATGGTGAGTTATTAGAAAATGACGGCGTCTATAGTTCTAGTGAGATATTAAATGTAGAAGTTCCAGAAAAACCAACTTGGATTGCAGTCGTGTTCATGGAGTATCTGATTTGAAGATTAACACTGTTAATTCGTGGTTGCTTGTGTATTTTTTTAATTCTTAAATATAAAAAATGAATAAAAAGATTGCCACGATGGATGTAGTATATTAAATTCTTGCTTCATGAGAATATATTTAATGCCTTCTAATTTCCTTCTTTTCCTTTTTGTTCAGGCTATTATATGTGGAAAAGTCGGTCAAGCCCCCATCCAAAAGATCTTGAGAAATGGTAGAACTGTGACCACGTTTACAGTGGGAACTGGAGGCATGTTTGATCAGCGGACTATAGGTGCAGGTGACTTGCCGAAACCTGCTCAGTGGCATCGCATTGCAGTGCATAATCCAATGCTCGGAGCCTATGCTGTTCAACAAATTGTGAAAAAGTAGGAATTAAACATTAGCAATATTCTTTCTTTTATATAAACCCTACGTCCATCTTTTTCTTGAAGTCTTGTCTAATCAATGGAACATATTACAGCTCTTCAGTTTATGTTGAGGGTGATATTGAGACACGGGTTTATAATGACAGCATCAATGGAGACATAAAAAGCATACCAGAAATTTGTGTACGCCGTGATGGTATGTTAACATGTCTTCTTCTTTACTCAGCCTTTTATCTTGCATGTATTTGTCAATGAAATGCTCCTTCATTCTAATCTCTTATCGGTAAGACGGTAACTTAAATTGGTGTGCCACTCAGCCTTTTATCTTGCATGTATTTGTCAATGAAATGCTCCTTCATTCTAATCTCTTATCGGTAAGACGGTAACTTAAATTGGTGTGCCTTCCATAATATTTAGTCTTTAGCTATGTTCCTTCTCATAAGTTTTCAAGCTTTCCAGATACAAAATCATATACATCTGTTACTAGTGGCATGTTTATATTATTTTGCCTCCAGCTTTTGCAAAGGCATTGCATTTCTTGGATTGAAATGCCTTTTTAGTCTATGACTCCAGGGCAAGGTGATTTTGATTCTGTAGTCATTGATCCAAAGATAATCTGTAGTATCGTTTGATTTGCCCTTTTCTAGCTTTTCTTATCTGGATTCCATGCAAAAGAGTTATGTCTAATGTTAGAAGCGTTTCCTTGATCATAAGCATTATATGCATATATCATGTATGGTTGTTGGTTGACTCAAACTATCAGGCCATTTGCATTAAGGAATTACGGTTTTCATTGTTCATTTAACAACTGCCTTGGCTGTAATAGATCTTTTGGTTGCAACTTCTCTTTTCATTTAAGAGTCGCATCTGTGCTTTCAGTTGCTGGTTGTCCCTAAATCATATGTTTCTTCATTTTCCTCAGTAGTTAAACGTTAAACCTATGACCCTTAAACAAGAATTCAGTAAAGATTATTCGAGGACAGAACTTCACTATGTTTACTTGTTTGAATCTGTTTTTTCATACAATTGGGATACAGTATTCACTTTAAGAATAAGGTGAATGAGATAACAATTGAAAAATGTGATGTATGCCAAATTGCAAAATTGTAACTTTAACCAATAAAGCTAACCCAAAGTGACTCAAACTAATTTGCCTTTTGATCTAAAATGCTTGGCCGGAGGAAGATAGATTTGTGCTGCTCCCAGGTTAAAGAAACCTTTTTCCACATTGTAGGCGTAGAGAAATATGTGCACGTAGTTGAATGTCACACCACCTTTAATTGTATATGGACTTCATTTATTTATATAAGTAACTAATTTTAAAAAGGAATCCACCTAGATAATTTCTTTGGGTGCGGATATTTGCACCCCCTTTTTTGATAAAATACACCTATCGATATATTCACCCACCCTCTTTTCCTAAAAACACTGAATACACTCCTTAACTACCAGTTGTACTCCTTCAAAAAAACTACCAATTTTACCAATCTAAGAAAAACCCTACTTTCTTCCCTCAAATTCCCCCACGGCCACCCCAATAGGCGAAGGATTGTTTTAAGAAAAACCCAGAAGGTGAAGTTGAAAGCTCAAGTGCGCGTTAATTCAGGATTAATACTTTGAAGCCTTTGTTTGGGCTTTGGGGTCTTTTTTTGAGTCTTTGACTATTGGGTTCATAAATGTATTTATTATACAGCGACCAGAACGGGGCGAGGTGCTCATTTACATTCAAAAGTACCCACACTTTATGTGTCTGAGGTCTGCTCGGAAGATCATGGACAGGAGTATATGCTTTCTGTCATCAGGTTGCCTCTTTACTGACCAGACCATTCCATATGAAGCAGTGATATCATGCCTCTGAGTCTCCGACTAGATCCCCAAAATTGGTAAGAACCCATAATTCTGTTAGGAGATGAAATGTGGAGGAGCCGTAAGGATAGGGATTTTCCAACAAAAGTAGAGCCGAAGTCCAAGAATTTGTTGTTCCAACACGTACCACCTTAGAAACAGGGTGGTGACCACCCTAAGGGCTGCAAATGATAGCTTTGGGAATAGAGTATTCCTCCACTATAAGTAGGATCATTTATGGATCACACTTGGAAACAACATTGAGAAACTCTCATAGACCTTGTAAGAGCAACCATATCGATCAACTTTTGCTGCTGAGTAGAAACCACTCAATACAAAACTATTTTTTATTTTGTTCTCTTTAATTGTTTTAACTTTGTTTAAAAGTTATTAACCTACAAGGCAATATCATTGTTGACATATCTGGTCAGTCAAAAACCAACGTCAACATTATCAATTCTTGACGTTTTGCAATTAATAATTTAATATGGTTAAGAAATAGATGATCAATATGAAGTGTTTATGCTGTATACAAACTATTGTCATTTAGTTGAATAATATGAAAATATTGTGGTTACTAGGGCCAACGGTTAAAAACTCCAGTGCTTGATCAGTTGTATATGGGGGCTGGCATGCATGATGTTACACATTGTTCGTTTTTCTTCTTTTTAAGTATGGTCCTCTACTTTTGCAGGAAGGGTTAAGCTTATAAAAGCAGGGGAAAGTATGAGCAATATTTCCATTGATGAGCTGCGTAAGTGTCTTAATTTCTAGCACGCCTGTGATGGCAAGAAAAATCAAGTTTTTTTTTTTTTTTAAATTGCTATGAGGCAATATTCTTGATATTTGTTCTGTTGCTTGCAGGTGAAGGATTGTTTTAAGAAAAACCAAAAGGTGACTGGAACACTTTCTGCTCGTGATGATGAACAATAACATAACGACCAGTTATGTTGATTCGTGCACTGATCCAGAGAGACGTGTAGTGATATAGCAGGCAGGCTCTGGGGATGTATATTATTTCCTTCTTTAGGTTAGCTTTACTTATCCCCAGTCTACTTATCTTTCTGTCCGTTAGATATTTTCTTTTTTTCCGATCTGAGGGGGTTGCAGAATTGTGATTTTACGTTATTCCTAGTGGCTTGAAGTAGTTGCCCTCTCGTTTTGATGGTAAATCTGGCTTTATGATCTTCTATGTGCAGTAGGATGCACATTACTTGCTCAACAATGGGCAATGTGTATATGATATTACCTTTGACACTATAAGCATATGCATGTGCATTATGTGTAAGATTCATTTTTTTCTTAAATATTTAGGTCTTCTTGGCTTATACTTCCTCTGTCCACACTTAATATGCACTTTTCTTTATGCGCGAGTTTTAAGAAATATTGATAGTTTATGTAAAATATAAATGTGTAAAGTAAAAAGGCAAGGGTGTGAACGTAAACTTAGGTGGGACAATCCCATTCAGTAAGACGGCTATCTTAACTCGATGTGCCAAATAATCTGTTTTCAATTTAAATTGAGACTCAATCGCAGGTTAATACAGAGGTAGTTTTACTACATAGATTAAGAGCTCGTTTGTTTAGTGAATTTAGAGGGTGGGTTAGGTATGTAAACCCATCACAACCCACCATAACCATGGGTTGTGGGTTTGCATACCTAACCCGGCCACTAAGAAAATGAGCCCTAAGGGTATAGTAATTTTTTACTCTAACTTGTTCCAACTTAGATTTCAATCCTCTTAATTGTTTTGCAATTTTTTACTCGTTTTTCTATTGAGAAAGCAAATACTCCTGTGTATTTTCACACACTAAACAATAAATGTGGATGAAATCGAATCAAAATGAGGTTTGCCAAAAAGTTGAATGAGAACTGAAAGTCAAAATAACTACAAAATTTCTGCCAAAATAGATCTGCAGTAAGCAACTGTCTTTAAATATTTTCTTGGTTCACATTTCCTTCCAAATAATGACTAAACTTTCTTGTTGAACGTAAAAATTATATACTCCAACTCCTAAGCTTTCCTTTCACTTTCCCACAAAAATTAACAAATATGGAGTATTATTTCAGGATGCCCTGCCCTAAATAGACAAATAAAAAGTTTATTATATGATTAGTGAGTTTATTAATTCAGCAAATTTATCACCAACTTAGTACTGAAAATTCTTTAGATTTACTAAATTCAGTAAATTTATCACCGACCATTGACCAAATTGGAGGATTAGTTACCTATATTTTCAAAATGTATCTATTAAGAACGAGCTTTAAAATTATAAATATTAAATAAACTATTTTTAATAAACAAATCAAGGAACGCCATGTGTCCAAGTATTTGTTGTTTTATTACTATTAATATTTTCAATAATGAACGCCATAATTAATACGTGTGCCTATTTTACACCAAGACCTATATTAGTACTATAACTTGAAATGTAGCGCAAAAAATCGATATTGACAAAAAGTCACTATAATTAATTGAACAATAATTAGAAAATTTTCCAATCATATATGCATGAAATACTAAATTAACCAAATTATAATTGACTTATATATTTTTTTAATTTCTAATTTTATCAATTATTATAAAAAAATTCACCACAAGATAACTAAATATACCATATTTTTTAATAATTTGGTATATTGGCAAAATTGGAGGACTTAGTAACCTAAATATGAATGACTCAAAATGAATTTCATTTTTTTTATTAGAAAAGTTGCCTATTTACAATATTAAAATTTAAGAAACAAATTGAAAACAACCATTCGACTCAAATAAATAAAATAATTATATATTGACATTATGTGGAGAATTAGACTTTAACAAAATGCAAATTAATTTGAAATAACTTTGGGGTGATCGATCAAGTTGCATGTGTAAACTATCCAAAATTAGAAAACTAGAAAATATCGAGTGATTAATTATGATTCAAAATTAGAAAGCTAAATAAGAATATAAAAAAAAATATTACTACTATTTAATTAATTGGATAATAAATGTTAGTAGCAATTAAAAGACATGTACACACTTGGTCTATATATATTTCCAATAATTCCAACGTTATACACACACAAACCAATTGCAAAAACATGTTTCCCATACTAATCACTATTCTTCTTGTCCCCCTTCACATTTGCTAAATTAAAAGAATGCCCCAAATGTGGTTCAATGAAGGTGCCCTACCCCTTAAGCACTAGCCAAGATTGTGGCCTACCCAACTACAAACTCTCTTGTGACAAGGGCACACTCCACTTCCTATCGCGTACAAAGTCCTCATCATTCAGCCGCCTAAAGTTGAAAAAAACACTTGCAAGTCGTCAGATCTCAGCCACAAGGGCCTAAAAATTGCGGATTCTTCGCCTTTCAATATATCCAAGGTTAATTATGTTATGTTGTTCAAATAATCTTACCTTGTCTCCTCTTAACTGCTCCTCGACCAGCCCGTGCAATTTGCTCAAGAAGACGAGATTAACGGAGTGTGGGGATAAGCTTTGTTGCTCGTTTTTTAAGGACGCATCGATGACTTCGCGTCAGATTAGGGTTAGGGTTGAAGGGTGCACGGCTTATACTTCCATTGTGGATTTCAAACCTCAGCAAAGTGTGGAATTTCGGTATTGAGCTTCAATGGCTACCTCCTAACTAACTTTTCATGTTTTTTATTCTATATTTCTTGAAAATAAGAAAAATCCTCTTCTCCTTATATCAACATGTAACCAATGAGTAGGGGTTAAATTAAAAAAAACAAACAATTAACGTAATCAACCCACTATATTAAAAATGTTGAAATAATTTTTGTTAAATATAAGGATAGTGTCCATTTTCATAATTCTTATGTCCATAGCCTATAAATGAATAAAATTTGATTTCATAATTATAGCTAGATTAAAATGTAAACAGTTCATAAATAGAGCAACTACATTTGGCATCCATTATCGGTTTTCCATCTATATTCTTGCAATACCTTATTCCTTAAATCTATATATATAAAAGGAGAAGCCTTTTCTCCTGAATCTGCCATGTGTCACTCATATTCTTGCCACATGGCTTTTTATTTTAATGTTTCAATTAGGTGGATAACTAGTGCAGTACCCGCGCATTACGCGGGATTAAATAAAATTCAAACACTTTATTTAAAATAATTAATTTAAATTAATCATAGTAATTTTTTGATTTATATGTATAATAACACTAACTTATTATCAACATTAATTATAAATTATTTAAAAGAAAAATTAAAAAGGTAATAAATAAAAAGATTAATATTTGGAGTAATTTGTGATATTATATATAAAAAATTTGCTAATTCATAATATCATGAATTATTGAAATGTAATAGATTAATTAAATTGATTTGAGCAATGTACTTTTAAATAATATTTTATTAAAATTATCTTCAACTTTCTTTAATTTTTTATAAAGTTATTACCATGCACATATTTTAGTTTTATGTTTCTTTAGAAAATTTGCATAATAAACAATTATACAAATTCAATAGAACAATTAATGTCTTTTCTTCTCATTGTTAATAACTCGATAATTAAAAATGTGGAAGCTACAAATAATAACAGTTAAACCAAGGAAAAAAAAAAGTTCACAGAGAAATGTAGAAATTACAAATAATACTCAGTAACAATTAAATCAATAAAAAAAGAACATAGACCAGGTTTAAGAGAGACCATATCTCCAGCTGCAATCTTCACAATCAATTAATCTGAAATCTCACAATCAATTAATCTGAAAATTGAAACTGGAAAGAAAAATAAGATTTTGGAATATAATGTCATATATATTGAATCACAAAAATTAAATATAAATGGAGAGAATGTTAACCCACCAAACTCTCTATCCAATCTTTCCTTAGCATCATCTCTGATTAACATCATCATCTTTGAATAGGCTGCATATAATGAAAAATAAAATAAAAAATATTGCTTCACGGCATATTTAAAATTGTTGTTATTATTGCCCACGTAGACATTATTGAATATAAATATAATATGTCAAATTATTACATTAAATACAGGAAATTACATCTAATAATGATACTGAGTACAGGGATAATGCAGTAATAGGTAATGCATACGATCAACTTCTGTGAATCATTTGCTGTCAATGCTGAGCTACTTCAGGTAGTTTGTTTTACACATATCAGGGTCAGCAGGCAATTCAGAATTCACATCACAATCTTCGTCAACTAACTTTCTCTTGTTATAGTGTGGTGGCACATCTGTTTGATCAACAACCTTGTTATGACTGCTGGAGGACGACGCAACCTGGATACATATAAAATATGGCGTAATTATTTTCACAATGTTGTACACAAATGTTCAATAAATTTACAGACACAATAAATAGTACATGCTCATATTCAGAGGGAGTGTTATGAATACCACTTGTAGTGTCATTCATAGAATTGAGTTGCAGGTCCTTGGGTGTACTTGCCATGGAATATTATATTTATATTCAATAATGTCTACGTGGGCAATAATATTATGTAATTCAATATTAATGTTTTTACAAACCATCGTCTACTTCACGGCCAAAATTGCACATTCTAATTGAGTTCGCCCTAAAAGTGGATATTATATAACAAAGTATTGGTGCTTAAAACAATTTTTTCAAATATTATAAATACATTAACTTATTTTCATCCAAACTAATTCACACAACACTCTACGTTGGTACGGCCAAAATTGCACATTCAAATTTAGAAACTATCATTGGCAATACTATATTTTTCAATACTAAATATTATACAGTGTATTTTATAAAAACTTCTATACACTATATTTTATAAAAACTTCTATGTGAAGTTCACTTCAATATTCTTTTAATTTTTATGAAGTTATTGCGATGTAAATGTGGATCTTTCTCACACATTATCATTTATATCAACATCAAATGTACAAAATAGACATAACTCTATCAATATCTGCAAATTCGTAATATATTAAATAACCCATTAAATGTAAAAAAATACAACATAACATTCATTCGTTCATATTTTTAATGTTCTCCCCAAAATTTTAAATATGGACCTTAAATGCATAATAACAACAATTTATTAAACAATGTAACATTAATGGTAATGTGTATTAATTATAATTGAAAAAATAGAATAATTGAGGACATACCATTTGTCTTGAACAATCATTTCCAGCTTTTTTTTCAACTTACCATGGACACTTACTGTATTCACGTCAAAAATATGAACAACACATGCCATTACATCTAAAAAAAACAGCAGTGGAACATCATAATGAAAATCAATCCAAATAAAAAAAAACGTTAACAACAATTGAGACCCATTACATAAGTTGTTGATTACTTTGATAATAAAATTAAGAGTGTATTGATGTTACCTCGCAGAATTCTATCCTCATACTCAGATTGCGACCTTATATCATCAAGGAAATAAAATCGAACTGAGGTGGTGTTGCTTGAAATGGAGAAGACCTTCTCATTTCTGTGTTGTGATGGAAAGTAAGTTTGTAAGGGTGTTTGGTAGTCAATATATGTCCCAAAGGCTTTTCTACACCAAAGTTGTATAAATTGTACGTGACCCTTCTCTTACGATATTTTCATATCGTTTTATTAGGTACTTAAGTACAGTTGCCTGGATTTTGGTGCCCTACATACAAATATAAAATTGCATTAGATGAGGTTCAATAAAATGAGTTTAAGTAATGAAGTGTTGAAAGAGATATGTTAAAATAGGGAATTTCAGTAAATATAGATTTTATGAAAATAGTGCAGTGCTGCGAATTCCCTAAGAAAAAAATGTGTACTGCAGTGTTGCGAATTTCACAATAAAAAAACGTGGTGGATACACATGTGCTGAAAGAATACATATTAAATAATTCAATAATTTAAATATTATGAGCACTTACTTGTTCATCAATGAGTAACATTTCTAAAAATTGCTTCGGATTGGTACCATCAAAAGAGGGGACGATCCAACATCGCTGAACTTGAACCTTGACTCTCCAAGTTTCCTTTTCAGAGGTAATAATATGTAATGGGTCAAAATGTGATTCCATGTGAATGAATTATAGTTATGAAGAATGGTAGTGATGAGAATTTGTATAATTGAAAAACAGTTTATTTGAGGAATGGTAGTGATGGGAATTTGTATAATTGAAAAACAGTTTATTTGAGGAATGGTAGTGATGGGAACGTAATAAATTCCAGAGAAAGTAAGGAAAGGTGTAAAGGGTGTGAATTATTTGTTAAAAAAGATGAGTGTTATTTATAGGGAAAACAGTTCCAGTAAATGGTTTTCAGTTAATAAAAAAACTGTTGTGTAATTAGATAAGATAAATGTGGTGGTTTTATAACTTCTGTTTGAAAACCAACTTTGTGAATAGTATGAATGAATAACCAATTTTTAGATAAGACAACAATTAGAATAATGGAAATAATTTGCTATGAATAATTAATTATTATTATTTAAATAAAGTGATTTATTAATTTTATAAGATTAACTGTTAAATTATATATGTGATTTAATTTTCGTCAGAGTATAAATTGTTTAATGTTTTCCGTGAAATTGTGAATTCATTAAGTATGACAGAGTATATATGAACCTGAAAGAACACTTATGTCCAAAGAAATGAGTTGAGGGCTGCCATGTGCAATAACTATTACTCCAGCATCTCGGTTTGACCACAGCCACTAACATTTAGATGATGCAAGCAGGAGCCTGGAGTTGTTGGAATGAGTGCTGCATCTCAAATCCTGAGAATATAACAAAAGAAATTTCACATAACAAATAAGGTCAACAATAGACCTGATTTTATAGTGTCTAATGTTTTATCCAATAATGTGAAATTATGCATTGATTAAGTAATAGACAGTATATTTGAAACCTAAAGTACACTTATGTAAAAAAAAAAAAAGAGTTGAATTTAAAACCTGAAGAACACTTATGTCCAAAGAAATGATTTGAGAGCTGCCTTTTGTAATAAGTATTACTCCAACATCTCCGATTTCTTCACAACCACTAACATTTAAATGATGCAAGCAGCCTTCAACTATTGCAATCAGTGCTGCATCTAATGTTGATAATATTACAAAACAAATTTTAGATGTAAAATAAGATCAACAATAACAATAGACAGGTGTTCCAAGGAAAATGGTCATTGGCAAAATCATATATGTCAAAAAAATGCGGAAATGGGATTGGAGACATCGCTTTTGAATTAGTAGCCATGGTTTCTAACAAACAAAACATAAACATTTGATGTTAATAACCCTATAAAACAATTAAGCAAACAATCAATCTATTAAACATATAATTCCTTACAATTCTATTAAACATACAAACAAAGTAATAATAAAAAGAATGGGAAGAAGAAACAAATACCCACCAAATTCGATGAACCCAATACATATATTGGAAAAATTAATAATAAAAAAGGGAAGAAATTCGGTAAAAAGGCATAACAGCGGGGAAATTTAATTAAAATAAACAGTGATAACACCAATTTGGAAATCAATAAGATTGAGTAAAAGAAATTACCCGGTAAATATAGACAGAAACAATAGAAAAAAGAGTGAAACAGATGTAACAGAGAAAAAAATATAGACATAAACAGATCTGCCTTTAACAACAGGTGGGGAAGAGAAAAATATAGACAGAAACAATGGAAAAAAGAGTGAAACAGATGTAACAGAGAAAAAATATAGACATAATTGTTACGAAAATATGAGAAGAACAGTTTGAGTGAAGATAGGTTAGAGAGAGAAAAGAATGCAGAGAGAGATAGGAAGAGGGGATATGAGAGAGAAAAGAATGCAGAGAGAGATAGGAAGAGGGGATATGAGAGAGAAAAGAATGCAGAGAGAGAAAAGAATGCAGAGAGAGAAAAGAATGCAGAGAGAGAGAAATAATTTTACACACAAATTTTTATTAATATTAAAATAAGCAGTTACATCAAACGAAGGAAATTGCAGGATTTTAAAATAAACAAATTTAGAGTAAGCCACGTAGGAGAGAGAAATACTGTCAAATATACATTGTAAAGATATATGTGATTTTTTACTAGAAACTACCAGAAATAATAGGCTACCACCCAAACCCCCTATAAATTTTCTGTAATACTAAAATCTACAAAATCCACGTAAAAAGTCAAGAATACCCTCATTATAAGTTAATTTTTCCATTTCCTCTCAATTGTACACTCTGCATCTTCCCAGAGTGGTCTGTTGCAGTCGATTTCCCCAAAAAAGAAAATGGACAAAATCTCATTCTCTCAACTACTCTCTCAGCTTCAACAATTCGAATTCAAATTCAAATTCCATTTTCGTCTGTATGCCATTGTTCAGAGCCTCCTCCTCTTCATTTTCGCCTCTTTTAAGGTTTGTATCAAAACCCCAATTTTTTGGTGTTTTTTCTTTGATTCGTCAATTTTATCATCGAAAATCTCTATAATTCGTGAAATATGCTTCAATTTTATGTTTCATTCGAATATCTCCGCTCAGGGTTCATATTTTAGTTGTTTTTTCTTCAATTTCCCCTTCATTCCAGTCGTTCTTAGCAGTGTTCTCTTCAATTTTTGGATAGGTCAAATTCTTCATCTACCTCAAAGTTGCTCTGTTTCCTTATTTTATCCACCTTTACGGGATGGATTACTCTGTCATCGCTGCTGTCATTTATAATGGGAAGTCCAAGTTGATCAATATTGATGGAAGTTCAAAGTTCGAAGGTTTTGTTAAGCAGTTTACGGGTACGTTTGGTGACTTATATTTGGACAATTTGTCATTTAGCTTCTCTATTGGAGGTGTTCAAAACTGTGTTTTGGATTGTGACAGTGATTTGAGAAATATGTGTTTACTTTGTCATCAGTCATCCCAGAATTTAGTAGTTGTTAATGTTATCAATAAAGTTTCAGAATCCAATGGTTGTAATATGATGGGTAAGGAAAATTGTGATCCTCTTCTAGGAAAAGAATTTGAGCCAGCTAATACATTTAGTTTAATGGGAAAGGGACCTGAGTCTCATTTACTAAGTAGTCAAAATTCTGGGAAAAAAAGTACAAGAGAGGATAATCCGAACCCATCCGAGTTCTCGGGGGATGGCAGCATCCCCTACTTCGATGTATGTCCCATTGAGAAGAGGAAGCCTTTGTTGTCGGATGAGTGGGGGGAGATTATGAAACCAGGCGTTGGGCTTGAATTTGTAGGCGGTGCAGCTGAGTTTAGGGTGGAACTCATAAAGTACACTACTCAAACTGGATACAAGTTTAAGTATTTCCGTAATGATCCGAGATATATTCACGCTGTTTGTACGGATCGCAGCCGCTGTGATTGGTTTATAAAAGCTAAGCGTCGAGCCGTCAATTCCCATTTTGTGGTATCAAAGGCTTGCCTAGTACATACTTGTGTTGGAAAGTTAGTAATGGAGAAAAAGAATAGGGTGGGCGCTTCAATTATATCTACTTTAGTTTTGGAGAAGGTGAAATCCAATCCAACAATCAGTGGGAAAAATATAATTCTAGACGTAAAACAAGATTATGGGATGGATATCCCTTATTGGAAGGCATGGCGCAGCATTGAGGCAGCGAGGGACGAGATATTTGGGAGCTTTCACGAGTCTTATGATCAACTCCGATGGTATTGTGACGCAATTATTCGTACAAATCCTGGTAGTGTCGTAGATCTTCAAAAAAACCCCCAAACCAATCATTTTGAGAGATTATTTGTAGCTTTCAAAGCATGTATAGATGGTTTTAAGTATTGTCGTCCAATGCTCTTCGTCGACGGCACCTTCATGAAGGGGCGGGCTAAAGGTGTTATGTTAGCAGCAACTGCTAAGGACGGTGACAACGGTACATCCCTTGTTTTATATATTTTATATGTTTATTATTGTTTTTATTTGAAATTCAAAACTGTACTTTTGAAGCGGGATATTAACTGGTTCTACATTGATCATTTATGGTGTGATCAGGATTCAGAAACTTAAGATATGTAGTTTACTGAACTTGTTTAAGTTTCAGATTTAGGCTGATTTTTTAAAAGCCATTTTTGTATAAATAATTAACAACGCCAAAACACTCCCCGATCCGAGACCCAAAGCGAATATAAATAATTAACAAATGGAAGGTAACTTCTGCTCATTTTTACTCCTGCAATTTGGGATTGGGTGTTAACTATATGTTTTGTATGATGTAGGGGCTTGAACTCATCCCGTCGGAAAATTTCACTTATGTATCTGTGATGCAAGCAGTTGGTTCAGTTATGACTAACAAGTATAGTGAAGGATATCCTGGTGCTAGATACTATGGAGGAAATGAGTGAGTCAAAAAAAAAAGCATCACTTCTCTGTTCTTTGATTAATGATGCATGTCGTTTCTTGAACAAGTGTTATACGATTGTAGGTACATTGACATGGCTGAAACACTCTGCCAAAAGCGTGCACTCGAGGCATTCCAATTGGACCCCGAAAAATGGGGAGATATGGCATTAAGTTGAGTAACTCAAATATTTTAACATGAAAGATTCAAATAAGTTTAAGCCATGAGGCTTGTGACATTCAGAAATCATCTAAGCTGCAAATGTAGTATGTTTCTAAAATATTATCTTAGTTAGGATTAAAAAGAAGAATCACTGTTAGAACAAATGGTAATTTCTGAAACTAATCTGTTTTGGTCTTATGGATCTACTCAATTCTTCTTTTGTTTACATGTAGAAACAGAGGTTAAAGCTTAATTTAATTTTATTGCTTAAAAAAATTGAGCCACTTTGCTTTCCCTTCTTCGATAAAATGTGTAGGGCTGGCTAAAGTGTGCAGGAAATGTAAAAGCGCACAAGATGGATTTTCGAATCTTGATACGAAAAGCTTCCTTCTACCGATTTTTTTTTTTTTAAATGGAGATGATTTGTGATTTTTTTTAATTTGTTCTTTCATGGTTGCAGATTCTAATGGCTACCATGAACAACCAATGTCAACTACTGAGGGAGTCAATATGGATCTATTTGAAGGTGTTGAGGAGTTTGATGTTGTCCAAGGTGAGATTTTTCCTCGGTTTACGATGTTTGTTTATGGAATTAGATTTGCATGAAGAAAAGAAAGTGAAACAATGATTGCTAGCCTGTAATTAAAATGTCCAAAAATCAATTTGCTCCTATTTTATGTTACTTAGTGAATGAGCTTCAGCTTCTGAATCATTTTTAAAGATGTGAAGCTATGTTTCTGCTCCAGGATTTATTATATATAATTTCTAAGAATTGGTAGATAAGAACAAGTTTATTCAATTCGTTTTGTTAGTACTTCTGAGATTTTGGAATGTGTATACACAATAGAATTGAGATCTTATAGATTGAGGAGGCAATTGTCTTGCAGAACAGCAATTATATAGGAAAAAACACTGTAAACTACTCAACTATGTGACAAATCTTTAATGTACATTAAAATTCATGTGCTTCTATTTTTATTGATTCTTTTTTACTAACAAGTGGAAAACATTCAACGTAAAACCCCAGAAGGCCATGAAGGTATTGGAAAACATTATATACTTCAATATTCCTAAATAATTACTGCCTGTATCTTCTACTCTCCCCCTTTATCAACAAGCCCTGATGATACACCTCAACTATAATGATTATTGAATTATGTGGAAACATTTCACTTTTGAACCCTTTCTATTTTCCTGTAAATTTAAAGTAATTAGATATAATAGGATTGGTGAGTTGATAAGTGGAATCTTTTTATATGTTCTCATTCGTTAGTGCTGAAAAAAAAAAATATATATATATGACCTTTTTCAGTATTTGATACAACACTGATCACCATTAAATTATGAACAGGTGACAAATTTTAATGATGATCAGAAAGCAATTGTCCTCTACACAGTGACTGGGCAACTTAGCAATTGTCCTCTACTTGAGTTGTTGTGTCAAGATTGGCTTGTGCGTGATAGCAATAAGGGCGAGATATTAACTAGAGCTTCAAGGTTAGTAAATATTGATCGATTGAATAAAAATATTTGATTGTTATTGTTCTCTATAAAGAGTCGCTTTCTTTCTAACAGTTAGATTAAGTTTCTTTTGCGAGTGAAGAATGATGCTTGGACTCAATGTCCAAGCTTTTGTTTTTAGAAGTTATAAATTAAAATTTAAGGGCTTTTTTAGTCAGAATTGATGGAATAATTGTACTTTTGTACACGATGAATTCATGTTCACCTAGCTCATGAGTTTATTATCTTAAGTGTCTTTTTTTCTAATGACAGTCTATGAGAAATGGTGAATAAAGAGACACAAAGATTTTCTAAAATTCAAAACGAGGTTCGAGGAAAAATAGTATATGTTTTGTGGATTCTCCTCCTTTATTGGACGATGATAGCAGGAAGCTACCGAAACTTCGACAATAATGTGTATAATATTTGTACTGGTTTGACGGTAAGTAGGCTAATACTTATTTTAAAAAATTATCCTTTTTTCAATAAGAATCATAATGTTAGTTTTTTCTCCCTCACTAAAGCATTTATCCTTTGCTTTCACAAGGTTGATTTGGTTGTGATCAACATGTGAATAATGTCAAGTACGTTGGTTGGATTATAGAGGTGAGTATATCCTTTGCCTTGCCTTTATACTTAGTCAAGTGCTTACTAATTCATATACTTCCTCCCCTCCCCCCGTTTCAAGTGTTGATGTGACAGTCGCTCCGTCGACCCTGCCTCCTACCAGCACCGCAGCGGGTAAACCCCTTCTCTCTCACCCCAAATTCATGCAATTTTAAGTTTGATTTCAATTTTTTTAAGCAATATAATGTTTATTTTTCTCTCTCACCCCCTTCTTAGTGTTTTGTCTGTTATTTAATGTTTACATATTTAGTTTTTAAGAAGTTGTCCACAAACTGCACAAGATATTGCTCTGGATATATATTATAATGTTGTTGTTGCTTTTACATGCCTTTTGTTTTTTCGTGTGGTTGTAGAAATATTCTTTAGGTATGGGAATACATGGGAACTAATTGTGGTGCTGTTTTATCATTTCTTTTAAATGCTGAAGTTCATTCTGCCATTGCCTTGATGTCCTCTAGAATGAATTGATACAAAAGGACCATATGACTATGTTTGGTGTTGTTTCCATTGTGTTCCTTCATGTCATTGAAGAATGGTCATCTTACACCATCATTGGTTTTCATGTCTTTGCTGCAATAATTTATAGCTTCATCTATTCTGGTGTTTACATATCAAATATTTTTTGTTCATGCAGAGATCCATGTGGTTTTCACTTTGTTCAATTTGTTGAACCTGCAGATGCTGCAGAAGCAAAATATCAAATGGATGGTCAAATTATGCAAGGTCGAGAGCTCACTGTCGTTTTTGAAAAAGCCTACACATGCTTCTTTCAACATTTACATAGTATAATCTACATGAATAAAATGTGTGATTGTAACTTGTATGGAATATAACTTTAAAATGAAATGACTACTTTGGAGGGAAAAGATGAGGACAAGCTATATTTGGGTGATGATATCATTATATTTGCTAGGAAGCAGTGACGAGTGTAGGTATTAGAAGTATGATTGATAAATGCTTTTTTTTTTTTTTTTTTTTTTTTGAGAATGTAACATAGAAATGTAAATGGTGTATATTCCTGTAAAGTGACAAGGATTTACCCAATTCAATTCATGGTGATTTTATAGATTGCAAGAAATGGAAGTGAAGAAATATAAACCTATTGTTTTGTAATACTAAAGATAAACCATTCATAAACAAGTCAATTATGTAGGTAATGATGGTTAAGACAGCCAAACTCTTTCTGTGAGAAAATTTTATGTAAAGTAAATATAAGAAGTTAAAATAGAATTTTAAAATGTTAAGTATATAAAAGAAGTTAAAAAAGGCCCGTGCTTGCACGGGTGAAAAACTAGTTACTATAAAAATTGGACATTCTTATCTCAAAATTAATTTGATATTACGTCGTTTCTGAACAAGAATTTATTTATAATTTTACCTTTTAATTATAATCATTAAAAAAATGAATGTTTCGTACGCAGATTTTGGTGGGTTCATAAGTTTAAGGGTGATGCATATGATGAAAACTTGTTTCATATATAAGATCATCCTATACAAATTTTTATCTATATATTACACAATTAGTGAACTTATGACCTTATTTAAATTATTTTTTGAAATAAAATAAAATATAATTAAAAATAATAAATACGAAGCTTCGTCTCATACATAAAAGCAAATACACCAACCATTTTGTTTATATTTTTAATAATGACATTTTTTATAAAATTAAAAAGGTAAAATTTACTTTCCAATAAAAGGAGAAAAAAATGATAGAAGTGTGTGAGGAAAAAATAATTGTACCCACCCAGTCACCCACCCACCTTGGATATATCAATGTGGACGTTACCTATTAAATAAAATTGTTGGAATAATAAATATTATTTGCAATAAAAGAAAATGTACTACCCATTTTTTAACAAAAGGTTGGAATTTTCAACATGTAGTACCTGTATTGGCATAAAATTTAATTCCTACCTTCATGCCAATTGTCTTTTTTTTTTTCTTTAAATTTGGTATATACCACAATTTTAGGTCAAAATGTAATGGATTTATTAATATAGCAGTGACATTTTGTCCTCCCCATCTTAATCTTAATTCTACTTTTAAACATTTCTCTTAATGCCAATTCAACACATTGCTTTGGTAGAAATTCTCAATAGTTTGAGAGTTTTCATTGTTGGATCGAGCCTTCAAACTTTGTTGATGACCTTCTCAATTCTTGTTCGGATTGTAAATATATATTTTGTCACAAGAATACCCCTCTAATTCATTCTTTCTCCAACTCAAATCATTTGTTTTTGCCAAATACTTGTATGCACTCGCATGTACGGTGCATTCAATTTTAATTTTATCTGCACCCGTTCATTTAATGAGTTCACCCTCAAATTATTTTTTACTATTATTATTTGCACTCGCTCATTTAATGAGTTCACCCCCAAATCATTTTTTATTACAGTTATCTGCACTCGCTCATTTTATGAGTTCACCCCCAAATCATCTTTTACCACAATTATCTACACCCGCTTATTTTATGAGTTCACCCCCAAATTATTGTTTTACCACGATTATCTGCACCCGCTCATTTTATGATTTCACCCCAAAATATTTTTTAAAAAATAATCACATTTAAAAAACTATATTATCATTTTATTAATTTTCACAAAATATAATAAAATAAACTCTAATTTATATATTTACAATATGCAGTCGAGTTACCGTCGATTCACCACCAACTCACCCATATTTAAAAAAAAATCGTAAAAATATAATTAATAAAAAACTATCGAAATTAGCCACAAATCTCGATTTTTTTTTCTTTTTAATTTTTCTTCCCCCTTCTCTTTTCCTTTATTTCTTCCCATTTTCAGTTTATTTTTTAAATTTTTATTTATTCATTTTTTTTCCTTTACTCTTTTTATATTATTTTGATACCTTTCTTTTCCATTTTTGTGTGTGTTTTTTAAATTGTAATACAAAATAATATTATATGTATGATTTTATTATAGTCGATCGGCGGTGCACCTGAATTTCAATTTTAATTTGATGAGTAAAGGACCTACCGGAAATCCATGTCGTTCGGCGGGTGACCCTGCCACCACCACCCCCTCGAGGGTGACGGCGGCGCTTCCGTCCCGGCCATTGAAGCCCGAAACCCCTCCTCGAATCGAAATGACGATTCTTCACTTCCATAACAATTGACATCATCTTCCATCTCGGCCGAAAACCTCTACTTATTTCCACCACCGACGCGACTGCTTCCATCAATCTCCCTTGTGTTCGCGATCCAGGATCTTCTCCGACATCAATGGCGCTCGCCTACAACACTCGGATCGACGCCGCCTCACTCTCGTCGTTCATCTCTGTCCAAATCGAAGCTACATTGCTTCGTCTTCTTCACCCTACTCCTGCACAGCCTCTTCCTCCGGCTGACGGCGGCCCGACAGAGGACTGTGAGTATGTTGCTGATGGATCTCTGATCGGCCGGCACTCGGAGCCGGTGACCTTGCCGATAAAATCGCAGGCGGCGACTGCTGACCTATGGTGCCTTCCCATTGGGCTAAGGTTTCGTTCAATTGGTCTTGGTAATGTGCACCCCCTATTTTCTTCAATACACCTCGATCTATACTCCCTTCACTTTTTTATGGTATTATTGTTGTTAGTGGTACTTGTATTACTAGTTATTGATTGTGGTATTACTATTAATACACTATTGAATTAATATTAATGATTATTGATTACGGTATTATTGATTATTAATTGTGGTATTATTGGTTATTGTTTGTGGTATCACTGATTATGTGTAATTATTTATTATTGCTTAAGGCATTATTGATTATTATTATTGTGTCTGGTATTACATATTATTGTTTATAGTATTACTGATAATTATGTTTTGTATTACTGAATATAATTAGATGGGGCAAAAACTGATAAGTCCATTTCACACATTGAAAAAGCATAGAAAGACAAGTTTTATTTTTAATTCGAATAGGGTCAAAATGGGTGATAAATATACTAAACTGCCCTTCTAATATTTAAATTCGAAAATAATTCTTTAATTACTTAGTCAACAATTTTTTAAACTAGTTAGGTACGGTAAAGCAAACATTTAATTCCTCATATTAATTACGTTTCCATATTAGCAATAATAATAAACTGATAAATATCCCATTGATTTCGGAATTTTGAAATTGCATTTTGAATTCGAAATTAATGGTCAAAACTTCATCTTCTTCGAAATTATCACGAAGACAACTTCATACTGAGAAACCTAGTGAGCATTTCAGGTACTATTCTGCAGTTTTCAACCAAATCTAAGTGATTGTACTCTTGCAAGTGATTTTTATATTTAAATTGTTTATTATGGTTTCTTCCTCCTTTTATATAACTAGTACTTATAGATTCTTTTTTTCATTTTAATATGATCAGTATTTTCTGCATTTAGGGGTTTCTCTATTTGATAAACCCTAACAATGTAAATTTTTTATACAATGAAGTAGATTATACGGATCTATTATAGTTATTTCTATTTATTAACCATTTTGAAGCATCAATGTACAACTCTCAATTTAATTTAGAAAAAATTCGATTATCAGTTAAGATGGCTAGGATGAAAAGAAATGTGGAACAGACACATGATGATGACAATATGGACGGAAGGAAAAGGATGAGAAAGAAATATAAGAGCAGAAACAGAGGTATGTATTGTTAAGATTTATGTACAGTAAGTTGCATCACAATTATATTGCAGATCTATACTAATCTTCTACATATGGTATGGAAGATGCAGATTTTGAGTCAATACTTGATTACATATACCATATAATTATATCACTTTTTGTTGATATGCAGTTAATTTATTACATATAACATTAAACCATAATTAATCTATGTATCTGTTGTGATGTATATCTTTTTTGTTACTTTTAAACTAATTTTATTTTATATTTGTTTCAGATGTTTCATCTGAAAAAAAAGTTTGTTTGGATGCAAAAGAAGCCAAAAGAAAAGGAAAAAGAATCATTCGTTATATGATTGTTTCATCTGACTCAGGTTATATAGAAATGTTAATTTTATAAGATAATGCTTAAAGCCAATTCAATCCGATATCATGCAGCAGGGAAGTGGAACGCTTGACTGGGGAGTTGTTTGTAAGCTGATTGAATGTTTTTTTAAAGGACATGATCCTGGTGATGTAGAACTTAAAGGAAATGATGCAAGTGATATGTGAATTAGGATAGCTGGTGCATTGGTTGATAAGTTCAGCTAGCTATATAAAGTTCTAAAATATTTTAGTTGGTTTGTGACATACGGAGTATTAACGTATTTTAAGTAGTTTTAAATTTCTATATATGCAATGCGATCATCGTTTTGAGAACTTAATGTATTTTACAAATGTAATTCCTAGAATGTATTGTGAAGTCAACTTTATTGATGACCAAATCTATTTATATTATATCTTAGGTATTATACTGTGATATGCAGAATGAATATATAGTTGTAGTGAATGTGTAGAAATATATTTCATTTTCAATGGACGAATGCAATGGATATTACATAATGAAACATATGTTGTTGCATTTGTTTGTGATATATGTAATAATATGAAATATAGTTATTGATTTTGTAATTAAGATACATATCTCTTGATAAATATATCTTTAAGATTGACCATATGTATAATTTAAAATTATTGATTATTATATTTCTATATTTATGTTAAATCGAATTACTTTGAAAATTAAACTAATCTCAATTGAACTAAATTAACGATGCTAGTATGAGCATGTTTTCAATTTTTTTATGTTTTTAACGTAAGACAAATCAATATTTATGATGTTAATTTTACTTATTATATACTTTTTGAATATTTATATACTAGTGCACGCCCCGCATATTACGCGAGAATTTAAAAAAAAAACGCGAGAATTTTAAAAAAAAAATTATGTACAATACTTGATAAACTGAATAAATACGGATAAAGAAGATTTACATTAACCTAAATTTAATTGTTTAAATAAATAAGAATATGAAATAACATAAATCATAAAGCAGTAAAAAAAAAAAAAAAAAAACTCCAAAAGCAAACACAAATTAAGTCCTTCGAAGGACTGAAATATATAATTTGTTCAACATTAATATTCTTTCGAATAAAGGAAACGTCTAATGTTCAATATTAATATTCTTTCGATTGGATGGATCAAGGAAACGTCTAATGTGATGACGGTGCTGACTTCTGATGGGATAAGTCTTAATTCGTTCGATGACCAACCATTGAATATATTTATCAATTGTCTAGAGCGCAAAACAATTAAACATATATCCTGAATAAACTCTCCAAATGATTGGAGCAATTCGTCAAACAAATAAAATGAGTCGGTTGTCAATATTAAAAATTTTAATTACAGATAAATATGCAATTAGCCAATAAACTAACCTTCAATTAGCCAACAAACTAATATTCATACGATGAAGTATAATCAAATATATGAATTTTGAAATAATGATGTTGGAGAGTTACCACTTAATCAAATTCATAATTGTTGGTACAGAGTTTAAACATGTAATAACATAAATTAAAGTTATAAACAATACCTGCATAAGATGCTCCTTCCGATTTGGTTCTCTCTCTTTGTTTGAGATAAAATACATAATTTGACATTAAAGAATTAGAAAAAGGAAAGAAAAGAAGTAGGGCAAATGAGAGCGGATGAAAAAGGAAGATGAAAAAAACGGAGAAACGTAAATGAAAAAGGATGAAAACAAAATAAAAGATTAAAAGTTGCATTTTAAAAAAAATAACTGCCAAAAATATTTTTAAAAAACTGTACAAAAAAACTGCAAAAAAAAAAAAAAAACCAACTCATAAAAATTAAGAATTTCAAAATAAAGAAATGGGAGAGAGCCACGTAGGAGAGATGGAAACTTACGAATAGATGATTTAAAGATATAAAGACTGTGTTGCATATTAGATGAAATAAATGTAATATTAAATATCATTTAATGTATGAACATATGATAGTTGGGCAAAAAATATGGCATCAATATTTCTGCAATGATTCGGATGATATGTAGACATAGCAAATAATTGTACTAAATGTGCAGAAACATTTTGAATTTCTTATTGACTTATGCAATGTATATTACATAATGAAACATATTCTACTGCATTTGTTTGTAATATATGTAATATTATTGAATATAGTTATTGATTTTGTAATTAAGATACATATATTGATAAAGACTCATTTTTAGAAAGTTAAGAGTTGAACTTCAAAGCTTTTAATGAAGGAATGTCTTTTTTTTTTTTTTTTTTATTGTGGCGGTTGGGGATGGATGAAATTTATTAAACAAAGCTATTAAATTTATATTTTTCTTAAATATGAATCTATCTTGACACCATAATATCTTTCTTTTATTAAATGGTGATTTGAATTCTGCATTAAATGATTTGAATTTCTATAATATAATATTTTTTAAGTATATAAAAAGAGTAATGAAGTCAGTCGAAAGATTTTATTTTTTTCCTTTTTTTAAATATTCTAAAATTGAGTACTAATCCATTCACTTCATTTAAAAGTTTACTATATAATTATAAAATATCAGATCTAAATTTCTATATTATTAAACAACTAAACAGACTATTTCTACGAACAATTGAAATTACTACATTCAGAATGATTGAAAATAGTTTTGAAGGTCATAAACAGAATGAATCAAGGAGTTTTTTAAAAATTCAAATTAATGAAATATGCAGGGGAAGTTTTGATATGGAATGATTTATTTGATTGAATCGATAATTATGGAAGATTCAGTTTTGGAAATTCCATAAAAGGTGGATTTATTTATATAATATCATTATAAATTCGAAATATCAATTAGTTGTCAAACTAAAGGGTATAAGTGGGAATGTATGTTGGTTTTCGACCTTATTTGTTATTATTTAATTTCTTGTATTTCTATGTTTTTTGGTCTTATGGAATGACTCTATGAGATATTAATCCTAATTAGATTTGTGGAATTATTTGTTATTGTGTAATATATTACTGATCAATGTTCATGATATTACTAATTATTGTTCATGGTATTACTGATAATTGTTTTTTGTATTATTGAATATTATTAGATGTGTGGAATTATTTGTTATTGTATAAAATTTTACTGTAATTAGATGTATGTAATTATTTGTTATTGTAAAGATATTACTAATTATTATTAATGATATTACTGATTATTTTTTATGGTATTACTGGTTATTACTTATTGTATTACTGACTATAATAAAATAATATATATAATATTATTTTGTATTAAAATTAAAAAAAATACTAATGAAAAATAACAGGAAAAAAATGAAAAAAATAAAAAGTATGGAATAAAAACTGAAAAATGAGAAGAAAAAAAAAATCAAGATCTGTGCCTAATTTCGATAATTTTTTTAATTATGTTTTTACGATTTTTTTTCTAAAAATATGGGTGATTTAGTGGTGAATCGACAGTAACTCGGCAATGACTCGACTGCAAGATTGTAAATGTATAAATTAGGGTTGATTTTATTATTATATTTTGTGTAAATTAATAAAAAGATAATATAATAATTTAAATGTAATTATTTTTAAAAAAATATGTGGGAGTGAACTCATAAAATGAGCGGGTGCAGATAATTGTGGTAAAAAAATAATTTGGCGGTGAACTTATAAAATGAGCGGGTGTAGATAACCGTTGTAAAAAAGAAATGATTTGGAGGTGAACTCATAAAATGAGCAGGTGTAGATAACTGTAGTATAAATATGATTTGGGGTGAACTCATAAAATGAGCGGGTGCAAATAACTGTAGTAAAAAAATAATTTGGGGGTGAACTCATAAAATGAGCGGGTGTAGATAGCTGTTGTAAAAAAATGATTTGGAGGTGAACTCCTAAAATGAGCGGGTGCAGACAACTGTAGTAAAAATGATTTGGGGTGAACTCATAAAATGTGCGAGTGCAGATAATTGTAGTAAAAATATAATTTGGAGGTGAATTCATTAAATTAGGAGGTTCAGGTAAAATATTAATAAAAATAAAAATTAGGTGGTACGGTGCATACGAGTGTACGCAAGTGTTACCTTTGTTTTTAGATTTCCTTTATTCTCCTTAACCTTTGTTTTAAAATTTTAATTTTAACCGTACATTATTTTTTCCATTGCTATATAACTCTTATTTTTTTGGTACAGATTAAATTCCATAAATTAAATAAATGGCACATTATATATTTTCCTAAATTTCGAATTTTATATTTACCAAATCAATGTTTCAAAATTAGATACTCATAATATTTCACATCCAATATTAAAGAAAAAATTCATAAATTTCGATTCTTATATGAATCATTACTTTAAGATATGTGTATCCCCCATGTCTATGTACATTAAAAATAAAATATGAACTGGTAGAATACATGTAAAATTAAAAATACACTAATAATATGTTTCATTTTCGTTCATTAAAGAAATTACAATGTAAATCGAATAAAAACAATGCTGACATTTTTCATTCAAAATTTGAGAAATTTCACTTGAGATTGTTCATCTGCCATTAACCTTTCATTTGAATTGAATTACATTTGACATTTTTTATTCTGATCTAACGAAATCCTTCATGCCAAATTGCCAATGTAATTAAATCAAGGAAAAGTAAGAGAAGGATACATGATATGATATATATGTGCCCAACACGTATGCAAATGTTTTTCGACCATCAATGGATATGGCATTAGTATCTTAAAGAAAATATATATTTTAGAATATAAGATATGTAGATGTAGATTGATTGCTTCATCGATTTGTTCAAATCATGAAGAAATTGAAAATAAAATAAAAAAAGTATTAGAGGTTGAGATTAAAAACTTGAAATTAATAAAGGTTAAGAAGAATGAAAGAAAATTTAAAAACAAAGAATTTGAGGAGAGAGAATGAGGTTTTATGGTGAGACAAACTAGAACAAATTTAACTTTCATTCCCTCCAAAGTGTTACAATGTCAAACCTAAATTATATATTGTCTTATTATTATCGTGAGACGTATTCATGCAAGTTCTACTCTATTTATTAAGTCATTCTTATTTACGCAATACAGTGATCTGTTCATATACAAATATTTTTGTTGATTTTTGTGATACTCAATCAAATATTATTATTATAAATATTTTATGTGGGACGGCCTCATAAAACAATTTATACATGAAATGGTTACATGTCCTTTTTTTTTTTTTGGGAAAATATTTTATGATTGTTCTCCATACTCTACTAATACTATTATTTTGTAAAAGATATTATTATAAATATTTTATGTAAGACGACCTCATAAATGAAAATTTTCTCAACTCATATAACAATTTTTTTTATCATGTTTAATTACTTTTTTTTTTTAACATAAATCATAAACTTAGGCGATCTTGCCAATTTTTTTTTTTTTTTTTTTACATAAATCATAAACTTAGGCAAGATTGTAGTCTTGCTTGGTTTGGCAAGTGCTTTGGGTGGAAAAACATTTTCTCAGTTGATAATCTTATCTCTATCCTTAAACAAATTAAGGAATTTAAACCGATATTATTGCTTGGTTTGGCAAGTGGTTTGGGTGGAAAAAACATTTTCTTAGTTGATACCCTTATCTATATCCATAGCAAATTAAGAAATTTTAACCAATAATCTTTAAAAGAGTAACACTTGTTGTGCACCAATTATATCCTTTTAAATCTATAAAAAAGTTCTACACACCCCAAACAACTAACATCACGATGCACACAAATATTTATCTTCCAAAAAACAAGTATAAAATGCAAGAAGGGTATATCAAATAGAAACAAAGAGAATAAATCGATAAACAAGTTGCACAATGCAATTTTTAGTAAATCAAAGGATAATTTGGTATATACATACAATAAGAACATTTCAAAGGGAAATCAAAACACCAAAAATGAAAAAATAACTTGTTTCCTTGAACCATGCCTTCTCTTCTTGTACAGTGAAAGAATTACAAGAAACTGTACACATTTGTAAGAAAAAAGAATAATACACATCAGTGGGAATGGCCGAATGGGACGGAAAAAAACTAAATCATCACCATTGTAATTGTAAATTGAAAGATGGCAATGAGAAAATGTTGCCATTTTTTCTGTGGAAAACCTTTGATTTCAATCATTAATCAATACGTATATATCTAACTACTTCACAGGCAAAACAAAACACCCATTCGAGGCAGGAAGTTAAGATCGTGTGTCGATATAATGGAACCATGCACGGCAGCTCTCACTTGGCAGGGGCTGGTTTTCGTTTGGCATCAGCAGGAGAAGCTGTTTTCTTTCCAGATTTCTGCAATGGTGATTGACTAACGTTTGAAACTTTCCTAGTTGGTGATCGAGGAATTTGGCTCCTACTCATGTTAACAACAGATAAAACACAAGTAAGTACATCCCAGCCGTCAACAATGAAATCAAGATCAAGTCATATATATGCATCAATCTTTTATCATCAACCATTCAAAATTCTAGAAGAATTAAGTTTTTTTCCGGGTTAAAATACAGTTAAAAAATGTATATATACATATATGCATGCAATCTCGAGAATATGAGACATAATGTGTATTTGCATCACATGACACATGATGATGATGATGTTGTTTTATCATTAAATTTATTTAAGAAAATAACTTCCTTTTTGTCCCCACTCTTATAGGTATCAAACCAACTGTACGCAGGTGATAATACTTCAATGGATATCAAAGACTTAATGCTTTCGCTTAAATTTGGGGGAAAAAAAAGTATTACTAATAGCCACCATGAAAATTACCTTATTTCCGAGCCCTTTGTCTGCTTCGGAGTAGGCTTCCTTGCTTTTGGTCCCACTCCATTAGGCATGCTAGGGATTTTAGAAACTAAAATTTTCAATCTGTAATCTTTCTCAGAAGAATCACTAATTTCAGGTTCTAGGTCATCTGACTCTATAGTCTCATGTTGAGGCCTACTCAAACCGCTATCCAGGCCTTTTCGTATATTTCTGTTCAAATGTTGTTCTGGGTATACCTTGGAAGGATTATACTTCACCATATCCTTATCAACCCAATCACCCAAGACAGACCTTTCATCATCCAACGGCCCCGGACTGCAAAGTGCAGGCCAATGAGGAGAATTCATGAAGTCCTGAGGATCTAAGCTGTGCATCCTTGATGCAGATACAGAGGAACACTCACTTTGTCCCTGCACGTAATTTTAATCTTTAACTGAACAATTCACAAGAATCACAAAAAAAAAGTTAAATTGTTTTTTTAAGCAGTTGCCATATGCCATCAGTAACAGGAAGTTAGGAGTCATTTACTAAACTATTCAAGTTTAAGGTGGAAATCCATAGGTTTGCTCCAGCTAATATTGCATCATTTAATATAATAATAATACTCTTTATTTCTGGTAGATTTTCATTTTTTTTTCAGAATCTGGTAGATTTTCATACCTCAGATCTACTAAGATCTCCACAACTTTTCCATGATGGTGATGGAGAAGATGCAGCTGTTAGTCTGTCCGGGCTTATCGATCTTGATTGTTGTTCTCCCTTCTCTTTTCGTAATAAGGCTGCTTTAAGGCTAGCAATCTGGATCATGTAATTACACAACGCTCATCAACTAAATATTTATAAAACAGACTAACACACATCACGCGAGAAAAATGTCTCTAATTTCAAGCCATAATGCAAATAAATTAATAAGTAGTCACTGAAAGAGCTGATAAACAATGGATACAAGTAAATATACTCGACCTTTTACACAATAAACGGGAAAAATAAGAATGGTGTCAAACCTGTTCTTTTAGTTCTCTG
Organism: Galeopsis tetrahit; assembly: GCA_963675135.1. Lineage (NCBI taxonomy): Eukaryota > Viridiplantae > Streptophyta > Magnoliopsida > Lamiales > Lamiaceae > Galeopsis > Galeopsis tetrahit. The sequence continues at coordinate 71,412,651 of OY776132.1, forward strand.
GCTTCATTACTATCTTTGTTTGTTCGACCAGCACCAAGCTCACCATTTGAAACACGTTCAGCAAATTTCAGAGTACTAATCGTTTCTCCAAGAGCATCAGGTTCTGGACTGATGTGAACAAACATTAGAGTCTTTGCTTGACCTCCTACAAAACAAAAGGACCGAGATACTATCACGAGCTAAGATAGAATAATAATAATAATAATAATGCAAGGGAAAATAGTTTTTTATAGTCCTGTAAATCGCCTTGTTGGCTTTAATCCTGTCGAATTTCACAAATTGAAAATCGTCCTGCAACTTCCAATTTTTTACATTTTGGTCCGGTAGCCAGTTGTAGGAGGTGACACATCCAGTTGACATGACATGGCAGAGTCTAATTTGTCCGAGTGGCAAAGTAAGTCTAATTGGTCAACCAGATGTATCACCTCTCACAACCGATCCCAAAATGTCAAAAAATTGAAAGTTACAGGAATATTTTCAATTCGTGAAATTCGACAGGACTAAAATAAAAGTAAGAGTAACTTACAGGAGTATTTTCCCAAAAAGTAGTATAATTAAGTTCATATCTTACCTAGTGAATTTTGAAGCAACTGTGTGAGCTTACTGTTTCTGTAAGGGATGTTTTTTTGTTTTTGGGCAAGAGAGGATATTACATCAGCTAAAGCAGAAAGAGACCGATTAATATGTTGAGCCTCCTCCAATCTATCACCAACTGCATCTTCATCGAATCTTTCACTTCCTGCCAGGTCAACTAGATGCATACAGCCACGAATAATCGAGCCAGATGTCAAATTTCTTCCTTGAACATGAACAGCAACACAACTGCAGATAAATTCATTTGTGGTCAGTTAATTTATTAAAAATGATTGGCTTAATGCTATTAAAGTCGCCACCTTTTCACAAATTGCAATCTAATCTAAACTTTTGAGATTGCACTTCGAACTTTCAGGCAGATTGACTTTTGCCCGTTTCTGGCATATCATCGTACTTGGCAAAAATTTAATCCCAAATGATGTCATTCCCGAAGTTCCAATTGCAAATTTTGTTTAAAATTGTGAGTTTATCTACCATAACTCAAAAGCTTAGTTTTGATTACAATTTGCGAAAAGGTGGTGATTTTAGGAGCAATTAAGTCTAATATGATGGTATGATGTTCTTTTCAATGACCAGCAACATCATGTGTAATGGAAACAGCTGTAATATGGAAACTAAAAAGCAAGATATATATATGGAAAAAAATAATTTACACATCCATGTAGTCAACTATATAGACATAATTTACACACATCATTTGATTCATTTAAATTATGAGTAGAAAAATAAGGTCTGGAAAATAATTACAAACATTAAAGAGCCTTTTACATGATCAGTGGCAGCTTTTGAGTACATTGAAATCAATAAGTGGATAAAGGAATGGTGACAGCAACCGAAAAACACAGCATTCTTAAGGTATTTGTGTGGTATTCTACACACGTAACAACCTGATTCATGTGGATTTATCTTAAAAATGTTTTCATCGAAGCAATACATTTTAATTTTTTTTTTTTTTTTTTGAAAGGAGCTTTATTCTTGTATTTTGAACTTGAGGTGTTGAATAAGAGCAAGTCTATACCTCAAGGATGCAATGCAATCAACCCCAATTGAAATAATTTATTGTCTTTCTCCATTTCTTTTCACAAATGACTATTAACTTTAGAAGCTCAAAGAAACAAAATCAATATTTCCTTAACACTTTCCCAGTTGAAGACAAACAGGCACACATGCGGGACAAAAACACACAGTGAACAGATGAATGAATTTCAGTAAACGACTAAATGAAAAAAACTAAACCGAGAAAAAGAGTATATTTGTATAGAGACTATACCTGTGAGAACGAATACTTCGATCATTCATCGATGCTCGATTCTTATGCCCAAGGTTCATCAAATTAAACGCATCAGATATTGATCTAACAGGTACAGGATTTGCATCTGGCACAGTGACACCATTCCCAGAATTGTTGCAAATTTCTAATGCACTCAAGAATCAAGGAGAAAACTCATGAGCTAACCAAAATATAGAATGAAAAAGTACAAATAGTTTTCTACAAGGATATTTTGTATTAATACCATCATTCATGAGGAGATCTCTAACTTGCTCATTGTAGATTTCTACCATTTGAACAGAGACATCATAGGAGATGCTGTCTTTTCTTTCTTCTGAGATAGAAAATAAATCACTGAGTGCCCTGTAATTTACACCTAAGTTCTCTGTTGTAAGTTCTTCAGGCCCAGTCTGAGGAGTACAGGATAGACTTAAGTTAGAGAGGCTCAATACATTAGCAATGGGACTTGAAATAACTATTAGGTTGTGTTTGGATTGATTGATTTAGAATGAATGATCTTTTTCAAATTTCACAGCCTCCTAAATCACTGAAAAAGTTCAAAATGAGTGATGGAATTCAAATCCATATCAAACCAAACAACACCATGGATCTACTATTATGAATTTTAATTCCGTCCACAAATATTTAACTACTGTTTTAGAGAAAAAAAATTGTTCCAAACATTTGTCACTTTTGGTTCGCCAAGAGAAATTAAATATTTTTCCAACTTTGCCCTTTTCTTAATTTTTGTGATATGTCTCATTTATTGAGATACAAGAATCAATTAAAACACCCAAAAGAGTATATATTAATCATTTTATGCAAATGATTATGGGATCTAAATGACTTTCTTAATCTATGTGAAACACCCAAAAGTGACAGTTAAATTGGAACGGAGGAAGTAATTGTATAGTGCCCATGAAAAGCAAGTTAAGTCCATATTTTGGTTGGTTTTAAAAGAACCATAATCTCTTACCATGGTATATGTTTTTCCTGAACCAGTTTGGCCATAAGCAAATATGCAAACATTATACCCATCAAGGACAGAACGAATCAATGGCTGGGTGTCTGAATATACTACATCTGCAGAAATCGAAGAAACAAAAGAGAGAAAATGTAGGTATTTCAAGAAAATCTTCTGAAGGGTAGTTATGGAAGAAATCTATGAAAGACTCACCTTGGCTTGCAGATGGACCAAAAACCCTGTTAAAAGTGAATTGCTTCTTCCCCTTCCCATTTTTAGCTGGAGTAAGTATTGAGAGAGTTTGCTCATCTATAGCTTCTGCAGCACTCACATCAGTTGGCTGCCCAGGCAAAAGGGGGCGTATTCGACAATATATCCTTATATTTCCTGTAAAACACATGCAGTCAAGCACATTATCATCCATCTGTATTCTATATACAAGCAATAATTCCACTCCACCTCTACAATATATATATATATATATAGATAGATAGATATATAGATAGTATACACGGTTTTGATATGGAACTCGATGGTGGGTTTCCTATGGAGCCCAACATCGGAACAAATTACTTGTACCATGCTACATACAGCGTACAAGTGTTTTATGATGGTGTTGGACTCCATAAGAAACCAACTATTAGTCTGCATATCCTCTATCTACATATATATGTATATATATATATATATATACACAAACACACACACACACACTAGCTAAGAGAGTTCTACCTTTGAGGTCTTGTACTTGATTGTACAATTTGCGATTCTCTACAAGAACCTTTTGGTATCTAGAAGCTGCATTAGCCAGCACATTCAAGTGTTTACCTATCACCAAAACCAAGGGAACTAAGTTCTTGATTTTCTGTTGCCCCAATGACTACTAAATGAATACATACCTAGACCTTGGACTTCTTCTTGATACTTCACAATTAGCATATGCAGGTCTTGCTTTGTACAATCAAGTGTACTTTTAAGTTCCTAAACAATGAAATAAATGTTCTTATAAAGTCGAAATTGGAAAGAGAAAATTCATTTTCTTAACAGTTAAATCTCTCGTATGGATGACCTGTACGCTTCTTTGATGGTGCTCAACCAAGCGTTGGCGCTTCAAAGCAAGTTGTTTTGATTTTCTATCACGAAGTTCATCCTCAGACAACTTTTTTTTATCTTCAATTATTTTGGCCTTGCATAAAAATAGAAAAGGTCAACCTATGTGCTTAAGATCAATAAATGTGATTAAGTTGCAGAATCTAATCACACCTCTATGTCCACATTGGAACTTGGGATATCCATATCTCTTGAAGTCGTTCCAGCCTGTTGTACCAAAACGATGGAATGTAAGTAAATAATATTAAGATGCATGATCTAATGATTAAATCAGACCTCTAATATTAACGTGCATAATCAAATGATTCAATCAGACCTCTATCTCCACGTGCTCGTTGGAACTTGTAACATTTATATCACTCAAAGTTGTTCCATCCTGCTGTACCAAAACAATTTGAGACAGGTAAATATCACTAATATGCAGAATTTAATCAGCCTCAAAAATAAAAATAAACAGCCATCTACCTCTACATGCTCATTTGAATTTTGAACATTGATATCTCTCAATGTTGTTCCAGCCAGCTGCACAAAAACAATGCAATGTTTTTTAGTTCTGTAAATATCATTAAGTTACAGAATCTAATCAGACCTGTATGTTTTCATGCTCATTGGAACTTGGGATATCCACATCTCTTGAAGTCAATCCAGCCTTTTGTACAAAATTAAAGCAAAAAAGTTATTTAGAAAACCTTGACTGAGTTAAAACAAGCTTTATATGTGCATAGCATTGTCAATATCATGAAATATTACAATGAATAGATAAATGGAAAAAGTGAAGGTATATAGTTTGAGTATCAGGCTCACCTGTTCATTTTCTTTTGCTAACCGAAGTTCAAATTCCTCCATAACTTTACTTAGTACATTCTCCACAATCTGCAAATGGAATAGCTTGAGTTTCTCAGAACTAGTACTTCTGTACAAAAAGGAAACTCCGATGAAGAAAATCTTCTATACTTTTGTTTGCCCTCTGCTAATTTATTAATTATTACGGAGTACTATTATGGATCACTACAATCTTCTCATTTAAGCACATAATTACTTGGTGTCCTACAAACAAACCACTTTGTAATCTATAAATGAAATTCGGTGATATTGTTGAAGGATTATGCAAGCTGTAATGCTACTAATGTTAAAACAAAGGACTATACTTCACAGTCAGCGGGAATAAGAAATATAGGAGCAAATGAGCAACTTCATTTCCAATTCTATAATTATTTGCTTTTGCACAATAAATTCTTCTATGCTTTCCTTAAGCTCTGTGCTTTACTTAATACTGTTGAAAACAATTTTTATGTGCAATAATCAATCATGGAGCATGTTACAAATCACTCACCAATGGAATATCTTCTTGCTTCTTATCAGAAAGAAGTTGACGAACAAATAAGTGCAATGAATCAGAGTTATCCTGTAATATGAAGCATTAAATAACTTTATTGGGTGTTCTTTGGCTTACAAATAGTTATTATAACAAAAAATATAAAAGTATTAGCTATACAAACCATCTCATTAAGGTCCATCCCAAGATCAGCAAATGAGTTCTGATCAATTATCGAACTATCAAACGACTTCTCCACAGTAGATGAGTTCCTCGAGAGAGAATTCATAAACAGACCAGAATTTTTTCTAACATATTGTTGCTTGCCTGCTGAAGGCAAGGGCTTTGAACTTCCACTGAATTTCCAAAGTCCTTTCCCACCACCTCCTTTCCAATCATGATAAGATTTCAGGGCAAGTACACAATTAACAATTCTTGAAGACTTCCCTCCCTAATATTCAGGTCAAAATAGCTTTATCTTCAGCTTTTTCCATTGCAACGAATGAACTAAATAGTATGCAAGCACTTTTATGTTGGCATAAACTCTAAAGATGATCTGGATACAATACCTGTTCTAGATCAGAAGCTTCAAACGCTGGAATCCCCATTCCCTCTACAGAATCATGAAAGTTCCTAAGGTTTTCAAAGTATTGGAACGAACGTAGAGCAGCCCCATCAGGAACAACTACAGAATCAGAAGGCGCTTCAACTACCTAGATGTTAACCAACAATTAAATTGCAAACACATATTAGAAAATTGGGGGGAGAGAGAGAGGAAGATGGGCCCTACTTTTGGTACAGCACCAGGTTGAACTTTGTTAAGGACATTGCAAAGTATAATCCCACTTCGTAAACCAAGTCTAAATTCTTCTTCAGAAGGCTGTGCCGGGAGTTTTCCGGCAGCTTCTCCGACGATCTCTCTTAACCATCCGGCAGCATCATATCTTCTCAACGCTGCAACACAGCTCTCCAATTAATCAATAATCATTCCAATAGTTATCAAAGGAATTGGCAATTCAAATTCATATCAAATGTGAATGATCCAACATTAAATATCAAATTATTCATGCTGCATAGTTAAAAAAATTCCAACCAAATTATCAATTGCAAAAAAGAAAAAATCGAGATAGAAGAAGGTTAGGGATTATTATTCATACAAGCTTCCTCTTCTTTCCTTGCGGCCAAATCCATGTACCATTGCCCCTTGCCTTGCTGTTGAAGCATATTCTCGGCCACCGGTGAGGCGTCGATTTGCAACTCGTTTTCCGCCATTATTGCTGCTTAAACAACAATTCCCCCACCAACAACCACTTGAATTTTGTTTACAAAAAAAAGTACTCCGTAGTATTCAACCAAAAAAGTTTGGAAAGAATCCAGAATCAAAATGCATGTTGTCCTGTCCTGTACATATATTCAGAATGAGTAGGCGCAAAAAGAATCGTATAGTTCCAGCAGAAGGCAGGGGAAATGGCGCAACACGATTTCTGTGAAGGTGAAGAAGCAGAAGAGAGAGAGAGAGAGAGAAATGGTGGGAAGTTATAGGAAAGAGATTAATGGGAGAGAAGAGAAACCGCTCACAACCAAAAATTAAAAATAGAAAAAAGAAAAGAAAAAAGTTTAGAATGAGAATTGATTATTTGTTGATCATTGCTCTTCATCAATGGCTTCCGCTGCTTTTCATTTTCATTGCTTTTCTTCTTTCCGCCTTTTTTATTTTATTTCTTTCGAACTTCCGAACCTCTCGGCTCGGGATCTTGGATTGGATTGGTGGTTCTTATTTGGATTATTATTCATTATTGTAATCTTCATTCCAAAAAAATTGCAGTATTTTTTTAACACAAAATTTAAAAAAAAGTATAATAATTCATTAGAGTAGTTTTATAAACTTTTTATACATGAGATATATTTCATTTATTTATATTGTATGAATTGTGTCCTCGCGCGGTCATCTTAATCATATTTAAAATAATTGTAATATAGGTCTTAAATTGAAGATTCAACGATAACTCTATCATATATTTGTGTTCTTTACAAAAGAGTATGAACAAATATAATGTTTTTGCTTTGTAGTAGTCAAAAGATACATTCTATTGAATTTAAGTGATTTTGATATAAATTTTAATTTTGTCCAAGTGAAGTTTTGACTCGTCAAATTAAAATTCTAACTTCCTACATTTGATATTATCTTTATCCTCGTATATAAAATGAAAGTGTGCATAATTAATAAAATATGAACAAGTCAATAGGGGTTTGACAATTTTAGACCCAACACAAAAGTAATACATAAATTGTGGATTAGTGTTTATGTTTATTGTGTTTGTGTTGATCAACACAATAAGTTAGTCCACAATTTTTTTGTATTGTGTTCATGTCGACGCGATAAGAACATGAATTTTTGTTTTGAGTTGTATTCGTGTCAAATTGTTTTATTGTTGACTAGTTGAAAACAGTAAAGTTTAGTGTATTACTCTTTTTTTTTTTTTTAATTATGTTCATATCATGTAACGTTGTTAGTGGGACTAATGTTTTTATGTACATTAAATTTAGCCAATACAAGTCATTTAATTTTGTGACAACTTTATTCTCGAATTAATGTGCATAATTATTAGTTTGCTTGGTAGTATGAAATAAATGAAATCCTTTCAACATGCAACTATCATTATGAAACTGCATTAATATTTCGCAAAGCCTAATACATAAACTTAATTTATTTGGAGGGGTAAATAGATTGTTTTAGTATCTTTTTAGTTACACTTTTTGGGACGAACTTACTTGTTTTAAAGAGTTTATATTTTAATGTCGTTCAAATTAAATGGAGTCAATTAACACGGAACTTCATTCTGATTTCAAGTGTTCTAGTGGACGATCGGATTAATTGTCTAAATTAATTAGTTATTCATATTGGATATTGAGACTTAAAAAAAAAAACTTAATTTCATAGGGTAGCTCATATGTTAATTTAAATATTAAAAAAGAGTGAGTAGGAGTAGCTATAAGTTGAATTGGCTCACTTAATTACGCTCCAATTAAGTTCACTCGAGTGCAAGGAATGCGTAAGTATACATGAAATAAGTTGAGTTTAATTTTAAAATCAATTAAATTCGAGCTATGTCCCTCGCGACTATTAAAATCTAGAAATTAATTTAAAAAGGATAATCAGATTTATATGAGGTACACTAAAAAAAATAATAATAATAATAATAATAATGATAGAAATTATACCAGTATATATAATTGGAGAATCCAAAATGAAAAAAATTCACTTTTTTTTTTTTTTATGGAAGTTAAATACACATCCCTTTTTTCCCCTCCCCATGACTTTGTCGAGTAATAGTTTCACTGAAGAATATTGTTAATACAGTAATTGGTTTCGATTAACAATATTAATTAGTTTAATTAAACAGTATTAATTGATTTAACCAAGCAATATTTATTGCAACTAGTGCTTTCAATTATTAGTAAAAAAAAAATTCTGGGAGGAATTATTAAACCTAGTGTTATTTATTCACAAACTTATTAGTATCAAAGCTTCTAATTAAAGTAATGACGAGAATTGTGTTATGATGAAATCACCCCTTTTAATTAATACTACTAACTGAAAAAAGAGTAAAAAGCTTAAGATCAATAGTTAATTAATTGATTAATTAGGAAGGGGGTCATTTTCTAACATCTAGATGTGATTGGTAATGAATAATGTTACATTACAAGTCCGTTTCATTAAACCACCCCAAACCTAACTATGCTTCTTGATTCAAAGGAAAGAGAAAAACTTTCAAGAATTGCTTTCCAAAAATGTAGGAAATACTCCCTCCATTTTTTAAAAGTTTTCGTGAAATTTATTGAAATTAAAAAAATATATGTATTAATAAGTATATATACCCTTATTTAATAAAGGGTTAATTCTAAATAAATACATCAACTCTAGTCTCAATATCAATTTAATAACGACTTTTACTATTATTGTAAAAAATTTCAACCTTTCATTGTTACAATTAGATACATATTTTTTCTCTGGTCAACAATTGATGATGTGGCTTGCCCGGAGCTTGCACATCAGATTACACATATTCTTTTTTATTTTCCACATCAAATTACACTTTATAGAAATAAAAATAAAACTTTATAAAAATAAAAAAATAAAAAAGAATATTTGTAATCTGACGTGACAAGCTCCGTCAAGCCACATCATCAATTGTTAGCCGGAGAAAAAAGATGTGTATCTAATTGCAAAAGGTTGGGATTTTTTACCATAATCGTAAAAGTCGTGATTAAATTGATATTGAAACTAAGGAGGGTGTATTCAATTGAGATTCTGTTGGATTTTTTTGGACTTTAAAAAGTCAGTAGATTTAGAAAATCTATGAGTTTGACTGACTTTTTTATTGATTTATATGGATTTTCATAGATTTGACAGGATTTTAAAATACACATTTTTTTATTAATTTACATGAATTTTCATAAACTACGCCTCTAAAACTATGGGTGCAAACATATATCGAACACACTTGTATATAAAAAAAATTATATAAATTATTTAGAAAAAATACCAAAAATATATTAGTTAAAAAAAAAATATTATTCATCATTATTATTCTCATCTTCATTTCCACGGTTATACCTCGGCGTTCTGTGTTGTAATTGGCTTTGAGAAAGCAATTCCAAAATTTCTCTTCCTTGTCAAGATGTGGTGAATGTTGATCTTTTTCATATTCGATTGGAAATTCATGACCTTCTTTCCGAAGAAAGTTATGTAATCCAGTCAATACTAACTCTGCTTGTGTTTGAAATGAGAACAGAGGTGGGTTTTGAAAATTGTGAATGACAAATTGCATTTCTGGGGTAACGACCTTGACCACCAAAATCTTTTAGATGATATCGAACCCACGTGCTAACTTTAAGATCGTGAATAAATGTTCTTGAGATCTTAAAGTTGGCAATGGTATAAATTAGGCGATCAAGAATATATTATTGCTAACCTAACGGGTCAACTGTGCCGATATACTATAATTTTTAAGGAGAGAACATAATTTTAAAATACAGAGATGTAATCTTTTTCACGATATGCTTATTGAAGAACATAGTTACGTTTCTTGATATTATTTCATTTGAAGAAGAGGGCTGTGCAAGAATGTCTGTGTGTGCTTTCGAAGGAGACTTTGAAATTTTGTTAGAAGAACAACAAAGTTTTTTTTTTTCTTCTCTTTCAGGGCCTTCTGAGAGAATCCGCTGAAATCTCTAGTTTTTAGAAGAGATTTTGAATAGTGAAATTTATTTATATTTTTGGAGGAGAATCCAACGAAATCCACGAAATCCATAGAGTATTAAAATCCATAGATTGTTGAATACCTAAAAATTTCTAAAGACTTTTTAAAATCCATATTGAATACCTCAAAATTTTGAAAGACTTTTAAAAATCCGGATTGAATACCCCCAGATTTTAAAAGTCCAAAAAAATCAACAGAATCTCAATTGAATACACCCCATGTGGTGTATTTATTTAGAATTAATCCATTAATAAAAAAAAAAATTATCTTGAAAAGATTAGTTAATAAAAGTAAACTCAGTTTGCTATGGTAGATTGATCCAAGATACATAGATAATCAATCACAAAATAAAATTTATATATATACACGACCATGCAAAACATATTCAATTGGTGTCTACTAAGTAACCAAAAAATACACTATTTATGATTTTATATATGATTCAATCAGACTCAGTTGAGATATACGAGACTGACTATAGATATCTCTAACATATATACCAAACAGATCCAATAAGATTAACTAAAAGAATGTTTGATGCCCCAAAAAAAGATTTACGATCTTTCGTTAACTTGGCGTCGAAAACGACGAATTCGTCACGTTGTTGATATGTAAACTGTCAACTTATATATATATTTTTATGAAAGACAACACGTTTTTACATAAATTGCACATCGAATTCATTAATATTTTCTCTGATTTTCGACAAAAATCTTTTGGTTATGATAGTTTCTCCATCTTTACACTTTGATAATATAGGTATTTGTGAGAATTATATTCAATCACCGTTAATGAGATGATAAGAGTGGTCCACTATATATAGGGATTACAAGAGATACACAAAGAAATAGATAAATAAGGAAATAAATATGTACGTAACAATATATCTGAAGCGAGTTTGAGATAGAATCTTTGTGAAGACATCCGTAAAACAATGCACTTTTGTTGTCATAGAGCAGGAGAAATAATGGAAATTCGGAATCACCAAATAGGACATGCCAAAGCGCAAAAAAAGGGGAAGTAAATGGATCGAAACACCGAAATCCTTTTAAGGACGAACGACGACAAAAAAATAGGCAAAAAACACTTGAAAACTTTGTGGAAACAATTGAACCGAGCACAAACTAATTATTTCTATTTACCACTCACAAGTCACAACAACAGGTTTTTGAAATTATGAGATCTTGACATATATACATATTATACATGCATAAACATGTATTGGTTTGACTACTATGACTACGGGATATTCATCACTAACTCAAACTAATCTAGTAAAATTTGTAAATTAAATTAATGCAGTCAAGAAACCCCAATCAATTAATTTAATACAATAAAATTTAACCATATCAAAATTTTAAATCTATTTATCAAAGATTTTAAATATAACAAAATTTCAAAATTTTAAATTTTAAAAGAAACATTTCCTCAAGAGATTTGAGTACTTCATGTATTCAAATTTATTATAATCAATTTTCCAACTTTAAACACTAGAGTAATTTAATTAATTAATTAATTACAGTATATAATATGAATAGCATTGCGATTTTCATATAAATGATGTATTGGAATGGAAGGTATACGAACCTGACAGGTAGGCACGGAGTTTTGCTTTCATAGACAAGTAGGAATTACTATTATTTTCCTAAAAGAAAAAGAAATACTGTGAATTATTAAATTTTGCATAATACTATAATTTAATATCCACTTGTATATTCACAATATGAAAATTGAGACCCACAAGTACCAGCCCGGCGCCGGCCGGCAGCCACACGACAACCAGCGCAAAAGCCCGCCAAAAGAAAATTGAAAAATATATTTATTTATATGTGGACAACAGGGCAAAGACACGTGGCGATCAGCACTTGACACTGAGTAATCAATTAGTTATGTATTTTATGTTGAATATCTTAAAAATAACTTTTTTTAGATTTTAATGAACAAAAAAAAAATAGGTGTTGGCAATTACGTTTATCCACTAAACTATATACTCACTCCATTCGGAAAAAGCTCCCTATGAGCTTCGGACACGAAGATTAAGAAATACTAATATAATAAGTAGATGTATTAGTGGTGATGTGATTGAGAGAGAGAAAAATATAATGAAATGTGAGAAAAAATAGTTAAAAAAAAAAGAATAGGTAACTTTCATTGAAACGGACGAAAAATGAAAGTTGAATAGCTTTTACGGTACGAATGGAGTAATAAATTATTCTGTTTTGAATATGACATTATACTACCCCTATTGTCTCTAATACGAAAAATATACTCTTTAATATTCATATTTATAGACTGCATCTCTCCATTCCAAATATCTCATACTCTATTCACATGTTAATAATTTCAATTAATATAATTAAAATATTATTTTACACAATTGAAGACATCATTAATTTCAGTAATTAGGGTCCACTCTGCCAAATACTCACTTTAATTTTTTACTATTATTAATTAGTAGTATTATTTTTTGACAACAATTTTTTACTATTATAATTGTTTCAACTTTCAACTCTCAACTAAACAAATGGAGGTTTTGAAGTAATTATAGAGAAAATCACGATTATAATTTTATTTTGTTGTTAATGATGTACGCACTTCTTTTATTATTTCTAATGATCAAATACTTCTTCGGCAACCATAAAAAAACAATGAGTTAAAATAATTATATAGCCTCGAAGCCTTCATTGATGATTCATCAACGGAACTTGTCAATGAAATGAACTTGTAGCTCTTTATTTGGAATGATGTGACCATTCTTTTGATCTTCTGAGAGTCTTTTTTTCAGTTATTTTTTGTTTGGTTGGTTTTTGCAGATTTTTATTTTGTTGGTTTGGTCGGGTTTAGAGAGGTGTACCTTTTTCTTTATCCCAAGTTTTGCTCTAAGGGGTTTTTTTTGGGAAAGATTTTAATGGCGCTCCAACCTCAAATTTAACTTGTGAATTTATGACTTTAGATCTTTCTTTTTTCTTTTTATCTTAATAAGTTAATATATACTCATTCCGTCCACTACTTAATGATCCATTTTGCTATTTTTGACGTTCTTACTTAATGATTCACATTTAAAATAGCAAAAAAAAAAAAAAAGAATTAACTATCCCCTCAAAACATCACAATATTACATCAAATGTCATTATTTTATTACACTAAAAAAATAACTTTATTATCCACTTATAAAGTTGAAAAATCATTATTACCCCTTCATGAAAATGAGTTGGAAATATTAAAAAATAAATACATACAAAATTAAATGAAATATCTTATACATAAATGAAAGTGATTGATACGGGAGCTCCTCTAAGCGTTCCGATCGATGAGGCGACTCTGGACGAATTTTCAACGTGTTTGAAAAGCTTGTTGATAATTTAGGTCATGCAGATATTCGTAACACATTTTATATTCATTGTTTTGTGCCCACCTTTCTATAGTAAAATACAAAATGATCTATTTTTAAAATGGGAATTAAAGTAATAAATGTTTTAGCACCTTATCAACGTGGAAAAATGTGACAAAATAGTGAATTAATTAAGATATGTATGTAACAAAAAAATCATGGGTCAAATGAACCCTTCATAAAAATATCTTATTAGACAAAATATGTCAGTGTAATAACAAATATTGTTCAATACATCTAAAATTTCATTAGCAAATATTGTGTTACATCTAGATAGCTCACTTCTTCGTCAAATTTTAGTCATTATTACAAATTAAAGTTTCATTTCAATTCAATAAAAAGAAAAATATTGAGACGGTTTGGAATAGCAATTTGAATTATCGATTCAAAATTTATGTCGATTAAAACACAAAAAAATAAATGTAGTTATAAAAAACACTGTCCATAAAATTGTGGTTATCAAATTATAAAACGACGACATAATATGTCATAAATTATTTAATCAAACTAGGAGTTTCCATTTCCAAAGTAATATTGGGACCTACTCCGTATTAAATAATTATTTAATAATATCAACTAATTAGGAAAAACCCTTTACCTTTCTTATCATACCAAATGAGTTTGCCATGATAAAACCAAATATGCAAAGAAAGCATTGAAGATATATACTTACATTTTTTTTTAATAAATTGTGTTGTATTTTACAATTGAGGTAACTTACACATTTTTTTTATAATATTATATCGCACATTTTAGTTATACGTGTTGCACTTTTCAATTGTAATGTTTTACACTTTATAATAATATTGTTTTTATAGTGACTTACATTTTTTAATAATATTGTGTTGCAGTTTTAAGTTATAATAACTTACACTTTTCATAAAAAATTGTGATACTGACTTGCACTTTTTAATAATATTGTGTTGCACTTTTCAGTAAAAAAATTGTGTTGCACTTTTCAATTATAATAACTTACACTTTTCATTAATATAACTTACATTTTTCATTAATATTGTTTTGCACTTTTATGTTATAATAACTTACTTTTTTCATTAATATAAACTGTGTTGCATTTTTTAATACAGTGACTTACGCTTTAAAAAAAAAAAAAAATCCAGTCAAATGTTGCTGGTTAACTCAAGTGTATGTATACACTCGAGTGTATACGAGGTACATACACTTGAGTGTATACGAAGTGAATTAAATGAATTGAATTTACATCAATACACCAATACATATATGTTAGTAGTATGTTCTAGCCCTAGCAATAGCAGTTATGCATGGGCCCAACATATCAAGTCATATCAACAAACTTGATATGCCTAAAACCAACTAACAAACTAACGTTTCTCAATATGCCGAATTATAATGCCTAAACTGTACACTGAATCTAGAGTTTGAGTTTAAATTGCGTTTAGAAAAAATAGTTTTGATCTCATATTATTTTTTGGTCCTTTTATTTACAAAAATGATCTCAATAGTAAATATTTAACAGTTTCCTTAAATGTTTTTTTTTTTTTTTTGCAAAAAATGACCCCAACCAATAATTTAGGGAAAATGTCTCACATACGTACAAATTATGTAAACAAATACTCTCTTTGTGTTTAAATTGTGTATATTCAACTCAAGTTTTACAAGTGTGAGGAGTACGCTATATATAGAGACTACACATTCTAGAGCCTTCTATCTAACAATAGTTTGTTAGGAATCTAACTACCTTTCTATATGTATACACTTTGTATGTATATAAGTGTGTATTTACAACTATGGATTGCATGCATTGCATGCATGTATATATATATAAGATTGTTTTGCATGCATGAGGGTTTGCATGCTTCTGTTTACCATTCTTCAACCCTCTGATATTTTATTTTCACACAAAATTATATGAAAATGGATTTTGCTTGTGGTGTAGTGCAATTTTTTGATGGGATAATGCGAAATTATTATTTTTTAAAATACATATAACCAAAAAAAAAAATTTGAATGCAAATCATTTTTTACAAATTTTTATCATGTATATTTATTTTAAACATCAGTAAAATCTGAATTATGCTCGAATTCTACCCAGCCATTTCCCTCCTAAAAATATAAAAATCTAAAAATAAAAAACAAAAACAAAAATATATACTAAAATCTAAAAATAAAAAATTAGATTAATAATACAATAAAAAATATATGCCCCACCACCCCCTTCGTGTTTCCAAAATGAAAATTAAATTGATAAATTTTTCTAGATTTTACTTTGAAAAGTGTATTAACAAAGCCTAAATTATATTAATAAATCAAGAAAATTATAAAAATATATTAAAAAGACAAAAAAAAAAAAAAAAAAAAAACTCCAACCCACATCATATTATATTTTACCTATTGTTTACATTATATTTTTTAATCTATCAATATAATAAAAAATAGAAGTATTTCATTTTTAAAATTTTATATTTCTATTTTATATTAAATTTAATATCTTCATAATTTTTTTGTCAAACAAAAATCTTATTTATGATTTATAGTATAATATTTGGTACTATTATTTTACTAAAATGCAGATTTATTTATAATTTATATAATAATTTTTATATTTTATTTTGTTGATTTTTAATTATTTTATTTTACTAAATATTTTTTGTTAAATAAGTTTTATATTTTTAAATAAATTTTTGTTAAACTGGATATTTTGTATTTTTCAATTTGAGCAAATAAAATTTTGTTATATATTTTATTTGAATATAAGTTGAGACCCCTATTCAATTTTTTATTCTTTTCAAATTAATTTATTTAGTGTTTATTTTTTTTAAATTTAAAGGACTAAAATTAATTTATAAAAAGATTAAAATTAATAATTTATAAGATGTAACTTAAAAGATGCATGTATGACGTATTTTGTAAAGTTAAAATTTAAAGGATTTGGGGTCATGGTGAGTTGTTTGAGTTGTTTTTGGGCATATGAAGGGGAGGATTTTTGATGTTGACTGCTGTGTAAGGATTATTTTATTACGAATTAATAAGGATTACTGATTTCTGAATAAATTAGTTTTGGTGATGAGATAAATTAGCTTGTAATTTTATTATGTGTGTTGAAAATCCTGAAAGAGGACACATTCTTTGCTCCTGAATAAGTGTATTACTGATTTTTAATACTTAATGGAGTAATTGGAAAGTATAGTAGTAATTTTTAATAATGTATACGATAAGAGGGAAAAACAAAAAAGTGGAATACAGGTGATAATTCTTTTTGAGAATTATAAGTTGATGCATTAATTAATTATCATTTGGTTTTTTTTTTTTTTTGAATTACATTAAATATCCATCCCTTTTTCCCCTTCCCATGACTCGAACCCAGAATCTAAATCTAAAGCCTAGGTAGTGGTGTTCTAACCACTTGAGCTATCCAATTTCGTAAATTAATTATCATTTGCTATTTGACAATAATTCTCAAACAAAGTCATTATATGTTGTGTTTCTTTGCTTGCCCCAAATTGTTTTAATGGCAGGGAAATCATGTGTTTCAGATAAAAAAAAGAAAGAAAGATGCCTAACAGAATAATTAAGTATAAGATCCGTAGACACATATTATCGAAAATAATCAAGAATCACAACACTAATACATATATATACACTACTTGTTTTAATATTTAGTCTCCTTACTCGGCTCTCTTTTCGATTTTGTTGTTTTGCAGTCGTTTTGTCCTAAATGTGCCTGAGGATGACAAACAATCGTTTGAGCGTCTTTTATTTCATATCTATGGAGGAAGCTCACTGGTTTTACAAGGACAACATAGTGGAGAAAAATTCCTTATATGTATTCTTCATCTTTTCCCATTATATAAATGTCTTCAATTCAATTTTCATAATTCTTTCTAGTTATCCTTAATTAATAATTGCTGCAGTGTTTAGCGAGTGTGATGTTTTGAAGCCAATGATGACATATACAAGGACTTCATTTCGTATAAACTTAGCTTACCAATGATGGGTGCCATTATACTCGATGAAACCTACGAAAAAGTGAGTACTTCATATTTTAATTTAATTTGTATGATTATTAATGTTACAACTTAATATTTGGTACTTTAAGTAATTAGTTTACACAAAAACTTGTATGCAAATATTTTAGGTGTAAAACCTTGTAAAATGTCTATTTAAGGTTTTTTGGGTTATATACCTGCTTCATTTTATGACCCTCGGGTATTTTACACGGTTTTGTGGGGATGGAGGGTTATACCTAATTTTAGAAGTTTACACGACTTTACACATAAGAGATTTGCACCCAAGTCATTTTCTATTTCTTAAATGACGCTTTTTCACTATTTTCAGTGCTTACTAGTGAAGGGATGGAAAGGGACAAGTTGGAGCTTTTCTAGTAGAAAAAAGAACAGAGATTAGGAATATCACAAATCACAAATGTGCCAGAGAACTAAGAAAAAAAATCGAGTTTTTGCATGAATATTGGTTTTATGCTCAAATTCTCAACAATTTTATGTGTCATCATTGCAACAATATTTTTGTCTCTTTGTGAACCACTCAAATAATTTGTCATCTTTTTCTACTTATATATAAGGGTAGGTCTTTGTGACTCCATTTTAAAAATGGGTAGGTTCAACAATAAAAATAAAATATGCGAAAAATATTTATGTTAATTGATGTAGTTCAAATGGTTGAACATAGTTTATTTTATGTTGAAGTCTAGTTCAACTCTAACAATAATAATTTCAGTTATAATAACATACACTTTTTAGTGATATTATATTACACATTTTAGATATATTTTGTTGCAATTTTCAGTTGTAGTGACTTACAATTTTAAACAATATTTTTCAGTTATATTGACTTACACTTTTTAGTAATGTTATGTTACACCATTTAGTCATATTTTGTTGCACTTTTCAGTTGTAGTGACTTACAATTTTCAACAATATGATCAGTTATAGTGACTTACACTTTTTAGTAATGTTATTGTGACACTGAAATTTTATTAAAATTTGAAAGTGTCAAATATTTTGTAAATCCTATTTTGGAGATAAGAATATAAAATAATATCTCCAAAATTGAGAAATTATCTCTTTCCTTATTTTTAGGATTTTTGAATATTTATTTCTTGTTCTCTAAGTCGTTCATCTCTTATAAATAAGAGAGTCAAAATAGAATTTCATGAGGTCGGATGGAATAAGTCACACACGACTTCATCCAACTCCCTACTACTAAATTGTAGGTTAAATCAAAATCCGGAATACGTCGCTGGACCCCGGTATCAAATTATGTATTATGTTTAGAGAGTGGAATCAAGAGATCAACGAGAGTTGTACCCCAAATTTTTAATAAAAATATGTTTACCTTATTTTTATCACCTTCTTTTATTTTTATACGTATTTGCAGGTGTTTTAAATTAATGTGTTTACAAATTGGCACGCCCAGTGGGACGATTTTCGCTCTTCATCTCCACTCTCCAAGAATTTCATGGGGCATGCTAAATCACCGTTGGGGGCATGCTAAATCACCTTTTGAGTTCTACATCAAGATTTCGAAATCAAGTTGCATTCGAAGTAGATCTCTACAACAGATCTCGAGGGGGCATTTGTAGACACTGAAATTTTATTAAAATTTGAAAGTGTCAAATATTTTGTAAATCCTATTTTGGAGATAAGAATATAAAATAATATCTCCAAAATTGAGAAATTATCTCTTTCCTTATTTTTAGGATTTTTGAATATTTATTTCTTGTTCTCTAAGTCGTTCATCTCTTATAAATAAGAGAGTCAAAATAGAATTTCATGAGGTCGGATGGAATAAGTCACACACGACTTCATCCAACTCCCTACTACTAAATTGTAGGTTAAATCAAAATCCGGAATACGTCGCTGGACCCCGGTATCAAATTATGTATTATGTTTAGAGAGTGGAATCAAGAGATCAACGAGAGTTGTACCCCAAATTTTTAATAAAAATATGTTTACCTTATTTTTATCACCTTCTTTTATTTTTATACGTATTTGCAGGTGTTTTAAATTAATGTGTTTACAGTTATGTTACACCTTTTAGTCGTATTTTGTTGCAATTTTTAGTTACAATAACTTACACTTTTCATTAAAATATTGTGTTGCACACTACAAGAAAAATGACTTTTAGTGACAAAATTCCTGTCATTATAGCTTCTCTAGCTAAAATTCTTTAGTGACGGTAAGTGACTTTTAGTGAGAGGTCCTGTCTTTAATTCTCAAATTTCTGTCACTAAAGAATTTTAGTTAGAGAAGGAATAATAAGAGAATGTTGTCACTAAAAATTAGTTTTCTTGTAATGACACTTTTCAAGTATATTGACATGTACTTTTTAATAATATTGTGTAACTTGTGTTGCACTTTCTAGTTATACTAACTTGCACTTTCTAGTTATAATGACTTACATTTTTCATTAAAAGTTGTGTTGCACATTTCAATTATAGTGACTTACACTTTTTAGTAATATTGACTTATACTTTTCAACACACACATTTTCGAAAAAAAAATTACCAATAAAAATAAATTACAAAAAAAATAATAATAATAAAAATAATTAAGCAAGCCAAAAAAATTTATTCACAATATTCTTGAATATTTAGAGTTTAGGATTGACCTATATATAAACTTAAAAATGTTTATTTCTAACATTGAAATTTCTCAACAACAAATTTCTAAATATGTGGACATTAATCGTTTTATAAAAAATCGTGGATTTACCGACCGTTCAACGACATATAGGAATCAGTCGAGTAAATCTGTGGGACTCCATTACCGTTGTCGTCCTAATCAACATATAGGAATCAGTCGAGTAAATCTGTGGGACTCCATTACCGTTGTCGTCCTAATCAAAGTTATGCAATAGTGACACCACCAACACTATTGGTATCCTGCTATGCTATAGTTATTACCAATAGTACCAACACTATTGGTATCCTGCTATGCTATAGTTATTTTTAGTGATATGAATAAAAAAATATTTTAAATTTACTATTGGTATCCTGCTATGCTATAGTTATTTTTAGTGATATGAATAAAAAAATATTTTAAATTTACTTATTTGTACTCGTGGTGTACATTTTTTTCTTGTCCCGAATTTTGATCCGGAGTGGAATTTTTTTGGTAAGGTTTTTTAATGACACCCCCAATATATGATTTTAGATTTTTAATATAATCTTATAAAATTAATTCATTATGATACCATTGTTTCATATAAACACAACTTCATTTGAATTTTAATTTAGTTTTATATGTGATTTTCGAAAATGATTTTATAATTTAGGTTTTATTTTTAATGTTTTCAAATTTAAGAAAAATTGAATTGATATTTTTTTAAATTTAAATTTATGCAAATTGATATAATATAAAGAATTGATATGTTTTCTAAAATTAATTTTTTATGCAAATTGCTATAATAGAAAAATTAGAAATTACAAATCACATTTTTCGAAGTAATCATATATATATATATATAATTTTATAGAGTCATAGGAATGATTTTTAAAAAAATTTAGTAATTATCAATAAAAATTGTGAGTATTGTAGAATAATTTAAAAAACTTTATAAAAAAAATTTAAAATAATTTTAAAAACTTTATAAGAAAACTCTAGAATAATTTTAAAATCTTTATAAGAATATAGAGTATTGTTGAGTTTTAGAGAAAGTTTTTGTAATTATCAATTAAAAAACCTAAAATCTTCCAAGTTTGATGAGTATCAATATCAATTTAAATGATTGGTATGACTGAATGAAAATGTCACTGAATGGAATGAACTCAGGAATTGAATGAATATGGAATGAAAGTCTGAATGACCATTGTCATGATTGGAAAAATCATTCCTTGATTGATTCCATTCTACTATTTTTTTGACTAGTTCTTCTCTTATGCGTTTTTTTCTCAGAGTTCTTCTCTTCTGCGTTTTTTTTCTCAGCGTTCTTCTCTTCTGCGTTCTTTCTCTATTTAATCGTGGATTAAGGTTGGATAAGAGGGTTAATGAAAATCTTTTTAATTATTGATAAGGATAATTTTGTAAAAATATTTTTTTAATGATTTTTTTTTTTTAGAAAATAAAAATAATTTGATTTCACGTAAAATGGAATGGGTAAAGATAGGGGATGAAGAGGAATCAGAATTCATTATTTTTGGGAATCACCGTTCCACGAGGAATCACGATTCCGTGTAAAAAAACATACCAATCATGAGATTAGGAATAGGTCATGAATGCTCATTCAATTTTAAGCCCATTACCCCATACCAATCATGCCCTAAGTGACTTAACATAAAAAAAATAAAAAAAATAAAAACCCGTCCCTAATTTGGTGTAGGAGTAATACATTGAGAGTTAGTACTTGAAACGTGGTCCAATCCCCATCTCCTAAAAGTCACGACAAAACCTTCAATTTTTTAGTATTTTTTTAAAGGTAACGACAAAACCTAATAAGTAAAGCTCCAAGATTCCAGGGTCTACTTAACAAAATACACATTAATTTCAGTGCATAGGGTCCCATTTGTCAAATATTCCCTCCGTCCCAGGATTTTATGTACACTTTAACCGGCACGGAGATTAAAAAAATGGAATAAAGTGATGTGTAAGGTAAATAAAGAAGGGTTATTATTGGTAATTCATTGATTAAAGTGAAATAGATTTGATTAAAGGTAAAATAAAGGAGGGGTATTATTGGTATTATTGTTTTCTTTTTTGGAGTGTGCAAAAAATGTTGGGACGTCCGTTAAGGAAAGTGTGCATAAAATCCTGGGATGGAGGGAGTACTCACTTTAAACAAAATAAATACGTAAAAAATTAAATGAAATATTCAATATATGAAATAACTCTTATAGATACTGTAAACACAAATTCGTGAATTAAATATAAAAACGCGAAAATGGTAAACGATGTATTTAATTTCGAATTAAACCGATGAATATTTGTGGGTTACAATCTCTAATTTCTCCTCTGATTCTCTATTCTTGAACTTCACTTGGATTTCTTGAGCTTTTGGAGCTGGATCTGCAGCCCAATCCTTTCCGATCTTGTATTTGGGGCTTTTATAACGTTAATCCAAAGGCTTAGCACCGTATTTTGGATTAAACGCCGAATTTAGGGACTTTTTGGATGAACGTCGTTGAAGATCGTTCTTAAATTTGGGACTTTGTAACGTTTAATCCAAGGGCTTGACGCCGTATTTTGGATTAAACGTTGATTTTCGGGACTTATCGGGACTTTTTCGTTGAAGATCCACGAAGAACCTTGAAGAAACGCCGAATTGAAGAGGCTTAGCACCTTGATCTCCACTCGAACACTGCTTCTTGTTGCTTTGCACGAAGAACGCCTTGAAGAAACGCCGAATCGAAGAGGCTTAGCACCTTGATCTCCACTCGAACACTGCTTCTTGCTGCTTTGCACGAAAAACGCTTTTGAAGCTCCTCCAACTGCTGAAGAACACTCTAAAATCTCTGCAGAGAATTTTAGAGCCTTGCATGCTTCTGTTTTGTTGATTATGAAATGAGACCTCTATTTATAGGTGTAGAACCTAGGGTTTTTTTATGGGCCAAGGAGATATTTGTGCTAAGTAGGAGTGGCAACGGGGCGGGGCCGGTTTATGCCTCCTCCGGCCCCGGCCCCGACGGGGAATTTTTGTCCCCGAACCCCGACGGGGAAAATTTTAAAATCCCCATCCCCGTCTCGATCGGTATCGGGTTTTCCCCGACCCGACCCGAAAACCGAATTATTTATTTAATTATTATTTTTCTATTTTAATAATTATTATACCTCTCTAAAAAAAAATTATTATATTATTAAAAATTAATTATGTTATAAAACTATTTATTAAAAAAACATTTAAAAGGAAAAAACAAAAATATATATAGATATATGTGCATACATAAATATAAAAAAATATGTATATAATGTATATCGGGGCGGTTTCGGGGCGGGGCGCGGGGCGGTGTATATAAATACCGTCCCCGCCCCGTCCCCGATTTAATGTTTTTCGGTTTTTCCCCGAAAACCGAACCGAACCCGATAACGAGACTAAAAAACCGCCCCGATCGGGACGGGAGCGGGGCGGATCACCACGGGTTCGGTATAAATTGCCATCCCTAGTGCTAAGTGGTTAGGACTTAGTTCAAATTTTGAATTACTTGATGGGCTAAGAATACCATATCTGGGCCCGATTTGGTTTGTTGGGCTTTAGAGGCCTGTCTTGATTTATTGGACTTTAGAGGCCCATCTTGATTTATTGGACTTAAGAGGCCCGTCTTGAATTTTAAATTAATTTATTGGGCTTTAGAGGCTCAAATCAATTGGAGGGACCGATAAAATTTAGGTGTCTACAAATGCCCCCTCGCATTTCGTTCACGAGAACGTTTGACTTTGATGTGGACGAATTGCGAATTACTTTCAAATGATTTCCCACATGCGGGCCAAGAGTGACTATTCTTTAACTACTTTTGACAAAGTAGGGATTTAATTATTTAACCACTTAAAACGTCTTTAGTGGAGTAAGTTAACAGTTTAACCACATGTATTTACCTTTGATGGTCGTCGTACACAGTTTAGAGTCATGCGGACTAGGAGTAATAAGAAGTTTAGACTCGTGCATTATGGAGCAACAAGCAGTTTAGGCTCATGCGTTCTTGGATCAACAAGCAGTTTAGGCTCGTGCGTTTATGGAGCAACAAGCAGTTTAGGCTCATGCGTTCTTGGAGCAACAAGCAGTTTAGGCTCGTGCGTTTATGGAGCAACAAACAATTTAGGCTCATGCGTTCTTGGAGCAACAAGCAGTTTAGGCTCGTGCTTTTATGGAGCAACAAGCAGTTTAGGCTCATGCGTTCTTGGAACAACAAACAGTTTAGGCTTGTGCGTTTATGGAGCATACTTATTTTCTTTACGCGTAGTAGCGTTTAAAAAACACTCCGTTCATGGGACCAATGTATACGCCGTCTTCAGAAATAGAATTTGTAGGCGCCATTTGCGTAAACTTTCTTAATTTGATTGTCTTCAACTGTGACGTGATTCGCCGTTGTTTCACTTTCTTCTAGCAAGATCTTCCCTTCTTTGGCTAGCCGCATAATTTTCTCTTTAAGTATAAAACAGTCTTGGGTTGGATGTCCTACCAATCGATGGTACTTGCAATATTTGGGGTCATCCGTTCGCCCAGCCTCATCGGGTCGTTTCATTTGTGGTAGTTCAATGAGATCATTCTTGATCAAGTCATCAAAAATTTCGGGGATGTCTGAGTCTAGAAATGGATATTGCTTTCGTTGCAACTCCTTCAAACTCGTTTTCCTTTGCCCTCACTCTTGAGACGACGACCCTTCAAATCTACTTGTAGACATGCTCAACTCCATGTCATGAGCCTTAGTAGCCAAATCCTCGAATGATCTTGGTCGAATTGCTTGAAGGATATATCGAAGACCCCACTACATTCCTTGGATGCACATCTCGATAGCTGAAGTTTCAGTTAATCTATCCTTACAATTTAGGCTTAGATTTCTCCATCGATTTATGTAATCGATCACCGGCTCTTCCTTTGATTGACGAGTGTTCGTCAATTCAAGCATGCTAACCGTTCTACGAGTGCTGTAAAATCGATTGAGAAATTATTGTTCCATTTGCTCCCAACTGTCTATCGAACTGGCCTCCAAATCGATGTACCAATCAAATGCATTGCCCTTTAAAGAGCGCACGAATTGCTTCACCAAATGATCTCCATACGTGCCGGCATTGTTGCAGGTCTCCACGAAGTGAGCAATATGTTGCTTTGGATTACCCTTGCCATCGAACTGCTGCAACTTTGGAGGTTGATAACCAGCTGGCATCTTCAAACTGTCAATCCTCTTCGTGTAAGGCTTGATGTAGGTGAATGAAGACTTAGTACTTTCCTCGAAAGTATCTTTGATCGCCACGAGTATGATTTCTTTTAGCCGGTTAACGGGCACCAAACCATCGGGAGAAACTTGTAACTCCCTAAGAGTTGGGTCAATTTCCATCTGTTGACGTTCACCAGACATCTCCACATCATGCCCATATACTCGCTTTTCTTTTGCTCGACTTGACTCCTCTTTGTCTGCATTGCTCATCAGCTTATCAATCTGAGCATCCTGTTCTTGGACATGTTTCGTGAGTCCTTCTATAGCTCGAGTTAAGCTTGCCAATTGCTCCTCAACAGTCGTACTGCCTGTCGCCATTGCTGAGTCTGTGCTTGAATCTAATGAGCTCGCCGTGGAATGAGTAGGGGAACATGTTGGGTTGTTCTCCTCATTCGCAGTGTTGGGTGGTGGACCCTCTGCAGTAGCTTTTCCTGAAGAAGATGATGACTTCGAGCTTCTTGACATACTCCTCGTGACTACGTTCACGTCTTCAAGGTCAAGACCAGCTGACCCGGATGCAACACCTCTCTTGATCTTAATCTTGATTGGCGACATCGTCGTGACTTGATTTGGAAGAGTAGAGATGAGAGATAGAGATTGTCCCACTGGGCGTGCCAATTTGTAAACACAAATTCGTGAATTAAATATAAAAACGCGAAAATGGTAAACGATGTATTTAATTTCGGATTAAACCGATGAATATTTGTGGGTTACAATCTCTAATTTCTCCTCTGATTCTCTCTTCTTGAACTTCGCTTGGATTTCTTGAGCTTTTGGAGCTGGATCCGCAGCCGAATCCTTTCCAATCTTGTATTTGGGGCTTTTATAACGTTAATCCAAAGACTTAGCACCGTATTTTGGATTAAACGCCGAATTTAGGGACTTTTTGGATGAACGTCGTTGAAGATCGTTCTTAAATTTGGGACTTTGTAACGTTAATCCAAGGGCTTGACGCCGTATTTTGGATTAAACGTTGATTTTCGGGACTTTTCAGGACTTTTTCGGGACTTATCGAGACTTTTCCGTTGAAGATGCACGAAGAACCTTGAAGAAACGCCGAATCGAAGAGGCTTAGCAACCTGATCTCCACTCGAACACTGCTTCTTGCTGCTTTGCACGAAGAACGCCTTGAAGAAACGCCGAATCGAAGAGGCTTAGCACCTTGATCTCCACTCGAACACTGCTTCTTGCTGCTTTGCACGAAGAACGCTTTTGAAGCTCCTCCAATTGCTGAAGAACACTCTAAAATCTCTGCAGAGAATTTTAGAGCCTTGAATGCTTCTGTTTTGTTGATTATGAAATGAGGCCTCTATTTATAGGTGTAGAACCTAGGGTTTTTTTATGGGCCAAGGAGATATTTGTGCTAAGTGGTTAGGGTTTAGTTCAAATTTTGAATTACTTGATGGGCTAAGAATACCATATCTGGGCCCGATTTGGTTTGTTGGGCTTTAGAGGTCCGTCTTAATTTATTGGACTTAAGAGGCGCGTCTTGAATTTTAAATTAATTTATTGGACTTTAGAGGTCAAATCAATTGGAGGGACCGATAAAATATAGGTGTCTATAGATACAATTTATTTTTTCGCTTGTATATCTTGCATTACTACAAGATGAAAATATATAATTGTAAGGGCATATTTATTCATATAATAAGACATGTAAAATATTGAAAATGTATGTTATATCTAAAATTCCATTAGCAAATTTCTCACTTCTTCGTCAAATTTTAGTCATCATTAGAGGAAATTTTATTTTTAGTCCTATAAGTTTGAGAGATTCCAAAATAAATTCTTTAATTTTCAACTTTACAAAATACGTCTTTTACCTTTTGATTTTAGTCATTTTTTATATCAATTTTAATCCTTTATGTTTTGAAGGAATTATAATTGACAAATTTGATGCCACATGTATTAAAACATGCCACGTCATCATGTCACATCACTGTCTCTCCTATATATATATTTAAAAAAAAGTAGAGGTAATAACATCTCTAAATACTCTATACACACCTCATAATTTAAATACAAAAATAAATGTATATAAAATAACTAAGTAACCCGACCTTACATAAATAAAGAGTAAAATAACTTTAAAAAATTTGAAAAAAGATGTAATTAAAATTATAAGTATTTTAAAAAACTAACTAAATCTTTAAAAATTAATTATTATTTTTTTTGAAAAAATTCTTAGAAAAAATAATTTAAAAACGTAAATCATCCGAACAAAATTAAAAAATTGAAAAAATTAAATAAAACATACAAAAAAGTAATTTAAAAAAATCAATAAAAAAATAAGTTTTTATTTTTTATTTAATTTTCTTAATATTTATATTTTTAATTGAGTTGATTTTTCTTTCATTTTTTATTTTATTTAATATTTTTATTTAGCTATCATACTTTTTCTACTATATTAACATTTGAGAAGAAATAAATCAAGACTCAATTTAGTAGGGTAGATTAGCTTAAGATATGTGGTTAATTAGACTCAATGTCTAATAAGGTTTAAAATATTTTTTTTATCCAATACGTCAAAAGATATTCGTTTGACGGTATACCAAATGACCAAAAAAACACGTTATTTACCCTTCAGTATGAATCAATTGAAATATTCAAACTTAGCGCAAATAACTCAACATATCTATTAAATAAAGCCTAAAAAGATAAAATTGATCAATGTTAAAATGGTCTAAAATAAGAGTTCTTTAATTTTTATACACACTGAAATCAAAACATATCGTACTTTGTTTTTGTTCTTAATTTGTGTGAAATTAAAAATAAAAAGGACAATTAAAGTGGAAAAATGAACGAACAAAATATCATCCATTTTAATTTACATTTAAGGATGTTTAAATTATTAAATAACAATAAATATATATGTATACTTTTTTAAAATTCTAATTACATTTTTTAAAATTCTTTTAAATTTTAATTACATTTTTTTTCAGATTTTTTCAAGTTTTTTTTATTTATTATTTTCTCTTTTTATCTATGTAAGAGTTACTTAGTCATTTTATATAAAATTATTTTTGTATTTAAAATTATGGGGTGTGTATAGAGTATTTTGGGATATTATTAATTTTATTTTTTAAAATATATATAGAGTGGTATAATGATGTGGCATGTTTTAATACATGTGGCATCAAATTTGTCAATTATAATTCCTTCAAAACATAAAAGATTAAAATTGATATAAAAAAAGACTAAAATCAAAAGGTAAATGACGTATTTTGTAAAGTAAAAAATTAAAGGTTTATTTTAAAATCTCTCAAACTCATAGGACTAAAAATAAATTTTTCTCTCATCGTTACAAACTAAGTTTTCGTTTCGACAAAAAAAGTATTGACTGTTTGGAATAGCAATTTGAACTATGGATCCAAAATTTATGTCGACTAAAACACACACCCAAAAAAATTGTGGTTATTGAAATTATAAAACGATAACATAATATGTCAATAAATTATTCTATCCAAACGTGAGCTAAAGTATTTAGTTGATAAAAAGGTTTAATCAAACTAGGAGTTTCCATTTCCAAAGTAATATTGGGACCTATTATTAATTATTTAATAATATCCAACTAATTAGAAAGAACCCTTTACCTTTCTTATCATACTAAATGAGTTTGCCAAATTATAATGCCTAAACTGTACACTGAATCTAGAGTTTGAGTTTAAAAGAGCCTCTTTTCAATAGGGCATGTTCTTCTTTTTAAGGCAGAGGCCTCAATTATTTTTATTATTTTTAAAGATAATGACTACCTTTATTCCAACCCCTCATCACCATTCAACACTACTTTTTTCATTTAAATAATTATAAACTAATATATGGTCCCTAACATGACTATCATGATGTGATCAACTCCCTTCACATTTTATCAACAAAAAATAAAGGGGGAAAATTCCTAACCAATGTTGGGGAAATGGCCCAAATGGGATTAGTTGTTTTTTTTTGGTGGAGAAAAGGATGGGTCCAATACAAACATGGTTAGGGATTGATCCATTTAATCTACAATTTAATTCAATGAAAAAAGTGGGTCAAAGGTAGGGTAAGGAAATGGGAATGAGTCGGGCGACGGTTCAATCTATTAAGCTCGATTCAACACGTTTAATAAACAAGTCAAACTTAAGTTTTTTAAAAGTTCATTTACTTAAATAGGTTGGAATTGAGATTTTCGTAGATTTTTTTAAGTCCAACAAGCCGATCCATTTAATATCATTTATATATAAATATGTACTCTATACATAATAAATTGTGTTATTAAAGAATTATTAAATAAATAAATAAAGTTAGAAAGCATATTAACTAGTACAAAAGTAAGAAATGATTTTTTTTTTTTTTTTTTTCATTTGAGTATTGTCTTTTGGACTATATCATAAATTTGTTAAAATAAAAAAATCATTTTGAGATTTAAAATTTTTATTTTTATGATTTGATAATAATACAAGTGATGTATGATTTTTTTTTTTAAGTGCACTAAATAAGATTATTAAAAATACTTTCGTTTCATACCTATTTCTTAAAAACATGGCATGACTTGACTCATTCCCACCTCTAATCAAAGGATTATAGAGTGTGCAATTGGTTCGACCCGATTCGATTTTCTTTCATAAAAATACACTTAGATTCGTTTTTGTTGTATGTATCAATTGAACACTATGATAAGTTTGACACAGAGAGGAGAATTTCGAGATATATAATTCTCTTGTTTTTTTTTGGTGAATACAACGAAGAAGATGGGAACGTCCCATATTTGTACAATCATACAAGGAAGAATGATCCCTATAATTTTGGATCGGTTCCTTTAATTAAGGAACAAGAAAACTAACTTGCCAATCTACACTATGAAAATATACGGAAAGATACAAACCAAATCACAAAAAAATATGTACTGATATGCGTATCTCCAATACTCCCCCTCAAGTTGGAAGGTGAAGATTGTGAACCCCCAACTTGCTAATGAGCCGTCGAAACTGGTCTGATCCGAGGGCCTTGGTGAACACGTCCGCAAGTTGCTCGGAGGTGTTAATCTGTCGAGGTTCGACTTCCTTGGACTCAACACGTTCACGGACAAAATAACAATCCATTTCAACATGCTTCGTCCTCTCATGATAAACTGGATTGTTGGCAATGTGTCGCGCGGCCTGATTGTCACAATAAAGAGTCGTCGGGTTAGGTTGACGGGCTTCTAAGTCGATCATTAACCAACGAAGCCATAAGATTTCACTAACGGTGGCTGCCATGGCACGGTATTCGGCTTCAGCGGAGGATCGAGAGACTACGATTTGTTTCTTGGTACGCCACGAAATGGGCGCTCCTCCGAAGGATATAAAATAGCATGTTCTGGAACGTCGTGTCATTGGGCATCCGCCCCAATCCGAATCGCAGTATGCATCCAGTGACAAGCTTCCTGCTGTCGGGAAGAAAATGCCTTGCCCAGGCTTTCCCTTGAGGTACCGGACAACACGCAAAGCCGCATCCATGTGGGACTGTCGGGGCGAGGATACGAACTGACTGAGCACATTCGTAGCATACAGAATGTCTGGTCGGGTTACTGTGAGGTAGAGAAGCCTCCCAACAAGTCGGCGGTACTGTAGCATGTCCACTGCAACTCCATCTTTGTCAAGGTCGTATTTAGTATTTTGTTCCATGGGGAACAAGCTGGGACGACAGCCTTCCATCCCACAATCCTTCAATATATCAAGGGTATATTTACGTTGGCTGAGCACGATACCTGCATCCGAACGTGCCACTTCGATACCCAAGAAGTATTTCAGGGGGCCCAGATCTTTTATACTAAACCTGCTATCAAGATAGGTTTTGGTCTCTTGAATTTTCTTCATGTCGTTCCCTGCAAGAATTACATCGTCCACATAGATTAGTGCTGCAATGTAAATATGCCCTTGTTTGAAAATGAACAAAGAATGGTCCGCATGCGACTGTCTAAAACCAACGGCAAGGATTGCATGAGTGAACTTGTGGTACCAATTTCTCGACGCCTGTCGTAAACCATAAAGGGACTTGCGTAATTTGCAAACTCTAGCATCTCCTGGTTTGGAAAATCCTTGCGGAACTTTCATGTAGACATCCTCGACTAAGTCGCCATGCAAGAACGCATTATTCACGTCTAACTGATGGATTATCCACCTTTTCTTGACGGCAACGGCCAACAAAGCACGAACTGTAACAAGCTTTGCCACTGGAGCAAACGTCTCATGAAAATCGATGCCTTCAATTTGTGTAAAACCCTTGGCAACAAGCCGTGCTTTATAACGCTCAACTTCTCCCGTCGGTTTATACTTCACCTTATAAACCCATTTTGAGTCGATTGCACGCTTTCCGGGAGGCAAGGGTTCTAGGCTCCATGTTCCATTTGCCTCTAACGCTTCAATCTCTCTTTTCATCGCATCACGCCACTGTTCCATTTTGACTGCTTGTGAGTAGAATTTCGGCTCATCAATTTTATTGATGGCAGTCAAGAAACATTTGTGAGCAAAAGAAAATTTATCATAAGAGATATAATTAGCAAGAGGATGTACCGTCGAGGAAACCGAGTTGGATGTGGGCTGCGTGTGGTCTATAGATCTCGGCAAGTCGACTTCATACTCTTGGAGATGTGAGGGCTGACGTTTGGTTCGGCTGCTCTGCCGCGAACCTACTGCTCCAGTTTGCTTATCAACTTCGTGACTAGGATTCTGACCAACATTGAGCGAACCCTCAATATCCTCACACGGTATCTCAGTCTCGGCGCACTCATCAAGGTCCTGCTGATTAGTTTTACCATCCCAAGATTCATTTTCCTCGCCTCTAACTTTATCAATATGCGATGAATATGGGAAAATATTCTCATAGAATTTTACGTCATGAGAAGTGTACATCTTTTTAGTTTTAACATCGTACACTTTGTACCCCTTTTGTCCATGTGGGTATCCCACAAAAATGCACGACCTCCCCCTTTCATCAAATTTGTCCCCTCCTTTTCTTGTATCTTTGGCAAACACAAGACACCCAAAGACTCTCAAGTGATCATAATTGGGTTTTTTGTTTAATAAAATCTCATACGGGGTACGATTTTGAAGAATTTTTGAAGGAAGTCTATTTATGATATAAACAGCCGTCAACACACATTCACCCCAAAACATTATAGGCAATTCAGCTTGAAAACGTAAGGCCCTAGCAACTTCAAGAATATGTCTATGCTTTCGTTCAACGACACCGTTCTGCTGCGGTGTGTGAACACAAGAAGTTTCTAGCACAATCCCAGACTGCATATAAAAATCCATCATTTCATGTGATTGAAATTCACTCCCATTATCAGTTCGAATGCGTTTTACAATTTTTCCAAATTGTGTTTTCACCATATTACAAAACAATTGGATATATTTGCATGCCTCAGATTTAAACTTCATCAAATAAACCCAAACACCTCGACTGTAATCATCTACAATAGTGAGGAAATAATATGCTCCTGTAAACGAAGCAGTTTTATATCCACCCCAAATGTCACAGTGTATCAAATCAAAACAAGCAACAGACTGAATAGAACTAGAAGGAAAAGGAGTTCTAGTTTGTTTGGCCCTCGTGCAAGGCTCACAAGGGCCAGTCAATACTTTATTAGTAAAGGAAAGACTTTGAAGCTTTACTTTAGAGGCGTGTCCCAATCGTCTATGCCATACTTCTGAATCAATAGTCGCTGAGAAGGCTCTTCGACTATCACCAACCGGCTCTAGAAGATATAGACCATCACGCTGCCTACCCACTCCAATCAGGTTCCTCGATGCTAAGTCCTGCATGGTACAAAAATCAGGGAAGAATGTCATCACACAGTTGAGATCCTTTGTGAGTCGACTAACTGAGAGCAAATTGCATTGGAAATCTGGTACATGTAATACACGCTCAACACTTAAACCATTAGGCAAATCAACAGAACCAACACACCGAACCCGCAGTTTATCCCCATTAGGAATTTTAACGGGTATTTCTGTACTAGTATTCATGAAGGATTTAATGATACTCTTTTCGTGCGTAATGTGTTCCGTGGCTCCGGAATCTATTACCCACGGTGCACCAGAATAGATCTTACCAGCCATATTTATAGAGGGAACGGAGGCAAGGTCCTCTCTGTTGTTAAGGAAGTCCCTTAACTGAGCTAGTTGTTCGGCGGAAAAACCTGGAAGAGGACTCACGCTCGTGGAACTTGCCTCAACGGTCGCAGCTTTATGTGTCTGCTTCTTCTCAGAATTTTTGCCCGCTTCTTTCCCTTTCATCTTGCCCGGCCTTCGACCTTTTTCTGGGTAACCAATGATTTCGTAACAACTTTCGATGGTGTGCCAAAGTTTCCCGCAATTGTCACACCTCGGAGGATCATTGCCACCACGTTCTTGCTTCTCCTGCCGCTGTATCTGGAATGCAGCACCATCAACGGTCGGCTTTCGTGAACCCGATATCAGCCGCTGTCTCTCGTCCTCTGCAACCAGATGGTACGTCGCCCCAAGGCTTGGCAATGGCTTTGTACTTAAAATTTGTGTTTTGATGGTGTTGAAGGCGTCGTCCAGACCCATGAGAAACTCGTAGATTCTCTCCTTCTCATTCCTTTCGATAAAAAGCTTGGACAATTGACAAGTGCACTTGCCGCACGTACACTTAGGAACCGCCGAAATGGAATTGATTTCGTCCCAAATCACTTTTAGTTTGGTGTAGTACGCCGACACAGACATCTTTTCTTGACGAGTGAGGGTGAGATTTCTCTTGAGTTCATAGGCTTTGGGCGCGCTTTCTTTCCCGAAACGTTCTTCGAGATCGCTCCATATTTCTCGTGCGGTTTTTGCATGCTTGACACTACTTCGGATCTCCTTGTCCATGGCCACCATCAACCAACCTTTAACCATGGCATTGCAACGTTTCCATGGAAGAAGATCAGATGAACCCTCTTGTGGCATGGATATGGATCCATCCACAAAACCAAACTTATTCTTGGCAAAAAGACAATTGCTCATTTCTTCAGAACAATCTCCGTAGTTTCCATCACTAAGAAGATCGGTAACGAAAACATGACTCGGATTGTCAGACGAGCCAATGAAATAGGGAGAACTCACATCAATTGTGGTTCCAGTTTTACTACCGTCACCGTCTTTCGTCATTGATGTGCTCCAAAAAAAAATATGCGGAAGCTTTAGTGAATTTTAGGATCTTTAATTTAAACCCGCTCTGGTACCATGATAAGTTTGACACAGATAGGAGAATTTCGAGATATATAATTCTCTTGTTTTTTTTTTGGTGAATACAACGAAGAAGATGGGAACGTCCCATATTTGTACAATCATACAAGGAAGAATGATCCCTATAATTTTGGATCGGTTCCTTTAATTAAGGAACAAGAAAACTAACTTGCCAATCTACACTATGAAAATATACGGAAAGATACAAACCAAATCACAAAAAAATATGTACTGATATGCGTATCTCCAATAAGTTGAATTGTGCAATCAATGTACATTAGACCAACACTATCAGAATATTTCATAACTTTTATTAATGATTTTGGGGGGTGGGGGTTGGGGAAATTACCTATAACTAATAGTCTAATACAATCTAGCTTTACTAAAAGTACATTTGAGTGTGACCAAAATAACATAATTTTGGTCCCATGTCAATTTTGGTTAAAATGTAAACATTTAATTTTATAGTTTCTTTTTGTTGCATATTTGGCTTGAATATATTCCTTAGATAATTATTACATAACATATAGAAAATGTTAAATAATACTAATGCTGATAGTTTGGGATGAAAGATGTTAGAAATGGCTGGAATTTTGTCATTCCTCACAAATTCATAATAATTATATTGTCCACACAACTTGAATAATTATATCTAGTTTATCCACATTTAGTTTATTTTTTATTTTTTATGAGAGGTTTATCCACATTTAGTTTTGAGATGTCCTCAAATGTATCATTCATTTTTGCTATTGTATTTTGATGTTACATTCACTACAGGTATAGGATGCATTTCACACATCTGTTAAACTATGTTGGTTCGATATCCCAATTGATGCAGATTGAATCACAAATAATGTAATTTTTGGTCATTTAATATATATACACAATCAAGTGTTCACTTAAATATAAATTTTATTTTATATTTGACTAGACATTTATCTTTAGTCTAATTATTCATCTATTTTAAGCTAATATACCGCTAACAATTGTTACTATTTCTTTTATTTTGGATGGATTCACTTCAGCATAATCCAAATTAGTCCGAATTAAAAACTGGATTTTGACATGGGCCTGACCATTTACACCTCCATTTCGGTTTAGAACACACCCTCGATTGGTGTACTCCGTAAAATTTGTCAGGATAGATGCATCCCCCTCGAATTATTCTAAATACCGTTTTCTTCCTTTTATTTATATAATACACATTTACTAATCACACCCCCCTCCAAACTCTAATTCTCTCCTCATTTTTTAATCTCCACCTTGCCGTCGAAGTCGCACACTACCCCTCGCCGGCAACCGTCCCATGTCGCCGCCGCCCCCTTCCTCTCCGTTTCTTCACTGACGAGACGTCCTCCCCCTCCCTCGGCCGCGATGTCCTCTCCCTCTCCGATTTCTGCAAGTTCTTTTTTGTTCAACCCGCTGCTGCTGCTCCCGATCGACCTCGCCACCCTGCCCCCTGTCCAAGATGCCGGCCACCCCCACCCTAGGAAAGTGCATCAGTCGCAATTTTTTTTTTTAGGTTTTTCTGCAGAAACCTTTTTTTTCGACAATGTAATGTCGACCATATAAACACTCGTCGACATTACATGGTCTTTTTTTTAAGATCTTGATAGGACTAATGTAATGTTTATATCTGTTTTTTTGGCCTTAAATAGTTGAAATGTGTTTATATCTGTTTTTAGATCTTATATAGGACTAATCTTAGTTGAAATTGCATTTTCTCCGGCGTTTATTATATCTTTGGCGTTTATATCTGTTTTTGCAAAATTTGGTAGGAACATGAAGAAGAAGAAGATCGGGAAGAAGAAGATCGAGAAGAAGCCTGTGAAGTAGCACTGCTCGATCTGCGAACAAGACTTGGAACTGAAAGGCGATGAGGTTTATGATCATGTCAAACACTGTAAGAAGAAGAAGGCTAAAGGTGAAGAAGGTGAAGGTGGGTTTATGATATTTGTACGTACCCGAATCCTCCCTGTCAGGGGCGGAACCATGCCTAGCTTGGGGGTGGCCATGGCCCCCCTCAACTTTTTCCAATTTTTACTATATATATATACATACATGCAGCATGTAGGAGAATTTAATTATATAACCAGTAATTTTATTATTATTACATAATGGGCCCAGGTGACAAAATCTAAAATTAAAATGGGCTGCCGTCCAAACTAAAACATGTATTTTAATTTGATTAATTTATGAGTAATCATATAAATAAGCCTAATTGAGTGCAATATTTTTTAGTCTTAATTTATTCATTTTAATTGCACAAAATATTAAAAAAATAAATTAAGGGATACAAAATGAAAATTTAGAAGTAAAAAAGTTTTTAAGTCTAATATTGTCTACGGTACAATTTTAATTTAAAAAATATTTACCTTTTAGACTTAATTTTAATATTAAAAAAAATGTTCAATATTAACCTCTGAAATTAAAAAAAAAAAAAAAAACTTAACCTCAATTTTGTCTCAATATTCTAAACAGTGTATTGTAGTACTGAGAAACAAATAACAAAAAAAATGTATAAATTATCAATTGTTGACGAGTTTTGTGATAGATATGATAAAGTTCTTGATTTTGACATATTAAGGACATAATTGTGTATTTTAGGATATTTAACTATGTATACTGACTTTAAAAAAAAAAAAAAAAAAAACTATGTGTACTAATACATCTAGATTTTTAAATATAAAATACCAAATTTATTTTATCGACTCCCCCTAACTCACAATCCTGGGTCCGCCCCTACTCTGTCCTAGAAAATTGGCTTGAGAGAAGCCATTGGTTGCTGATGCTAGCTCTTCATACTTAAACTGAGGTATACCTCCCATGTTTGGGGACGGAGGCGCTGCAGGATGTGGCCCTGAATTATTATATCCGCCGGGGTTGCAGTAGTCGCCGCTGTGTGGTGCACCCCACCCACCTTGACCTACTGGTGTCACCATGTAACCGGGAGGAGGAGGAACATGCTGAACGTTTTGATCAATAGGTCGGGGATTATGCCATTGTTGTTGCTGTTGCTGATTATTGTAGTATTGCTCTCCACCTGCACGATCATATATCACTGAAAAGTCCTCACTTTTGGAGATATATGGTCTGTTTTTAGACATTTATAGTGTCAATTTTGATATTTTTAGTATCCAAGTTGTTACTTTTGATAGTATTACCTTTAGAAGGGAGGCCACCAGGATCCATATAATATTGTGGGTTTTTATTTTTCTTCCTCATGCATATGAGGCACACAACGACAACACAAAGTGCAATAAGGACAACTGATCCAAGAGCAATTCCAGCAATCACCACTCCGGGAATGTTTGAGTCATGAGATGAAGTGGAAGGGTTGAGGCTAAGTGGTTGGCCTGAGGCTAAAGGTGAAGAAGAAGGCTAAAGGTGAAGGTGAAGAAGATGAGGTTCAAAACATTAAATACAAACATCTAATATCTCTCAAAGTTATACATGCCGAAGAAGTTGTACACTTTAATTTCTCATAAATAAATTAACCACCGTATTGCAATGAAAAGAGGTGGGTCGCTGTTATTTTTTTATATAGAAAAAGAGTGGGTTTTTTTTTTTTCCTAATGTGGTGAGTTTTGATTGTTGAAAAAAGTGGATATTTATTTATTTTATAAAGGTAGTGTAGAAATTTTGGTAGGGTAAAATTATACCAAAAGTTAAGTTAATTTATAAAAAATGTGGGTGTACCTAAAAAAAAAATTTAAGATTGGGGGCCCGATTTATAAAATAATATTATACCTACAAAATTATTTTATTAAAAATTTAAATTTAACTATTTTTTGTTAAATTTTTAATATATTTCATTTCATTAAATTTTTTTATTTTATTATACCTATAAATTTTTTAATATATTTCATTTCATTAAAAATTTAAATTTAACGATTTTTGTTATATTTTGAAGGGAATTAATTTTGATTATTCCGTCTTGTACTAAGCGAAACGGTGTTAACATTTAACTTGCAACCCTACATAGACATTAGTTACTAGTATTAGATAAATGTCCCCGATCTCGTGATGTTTTGCTTCATCGGCTCACTGATTCACGCGTTATGCAACACTAAAATAAACAACCGCAAGTGTACGGCGTCTATCGTAGCGTGATAAGCACGAGGTCGATCCCACAGGGAGGTTAAGCGTAAAAGTGGTAGTTTGCTAATCGAGTTCTAAGTAGACGTGATCGAATAGATTGGATATTGAATTACTCTAAAATTACCTATCAAAGTGTCACAAACAAGTAACGAAGAGTAATGAAAATCGATCAAATAACATACGACTCAAGAAACGAAAGTAAAAATGGGTGTAACTCAATTAAGAGAAGGTAGGTCCTAAAGCACATGCAATACTAGTGAATCCATCTATGATTAACTATCTACTCAAGTGGTGTTCATGCTTTGTCTATAAGATTGATCACGTAATAATGAATTAAAAGTTCTTTCGATCCAAGTAATTCAAAGGAGATATCACACAACCTAGTATCTCTACCTAAATTGCACAATAAAACTCAATCAAGCTCCTAAGATCATCACACATCTTCCTAATCATTGATCATCTTTCAATCTCACAATAAAATTAGGTCAAATGCTTGCAATCAATCAACCAAACTAGATTCCTCAACCTAATTCAATTAACTATGATCAACACATCATCATTGTACA
This sequence comes from Galeopsis tetrahit, assembly GCA_963675135.1. Lineage (NCBI taxonomy): Eukaryota > Viridiplantae > Streptophyta > Magnoliopsida > Lamiales > Lamiaceae > Galeopsis > Galeopsis tetrahit. Next base: position 71,452,298 of record OY776132.1, read on the forward strand.
CATAATGACATGCCTTGCAATATAAACCAAGCATCCAAATAGAATTAAGCCACACAAACACCAAATAAGCAAAACATTAATTCATAGATATCATCAAAAGTATTTACAAGGCTTTAGAACCAAAAAGTGTTTAACTACTAACTAGCATAATGAAATTACAAAATCCAAATGAAATAACTAAGTAAAAAGGAAAAGAAATAGAAAGCTTAGTCTAGAATGTGGTAGGGAATGGAATTTGGGAGCTATTGCATCCTTTCTTCCTTGATTTGATGAAGAATTGAGAGAGAAATGGCCAAAACACCTCCAAGTATGTGTAACTATGTGTGGATTTGGGGGAGAGTGTCTTGGGCTTCAAGAATGAGGCCTTATATAGTGTTGGGGAAGGGTTTGGATGCCAAAATTGCAAGTTGGTACCTCAAAAATGGAGAAAATGGCCAAAAACCCCCGAGAATGAGGTCACCCGGCTGGGTGGCTCCCACCCGGGCATGCCACCCGGCCAAAATACGAAGCTACACATTGTTGGGCCTTGCCCGGGTCGAAACCACCCGGCCGGGTGGGTTTCACCCGGGCTAAATACGAATGTCCACCAAATTCAGCCTTGCCCGGGTCGTTTTGACCCGCCCGGGTCGTTTTTGACCCGCCCGGGTTGATTCTACCCGGGCATGTTTTTTCGTCTCTTCGTATCTCGAGCTTCCGACCTCCGATTGACTCGATTCTTTTTTTCATTCCACTCCATTTTTCGAGACGAATCCAACGGTGCACTCCTCTTCCTGATCCAGTAAAGTATGGTTGGTGTTTTGCTCCAAATTCCATCGTATTTCCTATAAAATCGACAAAACACAACCTTTCTCTCATTTTGGCTTAAACAATCATATTCCATGCATAATTCAATGAAATCCACATCAAAACATGCTTCACATGTGCCTCTAAAACGTGTAAATTCCACCCGAATCAAACCCCCCCAAACTTAAAATGTTGTTTGTCCTCAAACAACTAAGCACTTAAAGCAATGAGGGTGGAATGATCACAATGGAATATTCAATGTAATTCACACATACAAAGTAAGATGTAATGATATCTCTTTCTCAAAGTGCATTTCTCAATGAAGGTCATGGGCTCATTATTGCAATTCACACTCATGGATCAAAGAATGCATAAACACACAACACATTGTGAATGGGAAACATAATCCAAATGCTCAAGTCCTCTACTCACATGACAAAGTGTTTCTCTCAAACACACAAACAAATTGAGGATATTAATGCACTCATCAACCAAGTTATGCTATGCAATCACCATATGCTTGCCCAACTTCTACTCTCTACACACACTCAAATGCTCAACAATGTGATCAATAGAACTTAATCAAGGATGTAACATTGGCTCTTTGGACAAGGTAGGATGAATTTGGGAATTGTGACTCTTCTAGTGGAGGACAAAGCTTGTTGTTTTACAATTTGTGCTTTCACTTTCAAACTTTACAAACTCCATCCTCACTTTTTCTTTTTCATTCTTTTTCAAGCATTCATCACCTCATCTTTTGAACCATTTTTTTTTTCTTTTCAAGCTTTTGGGGCTCTTTGTCCCTCTTTTCTTTTCCTTGACTTTCTTTTCATCTTTCTCTTTTTTTTTCTTTCAACTTCTCCAATTTCTCCTTTCACCAAAAATATTCATTCAAGCACATGTTTTCCACTTTGTCTTTTATCCTCCACTAGATGTAGGTATCAAAAGCTCAAAAAGGCTAAGTGGTTAACATTGTAGTTTGCCAAGAAAATGAGGAATTAGGCTCAAGGGGCTAACTACGGAAAATTACTTTGGTTTTGGGACATTTTGGCTAAGTGACTCTTTTTTAGAACAAGACGACCTATATCACATCACATCATCTCACACAATCATGCTTTCAAACAAGAACTTAGGCAAGTTCTAGGATTACTAGCAATAACATAGTCCACTCTCAAATGAACTAAACCGGATTACATGCTCGATTCAAGGCTCAATTCTCACCGGTTTATTCAATAGGACTCTCACATTCATCAAATGTTCCCAAGCAACAACACATTATGCATCCATGCTATCAAAGATCACAAATATGAACACAATCATGATACTATATCCAACACCAAGCATGCCTACATTCAAAGCAAATTGACATCACCACAACCACTCAACAATGGATTCCAATGATTATTCATGCTCACATTTCACCAAAAATCCACTACCCAACATATTATCAAAACCAACTTAACCAATATAATCATGTGCAAGTCAAGTGTGCGCCGGTGCAAAATGTGACACAAGTAGAATGACGAACCGGTGCAAGGGTAACAACTAGTAAAATAATAAAAGAAAAATAACTCCCCCAAACTTAGAATTTTACTATGTATAAATTCTAAGTTTGGGGCTACAAGTTTTTACCTCCCTCCTTGCACATCCAATGCTTCTTCAAAGATCACCATTGCAACACTTGCTTTCCCTCTCCAAAGTTGGTTTTGCTTCCTCTTCATTCTCCATGACAAGGTATCCATGAAACTCCTCATCCATACCTACAAAGAACTAAGCTATCAACACTACCAAAGCAAATAGAAATATAAAGCAATAAAACCTTGGGTTGCCTCCCAAGAAGCGCTATTTTTAACGTCCTATGCCGGACGGTTCCTCTTGAGGGGAATATCAAGTCACCCCATCATCATCCTTGCTCTTAAACTTCTTTCCCCATCCAACCTTCTTAAACCCATTGAAACATCCACAAGCTAGCCCATCCGGCTCTTCAATCATGTCATAGGAGGTTGATGCCTCATTCATCCCCAAGCTTGCACAAGTAGCTTTTCTTGATTTGGGGGAGTTTTTGAAGAAAACTCCCCCAAACTTGGCCTTCTTTCCTATCTTCAATTCATTCTCTTCCACTTGGGGGTCCTCCTTCACAAAGTTGATCTTGAGATCTTCTTCCACCTCCTCTTTCATTGGCATTGGAGGGTGATCTCTTCTAGAGTACCCATACTCTCCTTCCTCATCATTCCGGATTTTGATAGCTCTATAAATGTTGAACGTGACTTTCTCATCGTTCACTTGAAGTTTTAGCACTCCTTTCTTTACATCAATTTTAGCCCCACCGGTTGCCAAGAATGGCCTTCCCAAAATCAATGGAACATACTTATCTTCCTCCATATCCAACACCACAAAATCCACCGGGAATATGAACTTATCGATCTTAACCAACACGTCCTCTACTATACCCAAGGGGTAAGTCATGGATCTATCCGCCAATTGAAGGCTCATCGTGGTTGGTGTAAGTTTCCCCAAACCAATTGACTTAAATATGGACAAAGGCATAAGATTAATACTAGCTCCCAAATCACACAAAGCTTTAAATGTACCTCCATCTCCAATAACACATGGCAAGGTGAAGGATCCGGGATCTCTAAGCTTTTGAGGTAGCTTTGCTTGAATGATTGAGCTACACTCCTCGGTCAAGTGCACCGTTTCGTACTCCACCATCTTCCTCTTGTTGGACATAATTTCTTTCAAGAACTTGGAGTAATGGGGCATTTGTTCTAGAGCTTCGGCAAAGGGATGTTGATGTGGATCTTCTTGAACATCTCCACAAACTTGGCAAATTTGTTGTCCAAGCCCTTCTTCTTCAACCTTTGAGGGTATGGGAGAGGTACCACATTCTTGCCTTTGTCTTGAGGAGGGATTGCCTCCTCACTCTTTTTCTCCTCTACTTTCTCCTCTTCCCTCACTATCTCCTCTTGCCTTTCTTTCTCTTGTCCATCTTCTTTGTCGACATCCTCGGGTGCCATTACCATTTCCTCCTCTTGTGGCATCTTTGGCCCATCGTAGCTCGTCCCACTTCTTAGCTTAATAGCTTTGCAATGCTCCTTGGGGTTGAGCTCCGTGTTTGAAGGAAATTGCCCCGGAGTGTGTTGACTACCGATGACATTAGAGAGTTGGCTCATTTGCTTTTCCATGGCTTTCATATTGTTTGCCATATTCTTGATCATTTCTCCTTGTTCCTCAAATCTTTGCCGAGTTATGTTTGCATTCTCTCTAGTCTCTCTCATAAATTTCGTGGTTTCCCCCATTAAAGTACCAAACATATCCTCCATTGATGATTTTGATGAAGACTCCACAATAGCTCCATCTCTCACATTAAAATTTGGAGGTGGGATGATGGCATTTCTTGTGTTGGCATAAGAGAAATTCTCATGTTGCCTCAATCCGGGATGGTAGTGATTTGGGTTAGGAGTGTTTTGCCTCTCGTTCCAAACTCTTTCTTGAAATTGACGGTCCCTTTGATTGTTCATATAATGGGCCTCTTCATATTGTTCATCACTAGGTCCCATTAATGACTTGGCCGCCATCATCGAAGTCAACTTGTCCATCTTGTTGGATAAAGTAGCAAAATCATCCGACTCCTTAGTGGAAGCAACTTTCCGGGCTTGCCTTCTCTCGGATGGCCATTGATGTCCGTTCTTTGCCATCTCCTCTAGAAGCACATAACCTTCATCCGTCGTCTTTCCCAATAAAGAACCTCCACCGGCCGAGGCATCCACCATCCCTCTCGTACGGTGGTCCATCCCGTTGTAGAAGTAACAAATCAATTGATCCCTCGAAAACCCGTGTTGAGGACAACTTCTTATCAAATCCTTGAAGCGCTCCCAAGACTCAGCTAAAGACTCATCATCATCTTGCATAAAGGAGGAAATTTCTCCTCTTATCTTGATGGTCTTGCTTGGAGGAAAGTACTTCATAAGGAAGGCATCAACAAGGTCGGCCCAATTCTCAATGGTTCTTAAATCAAGGGACATGTACCATTGCTTTGCACGATCACGGAGTGAGAATGGGAACAATTGGAGACGAATATAATCTTGAGGAACTCGGTTGATCTTAACCGTTCCACTTATCTCTAAGAATTGAGATAAATGGAGGTTAGGATCCTCCTTTGACAACCCTCCAAATTGATTGTTTTGGACCATCATGATTAAGGCCGGCTTGAGCTCAAAGTTATGAGCGTCAATGGGCTCCCTACCCGCTCCTCCATAAGGTCTTGGGATAGGGCGGAAGTGGTCTCTCAAAACTCTTTGATTTCCATTGTCCTCCTGTTGCTCTCCATTTCCTTCAACATTGACATTCCCTTCCATCCTCCGGTTGAGGTTATCTCTTATGCCTCCTTGTGGTCGATTACCACCATTCCCATTAGGTTCTACTATGCCTCCAACATCCTCTTGGTTCCTTTCCTCTTCCACAATAGGATTCTCCCTTCGATTCATGGCTTCTAATTCAATCCTTCTTCTTTCGGCGTTTTGTCTTCGACAACGAACTTCGATTTCCGGGTCTAGAGGTAGCAACTCTTGTTGATTTCTCCTAGCTCGGGTGATCATATGCCATGTCTAGACAAAAGTTCAAAAGAAAGTAAGAATCACAAGTGAAATCAAGGTAAAACAAACAAATATTTTTGGATTTTTGCAAATAAGGAAAGCAAGTAAAGTGTCTAAACTAAAACTCTCCTAGCCTACACTCTAGAGCTTATAAAAACCTCCCCGGCAACGGCGCCATAAACTTGATTCACGCGTTATGCAACACTAAAATAAACAACCGCAAGTGTAAGGCGTCTATCGTAGCGTGATAAGCACAAGGTCGATCCCACAGGGAGGTTAAGCGTAAAAGTGGTAGTTTGCTAATCGAGTTCTAAGTAGACGTGATCGAATAGATTGGATATTGAATTACTCTAAAATTACCTATCAAAGTGTCACAAACAAGTAACAAAGAGTAATGAAAATCGATCAAATAACATACGACTCAAGAAACGAAAGTAAAAATGGGTGTAACTCAATTAAGAGAAGGTAGGTCCTAAAGCACATGCAATACTAGTGAATCCATCTATGATTAACTATCTACTCAAGTGGTGTTCATGCTTTGTCTATAAGATTGATCACGTAATAATGAATTAAAAGTTCTTTCGATCCAAGTAATTCAAAGGAGATATCACACAACCTAGTATCTCTACCTAAATTGCACAATAAAACCCAATCAAGCTCCTAAGATCATCACACATCTTCCTAATCATTGATCATCTTTCAATCTCACAATAAAATTAGGTCAAATGCTTGCAATCAATCAACCAAACTAGATTCCTCAACCTAATTCAATTAACTATGATCAACACATCATCATTGTACACATAATGACATGCCTTGCAATATAAACCAAGCATCCAAATAGAATTAAGCCACACAAACACCAAATAAGCAAAACATTAATTCATAGATATCATCAAAAGTATTTACAAGGCTTTAGAACCAAAAAGTGTTTAGCTACTAACTAGCATAATGAAATTACAAAATCCAAATGAAATAACTAAGTAAAAAGGAAAAGAAATACAAAGCTTAGTCTAGAATGTGGTAGGAAATGGAATTTGGGAGCTATTGCATCCATTCTTCCTTGATTTGATGAAGAATTGAGAGAGAAATTGCCAAAACACCTCCAAGTATGTGTAACTATGTGTGGATTTGGGGGAGAGTGTCTTGGGCTTCAAGAATGAGGCCTTATATAGTGTTGGGGAAGGGTTTGGATGCCAAAATTGCAAGTTGGTACCTCAAAAATGGAGAAAATGGCCAAAAACCCCCGAGAATGAGGTCACCCGGCCGGGTGGCTCCCACCCGGGCATGCCACCCGGCCAAAATACGAAGCTACACATTGTTGGGCCTTGCCCGGGTCGAAACCACCCGGCCGGGTGGGTTTCACCCGGGCTAAATACGAATGTCCACCAAATTCAGCCTTGCCCGGGTCGTTTTGACCCGCCCGGGTCGTTTTTGACCCGCCCGGGTTGATTCTACCCGGGCATGTTTTTTCGTCTCTTCGTATCTCGAGCTTCCGACCTCCGATTGACTCGATTCTTTTTTTCATTCCACTCCATTTTTCGAGACGAATCCAACGGTGCACTCCTCTTCCTGATCCAGTAAAGTATGGTTGGTGTTTTGCTCCAAATTCCATCGTATTTCCTATAAAATCGACAAAACACAACCTTTCTCTCATTTTGGCTTAAACAATCATATTCCATGCATAATTCAATGAAATCCACATCAAAACATGCTTCACATGTGCCTCTAAAACGTGTAAATTCCACCCGAATCACTCACTTTTAAGAAAAATGAATTTAGTGGGGGTGTGAGATCAAATAAAAGGAGAGTATTTTGGACGATTTGGTGAGGTGTAAAAAAAAATGTAGGTAAAAAATGAATTACAATTTTAAAAATAAAATAATGTAGTGATCAGAGTATTAATTTTGTGAATTATTTTCGTATTAGAACTGTGCAGGACTGCAGGTAATCTTAAAACTTCTCAATAAAAAAAAATACATAAATGGTAAATTTTAAAAAATTGGTAGGATTGATAATAAAAATATAATACGCGAAAAACATGTATGATAATTTACGTAGCTTAAACGGTTGAGAATAGTCTTTTTTATGTTGAGGTCTAGTGTTCAACTCTTACATCTAACAATTTTCACATATAATTTTTTTTAATTATAAAAGTGCATATTGAAAATAAGGAAAAGTGTAACATGCAATTTACAATTTTTTAGCATGTTATTTTGCAATATTTACAATAATAATTTCAGTTATAATGACATACACTTGTTATTGCAATATTTGCAATAATAATTTCAGTTATAATGACATACACTTGTTAGTGATGTTATGTTACACATATTTTGTTGCACTTTTCAGTTGTAGTTGTAGTGACTTACTATTTTCAACAATATTTTTTAGTTATATTGACTTACACTTTTTAGTAATGTTATGCTACACCTTTTAATCATATTTTGTTGCACTTTTCAGTTGTAGTGACTTATAATTTTCAACAATATGTTCAGTTATAGTGACTTACTCTTTTTAGTAATGTTATGTTACACTTTTTACTCGTATTTTGTTACACTTTTCAGTTATAATAACTTACACTTTTCATTAAAATATTGTGTTGCACTTTTCAAGTATATTGACATGCACTTTTTAATAATATTGTAGGGTCTTTCTATCGTCAGGAAGTCTTCGCACTTCCTGACAACAGGAAATTCATTTAATACCGTTGGATCATTGATCCAACATATATAATTGTTTATGTATGATTGCACTTCGCAATAATGCATTTGCTCTATGCAATATGCAATCGCACTGCTTCGTTCATAAATAAATTAAATTAATAAATATAAAATGACAAAAATACCCTTTAAACTAAAAATTATAAAATAAATTAATTAAATATTAACAATATAATAATATATTTTTTTATTAAAATTTAAATTATTGATTCTTATCTTCAATCAAAATCAAAGTGTCCTAAAAAAAGAAAAGCACATGTTCATCATCGATCTTTCAATTCATTGAGAGGATAGGAGTGCCAAGATGAATGTAAATTCTTTCATTTTATTTTGAGATCGAAGGTAGAAATCTCATATTCGCACAGATAGTTTCCGATTCCGGCTTTACTTCGCATTTCCCAGATTTTGGGCATTTTACCCTCCTCTCGAGTTCTATGCCCGATTCAGTTCTTGTTTCGACTTCCAGATTTTGGGGCTTTTTTTTCAAGAATTGTGTTTAGTCTTTTTTTTCAAGAATTGTTTCCTCTTCCGGTGATTGACTTCCGGCAAATGAAGTCGGAAGACGTGAGCAAGGTATGCCGGGAATGGGGCATGTTCAGGCTGGCTCACCACGGCGTTCCGACGGAGCTGCTGCGGCGAATTCATGAAGAGGCTAACGGGCTTTTCGGGTAGAACACTAACTACAGAGATATAATGAGAAGAAAATTTCAAAATTTGCAGAATCAGTAAAAAAATGACTTCGACAAAGAGAGCCGGAGAGATCGTGAAATTTTGAGCGTTAAAATACTTGAAAACGAAATAACTCCAATGAAAATTGTGGAAACATATGATCAGTAAAATTACTGAAACCCTCTCTGTAAATCTTGGCAACCGTCGTCGATCGGCTTAGGCTTAGGTTGGAGATTGTGATTTAGGGTTAAGAGACTCCAATTGAGAAGCAAAATATTTACTGGTTTTAATTTTGATTTTGATTTTAATTTGAATTGAAACCATTAATAATAAAAATAAAAATGGGAAAAAACATTTTGAAATTTGAGTTTTCTTTTTTTAAAATTATAGGGATATTTTGGTAATTTAAATATATTATTTAGATAACTAATTATTTCATTTTATGGCGAAGGTAGATCGCGCAATGACGAAGAAAAACGAGGTGTCAACTTCTAATTGGTTTCCTGTTATCAGGAAGGGCGAACCCCCTTCCTGACCATAGAAAACCCCAATATTGTATTGCACTTTCTAGTTAGACATGTTCAACCGGAAGAAACCGCCGGTTACGGTTAAAAACCGGCGGTTTCGGTTTTGTGTTTTTTGTAACCGAAACCGAACCGGCAAACCGCCAGTTACGGTTACGGTTTTCTAACCGCCGGTTCGATTAAAAACCGGCGGTTAGGCGGTTTTTTTTTTTTTTTTTTCTCTCTCCGTTTTTTGCTCGTTTTCACTCCATTTTCGCTCGTTTTTTTTCGTTTCAACTCTTTTTTTAAGAAACTACATTACTAGAATTTAATAAAAATTATATAACTTAAATTTATACATAAAAAATAGAAGAATTGTGTATTAAAAAAAATATAAAAAAACCGAAAAATCGGCGGTTTCGGTTTGCCAAAACTAGCAACCGAAACCGAACCGCCATTTTCCGGTTACGGTTCGGTTTTTGAACCGTAACCGGCGGTTTTGCCGGTTCGGCGGTTAAAAACCGCCCATGTCTATTTCTAGTTATACTAACTTGCATTTTCTAGTTATAATGACTTATACTTTTCATTAAAAGTTGTGTTGCACTCTTCAATTATAGTGACTTACACTTTTTAATAAAAAAATGTGTTACACTTTTCAGTAATATTGTGTTACACTTTTTAGTAATATTAACTTACACTTTTCAACACACACAATTTCGAAAAAAAATTATCAATAAAAAAAATTACAAAAAATAATAATAAAAAAAAAATTAACCAAGTCAAAAAATTTATTCACAATAATCTTGAATATTTAAGATTTAAGTTGACCAAGTCAAAAGGAATTGATTCTATATAAGACCAATCCTACATAAATAAGTCGGAACAAAAAATATATATAAAAAAATAGTAGGGGCCCACTGCCCCTGCTGGGCCCATAGTGGGTCTGTCACTACCCTTCAAGCTTCATTTGAATGGATGAATTTGATTTATGAATTTTAAATTCACAATCCAAATTCATTCTACTTGTTTCTAGGGGTGGGCATAAAACCGAAAAAATCGAAAAATCGAACCGACGAATTTCGATTTATGGCCCTTATAGGCACGGTTATACACACACTACTTTGATGAGGACACCCACTTTAACTTTTAATTAATTTAAAAGAGCCTGACTATTTACACCTCCATTTGCGTCGAGAACACACCCCCTAAAATTTGTCAGGATGGATGCACCCCCTCGAATTGTTCTAAATACCCTTTTATCTTAAAAAAATTATTTACTAAACATACCCTCACCCTAAAAACCCTAATTTCTTCTATTTCTCTCATTTTCTCCTTCCCCTTCCCTTTCCCATCGCCCCCCCCCCCCTACTCGCCGCTGAACCCAGCCCCCACCCATCCTCTATCTTCTTCTTTTTCTAACGCCCTCGTTCCCCCACCCCACCGTCGCTGAACCCAAGCCCCTTCGCCCCTCCTCGTCGGGCTGCCTCCCTTGATGTGACACCACCAACCCCAGTCCCGCCCCCGTCGCCCCTTCATCATTTTTTTTTTCTCAGCCATGTCATCCCTCGTGTCGCCCCCTCGCCGTGCCGCCACCACCTCCAGGTTTGTATTTTAGGTTTTTCCTATTTTTCTTGCAATTTTTTTTTATTAATTTGCGACCATTCATCGACAAGAGTGTATATGGTCGACCACAAATGGTCGAATTAAAAAAAAAAAAATCGGCACACCAAGGTCGGCCATGTACACTCTCGTCAACGAATGGTCGTCGACGAGAGTGTATATGGTCGACCCTGGTGTGTCGAAAATTATTTAATAAAAAATTCTGAGTTTTTTTGTTTGTTTTGGATGATGTTGGATGTTGGAAGTTGTGATGGCGGTGGCCGAAAGTAGTGTGGTGGCGGTGACCGAAAGTAGTGGAGTGGTAGTTGGAATTTTTTTTTTCGATCATTTCTGCAGAAAGTGGGGAAGTGGGGTGCGTTAAGTAGGGGGTGCATGTAGTATGATACTTTTAGTAAAATGGTATTTTTGGTATTTTAAACTATTATTATATTATTAAACTAAAAGGGGTGTGTTCTAAGCCGGATTGGAGCCAATTAGCCCACTAAGAGTTCATTTAGCGTGCAAAATTAAGCCGACTAAGCCCATGGGCCAGTTTACAAATTGGACGAATTCAGCCCATTTGATATCAATACTTGGGCTGACTTCTCTATCAGTACATAATATGCATTGATTTGGGATTTTGACAACCGACATTGACCAACTATCAAAATGTCTGAACTATTTTTCTTTACACCAAATTATATAAACTATCAATCTTTTTTGGCATATGAACAACATTAACTAATTTTTCATACCAAACCAATAAACTTAAACCCACTATTATTTTTTTATATATCTATAAAATCGATAGTTTGTATAGTTCGTTGATTTACGTGTAAAAATGATATTTTGTATAGTTCGTCTAAAAACAATTAGGTTGTTTATGTACAATTTGGTGATAATTTGATGGATTTAGTGCAATTAGGTTAATGTCACCTCAGAGATGGTCTCGTTTACTCATCTTCTCAAAGAGCTTCGAGTTTCTTTTTTGAAGTATGATGTTTTGTTATGTCTCAACTCTCAACAACAACCTTGTTTTCCTTAACCAAAATTCAATAGCACATAAATGAGCTAAACACATTTGACATTGACTATCAATTTAATTGAGAGTTGATGTTTTCGAACAAACTTGTTATTCAATTTGTCTCTTTCTATGAACAAATTGCTAATATTTTTATCAATAGTCTTCAATCCTCGATCATTATTTGAGTTCTCTTGACACACGCTTTAAGTGAAGTCTCACCCCACGTCTAGCTTGAGGAGATAATAGTAAGAGATGTTATTCAATTATTCTCTTGTTTAATGATTTCTTAAGACTATTTCTTGGATTTGTGATTTTATATAATATCGCTAGATTAGATTCACTAAGTTTTGTTTAGTTGTACATAATACACACAAACTATAGTCCTTATTCTATGAAATCATTATTTCATCTTAATAGACGATCTTATAAAACTTAAAATCAAATTTAATAAATAAAAACTCATAAATCAAAATAGAACTTCACCTTTATCTTTATATATGTACAAAATTATATCACCCAAATTTATTTATTTATTTACAGTAGATGAATATATATATCCAGGGGGCCCCATTAATGTGCGTAACCAGCTATTTTTGCCGGGGCAGAAAAAGCTGCGAAGGCCTATCATCACAATAATTTAAACCCAACCTACTTTTTTTTTTTTAATATTATTGTACTACGTATTATATACTGTATTCAAGATTAATTTTAACCTTAATTTCTTCGAAGTCAATAAGAGTTTTAGAAATTATACCCCCTACGTAACAAGATAACTACTGCTGGCGATATGACTTTATTGCAGATTTGTTCTTTTTTTTTTATTTATTATTATTATTGGTAGAGGACAAATTTATCACTTATCCCCTTCACACCCTAACACAATTATAACCTTTTATTTGTTGTCTTGCGATTATTGCAACTTGGGTCTGATTTTTTTTTTTTTTTTTTTATATTTATAATTTGTGCACATGTGTGTGCCTTTTTTGTCTTTGTTGTGTGTATGTGTTTGGGTATATTTTTTTAATTTTATTTTGGATATACAGTATGGGATTTGTCCGATTGATGATATACTGTGAGGTTACATCGTTGGTTACGTAATTCATCGTGGAGTGTATGTAAGCAACACTTGGATGAAATTACACATGAAATATCTTTAAATAAGACATTTTATAAAAATTCGCTGGTCAAAAATTTAGATCGTGGTCGTTCAAAAAATTCACGGGTTGCAAACAAATGTTTTATTACATGATCAATATATTATTATTATAAAGTTAAAGTATTATCACTCCAAGACCAAAATTAAAGTGTATTACTACATGTTAAAAAATATTATGGAAAATTCGTTCAAAAAATTAAGTGTTCAGAATATTTTTTGATTTATAGTAGTAACCTTTTGACCTTATATTTTAATTAAGATTGATTCATGTTGACTTTCGTTGACATGTGTTTCACCCACTAGTTAGATTGAATGTAGATGTGGACTTTAAAATTAGTTAGATTGTACAAATATATTAATATTATGAGAATGAAGTTCATTGAGGGATTTCTTTTTTCTATTAGGCAAATTAAGTGTTATGAAACGTTTTAATAAAAAGAATGTGAGACGAAAAAAGTGTGTTAGAATAATATTCATATAAACTGGATCATGACCTTCTAAACATGCATTTTTATATCTAAAAATCAATATTTTAATCGGCCTATTTTAGTAAAATGTTATCTCCTAACTAAATTAATCTAAAAAAATATGTGGAATAATAAAAATAATTATATTAAAATTAAAATTTCAGACTACACGAATGATGATTTTTTAAAACATCTTTGACACCACAGAATTCTTATGATAAATTATCCAATAAACTCAAATCAGAGGACCCATCAAAGACAAATTAAAGTATAGCAACACCTCAACAACTGCAACAAAAATAACAAAATACCAAAATAAATATTAAAAAAATTATTGTCTTTTTGTCAACTACTATTTCTAATATATATACATCGTTGTCCAAGAGACACTATGGCCCGAGTGAAAGAAAGACTGAATTGCCTCAACTTTATAATTTTCCTTAATAATAGAAATTAAAGTGGAGTAATTAAAAAGGGAAAAACAAAAATGCCTCAAATATATATGAATGTCTATTAGCAATAATTAAGAGACAATTAAATAATGAGCCACGCCATGTGTTTCTACCAAATACATGTGATTGTTTTGTACCTTCCTACTTGCAAAGCTGCAGTAGCAGTATGGGCCATGCATGCAATGACAATTTTTTTTTTAATAAAATATAAGGATTATTAAATTCTGGAAACTTCAGCTCTTTAGTATTTTAATTTTCTTTTATTATTAATATTTTTTGTGAATTAATTATTAATTACAATTATATCCCTCATCACTTGAAAATACAGGTTGGCTCTTGTTTGCAATTGATGTACATATATGTATAAAAGTAGGGTCCTCCTACACCTAATTTCCATTGCATGTGGAGTGTACAACATTAAATCATTGGCTCTGCAATTCTGCATTTAACGGAGTTTAATTTTTTAACGCTGATATTAATTTTCGATTTGGATAATGTCCTATTAAAAATATACAAAATCAATCAATAAGCTCATACTAACTCTTTATTTTTTAAAAGAAGTTTCTCATAATTTTTACTCTAGCTAAATCAATCAATACTTTTACTTTATCACTTTTTTAACAGAGTTGAAAAAACTTAAATATCTTTACTTTATTATATTTTCTTAATTTTTGTGTCCAAATTAGTGTGAAAACGGATATGAGACGGAAGGAGTAATACTAAAAGATGGATTTCACTCTTCACAAAAATTTCTATAAACTTAGTTTACAGAAGTTTTATGGTGAACTAACTATTACATGTTTAATACAAAGTGTCATTGTTTAATTATTTTGAAATACAACACATAAAATTAATTATTTAGTGTCATATACAAATCAGCCCTATTTTAAATAATCGAGAAATATTTACAATCTTTTTTGTTACTGCTTAAACTATATATGCTCGTGGGAGTAAAATTTTCAAGTTTGATTGCTGTATGTTAGTTAAAATGGAAAATGTTAAAAAAAAAAAGATTATTTAATGGTGGTGGTCTTATTTATAGCGCAAAAAAACCACTTAAATCATCTTTTATTGAAAAATTAGATCCAACTCTGACAGAATAATTTAATTAACAGCGTTAATTTATTTGACCCAGTCTAAATTAAATGTGTGGACGGTGTGGTGGGATTTATATCCACGTTCTACAGGGAATTTTGTTTATACTCTCTTTTAGTATAACTTGTTTAATTCACACATAAATAAATTAAGAAATTCCTTATTAATATATATATTATAAAAAAACTAGAAACGTTAATTTAAAGATTGTAGATGAACCATCTTCTAGTTAGCATCTTCGCAAGAGTACCCTTTTTCAACGAGTTTAAGAGTTCAATTTCAGTTTAATTTTCCTTTAAAATAAAAATTCAATTTCTGATTTAAAACTAGCACTTTTTAAGTGAAGAAGAAAAAATAAACATTAATTTTATTGATACATTTAGTATCATTCGCATGTACGGTGATACTAAATTGCACGTTTCTTCATAGACAATTTACACTTTTTAAGTGAAGTAGAAGAAAAAGAAAAAAATTGTTGATACTGTTTTGTATTATTATCTTATACTACATTTTAGTGATAACAAGTTGCACATTTTTTTAAAAAATAACTAGTAATATTATTCAATACACTTAACTTCTCTACAAGACTGCTTAAATTCATTTGGGCTTCAACAAATATGGACATAAAAATAAGAACGGAGAAAAAATAGAAATTAGGACTACAATTTAAATTAGTTATTTTATGATTGGGTGTAGTGATGCACAGAGACTCAATCTTTATTTAATACTTTCTACCATTTGAACACTTGGCCTCTGCTGCATTTTTCTATATTTTGTAAACAATTCTAAAAAGTACCTTATTTTACTAATATTTTATTTAAAATATACTTTTTCCGTCCATCAAAAGTACATTCATACATTTTGACACAGATTTTAAGAAAAAATAAATATGTTAAGAATATTGTGAGATAAAAATAAAGTGATTGTTTCATAAAAGAAATGAACATACTTTTTTTATTAACGTATAAATAAGAAAATAAAAAATAGTTTTAGGGGATGGAGGGAATAATAAACCGCTAAAATAAACACCTCTTCCATATATACATTCTTGACCGTATATAATAAAAATAAAGGTGGAAATATAATTTACAGAAATTAACATTTATATTGATGGAGACGGTGAATAAACCTTAAAATGATTTGATTTGATTTTACGAGTTTAGTAAATCTGGAGAATGCTACGGCTCTCTGATCAGTCTGCATCAACCTTCCTGCTCCATTCATTACCGTAAAAACTGTTTTCACCACATATATACCCCTCTGTTCCCGTCTTTCAAATCACTCTGCAACTTTTCAATAAAAAAAATGTGTAACGATTAAAATGTTAAAACTAAATAAATTCAGTAAGTATTAAAAGTAATATTCCTTTCATCTCGTAATTATTTGTATTAGTTTGATCGATACAATTTTTAAGAAAAAAAAAGTGACAATTTTAAAAATAAAATGACATTGAGAAGATATTAATTTTGTGAATGTGCAAGTGAATATATATTTATAAATAAATTTTCTTTTATTAGATGTACAAAATGTTGTGGAACGCGAAAATTGAGTTTTGTTTATAATTTTCTTCAAGTTTCGACAATTGTTTATAGTTATGCTCTTACAAACACAAATAGTGTGACTATAATTAGACTAGATGAGTTCCTTTGTATTCATATAAAATAAAATGATATATGTATTTAAAGTATTATTAAGATACACTCGAATCAAATTATTGTGAGATTGATCAAGAATAACTGATGTTTCATCATTGCGACAAAGAATCATGAAGATCAGACGGCAGTTGAATTTTGAATTATTATTATGGTTGGACAATAACTCAATCTTTTATTTAAATTCGTATTCCACCTCATATTTAAATTAAAAAATCGAGAAAAATAAATTGTATTCATTTCATTGATCTGTTTCCTCACGGACATATTCACTTCAAAATTTTATGGTTATTTTTATAAATAGATAAATAAATATTTATCATGTTCCATTAATTCAAGATGGCCATTCATGTACGATAAAACTAAAACAAACATGCCATGATGAAAATTTATGACCCCAAATAATTCACTCGTCAACATATGACCCAATGAGAAAAATAACTAAACTATATTTTAATACTTAACCATTGTGAATAAAGTGATTGTTTAGGAATAAAGTTGATGACAAATTGAGTAATTAAGTGATAGTTGAAGGGTGATAGTTTCCATAAAGTGCATGGGACTACATTTAGTGGACAAAGAATATGTGTCAAATGGAACTACTTTTCGTGGACGGAGGGAGTAATACTTAACACGATAATAAAATACAAAATCATATAAACATTCTTTTAAATTTAGCTTCTTTGATACGAAAATTCGTATTTATTTCCGTATTGTGCCCCCTACCAATACAAGCAAAGAAAAAAAAGTCTAAAAATTATAGAAAGAATACATGGAAACACTTATTATTTCTTAATTTCTATACAATCCAACTCTCACATATTTTTCTTTATTTTTACTATTATTTTAAAAATTACCTAGAAGAAACAGTGCCAAAAGCTCTAGCAAAACCATTCATGGCGCCATAGCTTTTCGAACTGAATCCCAAACACCCGAACAATCCTTGCCGGTACGGCAAAAACGTCTTCTTCCTCAGCTCCTCCGCCTGCGCCCTCTTCGCCGTGTAATGCACTTCATGCGCCGACTGTGAAACTCCCCTCCTTTTACCTTTTACCGCTTTCTTTTTACCCTCCAATGGCGCCAATTTCTTCTCCTTGTCCTTCACAGGAGAAAACGACAAAGATCCCCAAAATTTGTGCCCTTCATTTCTCCCCTCGCTTTTGCTTCTGTACAGAAATTCCTTCAGGAAAATCCACCGCTTCGAGCTCCTCCCCGCCGACGACGACCGAGACGCGCACGGCGTCGTTTCGTCGGTTAACTTTTCCACTTCGGGATTTTCCCCTGATTTTCCGATTTCGGTATTTTCTTCCCAGTGAGACGACGTCGTAGGGCTTCGCATCGGCGACATAGATCTGGTCCTCCTGCGAAGAGATCCGGCGCGAAACTTCAATTCACGGCCGCGGGAGAATGTTTCGTCCTCGTCGGACTCGATCAGAGGCCCGAGAGGGCGCTGGAGGTGACTGGAGAGTTTCATCGGCCGGATCTGGCCGTTGAAGAATAGCTCGTCGGCGGAGGTCATGGATTCAGGGGAGGCGGCGGCGGTGGAGGGCAGTGTGGAGGAGAAATCGAACTCGAATGAAGTGGCAATGTCGAGAGGCTCGGCGGCGGCGGAGGGGTAGGATTTGAGTGCGGTTGAGGAAAGGATAAAATGCATGGGACTAGCAGGGGCACTGTAGTAATATCCGGAGAGGAGAGTGCCGCGGCCGGGGCTGGAAGGGGCGCTGACGTAGGGAGTGGAGCAGCAGCTGTCCATGTCGTCGGGAAAATCATCGGCGGCGGCGGTGAGATCTTGTTGTTGTTCCATGATATGATGTGTTGTGTTTAGTGAAGGGATGAAGGAAGGGAAAGGTTGGATTATTTATTTATTTATGGAAAATATAGATTCTTGTTGATGAGATAGCAGGTCATGAATGTCCAAGTTTTAATTTATATACTAGTGGTCCCCACGTGCTCTACGCTGTATTGTTCTGATCTATGCTATGCATCTCCCTATAAATTAATTAATCTAATGCAAAAGTCTCAAATGTTTATTTGAGTCGAGTATTTGAAGTTCTAGCTCGACTCGAGCTTTTACTGAGTCGAGTTCAGCTCGACTCGTTAATGAGTCTATTAAGTCGAGTCGAGTCTAATTGAATTTTCTATAAAAAAAATTAGATATCGAGTTTAACAAGTCGAACTCGAACCGACTCGTTAATAAATTGAGTATCTAATGAGCGCGGCTCGTTTAGCTATACGAGTCAAGTCGAGTCTCGTTAAGGCTCAGTTCGAATAACAGTCCTTCCCACTAAATTTGACCCGATCAATCAGACCCGACCCGCGTTCCGATCCATTTCCCATCTAGGTTTATATAAAAGGGTTATTATAGTACTGAGTACATTACTACTTCCTCCCTTCCCAATAACTTTCACACCTTTAAAATGAAAAATCTTTTATAAACTTTATCCTCACAATATTCTCAATTTTACACAAATGTCATTACTTTTTCTCCACACATACACAAAAATCAAAATTCATTCTTTATTTTATACATAAAATTTTATAAAATTATCCCTCAAAACTTCACTTATTATTACACTTTTTTAATATACATGTTCATTTACAAATGAAATTAATCCTTGGACGGATGAAATATATATATATATATATATATTCTTAACATTTTCAAGTTATTTACCTTTCTTATTAATACGAGTAGATGTATATCATTGTTCTCTACTTCTATTTTGCCTTACCATTTTGTTTCTTTTTTGTATTGTTTTGGTCTTTGCGTATACCTTAACAAGTGTATGTAGGTATAAATATTTATGCTATACTAATTCATGTATGAAATAAAAATATATGTTGCATAATATACTTAAAATAATTGAAAATATAAAAGCCTTTGTAAAAAGTATTAAATTTATATATGATGTATATTTTCGAAAAAGTGAAGAGCAGAGAACCTTTGAAAATAGTAAACATGCAATTTAGTCAAAGCAAATTAAAAATGAAGCCCTACATCTCCCTACGTATATTATAACTATTTGACATTTAACCTATCTTTTATTTTATTTTATTCATAAAAATTATAAAACTACTCTTTAAAATATTATTTATTACACATTTTTTTTTTTTAAATGTGTATCATCTCGAGGGTGTAAATTCTCGTGAGACGGAGAGAGTAGTAACTTCTCATTTTATTTTATTATTTATTCATTTTTTTGATAATTAATTATTCATAAAAAATCATATATTACTGTATTCCAAAGTATAATATCCACTAGATATATGGAAAAGAAAAAAAAGCTTGCAGCAAAAGCATATACGTATTTTTACATTAATTAATAATACAATATAAAAATGTATTCCAATATTTTTCTTTGTATAAATGACCCCTTAAAAATTGTATGTATAACTTATATGAAAAAATACTATTATGGTAAAACAAGTTGTATTGTCTCCATGGCATCATTGGCATCCTCCTAGCGAAATATTAAGGTATTTTTTACCTGTAATTCTTTTTTCTCTATATAATTCAGTACAATATTGTGCAACAGAGAGTGACTCATAATTATTTAAGAGTAACTAGATTGCACATTGACATATACTCCTATTTTATTTATTCAACATCTTAATAGTCAAACTTGTTGTTCTAGTCATCATTATTACAAATTTGTAGAGTATAATCAGATGAACATGAATTAAAGATTAAATTTCACTGCACACCGTCAAATAACGTTTTTTTTTTTAATTGTTGTTATCAATCAAATCATATCATAAAAAATAAATATTCAAAAGACATTATAATGAATTATGCATATCTTAGTAAACAATCTATGTTTAATTCAACAAATGATTATTATTTTCGTGAATAACAATAATAGATATAGAAAATAGAGGGAGTGGGTGCAGTTGAAGTAGGGTATCCCTCCTCAACCCTTTACATTGGATTCTGGATGCAAGGGGGATGTCTTATTTCATTATTAATTAATCATTGGTTTAATAATACTCCTTTTGGTTACCTTAGAATTTAATTAAACTAAGAGCCCAATTGCTTTGGAAAAAAAGTTGTCAGTGTTCCTCTAACCAAGACATTTTTTTTTTCTTTTTTGCCCTTTAGCACTTTAAATTTTGTCTTAATTTTTATTTGACCCAATTTTAAGAAATTAATGTAGGGTTTTTTTTTGTTATGATGATAGAAGCTCAAAGGATAATCTGACCGACGTACCATCAACTTTGGGCCTCTTCTTCATGCTAAAATATTACGGAGTAGTTGACCCACTCTAGTATTGAGATTAGTAGATACACCCTCCTAACTATCAATATTACACTTAACCAAATTTTTGTTCTCCACTCAAATCAATTTAAAACAAAAAAATAGTCCAGGGCCAAAAATTTGCATTTTCTTTATAAATAAATGACAAAGATTTAATGTACAATTTATTCCATTTAATTTTTTATTCAATTGTTCATACCTCAATTTCAATGGTACAAGTTTAATCAATTAAATTTAAGTATCACTCTAAATAAATTATTTAAAAATCAACCAAAAATATGAAAATTGGGTCAGTATCAAATAAGTATAGCAAAAATATCATTCTGACATTATCTAAAACCCAGAATACAACACTAAAATTATTTATTGAAACTCTGTAATAAGAGAAAATCAAAGCTGTGAGGTTTTAAAGATGATACCCAATATAAATCAAGAAAAAGAAAGATAAGTTCAATTAGAGCCAAAATACAAGGCTATAAAAACAAACATTTCATGTTTCTTGAATTTGGCATGCAACAATTTTTGTAATTAGAAAGAATCAAAAGGATCTCAAAACATCCACATCCATCAACTAACTAATTAAAACAAGAAATCATCAATCAATTCATCAACTAGATAAGTTAGTATACTATTTTCTATCTCTATACTTTCTTCAAACTCCTCGATTTCAAAGTCGATCCATTTCCCGTTCTTCGAACTCATATCCTTCTCCACAAGCTCATCCCCCAACAACTCCTCAACGTTTCTCCAACTCGATATTTCTCTATACAAATCATCAACCAACCATTGCCTTCTGTTTAACATCATCATCTTCTTAGCCCAGAAATCCCTACTACCATCAAGAACTCGCCCACATCTCACTTCCAAACATTCGCACACAGAATCGAACAATACCTTACGTTCAAGCACTTGATCTTCCGTAACTTTGTATGAATCCATTTTTTTGTTCTCCAACTGATCGAAGAGATCAGGAGCTATGATCCTGTGAGCTTGTCCCAGAGAAAAATCTTCCACCAGCAATTCTGCATGGGTAAGTATATCTCCAATATATTTTACTTCCCAATTGGAAGAATCTTTTGAATCTGTTGTGTATAAGCTAGATGAAATAGTCCCAACAGAAAGTGAAGAGGCGGTATCTGATATCTCCACATCAAATTCAGCTACGTGAGCTTTCCTAGTAGAGCTGATATTCATCCCTACATAAGATTCAAGTGATGGACATGAGAATCTGAATACATAATCTACAACAATAAAGAACTTAGCCTATTGTATCAATTAATAAACAAAGGAAGAAAAACTAAACGAGGCCCCAAACCATTAGCCTATTCACATTCCTACTATTATGGTTATTAAGTGGCCTTCATTATGGAGAGGAGCCAAACACGCCTCTACAGGAGACCAGCAACTACAGTCCTGAGCAACTAAGAGCCCATTTGGCTGAGCTTATAAGCTCCTTGAAACAGCTTATTAGATGTTTAGGGGCTTATAAGATCTTAAATTAAGCTCTTTACAGCTTAAAAGCTCAAAAGAATGTACCAACAACCCAACTTATTTTTTCAAAAAAAATTAAGGTATACTTAAATACTCCCTTCGGCCAAACTTTTTATGTATGATTCATTTTCACGAGTTTTAAGAAATATTGATAGTGTAAAGTAAAGGTAAATGATGTATTAGTGTATTGCAGGAATAAATATTTCCATTTATGGAAGAGTACATATTAAATTTGGATGGAGGGAGCAATAGATACCCTTTTTTTCCAAAAAAATATTTTTAAAAACAAAAATTACCCCACCCACCCCACTCCCAACCCATCCTGAGCAACTAAACACGGGAGAAAAGTTCTGACTTTATATCCTTTTCAAACCTGGCGGAAACTTAACAAGAAGGTGCCAATTCTTAAGAATGATTCTCTACTAAACCAAAAATCATTTTTTAGTTAAGAAGCTAAGTGTCAATAATGTAATATTCTACTTGAGACAGTCAAATTCAGTCACTGAAGGCAAAGGAGTTGCTCCCCTTGGCAGCCTTTTCAGCATATTTATCACAAAGACAGTCTTCTACTTTTAATTACTTGAAGTAAAACTAACATCACCAAACAATACTTATAATAATAATAATATCTTAATAAGATAAAAGTTCATTACCAAGAGAAAATGAATCTAAAGAACAAATGAAAAAGGATCAATAGTTACCCTTACCATCATTACTTGAGCTTCTGTCAACATCGAACGAGTCAGAACTAGCCCCTGATAAAGAAGGCTGACTTGAGACTGAAACAGACCCTTGGAGGTGAAGATATCTTGGGTAAGCAGTGTTGTTACTATCACCACCAACTTCAAAGTATTCCAGCCCCTGAAAATCAAATTAAGTTACTATTTGCATGTTAAAATTGATAATAAAAATAAAGATGTCAACATTCCAAGTGGGAGGGATATGGCAAGAAAGAGAATAGGTCCACCATTCAAGAAATATAATATATGCGCTCACAATGTTGATATGCTCTACATAAAAAATAAATGATTGAAATTATGAATGTTATCCTCATTTTTTGAATCATTCTTTAATGTGCAGACCTGCAGAGGACACACATATACCTATTTTATCTGCATGCGAGAATATGAAACAGAGCTCCAGAAAGGGTGATTCAGAGAGAAAACAGATAAGACTTTCACAAACATCTTAGGCATATAGGACACGGCAGTAGTGAACTATCGAGCCAGTTACTTTTTTTTTTATTTTTTTATGGAAGTTAAATACCCATCCCTTTTTCCCCTCCCCATGACTCGAACCCAGGACCTAATGCCTAGGTAGTAGTGCTCTAACCACTTGAGCTATCCCACTTTGTCCTATCGAGCCAGTTACTGGTTTGTAGAGTGGGTATCAGCAATGGAAAATGTGATCCTCTTCATCTCATGCTTTCATGGGATCAACCAATTAAATTCAATTTTTCCTAATGTACAGTGATAACATTGACGAAACTCATAAGCAACTACATTCAGATATCATTGCAAGAAATCATGAAGCATACAGTCAGTGCGAACTGGCTTGCCAAAAGAAAATGAGTGCGCTCTTTCTTTTTTTTTTTTTTTTTTTTTTTTTTTTTTTAATTTTATTATGTTGGAAATGTCTGGAAACAAGTGTCAATAAAAACCAAAGAAAAGAATAATCAATAATTCGAGGAAAACATCCAGTTACTTAAAAGGGCATCAAGTTCCTTCAAAATTGGAATATTCGTTCACCTATCTTCAAAGTTCCTGACCCAAGTTCACATTTTTATTATTGTTTACTTGGAAAAATACTAAAACTAAAAACACTGTCACACAGGTAAGGCTGCATAAAAAGAGGTTTGCAGATGGGCATGCTATAGAAAGATAAAGTACCTTGTTATCTTTTTCAACCGAAGCACAATCAGAGGCCTTCTGGATTTCCAGTTTACTTTTGCATATATCATTTTCTGGGGGAAGGGACGTTGTTAAACTCATAGAAGTACCCATGTTTCCATAGTTGTTGGCAGAACTAAACAAAGAACCCGATTCTGACATGTCCTTCTGGGAAAACTCAACTCTAGAACTCAATTCTTTTAGTTTTTGTTCCAAAAGAACACTCAAAGCATCCCCACCAATGGCATTAAACCCTGAACACGATGCAGCAGAACTTAACTCAGGATTGAAATCGAGAGAAGATGAGCTTGTTGCTTCCAAGATTCTGCTACTTGAATTGGACCCAACAGACTTTTTGATGGGTGATGAAAAAGTGAATGACACAACGTCGAGATTATTTTTCTTGTCAATTCCTTCCCATTTAGAATCGCCTTCAAAGGCAACATTGCATTTAACAGTTTTTTCATCTTTCAAAATTATCGCTTTCTGGGAAACACTTTCTCCAGAATTGATATTCCCATTGATTGGCAATCTTTTTCTTGAGTTTGTCTTTGTTCTAGATGAAGAAACCTCTTTTCCAGGATCAGCAGCCACAAAGTTTGTCTTTCTAGAGGTGGTTACCGCACTATTGACAACAATCTTATTAATTGTCCTATTAGTCTTCTCGTTGACATAATTGGTGGACAGATTAGACTCTTTTCTCTCTTTTGGCTGTGAACAAGATGTTTCAACATTTTCTTCGTATTTGGCAGGTGCACAATTCTGCTTCTGATTATTCAGCTTCAGCACCTCAGAAGGCCTTCTTGATGAGCTTTGCTTTTCCACTTTCTTTTGTGTATTCGATAGATCCCTAGTGACACAGTTAGCTTTAACATCCCTATGTTCTTTCTGCTTCTCAGAACTTCTGTTACCAACTGAAGTCAACCTATCTCTTTTCTGAATGTTGGATTTTGCTTGAATTGCAAGAGAGGCTGGCTTTTCCTTACTCTTTAGTCTTTGAGAACTAGCCCTTTTGGATTCTTCAGGACCCTTGTACAGATAACTGTCTTCTAATTGGCCTTTACCCCTGACATTGGGTTGTTTCTTGATATTCTTGGAATTCTCCTCTTTCCCCTTTTGGGATGCATCAAATCGAGATGATCGCTGAGCAGCCTCCATCTTTTCCTTGAAATCCCGTACTCTAGATGGAACAGAAGGCGACCCAAGTGATGGAAAGTTGCCTTTAGTGGTTGATCGTGGACTCTGCTCGATTATTTTGGCAGCTGCCTCGATTATGTAAGCAGCATTTTTCGGTGGAACAAATCCTGGACTTTTGATAGGAGATAGACGATGCTGAGAAGCAGAAATGGGCTTAGCAGACCTGGAAGGCAATGCCTCCGTTTGGAATCTCTCAAAAGGTTGCATCTTCTGTGCCCTTGGGTCCAAAGGATTCCTAGTTGATCCATCTAATTTATTACGCACACTCTCAAAGATTACAATATCATGTCCGCTTTGAAATGCAGGAGCAGCCATTAAGTAATTCGAATCTCTGAATGAATGAGGCTCAATAAATGGGGTAAAACAAGGTTCATTAACAGTTGAGGTTGGCAATGAGTCTAATCCCATAAGACGTGCAACAACCCCAGGTGGTTTTGATCCATAGTCTGAGTCACCACTTGCTGATGAAGCATATCGATAATCAGTATGACCAGTGGGGTTAGCATGAAATCCATGCTCAAGACCCTTCATACAACAAAATGCATAAGGTTAATACCACAAGCTTATACGATTATTTGATGCCAACTATTAAAAGGAAATGCAAGAGAAATACCTGCTGCCTCCTTGTAATGATGGAACCATGATAACTTTCTTGAACTTGGTTCGAACCCTCTGCATTATACAACCACAAATTTAATTTGAATGGTGACAAATCAGGAGGATAGAAACAGAAGGAACATTACTGCGAGGAAATAATTACCAGGTAATTGAGACTTGCTTGAGAAGAGCTTCTTCCGAGATTTACCATTCCAATCGAACAACTGAAAGAATCCTCCCTTTACTCCACGCTTTTCAACCTCCATTTTGATTCCTTATACTTTATAATTCTTTACAGATAATCAAGTGACTCTCATCTGCTATAATGCAAGAAAAAGATGTTTCTAAACTTTACTTTGAGGAGCTCAACAAATCAAAAAATTGGAAAAGAAACCATATAGAATTATTATAACTCCAGTCACAGCTTAAGAACTGAGACCCAAAATCAAGATCGACAAAACCCTAACGCAGCATTCCACAAAACAAAATGCATATATTAATGCACAAAATCTTCCAAAAAAAATTGTTCATTTCTATAAGCATAGGTAACTGGGCTTTAATTCACAATCTGCTAGGTAAATCACCCTACACAGATCAAACAGAAACCCACTTCCCAAAAAAATTCCCAAATTCAACAGCATACGCACACACAGAAATCAACAAATTCAACAAAACAGACAAAAAAAAAAAACTCACTTCCCACGGAAGCATTACAAACACACAAAACCAAATGGTCAAACCACTAGTTACCGCATTCAATCCATCTCTTAAAATACTATATATCTCATCTTTACAGGTAATTGTGCTCGTTTATACACACACAATATGACTACATTGGACTAAGCAGCCCTCAATTCAACATTTTTCACATAAATATTTTAAAAAAGTCGGCTAATACAAACACACCTGCAGTCCTCATTGTCGAAATCTACCCATCAGAAAATGTCACGAAGACTTGGTCAAGAGCTGCAATCTCCGTTACGAGGTTCAATCACTTTTGAAGCCAAAAAAGAAACAAAGATCTATGGCGTTTAAACAAGAAGCTGAGATGGATTTTGAATTTGCAGAGTAGAGAGAGAGAGAGAAAGTGAGAGAGAGAGAGAGAGAGAGAGAGAGAGAGAGATTTGAAATAGTGAAAGGAGTGTGTGTGAAAATGTTGGGAGTGTGAAAGTCACACCGTTACGCATTTGAGTATTGATTATGGATTGAAAACTGTTTAAGCTATGGGTCCTTTTCCTTTTTTTTTTTTTTTTCAAAATTAATTTAATAGTACTCTTCCATCAATCTATAAATTTTTCATTCTTTTTTACTCATAAATTTGAAAAAGTAATTAAATTATAAATGTAAGATGTAATTGAGGTGGAATATAAATGTAAAAATAAAAAATGAAATGATATTTATAAAAAAAAAAATACTCCCTCGTCTCAAAAAGATAGTCCACTTTCCATTTTCACATAAACCAATGAAAACATTTTTAGCATATAAAATTTGTTCTTATATTCTTGTTATACCCCTATTTAATTTAATGTTATTGAAATTTGTTCCAACAATCATTAAATAAGGGCATTTTAGGTAAAAATATTGAAATAAAAGAAAAGTGGACTATAATTTGAAATAAACAAAAAAGTAATAATGGACTATCTTTTTTAGACGGAATAAGTATGAGAAACCTATAAGCAACATACTAAAATGACAAAATAGAAAGTTTATAAATCAGGGGAGGGTGGGGGAGTAATTCTTAATTTTAAGAAATTATTTCAGAGAAAATCCTATGAATAATAATTCCATGTACAGACTCTCACATGGTTTGTAGCCTCCAAATAATTTCTCATGTACTCAAGAGTTTTTCTTTTTACAAGAAAACCAAACATTATAATTATTGAGCAGTTTTAAAAAATTATACTATTATTTAAATTTGAAAATTCATTATACTGAAAATTAAGGATAAATTGAAAAAAATAAATTGAATTTGAAATTTTCTATTTAATACCTACAATGCCAGCTAATAATTTTTTCGTGTACTCATAAATGAGTGCTAGTGGAGAGGGTTTTTTTTATACTTGAATTTTCTTATACCGACTGTTTTACTAAATTTCAAATTTAAATGTACAACGAGGCAACAATGATTTTCGATAATAAAAAGATAAAAATTTATATGAAATGCTCTTTTACATTAGATGTGTTCTCATCACACATATATTGTATGACATGTTTGTAGAGATGTTAAATGGGTCATGGTTGTGTTTGAGCTTTTGGTTAGGCACACCACACAATAATTAAGAATATGTGTCGATATGAACACAATAATTTTTGTGCAACACGATAATTTTTGTGCAACACGACACGACGATAACGACATGCAACTCGATAACAACATGATAAGGAAATAAATAAGTTTAAAATTGCCAAAATACTAATATATGTATAATTATAGTACGGAGTAATATTTATGCAATAAAGTGTGCCTAATTCTTTTTTTTTTAAATATATATACTCAACCACACTTATTTTATCTTCTCTTTTTTTGAAATAGTGGTGCTCTAACCACTTGAGCTATCCAACTTCGTCTTATTTTATCTTCTCTATATATCTATTTTAATCACTACTTTATTCATAAACAACAATCCATTAAAATCGGTGCAAAAAGACACAAACACACTATACGTAGAAGAATGGAGTATTAATTATTAAGTTTCTCAAATACATCTATCAAATACAGTATGATCATACTTTTATCAATATTAATTTATTAAATTAATTTATCATTAATGGTATTTAATTTTAAAAAATATTAAATTTTAATATTAATTTATAAATATATAAGAGGGTGGGTTGGGATTGTGGGGGGCATGCCCCCTAAGCATATACTACTTACCAAAGTTATATATTCTAAAATGTATCATCATCTTCAAACAATTAAATTGGAACGACTATGTTACAATGTTAGGTCGATCCATATAATTTCATCAAATATTAGATACTCCATATAACTTTATTTTTTTCGATAATTTCTGTTCGAATAAGCTGATTTTCAGCTATGAAAACTTAAGTTTTTTTTATTGTGCTTAATTTTTTTGATGTGGTTTTAATGAATTTGTGAACAATGTTTGGATTTGAAGTCTGAATATTATAGTAAGTACTCCACTATTTATATTTCAGGGGTACAATATTTGCACCTCCGTGAATGTTAGATACACCACTAAAATTTTAAATAGATACATTTTCAACACAAAACGACTATATTGTCCTTAACATTTAAACCTTAATTTGTAATTTAATAGATACTACTCCCGTCCAAAAGACTGGTGACGCCGCGCCACCCCCTCCATCTAATCAGTGTAGAAATATAAAAAAAATCTCATAAAAAAAGGAATAAATTTGACATATTTCGATAAATCAGTGTCGAAATCTACACTTTTTCGACAAACAAGTGTCGAAATCTACATTCTTTTAATTTGAGTAGTTTTTGAAAATCGATTTTTAAATTTCGAAGTAAAATCAGTGTAGAATCTTAAAATCCAAGATCTCGTGATTATTAAATTTTCAAGTTAACATCACCTAAAAGATTTAGATTGGATTAGGTTTAATTAAGTTACGAGATGTAAATTAAATGATCCTGCTTATATTTCTAGTGTAACTATATATAAGTTTGTTTGTTTTTTTACAAGAGATGTCACGAGAGCTAAAGATGTACATTCAAGATAAATTCACTCTTGTGCAATATTCTATGAACAATATTTCTTCAGTTTTAGGAGAAGCTTGTCATAAGAAGATTCCACAAAATTTAAAAAGTATTAATACTCTATAAAATGTGATATAATACGGGTGATAGTGATTAGATGTGATAATAAGCCCATTCATTCATGAATCCTTTGATTGTGCATGCATCATGTTTCTTTGTTGATATAATGTCACATGCTCCTTTGATTATGTAAATTTCCTT
Source organism: Galeopsis tetrahit (assembly GCA_963675135.1). Taxonomy (NCBI): domain Eukaryota; kingdom Viridiplantae; phylum Streptophyta; class Magnoliopsida; order Lamiales; family Lamiaceae; genus Galeopsis; species Galeopsis tetrahit. The sequence goes on from OY776132.1 coordinate 71,482,388, forward strand.
GGTCATTCATGCTTCCTGCTTGCACCACATCAAAGCCCCTCAATCATGTAAACTTATGTGCAAAATTTCAATTTTTCATTTTGGCACTATTCTTCATAGTAGCCATCACCATGATCTACCTACAATACTTGTGTGTATATTTTTTTTATGAAAGGGATCACGTGACAAATTTATATTATATAGAATAAAAATACCATAAAGTAGAGTTTAAGTTACTACAATAGATCAATTTTACATAGTGCATATTGCAATCGAATATATTGCACATGTTGCAAATTGAAAAAATAAATAAAAATTAACTATAATATAAATTGAAAATTGATATTAACTCTAAAATGTAATTGCCTCCAACAACTTTTGAACAATATGCTCACTTCGTTTTTTAATAAGTTAAGTTTTAATCTTCTTTTCTTATACTATACAATTAAATGATGTCTTAACATTTTTTACAATGCTTTTTCCAATTATTCATTCTCTTTAACTTAGAAAATTAATGTGATTAAAGATCTCTTTTATTAATTAAATGTATACTTGTCAATACAAATCATTTCTTAAATTTTACAAATTTCATGAAAACTTTACTCATTAAAAAACGGATGGAGTATAAAACATGTAAATTAAGTAGTAAGTTTCCTCCTCAAAGACAAGAGAAAAAGTGAGGAAGATGGAAAGTGGAACAAGGAAAATGTGTTGTTTGTTAGTTTTGATGTTTAAAGTTGGTAGTGAGTAATTATGTAAATGAAATGAAATCCCTAAAATTAGGGGGTATGAATTCACCTTGCGAATTGGGACCAGAGTTGGAGAAAATATAACTAAAAACAGATAAGTTAGTGGATGAAAGAGTGGGCAGGCTGGTGCATGTGCTATTTTGGTCAACAGTTCAATTAATTTTTGTTGGAATCCTTGTGGCTTCATTTCTCACCTGGTCCCCCAACAAGATTCTGCATTACCCAAATTTATATAATTGGTGCAATATTTACTTTATTTTTATCATTTTAATGGAACATAGGGCAAAAATAAAAAGAATTACGAGAAAACAGCGTATTTATTCTCATATAGATTAATCATAGGTTAACAATAGAAATACAATATATACATACTCCCTAATCAGAACAAACCGTATCTAGAAAATAAGCCCAAAACAGAAAATTGAGTTCAATATACACCACGTGGGCATATATTTATCTTGAAGCTTGTTTTTCAATAGGGTTAAGCACTATTTTACATATAAACTACTCCCTCCGTCCCAAAATTAATTGCATAGTTTGACCGGCACGTTATTTAAGAAAAGTGAATTTAGTGATTGATGATGTAAGATAAAGGAGGGGTATTTTAGGTAATTTGATGATGTGTAAAGTGGATTTGATGATGTGTAAAGTGAAATGTATGGAAAAAAAGAGTGGTAAATTTGAAAATAAAATAATGTTGTGAGGTTATTAATTTTGTGGGGTATTTTCATATTAAAAGTGTGCAAGTAATTTTGGGACGTTCAAATAAGGAAAGTGTGCAAGTAATCACGAGACGGAGGGAGTATGTCTAATTAAAGTAGTCTTTGAAACTAGCAGGTCACAAGCAAAAGAGCTGCCCGTGAGATCGGCTCGTATAGATAAATGAGTTAAATTCGAACTTGTTAGATACTCGATTTACTAACAAGTCGGTTCGAGCTCAACTCGTTAGGCTCAATATCTAAGATTTTTATTTTAATTATACTAGGCTCATTTACGAGTCGAGTTGAACTCATTTTTTCACTTGTCAATGTAATCAAGCTGAGCTCGACTTGACAGGAGCTTGAATCGAGCTTAAACTTTAAGTACTCGACTCAGCTCAAATAACAACTTTAGATCCAACATCCCACAAATAAAACAAAATCGAACAATCGTTACCAAAAGCCCACCACCATCATCGTAACAAACCCTGAATGGTCCAATTTTAGAAACGGAGTAAAGGTCACTCGAGGTCCAAGTTCACCCTTACCGACAAGCACCACCCGTAGTAGGGCAACCTCATCGACTGGGCGTCCACTTCCACCGACCACCCCGATACATTCCCCACCATCATGGCAATAAATGTAGTCATACAACCTAACAACATCCCATGTATCTAAACTCAAAACGAGACGGTCAAAACATTGATCTCCTCGAGGTGCAAACACAAATCCAATCGCTTGAGTGCCAATAAGGCCCACCGAAAATTCATGAGCAGTCAACCTTTGAGACGAACTGAAAGATATACTTATTCATTCAAATCCTAGAGGCCCAGAATCCGTCTCCCACACGCTAACACTATCGCTAAATCGTTAGTACCTCCAGACCTGGAATCGTCAATTGGCCGACCAAACAACGTGACAACCAATAGCATTACATGTTGGACTGTCTGGTGCTATAATCAACGACGGGTTCTTATCCACCGTTAGAGAAAGACGAGAACAAAGCGAGGGCGATGCTTACCTACACTATAGTTTCTTCAAAAGGAGAAAACCCTTCATAGTAAAATAACTATGTCTTTAATGACTACATTGCTAACATTTAAATAGATAAAAAAAACACATTGCTAACATTTAAATAGATAAAACACATTGCTAACATTTAAATAGATAAAAAAACACATTGCTAACATTTAAATAGATAAAAAAAAAAATCAATACTGGATTCCTAAAAAACAATGAAACTATAAGTTTGTCATAGGATTATAATTCATCTAAATCACCTGAAAAATAAGTCTGGTTAGACCAATTGTACAGTGAAACTGTTTCACATCTATCACTTCACTTCATAGTAAAATAACTATGTCTTTAATGACTACAAATACTATCAAACTTATACGTTTAAATGAAACAACTGATGCTATTTAAAATATACACAAAATGCAAACCATTCGAACACTAAAAATAGTTTACATAAGACTGTCTTTGAAAATAATTTAAAATAAGAATGATGAATTTTAAATACATTACTCAAATCATTCAATCATTATAAACATCAATAATTCTGTTCTTTGAATTTTAAATCTGTCGTCACACTTTAATTCACATTCATCTAAACACATCTCCAAACCACTTTTTTACCTGGCATTTTGGTTCAGATGGGAAGGATGTGTTGATTGAAAACATTTCAACAAATTAGAATGGAGAGAAAATTGTGAGAGGCCATGCATTCATGACCTTGAAGGCAGCTTGAGGCAATTATCACAAGGATTAGAACCATATTTGCAGGCAGTTCGATCAAACGATTCTCCAAAGTGCTCGAGCAAAGCTTGTCTACGGCATTCATCCTGCACGTCTCAAAATATTGTTTTTTTTAAAGAAACTTATAGGCTTATAGATTATATATGCATCTCAAATTATTATAACTGGTACCTTGAGTTCACAATATTTCTGCATTTTTCGAGCTTGGTCCATGGCAAGCTTGAAGCTTTCACTTTTACCACGTTGTCCACTCCTAAGCATGCATACAACCCTACTGAAATCCTTCTTCTGGTAGAGAAGGACACATGTGGACGATAAGTTATCTCGTCCCGCCCTTCCAGATTCCTGATAGTAACTCTCGATTGATTTGGACATGGTGTTGTGGATGACGAAACGCTGAAATAGGGACAGAGTGAGTTAGCTAATTTTCTTCATTCTTCATAATTCAATTATTAAGATGATATAATTCAGAAGGCTTCTAATACTCTCTAGGGGGTAAGTGAGTCGAGCTAGCTAATGAGCTATTTCGTGCTCAATTCGAAAAAAGTTCGAAATCAAATCAATTGAGCTGAGCTCGAGTTTGAATTCAGCAATACTAGGCTAGTCAGGTTTGCGAGCCTAATTGAGCTCACATAATTTTACTATTTTACCCATAATATGCTAATTATAAACAAATATACTAATTATAAATATAATAAAAATCTCTAATTAATGTTTTGTGCATTATAGAGCCGTCAGCCGAGCTTGAATATTTGGAGGTTTCGATCGAGTTCAAAAGAATTGAGCTCAATCAAGTTTGAGCTTTATAGTACTCGACTCAACTCAGCTCATTTACACCCCTAATACTCTCCAAGAAACTTGCATGCATGAGATCATTTCTTTTAACAAATATTTTATAAAATTGAAATTAGTTAGCTCTTAAAAATCTGAAACTTATGAATACTAAATTAGCAAGACTCACAACATCAGGTTTGTCAATTCCCATCCCAAAAGCTATGGTAGCACAAACAACGTGGGCTTCTCCGCTATGCCATTTCTGCTGAACTGCAACCCTCTGACGAGCAGCCAAACCAGCATGGTAAAACACAGTTTTGATCTTCAATTTCTCATTCAAAAACTTTGAAACCTCAGCACATTCGTTTTTCGAAAGGCAGTATACAATTCCACACAAATTTTGGAATCGATCTATCAGTAATTTACCCAGCTGCTTCAGTGGTTCTTTTGTTTTGCCTATTACTTCATACTTCAAGTTTGGCCTATCAAAACTCGTCTCCAGCACTAATGCACGTGGGATTCTCAACGAGTTTAAGATGTCCTGCAGAAAAATTATCATATAGAGCTTTAAGAAGGAAGGAAGTTGCATTTTTTTTCATAATATCAGAGAACCAGTAGTCAAACCTTTCGAACTATTTGGGTTGCAGTGGCAGTTAAAGCCATCAGAGGAACATCTGGAAAATTCTGCTTAAGGCATCCTAATACTCTATAATCGGGACGGAAGTCATGGCCCCACTGGCTATAAAAAAAGTAAGATTATATGAGCAAATGTCTGAACCAAAATTATGTTATTAAAAAAAAAAAAAGAGAATTAAAATAAACCTTGTCTTCAAACTAGTAGTATAATTTGATTCATCTAACAGATTTTCATTAATTTGGATTTCATACGCATGAAGCACACTCTATTGACACAAGAGTAGGACAGTCACATTTAACAGTCTTAATTGGGAATTTTTTGTATTTCTCAAAATTTTCTCTTTTAAGCTAAATAGATACTTAAAAATTAAAATGATCCTTTTTATGACATTCTTTTCTTAACCAAACTTCTTCAACATGATAGTATTATCTCAAGAAAGAATGACATACCTCACACAGTGAGCTTCATCAACAACAAATCCTCCTAATTGTCCCTGAAATAGAGATACTATCTTTGAATATTCAGACATGTGAACAAAACACCTCCAGACTTGAAAGTACAAAGCAACAAATTTTGATGTGATATCCCAGTCCACATTAAGAATTTACCTTCCTGTGAAGACATTTTAGAGTCTCTTGAAATGTCATGTTTCCAGCAACCCTTTCTGGAGTTACATACAGAAGTTTACATGAAGGCTTATCTTTCCTAGACCATTCAGAAACATGTTTTACAAATGGAACAACAATTAGTAAGCAATCCATAAAAGTGATTAGAGATAAGTAAAGAATATCTTGAAAATATTCAGTATCAAAGATCGTTTGTCTCCAAAATGTGTAACAAGTAGGAAAATGTTAAATTATAAGAATAAATCAGTTGCTAGAACATAAAGGTGCTAGCTTGCTGCAGGAAGAACACAAGTAAAGTATCATGAGATTCCCTCAATATAGATGGTAGAAAAGAGCAAACGGAAATAAAAGAGGATTATTTTTCTACTTATCATCCCAATGCTTTACAGGAAGTAGAGATTATTAAATGCGATCTCACAGTTACAAGGCATAGAAAAAATGATAATGGCATGCAATCTTCTACCAATAAAAACAGCAACGCTTGAAATGGTTCCTATAAAGAGTCTATCTATTCCTAATCACCAATGGAAATAAAAAGAAATGGATCCATTTATAATCCTCCATTGGTTGGATTAATGGACCATCCGATTGAAAATGATAGCAGAATGCATAAGTTGCTAAGAAAGGAAATTGGATTGTGGACCTTGTTGTAAATACAAGATACAGCCCTTACTGGCATACTGCGAGTGTTTTTCATTTTTCCAAAAGTATAAAAAATGAGTATTTCATTGTTGAATATTGAGATTGAGATGGCACCATACTCACAGCTTGAGGGTGAGTTGTCAAAAAATTGCATAAATAAAAGTGGAGTACAAACTGATATTACCTTAATTCTTGAAGTATGGCGGCTGCCTGTGATGGGTTCTGTTGAGAATTTAAGAAAGTTGCTGGTATTCCGAATTTGAGATTCAGTGTAACAATCTGATCTTGAATAAGGGAAAGAAGAGGAGATATAACAATTGTAACACCTGGCCGGAGAATGGCTGGAAGCTGCACAGTGTGGCACAAGCTAGTAAGAAAATAAAGAGAAGATTACGCTGTAAGCCTCCACAGGGGCACAGCCGTAATTCCTAGTCCTTGGGGGAGGACATTTTAAAGTGGACTTTTTTGGTATAAAACTTGAGACCTTAAGCAAATTGAGGTATGTATTCTCCTGGGTTCAACTTGTTCACCTGAATTTTTTTGTCTTATTAAAGTATTTTCAACTCGAGTTCGTCTAAATATTCTACTAAAGGATCTAGAAAAACTAGCTATTGTGCATAACAATAAATCTAGATAATTTGAGGCAAGTGTGCATCTTGAGGGTAAGAAACACATCGATTAAGCATTTTAACCTTGGGATTGCAATGAAGATGGACAATTCGGAAATAATAATAGTAATGACCGTCCCATGAATGTTCAAAACTGATTTATTATGTGTTTAGAATAGTACACTTCACTAAGGGTTACTGTTTCCTTGATAAGGAAAAAAGAAGTATGCATTATAGCATTAAGAAAAGGCAAGTGATCAAATGGCAAAGATAACTGGTTAAATTCTAACAAAGATTGGCACCTGATGGGCTCATAAATTGGTAAGTTTTCAGACAAAAGTTGACATAGAGTAAAATTATTTTACTTATGTGGTTTTGTTTTACTTCCAACGTTTGTCTGACCTGGTAACAAAGGCTTTTACCACCTCCAGTGGGCATAAGAACAAAACAGTCTTGCTGGGAAAGAAACGCTTTACAAGTCTGATGCTGCAATGGTCGGAAGCTTCTATTACCGAATACAACAACATTTGCCAATTCGAAATTGTCCAGTTTCTGCAGCTCATCATGTGTTAGAGTTTCACGTGTAACTGATGAACCTGAACTTCGAATTGGATCACTCCTGTAGGCCTTAAGAAATAATAGCATATTAGTACTCTGAGAGTGGTGCAATATCAATGTATTTGTTCGTCTTTTCACTGGGGGTAGAGAAAAGATGGATGGGGTTTTAAAGCAACTAGAAGGCATGCTAAAATCCATTTGCCTACAGTTATCCATATGAGTTTTTGATTTTATATCTAATACTGCAAACTAAGCATGTAGATTTCCGCAGCACTAAATCTTCCATAGATTATTATAGTTGTTGGTATCACAAAAAAAGAAAGAAATCCTTACAGAGATTGATGGACGTTTTATCGAACTTGGGGATGGGTCATGACCATTGTAATCTACAGAAATATTAGAGGAAGGTGTCACATGTTTTCTGGAAACCTCTTCATCATCACTTGAAGAATCCAAATGCACAATATTTTGATGCCTCTGAGATTCAGGAGAATCTTCTATGATATGACCCTGGCTTCTTCTTTCTGCGACATCTGAATCATAATTCTTGTCCAGAATCTCAGCCAAAGCACCACAAGCTTCTGATTCCATGGCTTGCACATCATCCCAATCCTCAGTGTCTTGCATAAATTCCGCAAGTGATGCCAGAAAGTCATCACCACAGTGCTCCACAGTGATGAAATCTCGTCCATCGTCACCTTACAACAGGAATATAAAATTATCATAAATCATGGATCCGTGGGAACCAATGGGTGGGCTTAATTTTACTATCATTTTTTTGGGAATACCAATGGTAGTGATTGTTTGTTGTGTAGACTATATATCCCAGAAGTAAATATGAAGAGAAATGGTACATCTTCTGTAAAATTTAAGTTTGTGAAAATTTCACTACATCATTTTAAAGCAAAAGCAATGTACAATCCGCTCCTTATCTAACCCAAATCAGACCTTTTGATTAACATTCAAGAAGATCTTATGAAAACTGAACATGTTCAAATAGAAGATGTAAGATAAATAAATAAAATAACACGTAGAAATTTATTCATTTTCATTATCACTAGGGCAAGTGGGTAAGCCTTTCGAAAATATTTCTAATTCTAGAAGCAACATGTGGCACTTCAGGTAGTAATTCCCAGAAGTCCTTGAGTGACATTTAAATTTACAGATCAGGGAGCGTGTACCTAGGTAATATCATCAAAACTATTTAGTCATTGCTTTACAATCAAGTCAAGCTCACTTTCATTATTTAGCTCGTTCTTAAACTCAAGAACAGGTTGTAAATATACTATTTAATAAATTTCACTGTTAAGAATGCCAATTAAAGTCTCACATTGGTTATGGGAATAATCATGGAAGGGTGTACATGTATCTACACTGGTATGAGTAATTATAGAAGCCAAAGTAAAGACTAAGAGCTGAGATTGAGAATCCCATAGATTCCAAACACACCCTACTAGGTGTATACAATAATTTTAGTTTGAATCATGCATTTTGTTAGAAATAGCAAAAGCTTGATACAGCATCTCCCATATTTTCTACAAACATCAGCTGACTCTTTTAAATTGAAATCAATATTTTCAATATCATCAAACAACCTTTTCTAGCATTTCCATAAATTAAAAACTCAGAGATATTCGGGATGCCTAATACATAATACATCATATACTATTAACATGACCGTTAACTGACGCCTTCAGCATTTATCAGAAATCATAATCTGCGATTCTATAATTTCACCCAGAATAATGGACTGGAATTCGCAATTTCTCCTTCAAAATCATCAAAAAAAGAAGAAGCAGAAGCTAAGGTTTGGAGCCGAAAAATGGAAATAAGAAACTGACCATAGAGATGAACAAGGCGATCCAAACACTTGATGGCGGACTCCTCATCGAATCCGAATTCCAGAGCTAAGCTAATCAATCTCGTCTTCTCCAACTCCAAATCCTGATCGTCCATTTCTTCACCGGAAGTAATCCTTCAGCCGGAGCACCTTACGATGAATTTCCCGCGCTTTAAAATTGAATGTTACTGCGCCGAAACGGCGGGGTTGCTATGGAATCATGAACTCATGGAGATCTCAAAACGACGTCGTTTACTGGAATTATATTTATTCGAAATTGGGCCTTGTGAATGAACCCTTTCCCCCGAGTGCACCAATTTGTGGGCCTTTATTTGCACTCCATAATTAGTTAATACACTCACTTAGATTGACCCTTGACAGAAAATAACTTTATTTTTTTCAATTATTTCAAAATTACACTAAATGTCATTATTTTCTCAACACAAAAACATTTTTTTTCTCTTATTTTCTTTAATTAACTAATACATTCTCAACGAAAAGTTATTGTATCCCTTCTAATTACAATACTAATAAATAACTCTCACATTAAATCTCATGTTAAAGTTAAAGGGTAATCGAACGAGGGACGATTCATGGACTCATTTGTCACCGTCTCATTCCCTCTTCATTTTTAACCTTAATCTTTTCCAGCCACTACCCCGACATTTTACTGCAATGCCTATAGGCTATAATGATCTAACACCATCATATTTTTTAACTATATCAATTGAAGAATAATAACCCTTGTTCGATCAAAATAATCGAACATTGCCATATTTTTCGACCTTGTTTGTCGAAAAACAAACCAATAAAAAATTACTTCAAATCTAAGTTTGAGTCTCCTTGTGAAACACATGATTTTTTTTTTTTTTTTTTTTGGTTGAACTAGAAAAGTATATTTTTTTTAACATTTAAGATTACACTTAGGCCGCGCTTGATTGCATGACTCCAGTTGACAAAATTCGATCCAATTAAGGGATCGAGAGCGATGGCGACTGTGGGATTGTCGTTATGATGCAAAGCGAGAGGCGAGAGAGGATTCTTGGCTGGGTCAAGAGAATTAGGGTCGGGTGCCATCGGAAAGGATGGAAGCCACCGGAATCGAAAACAAAGGGGAAGTAAAATCGAGCGAAATCGCTCAAATAGAGGGAAAAGGGCTCGCCGGAGACGACGGACGAAATCGGAGGTTTAGGCGGAAGTGAGAATCGGCTGTAAAACTGATACCATATCAAGCCATAGAACCATCAAGAAAGGATTGAAAGAATGTAAAAGTGTATTCAGAATCAATCAAAAGTGTATACAAAAGAGGAGATGAACTCCTTATATGCTAATCCCTAAAATGAGTAACTGCATAAACTAATTAGTAGTTTATCTACTAATAAAACTGAAAATAACTATCTTAATAATTATCTATTTCATCTTGTGTTTCATTATTTTTAAACTTTAATACAGATAATCAATGTTTATATGTGTTGTTATTTATTACCTGTATCATTTATATTGATTGTTTGGAAGAATTGCACATATACTGAAAATAAATTGACAAGAATGGTAATTGATCTAATTATTTTAATTAACGTTCACAACAAGAAATTGAAATCCTGTGGTATTTCATTATATATTCAACACACGGAAAGAATATAAGGAGTAAAAAAAAAAAAACTGAAAAACCTCAACACATTACACACAGACACAAATAATGAAAAAACTAGAATAACGTTTACATAAATAATTATGTCTGGAAACAAATATAAGATACAACAAAAATCCTATATCAGACACACAATACTCCTAACAAACAACGATCTCATCAATTTCTTCATACTTATTTTTTCTTTAAAACAAAAAAAAAAAAAAAAAAATTAAAAAACTTGGAATGATATTTCAAATAAATTTTAGGAATCATGCATATTTTACAACCTTTTTCCTTAACCAACGCAATGCATTCTTCCAGGTTTTCTTAATCTTGCCTTCAACCGCATACAGTTTGTATTTGGCGACTCTCTTCTTTCTTTTCAACTCTGCATCACTGTACCACAGCTGCGAAGTCCGTCCCGCCCTCGGGTTGAAATCATTGTACGTTGAAATTTGATTGTTAGACGCCGTCATGGCAATGCCTGCGGATTAATCCTTCACCTCGTCTCTATCTCTCTCTACGCGTACGTGTAGAGAGAGAATAGAACTTGGGATGGAATTACGATTTTGTTGGATGAACAAGCCTTCTTCTTTAGGATTTATTTGATAATGGAAAAGTAGTATTACTATTCTGGATGTTAGGAGGAGAAGAAAAGTAGCAGAAGAATATGGTATGCCACACAATGAACGTGTTACTTAATTTGTGTCAACCATTTTATACGATTAAATAATTAATTAATATTGCATCTCAAACTTTTACTACTAGTTCAATCAGAATTTCTGAGAATTCATTAATTTTTAAAGTAAATTGCCAACCTAGTGTTGGAGAATATTTGTTTCCAATTATAACGATAATTCATGTCTTAATCTAATAAATTTTCGTACGCGAATTCAATTTAAATTATGTGGCAAAAAGTTAGTTTGGCTCGACTTCAGACTTGTTTTAAGCTCAGCAAACCATTAATCTAACTCTCTTTATATATAAGCATAATATATACTGCTTCCTTCCTTTGTTCTACTAGTATAATTTTTTCACTTTATTTTTGTAAATGTTACACAGTAAGTTTTCTATTATATTTTTATCATATTATTCTATCACCCTCAATCACACCCTACTTACACTACATCTATTATTTAAACAATAAACACATATAATATTAATGCATAATTGTTCAAGTACTCAAAATATATTACTTCTTCCGTTCATTTTTATTATTCACGCTTTACTTTTTTAGTTGTCAAATTTCAATTGTTATTCTTTTTATTAATAAACAATCACTTTATTTATAAATGGACTCCCCAATATCTCATCGTACCCCCAATTTATCTATTTTAGACATAAACTAATTTATATTCATTAAAACTCGTGCCAAAAAAAAAATGAACATAATAAATTTGGACGGAAAGAACACAGAGATTAAAAAATATAATAAAATAAATAAATGTATTTAGAGTTAATGTAATTGAGAGATAAATATAATGAAATGTGAAAGAAAATAATTTGTTATAAAATAAATTAGTAATTTTCATTGGAACAAATGAAAAAAGAAAGTTAGTACTCCTACAAAAATAGCTTTCACTAGGAAAGGGGGAGGTATGTAGGAATGAATTAGGAATGTAATGATCCTTCCTTAATTCATTCCAAATATTATGATTGGTATATTTATTTATTAGGAATGATTATTCTAAATGGAATTGTTATTACCAAAAATTAAGGAATAATATTCCTTCCATATCCATGGTATTATGTTTTTCATGGAGTAAGGAATAATTTTATTTTATTATTATTATATAAAATATTATTATTTATTTTCATTTTCACATATTATTTTTCACTTTCAATAATAATAATAATAATTTAAATTTTTTTTGAGTAATATTTAATATTATCACTATTAAATAAATAATAATTTATTATCAATAATAAAATTTTGAAAATCAATAATAAAAACAATAAATTTAAAAACTAAATATACATGAATATATTATAGTTATAAAAATATTAATAATATTAAATTAAGAAAATAATTATTATTTAATAATAGTAATTTTAAACACTCAACAATAATATTTTATATATATTAATATATAATACTATAATATTTAATAATAATAATTTTTCAATAATAATAATTTTTAAATAATAAATAGTAATAATAACAAACCATCTCAACAACAAAAATTAACAATAATAATAATTTAGGTGATTTTACACAACACCAATTTTTCATTCCTTGTCCATACCAATCATAACAATTGTCATTCCTATTTCATTTTTTTTCCACCTTCATTCCATTCATGAGTTCATTCCATTCATTCATATTTTCATTCCATCGTACCAATCATGTCGTTAGTCTTCAATTCACTCCTTTAGTCGGTTCGAGTTGACACTTTGTGTTGAACCCTACACTTTACTATTTGATGGATTTGTTATTGCTTTTCGATTTTATAATTCCTTAGTAAATTACTCTTATTTCTTCATTTTGATATTTGAAGAGTTAATTGTTATAATTTGATGATTATACAAGTGTTGTATGAATTTATTTCATAAACAAGACTAAAAAGACTTTCAAACCAAACCTATTAAATTAACCTAGGTGGCGAGACTTGAGCTCAAAAATTAAATATCAGGCCCAATTTTTTTTATACGAAGTTTGGCCGGGCCCATTTCCACATCCATTCAATGGCTAATCAAAAGGGTACGACTATTTGCACCTCTGCATTTGTTAAGGGCACTCTCCCACTCACTTTATTAATTTAATAATCGTGTAAAAATTTCAAAATACTCTTTTAGTAAAAGGACGCATAAAAACAAAAAATCGTCTAGAAAAATTCGACACTGGTTGATCGACGAAACGATGTCGGCCATGAACATATCAGTCGACCAAGTGTAGTTGACATGTTATTAATAGACCGACACATTTTTGTTGACCGAAATATATTCGATCGACATATTGTTGTCGACGAAAACATATTCGATCGACACACTATTGTCGACGCCAGTATGTTTCAGTGGTTTAGTGTTTTCGAATTATTGTAATAATGCATTGAATTTTGTTTCTTTTTAGAATCTGGCGGATGATGAAGACAATGATCCGAAATTCATTGATAATTCGGATGATCTATCGGGTCATGTGATCGGCCCAATGAAGATGATCAACATCAACACAACGAGGATGCCCCTGCTAACGAATTTGTGATGAACTATACCAACGTCTTCACATATTTCAATTATTTCGAAACTCGAGAGGCCTTACAAGAGTGGGTTTGAAATGTAGCCATACAACACAACATTGTTGTAAAAAGCTCGGACAATGGCACCGGGAAGAAAAAGGCACACATGTTATTGGAATGTGAGCGTGGTGAAACTTATCACCAATATAAGGCAATGGGAAGGAACCAATTAGTTGTGACACCAAATGACGATGATGAGAAAAAGGGTCGAAAAAGGACAATGGGGTCGAAAAAGTGTGAATGTCCTTTTCTTTTAAAGGGCGTAAAAATATCACCTAATTAGTGGAAGTTGGACGTCAAATGCGGGACTCACAATCATCTCGTTGACATCTGCCTCAAGGGTCACTCATATGTTGAGAGGCTGACGCCCGAAGAAGAGTTAATTGTTGATATGTCGAAGTGTAACGCTCTACTAAAAGATTTCTTGAAACTGTTTAAGAGGAGAAATTTGAACAACCATTATACCATCCACACTGTTGATTCGGGTGGAATTTACGTGTTTTAGATGCACATGTGAAGCGTATTTTGATGTGGATTTCATTGATTTATGCATTGAATATGATTGTTTTAGCCAAAATGAGAGAAAGGTATTGTTTTGTCGATTTTATAGGTAAAACGATGGAATTTAGAGCAAAACATATACCACAAGTGATCGGACCGGAAAGAGGAGTGTACCATTGGATCTGTCTTGAAAAATGGAGTGGAATAGACAAAAGAATCGAGTCGATCGGAGGTCGGAAGCTCAAGAATCGAGTCGACTCGCCCGGCCGGGCGGCCGAGCACTTCATTTTCGGCCAACACGAAGTTTTGGCCCGGCCGGGCGACCGATCAACCAAAAATTCGCCCAACTTACGAAACATTAGCCCGGCCGGGCCACTCAGCCCCTGTTTTTAATTCCTCTCGGCCAACACTCCGCCCGGCCGGGCCACTTCCCCACCCGGCCGGGCCGCCCCATTTTCGGTGCCAAACGCGTGTTTTCTCCATTTGAGGGATCTACTTGCAAATATCACACCCAAACCCTACCCCAACACTATAAATACCCAATTTCTTGAAATTTAAGACACCTTCCCCCAATCCACACATAATTACACACATTTGGAGGTGTTTTGGCCATAACTTCTTCATCTCTTCACCAATTCATGCAAGGGAAGAGGCATTAGCTTGGGAATTCCATTCCCTACCACAATCTAGACTAAGCTTTCTCTTTCTTTTCCTTTTTATTTAGTTATTTCAATTGGAATTTGTAATTTGATTATGTTAGTAGTTAGCTAAACACATTTGTGGTTCTAAGGCATTGTAGAGACTTGGATTTATGTTTATGAGTAATTTCCTGCTTTATTGGTGTTTATCTCTTATTTGCATGTTTAATTATTCATTGTAAAGCATGTTGTTAGTGGCCATGATGATTTGCTTGATCCATTGTTAATTGGGGTAGTATCGAGAGATTTATTCCATTTAATCGTATGCGAATGTGCAACCCGGTATTATTATGATCTCGAGAGAGGATTAATTATCGGAGAGGGAATCGAATGATCTTAGGAGCTATTTTAGATGGTGTAATGTTTGTGATGTAGACATACGAGCTTATATTACATTGCGTCTTTGGATTAATTTGTATCGAGAGATCGATTAGTTCTTCTTGTGTGATCACCCTATATGAGATAACCTTAATGGCCATTTGAACGAGATAACATTCATAAACGGATTTCTAAGTACTGCAATTGCCTTGGAACCCACCTTTCCTTCTTTGCGTTTTTATCCATTTTACCTTCATTTTCTTGATTTGCATGTTATTTGATCGATTTCGTATTTACTCTTCATTACTTATTTGTGACACTTTGGTAGGTAATATTAGAGTAATTCACACCACTCAATTTATCGATCACGTTTATTTAGAACTCGACTAGCAAACTACCCTTTTACGCTTAGCCTTCTCGTGGGATCGACCTCGTGCTTATCACGCTACAATAGACGCCGTATACTTGCGGTTGTTTATTTAGTGTTGCATAACACGTGTATCAAGTTTATGGCGCCGTTGCCGGGGAGGTTTTTATGAGCTCTAGAGTGTAGGCTAGGAAAGTTTTAGTTTAGACTTATTTGCTTTCTTTATTTGCAAAAATCCAAAAATATTTGTGTTTGTTACTTTGAGCTTATTTGTATTTCTCACTCTCGTTTGTTCTTTTGATAGACATGGTTTATGATCACACGATCTAGGAGGAACCAACAAGAAGTGTTACCCTTAGATCCGGAGATTGAAGCCAATTGTCGAAGAAGGAACGCCGAAAGGAGAAGACTAGAGTTGGAAAGAATGAATCGAAGGGAGAATCCGGTTGAAGAAGAGGAGGAACTTGAGAATCACGGGGTCGAAGGAGTTGAGGAACCTAACGGGAATGGAGGTAACCGACCTCAAGGAGCGCTAAGGGACAATTTTCGTCGACGAGTTGAAGAGAATATTGGTAGGGAAAGAGATGGTAGACGAAGAGAGGACGAGGAACCACAAAGAGTCTTGAGAGACCACTTCCGTCCTATCCCAAGGCCCTATGGAGGAGCGGGTCGGGAACCCGTTGATGCTCATAACTTTGAGCTCAAACCGGCACTAATCATGATGGTCCAAAACAATCAATTTGGAGGGTTGTCGAAGGAGGATCCTAACCTCCATTTATCTTAATTCCTAGAGATAAGTGGAACGGTTAAGATCAACCGTGTTCCCCAAGACTACATCCACTTGCAACTCTTCCCCTTCTCACTCCGTGATCGTGCAAAACAATGGTACATGTCTCTTGATTTAAGGACGATCGAAAATTGGGCCGACCTTGTAGATGCCTTCCTTATGAAGTACTTTCCTCCAAGCAAGACCATCAAGATACGAGGAGAA
This sequence comes from Galeopsis tetrahit, assembly GCA_963675135.1. Taxonomy (NCBI): domain Eukaryota; kingdom Viridiplantae; phylum Streptophyta; class Magnoliopsida; order Lamiales; family Lamiaceae; genus Galeopsis; species Galeopsis tetrahit. The sequence continues at coordinate 71,499,001 of OY776132.1, forward strand.
ATTTCCTCATTTATGCAAGATGACGATGAGTCATTAGCCGAAGCTTGGGAACGCTTCAAGGATCTCATAAGGAGTTGTCCTCAACACGGGTTCTCAAGAGACCAATTGATTTGTTATTTCTACAATGGGATGGACCACTGAACGAGAGGGATGGTGGATGCCTCCGCTGGTGGAGGTTCTTTTCTAGGAAAGACGACGGATGAGGGTTATGTGCTTTTGGAAGAAATGGCTAAGAACGGAAACCAATGGCCATCCGAGAGAAGGCAAGCCCGGAAAGTTGCTTCCACTAGGGAGTCGGATGATTTTGCTACTCTATCCAACAAGGTGGACAAGTTGACATCGATGATGGCGGCTAAGTCATTAATGGGACCTAGTGACGATCAATATGAAGAGGCCCATTATATGAACAATCAAAGGGACCGTCATTTTCGGGAAAGAGGTTGGAACGAAAGGCAAAATTCACCCAACCCAAATCATTACCATCCCGGGTTGAGGCAACATGAGAACTTCTCTTATGCCAACGCAAGGAACACCATCATACCACCTCCGAATTTCAATGTAAGAGATGGTGCAATTGTGGAGTCCCCATCAAAATTATCTTTGGAAGATATGTTTGGTGCATTCATGGGAGAAACCAAAAACTTCATGAGAGAGACTAGGGAGAATGCAACCAAGACTTGGCAAAGAATTGATGAGCATGGTGAAATGATCAATAATGTGGCAAACAACGTGAAGGCCATAGAAAAGCAAATAGGTCAACTTGCTAATGCCATTGGAAAGCAACACGTTCCGGGGCAATTCCCCTCTAACACGGAGCTAAATCCCAAGGAGCAATGCAAAGCCATAAGGTTAAGAAGTGGGACAATCTACGAAGGGCCCAAGATGCCGTTAGAGGAGGAAGTGGTAATGGCACCCGAGGGTGTTGACAAAGATGATGGCTTAGTAAAAGAAAAAGAAGGGGAGAAGAAGAGTGAGGAGGCAATCCCTCCTCAAGACAAAAGCAAAAATGAGGTACCTCTTCCATACCCTCAAAGATTGAAGAAAAAGGGTTTGGATCACAAGTTTGCCAAGTTTGTGGAAATGTTCAAGAAGATCCACATCAACATTTCCTTTGCCGAAGCACTTGAGCAAATGTCCCACTACTCCAAATTCTTGAAGGAGATCATGTCTAACAAAAGGAAGATGGTGGAGTATGAAACAGTGCATTTGACCGAGGAGTGTAAGTCGATTATTCAAGCCAAGTTGCCTAAAAAACTTAGAGACCCCGGATCTTTCACTTTACCATGTGTCATCGGGGATGGAGGTACATTTCGAGCTTTGTGTGATTTGGGAGCGAGCATTAATCTCATGCCCTTGTCCATATTCAAGTCACTTGGTTTGGGAAAGCTTACACAAACCACAATGAGCCTTATATTGGCGGATAGATCCGTGACATACCCTTTGGGTATAGTGGAAGATGTGTTAGTTAAGGTTGATAAGTTTATATTCCCGGTGGACTTTGTAGTGTTGGATATGGAGGAAGATAAGTATGTGCCATTGATTTTGGGAAGGCCATTCTTGGCAACCGGTGGGGCTAAAATTGATGTAAAGAAAGGAGTACTAAAACTTCAAGTGAACGATGAGAAAGTCACGTTCAACATTTATAGAGCCATCAAAGTCCGGGATGATGAAGATGGAGAGTATGGGTACTCTAGAGGAGATCACCCTACAAAGCCAATGAAAGAGGAGGTGGAAGAAGATCTCAAAGTCAATGTTGTGAAAGAGGACCCCCAAGTGGAAGAGCATGAGTTGAAGATGGGCAAGAAGGCCAAGTTTGGGGGAGTTTTTGTAACACCCCATAATTTTATCATGTATTATAAAATACATAAGATATATTTTAAAAATAAACTATGATAGATACATATTATTTGAGACATTATTTATTTAATTGAGAGGGTTTAAATAAAATATTCACTAAATATAATTATATATTAATGAGTTGTTTTTTTTAATATATGATATATCTGTACGTATGTATATAGTGAATACAAGTAGAATTAATATGTATTTTATTATTTATTTTTTTTAAATACTTTTATTTATATATATATATATATATATATATATATATATATATATATATATTAAGAGTTATGTGTGCGTATGATTTGCTAATTAAGAAAATGAACTAAAAATCTTTACTCTTATCTACAATTTAAAATTTCACTAAGGTTATTTTATCTTTTTTCTCCGAGATAAACATTAATATTGAATTGGTATTTTCTTATGTATCAAATCTTTATCCCAAAAATCTCTCAACTAAAATTATATTTTCTCTATTTTGTACACGTATTTTTTTTAACAAATCAAATTATAAGAATATTTTCAATACTCGAGAGACAGTAATACTTTCTCCCCCAATAAATTTAAAATTTTATATCTTTTAATTATGTTGCGGAGTTAATATATATATATATATATATAAAAAAGTTGTACTTTGAATTCTACTTCGTCAATGTTTACAAACTTATTACTACAACTTTGATTTCAAATTCAAGATCCCTTATTTATTATTATTATTAATATTATTAATCTATTTATTTAATAATTCATCTTGAGATTTCTAAAATAGATTTAAATCCCTAATTTTTCTAACAAGAAAACTCATCTTTCCGTTATAAATAGAGACTGTATTTGCAAAACTAAAAGACACTAAAAGTATTCTCACACAAAAAATTTAGAATTATTTATTTTACTCTCAATTCATGGAAGTCGACTCCAAGAAGATTAAAGTTATTGCTTCAATTACATTCATTGCATCCACGACATATAATTGAGGTGGGATTTTCTTACTTACGTATTCATTTTGTCACCTTTAAATGTTATTTGTGAATTTAATTGTTGCTTAGCTACATGAACCTATGTTTACGATATTATGGGTTATTTCGACGGAAAGGTCGTTATAGCTAGCGGGGACGACGGTCCGGGATGGTAAGATCCTTGGGGGCAACTCCACCGTATACAGATTGGCCAATTTAATTGGTCAATATATGGAAGACTTATGTTATGGAAGACTTATATTATGGAAGACTTATTTACGCATGTTTGTGAGTTGATGGTTATTTTTGCATTGATATTTAACTGTGACAAAGTTAATCCCACTGAGCTAGTTGATTTGCTCACCCCAATCATATTAACATTTTTACAGATTAAAGGAGATTAAAGGTGTGGCGGTGGAGGGACGGTGGATGCGTGTCAAGAAAAGAAAGTAATTATTATTTTAAAACTGTAATTTAATTAGTTCGATCGTATGTTATTTAAGTATTTCGTTTAATAAAAAGTCACATCTTTTGATTTATTAAAAATTATATTTACCTTTAAAGTAAATTTATTTATTTTCGAATGATTGGTGTTAAGTTTTCAAAATTGTCTTTATTTAATATTTACTTCCGCTGCAAATCTTTTTATAATTCATAAATTTGATCTACTTCAGTATTTCAAAGTCTTTTGAAAGTGAAGATAAGACAGTATTTTATTTATTTGGCCTTCAAAAGTAAAAATATAGTATTTTCATCTAGGCCCCTAAAAATCGGGATGTGACAGTTTTCTTCAAAAACTCCCCCAAATCAAGAAAAGTTACTTATACGAACTTGGGGATGAATGAGGCATCAACCTCCTATGACATAATTGAAGAGCCGGATGGAGTAGCTAGTGGATGCTTCAATGGGTTCAAGAAGGTAGCATGGGCCAAGAAGGTTAAGAACAAGGAGGATGATGGGGTGACTTGATATTCCCCTCAGGAAGAACCGTCCGGCATAGGACGTTAAAAATAGCGCTTCTTGGGAGGCAACCCAAGGTTTTATTGCTTTCATGTTTTTATTGCTTTAGTAGTGTTGATAGCTTGGTTTATTTTGTAGGTATGGATGAACAGTACTATGGATAGCAAGTCTTGGAGAATGAAGAAGAAGCAAAGCCAACTTTGGAGTGGAGGAAGCAAGTGTTGCAATGGTGATTTTTGAGAAAGCATTGGATGTGCAAGGAGGGAGGTAACAACTTGTAGCCCCAAACTTAGAATTTGTACATAGTAAAATTCTAAGTTTGGGGGAGTTATTATTTTTTTTTTTTACTAGTTGTTACCCTTGCACCGGTTCGTCGTTCTACTTGTGTCACACTTTGCACCGGCGCACACTTGGCTTTCACATGCTTAGATTGCTTAAGTTGATTTTGATCATATGTTGGGTAGTGGACATTTGGTGAAATGTGAGCATGAATAATCATTGGAATCCATTGTTGAGTAGTTGTGGTGATGTTTATTTGCTTTGAATGTAAGCATGATTGATGTTGGATATAGTATCATGATTGTGTTCATATTTGTGATCTTTGATAGCATGGATGCATGATGTGTTGTTGTTTGGGGACATTTGATGAATGTGAGAGTCCTATTGAATAAACCGGTGAGAATTGAGCCTTAAATCGAGCATGTAATCCGGTTTAGTTCATTTGAGAGTGGACTATGTTATTGCTAGTAATCCTAGAACTTTCCCAAGTTCTTGTTTGAAAGCATGATTGTGTAAAACTTTGTGATATGATATAGGCCATCTTGTTCTAAGAAAGTCACTTAGCCAAAATTTCCCAAAACCGAAGTAATCTTCCGTAGTTAGCCCCTTGAGCTTAATCCCTCATTTTCTTGGCAAACTACAATGTTAACCACTTAGCCTTTTTGAGCCTTTGATACCTACATCTAGTGGAGGATAAAAGACAAAGTGGAAAGCGTGTGCATTGAATGAATATCTTTGGTGAAAGGAGAAAGTGGAAAAGTTGAAAGAAAAAGAGAAAGATGAAAAGAAAATCAAGGAAAAGAAAAGAGGGACAAAGAGCCCCAAAAGCTTGAAAAGAAAAAAAAAGTGTTCAATGGTTTTGTGGTGTAGAATGTGTTTAAAAGAGAACAAATAAATTGTGGAAGTTAGAGTTTTTGAGTTGCAATCCGCGCAATTGTAACTTTATCTTGAGAAGTTTTTGAGATGTGTCTATGCATCTTTATCTCTCGCTCTCCACTAGTTTATGAGTTACTCCATCCAAATTTACCCCACCTTGACCAAAGAGCCAATGTTACATCCTTGATTAAGTCTTATTGATCACATGGTTGAGCATTTGAGTGTTGTGAAAAATAGAAGTTGGGCAAGCATATGGTGATTTCATAGCATGACTGGGTTGATGAGTGCATTAATATCCTCAATTTGTTTGTGTGTTTGAGAGAAACACTTTGTCATGTGAGTAGAGTACTTGAGCATTTGGATTATGTTTCTCATTCACAATGTGTTATGTGTTTATGCATTCTTTGATCCATGAATGTGAATTGCAATAATGAGCCTATGACCTTCATTGAGAAATGCACTTTGAGAAAGAGATATCATTACATCTTACTTTGCATGTGTGATTTACATTGAATATTCCATTGTGATCATTCCACCCTCATTGCTTTAAGTGCTTAATTGTTTGAGGACAAACAACATTTTAAGTTTGGGGGAGTTTGATTCGGGTGGAATTTACGCGTTTTAGATGCACATGTGAAGCGTATTTTGATGTGGATTTCATTGATTTATGCATTGAATATGATTGTTTTAGCCAAAATGAGAGAAAGGTATTGTTTTGTCGATTTTATAGGTAAAACGATGGAATTTAGAGCAAAACACATACCACAAGTGATCGGACCGAAAAAAGGAGTGTACCATTGGATCCGGCTCGAAAAATGGAGTGGAATAGGTAAAAGAATCGAGTCGATCGGAGGTCGGAAGCTCAAGAAACGGAGGGACGAAGTTGGAGGACGAAAACGAGGACGGAGCCAAAGTCGAAACTTTGGCCCGGCCAGGCCACATCACTCGCCCGGCCGGGCGGCCGAGCACTTCATTTTCGGCCAACACGAAGTTTTGGCCCGGCCGGGCGGCATCACTCGCCCGGCCGGGCGACCGATCAACCAAAAATTCGCCCAACTTACGAAACATTGGCCCGGCCGGGCCACTTCACCCGCCCGACCGGGCGACTCAGTCCCTGTTTTTAATTCCTCTCGGCCAACACTCCGCCCGGCCGGGCCACTTCCCCACCTGGCCGGGCCGCCCCATTTTCGGTGCCAAACGCGTGTTTTCTCCATTTTTGAGGGATCTACTTGCAAATATCACACCCAAACCCTACCCCAACACTATAAATACCCCCTTTCTTGAAATTCAAGACACCTTCCCCTAATCCACACATAATTACACACATTTGGAGGTGTTTTGGCCATAACTTCTTCATCTCTTCACCAATTCATGCAAGGTAAGAGGCATTAGCTTGGGAATTCCATTCCCTACCACAATCTAGACTAAGCTTTCTCTTTCTTTTCCTTTTTATTTAGTTATTTCAATTGGAATTTGTAATTTGATTATGTTAGTAGTTAGCTAAACACATTTGTGGTTCTAAGGCATTGTAGAGACTTGGATTGATGTTTATGAGTAATTTCCTGCTTTAATTGGTGTTTATCTCTTATTTGCATGTTTAATTATTCATTGTAAAGCATGTTGTTAGTGGCCATGATGATTTGCTTGATCCATTGTTAATTGGGGTAGTATCAAGAGATTTATTCAATTTAATCGTATGCGAATGTGCAACCCGGTATTATTATGATCTCGAGAGAGGATTAATTATTGGAGAGGGAATCGAATGATCTTAGGAGCTATTTTAGATGGTGTAATGTTTGTGATGTAGACATACGAGCTTATATTACATTGCGTCTTTGGATTAATTTGTATCGAGAGATCGATTAGTTCTTCTTGTGTGATCACCCTATATGAGATAACCTTAATGGCCATTTGAACGAGATAACATTCATAAACGGATTTCTAAGTACTACAATTGCCTTGGAACCCACCTTTCCTTCTTTGCGTTTTTATCCATTTTACCTTCATTTTCTTGATTTGCATGTTATTTGATCGATTTCGTATTTACTCTTCATTACTTATTTGTGACACTTTGGTAGGTAATCTTAGAGTAATTCACACCACTCAATTTATCGATCACGTCTATTTAGAACTCGACTAGCAAACTACCCTTTTACGCTTAGCCTTCTCGTGGGATCGACCTCGTGCTTATCACGCTACAATAGACGCCGTATACTTGCGGTTGTTTATTTAGTGTTGCATAACACGTGTATCAACTGTATATAACGTCTGAACTAAGTTTATTGGAAGGAGTCAACTACAACAGTTGATGACGTTGTTTATTGATAATCAGTATTATCAAAGCCACATATATTGTCCGGTGTCAAAAACTTTACGAGAGATATTTTTTGCACACCCTACTGGCCTTCAGTTGTACTATGCTTTTCCGAGTGTGTTGATAATGGATTACACGTACAAGACTAATATATATAAGTTGTCGTACTTGGAGATGGTTGAATTTACGTCCACATGCATGACATTCTCGATAGCTTCAGTATCTTAAAACACTGAAGCTACCGAGAATGTCATGTCTGTGGACATAAATCCAACCATCTCCAAGTACGAAAACTTATATATATTAGTCTTGTATGTGTAATCCATTATCAACACACTCGACAAAGCATGGTACAACTGAAGGTCGGTGGGGTGTGCAAAATTTTCTCTAGTAAAGTCTTTGACACCAGACAATATATGTAGCTTTGATAATACTGATTATCAATTAACAACGTCATCAACTGTTGTAGTTGACTCATTCCAGCAAACTCTGTCATTTTAAACTTGGTTCGGACGTTATATACAGTGTGGATGGTATAATGGTTGTTCAAATTTCTCCTCTTAAACAATTTCAAGACATCCTTCGGTGGATCGTTACACTTCGACATATCAACAACCAACTCTTCTTATTCGGGCGTTAGCCTCCCAGCATATGAGTGACCCTCGAGGTAAACGACTACGAGATGATTGTGAGTCTCACATTTGACGTCCAACTTCCACTAATTTGGTGATATTTTTATGCCTTTTAAAAGAAAAGCATGCCCGCACTTATTCGACTCTGTTGTCCTTCTTCGACCCTTTTGCTCATCAACATCATCATTTGGTATCACAACTAATTGGTTCCTTCCCCTTGGCTTATATTGGCGTTCCACCACGCTCACATGTTAATAACACGTGTGCCTTTTTCTTCCGGGTGCCATTGTCTGAGCGCTTTACAACAATAACTATGTTGTGTTGTATGGCTACATTTCGAACCCACTTTTGTAAGACCTCTCGAGTTTCGAAATAATTGAAATTTGTTAAGACGTTGGTATAGTCCATCACAATTTCGTTAGCCGGGGCATCCTCGTTGTTGATCATCTTCATTGGGCCTATCACATGGCCCTGATAGATCCTTCGAATTATCAACAAATTTTGAATCATCATTGTCTTAGTCATCAGCCAGATTTTGAAAAAAAAAACAATATCCAATGCATTATTACAAGGAAAACACTTGTGTGAAATATTTCACACGTGCAATATGTCTAATTAAGGCAATTAAAAAAAATTGTGGGTCATAAGCACGGATTCGGGTTGCCCAGAAAATTCGCGGATCACAAACAGGTAGTTTACTACATGACCAAAATACTATTACTACAAGGCCAAGGTATTACCACTACAAGGCCAAAAGTTTACTACTGCAAGTCTAAAAATATTCTGACAAATTCACCCAAAAAAACTAAGTGTCCAGAATATTTTTGGACATGTATTAATACACTTTTGACCTTATAGTGATAAAATTTTGGTCTTGTAGTAACATAATTTTAGTCATGTAGTAGGAGAATATTTTTAACTTAAAAATATTCTAGTAATTTCGCCCATAAAAAAAAAGTGTCCATAATATTTTTGAACTTATAGCAATACACTTTTGATCTTATACTAACATAGTTTTGGTCATGTAGTAAAATAATATTTGAAAGCGAAAAAAAATATTTTAATTAAGATTGACCCACGAATTTTGACATAAATTGATCAATATTGCATACAAGTTTTTGTGTTATTACAATAATTCGAAAACACTAAACCACCAAAACATACAAGCATCGACAATAGTGTGTTGATCGAATATGTTTTCATCGACAACATTATGTCGACCAAATATATTTCGGTCGACAACAATGTGTCAATCGATTAATAACATGTCGACAACACTTGGTCGACTGATATGTTTATGGTCGACATCTTTCCGTCGACCAACTACTACAGAATTTTGCTCAACAAAAATTTGAAAAAATTTAAAACTCGCCAACATTCTAAGCAACCATTATCTTCCAACTTTATACCCTAAACTGCTCTAAAACATGCCAGGAACAATAAATGATAAATAAAACTAAAAAACAACCCGTATATATCACTACATTACGAAAATAAAAAAACTAACAAAACAAAAACTTACATATTTTTAGTATCCTTTCTGTTTTCCTCTCATTTTTTGCTTCTTCAACGACTCCGAATACAAAGGAACGATTTGCACGAGTTGGAATGGTGAAAGGAAGATATTTATTTTTTTTTAGAGATGAGAGTGACCAATTTTTTTTCAGTAACTTGGTGAGGAAGTGGGGGAAGGTGAACATGTATGCAAATGCAAATAGGGGGAGTGCGCATACAGGGTGCATCTAGTATGCGTCATTTTACTAAAAGGGTATTTTGGAATTTTCACACCATTATTAAATTAATAAAATGATGGGGGGAGTGCCCTTAACAAAGACAGAGGTGCAAATAGCCGTACCCTTATTAAACATCCAAATGATAATAAAACATATGATGAAAAATAAAAAAATGTAGAAATAGCTAGCGATGAGATGAGATGATGAATAACTACTGTTTTAGAGATAATAATCAATCAAATATCAAATGACAAATGAAGAAGACACACGTATAATAAAATATAGCAATGGATTGTAAGTTATAAGTTATAACTACTATATTTACAATTAAAAAAGTACAAGCTTCCAATGTTGATCTGATGAATTCGTATTCTATGCAATCCTTTGATCAAACACAAAATGCACATATACACTCATCATATACTTAAAAGTATTTTTGATGCATCTAAACCCCTCACGTTTTTTTTCAGATCAAGCAAACCCTTAGTTTTTTTTTTTTTTTTTGGCAAATAAACCCTTTTATCTAATTATCTTTTAAAAAATTTGTTTTGTCAAGAAACACATATTGTTTTTTTTTTTATGTTCCTTATTTTCTTGATATAAAAAAAATCGAGAAACACATTCATTAAGAAATAAGGAACACTAACTTGAAATAATAAAAATAAACTAATCAAAGTTGGTGGTATATACAAATAAATAATTGTATCTTTATTTTGGATTAGTAAAAGTATATTATTTAATTTTAGAAGCAATAATGGTTTATTTGTACCAGTAAAATGCATCAAGGGCATATTTGTTCAATTTTAAAAAGTTAAAAGGTTTATTTGCACAAAAAATACACTAAGGGCTTAATTGAACATGTGATAATAGTTAAGGGGCATGTATGTACCTTATCACTGGAACAGTGATGAACCATGAAAAGACAGTTTACTGTATGGCCCAAGAAATGCTTCAAGCAACTAGAATAGCCAAGTTTCTTTTGAAAACCTGTAAAAATATACATAAAATATGTGAACATAATTGTTAGAATGTGAATAAAACAAGATTTCAACTTAAATCAGCATGACTATGAATTTACCATCCTAAATTGCTCCAATTCTTTCCCCAGTGACACATTGATGTCCCCATCTAGTTGTTGTACAATGGCAGCTAATGGTTGTACATCGTTGGTGTTGGTCGATTGCTTTCTTGCATCACCTTCACTAAATACCTGAAAATTACATGCATCATTGAAAAAGTAACTCAAAATAATATACACTACACATTTTTTCTGGGAATTTAAGGACAGATACAAAGAGGGCCATAAATGGTTAAACTGGGTACTGTTTTAAAAACCGGTTTTAGGACTTTCAAATTTAAATCCGGTTCTACTTCTAGATTTTGAAATACAGTTGCAAAAAACCACTGCAACGCTTATAAATCTATTATTACACTTTTCAATACAATCAATTCTCTCTCCTTATACTTCAATATATTTAAATCATGGAGTAATTCATATAATCCAATCATTACAATCACACCCAAAAACAATATTAAATTGCAACATCATTCATTCTTACATATTAATTATAAAGTTAAATCACACCCTACTTACAATGTCAAAACAAACACACACCTTACTATTTATCGGAATTTCAATATCCCCTAGATTTCAAAAACCACAATAAACCTAAAACAAAGATTTGTATATTTCACCAATTGAACAATATAAAATAGACAATAAAAATGATCCAATGGTCCACCCACAACAACGAATTTGAGCCTGCAGAATAATAGAAAAGAACTTGCTTGAAACTAATTGAACTTGGTTGACCTATTGAACCCATTATAAACTTAGAACATATCACTTACCATCAAACTAAAGAAAATGTTGCAATAAGTGTCTTTCTGTAGTTGAAGTTGAAGTTAACTTTTTTCTTTTTAACCTAGATTCCGGATTACTAACTAAGAAGCCTCTATCAACAAAATAAAAACACGAGTTCTTCCTTTTGCGGAATTAGGCAAATAAAATGATTTTGTTTTACGTATAAAATTAATTCAAATAGAAAAGTATGCATAGTTTTGTATCTTTCTTCATCTCCCCAAAATCCCATTTTCACTAAAAGCCCCGGTTGGCATTCTAATTAATTCTTTCAATAATTTATAAAAAAGCACATGCAATTTTCGTATTTGAAACTTCAAAACTTATATATTTTATGCTTATAGGTAAGAGTAAATGTCAATCTACAATTGTCTGACAGGGACGCTATAGCACAAAAGAATTCAATGGCCACACACCAGCTGTCTGAAATCATATTCTCAGTGGCTAAAGGCACGGACCAAATCTCCCATGATCCAATCTCTTCTGCTTTGTAGCAAGATTTAAAATTTTAAGGTTACACACTTGCATAAATGACAGTCAGAGAAAACACTGCACTACCTTAGTAGATTATGTAATCTGCTAGTTGTAGATCAAAACCAAGTCATCGTTTTTTTGTCTTTTTTAAATATGCCAGAGAGATCAGATGGCAGTGCATGATTCTAAAGATACAGAGATGCAAAGGCAACAAGAATGCGGATATAACCCCATCAAAATAAGGGTGGTTATTGGAAGAGAGGCTCTTAAAATATGGTAATGAAGAGAAGTGATACTAAATTATAATACTTCACATCACAAGAGGCCAGGGCTAGAGAAAAACTGTATTGGAATCTCCCTTCTATGGGTGCATTAACTAACTCCTGTTGAAATTAAGGCTGGCTAATTATTCAGATTCTTGCTTTAGCAATTGGCGGAATGAAAGGAGCCTATAACAAGAGAAGGAACAAGCTGAATATCCTCATAATATCTAATTTAAGTATAACTAAATTACATATTTTTGCTTGACAATCATCTTCCCATGTTGTCAGTGAGTAATAGAACAACAATGCTGAAAAAATCCAACATCGGGATGACTATGAGCAAAATACGGTATAATCCAACTTCATGATATGTATAATAAAAGATGAAGGTTGAATTATAATTAATAGGATGATCAAATGACATGCATAAATGCTATGACAATTAACAAACACTCTTCACATACCTCTGTTGCATGCATATAAAATAGGGATAAAATCCATATTCTCATATTCCAAGATTTAAACCTAAAATAATTATAAAATGCTATGCAGAGGATGCATTGTATATTAATTAAGAGTAAACTTACCAATTTGAAACCTTCAGGAGAATCTATGAATTCCTTGAACTGAAAATTCACAGGTAGACATTGCTGCACCGCACAAGATACCCGCATAATTGTACTGAGAATTCTGAACTTCTGCTTTACCTAACACTCAAGAAAATAAATAGTCTATAGCATATATTTTGACACCAAAAATAGATGCTTCAACAAGTACAGAAATTTAGATACCTCATTAGAAGATCCCTCGGGAACATCCTTTTTCGGAAAATTTTTTCTATGATATCTCACGAGCAATGCAATTAGCTGAAAGTTTTGAATTTTCACTATCATTAAAAATTTAAAACCCTGGCAAGATCCAATAAGTATAAATTACAAAAAAAAAAAAGAGAGAGCAAATGTACCTTCATCTCTTCATGAGTGTAACCATGGAGGTCGTCCCCATCCTGAAAACGAAGACAAATCCAAACTTAGGAAACCAAATAAATTCACCCAACTAAAATATTTACGTTTCACAGTCAATGAATACTGAAACTCATAGTCGTCTAGCTGATACAATGAATAGGAATATATTGTTTTAACATCGAATAAAAATAGGGAATTCTCATAGCATCAGACTATTTTCAACCGTCCAACACAATTAATAAGACTTAAGAACCGCAGTCATCAAGGTGATTTCTATATATAGTAGTAGAACACTATTATGAATTGGAATTTTTTATTTATGAAGAGTTCCCCATGCCGTAAGATAATCCAAATTTTTTGCATAGAAAAAACATTAAATGCATATACCACTATAACACGATAAGACTGCTTATGATAACCCTTTTTGCCAGTATAAAGGCCAATACTGTGAAGCAAACAAGCAGCATCGAGGCATTCAAGATCCCTGCCATCCAAATGAACTTCATTCAATTTCCCCAAGCCTTCAAAAACCTCCTGCACAATCCGATTTAAATAAACCATATGATATGAGATCATACATATATCTATTAATTTGCTCTCTATACCTTCGCAATGTTAGCACACATCATAGCAGCCTTCATTCTCTTCTTGCTATTAAATCTTGAAGCTAATCTAACAACCGATCTCCATCTTGCATTTGCATTCAAATCAAATCCCTTGAAAACATCGCCAACCATCTCCGTAATCATCCCTTCAGCTAATGCATACCCTGAGACCTCTATCTCCTCAATCCCAAGCCTCTCAAATATCTCATCAAGTAAAACGGTTCCAGCCAAAATAAACGGAGCTCGTCTCTCAAAGAACTCCTTTCTTTTAAGGCTACCCTCCATTTCATCATTACACAGACTCTCCACTAAACTCCCCAGCTCACCCCTAGTAAACCTCCAGTCCCTATTAACAAATTCCTCAAGCACTCCAACATTTTCTTCTACCTTAAGCGCATAACCTTTGCACACAGCCTTTTCAATAGCCTTAATTGTACCAGATGAACCTATCACACCATCTAATTTGTACTTACTTATTTCCTCGATCAATCCAGATGTTTCTATCTCATTTCGAATATGATCCCGCATTTTTTGAACATCGGAGGTAAAATTCGCAGTTAAAGTCACGTGCCCTAATTTCAAAGATTTAGAATACAATACCTTCCCCTTTAAACCCACGGTGAACTCAGTAGAGCCGCCGCCGATATCAATTGTAAGAACCGTAGAGTTGAATACGGGGAAGAACTGTAGGACGCCGAGGTAAATGAGCCGCGCCTCTTCGGCGCCGGAGATAACTTCTACGCGGAGGCCTAGGGTTTCCTTGACAGTTTCAATAAATTGGGATTTGTTGGAAGCTTCACGGACAGCTGACGTTGCGACGAGGCGAAGGTGGGAAGAGTGACAGAGATCAGCCTGAATGTGTTCCTGAAACTTTTTGAGAGCGGAAATTGCACGATCAAGAGACTCGGTGGAGATGGTGGTGTTGGCATCAAGGCCGAGTAGGATTGGCTCTTTCAGGCGTTTGATGGTGATGAATCGTCCAGAGGATGGGTCTATGCGAATGGTTGTGAGTTTGAAAGAGTTTGTGCCCATATCAACGGCGGCGAATAGGTTGTTTCCGGCAGCAGCTGCCGCCGCTGTACCCGTTGACGGAACTGAGGGGCCGGTAGACATTTTTGAGTCATGAAGATTGAACGTTCTCGTATTTTATGTAGTGTTTTTTTTATTTAAAAACAAATAAAATCAGGTCTCATACTTTTTTTTTAAAACAAAATAATTAATACTACTAGAAATGAATGTATTAATACAATTAATTTAAGGAAGAATAAGAAACTTGATTTTTATTTTTTTTGTAAAGTTATACCAAATCAATCAGACGTATCTTAATCTGTGTTACTTTAAATACAATTATATGTTATTGTACGGACATATATGTGTTACTGTAAAGACAAATAACACACAATTGACTTTTTGAGTAACACATATTTATTCTTAAAGTAACACACGTATTGATTGAATATTGTGAGAACTATATAAACACAAGTTTATTAATGTAGTTACCCATGTTTTTATTTGATTGAGTTTTTTTTTTGAAAACCAAGGGGGTTAGTTTTCTTTATTGCAAATGCAAGGAAATATGGGTAGCCGTTCCACAATGTTTGGAGGGTCTACCCAGCAATGTTCGGTGTTCAGAGAACGAGCTTCTCTAGCCAACATGTGGGCTAGTATATTAGCTTCTCTGTGGGTAAATGAGATTGTAACATTTGTGAATTTGACTTTTAAAGCCCTACACGCATTGATGTAATCTCCAAAGGTAGAGTTGAGGTATTCCGTGGAGTTTATGGCGTCGACTACTACTTTCGCGTCTCCCTCGACGCAGCAGTCGTCCACATTTATGGCCTTTAGCCATGTCAGGGCCTCATAGAAGCCCATCGCTTCGCCTACCCCTACTTCTACGCATCCTGGTGTGAGCCATGATCTCCCACCCAGGATTTGTCCTTGTGCATTACGGAGGGCCATGCCCCAGCCGGTTTGATTTGAGTTTTGAAAGAAGGCAGCGTCGACGTTTAGCTTGTAGTGCCCCCTTTCAGGAGCATGCCATGCTTTGCATCGGTCTCTTGATTTTTGTCGGGTTTGGTTTTGGGCTCGTGCGCTATTCCATTCGCTCCAAGTTGCGGTCGATCGGTGAATTACCTCCATCGGCGATCCATGTGCATTGTTCCACACCTCATCGTTGCGTTCTCTCCAAATTTGATACATCACCATGCTGAAGTTTCGAGCCACCGGTTTGCTGGCCTTTGCAGTGATGCTTAGAATTAGCTCACCGAGGCTACTTGCGTTCGTCGTGTGGTGGTTAATGATGGTCTCGAGCCCTGATTTTTCCCAGCAGGCTCTGGCGAAGGGGCACGAGACAAATAGGTGCCAATCCGATTCTATTCCTCCCGTGCACATCACACAACCCACTTCCGTTGTTATTCCTTTGTCATGGAGCTTCGTTTTTAAGGGGAGGCAGTTCCTCCCTGTTCTCCATAGGAAATCTCTGACTTTTGGTGGCACCTCCACCCTCCAAAGGGTGTTCCATTCCCCAGGCACCTTCAGGGTATTATCTGCACGGAGGTTTAGTAGTAATTTATAAGCGGATTTTACTGTGTATTTACCGTTTTTCTCCGGGGTCCAGCTGTGGGTGTCGACCGATCCCATTGGAGGGATGGCTATAGTGAGGATGTTGTTGCAGTCGAGGGGCAGGAGTTCCTGGAGCAGAAACTGGTCCCAGCTCCTCGAGAGTTCGTTTATGAGCGCCGAAACCTTCAAATCCTCCAAGCCGTCAACACAGTCCGTTTCTGCTCTTTTGTTCGGTTTTCCTGGGATCCAGGCATCTTCCCAGACTTTGATGGTGTCCCCCGAACCCACTTTTTTGATGGTGCCCTCTCGGATCAAATCTCGGCTTGCATGAATGCTTTTCCAGGTGTAACTTGGGTTCCAACCTATCCGGGAATCTATGAAGGTATTACGTGGGAAATACCTTGCTTTAATAACTTGGCAAACTAGGGCGTCTGGGTCCGTCATGAGCCTCCAACCCATCTTACCAAGCATGGCTATGTTGAAGTTGAGGAGATCACGAAAGCCCCGACCTCCGTCCTCTTTCGACACGCATAATTTTTCCCATCGCATCCAATTGATGCCCTTTGAGGCGTCCTCCGAGTTGCCCCAAAAGAATTTATTAATCATGATCTCTAGTTCTTTCAACAATGTTTCTGGGAGCAGAAAGGTCGTCATGCAATAAGTTGGGACTGCCTGGGCGGCTGCCTTTATGAGGATTTCCTTGCCAGCTTTTGATAGTTTTTTAGTTCTCCACCCTTGAAGTTTGGCCCATAAGCGGTCTTTGATGTAGTTAAAGATGTCGCGTTTCTTACGCCCGATGAGGGATGGTAGGCCTAGGTAGCGGCTCGTGTTAAGGTCAGCTGTCACACCCAAGATGTTCCGGATGGTGACCCTCTTTTCTTCTATCACATTTCTGCTGAAGAAGACACCGGATTTGGCGTAGTTGATTGCTTGCCCAGAGGCTCTTTCGTATGAGTCGAGTATGTGTTTGAGTTTGTGACATTCTCCATCTGTTGCCCTGCAAAAAAGCAAACTATCATCAGCAAATAATAAGTGTGTAATTTCTGGGGCGCGTCTGCAAACCCGGTTCCCATGGAGGGTTCCAGCCGTGCAAGCATGTTGGAGGGCGGCTGATAAGCCTTCGGCGCAGAGGATGAAGAGGTAAGGGGACAGTGGGTCGCCCTGTCTAAGACCTCTCCCCGGGGTGATCGGGCCCACCTCGTCGTCGTTTACACGAATGGAGTATTTCACTGAACGGATGCACATCATCATCCAATTGACCCACTTCCTCGTGAACCCAAGCTTGAGGAGAATGGTTTCCATATAAGCCCAATCAACTCTGTCGTACGCCTTACTGATGTCAATTTTGAGAGCAACGTCGCCTCTGGGGCCGTTTCTTTTGTGTTTCATGGCATGGATGGTTTCGAAGGCGATCAGGATGTTGTCTTGGATAGCTCTACCAGAAACGAAGGCTGATTGGGCTTTGTTTATCAACCCAGGAAGAACACATTTAAGTCTATTGCATAGGACTTTGGACAGAATTTTATAGAGCACGTTGCACAAGGAGATGGGGCGGAGGTCCTTGACAGTTTGGGGAGTTTCCACCTTCGGGATAAGGACCACCGTAGTTTCGTTGAGGCCCTCCGGAAGTTCGCCCCTGCACATCCAGTTTCTACACTCACTGAATATGTCTTCACCCAATATATCCCAGTGGTTTTTGTAGAAGGCTGGGTTTAGACCATCTGGACCCGGGGCTGTGTCGCCTTTCATTTGGCTAATTGTTGTCTTAAATTCTTCTGCAGTAAAGTCCCGTATCAAGGTGTTGTTTTGTTCTTCGGAGATCAGGTTCGGGACAGGGTGTAAAAATTCCTCAATTCCGCTTTGGTTATTGGTTTCTGAGAAGATGTTGGTGAAGTAATTGGTTACCAGGTTACAAAGGCCCTCTTGCGTATCAATCCAATCGCCTTGATCGTCCTGTAGTTTGGTGATGCGATTTTTCTTCTTTCTAGTGGAGGCGGTTGCGTGAAAGAATTTTGTATTCATGTCGCCGCCCCGAAGCCAAAAGATTTTAGCCCGTTGTCGCCAATACGTTTCTTCCTGACGGAGAACTTTTCCATAATCACTGCGAGCTTGACAGAAGGCCGTGCGACCCGCAGCGCTCATGTTCGGCTGGAGTAGGGTGATCTTGTTTTCCAGTAACCTTTTCCTGAGGCGGAATTTCGAATCCACATATTTGCCCCATATTGCAAGTCTGTTGCTAGTGGCTTGCAGGCGGTGGCTGATGCTGAGGTCGCTGAAGTTTGTCCAGCAATGAGAGATGAGCGGTTTGATTTCTGGTTCCTCCAACCATCTGTTCTCAAATTTAAATTTGCGTCGGCGTTGTCTGTACGGAGTTGGGAGGGTGTCTAGGAGGATTGGTGTGTGATCAGATATGGGTGCCACCAGGTTGTTGAGTGTGGCTCTCGGGAACCACTCATGCCATATCGGGGTCGCCATAGCACGGTCCAGGCGTTGTTCGACTAAATTGTTGGGGTCGTTGCCTCGGTGCCATGTAAACGGGTAGCCCATTAGTGGAACATCGGTTAGTTGGCAGTCCTCAATGGCTTCTCGGAAGCCTTGGAAGAGGCGGCGGGGGTGGGGCTGTCTACCCCGTTTGTCCGCTGTGGTGAGGAGATCGTTGAAGTCTCCAATGCATATCCAAGGGATACCCTCGTTGTTAGCAAGAGATCGGAGGAGATTCCAAGATAGGTGCCTGCGGCTTCGCTCGGGGAAGCCATAGTAACCTGTCAAACCCCAAACACCATTTTCATCAGAGATTTGTAAGTTAATGTGGTTGTTGGAGTAATTCAAAACAGTGCATGATGTATTATTATTCCACAAAATTGCCAAACCGCCACTATGGCCAATACAATCTATAGAAAAACAGGAATTAAACTTTAAGGAAATACGAAGAGCTTCAAGCCTAACGCCATGAGACATGGTTTCTGAAAGGAAAACAATATCGGGCCGCTGTGCACGGACGAGCACTTGAAGAGCCGGAATTGCAGTTGATTGGCCCAACCCCCTGCATTTCCAACTTAGGACTTTCATTGCTCCCGGCTGGCCTCTGAGCCGGGGCCAGCCGATAAAAAATAGTCTTCGTCGTCTTGGGGTGCAGTGGTGGACTTTCCTTGATTTATGAGGTGTCTCTTTCTTTTTTTGAGTTCAAGCATTTCTGTGTCATCGTCCTTGTCACCAGTAAAGGTTGTTTCCAGATCGTATATTGGGTTTTGGATGATCACACCTCTGTTTGCTTGATTGGCGTTGATGTTGACTTCAGTAATGCTTTGGGGGTTATGGAAGGTAGTGTTGATTCCCGGATTGGACTGTTCCGTGTATGTCTCTCCATGATTTGCGCGAGTATTGGTGGAATGATTTTTGAAACTGCCATCATCATTATTGTTTGGGTTGTAACCGCTTTCTTCCTTAGCTGATTTTCCGGATCCACCTCCCTCCGTCCACAGCCACTTGTCTCCGGCGAGGTTTGATTTGCGGCGATCAGGGGCTATGAGTTTCGTGCCCCATTTGTTCTTCTTGTTCTCGGCATTGTTGTCATACCTGTCCGCACAGAAGTGGAGTGTGTGGTCCAAGAGGCCACAGTAGAAGCAGAAATTAGTGAGGCGTTCATATTTGAATTTGACTTTGGATCTTGCACCTGATTCCAATCGGATTTTTTTGGATCGCTTTAGGGGTTTTGTGACGTCAACGGCCACTCTGATGCGCATAAATTGCATCCAAGAGGCTCCTTTGTTTGATGCGTCGTACTCCATGAAGCGGCCGACATAGTCTCCTAAGGCTCTCCCTACTTGTTCCGAGAAGTATCCAATTGGAATTTCATATATTTGAACCCAGAAGGGGGCCATCGTCAGTGGAACTTGGGATGGGATTTCCCCTCGTTGCAGTTGATGGAGTATGAGCATGTGGTTTCCCATGTGCCATGGCCCTCCGTCCACCACTCTCTTGAAGTCCACCATGTGATTGAATTGGAAGAGGAGTCTGCCGTCACCAACGTCTTTTATAGCCATGCCCCTCGTTGGTTTCCAGAGGTTCGCGATCCTGCTGCGGGTTAGATTGAATGAGAGGTACGGTTCAGTGAGGAACCTCCCTAGGATGCTAAGGTGTGCTCCGCCACCTCCCGGAATTTCGTCTTGTCCCGGAGTTAGGAATAGATCTGCTTCATCTTCCTTGTCCGAGATGTTGAGATTCTCCATCAGTGAGTGTTGTGGTAGATCAGTTGGTGGTGTTGGCGTTAAATAGGAGAGTATGCTGAGGAGAACGGGATTATGGGGGATGACTTGTGGAGAATCCCGGCTGATAGTGTGGTCATATCAAAGGGTGATATCAATAAGATCAGAGGGGATCATAATCGGATCGGGAATGGATCACAACAAATCAGTGGAAAAACAAGAAATCAAAGGCAGAACGAGGCTGCGATTTCTGGGGTCTCAACGAGGAGAATCACCTATTTATTCATCAAAATCTCATATTGGTGTATGTCTATCGTTTTTCAGATAAAAATAATTATTCTTTAATATTTTTGTTTTTCTTAAGACATGAGATTCTTTTGCAAATATTATGCATAGGGTTGAGGTATGCTATCTTTTATTTGATTGAGTTTAAAATTTAAAATTAATTTTATGTGTAAATAATGTGATTTGAATGTATGTATTGAGAAAGAAGTGGGCAAATTTATTTATATATTGTAGTTTTCAAATGAAATATTGCAAATGTAGTAAAAATGGGGATGATTTTGAAAGTAAGCATAAGCGTAACTGCAGCTAGCTATTCTTAAAGGGCCGTACTTATGTGCAATATTTCACGTGAAATATTAGGATATTTAAGGAAGGGTCAAAATTCGCGGATCTGTAGCGGGTTTGACCGGTCAAACGAATATTTCTTTAAAAATCGCGAAAAAATCGCGCGCAGGAGGCTAACAGGATAACGGGTTTCAGGTCTGTGTTACTCTAAAGGTAATTATATGTTACTGCAAGACCAAATATGTGTTACTGTAAGTACAAATAACACATAAATTTACTTTTCACAGAAAATATTAATACAAATTAATTTAAGAAATGATAAAATATAAAATTTTGCTCTTAATCCGTGTTACTATAAATACAATTATATGTTACTGTACAGATAAATACGTGTTACTGTAAGGACAAGTAACACACAATTGACTTTTGAGTAACACATATTTGACCTTAAAGTAACACAGAAAAATGTGTTACTATATAAACACAAGTGTATTACTGTATTAAGAAAGATGTGTTACTGTATAAATAAAGACGAAGAACAATAATTGAAAACACGAAAAACATAACAATGGTGAATAATTTATCGATCCTTACAAATAAAAAGACATAATTATCAACAATTAATTGGAATAAATCTGTGTGTGGTATTATTGTTGATTTTTTCTCATTCAGAAATTTATTCAAAAAATAAATAATGATTTTTCTCTTTCGTGATTAACAGATATCTGAAGTTTTTTTTTTTTTTGATGAAAGTTGCGCTGCATATTTTGCGCAGAAGAGAAGAAAAGCAGCGTAAAAAAAAAAGAGGAAGAAAGCACAGAAGAGAAGGAGGAAGAAAGCGCAGAAGAGAAAGGAGGAAGAAAAAGCGACGGGAAAGGAGGAAGAAGAGAAAGGAGGAAGAAGAAGCAACCGGGAAAAGAGGAAGAAGAGCGACCGGGATCGGATAAAAACATAAGAATTAGTCAAATTGCACCATAAGACTATGGTGAAATATTGTATATAAGTTTTTGTCATTCTTAAAAAGTCAACGGTACAGAACGTTGCCTACCAGACCCGCCTATGTCAGAGATTGTCGAGCCGGCTGAGAGTGACAAGACAACACAGAGCATTAACAAGACCTAGTAAATTTGTCTTCTTATCAATGCTCACTCTCATCAGCAGGCCCTACAAGCTCTTATGCTTACTTTCAAAATCAATATTTCATTTCAAAACTATAATATATAAACAAATTTGTCGAAAGAAGTGTGTCAATTATTGTATCGATAAATTTAAATTTTCAAAAGTTTGATATAACTTCCATATTTAATTATTTATTTATTTTTGACAAATTTCACATTATAAATAAATTATGAATAATAATTAATTATATAATATTTTATATGAATTAAAAAATATAAAAGAAAATATTATATTTTTTAAAATAATATTGCTATAAAATGTGAATTTTACTTTTTAAACTATTTCCACTTAGCAAGGTTGCTAAACATCCGTTAATGACTGAGTCACTGAATGACTGCAAGTGGGCCAAAATTAATGGGCTTCTACTTTGCTGTTTGGGCCACTGTAAATGGACAGCGATTTGGGCTTTAATGTAAACTGTTATTTGTTAAAAGGCCACGGTTATACGTACACACAGAATTATTGAGGACACCCACTTTGACTTTAAATTAATTTCGGACATGTATGAAAAATCCAAACTACTCTTTTATTATTTTTAAATAAATTGACACCGCCGTCTTGGCTAATAGTCCGACAATGTATTTCGACGGTAAAACTCAAAATAAACAAAACTCTAGCGCTCCCAACATAACAAATAAAGCAAAATCAGTGTAAAAAAATTCAAAACAAAACATTTTTTAAAATTAGATAATGAAAGATTTTTTTTTCCAAAATAAACCATTATTCTTCCTCTGTCATGCCCAGAACAAAACAATCACACTTTTTGGATTTTGTCTCGTTTAAAAAAAATCTCCCTCCGTTCAATTTCATTATTTCTACTTTCTTTTTTTGTTGTCCAATTTTATTATGTTCATATCCTTTTTGAAAACAATACTCCTCCGTCCCGGGAAAGCTCCCCATGAGCTCCGGGCACGGAGACTAAGAAATACTAATATAATAAGTAGATGTATTAGAGATGATGTGATTGAGAGAGAGAAATATAATTAAATGTGAGAGAGAATAGTTACCAAAAAAGGATGATGAGCTTTCATTGGGACGGACGAAAAAGGGAAGTTGGGTAGCTTTCATTGGGACGAAAGGAGTATTATTCATACTATTTTATCTCTACTCTCCTACCATCACTTATTTACTCCATTCACTTTATTCATAAACAATCATTTTATCTACAAATGAACCCCACAATATCCCCATCATACCCTCAACTTATTTATTTTATAAATAAACTAATAAATATTCTTTAAAACTCGTGTCTAGAGAAGTGAGCATTTTAAAATTGAACGAAGGGAGTAACAATTTTCGAAAAATATAATCGAAAAAAATCTCTAAATCTTAAAAAATAAATTTGAATAGGCCACAAATTTAAAAAAAGTACCAAAATATCGACAAATATTTTCGAAAAAAGCCAAACAACCTGACAAAAATAATCAAAAAGGCCAAAAATTCGAAAAAAAAAAAAATGTTACCGGTGGGGCGGGGAGGCGTCGGATATGGAGAAGGGGTGAAGTGGAAAAACGCAAAACCAGAAGAAGGGGTGAATTTCTTAACAAACTGAAAATCGAAAAACGCAAAATATTCTTATTCTTGTAGACGGGGTCGCGGCAGCGTTCTTCAAAAGGCATCGCTGGCGGCATCTTCAAACGGTCGTGTTCTTCTTCAAACCACGTCAGTGGTTTCTTCAACACCAAGGAGATGGAGGATGAAGAATGGAATGGGTGTACCATAATTTTTCATGTTGGTCGATCGGCGTTCTTCTTCTTCCACGCGTCGCCGGCGACGCAGGGGAGGGGAAAGAGCGGCAACGACGCAGGGAAAGGGAAGGAGTGTCGGCGACGCCGGCAACGCGGGGAAGGGGAAGGCTGGGCGGTCTAGCGGAGGAGAGAATAGGGATTTTTTTTTTTTTTTTTTGGGTTTTTAGGAAAATAAGGGGTATGTCCAAGTTTATTAGAGGATGGGTACTTTGAAGAATTTATGGGGTGTGTACTCATCTTAGGATGAGTGTTCTAAACTGATGGGTGTCCTCAATAAGTGTGTGTATAACCATGGCCTTGTTAAAGTTGTTGAAAAGGGATGGGGCTCCCTCATGTAAAATGGAGTTATTGGATTATATATAATTATAGACACGTAGTAACATAATTGTGTTATTTGTGTATGATCTAATAGCTTCCTAATTGCACAAAACCTTCAATAATCTGGATATGTTGAAATCAAATGAGTATATATATATATATATATATTTTGGCCCAATTATTATCTCTTCAAGTATTTGTTTCCTTCACAATTTATTTCTTCAATTGTTTTACTAATTTAGTACTGTTACGATTGTCAATGATAATTCCACTTCGACTAGACGTCTCCAATCACAAGCAAAATAATCGGCCACAATTCAATCCAACGAAAGCATGGCAATTCACAAATATAAACGAAAACGAAAACCAGAGCACAAGAAGATTTAAGTGGTTCGATCAACGTGATCTACATCCACTGGACACACGACTTCAATTTGATTAGTATAAGAGATGTTTACAAACACTCATCACTCGGAAAGGGAATTTATCCTCACTTTACTCGTGAACTCTCAACTCTCAAAACGAATGCTCGTACGCGTCAAAGATTGCAATTACAAGCAATGGGGTATTTATAGGTTGCCAATGGTGATTGCAGCGTGCTCTGAACGCGTGTAGATTGCCACGTGGATTCTGTTACAACCATGTAACAAACTCACACTTTCAACGTGACTCAATCTGAAATGACCTCCCTGCCCTTCACTTGTGTTCGCAAACAAGACGACTCAACACTTAGCCAAAAATTAACTTTGCTAACAGAACTCGACTGATCTGGTCCAACCTGTCTGGTCTTCCCAACTCGTCTACTTCTTCGCAACACCCATCTCATCTGATTGGACTCCTCCACATCATCTGATCTGGTCTAAGTTAACTTGTCTGACTCCACCAGCTGATACGCCCAACAGCTGAGTCCTTCAGAAGACTTCTATCAACTAAGTACCTCGACTGATCCGCCCAACAGACGAGTACAGTAGTAGACTAGAATCTACCTGACATTACCAGACGAGTCGCACTCGTCTAGTCTAGGAGATTTGAGATAAACCTCACAATTCTCCACCTTTAGCTCAAAATCTCCACCTTGAACTAAACAGCTCCGATCTATCCTTCTCAAAGGACAGACTCTACTACTGATCTGCCGCCACCAGACTAGTAGCCTTCTCCGCAGAGGTCACTAATGCAAACCAACTGACCTAAGACATAAACCAAACTTCTCTTTTGGTAACGCCTTAGTAAATGCATCAGCAGGGTTCTCCTCAGTAGCTATCTTTAACCACCTGGACGCTCCCCTTCTCCACAATGTCTCTCACAAAGTACAGTTTCACATCAATGTGTTTGGTTCGTTCATGATACCCCTGATGCTTTGCGAGATGAATTGCGCTTTGATTATCACAGAAAACAGTCACACTGTTCTGAGATAAACCAAATTCCTTAAGAATCCCTTTCAGCCACATGCTTTCCTTAACTGCCTCAGTCAAGGCCACGTACTCCGCTTCAGTAGTAGATAATGCAACTACGGATTGATGAATAGACCTCCACGACACTGCCGTACCAAATAGAGTGAACACATATCATGTTAAGGACTTTCGAGTGTCAACATTGGTTGCGTAATCTGCATCAACGTATCCCACAAGTGCATCCCCCTCACTTGGCATCTTCTGAAATTTCAGACCCGTCTGTGCTGATCCCAGAACATATCTCATAACCCACTTAACCGTTTCCCAATGGCTTAAGCCTGGATCACTCATATATCTGATGATCACACTCATAGCATGAGTCAAGTCTGGCCTACAACACACCATAGCATACATCAAACTCCCTACAACACTGGCATAAGGTATCTTGCTCATCTGAGTTCGCTCTTGGCTGTTCCTGGGACTCATCTGATTGGACAATCGATGATGTTGGCCAATAGGAGTAGAGACAGTCTTTGCCTTATGCATTCTGAACCTCTCTAACACCTTCTGAAGATAAGCAGGTTGACTTAGCAGAATAGACTCATCTAGTCTACTGATCTCCATCCCAAGAATCACTTTGGCTTCACCAAGATCTTTCATCTCAAACTCCTGTTTGAGGATCTCCTTAACTTGATTAACACTGTCAATAGACTCGCCTGTTATTAACATGTCATCAACATACAACAGAAGATAGGTAACACCAGTCCCAACCCGTCTGAAATAGACACAACTGTCGTACAAACTCCTTGTAAAACCAGCTGAGCAAATGTACTCATCAAATCTCAAGTACCATTGTCTAGGGCTTTGTTTGAGGCCATAGAGGGACTTTTTCAGTAGACACACCTTGTCTTCCCCTTCTTCTATGTCCAACCCTTCTGGTAGCTTCATGTAGATCCTCTCGTCTAGAGATCCATGTAAGAAAGTTGTGGTCACATCCATCTGATGTAACTCCAATTCGAATTGAGCAACCATAGCTAACAAGATTCTGATGTTACAATGCTTCACAACAGGTGAGAAGATTTCATTGAAATCGATACCTTCTTTCTGCGTAAATCCCTTAGCTACAAGCCTCGCCTTGTATCTAAGCTTCCCACCCCTCTGAGCCTCCACCTTCTTTTTATAGATCCACTTGCACCCAACCAACTTCTTGTTCTTGGGCCTCTGAACAATCTCCCATGTCTGGTTCTTGTTCAGAGAAAGCAGCTCCTCCTCCATCGCAACTATCCACTTCTCCTTGTCGTGGCAGCTGATGGCTTCTGAATAAGACTTCGGCTCCAGAGACTCCACCTCAAGAGCTGCACATAATGCAAATGAGACTATGTCAGCTTGTCCATACTTCTGAGGTGGGTGGACTTCTCGTCTGGTTCTGTCCCGTGCCAGCTGATAATGTTGAAGATCATTCTCACTATGAGGATCGCCCTCCTCATCTGGATCAATATGTTCTTCAACTGGTCTTGTGGAGTCAACTTGCTCCACCTCGACTTGTGTCTCGTCTGGTTGGTTATCAGCTGCACTAGTACTCGTACTGGTCTGTTCTGATAGAGGCATCCGACTCTCATCAAACGTAACATCTCTACTGATTATGCATTTTTGCATCCCAGCTTCGAGGCACCATAACCTGTATCCTTTCACGCCTGAAGGATACCCAACAAACACGCATCGCAATCCTCGAGGCTCAAGCTTATCTTGCTTGACATGAGCATAAGCTGCACATCCAAACACCTTCAAATAATTGTAATCGGCTGCACGTCCAAACCACAACTCCTCTGGGGTTTTGTATTGCACAGCCGAGGAAGGACTTCTGTTTATCAAATAGGCTGCAGTAGAGACAGCCTCTCCCCAAAACACCTTCGGTAGACAAGAACTGTTCAACATACACCTGACTCTCTTAAGTAGTGTTTGGTTCATCCTCTCAGCTACTCCGTTTTGTTGAGGGGTCCCTGGCACAGTCTTATGCCTTACTATTCCTTTCGATTTGCAGAACGCATTGAACTCGTCTGATAGGTACTCTAGACCATTATCAGTTCTCAAATGTTTGAGAGTCTTGCCTGTGACATTTTCACATTCAATGAGCCATTCCTTGAATTTCTCAAATGCTTCTGACTTCGACTTCAGAATAGACACCCACACCTTTCTTGAGTAGTCGTCTATCATAGACAAGAAGTATTTACCACCAGACCTCGTCTGATTCCTCGCTGGCCCCCATAGATCAGAATGGACATAGTCCATGATCCCATTGGTAGAGTGAACACCCTTACCAAACTTTAATCTCTTGGATTTACCAAGAATGCAAGACTCACACAAATCGAGTTTAGTGATCTTGTCTTTTCCAAGCAAACCTTGCTTCGACAACTCTACTAGGCCTTTCTCGCCTATATGAGCTAGTCGTCTGTGCCACAACATCGAGTTGTCTTGCACCTCCGCTACATCTGATCTACCAGCTACTGTTTCTCCCTTAAGAAAGTAGAGATCACTCCTTCTCTCGCCTTTCAGGACAGTCAGCTCCCCTTTTGACACACTGAGCACTCCATCAGCCGACTGGAATTTATAGCCCATAGAATCCAGCATCCCAAGTGAGATCAAATTCCTCTTGAGTTCAGGTACGTACCTAACACTCTTGAGTATTCTTACTACCCCATCGAACATCTTCAGGTGAACACTACCTTCTCCAACAACTTTGCAAGTGTGATCATTCCCAAGCAGAACAGAACCGCCCTTCTGTTGCTTGAAGTCAAGAAACCAATCTCGTCTTGGAGTCATATGGAAAGAACACCCTGAATCAAGGATCCATGCTTGCTGTTCTGTAGAGGATGTGATGGTTAGCGCTTGAGCAGACTCATAGCCTTCTTGCTCCTTCTCAACTTGGGTTTGGTTAGCTTGATTCTTGTCATTAGAGGTATTGGCACCAGATTTCCTCAAGAACTGCTTGTATTTGTGACAAGCATTCTTATAGTGCACAGGTTTGTTGCAATGGTAGCACACTGCATCACCTTGAGTGGACACAACTGATTTTCCCTTATCAGCTCCTTTGGGTTGACTAGACCCCTTCTTGGCACCAGATCGCTTCTGGCCACCTCTGATTGCCAATCCTTCTCCGCTACTGACCTTGTCTGCTTGAGACGTCTTGTTGTGCAGCAGCTTGGACTTGACAGCCAGCATTACATCCTCCAATGTAATACTTTCCTTCCTACCATACAAGATGGTATCCTTTAAGATTTCAAAGGATTTAGGGAGAGCACTCAATAGAATCAGAGCCTTATCCTCTTCCTCTAACTTGACATCTAAATTCTCTAGATCATCAAGAATTCTATTGAACTCATCAAGCTGATCCGGAATGGGTTTGTCATCCACCATTCTGAAGGCATACAACTTTTGTTTCGAATAGAGACGGTTAACTTAGGTTTTAACCATATAGAGTTTACCTAGCTTGTCCCAGACCTCTTTCGCGGATTTCTCTTTAGCCACCTCTCTCAAAACCTTATCACCAAGGCAGAGCAGAATAGTGCTTCGAGCTTTCCGTAACATCTTGTTTCTTTCAGCAGCAGCTGTTGCCGATTCACCAGCTGGGGCTGTAGACTCTTCGAGCACGTCGAACAAGCCTTGTTGTTCTAGGAGAGCCTGCATCTTGACTCTCCACAGCCCAAAGTCACCCGTGCCTGAGAACTTCTAAATATTATACTTGGTCGAATTCTCCATCTTCGATCTGGCAGTTGATTAATGACTGACAATCGATTCCTCTCGTTCCCACAGACGGCGCCAATTGTTACGATTGTCAATGATAATTCCACTTCGACTAGACGTCTCCAATCACAAGCAAAATAATCAGCCACAATTCAATCCAACGAAAGCATGGCAATTCACAAATATAAACGAAAACCAGAGCACAAGAAGATTTAAGTGGTTCGACCAACGTGATCTACATCCACTGGACACACGACTTCAATTTGATTAGTATAAGAGATGTTTACAAACACTCATCACTCGGAAAGGGAATTTATCCTCACTTCACTCGTGAACTCTCAACTCTCAAAACGAATGCTCGTACGCGTCAAAGATTGCAATTACAAGCAATGGGGTATTCATAGGTTGCCAGTGGTGATTGCAGCGTGCTCTGAACGCGTGTAGATTGCCACGTGGATTCTGTTACAACCATGTAACAAACTCACACTTTCAGCGTGACTCAATCTAAAATGACCTCCCTGGCCTTCACTTGTGTTCGCAAACAAGACGACTCAACACTTAGCCAAAAATTAACTCTGCTAACAGAACTCGACTGATCTTGTCCAACCTGTCTGGTCTTCCCAACTCGTCTACTTCTTCGCAACACCCATCTCATCTGATTGGACTCCTCCACATCATCTGATCTGATCTAAGTTAACTTGTCTGACTCCACCAGCTGATACGCCCAACAACTGAGTCCTTCAGAAGACTTCTATCAACGAGTACAGTAGTAGACTAGAATCTACCTGACATTACCAGACGAGTCGCACTCGTCTAGTTTAGGAGATTTGAGATAAATCTCACAAGTACTAATTTACTTCTAAAATTTCCATTTTACTTGAAAAAATAAAATAACAAAACACTATATTTTTTTAATATTAAGTGAAACCAACTATAATCGAGCAATAAAATTATATGAAAGTCGAGGTTCAAATGTTCAATAAAATTTCATAACTATCATCGAATCAAATAGTTTCTCAAAATAAAAAGTTGAGTAATGGAGTAGTATATTTTTTTAATGGATTTTTTTTTTTTTTTTGAAGGTTTACAAGATTAGAATCAAATACAAAGATGTTTTTTCAAAGCATCAGATCTTCAAATCAAGACGAGACAAACCGGTGTCGCTACCCGCTCCAATCGTGAGAAGTGGGGACGCGAGTGTACTCGTTGCCCATGAGAAAAGCACAAACCACAAATCCACTATTTTAACAATAAGACAAAACCCACACTAAGGTAGCCTTATGGTAAACAGGGAAAATGAAAGGACAACAACCACCAAGCACCAAAAAGTCACATGCAATCCCAACACCATCGAGGGACATAAACAAACTCCACAAGGACAGGCTTCACAAGGGAACTCCACAAAGGGGCAGGCTTCCACAAAGGGACAGAGGAAAAACGCAAAAAGCGCCCAAGAAAAACATAAAAACTTGAAACAAAAAAAGAAAACTAAAGCAATCTGATCTAAGAAAGCATAAAAGACAAAACAGAAATCGAACTAAACAACCTAATCTAAGAAATCAGAAATAACAAACAAAAAATTAAACGGGATCAATGGATCGCTCACTTGATTGGCCACCGTAGCGCCATCAGGGAGGGAAGACCCATTGATCCCACTAAACCCGAAACAATCGGCGGTGCGGCGGCGGCACTCAAAGCGGAGCAGCGACACTCAAAACGGTGCGACTACTTTCTTTTCTTCTTTTTTGATTCAATTTTTTTAATCAATTGACAAGAAGATTGTTGAAGAAGATGGAGAAAAGAGTGGGTTAGATAAGCCGAAGGTGGGCGTTGGTTTTAGAGATAAGGCAGAGAGAATTTTTTAAAGAGAGGATTAGACTTTTAAATTATATAATTTTTTTTTAATGGAAATTTTGACGCTTGGCTAAAGCTGTTTTTCTATTTTCACCCAAAACTTCAAATTACATGAAAAATATTCGTTTCAATAATCATTTTCAAAGCATATATAAATATATAATATTCATTCATTCCTACTAAAAACATTTATACACATATTAAGTTGTCCACTCCGACTGAAAGCAATTATACACATATTAGCTTGTTCATCGATGTGCCTCCTCTCCAAACGATAAACAACTACACTCATAATAAATTGTCCACTCAATACTTTCTCTCCAAATGTTAGAAATGATAATCTGATCCAAAGGAAAGAATATTAGAGAATTTATATAAATTAGTTAATTTTCCACCTGAACTAGCAAAATGATAAATGTGATAATTCGATCCACGAGTGTACAAATTTTTAGATGAGATAAAATTTGTTTATACTTTCACTTATTTACTTTATACACAAACTAATCAATATTCATCAAAACTCGTGTCCGTAAAAATGAGCATAATAAATTTGAACGACCATGGGTTGAAATTCTTTCATACTCTCAACTTCAACTTATCTACTTTATACATAAACTAATCAATATTCATTAAAATTCGTGTATGTCCAAATTCATTATACTAAGACAAAAACTTATATACAAATATTTCACAATAACACTACCGTGAAATTTGACTCATTCATCAATTCCTACCCGGTATCCGGTACAGCAACGCAACTCCTTCTTCTCTTCTGCTAGAAATATGTAGCGCAACCCCCATTAAAAAAAAATCAAAAAATATGTTCGATATAAATTTATGTTTAGATTTTCGATCTGCTGTCAATTTGTTCAGATTTTCAATCTGCTATTAATTAGTTCAGATTTCTGATCTGCTAATCACGAAACAAGGCGGATAAATCATTATTTTGTTTTTTTGAATTAATTAATGAGAAAAAGTCAATAATGACATTTTATTTATACAGTAACACACCTTTCTCTATAAAGCATATTCAATAATGACATAATTGTGTATTGTTCTTCGTCTTTTTAATGTGGGTATCTCATTTCCTCTCAATAATGACATTTTATTTATACAGTAACACATCTTTCTCTATAAAGTAATACACTTGTGTTTATATAGTAACACAATTTTCAATCAATACATGTGTTACTTTAATGACAAATGTGTGTTACTTGTCCTTACAGTAACACATATTTGTCCGTATTGTAACATATAATTGTATTTAAATTAACACATATTAAGAACAAGTTTTTCTGTTTGTCTTTAGGGTGATTTTTTTTAAAGATATGTTTGATTTGGTATGAATTGCAAAAAATCTCGAGTTTTTTTTATCCTTCCTTAAATTAATTGTATTAATATTTCATGTGAAAAATCAATTTACAGTTATTTGCACTTACAATAACACATATTTGCCCTTATAGTAACATATAATTACCTTTATAGTAACAAATACCTAAACCCCGTTTTTCAATTAGCCTTCTGCGCGACTTTTTTCGCGATTTTTTTGGAAAGACCTGTTTGATCGGTCAGACCCGCTACAGATTCGTAAATTTTTTATCCTTTCTTAAATATACTAATATTTCACATGAAATATTTTATATAAGTGTTTCCCTTATATTAATTGAATATATGTGTTGTAAAATAAGTGTGAATAATGTTATTTCGAAAAATTAATGAGAATAATGAAATTTAACAAGTTAAAAAGAAAAGTAGAAATAATAAAATTGAAAATACGTATCTTTTTTAAATCCGTCATATATTACATTATATCGTTCGTACAAAAAATTATTACTCCTTCCGTTCCTGAAAATCTTGTATTTTTTAGTACGAAGTTTAAGAAAAAAGTATAATGATTAGAGTAATGACATAAAAGACTAAATATGTACTCCCTCCGTCCCACAACTGTTTTCACACTTGCCTTATTTGTCCGTCCCACAATTGTTTGCACACCTATAAAAGGAAACACTCTAATAAACCTCACCCTCACAATATTCACATATTTACACATGTCATTACTTTTACTCTCTTTTCAACCACCTTTTTACTTTATCCATATAACTTTACAAAATTACCCTTCAACACTCGACTCATTACCCCTTTTTCTTAAAAAGTGTGTCCAATTTGTGGTGCAAACACTTGTGGACGGATGGAGTATATATTTTGAAAATAAATATGGAAACCTTTCAAGATATTTATCATTTGTGCGTATGTAAAAGAATTAATAGAAGTGTAGTCCCACAATTAGTAGTTACTATATATTTTCTTGGTAAGGGGGGCATGGAGACATCGAAAGCGACGAGTAACTATCGAAGGAAATTCAGAATCCCTTTTGAAAAGAAAGGAAATTCAGAATCTTGTTTAATTAATTTTTTAATCAATAAACATTACTATAATTAAACACAACTAAAAAGACAAATCTTTGCCGTGTGTGAGTACTGTGTCACAATCAACGTATCTAAAGGTTGCGTGCTTTAATTTTTATAATATTTATTTTCACCTAATCTAGAGCATATTCCAATTAGTTTGAATGAAATTCAACTATTTTGCAATTATTTATTTCTGCTAACTGCCATTGCTAATAACCTACTAATTAATTATCTTCATGTGAATATTGTAATGCTACTAATATGTAGTGTCTTAGTGTCTTAGTCTACTAGTCTCTTCAAACATTATTCAATCGACACATGTACATGACAATAACTATAAATTTTGTTTCTATTTCTACATATAGTTAAATTAATTTGATTATTGAAGCATCAAAATGGCAGGCAGCTATATATTTATTGACCAAAAAGGTCTTATGCCTTTACATAATATAAGATGAAATGAAATAATAAAAGATGGTAAAAGAAGAATTTGAAATTGATCGAATTGGAATTATGGTAAATGCATTTTTTTTTAGCCATTTTAACTTTCATCAATTTTAATTTTAATCAGTTCGATCACTAGCTTTTTTAATTTGAAAATAGTATATTAAGTTTTATAAAAAAAATTTCCTTTTACCACTAAAACAGAATAACAAAATTCTTTAGTCATTTTAACCCATTGAAATGACAGAAAATCGAATTTGGTAACCTTAAAAGATAAATTTCAAGATCGAAAAAGTTAGAATAAAAATTAAAATAAGTACAAGTTAACGAATGAAAATAGTGGAGTATATGATATGAAGCTAGGAATTATGGTATTTTAAATAAAAATGGGTTATAACCATAAAAGGGTTATGTAAGTTTGTGAGACTTAATTATTTTAGTAGAATGTTGAGTTGACCAATTGCACCGTACCACTTGTTCAATTTTAACTTTAGATTTTTTTTATGTAATTATTAAAAAAAAAAAAAAAGTATCAACTCATATAATAAAAAATATTAATTGTATATTGAAATAATTTTAATATTGTCCAGTTTACTAAGTGCAAACTAAACTAATATACATTAATATTATATATATATATATATATGTGTGTGTGATTTAATCAAACTTTGATAAAAATTACATTAATTGCATAATTGGTGGGCATAAGGTTTTGCCTTAAAAAGTGTCTAAAACAAAAGGAATTAAGGAAGTATCAAGTATATGAATTAATTAGTAAAATGATGAATATTTGTATAAACTTAATTAGTTTACATATCTAAAATTTCATAATTTTTTTTTTTTGGTCTCTGGTCATAAATCATACTATATAATAATGAGATTGCGATGGAAGAAGGCAAAATTAAACTAAAAAATACTTAAATTTGCAGGTATATATCAAATTAAGTCTATTTCCTTCCGACGTGTATTCTTGTGTATGCCACCGCGTTCTTTAGTCATTTTCCATCCCATGTGTAATTTTTGTACTTCACCGCGTTCATCTTCCCACCTTTGAATTCTCCCAACATATTAATAATTCCATGTCCAACCATTCGCTTCATTGTCTTTTTATGATCAATTACAAAACATTACTCTCTCCATCCCGTGATTACTTGTACACTTTCTTTATTTGAACATTGCAAAATTACTTGCACACTCTTAGTATGGAAATACCACACAAAATTAATACCCTCTCAACATCATTTTATTTTCAAAATTGCCACCATCTTTTTACATACATTTTACTTTACACCTCATTATATTCACTTTACACCTCACCAAATCACCTAAAATACCCCTCATTTATCTTACATCACCAACCACTAAATTCATTTTTCTTAAAAAACATGCCGGCCAAACCGTGCAAGTAATCTTGGGACGGAAGGAGTAATATTTTTTTTAAAGGGTTACGAACACCCTCACTCATGGACTGAATTATCACCTCTTACCATTTGAGGGGGAGACCCATTGAGTAAATGGGTGAAATTGCTTTCAGCAGAAAGAACCTAGGACGTAGGAGCGTGAGCATTGAGACTCTAGCTGATACCATGAAAAAATTTCATCTCATTTCAAAGTCCGAACTTGTAGAGAATTAAGTGCATATTCTTGTAGGATCAATAACCTAAAGTGCACAAGATCTTCGACCCATGCTGAATTAAATAAGAAGTGATACTCTATTCCAATCGTGACGAAAGTGGAGAGAAAGATGCACCTTTGTCCACACATACAAAACAAGTCTCTAGATAGAATGAAAGACAAAAATTCGAGGACTAACAATTACGGGTAAATCGATGAAAACAAGTCTCATGGACGATGGAAAACCTCACCATTCACCAAGGAGAGGGTGCATGGAGGCATAAAAAAAAAAACAACAAAACAACAAAAGAGTTAAAACAAACTAAAACTAGAAGTCTAACAACAAACTAATTAATTAAGATTTAAAAAAAATTAAAAAATGAGTCAACAGATCAATCTACCAAATGACCATCGTAAGAACGATATGCTTTTTGAAAAGATCAAACCGTCGATCCGAACTATAACAATACCAAAGAAGAAACTGTAGCTATAGAAACGGTTGCGGCAACGGGTAGCTAGGTGACTGTCGATAGTAGTGGTATTAATTGACATAAACTCTTGTAAACTCGAGTTCACCTGATTTTTTTTTTCCTTCAAATGTCAATTTTGTAATTTAAAATTAAAAGAAACAAAAGATATTAGTCCTTTCTCCGTGGTCCTAAGTCCTAAACGAGTATAAACATTAAAAAATCCCCATGATCCAAGAAAGTGCAATCCCACAAAAAAAATTAATTCAATTTTTATTTTTTAAGATTTGTCGTCAAATGTTTACGGTTAAGATTTTATTTTAGATTTGTCGTGAAATTTTGTCGAAGATTACGTTGTAAATTCTCATTCAAATAATAAATATATGATCTTGACTTTCTATCATCAGCCATTTATTTAATTCATGCAACCATTAAATGAAGCTTCGTAGGTACCTTCATGTAACACTAACTCACCTCATCATACCTATTTAAACCAAATCATTTGGTTTAATTTCTACTTTCAACTTTCACATACCAAAAAGAATTGAAATTATTTTGAGAAAATATTTGATTTCTTATTATAGCAATGAAACGACAGGGGGAGGGCGAGGGAGATCTTCAACTTCCGAATAAACGGTCACATTTATTTCCCAAGTAAGTTAATTATAATCATTGGTTTAATTTTCTTTTCTAATTTTCTCATGGTTTTATTTAAATTAAATCCTGTGCAGCGTGTTAAGAGAGGTGATCAGTGCTCAAACTTTGCAAGATTATATGCCTATTTTGGAACCCTTACTCCGAAAAATGGTGTGGCAAATTTCTTTTCTTTTTTCCTTCTTCATGCTTTATATTTGTGTTCGTTTTGTTGGTGTAAGTGACAGTCGCATACATAAGACAAAACTCTACCTTGACATTTGAAACATACTTTTATAAATGTGTATGTGTTTGAGATTTTTTTTTTTATTTTGGGTTAATATGTTTGTCGAGCATCTGGTCATCCAGAACGCTGCGTAATGACTATATAACCCTTAATGAATTTTGATTTTTATTTCTTCAAAAATATTTTAGCTAGTTTTCGGAATAATTAATTAAGTCTTATGAGGACACCAGTTTCAGGTTTGCTGGTGATTGATGGGTTTGGATCTCGGTACGCTTGCATGACAAGCTTGGTTTGAATACTCAAGAACAGTTGCTCCATGAAAACAGGGATTCTTGATTTTATTTTATATTTTTTAATCCTTTTATTTTTTTTTTTATAATTATTTTCCTTATTTATACCTACTTGATGTCTATGTAAAGTATCTCATGTCATGTCATGTCATGATTTATTTTTTTTATTTGTTTTTACATGATGCAATATGTAGCTAGTATATATATACATCACTTT
Source organism: Galeopsis tetrahit (assembly GCA_963675135.1). Taxonomy (NCBI): domain Eukaryota; kingdom Viridiplantae; phylum Streptophyta; class Magnoliopsida; order Lamiales; family Lamiaceae; genus Galeopsis; species Galeopsis tetrahit. The sequence goes on from OY776132.1 coordinate 71,536,649, forward strand.
GAAACATTTCTTTGTTAGGTGAGGGAAGAGGTGAATGGGGTAATTGACAAATGTCTGAGGTTTGTATATTTTAACAACTTTTATATCATAAATACATTCTTATTCATTTCAAAATTACAATTACCATTCAATGTTTCTTATAGATCATCTGATGATCAAATTGGTAGCTCGGGATCAAGGCCTCTACAGTTGCAGTTTCATAACAACTTGCCCCTCGTGGTTTATACGGGCAATAAGATTGTGTCAGAGGACGGAAGTCCTCTCACGTTTGCCTTGTATGACTCTGCTTCTAATGAGATAGTTACATGTGGCCCCCATTCGTCAATGAAGGCGGAGATTGTCGTGCTTGAGGGTGATTTTGATGACGACTTTAATGCCAAAGTCGTGCACAATAGACTAGGTAAAAGGCCTTTGATAACTGGAGAGCTCATAGTTTCCTTGCAGGCCGATGGAATAGGTTATATCCGTGATGTTATCTTCACGGATAACTCTAGTTGGACTAGAAGTTGCAAGTTTCGATTGGGAGTTAAGCTTCATTCCGATTTTGATGGGACGAGCATAAGAGAAGGTGTAAGCAATGCTTTCAGAGTTAAGGATCAACGTGGAGCGTGTATGTGGTTCTCTCTTTTTATTATCGTCATTTTTCATCATTATATACTTCTATACACTAGTCGTACTGTGCAATTGTATACCTTTTAAAATATACATATGTGATGTATTTTTCACTTGTCAGCTTATGAGAAGCATCATCCACCTTCGTTGGATGATGAAGTATGGCGGCTGGAGAAGATAGCGAAAGATGGCACGCCTCATAAACGCCTAACTGAGTTTGGTGTTTCTCGTGTTCGAGATTTCTTGAGGGCGTACGCCATGAACGAGGCCTCACTACGCGCTGTAAGATACTAATAAGTCGTCGTCTAACTTTGGCAAACTTCGCTTGGTGTCTAATAAGATGTTTTCTATGTATAGGTACTTCCTAGAGTTTCAAACAAGAAATGGGGAACAATCATCAAACATGCTATGACATGCCCTTTAGATGACAAAACATACATTTATAGGACTCCTCAAGGGGCAGAGTTGGTATTTAACTCAATCTACAAGGCTGTAAGAGTGACCTTTGATGGACTCAATTTCCATTCTGTTGATCGTCTCGACAGTCATCAGACGGTTGAGATCTAACTCGTCTTACTTTTTTTTCTCTCAATTTTGTACAAAATTGTCATTTGATGGAACTCAATTAGGTTCATGTTCTGTTTTTTCAGAAAATGGTGGAAGATTTGAAGCAACATGCTTATAGAAACTTGAGCAACTGGGAGGATTTGGAGATGAATAATTTTAATGACCATTCAACAATTTCATTGCCTTTTGATTTTGAAGTGGAAGGGCTAAATGTGACATTTGACAATAGTCTTGGGATGAGTGGTTCTTCAGAAAGTCTCTATATGGGGGAACCAAGTTGGGCGTCCGGAGGTAACCCTATGGAGGCGCCCGACTTCACAAAAGACGACGATTTTTGAGGTTGAGTTATATGCATCAAGAAATATTGTCTTGTTTCTTGTTACATTAGTTATGTAAGTAGTATAACTTCTACTAATTGCGTGAAATTCTTGTCCTCAGAAATGGTCGCACGAGAGCAAGGCGTTGCAACCTTGTCGTGGTGGGATTGGTTTATCGTAAAAGGTTAGGGGCATTTTGGACAATTCTATGCAACACTGAGTTCGATGATCTCGCGTGTACGAGCTGCTAAAACGGAAAACACACAGATCATTGCGACGAGTGTTGCATTGAATTATCGAGTAATGTGTAGGTTTAAATCTAGCAAATAGTGAAGATAAATTTGGTGTCTTAAAGAGATGACAATTGTGTTAAGCTCCCTGATGCATATTTTATTGTTTTGTGACATGTTGTTTCATTTGTAGGGTGTATTCTGCATTAAATCAAGTGGTTGGTACCTGTGTAAATAGCCGTTTTCATATCAATGTACTGTACTTTCTACTCTATTTCTGTTTTGGCCATAATGAAAGTTAGGTAGTTTTGGTTTCGAATTTATTTTTTGAATCAATCAATTTTCGTCTAGTGCAATTTATTTCTTTTGTACAATTAACGTGCTATAAAACAAACGAAAACAATAAAAATAAAACTGATAATAACAATGGCCAGTTCAACAGCTATTTTCTGCTTTGGATAAAAAGAATTAAAAGATGGTAGTAATAAAAAATAAAACAAGAACAAATAAAACAAGAAAAATGATTAATTATGCAAATGAAATGAAATGAAATAAAAATCTATATATATATAAAAACAGAATAGCCGTCAAACAAAATTTTCCCGCCCATTCTAATTTGCTATTTAATTTTTATTTTTTTAATAATTCTGCACGATTGTGTCAGTAAATGAGAGGCCAACAGTCTTCACGTCAATCACCTTTTTCATTGCAGTAATACATTCTGATTTATAAATTGATAATTTAAAGTATTTTTTTTTTGAAAACATAATTTAAAGTCTCTTAAAAATTTACCATGCCAACATATGCAACTTGAAAATAGAGCTGTTTATTTTATTTTTTATTTTACTATGAACAGGCATGTCAAACAATAATAATTAGTTGTACAATTATCATTAATCCAATAAATAATTCTACCGGAAAAAAAATATTTCTTAAAAATCAAATAAAACAAATGTACAAAATGGCCGTCCCAATTTTTTCGCCCACTCTTTTGCCATAAATTGATTATTTGTCTAAATAGTAAATATAATTAGAATATTTTCTTGGCAAAAGTAAAAATAATTAGAATTGAATGTTTTTTTTTTCTTTCAAAAATTTCATAATTAAAATGTATATATTGAATTTGCCATTTGGTTTACTCAAAATATTTTATGTTAGAATTCTTCTAATCTTATAAACATTTTAAAATTAAATTGTATTACTATTTTCTTTTTCTTTAATTATTTAAATAAGCTTATTACTATTGTTTGTGTGAGTAAGGTTCAGACAATTAGGAGACAATATAATTCAAAAAACAGTCAGTCCTTATTTAAAAATCTAAAATTTGTATATTTTGTTCATTTAAGTACTTGACATTCAAGTTATATTTGTAGATATTAAATAAATATTACTCCCTCCCTCCCTTATAACTTGAAGACACATAATATGATAGATAAAAGTGGGATAGTAAAAACTTTTCAACTTTATAAACACTAAAAATGCTTTTTTTAGTGTAGATAAAAGGATGACATTTGATGTAATATTGAAATGTTTTGAGGAGATAATTAAAATAATTTTTTACTATTTTAAGTATGTGTCATTAAATAAGTGACATCCAAAATGACAAAACAAGTCATCAAATAGAGGACCGAGGGAATAGTAAAAACAAATATTTAACTAATGTAGACACATAACAATTTTATTATTAATAACATACTAATATTTATATATTAGAAAATTTCATATTCCGTGCATCGCGGAGAAATACTAGTAAGTAAATTAAGCAAAATAATCGTGGAATTTCTCCGAAAAATAATGCGGAGAAGTATGGGCTTCGCTGCACGGCCCACTTGAACTTAATTCGTTAAGGGTTCTAATAAGCCCAAATTCACCATATTCCTAGTTATAGTTACTGACTTACTGCACTATTTAATTTACAAATTAAATTGAGACAACTTTTTTTTTATATAATTGAATTTTAAGAAATGTCCAATTGATTTTTTAAGGTTGAATCAAATTAAAATTGTGGTTTAATTTTACTAATGTGTAACTCTTAAAATTGAATATTACTCTCTCCGTCCCCGTGAAAGCTATCCAACTTTCCTTTTTCGTCCGTTTCAATGAAAGCTACTCCCTCCGTCAAATTTCAATATGCCCGCTTCTCTTGACACATGATTTAAGGAATAATAGTAGTTTATGTATAAAGTAGATATATTGGGGGTATGATGGGATGTTGTGGGGTCCATTTATAGATAAAGTGATTGTTTATGAATAAAGTTAGTGACAATTTAGGTAAATAAGTGATGGTTGAAGGGTGAAGATAAAGTAGTGTGAATAGTAAATTTTCTAAAAAGGGAATGGGAATAATAAAATTGGACAGCCCGAAAAGGAAAGTGAGAATAATAAAATTGGACAGAGGGAGTATTTTTTTTTTGTACTATTCTCTCTCCATTTCATTATAGTCTTTTCTCTCTCAATTACATCATCTGACATATTTACTTATTATATTAGTATTTCTTAACTTTCGTGCCCAACAGCCCAAAGCTCATGGGAGCTTTCCGGGACCAAAGGTGTACTTTTTTTTACCAATTTAGAAATTTTCACACATATCACTAGAGTTGAAAAAAATAACAAAGAATCCGATATAATGCAACTATTGATCAACTCTATCCAATGCATTCTAAACATGTTAAACGAGTTCTGGGTGCAATAATTATAATTAGACTCTAATGAATTGAGTTAAATGTTAAAATGTAGGTGTATTTGCAGGAGAAAAATTTGCCCATATGAAAATTAGGATCAATTCCAAATCAACTTAATTAGATCCAAATCTAACCGAATCATACATGTTTAATTTGGGTACTATACAAGACCATCATATACAACATAATCACATGTTGTACTAAAAAAAAACATAATCACATGTTTATATTGTTTTTTATTTTTTAAGGGAATCTAGTATATAATCATGCGAATTATGTATTTCATTTCACCAACAACCCCATTGGAATTGGAGTATCATTTACGTCGACTGCAGCGATGAATGAGAATTCAGGACCCATGTTTTGATGTTTCTTGTGTCGGTGGCAATCTTCTAGCTCTACATTTTTTTCTTTACTAATTCACATTGCTTTTTAACCACTCGTACACTGTTTTCTTCCAAGATTTAATGCAATCTCTATCTACACTTTTCCAGAAAAAAATAATCCTTCATTTTGTTGATTTCACCCTAGGGTTTCCATTCAACGCGGTTAATGATACTTTTCTCTTTTCAATTTTTGCACAAATCCTTCTTGTTGAATTTCCCCCCAATTTCTAGGGTTTCATCTCTGTAACTGATGATTCTCATTTACCTCTCATTTGTTTCTAATAATTCCTCATCGAACCCTTCGATTTTAATCAGATTCAGCTCAAATTATCACTAAATTTCAAAATTTATGGCTTTGATCCGATTGGAGGCGCCTAAGCAATACTATGCAACCAGCAGTTTGGTGATTGGGTATGCTCTCTGCTCCAGCTTACTTGCTGTGATCAATAAATTCGCCATTACCAAATTCAATTACCCTGGTTTGCTCACTGCTCTTCAGTACTTAACATCAGCTGCTGGCGTTTGGGTTCTCGGGAAACTAGGGTTCTTACACCACGATCCATTCACTGTAGAAACAGCGAAGAAGTTTCTCCCTGCAGCATTTGTCTTCTACTTAGCAATTTTCACGAATACGAATCTCCTACGCCATGCCAATGTGGATACTTTCATAGTTTTCAGATCTCTGACTCCACTTCTTGTTGCTATCGCTGATACAGCCTTCAGGAAGCAACCCTGCCCTTCAAAATTGACGTTCCTATCACTGGTGATCATTTTGGGGGGTGCAGTTGGATATGTAGCTACAGATAATGGATTTTCATTGACTGCGTATTCGTGGGCTTTTGCTTATTTGGTAACTATCACGACAGAGATGGTTTACATCAAGCACATGGTGACGAATCTTGGATTAAACACTTGGGGATTCGTCTTTTACAATAATCTGTTGTCGTTGATGATGGCTCCCCTGTTTTGGGTCATAACTGGGGAGTATGCTGATGTGTTTGCATCAATAGCAGCATCATCGAGCCGAGGAGATTTGTTCGAGCCCGTTGCGTTTTCTGCAGTGTCCTTATCGTGTGTGTTTGGGTTGCTTATCAGTTTCTTTGGCTTTGCAGCTAGAAAGGCAATCTCTGCAACTGCGTTTACAGTTACTGGGGTGGTGAATAAATTTTTGACTGTGGCTATCAATGTGTGTATTTGGGATAAACATGCTACTCCTTTTGGGTTGGTTTGTTTGCTTTTCACTCTTGTTGGAGGGGTTCTCTATCAGCAATCTGTAACTGGAGCTGGGAATGCTTCAAACCAGAGGGAGTCCAAGCAAATGGACATCAAGAATGATGTTGACCCAGAGAAGGCTGATGAATAAGTCATTTCTGGTAAAATTTCTGGTGCATGAGAATATTGTTATAGCACGAAAGGCCTATGTCCTGAATATTATCTCCTATCCATTGGGGAGTTATATGTGTTGAATGCTTTATTTTCTATGCATTGTTTGCCAACTGATTCGGCACACGCTTTAACTTGTAGTAATAGTTTGGTCCCTTTCCATATGAATTAATGCAGAGGCATAGTTGGAACCTTATTTGTAGTTGAGGTTTACATATTTTGCTGGCAAAAATATATCTATAATCATGATGCTACCTTCTTTTTACCCTTCGTTTTATTCCGTTCTGTTTTTAATGTTTTATTTCTGTTATTATTTTGGTATTATGGAATTATAAACTGTGTCAGTGGAACTAGCTTCATACTATGCTTGTGATTTTCTCGTTGGAGTGTTTTTAGAATCTTGAACTCATGGTTATGAGTGAATGCACTTTTATTTCCGATATTATGGAATGTTTTATTGGGGCATAACAGTTAGAAGTCTGTACTATAGATATGTGTTGTGTTGTTTTATTCTGTGAATCCTCCTATGGCCATTAAGCGCATAACAGTTAGAGACTAGTCTAGACATGTGTTGTGTTGTTTTATTCTGTGAATACGTCTATGACCACTATGAAAAACATATGTTGGAGATAGTGTTATCTTTAAAACTACTTCTCCTCAAGTGCCTAATAAGTGTTAAGAATTGAAATTACCATTGTATTAATAAGTACAATCCTAACTGAAATAAGCTATTTATGCTTTTACTAACAAACTTAAGTTTGCTCATTTTTAAAATTAAGCATGTTGTAGAGACAAGTTTGGTTGTCTTATGCACTTTGGTGCTATAATGCCATAACCTGGAGTTGAAAATCAAGTGTTCAAAGAAAAGGGTATCTTCAAATTGACACATTTTTTTGTTCGGGATGGCCTGAAATGCACACATTCTAGTGGACACTTAACAAAATATATTGATTTTTCCAGCTTTATAATCAAGCTGTTGCAGGGTGCTGTATTTGGTACATTAGAAACCAAATTAATGCAAACAATTTTGCAATATTCATGTTTAAAGAGTTTATTAGTATTAACTACAACCTAAAGTTTGTAACCTGTTATTACCATGCCTAACTTGAGGTTTTAGTTTGAGAACATACTTTCCAGATCAATAGAGCTTTCCCTCTTTGCATTCTTGTACAGGCTGTAATTAATGAATCCCATTTACAATCATCTACGTTCGTGCAGATATGATTCTGAATCAGGGGGAGAAAATCTTTTTCAGTGATTGAAAATATCCCTTTGGAATGCAGAATTGTTTGTTCCTAACCAATAGAATGAGGACTCATTAGCTACAGTGGATGTGATAAGGGTGGAATACAATATATTAGGATTTGTTTGAAATGTTTTGGGTGACCATCAACTGTTTGCTGTCAAGTTAAATTCATGTAATACTGGGATTATTTCTAATTTCTATTTTCATATTTTGTATTGGGTATTAACATGAGGGCTAACGATTACAATTGTCATTCTTGCCCTCCAGTGGAGGATCTGGAGAAGGGGGCAAGTGGGGGCTGCTTCACCCCAAGATTTTTGAATTCTATGTATATATATGTGTGTACATGTATATAATTATATTACTGTCTATTTATCATTCTTGCTTATATTTATGTGTGTGTATGGGTATAATAATATCAATATGTAAGTGTTGATACCTATTATTTAGACTTAAAACACGTGTTCCATTGTACCTCCCCCCCACCCACCCACACACTCACACAAGTATAAATCCTGGATCGGCCACTGCTGCCCTCCTTATCCCCCAGGCAAACACGCCTCAAGCAATATTTAGAAAAAATCACATTCAAGATCCCCTTTTCGCCTCTTGCGATATTTTCTATTCCTCCATTTATGTTATTCTCCATTTTTTACCATCTAAATCCCTAATCTCAAGTCCAATCCGGAAAACCAATCTCCTATTCAAACTACAAATTCCTCTTCAAATTCATGTTCCTCTTCCAGAATTTGTTTCTTAGTCCTCCAGAATTTTGTAAAATCATGTAAGGATTCAAATATGTCGATAATCCTCAATCCATTTCACCAGTTTTTGGCCTTCTATTATTTCTTCTTTGTTGGTATCTGTTATTGAAGGCTGCAAAATTCATCAGACTGAATGTCCAAGAGACTTCAATTTTGAAGATCCCCTATTTGTCTGTGAAGATTTCACGATTTCAGGTACTCTCCTCTTCACGTTTCTCTATTTCTCTAGAAACTCAAAAAGTCAGATCTGATTGTGAGTAATGAGAATAGATGGTAAATTGGAAGGTGGGATACATGGGGGGGGGGGGGGGGGGATAAACCATACCAGGGGTGGGTTGAAGAGTGTTGTTTATGATGCATTCTGGATGTCGGGTCAAGTCTTATTTCTGGGTTGAGAGTTTTCCGTATAAACTGAGGCAAACACGGAAAAGAGGGGTCAAGCCTTATTCTTGTTAATATTGCTCCCAGTTTGGTTCTGCTGTGTGTTTCAAGCTCAATGAAGAAACTTATTTTCTCATTAGGTGAAAACTTGTGGATGTGCAAACTAAAATGATATATATGCCTGTGTGTGCTAAATAAAGTTCCATGAGAAGGAACATGTTTTGAGTTTAGTGATATAGACATGTTGTGAATAGTCAATGATCTTGTTTGGTTTATAATACGTCTGTCTACTCTAATCTATTTCCTGCTGAAAAATATTTCATGATTATCAATAATAAAAGTTAAAAAAACAAATTTCAAGTATGTGTGTGAATAGGAATTGATTATCTGGAAGAGAAAATGAAGTTTTTTTTTTCTTTTAAATAATAATTTTCCTTTTGTTTGTTGAATTAGCTTGGGTGCTCTTTCTCATGATGCATCACATTTAAGAAAACTAGTGTAAATTCACTATCAGTACTGCTTTGTTGCATTCCTTTTTTCCTACTATTTGTTTATCCTTATGGATGAGAGCAACATGATTAAATGCTACTGTCAGTGTGCATTGTAGTTATTCCTTTGCTGGAAAGATTCACCCTTTTGATTGGATGTATTATGTGATCAACATTGGTGTAGTGTCAACAATTTGTGCTTACTTAGTTCCATTGCTAATGAAGTGACACAAGGTTGGTTGAATTATGCATATGATGATTATATGTGATGTAAAACTAGGAAATGTGAGCATGTTAGGATCATGGGTCTTTAGCAATTTGCACAGGTTCACATAAATTATTTGTATATCGATTGCTAAACTTAGGCTTCCATTTGGTGCACACTAGTTTTCGTCTTTAGCTTGTGCTCAGCTCAGTGGCAGAAGATGAACGATCCCAATATTTCTGTTAGTTTATCTACGTCTGTTGGTGTCTTGTTATTACTTGTTCATTGTCTGATGATCACGCAGCTGCTTATTTTTTGTTCATGTTGCACCTAGGGAAGACGATGTAGTTTTCGATGCAATTGTTTCATGTATCGAAATTCAGAATTTGTGTTCCCATTTCAATCTTTCTGTCTTACTAGGCAATAGGCACTCTCCTCTTACTCTTAATATAATCATCAGGGAACATAATCCTAGTTTGAGCTTATATTATATAGAACAACATACATATGACAGCATTGTTATGTAATTATGGACTTATGTAACTGTTTTATGCTGCCATTCTACACATCCTTTAAATTAGTTAAATGGTCCTGCTCCCAATCCTTCCCCTTCCCCTTGTGACTGCATGAGGATTAAAATGTCCTTTTAGGCGTAGGATAGGGACATAGGGTAAATACGGCTAGGTTATAAAATACAGGTCCAAAAAACTGGACTTAATGGGCTTGGGCCAATTTGGCCAGTGGGTTAATGGGTGGCCCAATGACCTGATTTTCAATTTTTTTCTTTTATATTATTTTACCGTTTTTGAATTTTATTAAATCGTGTTCTTTACTTCTTATTGAAGGATTTAGTCAATTTGGACTGTTAATTTGATATTTACATTTTCAATATATGGAGCATTTGAAATCTTTCTTTAAATTATGTGTTTCGATATTTAACTCCAATTGGTCTAATTCTTTGTTCGGAAACTAAAGGAATTGCCGTTTTTATGCACTATTTTATTCAAAACTAAAGTTCAGATATATTTGTACTAGGCTGACTTGTTGGTCCGCTAGCTCAAGTAAGTAAGATTGGATTGAACTACATTTTTACAGGTTCAATGTAAGCCCGATCCAATCTAATAATTTCAATTGGCCCAGTAGGTCGTGTAGTCTAAATTGTCAGCTCTAGTTGTACAATTTGGGATTATTATATAGGGTGGCAAGGTAGGGATGCTCGAAATAACTCAAATAGTAGTAAAATATAAGATGGATAGTATAGTAAGCCTGCAATAGAAAGACTAGTGTCTGAATTTAATAAACTTTTAAAAAACACTATTCAACTCATGTCTAGAGTTGATTTAATATTATTATCTCAACAGACTGCATTTTTGCAGACAAAGTACATTTAATATTATTATCTCAACAGACTGCATTTTTGCAGACAAAGTACAGTGCCCCCTACCCTACCCCACCCAATTAAAAATTCAACCTTAGTTTGCAGACAAAGTACGGTGCCCCCTACCCTACCCTACCCTACCCCACCCAATTAAATAAAATATTTATACACATAGGATCTATTAGCAATTTGTGGGTATGCTTAATTTCCTTACTATTTATTAACAAAATTAATCTTTTACTTCATTTTTTGTTTATGATATTGCTTTGACTGAATGGTATAGTAAGACTTTAAATATTTAATTAATTATTTATTGTATCGAATTTTAGATTTGTCGTCATAGCTTTCGTTTTTATTAAAACATATAAACATATTTAAGTTTAGTGGTATTTGAAAATGTTTCCATTGGCGATAGCAATTACTTCCATAATCTAAAACAATTATGTGGTAAATGAAAGAAAAGGTACACAATTTAAAATTTCCATTTCATTTATGATTTTTTTACATTTCCTTTTTTCTACACCTGAAAAAAGGACCAAAAACACACAACACAAAAAGAAAATAAAAAAAAGCTACACACGCCTTGCACGTGCGTTGACGGCTGTCACTACCAACGCCGTCATGTGAAAATGACCCCGCAAGAGAGGGCCATGAGGAGCAACGCAGCCCTCTCCACTTCGCCCCACTCCTCGCCTTCCATCGACGCCAACTTTTTGTCGTTGCCGCCACTAGTGCTAGCGCCGCTGCTGCCGGCGACGGGGCTACGGGGCCTCTTCTTGCTGTACTTAATGCCACAAGCATTGCACAGCGTCTGCACAAACAACAAAAACCCTATTTAATTCATCAACTTTATATCCCTATCTTTACAAAAGAAATTAAAATTGAAAATTACCTTTGGGCCTAGAGGGCCAGTCCTCCAGAGTGGAGTTTCGGTGGTTTCGCAGAAGGAGCAGGCCGCCGGATTCTTGTGCTCCCCAGTACTAGTTTCGGCAGCTTCCACCACCTGCACCCAAAACCGAATTAAACAAACTCCGCAACAAATTATATTTTAATTTTGTTGTTAATTACCTTTTGGATCTGCTTGGATTCCATAGCAAAACTTTCCGATTGAGCTGAAATGAGGGCTTTTTCTTTTTTTTGTGTGTGTCGGAAGCTGGCAGGACAAGAATTTAGAGGTAGCAGCTGCTGGATCTGGTGAAAAATAAAAGAAATGAGGGATGAGGTGTGTATATATAAGAGAGGGGTGGGGGCGACAGGATCGAGTGACTGAGTGCGACCGACTGGCGATGGCTGCAACACCTGATTTGAAGCCCTAGAAATAGGGATTTGGAAATGACGAAAAGGCCCCTGTCCGATGACACGAATACCCACCTTACCCCACGTGTCACACTGCATGCACACCTCTTCACCCCTTCACTGCCACCACTCTTTTCACTTTTCAATTCCATTTTTTCTTGTTGAGCCCATCATTTTGTAACTTTTTATTTAGATGTTTCAGATATGTACGTGACACCTGACCTGATATTCTAGTGACTGCGACATTTTAATTAAATTATTCATTGTACAACATTTAATTAATAAAAAGGCCTAAAGTTTCATTATTATATGATTTTATTTTATAATAGAATAATACTCCCCCCGTTCGTTTTATGGGCACGCAAACTAAGAAAAAAGTGTAATGAGTGGAGTGTTGAGGGGTAATTTTGTAACTTTTATGAATAAAGTAAAGTGGTAAAAATAATGGCATTTTGTGTAAATATGTGGATATTGCGAGGTGAGGTTTATGAAAAAATTTCCTTTTTGGGTAGTGCAAACAATTGTGGAACGGTCGAATAAGGAAAGAGTGCAAACAATTGTGGGACAGAGAGAGTATATTATTCTCTAATACTGCATAAACACGAGTGTATTATCGGGAGTTAGAGGGTCAACAAGTTAAGTTAAGTCAAGCCTTTTCAATTGGGCGTGACGTTGATTGTTCCTAATTAGGGAAGAAATAAAATTACGACTTCATTAGTACACTCTTACAAAACGACAAATGCATAAACATGTGTATTTTCCGAAAAAGTTAAGAGGGTCAACGAGTCAAGTTAAGTCAAGCCTTTTCAACTGGGCGTGACATTGATTGTTCCTGCTTAGGAAAGAAATAAAATTGCGGCTTCATTAATCCGTTCTTACAAAACGACAATTGCACAAACACGTGTGCGTTATCCAAAAAAGTTAGAAGGTCAACGAGGCGAGTCAAGCTTTTCCAATTGGGTGGGACGTTGATTGTTGCTGCTTAGGGAAGACATAAAATTGCGGCTTCATTAATACACTCTTACAAAACGACAAATGCATAAACACGTGTGTATTTTCCGAAAAAGTTAGAGAGTTATCGAGGTGAGTCAAGTTTCCTACTTAGGTGGAGTTTCTTGGAATATGAGCCACGTCCCACACTCGGTCGTTGACTAATTCCCTCAAGATGCCTCGAGAATTGTGCCTTTCGGACTGAGAAATGGTTCTCTTATTGATCGTCTTGACCGGCCCTAAGCAGGGGCGGATCCACGTTCAACCCCAGGGGGCCTTGGCCCCCCTCCCCACCCCTTTACCCACCCCCATATATATATTAAATTTTATTTAATTTTTTTTGAAAATTAAGTAAAATTAGTGATATAATTAATGATAATTTAATTTAATAAGTTATTTTAATACTAAGTTGATTGTTAAAATCGACTAAAAAATCCTTATTTATTTTTTATTTTAATTGTAGAATAATTTTAAAATAATTATATTTTTCATGCTTGAGTTTATTATCAATAATTTTTTTATTTTACTTTTATAATTAATAGTTTAATTTGAGTGTTCAATTTTTTTCAATTATTAATACTAGATAAACAATATATATATATATATAAACTAGATGAACAAAATATATATATATATATATATATATATATATATATATATATATATATATATATATATATATATGTGGGTCCGCCCCTGGCCCTAAGGGGTCGGATGCCACCGGTTAATCATAAACTTGAGTTGACTTCTTCACTTCCCACTCTTGCCACATTGAATGATTATATCTCACCGAGTAGCACTACAAGAAAAGGGAAAAATAACAACAAAAATTTAGCGGCAAAACTAACTTTAGTTGATAAAATTAATATTTTAGTGACAAATTAAAAAAATTTGGTGCTAAAATTCCAATATTTAATATTTAAAATAAATTTAAATATTTCATCGCTATAACTTTTTTATAGTTAATAATTAGATTCGCAATGAATGTTGTATTCATCGCTAATATTTTAATGATGAATTAAAAAAAATGTAACTAAATATAAAGATTTAAATATTTATGATGAAATTAAAATATTTTATTATTATATTATGAAAAAATATTTTATTTTGTAACAAATAATATATCAAAGCAGATATGAAAATTATATTTTATTACTAATATTTTATTTTCACAACAAAATTAAAATATTTCATACCTATCACAACAACAAATTATTTTATTTTGATTTTAATAAAGAATAGCGATGGAAATTGTATTTCATCGCTAATAAAATAGCGACGAATTAGAAAGAATTGTGGCTAAATTCTAAGATTTAATATTTGCGACAAAATTAAATTATTTTATTATTATAATACTAACAATAAAGTTTTTTTTTTTTTTTACATTGTATTATTATGAATAGTAAATACAAGTGGGTTTCTTCACTTCTCATGATCGATCACTTTGAATGATCATATCTTCTAGAATATTTGGAATCTAATGACACATGATTTTATTAAAAATTCAGTTCGGTTTTAAAATTCGAACATTTTGATTTTCAGTTTGATTAGATGTCAAAATATATTTATGTATATTAATTTATTTATTTTCAGTAGTATAATTTTATAATATATTTATAAATTAAATATAATTGTATCATTAAAATTTTATATCAATAATTATTAATTTCATTTTTTATCATTGATTTTTACATTCGATTTGCACTCATTTCTTACCGTGTTTATTAAAAAAACAAGAAGAAAAAATGTGAGGGTGGGTGATTAATCAGTTCGATTCTAATGTTCCACATTTTGAAATACATATTTTTACTTATTAAATGCATTTTTTCCACATATAATTAAATGGATCGTTTTTTTTTAACAAATTAAAAAAATATAAATGCCTAATAAAACTTAATTAATGTGTATATATTTTAATATATATTTACTAATGTGTATCAATAATAATAATCAAATTATATAGTGTGTCCATATGTGTGTGTGAGTTGTTATATAATTATTTAAATATTACTATATACTATGCTAGTAGTTTAAAAATCAGCCGTACGTCTATTCTAGTTAATTGACATTTTTATTTACTTTTTAATTTTCTAAAAAGTATATCCGTATATTTTTTTCTAAAGACGTATTCATCATAACTTTCAGAATTTATTATTTATACTATAGAGTATATAGTAATTAATTATATTTTTTCCTAAAAACTTATTCATCAATCATCACTAATCCTTTCAAATTTTACAGTAATACTTATTTACAGAGTTAATCAGTATTAATTGTATTTTCCCTGAGAAACGTATTCAAACACTTTTACTTAAAAAAAGTATATTGGTATTAATTATTCTTTTCCTAAAAGCTGATTCATTGAACTACCTTCAACATTTTCTAATTAGGATAAATCTAAACGGCTAGATTTTAGCCGGCTAGAAATGGTATTTTTATCATTCACATAGTTAATACTTCACACCAATTCCATAAAGTTAGTCGCCTTACTATTTTGTATAAAATTAAGAAACATAATTTTTTAACATATTTATCCCTCATTAATATTAATTTTTTTTATAAACATAAAAAATAATATAGAAATAGTAAAATGTCAACTTACCTGTTAAGAGAGAGAAGAAAATGCATTAATATATTTTTAATAAAAAAGAAATATTTTAAAAATTTAATAGGGATAATTTAGAAAGATTTGTGTTAAAAATAGTAAAAAATGGCAAACTTTTTAAAATAAAATTTAAAACCAAAATCAATATGTTTTGAAACGGAGGGAGTAATAATTCAGGATTTATAATAATTTAATGTTCCGGATGACTTATTTAAAAAAAAAAAAAAAATTCTCACCTACACCACTATTTTGAATTTCATTCTCTCTCCATTTAATTAAATATTTCTTTTTTATCTTCTCAAGGAATTGATTTATGGATCAAATAAATTCATGGGCAAATTCATTTCCAACACTACAAAAAATACGGAGATTTGCGATAGCAGGAAAATTGTCGCAAATTGCGACAAAAATGATCAAATTAACAATGTCAACAAAATTTGCGACAAAATTAAAGGTGGTCGGAATTTGCGAAGGTTTTTCAATTCGTCTCAAATTTACAACGATTTTTTTAAATTATCATTTTTTTTTGCGTTGAAAATTCAATTTGTCTCAAATTGTGACGAAAATATAATTTGTCTCAAATTGTAACAATTTTTTTTCGAAATAATTTTATTTTGTTTAAAATTTGCAACATTTTTTAAAATATGTATATATATAAAATTTATATCAATAAATGAGCCTTCTAGCCCAAGTGGTTAAATGCCACACAATTAAAATGGTGGGGATTTTTTTAAATTCTCTCTCCATTTCTCTGTACTTATCCATTCTCTCTACTTTTTTTTTTCTCTCTCATCCTTTCATCTCACTTTAATTTAAAAGAAAACATTTTCTGTCTCTTTGTTTATATTCCTTCCTCTCTCTTATGCATTTTCTCCCCCTCTCTCTCTTCTTATCTCTTGTTTCACTCTTTAATTTTAATTTTTACTTTTAGATCTACTTTTCTCTGCTGATTTTCTTTTCAATTTGACAACATTAAAACACGAAACTCGATGAATCGTTGTATAAACCAATAAATTTTTCGCACCTGCAAATATGAATAAAAATTGTAATAGCGACTTGCTCCAAATTTTAATTTGACCTACCATTTAGTAATACGAAATTGATGGAGTCTTATTTCAAATACTTAAATTCTATTTTCACTCTAATATTTACAAGAGATGAATGACTAGTTAAGAAAAAAAAAAAAGAAAAAAAAAATTCTTCAAGATAAAAAAAGAGATAATTTTAAATCTTGAAGATATTATTATTTTATATTCTTGTTTTGAAAATTACGATTTACATAATATTTGACATTTTTGAATTTTAATAAAATTTCAGTGTCTACCGTCTGAAAATGATTTTGGTTCTCCATTTTATTTCTGTATTTTTTTTCTTCGGTAAAATGGAGAGAAAAAAGGAAAAAAATGAGAGAGAAAGCTAGCAAATCACAGTTGTATGCCTCAATGTATAATACTTTAAAGTCTTACAAAAAATGCTCAAAATTCTTTCCATCCCGTTTTAGTATATTGAGTCATGGACCACTTATTTAAAAAAGTGTGCAAATAGAGGTTAGAAGAGAGAAAGAGAGAATTATTAGGAGAGAGAAAAAGTAAAAAAGTTGGAGGTTTCTGTACCTATGAACTTTTTTTTATTTTTATTAAAATTTTGAATTTTATTAATTAAATGGTGTGAAGAAGTGCGGGCTGTACTCGCGACTTTTTAATAAGCGCGGACGCAATCTGCAACTATGCTTATTTTCATAAAAAAATAAATTTCACTATATTTACTCAATTTTAAAAATACAATAATTTAAAATATCTGCCTAAAAGGGCTATATTGTTCCAGGTCAGGTCCGGGCTCGAACTCAGGTTTGTTTGGCATGACTCCGTGTTCGGGCTGGTTAGTTTCCCAGCGGCCGCAAATTAAACGACTAAATTGTTTTGGGTCGGGTTTAATTAGTCCATTTTTAAAATAAAATAAAATTTGACAGGATTAATTTCGTCAAAAATCTTAAAAATTAAATAATTAAGAAAAAAAAATACATTCTGCTTCAAATGCCGCCGCGAATTTGCGACAGAAAAAAATTATGTTTCAATAAATTGAAAAAAATATCTGCCGCAAAATTTAGGACGTAATTGAAAAACTTAACATTTTTTTGGATGCTTTTGAAAAAATTGAAAAAATTATGGGACGTAAACAAAATTATATCCCTTTCTGGATTTTTTTGACACTGGGATTAGATTTATAATTGTTTTTGTTTTATATAAAATAAATGGGTGGGAAAAGACTTATTTTAAAAATGATTTGGATTCTGTTATATTGTAAAATATCAAATATATGTGGTGGATGATCCAAAGATGCTACTTTGTTGGAAATTGAGTATGACTTGTAGAAGTGCATTTTCGGTGAAGATCTTGTGCATTTTTCTTGTCTATTATAATGCCCAATATTTTTCCGGTTGATTATTCTTGTTCCCTTTCCAATACATCTTGATCTCGCCTCCCAGAGACGCCAAATTCTTCGTTTCTAGGAATTTCTTGTTTTCTTTATTTTAATCTATAGTTTTTTTAAATATATTTAATATAATTTCTAGATGTAAACAAGTGGTATGTGCAGTGCAAATCTTGTACACCCAAAACCTGAGGTGTTCTAAAGTTGCCTCTAAAATTTAAGGCTAGTAAGAGGCGTGTTACTCTAAAGAACATACACATGATTTGGATGAAAGTCGAAGATGGTTCAAATTTTTTAATATCTTCCAAAATATTTGAATTTTCTTTTTGGCAGGCTAGCAGTGAACGTGCGATGCACGGAGGAAAGTAATAATAATAAGTAATTTTTATAAAAAAAATTGATCGATAGGCTAGCTAGTAGTTAAGGTGTAGGGGTGAAAATGAATCAGACCTAGGTAGACTTTACAAAAAAAAAAATCTGGTCTGTTACATAATTTTTAGGCCCAAACTTGGCCCATGGTATGTTATAGGCTTTTTTAAGGTTTGACCTGACCTTTTTAATAAATTGACCTGGCTCAAAAACCTTTTAAAAGCTTTTTTTAAAAAAAAATTCAACTAGTGTATTTAAAATAAATCATAAACCCGACTCCATAAATCTCAAAATGAAGGGGAAAATTATTTTTTCAGGACCGCAACTTAGGGGTGTTTGCGAAAAGAGGACCGTAACTTTGCGGGCTAGCAAAATTAGGCCCGTAACTTCTTTTTTTCGCAATTTCAGGCCCGTAACTTATTTTTCCGCAATTTCAGGACAAATTAGCCCAATCAACTCAATTTCGGGCTAATTGAAGCCCATTTTTCGGGCCACACTTATGTATGGCAAAAAAAAAGGACTGTAATTTATTTAATGCAATTTTAGGACCAATTAATATCCCTATTATAATAATTTTGAATCTTTTTTTTTTCTACGTGTCTAAATAAAAATTCAATATTCATATTTTATAATTTTCTCATGATTTTACTTTTTTCCCTTTTAAAACAGATTTTTTTAAGAGGTTTAAATTTGTCTCTAACCACTCATCTTCCCCAATTTTTATCAATTTAAATTCTAAAAATCTTGTTTGTATTTTAATGCATTTTTTATAATCTTAAAAAAATAAAAAATAAAACTATTATTCATTGTTTTGGAGCTAAACAGGGCCTCACGAGAGATTTTTTTTAAAGTAAAATTAAATATAATTTTTTATAATAAAATAACTTTAAAATCTTAATTTTTAATGTTACCTTAAACAATGAATATCTTGTGTGAAATTGACTTTCATGAATGAGATTGAACTTTACTCTTAGTTTTTTTTTTTTACTTTATATATAGTCTTTATTTTAAAATACAATTTAAGTAAGGTTATAATACTTCATAAAATTTGTAAGTGTTAAAAATATGTATGAGTCCATCTTATAATTTTTTTGTCAAAATATTAATATAATAAATTATCTTCAATCCCGCGTGTTACGCAGGTCTTCCACTAGTAAATATATAATTTTTTATTTTTTAAGATTAAGATTTTATTTAAAAAAAAACGTTTTTAGATTAATTTTTTAAGTTTTACTACATACGCTATTCGTCCCACAAAACTTTTCATATATTATAATTTCTTATATTGATTTATATTATAAATAAAATTTGAATACTCTATTTTATTATTGTTTTATATATATATATATTTAAAATTAGGATCTAATTGAGGAAGTGAATATGAGCTAGAGTAAATTTTAAACTATTAGATTCTAAATTTTAAACTATATATATATATATATATTTTAAACTATTAGATTCTAAATTTTATGAAAAAAAAAATTATAATTAAAATTAGGATCTAATTGAGGAAGTGAATATGAGCTAGAGTAAATTTTAAAAACTATATATTTATATTGAGTTATATTGAGCTTAAAATTGCATTAAGAAAGTTACAGTCCTCTTTTTGCCATACATAAGTGTGGCCCGAAAAATGGGCTTCAATTAGCCCGAAATTGGGTTGATTAGGCTAATTTGTCCTGAAATTGCGAAAAAAAAGAAGTTACCGGTCTAATTTTGCCAGCCCGTAAAGTTACAGTCCTCCTTTTGCAAACCCCCTAAGTTGCGGTCCTGAAAAAATAATTTTCCCCAAAATGAAGTAAAAGGCATACGAAAAATCTCGAGCCCGGCCTATTTATAACTACATAAGTTTAAGAAAATGTTTGCGCCCAACTTATTTATTAAACGAGCCAAACCTAAGAAACTAGCCACACATTTTTTTTCATAGTCAAATATTAGCGATGAAATATAATTTTCATTGTTGTTCTAATTATTAACAACAAAATAAAAGAATTTGTTGCTAGTTTAGCGATGAAATATTTTAATTTCGTCGCATAAATTAAATCCACATAATTAGCCACAAAAATTTGCATTTCGTCGCTAATATTTTAGCGATGAAATATAATTTTTATGGTTGTTCTGATTATTAAAAACAAAAAAAAAATATTTTGTTAGTGTAGCGATGAATTTTTTTAATTTCGTCGCCAAATTTAAATAAACAAAATTAGCCACAAAAAAACTCATTTTTCATAGCAAAATATTAGCAACGAAATATAATTTGCATTATTCTTCTGATTATTAAAAAAAGAAAAAAATTGTTGTTAGTTTAGCGATGAAATTAAATTTCACACGCAAAATTTAATTTCAAGTAATTAGCCACAATTTTTTTTATTTCATCGCAAAATGTTAGCGACAAAATATAATTTTCATTGTTGTTCTGATTATTAACAACAAAATGAAGCAATTTGTTGCCAGTATAACGATGAAATATATCAATTTTGTTCCAAATATTAAATCTAAGAATTTAGCGACGAAATGGAGTATAGTCTAAATTGTCAGCTCTAGTCGTAAATACAATTTGGGATTATATAGGGTGGGATGCTCGAAATGGAGTGTCATCTCAATATAGTTTTGGTGAGGATTGGGCTACAAGT
Organism: Galeopsis tetrahit; assembly: GCA_963675135.1. Lineage (NCBI taxonomy): Eukaryota > Viridiplantae > Streptophyta > Magnoliopsida > Lamiales > Lamiaceae > Galeopsis > Galeopsis tetrahit. Next base: position 71,557,610 of record OY776132.1, read on the forward strand.
AATTCAAATAGTAGTAAAATATATGATCGATTGTATAGTCAATGATGAAAATATCGCGAAATATCGCAGATATATCGCAAATTTGGATATTGCGATATGGATATTAGGGTCGAATGTATTTTTTTTCGGGTATCGTGGATATATCGCAAAATATCGATGTCAATATCGATATCGTTCAACCATAGTGTAAAATTCGATGAAATTCGAGAAATATCGCAGATATATCGCACGATATCGCAAACTCTGAAAAAATTGCAAATTTATTTAAAATTTTATTTTTATATGTATAAAATTATTTCCTTTTAATTTTTAATAGTGCAAGAGAATATATTCTCAACACCTAATACATTTAGTAATTTTTTAAAACATTTGAATGACATGTGAATAGTTATATTCTAAATTACTCTAATGTGATGAGTTAATATCAATGCTGTTTGGAAAAAAATGTCATTTCATCTACTATATTTGAACCGCATAGGTGATGATTTTAGTATTAATTGTATTTTATCATGTATTCTTTATCATTTTGTATTGTATTATCACTATTATGTTGTCAATTAGTCTTCGTCAGCCAATATTTATATAATTTATTATCTATATATTTGTTTTAAACATATAATTTTATTGTGCCTTTGAAATGAATACATGCATAATAATTTGTTATAATAATCCCTAAAATTCCATGTTAAATTTCCAAGTTTTTAATACGATTTCCGTCATTTTTTCAAAATTTTTGCGATATCGATATGCGATATCGATATATCACGCAATATATTCGTAAAATTGAGGTTGCGATATTTGTTGCGATACCGATATTTTCATCCTTGAGTACAGTAGGCTGCAATAGAAAAACTAGTGTCTGAATTTAATAAACTTTTAAAAAACACTATTCAACTCATGTCTAGAGTTGATTTAATATTATTATCTCAACACAATTAGTATGACTGCATTGTCAACCTTCAGTTTGTAGACAAAGTACATTGCCCCCCATACCCCACCAAATTAAATAAAATATTTAGACACAGCGGATCTATTAATCTTTTACTTCATTAAGTACATTGCCCCCCATATTTTTTTTTGTTTATGTACATATTGCTTTGGACTTGTGGTATGACTTTAAATATTTAATAATATTTTATTAATTATTTATGGGATCAAATTTTAAAATTCTAGATTTGTCATAGCTTTCATTTTTATTAAATATTAGTATAAACATATTTAAAGTTAGTTTATCGGTAATTGGTATTTGAATTTTTTTCATTGGCGATAGCAATTACTTCCAAAAAACACACAAAAAAAAAAAAAAAAAAAAAAAAAAAAACATTACACACGCCTTGCATGTGCGTTGACGGTTGTCACTATCAGTGCCGTTATGTAAAACTAACCTCGCAAGAGAGGGCCATGAGGAGCAATGCTTGTTTTCTTTATTTTAATCTATAGTTTATTTATATATTTAATTTAATTTCTAGATGTAAACGAGTGGTACGTGCAGTGCAAATCTTGGACACCCAAAACCTGAGGTGTTCTAAAGTTGCCCCTAAAATTTTAGGCTAGTATAGAGGCGTCTTATTCTAAAGAACATACACATGATTTGGATGAAAGTCGAAGATGGTTAAAATTAAATTTTAATATCTTCCAAAATATTTGATTTTTCTTTTTGGCATGCTAGTAGTGAACGTGCGATGCAAGGAGGAAAGTAATAATAATAAGTAATTTTTATAAAAAAAATTGATAGGCTAGCTAGTAGTTAACGATGTATAGGGTGAGAATGGGTCCGGCGCCTAGGTAGGCTTTACAAAAAAAATCTGTCTCGTTACATAATTCTTAGGTCCAAGCCTGGTTCATTGCCTGTCATAGATTTTTTTTAAATTTCGCCTGACCTTTGTAATAAATAGGTCTGATCCGAAAGCCTTTTAATTTTTTTTTTAGTTTTATTAATGCATTTAAAAAAAAATCATAAAATCGACTCTCTAAATCTCAAAATTTACAAATAACAGCAATAACAAATTAATCAAATGTTTCAAAATGAAGAAAATATAATTAAGAAGATAGTATTACTAAATTTCTTTATCACATATATTATATATTTATTATATTATATAATATATATATATATTTATATATAAATAGAGTTACGACTTAAAAGACCTATAAAAAAACTCCAGCCCGGCCTATTTACCTAATTAAATAGGTTTAAAAAAAAGCTTGAGTCAGACTTGTTTATTAAACGAGTCTAGCCGAATTTTAATAAACCGAATCGTAGGCCCTTGTCGGATAGCCTAGCCCATTCCCACATCTATTAACGTGTGATGCACAAAAGGCAGGATGTAAACAATTGTTGGTTTTCATAACAGTATCTTGTGTTGAAGGACTTTGGGTGAAGGCCTGTTTGCAAGTGTGCGTGCACTGCATCTTGGACATCAAAAACCTAGGTTTCTTAGGTTGGCTTTAAAATTTTATGCTAGTATAGAGGAGAAAATTTCATTTTACATTAGGTAACTTAGGCCAAAATTTTCAATTGATATTGTTTAAGTTTTCACTTTTTCAATTTACGTCTTAGTTCAATTTATATTTTTTTTTGGTTCAATTTACATAATTTTTGCAAGAAAATATTTAAATGGGAGGTTTAGTGTGTATATATTATATATAAGAGAGGGGGCGGGGGCAGGGGCAGGGGGGAGAGGTGAAAAATAAAAGAAATGAGGGATGAGGTGTGTATATATATATATATAAGAGAGGGGGGGGGGGGGGGCGACAGGATCGAGTGAGTGAGTGCGACCGACAGATGATGGCTGCAACACCTGATTTGGAGCCCTAGGGATTTGGAAATGACACAAATGCCCCTCTCCTATCACACGAATACCCGCCTTACCCCACGTGTCACACTGCATGCACACCCCTTCACCTCTTCACTGCCACCACTCTTTTCACTTTTCAATTCCTTTTTCTTTTTTATTAATTATTGTAGATTTAAAATCATTGAGCCCATCATTTTGCAACTTTTTATTTAGGCTTCAGATATGTGACAGTCGTGGCACCTGATATTCTAGTGACTGCGACATTTAAATTAATTTATTCTTGTGCAACATTTATATCTCAACAATATTTAATTAATAAAAGGCCTAATTTATTAAGTTCATTTACAAATATATATTATTAACAAAATAAAAGAATTTGTTGCTAGTTTAGCGATGAAATATTTTAATTTCGTCGCATAAATTAAATCCACATAATTAGCCACAAAAATTTGCATTTCGTCGCTAATATTTTAGCGATGAAATATAATTTTTATGGTTGTTCTGATTATTAAAAACAAAAAAAAAATATTTTGTTAGTGTAGCGATGAATTTTTTTAATTTCGTCGCCAAATTTAAATAAACAAAATTAGCCACAAAAAAACTCATTTTTCATAGCAAAATATTAGCAACGAAATATAATTTGCATTATTCTTCTGATTATTAAAAAAAGAAAAAAATTGTTGTTAGTTTAGCGATGAAATTAAATTTCACACGCAAAATTTAATTTCAAGTAATTAGCCACAATTTTTTTTATTTCATCGCAAAATGTTAGCGACAAAATATAATTTTCATTGTTGTTCTGATTATTAACAACAAAATGAAGCAATTTGTTGCCAGTATAACGATGAAATATATCAATTTTGTTCCAAATATTAAATCTAAGAATTTAGCGACGAAATGGAGTATAGTCTAAATTGTCAGCTCTAGTCGTAAATACAATTTGGGATTATATAGGGTGGGATGCTCGAAATGGAGTGTCATCTCAATATAGTTTTGGTGAGGATTGGGCTACAAGTAATTCAAATAGTAGTAAAATATATGATCGATTGTATAGTCAATGATGAAAATATCGCGAAATATCGCAGATATATCGCAAATTTGGATATTGCGATATGGATATTAGGGTCGAATGTATTTTTTTTCGGGTATCGTGGATATATCGCAAAATATCGATGTCAATATCGATATCGTTCAACCATAGTGTAAAATTCGATGAAATTCGAGAAATATCGCAGATATATCGCACGATATCGCAAACTCTGAAAAAATTGCAAATTTATTTAAAATTTTATTTTTATATGTATAAAATTATTTCCTTTTAATTTTTAATAGTGCAAGAGAATATATTCTCAACACCTAATACATTTAGTAATTTTTTAAAACATTTGAATGACATGTGAATAGTTATATTCTAAATTACTCTAATGTGATGAGTTAATATCAATGCTGTTTGGAAAAAAATGTCATTTCATCTACTATATTTGAACCGCATAGGTGATGATTTTAGTATTAATTGTATTTTATCATGTATTCTTTATCATTTTGTATTGTATTATCACTATTATGTTGTCAATTAGTCTTCGTCAGCCAATATTTATATAATTTATTATCTATATATTTGTTTTAAACATATAATTTTATTGTGCCTTTGAAATGAATACATGCATAATAATTTGTTATAATAATCCCTAAAATTCCATGTTAAATTTCCAAGTTTTTAATACGATTTCCGTCATTTTTTCAAAATTTTTGCGATATCGATATGCGATATCGATATATCACGCAATATATTCGTAAAATTGAGGTTGCGATATTTGTTGCGATACCGATATTTTCATCCTTGAGTACAGTAGGCTGCAATAGAAAAACTAGTGTCTGAATTTAATAAACTTTTAAAAAACACTATTCAACTCATGTCTAGAGTTGATTTAATATTATTATCTCAACACAATTAGTATGACTGCATTGTCAACCTTCAGTTTGTAGACAAAGTACATTGCCCCCCATACCCCACCAAATTAAATAAAATATTTAGACACAGCGGATCTATTAATCTTTTACTTCATTAAGTACATTGCCCCCCATATTTTTTTTTGTTTATGTACATATTGCTTTGGACTTGTGGTATGACTTTAAATATTTAATAATATTTTATTAATTATTTATGGGATCAAATTTTAAAATTCTAGATTTGTCATAGCTTTCATTTTTATTAAATATTAGTATAAACATATTTAAAGTTAGTTTATCGGTAATTGGTATTTGAATTTTTTTCATTGGCGATAGCAATTACTTCCAAAAAACACACAAAAAAAAAAAAAAAAAAAAAAAAAAAAACATTACACACGCCTTGCATGTGCGTTGACGGTTGTCACTATCAGTGCCGTTATGTAAAACTAACCTCGCAAGAGAGGGCCATGAGGAGCAATGCTTGTTTTCTTTATTTTAATCTATAGTTTATTTATATATTTAATTTAATTTCTAGATGTAAACGAGTGGTACGTGCAGTGCAAATCTTGGACACCCAAAACCTGAGGTGTTCTAAAGTTGCCCCTAAAATTTTAGGCTAGTATAGAGGCGTCTTATTCTAAAGAACATACACATGATTTGGATGAAAGTCGAAGATGGTTAAAATTAAATTTTAATATCTTCCAAAATATTTGATTTTTCTTTTTGGCATGCTAGTAGTGAACGTGCGATGCAAGGAGGAAAGTAATAATAATAAGTAATTTTTATAAAAAAAATTGATAGGCTAGCTAGTAGTTAACGATGTATAGGGTGAGAATGGGTCCGGCGCCTAGGTAGGCTTTACAAAAAAAATCTGTCTCGTTACATAATTCTTAGGTCCAAGCCTGGTTCATTGCCTGTCATAGATTTTTTTTAAATTTCGCCTGACCTTTGTAATAAATAGGTCTGATCCGAAAGCCTTTTAATTTTTTTTTTAGTTTTATTAATGCATTTAAAAAAAAATCATAAAATCGACTCTCTAAATCTCAAAATTTACAAATAACAGCAATAACAAATTAATCAAATGTTTCAAAATGAAGAAAATATAATTAAGAAGATAGTATTACTAAATTTCTTTATCACATATATTATATATTTATTATATTATATAATATATATATATATTTATATATAAATAGAGTTACGACTTAAAAGACCTATAAAAAAACTCCAGCCCGGCCTATTTACCTAATTAAATAGGTTTAAAAAAAAGCTTGAGTCAGACTTGTTTATTAAACGAGTCTAGCCGAATTTTAATAAACCGAATCGTAGGCCCTTGTCGGATAGCCTAGCCCATTCCCACATCTATTAACGTGTGATGCACAAAAGGCAGGATGTAAACAATTGTTGGTTTTCATAACAGTATCTTGTGTTGAAGGACTTTGGGTGAAGGCCTGTTTGCAAGTGTGCGTGCACTGCATCTTGGACATCAAAAACCTAGGTTTCTTAGGTTGGCTTTAAAATTTTATGCTAGTATAGAGGAGAAAATTTCATTTTACATTAGGTAACTTAGGCCAAAATTTTCAATTGATATTGTTTAAGTTTTCACTTTTTCAATTTACGTCTTAGTTCAATTTATATTTTTTTTTGGTTCAATTTACATAATTTTTGCAAGAAAATATTTAAATGGGAGGTTTAGTGTGTATATATTATATATAAGAGAGGGGGCGGGGGCAGGGGCAGGGGGGAGAGGTGAAAAATAAAAGAAATGAGGGATGAGGTGTGTATATATATATATATAAGAGAGGGGGGGGGGGGCGACAGGATCGAGTGAGTGAGTGCGACCGACAGATGATGGCTGCAACACCTGATTTGGAGCCCTAGGGATTTGGAAATGACACAAATGCCCCTCTCCTATCACACGAATACCCGCCTTACCCCACGTGTCACACTGCATGCACACCCCTTCACCTCTTCACTGCCACCACTCTTTTCACTTTTCAATTCCTTTTTCTTTTTTATTAATTATTGTAGATTTAAAATCATTGAGCCCATCATTTTGCAACTTTTTATTTAGGCTTCAGATATGTGACAGTCGTGGCACCTGATATTCTAGTGACTGCGACATTTAAATTAATTTATTCTTGTGCAACATTTATATCTCAACAATATTTAATTAATAAAAGGCCTAATTTATTAAGTTCATTTACAAATATATATGTTAATTTTTTAAATTATGGTATTGATCTTGCAATGGTGATGAAATCATTGCCTAATTTTGTAAATTTTGGGCAACGAAACAAATAATATTTGGCTGAACTCTTGGTCATTCTACTCATCAATGTATTGTATGTAGGTAGCACTTATAATGTGAATTAGTATTAGGAGGAAATTCTTGTTTTCTTTATTTTAATCTACAGTTTTTTTTATATATTTAATTTAATTTCTAGATGTAAACAAGTGTACGTGCAGTGCAAATCTATAGTTTAAAATTTTAGGCTAGTATAGAGGCGTGTAATTCTAAAGTCGAAGATGGTTCAAAATTTTTAATATCTTCCAAAATATTTGATTTTTCTTTTGGGCAGGCTACTAGTGAACGTGCATCGCACGGAGGAAAGTAATAATAATAAGTAAATTTTATAAAAAATATTGATAGGCCAGCAAGTAGTTAAAGTGTAGGGGTGGGAATTGGTCAGGCGTAGTAGACTTTACAAAAAAAAATCTGATCTGTTATATAATTCTTAGGCTCAAGTCTGGCCCATAACATGTCATAAGTTTTTTTAAAGTTTGACCTGACCTTTTAAATAAATTGACCTGGCCCAAAAGCCTTTTAAATGAGTTTTTTTTAATTTTATTAGTGTATTTAAAAAAAATCATAAACCCGACTCCCTAAATCTCAAAATGATAAAATAAAAACAATAACAAATTAATCAAATAATATAATTAAGCAGTTAGTGTTACTAATTTTCTTTATTATATTTAATTATCACATATATTATATATTTATTATATTTTTATATAATATATTTATATATAAATAGAGTTAAATAGGTCGGCATGCTGGACTATAAACGACTTACGAAAAAGCTCGAGTCCAGCCTATTTAACTAAATACGCTTAAAAAAAATGTTTGAGCCCGACTTATTTATTAAACGAGTCGAATCAAGCTTTAATAGATCGAGCGGTAGGCCCTTGTTCAGTAGCTTGACCTATTTCGACCCCTATTAACGTGTGATGCACAAAAGGTGGGATGTAAACAATTGTTGGTTTAATTAACTTTGGAAGTATTTTGTGTTGAAAGACTTTGGGCGATCAGGCCTGTTTGCAAGTGTGTGCGCACTGCATCTTGGACATAAAAACCCAGGGTTCTTACGTTTGCTTTAAAATTTTATGTTAGTATAGAGGAGAAAATTTTGTTTTAGTTCCTGTAGCTTACGCCAAATTCAATTTTTATATTTTTTAAGTTTTCACTTTTTCAATTTATATCTTAGGATTCCAATTTATGTTATTTTTGATCCAATTTACATCATTTTTGCCGATTTTTTTTTTAATTCGGCGGATATGTGAACGTGGCACACATGTGTGGAATAAATTGGGACTCCGTCCAAATAGTCAAATTAATTTTTTTTTTTGAAAATTTAAAATAAAATTGTAAAATGTGTAAAATGTGTAAAATTGTAAAATTCTAAAAATCTCATGAAAAATTCTAAATATTAAGAAAGTCTCATTAAAAAAAAATTGTAAAATGTGTAAAATAAAAAATTAAAATTCTAAAATATATAACCTTTTAAAAATTTAAAATTCTACAAATCTAAAACTCTGTAAATATTGTTAAAAATTAAAAGATTCTAAAAATCTGAATAAAATTTTGAAAAACTCATTAAAATTTTAAAATGTGCAAAAACTAAAATATTCTAAGATTTTTCAAATCCTAAAAATTAAATTTTTTACAATTCTAATTATTTGAAAATTAAAAATTAAGAAATTCTAAAAATCTTACTCCCTACGTCCCATTATTAATGAAACATTTGCCAAAAACATCTGTCCATTATTAATTAATGCAACATTTTCTTATTTGGAAAAAAAACTTTCTACCCTTTTAAAAAATTCTCTCAAACATCTTTTATTTACACAAATTGCCATTACTTTTTACCCACTAAATAAATATTATCTCTCCAATAAAGATGAATTGTCCATTATATCCCTTCTAATTAAAAAACCACTTTATCACCTTTTGTTGGTCCTGAAAGGAGTATATAACAAGTGTATGGGGGGGGGGGGGGAATACACTTGTATTCAAATTCTTTTCTAACTTGATCAAACCAGAGCTCAGCAAGGTTGTCTTGGACAACTCTGCTGAAGATGATTAACTCTTCTAAGATAATCAGACTACTAAGCACTATTGAGTGCTTAGTTGAATAACTATCTAGGGGAGTTATATGTGCGGAATAATGGTTGACCCTTTTAGTTTAAACTCCTTTAGATTCTGAAATCACTTGGTCAATTCAATACAATCCAGTTTCAGGGAACTTGTCCAAATCAGTTTTGCACAATCTTTGAATGTTTATCCTTTGAAAGATCAGTTTTGTGTGCAGTGTTGAGTGTATGAAAGTACTTGAAAGTAAATCAACACAAGAGTTTATAGTGGTTCAAAGACTCAAGCTCCTACATCCACTTTCCCTGATTTAACAGGATAATTCCTTCACTCTTGGAATTAACTTGTTTTATAGTGCCAAGGTGCACTTGATCAAGAACACCACTCTTGGTGAATTGATCCCTAGGATGTCTAGAGTCCTAGTACCCTCTTCTCAACTCAGAACTGAACTGTTCTTCTCTCAACAGTCAGCTCCTACCACTTCTACTACTACAACCTTATCACTTTCACTCTTGAAAGATATGAGGATTGAAGTAAGGTTCCAACTAATGAGATATCCTTTACAATGAAGATCAGTGTATAAGGATAGGATATCTCTCTAAGCTTGTGTATGGATATACAATGTAGTACAGCTTAGATGAAGTGTTTGAAGACTAAGATAGTGTTTGAAAGCTTTGAAAGCACTCTAGCTTGTAAGAACTTAAGGTTGGATGTGCTTGGTTGAGGTTGAAGTTGGATGCTAGTTGGATGCTTTCAAATGGCCTTCACACTTCTGTATTTATAGACAAATGAAGGATTTGCCCGTTGGAGAGGCAGCCTCCAATGTCCATAAATGTCTTCTTTTAGTTCTTCAACTTTGAAGACAGAATCTTGATAGTGACATGTCCTTATTTGGGAAATAAACGACTGTAAGAGCTTTGTCTTCATTCTGTAGCACTCTTCCCAATATCTGACATTCAGATTCTCTTGTAAGAATGTGGACATGTCTTCTGAAGGTTGTTCCAATGATAGGATAACATTCCTCATCATTTGGACAACTCTCCTTATCACTATCAGCAGTCTTGCTTATCAGCAGGATTGTCTTGCTCTTTCCCTTTTATTTCTCTTGAAGATGGCTCTTTTCCTACAGATGGCTCTTTCCCTTTTATTTCTCTTGAAGATGATCTTAGCTTGTTTCTTTGAAGATCTTTAGGGAATGATTGTCTCAAACTCTTCAGCATAGTTGACTGCAGGTTTTCAGAGCACTTGATCTTGACTTCTTGTACTGAGACAACTCCTCTGGACAACTCTCTTGATCAGTATAGTTAGTCTCAAAAGACTTAGTGTTGTATCCAGAGTTTGAGCCTTGAGGGGACTTGATTCAAATGAACTTCCAAGCATGTGTTCCCCCTCAATTTGTGCATCTAATCATCTAAGAGCTACCTAACATATTAGCTCCTCATCTAGCCTTTATACTATATGTTCTAACATTTCTAGAACATATTCAATCATGACTTAGGCATGTCTCAGGGGGTTTTGGTATTCAATCAAAACATAACTCATTTTATTCCCAACACCTTTAATACCAATAAACAATTCTCACATTAAACTCCGTGCAAACAATAATTGTTCCATTAATAATAGGACTCAGGGAGTATTCAAAATTCTAAAAAAAAAAAAAAAAAAATAGAAATCTAGTTAAAAATCTGAAAAAAGCTCATTAGTATTTCTAAAAATCTCATTAAAAATCCGTAAATGTATAGATTAAAAATTATAGAATTTAAAAATCTAATAAGAATAATAAAAAATATTAATATTTCATTAAAAATCTCACTTGGGTAGGCCTCGTCCCCCATTAATACTTTACTTGAACTACGAAATGTTTCGGGTCCCACGAGGATGTTGACTCGCCGCCGAGGCTGAGTGGAAGCTCCATGCCCTGATCGATCGATAAACCATCGAAAAATAACTACTCCTCCGTCCCGGTATTAATTGAATATTTACTGTTTACACGGGTTTTAATGTAAGAATTGTTTATTAGTATTAAATGTGATAAAGTTGAATTTTATGAGGGATATTATGGGTAATTCAACTTTATTAGAGAGATAATCTTTAGTTAGTGTATAAAAAGTAATGGCATGTGGTGTAAATAAGAGAGATGTTTGAGGGAGTTTTTTAAAGGAGCAAAAAATTACTTTTTCCAAATAAGGAAATGTTCAATTAATAGTGGGACAGACGTTTTTGACAGATGTTCAATTAATAATGGGACGGAGGGAGTATGATTAATGTGTTTTTTAGAATTTTTAATTTAAACATTTTCAGGTTTTCAAGTTTTTAGAATTGTAGAATTTTTTATTTTTGAAATTTTTAATTCACACATTTTAGAAATTTAATTTATAGATTTTTTAATTTTAATCATATTTTCAAGGAGATTTTTAGAAATTTTAAATTGTTCTGGGTCGGGTCTAGGCTCGGACTCGGGTTTATTTGACATGGGTGTGTGTTCAGGTTTGTTTGATTCCCAGCGGCAGCAAACTAAATGACTAAATTGTTTCGTGTCGGGTCGAGTTTACCCCCTCTTAAAAAATTTGAGAGGGAAAAATTTTGTCGAAAATTTTAAAAATGAAATAATTAAGAAAAAAAATATACATTCCACAGCAAATTCCGTCAAAAATTTGCAATGGAAAAAAAAAATCCATGGCAATAGATTGGAAAAGAAAAACCGCTACAAATTTGGGATGTAATTGGAAAATTTAATTTTTTCGGGATGTTCTTGAAAAATTAAAAAAATTATGGGACGTTAAAATTTATATCCCTTTCTTGATTTATTGCAAAAATTTGACAGTGGGATTAGATTTACTATTGTTTCTGGTTTTATATAAAATAAATGGATGGAAATTGATTTTTTTTAAAAAATGATTTGGATTCTGTTATATTATAAAATATCAAATATATGTGGTGGTTAATCCAAAGATGCTACTTGTAGAAGTGCATTTTCTGTGAAAATCTTGTGCATTTTTCTTGTCTTTTTTTTTTTTGAAAAGAGAAAATTTGTATTATTGTCTGAGTACCAGTGGTATTCAAATCACTTAAGAGTTATAAAGTTCCAAATGAAAACAGAAATGAAATGAAAGGTCAGAAGACTTAGCCATTTCAAAGATCATCCTCAGGAGGTGGCAGCATTCCATACTGTGCCCACACTCTTCTTTTCAATGCCATGGCTTCTTGGTTGGTTCCCTTAGGTCCAAGAACCATCTTGTTTAGCTTAAGGATCTCAGTGAATTCTCTCAGAATTCTTGCTTGGTCAATCCATCCTTCAAGCTTTGGAGGCATGTATATGATTGGCTTAGGAGCTGTGAGTTCAATTCTTGCAATATCAGCAGCTGCAAGCAATTGTTGATAGAGTTCTTTGTAGTATTCTATCATGAACTCAGCAAAAGTGGAGTTGGCATCTCTTCCATTCCATCTGTCAATGACATATTGATCATAGATGTTGGGATATAAATTCATCCTAAGCCCCACTTGATGTTAGAATAGTTTTGATGGCCAAAACACTTAGAGTTTATAAATGTAATAGGATCAGCTGACTTGTATAGAACAGCTTAGACTAGTCTTGTGTGATCAACTGTATTGATATCAGCTGATCAGCACAGTCCTGGCTTACATGCCTATCCTCAAGATGAGAAGAGTAGAAGACATGAAGACTAGAAGATCCTTGAAGACCAGATAAGTTAAGGTGCTTGTATACCTACCTATCTGATGGAGTCCCAGATTGAAGATGGCCTAAAAGCAGTACAAAGAATTTCCAGATCAGAAGAGTGATACTCGTCTGATATCAGAAGACAGAAGACCTAAGGCCAGAAGAGTAGTCAGAAGACTAGAAGTACAGATCAGAAGACTATGTGCTCTTCCAGGACTCGGCTGATTCCTAAGTCATCTTGCAATTCAAACGAAGACCTACCTTATTTAGAAGATTGACATGATCCCAGGATTGAAGCAATCAAGCGGCTGGAATCAAGGAATCAAGCTATTATGGAAAGATTGCTCAAACGGCTAGTCAACTCCAACGGCTAGTTGCAACCAATCTCCATTATAAATACAAGAGGATGAGAAATCACAAAGAAAGAGTCACAAGAGAGAATTCAACAAGCCAAGCAAGCAATTAAAGCTAAATCCATACAGTTCTAAGAATTCTCAAAAGAGCCAGAAACCATTAGATTATCTATAGCTCTTAAGTGATTTCTATCCAACCCTTAAGAACCTGAAACCTGTTCATATTGTATATCAATTGTTTTAGGCATAGTGGTTAAGCAAATTATAAGCTTGAACCATTAGTTGGATACACCTCAAAAACCCCAAACCCTCACCGAAAGGTTAAAGTTTTTGAAACCCCTTAAAGTGCAAGTGCTTACAATCACTTGTGGAGACCGTAGCTGTTAGGACGGCTCAGATCTCAAAGTCCTAACCTTGGGACTATAAAGGTCAAGACCCTTGTAATTTGTGGAAATTAAAGGGATTAAACATCACGTTAGGACGTGAGAGTGGACGTAGGAACGTATATCCGAACCACTATAAATCCGGTGTTATTTACTTTCTGCACTTTACATTTCTGCCTTTTCATTCATTATTATATAGTGCATACTGTGATTTCAACACTCTTCAAAACAAGGCCATAACTTTCAAACCAGCATCAGCTGAGTATTTTCATTAAGTAAAACAAGTTACAAGAACGAGTCTAAACCAGGGCCACCATAATTCCGCATATAACCTCCTCAGTCAGATCACTATAGTCATCTGGACCAGCAGACTTGCAGTCCAGTTGACATAACAATCAGAAGAGGTTCCCAACTCTGTTTGAAAAAGTTTTAAAGTCTATTCACCCCTCCCCTCTAGACTTTAAACCCATTCACTACTCGTTCAAGGACCAACAAGTGATATCAGAGCAGTGGTTCTAACGGACTACTGTCTCTAGATTATCAGAAGACTTGAGGGAGTCTTTCTGTAGTCCTCTTGAACAGATCTTTTGAAAAACTTGTTTTTGAAAATCCATACAACATGAGTGCTAACATGCGAAAGTTGCCTAAGTTTTCAGTTGAGGATTATGATTACTGGAAGATCAGGATGAGGAAGAATCTCACATCAGTCCACTACAAGATGTGGTCTGTAATCACTGAAGGCCCAATCACCATCATGACAGTCAACACTGCAAATGGTGATCCAGAAGTCCCAGTTGGAGAACTGGTTCCCAAGCCTATGAGGGATCTCACACCAGAAGAGATGAAGCAATCAAACCTTGATAGCATTGCTCAAGATTACATAATGCAAACTCTTCCAAATGAGTACATTGCAAAGGTCATCCACTGTGAGTCAGCCAGAGAGATGTGGGAGGCATTGGCACTCCTCTGTGAAGGAACTGAGCTGATCAAGGAAAGCAAATTGTCGACAGCAGTCAAGAAGTTTGAACACCTCAAGATGCATCCAGGAGAAACTATTGATCAGCTGGACAATAGATGTACAAAGATCATAAATGAGATTGAATCTCTAGGCAAGAAGTATACAAATAGAGAGAAAAACTTGAAGATCTTGGACTCTTTACCCAAGAGATGGAAACTCAAGAAGACCATCATCAAAGATACTCAAGATATCAAGAAGTGGTCTACTCAAACTCTATTTCAGAACCTAAAAGCTCATGAATATGACCTTGACAGAGAAGAAAACTCAGGAAGTGATGAGTCAACTGCAGCCCCATCTACCTCCAAGACTGTAGCCTTCAAGGCAGCCAATACAAAAGCTGCAAGTACCTCATCTGGCAAGGCCTCTCTGAAAACAGAAGACTGTGAAGGATCAGACATGAGTCTGAAGGAACAAATGGCTCTTATGATCAAGAGATTCGAAAGGATGAACACTCTCAACAGCAAATATAGAAAATTCTATAGAAACTACAAAGATAGAAGAGCAAGTTCACCCTCCAGAGGTTCCAGAGAAAGAACACCAGAAAGACATCCTAGAAAGGATGTGGAGTCATCTGACAACCGAGGATCCAGAAGAAGAGATGCCACTCCTCCAAGGAAAGGCAACTCAAATCAGAAACCTGGATCATGCTTCAACTGTCGCAAACCAGGACACTATGTCTATGAATGTCCTGAGCTGGATTTGGATGACAAAGAAGAAAGAAGGCCAAGAAGAACTTCAGACAAGAAAGCTATGGTGACTGAAGAATCTGAATATCAAAGTGATGAACTCCCTACATCACCAGACTGCCAAATCTTCTCAGATGATTCAGATGACCTAGCTATGATGGCTATAGGTGAAAATGAGGTAAACTCCTATGCTACTACTTTCCATTCACCTATTTTTTCACAATCAGATGAGATAAACTCATTTGAAGGCGAATCAGAAGACACCTATTATCAATCTTTAAGAAAAGTAAAAGGTGATCTGGATATTGCCACTAGAGCTTTTATAGAAGTGGAAGAGGAGAATAAGGATCTAAGGAAAGAAATTGCTAAGTTGAAAAAGGTTAAGTTTGATAACACCCCTGAGCTGGCCACAATGAATGAAAGATTGACCAGAGAAGTGGAGCTTCTTAAGGAAGAAAATACCACAATAACTCAGTTGTATGAGGGGATGTTACAAACTCAAGCTTTAGAATCTAAGGAACTTCGTTCACTACAATCCAAATTCGATAACCTCTTCCAAGCACACAAGCTCTTAGAAAAGGAGAAGGAATTCCTAAATCAAAAGATATCAGAGTTCAATAAAGCCTCTACTACTATTGAAAGTATCTCTGAGTATTATAGATCAAATGGCAATAAGATGGGTTTTGGCTATGAACTCAACCCATCTACATCCTCTCCAGCTGGGGGTAGTACACCTAACAAGTGCACTACTGAGACACATGAAAAGGGTGAGTGTTCTACACACAATGAACCTAATATGAACCAAAAGGCATCTGTACCAGCTAAGGCTAACTATCCCAAAACCAAAAATGGTAAAAGACAAGCTAACCCCAAGCCTGTACAGAGGAACAGCAAACAACCTAGACCATCTCGGCTGAGACAGTCTCAGCTGTATGCTGCTCCAGCCAAGAAGAAGAAGTCTTCTTCAAACAAATCTGTTCTCTTTGCACCCCCTATCTCTTATGATATTGTGAGAACAGAAGAGTATGGTCCATATAATCGTGTGCATCGACCAGCTAATGCACCCAGGCCGAATGTAACTAGTCAAAAGATCATGTATGTACACTCCTATAAAGGGAAACCATTTGACTATTACTTAGCTGACACTAAGGACAAATCAGATCAGTCCAAGGTGCTGACTGGTAAGATTTGGTTCTGTGATGCCCGAGGGAAACAACTCAAGTGCTCAAGGTTGTTCAAACGACCAATGTATATGTGGGTTCCCAAGGGTAGTACTAACACCCAAGGACCCAAAACAAAATGGGTACCTAAGACTTAACTTTTCTTGCAGGAAAGGAGGGACCTATACAGAAGAGGAGGTCTAACAGGAGAAACTTGGTACATAGATAGTGGATGCTCAACTCACATGACAGGAACCAAAGCCTTGCTGACCAACTACATAGAAAAGAAAGGTCCAAAAGTCTTATTTGGTGATAACGCGCATGGTAACACAAAAGGATATGGCACCCTTAAAAATGGTGACATTGAGGTACATGATGTATCATATGTAGAAGGTCTTAAGTTTAATTTATTATCTGTTTCTCACTTTTGTGACACTGGTTACTCAGTCAAATTCTCTAAAGATGAGTGTCTCATAAGTGATAAGAGAACAAAACAAAACCTTCTAACAAGATCTAGAAAGGGAAGTATGTATCTTGCAAATTGGAACAGCTGTCCTAAGGATACATGTCTGCTTGTGAAGAGCCCTAAAGATGTCAGCTGGCTATGGCACAAACGTCTTAGTCATCTGAACTTTAAGACTATGAACAAGTTAGCAAGGGAATCCTTAGTTGATGGTCTGCCTAATGAACTCTACTGTAAAGATCAGGTGTGTGATGCATGTCAACAAGGAAAGCAAACAAAGGTCTCCTTCAAGACCAAGAAGACAGCATCAACCAGCAGAGTTCTTGAACTGCTTCACATGGATCTCTTTGGACCAATCACTCCAACCACTCTAACAGGGAGGAAGTACACTCTTATTGTTGTAGATGATTATTCCAAGTTTACTTGGGTTATCTTCTTATACAAGAAGAGTGAAACACAGCAGAAGCTCCCTGAACTATTGAAGAGGATCCAAGTAGAGAAAGGAGAACCAATTGTGAAAATTAGAAGTGACAAAGGCACTGAATTCATTAACTCTTATATTATTGCCTATTGTACTTCTAATGGTATTCAGCATGAGACAAGTGCAGCAAGAACACCACAACAGAATGGTGTAGCTGAAAGAAGAGTCAGAACACTCAAAGAAGCTGCCAGAACACTCCTTGCTGAATTCTCCACTCCCAAGAAGCTATGGGCAGAAGCCATCAACACAGCTTGTCACACTCAAAACAGGTCAGGTATTCATAAAATACATGAGAAAACCCCATATGAACTATGGAAAGGTAGAAAACCTAGAGTATCTTACTTTCATATATTTGGTTGTAAGTGTTTCATTCACAACAATGGGAAGAGTAAGTTGAATGTTTTTGATGCCAAAGCAGATGAGGGGATATTTTTAGGATACTCCTCAACTAGCAAAGCATTTAGAGTACTCAACAAACGAACCCTTCTTGTGGAAGAAACACCTCATGTTGTTTTTGATGAATCTTGTGAAAAGAATGTAGTAGAAACAAACTCAGCTGCAGATCAGATGAGACATCTAGTGATCAAGTCCAAACCAGATGAGTTCATTGAAGTCAATGAACCTTTCCCTGAAGAACCAGAGGAGGATAAGCCTCATAGACCTGTCACTAGATCTCAAACTCAAGTAGGACAAGCTGACCAGAATCAAGATGCACCAATCCCAAATGCCAGGGGGAATGTTCTCTTTGACACTCAAGATACAGATGATGATCGACCTAATCAAGTCAGCCCTCCTGATGGCACTAGATCAGATGAGAATCCAAGCTCATCCAATGCAGATACTCCTGTGAGGCATACATGGAGAAACAATCATCCATCAAACCTCATCTTAGGAGGAGCTGACTCAGGTGTCAAGACAAGAAGACAACTGAATCAGAACTCACAATCATCTATGTTCTGCTGGTGTGCTTTCCTATCCAACATTGAACCAGCTGATATAGAAGAAGCAATGACAGATAACAATTGGATCACTGCTATGCAAGAAGAACTAAACCAATTCGAAAGAAATGAAGTTTGGGAATTGGTAGATCGTCCTGAAAACCACAATGTAGTAGGAACAAAGTGGGTATTCAAGAACAAGAAGGACGAAAATGATGTGATAACTAGAAATAAGGCTAGGCTAGTTGCAAAAGGATACTCTCAATCTGAAGGGATTGACTATGATGAAACCTTTGCTCCAGTAGCCAGATTAGAAGCCATACGACTGTTTCTAGCTTATGCATCATATATGGGCTTCAAGGTATATCAAATGGATGTCAAGAGTGCTTTTCTAAATGGTATTCTGGTAGAAGAAGTATATGTAGAGCAGCCTCCAGGTTTTGAAAAAGGTGATCAAGTATATCGACTGAAGAAGGCTCTCTATGGTCTAAAACAAGCCCCCAGAGCTTGGTATGACACATTGTCACAATTCCTACTTGACAATGGATATACAAAAGGCAAAGTGGACAGAACTCTTTTCAGAATACAAGAAGGAGAAGACATCCTAATGGTGCAAATATATGTAGATGATATTATATTTGGATCACCCAATCAAGAGATGTGCAAGAAGTTCTCTGAACTTATGCAAGGAAAGTTTGAAATGAGCATGATGGGTGAGATGAATTATTTTCTAGGACTTCAAGTCAAGCAGAGTTCAGAAGGGATCTTCATCAACCAGTCCAAGTATACCAAGAGCCTATTAGAAAGATTCAAAGCCCTACAAAGCAAGACTGCAAGGATTCCAATGATGACATCTTTCAAAATGGAACCAGATGAGTCTGGAAAGGCAGTTGATCAAGCTGAATATAGAGCACTGATTGGATCTCTACTATATCTTACAGCTAGCAGACCAGACATAACATTTGCTGTAGGAGTATGTGCTAGGTTTCAAGCAAACCCAAAGCAAAGTCATCTAGAAGCAGCAAGGAAGATTCTCAAGTACCTAAAAGGAACAGTCAACCTAGGACTATGGTACCCTGCTGATGACAATCTAGAATTGAGTGGCTATTCTGACTCAGACTATGGAGGATGTAGAATTGATAGGAAATCCCACATCTGGAACCTGTCAATTTCTAGGCAACAAGGTGATATCATGGTTCTCTAAGAAGCAAACCTCAGTTGCAACCTCCACCACTGAAGCAGAATACATGGCAGCTGGTAGTTGTTGTAGTCAACTGCTCTGGCTAGTTCAACAACTCAAGGATTACAATGTAGAGGCAAGAGAAGTCCCTATTTATTGTGATAGCAGCAGTGCCATTGCCATCACTCAAAATCCAGTCCTCCACACAAGGTGCAAGCATGTCGACATTCGACACCACTTCATAAGAGACCACCTTGAAAAGAAGGACATCAAGATGGAGAAAATTCACACAGATATCCAAAGAGCAGACATCTTGACTAAGCCCCTAGCTGAAGAAAGGTTCAAAATCCTATGTTACAGCTTAGGACTCCTGGACCCAAGCACATGAAGAAGGAAAGATCAGCTGAAAACCTCAGCTGACCCAAGTGCAGCAGACTAAGAGGATCAGATGAGGTGAATAGATACTCTCATCTTCAGATAAGTTCTTTCCCAATGAAGACAAATAAAGCTGAGGGAAAACTTAGAGTCATCTAATCAAGGGGGAATCAATGATACCTTAAGAATCCTTGATGAAATACTCTAAAATCTGCATTGCATATCATATCATATATATATATAGCAGACTTGAACAAAGTTATCTGATCTCTTTATTCCCAGCAATGTATACTATGTATAATAATAAACTATTCTTCATAAAATACTTTATTTATATACATAAATACAGTGTACTATTGAGTTATACTTGGTTGGATTAATACACCACCGACTCAACAGTATGCATGCACAGTACGGATTTCAAATAACTCTTGCTCAAAATTTATAAATTCTGCATTCCATAAGATAAAGTCTGAATATCTTTAAATGTGAACCCTTAGATCAAGAATCTCATTGTTGATCTTAAGAAGTAACTTTTCAGAAATTCAGACCTATCAACTCTATAGTTTTGTCATCTTTCACTCCACTACCTCATTTCTACCCCTATAAAATGAGGAAGTTATGAGAACACCTAAGAACACAAATCACCAACTATAATTTTTGTTTCAGGTATGGAGAAGATCGAAAGAAAAGATGGAATGGAGATCATTCTTCAACCAAAGTCTTGGGTGAAGGAGACGAAGATTTGTCCAGAAGATGAAGATGATGCAGATCAGCATACTTGGTTTAACCAACATAAGTATGTCTATGAAAACTAGAGGAAAGAGAGAAGTCCTTATTGAAAACTAGAGGAAAGAGAGATGCAGAGGACAGAGTAGCAAACAAGCAGAGCTTCTTCTCCAGGGGGAAGTTCTACATGGAGAGCTTGTTATCAAAAGCTATTGTGTCTAAACAGAACATGAAGGCTGAGTCCATGGCCCTCTCTTCGACTCCATTGAAGCCTCTTCCAATCTTCCTTCTCTTTCAAGAGTAGCGAAGAGATTCAATTAGGACACATTTGATGCTACAACCCATCTGATGATGAGGAACATCAGATGGTAAGGGCAACCTGAACCAGTGGGATATCATCCAGGCTGATCATCTACATATTGATTTGATGGTCCTACTTGATTCAGATAGAGCTGGAAGATCCATCAAACCAGGTTGGATCACCACTCACAATAAAGCTGGAAGATCCATCATCCAGGTTGGATCATCACAGCAACAATGAAGGATCCATCAAGCCAAGTTGGACCTTCAAAGCACAGAAGATTTACTCAGCAAATCTCAATCCTCCACTCAGCTGATCAGAAGACCAACTCAGCTGACCAGAAGACTTTCAAGGAAAATCAGCAGACCTCTTGAAGAAATCAGAAGACTTCACTCTGCTGACAAGATCATTTGATTTTTGAGTTTAATGACTATCTTTGATCATGTAATTCATTCTAGATTTATTCCTGAATGTAATTAAACAAATTGGCCTACATAAGGAATGCAATTCACTTATAAAAAACGGCCTTGATGATCAATTCTTGCCACAAAATTAGTCACAACGGCTATTTTTGGTAATGATGTCATTAATACTCAATTACCAAATTGCCAGCAAATCAACTGTTGCCACATGGCAAACTCAGCCGGCAAATTTAAAGGAAGGCCCAAAATCAAAGAAGGAAAATCTTGGGCTCTACTCCACAATTAACCCAAA
Organism: Galeopsis tetrahit; assembly: GCA_963675135.1. Lineage (NCBI taxonomy): Eukaryota > Viridiplantae > Streptophyta > Magnoliopsida > Lamiales > Lamiaceae > Galeopsis > Galeopsis tetrahit. The sequence goes on from OY776132.1 coordinate 71,579,190, forward strand.
TCTGACCGTTAGATCAAGATTTGTTGGAGTATATATACACACCCTTAAAACTCTTCCAAACCCGTTCGCTCACAATACCCTATTGCTCTCAATACTCTCTCGTTCTGCAAATTTCTTTCAAGCTCTCAAAACCTACACACTCAAACTCTACTATGGCAATCATTGAAATTTACGACGAGAAGACCAAGAGCACTGACACCTTGGATGCTGCAAAGTGGTCCAAGGAAGGGAAGATGTTCACAGAGAATGCCCTGTTTTTCAAAGGCAAACACACAGCTGCAAACAAGGAAATTCTTCTCCGTTGCATCAACCTCAAACTGCGAGAGTTTCTGGAAGCAGCACCCACCAACGTTTATGAACAAGATGTGCTGGCTTTCTATGCGAACGCTGTGATGAAGGGATCGCATGTTGAAAGTGTCATGGGTGGACACAAGGTCAAGGTAACAAGGGAAATCCTTCAGGAACTGTTTGGTTTGTCAAGGGGGAAGATCAATATCTCCACCTACATCATGAATAAGGAGAAAGAATACATGGAGATGTTCACTGATGGGAGAATCAAGGCTGCTGATGCCTCTGGACTCAAGAAATCCCAATTAGAACCTAAGTTTCAAACCCTGATGGATATAGCAGGCAAGATGCTGCTAGGTAACACTTTCAGCCATGATGCTGTTACCACCTTGAAGGTTAGAGTTATGGCTGCAATCTGGGATCAGATTGATGGAGACTGGCAAGGGCTTTTCTTGGACAGAATTGCTCTTGAAGCCAAGAAGGTGACTTTGGACCTTCAATCAAGAGAATGGAAGGTAACCTCAACTGTCAGCTTTGTCAACAAGCTGAGTATCATCCTTCCAGAAGTACTCCCAAGAAAGTACAAGATGGGACCTCACAAGACCTTCCACATCTCCAAATATTATTTAAGAAAGGACGCTCTTGCTGAGGCAGCAAGGTTGAAAGAAGAGAGGAAGAAGCTGTTAGCTGAAGCATCCTCCAAAGATGTTACGGAAAAGGCAGAAGAGTCCACTCATAACTCTGCTGCTGAAGAAGAAGAGGAGCCATCAAAAGAAGAGGCTCAAAAGAAGGTTGCTGAAGAGGATGATGATGACAATCAGACCTTAGCACAAAGAAGATATCTGATCAGATTAGGGCTCATCTCCCCATCTGATTCAGATGTCACTCCCACTGCCTCTCCTTTGAAAAAGGCAGGTACTTCTAACCCCTCTCTCACTTTCACACCTTCTAAACTATCAAAGGGTCAGAAGAGAAAGAAGAACACCTCTTCTTTCACAAAGAAAGCCAAGAAATCCAGGCTCCCTACTCCAATGAGCATAGCCCCTATTTCATCCTTCAACCCTTCTGATGATACCAACCCATCTGAACCCTCACACACTGATGCCCAAATCCCTGCTGATACTCACACAGCAGAGGAACAAGCCCAGCCTAACCCTGCTGATGTTCAACCAGCAGACAACCAACCTCAGACCACCTCCACACAACCTGCTGATGATCAAACTCAGATTATATCCACAATCCTTGCTGATATTTAAACAGCAAATGTCCAAGATCATCAAGCTCAAACACCTACTGATCTTCAAGAAGAAACTGAACCAGACCAGCAGATCCATAACCCCGCTGATGAACAAATTACTGAAGATCAATCCCAACCTCCTACCCAACAAGAAGAAATCACTTCCCAAATCCCTGCTGATACTCACACAGCAGAGGAAAATGCCCCAACTACCCAAGCCCCTACCATCATTGTCCCTTCTGCTCCAGAAGACTTGGCACCAGAAGACCTGGTTCAACCTGGTCCTTCTCAACCTCAGTTCAGAATGGTGCACTATCCCATGTGCCAAACAGAAAAGATAATGAGGATGAAGATAGCCAACCTGCTCAAGACCACCATCCCTGGAGTTGATGAGACTTCAATCCAGTTTGAACAAGTGCTTAGGGTATGCACTTGGATTGAGCTCAGAAGAGATGATGTAGATGACCTTCTTGAGGTCATGGAAGGAATGGGAGGAAAGGAAAACTTCCTCGACTGGGAGATGGAGCAAAAGGAAGTTGCTCAAGTTCAATCATTTGCTCAGCTGCTATCAGATGAGGCACTAACTGCAGTCTGCAACCGGATCCTAGGAGTCTCCACTGCTGATGTCCCTATCCCAGTAGGTTCATCGGATCAGCAGACAGCTGAACAAGCAAAGATGAAGGAATCAGCTGCACCAGCCTTGGTGGAAGACTCAGCTGCCCCTGCTGAAGACTCAACTACACCAGTTGACAAAGAAGAGATTGAAAGAGAAGTAGTCAGAGTACCAGCTCACTTCAAACCTTCAGACGATCTGACTCACTTCATTGACAATCAAGAGGATGCAGGCAGACGAATCATGACCCATCTGACTAAGGCCACTACCTGCTACCTCAATGAGGAGTACCTATCAGCCGAAGAAAGAGGCAAAGAAATTATTGTTCATCCAAAGCCTCAGGGTACACCCTCTACCTCTACCCCATCTGTTGACCTTACAGCAGACATCTGCTCCCAGGTCAAAGCTGCAATAGACTTGCACTTTGAGAAAGGTTTAGGCATGCAGCTAGGAAGATATGTTGAGAAAGCTGCAAGGGAACAGAAGACTCGTCTTCATGACCAGATTCTTGACGTTGAAGACAAGTTTGGTGAAGCACTTCATCAGCAGATAGGAGAATACTTGAGTACCTATCAGAAGTTGTCAGCCGACACCTCCAAAAGGTTTGCTGATCTTTACACTGATGAGATGCACCGCATGGAGACTACCTACAAGACAATAATTGAGGATGCTGAAGCAAGAGCCACTGAAGGACAAGCTCTTCTTAAAACAGCTGCAGAGGAGAATGAGAAATTGCAGACTCAGCTGAAGGAGACAGCAGCCAAGTTGGAAGCTCTTACGACTAGATTTGAAGCTGCCTCCTCCTCCAATTCACATGCTGAAGTTCTAGAGCACAACATAACCCATCTGACCCAAGTTGCCAAGGTCAATGCCATGGCACTGAAACAAACTCTGAAAGTGGAAATCATGAATTCCATGAAGCCTTTTGCGGCTGCACTTGCTGAAGCCAAAAAGGGGGAAGATATGTTGATAAAGGCTCTAGAGAAGTCTACTGCCCAGCAAGCTGAACTGGTAGTAGCACAAGATGACTTGACTGAAACCTTGGGTGGTTTAAAGAGCAAAATCAAGAACAGGCAAGGAAAAGGCAAAGAAATTGCTCAAGAAGACACTCAAGCACCCACTCAAGTTCCTGCCAAGACTCTTCAGATCACTGCTCCTGAAGAACAAGTTTCTGAAAAGAGAATGACAAGGAAAAGAAAGGCAGATGAGCAAGCTCAGTCAGCTCAGACCAGCAAGAAATCAGCTCCAGCAGAGCCTACTGCAGAAGAGAAAGAGGCTCTAGAGTTGAAGAAAAAGAAATTGCTTGAAGCTCAAGAGCTTAAGCAAAAGAAGCTGAATGATGCGAAGGCAGTCAAAGCCAAATTTGAAAGAAGGATTGCCAAACTCAGGAAAGCAATGAAGGACAAAGCACAAGAAGACAGTGTCCTAGTGTTTGACAGCAATTATGTGGATTACTTAGCCCTTCAAGATGAGCTACCAAGATGGTACCCCCTGAAGAAGAAGAAGTGGCAAATTCAACACCACATAGTAAGGAAATTTGGCCCTCTCCCTTCTTATGAAGAAGAATTTCTTCAATTCTCCCAGTTCATGAACATTGAAGATCTAGAGTTCTGGGAAGAAATTGTCAAGACAGCCAAAGGACTTGACAACTGCAGAATCCTAACTCCTGAAGAACCCAAATGGGATGCACCCCTTCTGGATTCAGGAAGAGCCAACATGATAGAAATCAAGAAGATTCTGTACAAGATCTATGAAGAGGAGAATGTTACAGATGTACAGCACATGGAAGAAGTTCGAGCTCGTCTGTACCTTGCCTACCGCATTTGAAGATCAGAAGACCTGATGAAGACCAGCTTAGAAGTTTAAAGAAACTATTACTTGTAATCTGTAAAAGTTCTATCTATATTCAAGTTCTAGTTCTTTTTGCTTACAAGACAAACTCTCATTGTCTTCATCAGATGCTTCAGTCTTAGCATGTTATAAACTCTTATCTTATTTCATTAAGAGCATTTATCAAGTATAGTTTTGGCTTCATCAAAAAGGGGGAAATTGTTGGGATATAAATTCATCCTAAGCCCCACTTGATGTTAGAATAGTTTTGATGGCCAAAACACTTAGAGTTTATAAATGTAATAGGATCAGCTGACTTGTATAGAACAGCTTAGACTAGTCTTGTGTGATCAACTGTATTGATATCAGCTGATCAGCACAGTCCTGGCTTACATGCCTATCCTCAAGATGAGAAGAGTAGAAGACATGAAGACTAGAAGATCCTTGAAGACCAGATAAGTTAAGGTGCTTGTATACCTACCTATCTGATGGAGTCCCAGATTGAAGATGGCCTAAAAGCAGTACAAAGAATTTCCAGATCAGAAGAGTGATACTCGTCTGATATCAGAAGACAGAAGACCTAAGGCCAGAAGAGTAGTCAGAAGACTAGAAGTACAGATCAGAAGACTATGTGCTCTTCCAGGACTCGGCTGATTCCTAAGTCATCTTGCAATTCAAACGAAGACCTACCTTATTTAGAAGATTGACATGATCCCAGGATTGAAGCAATCAAGCGGCTGGAATTAAGGAATCAAGCTATTATGGAAAGATTGCTCAAACGGCTAGTCAACTCCAACGGCTAGTTGCAACCAATCTCCATTATAAATACAAGAGGATGAGAAATCACAAAGAAAGAGTCACAAGAGAGAATTCAACAAGCCAAGCAAGCAATCAAAGCTAAAGCCATACAGTTCTAAGAATTCTCAAAAGAGCCAGAAACCATTAGATTATCTATAGCTCTTAAGTGATTTCTATCCAACCCTTAAGAACCTGAAACCTGTTCATATTGTATATCAATTGTTTTAGGCATAGTGGTTAAGCAAATTATAAGCTTGAACCATTAGTTGGATACACCTCAAAAACCCCAAACCCTCACCGAAAGGTTAAAGTTTTTGAAACCCCTTAAAGTGCAAGTGCTTACAATCACTTGTGGAGACCGTAGCTGTTAGGACGGCTCAGATCTCAAAGTCCTAACCTTGGGACTATAAAGGTCAAGACCCTTGTAATTTGTGGAAATTAAAGGGATTAAACATCACGTTAGGACGTGAGAGTGGACGTAGGAACGTATATCCGAACCACTATAAATCCGGTGTTATTTACTTTCTGCACTTTACATTTCTGCCTTTTCATTCATTATTATATAGTGCATACTCTGATTTCAACACTCTTCAAAACAAGGCCATAACTTTCAAACCAGCATCAGCTGAGTATTTTCATTAAGTAAAACAAGTTACAAGAACGAGTCTAAACCAGGGCCACCATAATTCCGCATATAACCTCCTCAGTCAGATCACTATAGTCATCTGGACCAGCAGACTTGCAGTCCAGTTGACATAGCAATCAGAAGAGGTTCCCAACTCTGTTTGAAAAAGTTTTAAAGTCTATTCACCCCTCCCCTCTAGACTTTAAACCCATTCACTACTCGTTCAGGGACCAACAATAGACATACTCCCTTTTGGCTTCCTCCCATAAGTCATTCAGCTGAATTGGTACCCATTTATCCAAGTGAGGATATTTGGTGTCCATTGGGATCAATAGTTGTGGCTTCATCTTGTTGTAAGTTGCTCTCTTCCTTCTTGGCTTCTGGAAGTCTGCTCTTCTCTTGTTTCTTGCTCTGTTGGCCTTTTCCATCAAGTCCATTTTCTCTTGGGCTCTCATCATAGCCAGTTTCTGTTGTGTTTCAGGGTCTTTGCCATACCCTTCATGAAACAGCTTTGATGGATCATTGAGTACCACAATCTTTGTCTTCTTTGGTCCAGGTCCAAAGCCTTCTTCATATAATTCCTCAACATCTTCAGAGGCTTTGGTACTTTTAGTGGACTTAGTCTCAGTAGACTTGTCTTTTTCAGCAAACTTGGATATTTCAGCATTCTTGGGCTCTTCAGCAGTTTTGGCCTTCTTTGAGATAGGCTCATCATCAACAACTCTGAATTCAGGTGGAAGATCAAGGCTATTGGGAAAGTCAGTGAATTTCTCAACTTGTCTCTTCTTTCCTTGGGCCTTCTTGATCTTTCCTCTAGTTTGGACACCTTCAGCATCCTTGTCCAAACCAGATACCTCACCACCTGGTCTTTGTTGTAACCTTACTCTTTCCTCTTGAGCTGAGGCCATAAAGTTCTTCAATGCAAGTGCCAACTGCTCCTCTTCATCCAATTCTTCCAAGTTCAGTACTGCTGGCTCTTTTCCCTTTCCTTCAGGGGCTTTGTCCTTACCCTTAACTGGGCTTCCAATCACTAAGCCACCTTTTGCCCTTGCTCTTTCCCTTTCCCCCTTTTTGGCAGCATCAAAACATTGGGGTTTTAGCTCACTCATTGTTGTGGCCATTAGGGATTGTGCCTGATTTAGGGATTTCATTTCTTCCAACAAATATACATTTTCATCATGTATATTCTGCATCCTGTCACTGCTCAAGCTAAGAAAAGCTAGAACAGGCTTCATTTTCTGTTGGACAACCTCCTCCATGGTTGATTTAAGAGATGCATCCAATTGGGCTTTGAGAAGCTCAGTGAGGTTGGCCACTGCACCTTCAGCAATGTTGGCCAATACCTCTTGGGAAAACTTTTCTGAGGCTGCTTTCACCATAGCTAGCCTTTGCTCTTCAGCTCTTTGTCTTTGCAGTGCAGTCTTTCTTCCAAGAGCTCTCTTTACTACTGACCTTAATGTCTTCACATTCCTATTGTGGTTGATTCTTAGCAAAGATTGCTCTTTCTTAACCTCCTTTGAAACTGACCTCATGGTGTTTTTGGCTTTGATAACTTCAGTGGAGATGGTTTGCAAACCAGTCTCAACTCCACTGATCCTTGCCTCCAAGGTAGGTAACACCACATCCTCTGAGCCAGTTAGCCTCATTTCCACAGATGCCAAAGTTCTTCCATGCTCATCCAAGGCTCCAGAAGTTTCTGCATGAGCTGATTGTACCTGGTGAGCCAAGGAATCCAACTTCTCTTATTGCATCCCAAGCAAGGCTTGTGCTGATCCACTATCAACTTGGATGGGTGCATCTGTTAAGAGTTCATCTGCAAAAATTTGATCAAAGGTTATACCTGCAATATCAGACAAATCAAAAGCATCAGTAAAAACACACTTGTCTCCCTCCAATTCTTTTTCATAAGACTCTGATACATCAGCAGTCTTCTCCTCATTTTCAACTATTTCTTTTCTCCCTTCAATAATGATTTCCTCACTTAAAGGAACAGGCCTCCTCTCATCAAGGGATTCTTGAAGTTCAGATTTGACTTCAAGAATAGCCTGCCCTTCCTCACTTATATCACCCTCATTTGGTGGTACACTCACTATTCTAGTGATCACAACCTCTCTATCATCTACTTCTCCCTCTGGTTTTTCCACTATCATCTCCTTTTCAACTCCTTCACCTAGACCTGCAGCATCTCCACCTTCAACAAGGTTCAAAGATGGCAGTTGTGGGGAGATCACAGTGCTTATATCAGCAGCCACTGAGTCATCCTGAATGATTAAGGGCTGATCAGTGTCCAATTCATCTGACACTGAATAGGCCTTAACCAAGCCAGCCTCTAAAACAGGAACCTCCACATCTTTAGGCTGTGCCTTGAGTTCAGAAGAGCCTTCATTGGCAGATGTGTCATTGGTTGTGTTACCATCCTTGGTCAACACCTCTGAATTGACAGAGCCTTTCCTATGATAGGTCTTAGGAGGGTTGGAAAGTCTTTCAGATACAGAAGGCTTAGGGATATTAGCTTGAGGGGTTTCAGGAGGGTTGGGTTTTGAGGGGTTTTAGGGATCATTAGGGGAATCATCATCATTGGAGCTACTATCAGGGTGTTTGATTCCCTTAGCTTTTCTTTCCTTCTCCTCCTTAATCTTATTAGCTGCCAGCTTTGCAAAGATTTCCTCATCAATGAGAAATCTTGTCTTTGAGACTCCAGCAAAGTGTAGCAATCTGTTCTCCTCAATTTGCCACCAGTTTGCTCCCTTATCTTGGATGACTTGTGATATCTCCATCATAGACTTATCTTTTACATCAACAAGCATCCTTAGATCATGAAAAGTCCTCTGAATTCTTGGAAATTCAGCAAGTTGTGGATACAAACTGTCCACAGTAGCCATGGCTCCTCCTCTGAGCATACTCTCATAAGTATACTCCTCCCCATCTCCACTTGAATGGGGACTTTGGGTTATAGGGGAGTTGGCTCTGGGTTCTCCTAAAGTGGCTTCAGGAAGGTTTAGTTCAGGAATGTTGGCTTCAGAAGAGTTGGGTGCAGTAGAAGGTGCTTCAGTTGCTTTAAAGAGCAATGGACCTGAAGGGGCTTTACTCAAAGGGGTTGGCTCAAAAAGTGCAGCTTCTAATTGCTTTGAGTAATTGAGCATAGATGAGTCAAGGGGAGAATGTAGTCTTGTCTCATCTACTGCTATATCTGCTAGCACATCTATCCCACTTCTTTGCACATTCCCTTCAGGAGAGTATCTCTTTGTAAGATTGATGGGGGTTATAGGTTGGTTGGTTGGGGTTATATGGGTTTCAGGGGAGTTGGGCTCAGGGTTCTGAATTTCAGGGATGTTGGCCTCTATTGGTTGACCTTCAGGGACCTTGGATTCTGGAGTTCCAGAACCAGATGAGTTGGTCCTTGACTTTGACTTGGTCCTGCTTTCAGCTCTGCTCTCTCTAAGAGCAAGTTGTAGAGACCTTTCCTCTTGGAGCTCCAACACTTTGTCAGTAGGCTTGGCCCTTCTCTTGCTAGCCCTACTGCTCCCACTTCCTTCACCATCCTTTTCAGGGACAACCTCCCTGATCCTCTTATCACCCCTAGACTTTTGTCTAGTCTCATTGTACTTCTGCCTTAATTCTTCTGAATGATCAGAGGGCACTTGTACACCTTCTCTAGCAACTTCTTCAATCTCAGTTGAAGCATCTGAATTCTCTTCTGAGATGATCTGAGACATTTTCCTTGTTTTCACCACTCTTGCTTTTGTCCTCTTCTTCATTTTAGGTTTCTCCTCCACCTTTTCTTCAGCAGGTTTGGCCACTATCATCCTCCTTTGCTCAGTTTTCTTGCTGAGCTTTCTGAACAGAATCTTTTGAGCTGGGAGAGGCTTTGCAAAGGTTTGCATTTGGGAATAATGGGAAAATCTCTCAATCAACAAGCTTGCCCTGGTGCAATACTTGAGTTTTCCTTCTAGCACAACCTTGTTATGAGCTCTCACTTTAAACTTGGCTTTTTCCTTCATCATCTCAGAAATAATGAAGGTCCTCCAATCAAACTTGATACCCTTGTCACTGGCATCAATGACTGCAGCCATGATTCTGATTCTAGGATGGCTGACCTGCTCCAAGCTTCCAGTATTACTCAAGAGACTCTTAGTGATTACCTCAAATAGATTGAGAAATTTAGACTTGAGAGTCTTCTTGTTTTGTGTTGAAGATAGAGGGCCTGGCACTAATAGCCATTCTTGTGCTATGTCATCTTCATGGCCAGCACCATAAGATTCTGGATTCCTTCCTTCTGAGGGCAATCCAAAGGCTCCTTCAAGATCTTCTGAAGAGAATTTCACTCTATGAAATCTCTCTTCTTCATCTTCTTCAGCAACATAGGACAATCTGGTGGAAATCTCACCATCTTTTGATTTGCCTCTCCATTTGAGAAAGGCAAAGAACTCAGCCATGTAGTTGTCCAAACAAGAGCTTGGCCTTTCCTCCATGAATTTCTGAAGGCCTGCTCTTCTCAACCATCTCAGGGTTGGAGTGATTTCAGGATCTTCACTTGTAAATGATACTATTGGCTCAAAGTGAAGGTTGTTCTTGTTGCTCAAATAACCAAAATCAAGGTCAAGAGCCTTGTTGGAAAAATCTATGATCATCTCTGGTTTAACTTTGGGAGCCATTGAAAATTGCAGAGATGAAATTTAGAAAGTTTTGAGAGAGTTTGAAGAGAATAAGCTAGGGTTTCGAATGCTTGGGGAAGAAGAGTGTGTGGGGAGTTCTTAAGACTTGAGAATATTCTAAAAAGAATGTTTGTCAATGAGTTGGTGAGGTTTGTGTATTTTCAACTGTTGTCAAATATGGAAAGGTACACTTGGACGGCCAGGATGAATTTCAGGGGAGTTGGCCAGTTTTGATCCAATGGTTAAAAACCAATGTAACAGTGACTTGTTGGTTTTATTCAAAACGTGGAAGATATTTAATATTAGTTAATGGTTGGGGAGTTTTCGAGATAGATCATGGTTTGAAAAGGTGTAATGCAAACAAGAGTTAAATCTTGGCATTTAATGCATGGAAAGCGACCTTTTGGGTGGGGGACAAATTAAATCCCACAGAAATGATATCTGTAGTTGGGACAGGTATCAAGGTGGACAATGATTACCCAAAATAGGTGCTTATCAAACCAAGAGAATAGGTTTGATAACTAGGACAACTTATCTGACCCTACAAGGACAAGTGTCCTGAAGAGATGTGGACAAGAGTCCTGAATGTCAATGGACAAGTGTCCTGAGTAATTATGATCATCTCTTCTGCACTTCAGTAGATTTGTCCAAGTCTACTGAATATCAATTCAGCTCTTTTACTCCCATTAACTTCAATGAGTTTTACTTGTCCAACTTCCCTGGATCAAGTAAACCCAACTCTGCTGATAGCTCCAGAAACCTTGCCTCTGCAAGTGGCTTAGTTAGTATATCAGCTTTTTGATGATCTGTGTGGATCTTGACCAACTTTATATCCTTCTTCTCCACATGATCTCTAATGAAGTGATGCTTGATGTCCACATGTTTGCATCTTGTATGCAAGACAGGATTTTGTGAAATAGCAATGACACTATTGTTATCACAGAATATGGGCACTTCAGTAGAGTTGACTCTGTAATCTCTTAGTTGTTGTCTCAACCATAGGATTTGGGCACAACAACTTCCAGCAGCAACATATTCAGCCTCAGTAGTGGAAGTAGCCACTGTGTTTTGCTTCTTGGAGAACCAAGATATGAGCTTGTTGCCTAAGAATTGACAAGTCCCTGAAGTGGACTTTCTGTCAATTCTGCATCCTCCATAATCAGCATCTGAGTAGCCAGTTAACTCAATGTTGTCATCAGCAGGATACCAAAGGCCTAGATTTTCAGTGCCTTTGAGATACCTCAAGATCCTCTTTGCAGCCTCAAGATGGCTTTTCTTAGGATTTGCTTGAAACCTTGCACAAACACCTACTGCAAAGGTGATGTCAGGTCTGCTGGCAGTGAGATAGAGGAGTGAACCAATTATTCCTCTATACTCAGTAGAGTTGGTTGGAATACCACTCTCATCAGGATCCATCTTCCAGTTTGTGTTCATTGGGATCCTTACTGGCTTGCTAGTTGTACACCCAAACTTCTTGATCATTTCTCTGGTGTACTTAGCTTGGTTGATGAAGATTCCTTCTTTTGATTGCTTGACTTGAAGACCCAGAAAGAAGTTCATCAGCCCCATCATGGACATCTCAAACTTGCTTTGCATTAGCTTGGAGAACTTCTCACATAGCTTCTCATTGGGGGATCCAAATATTATGTCATCCACATAAATTTGGACAAGCAAAATGTCCTCTCCTTCAGAGATTCTGAAAAGAGTTCTGTCCACAGTTCCCTTGGTGAATCCATGATCCAAGAGGAATTGTGACAGTGTATCATACCAAGCCCTAGGGGCTTGCTTGAGTCCATAAAGAGCTTTCTTGAGTCTGTAAACTTGGTTTCCAACTTCAAAACCTGGTGGTTGCTCTACATAGACTTCTTCCTTCAAGACTAGAAAGACACTCTTGACATCCATTTGGTACACTTTGAACCTCTTGTGGGCTGCATAGGCTAGAAAGAGCCTTATTGCTTCTAGCCTTGCCACAGGTGCAAATGTCTCATCATAGTCAATGCCTTCATGTTGGCAATAGCGTTTTGCCACAAGTCTTGCTTTGTTTCTGACAATCACATCATTTTCATTCTTCTTGTTCTTGAACACCCACTTTGTTTCAATAACATCTTGATGTGAAGGCCTATCCACCAGCTCCCATACTTCATTTCTGGTGAATTGATTCAGTTCTTCCTGCATGGCTGTGATCCAATTGGCATCTTGAAGTGCCTCCTCAATATCACTTGGTTCTTGTTCTGACAAGAAACAACAGAAAAGAGCACTTTCACCATGAAATCTTCTTGTTTTGACTCCAATACTTGGGTCACCAAGTATTTGATCAGTAGGATGGTCAGACAACCAAGTCCTTCTTTTTCTGATCTCTTCAGTAGAGTTGTCCTCTACTGAAGTTGAGTCAATTTTATCATAGAATTCAGGATAATTGAATGCAGGATCTAATTCAGGATCATAATCAGGGGTGTTGTCCTCAATGTCAGTGACATTGGTATTTTCAACATTTTGATTTCCCCCTTGATTATTTGACCCATTGACTACCTCAGCAGGAACTGCTTCTTCATTGGTAGTTGTTACCTGGATGTGAACTGGGATTGGATCATTCAGTTCACTATTTCCTTCAGTGGAATTTGCCTCAGGAGGGTTGCCTTCAGGATGGTTGTCCAACATAGAGTTTTCAGGTAGATTGGTTTGGACAACATCTATAAGCTCAGTGTCTTTGTCTTTTAGACTTAGTCTGGTTGTCCTCTGTGTGATTTCTTCTGATTCCAAGTTCTCATTCCTGAACTCATGAATAGATTCATCAAATACAACATGAGGTGTTTCCTCTACAATAAGGGTTTTCTTGTTATAGACTCTGAAAGCTCTACTGATTTGGGAGTATCCAAGAAATACTCCTTCATCAGCTTTGCTGTCAAAAGCTTTCAGCTGATCTTTCCCATTATTGTGAATAAAACACTTGCAACCAAAAATGTGAAAGTAAGACACTTTAGGCAATCTTCCTTTCCAGAGTTCATAGGGGGTTTTGCCTTGCCCCTTAGTGATCAAACATCTATTTTGAGTATGGCATGCAGTGTTTATGGCTTCAGCCCAAAACCTCTTAGGCAAATCTGAATCAGCAATTAAGGTTCTAGCAGCTTCTTTTAAAGTTCTATTTCTTCTCTCTGCAACTCCATTCTGTTGAGGAGTTCTAGCTGTTGAGGTTTCATGAGCTATTCCATTAGATGTACAATACTCATTGATGTATGAGTTAATGAACTCAGTGCCTTTATCAGATCTTATCTTGATAATGCTAAGGCTTTTCTCATTTGACAATCTCTTTAGAAGTTCAGGCAGTTTGACTTGAGTTTCCTTCTTATTAAGGAGAAATACTACCCATGTGAACCTAGAGAAGTCATCTACTACTACCAATGTGTATTTTCTACCATTTATGCTTACAGGGGTAATTGGTCCAAAAAGATCCATATGTAAAAGTTCAAGTACCCTTTCAGTGGAAATGACTGGTTTTCCTTTAAATGAGGCTTTGATCTGTTTTCCTTCTTGGCATGGTTTGCAAACATGCTCTTTAATGAAAACCTCATTAGGTAGTCCTTTGACTAATGCATTTCTAGCAATTTTGTTCATTGTTTTGAAGTTCAAGTGGTTTAATCTTTTATGCCACAACCAACTTTGTTCACTAGAACTCTTAGCAATGAAACATGCAGCATCAGTAGACTTGTCCCAGTCTGCAAAATACACATTTCCTTTCCTAGTTCCAGTCAATAAAATTTGTTGAGTCTTATCTTTGATCAAGCATTTATCACTGGAAAACTCAACATTGAAGTCTTTATCACAGAATTGACTGATACTTAGGAGATTATATTTGAGACCAGCCACATAAGATACATTGGATACTTTGATGTTACCAATCATCAAAGTACCATAACCTTTTGTTGATGCTTGTGAGCTGTCTCCAAATGTGACATTAGGGCCTTCTTTTTCAATGAAATTAGTGAGGAGTTCCTTGTTTCCAGTCATGTGCCTTGAGCATCCACTGTCAAGGTACCATGCTGTCTTTTTGCTTATGCTCCTCATCTTGTGGCCCAATGGTACCTGCAATTAGATAGGTTTAGGTACCCTTTGAGTTTTGGGTCCTGAGAGGTTAGCTGTACCTTTAGGAACCCAAACTTGCCTAATAACCCTGATTGATTCAAGGTGGCTAAGTTGTCTTCCTTTAGCATCTAAATACACTGTCTTTCCCTTAAATGCCTTTGGGAAAGTGTGTGTGAATGTGTTAACTCTATAAGTTTCAGGAGAGTTGTCAAGTCTCCTGAACTTTTGAGTTCTTTGTGCAACTTGAGGGAATCTTTGAGGAAAGGCTTTCTTATGACCATTACCCTTTGGTATGAAGGGTTTTGGTTGTCTCATTTTATTCTGCCTTTGAGGAATGTTGTCCCTAGGTCTATTCAGCCGAGGCTTTCTCAGAAGAGTTGGCCTAGGCTGATTATACCTTGGACACTTCCTCTGAACATTGTTCAGTAGAGTTGCCCTACCATTGGGTCTACTCTGCTGATCAGCATTCAACTTATGTTCAGGAGCCTTGACCATTTCCTTAGGTTTTGGCCTATTTTCCTGAAGCATTTGATTAGGCAGATCATCCATTTTGCCCTTTCCTTTGTTCAGTGGCTTAATTATTTCATTTTCAGTTTGTGCCACTGACTTAACAAAGATTCTCTTAGTGTTACTCACAGAAGCAACACTAAGACAAGGTGAAGATTCAAATGGATCAAATCCTAATCCACTTCTTTGAGCCATAGGTCTTTGATAACTCTGAATTTCCTCTATTGCTCTAGAGGATTTCTTCAGAGCAGACATCTTTAATTTCAGGCTCTCTTCACTTGCTTTAAGAATATCATATTCATGTGAGAGGTTTTCAAACTTGGCATTGAGAATTTTAAATTCAAAATCTTTTCTCTTCTGAGAGAGAAGTTGATCATCAATCTTCTTTTGTTGGTCAACTATCCTGAGATTTGCTTCCTCAAGCTCTCTCAAGACTTGTTGATATAACTCAGTAGACTTGACATCAACAACTGCCTCAGAGTTTTTAGCAAGTTCAATAGCCAATCTTTCATTTTCTCTCACACAGTTATCATGAAATTCTTGTAACATAGTGAAATCTTCCATCAACTTTCCAAGGGAAAGCTTCAAGTTGATCTCACTATTGTTTTGTGAGATGAATGATGATGAACTAGAAGTAGAGGATACCTCATCATCCTCAAGAGCCATGTTGCAGACATCATCATCATCATCACTGTTGGAGAACAGTCCATCAGAAGAGTTGAAGCTTTCAGCACTATCAGACTCTTCACCAGCCATCATGGCCTTTCTGTTGGTGAACTTTCTGTCTCTTTTGGCTTGCCTCTCTTTTCTCTCCTTAGAGCTTAATTCAGGGCAATCATACTGAAAGTGCCCTTTCTTTTTGCAGTTATAGCACAGATCTTCATCATCTTCTTTCTTTGATTCTTCTCTTCTTTTTGATGATGAAGGTTCAGCTCTACTGGACCTTCTCCTATCAGAGTACTTGTCCTCTGATCTCTTCTCTTCAGGCTTTTTGGCTTCAGCCTGATTTTCAGGAGAGTTGTACGTTCTCCTGAATTTGTTGTCCTGGTAGAATTTCTTGTATCTACCAAACCTTGAATTTAGCTTCTCAAACCTTCTAGCCATCAAGGCTAGTTCTTCCATCATTTCAGTCTTTGAGACTGACTTTGATGATCTTGGAGTAGACTGCATTTCTGGTTCAGCAGCTTTGGCTTTGAATGCCACTCCCTTAGTAGGATTTGAAGGTTCCTCAATAGGCTTTCTTCTATTGAGATCGAACTCATAAGCTTTGAGTTCTGAGAAGATTTGTTGCATGGGCATGGTGGAGAGATCTTTGGTGTTTTACATCATCACAGCATAGACATCCCACTTTTAAGTGAGACTCCTTAAGATCTTCAATCCAACTTCTCTCTTAGTGTAGACCTTGCCCAGAGAGTTGATTTCATTCATCACATCAGTGAATCTACCAGCAAACTTATCAATGGACTCCTCAGACTCCATTGCAAACTGTTCAAATTTCTGCACAGCAACTTGGAGCTTATTCTCCTTGATCTTTTCAGTACCCTCACACATTTCAGCAAGAGTATCCCAAATTTCTTTGGCTGTTGTGCAGTGGTAGACTCTACCCATAATTGCATCTGGAATTATTTGGTAGAGGGTGTTCATGGCAAGATAATTCAAGTTATCTTTCCTCTTCTCATCAGTGGTAAAGTCATCTTCATCTTTTGGGAGTACCTCTCTTGGGTCTGCCTTTTGAGCCTCAGTGACTTTGGGATTGACAAATGTGAACACAAAAGGACCTCTTGTGATCACTCTCAGCATGTCAGTGTGTAGAGATGCAAGATGAGCCCTCATCCTGATTTTCCAGAAATCATAATTATCAATTGAGAACATGGGCAGTTTGTGATGTGAAATGTGGTTGACTGGATTTGTGGCCATGTTGTCCAATCCTTGGACAGTAGGAGGTGGAACAGCAGCATTGTTGTTGGCCATAACTCAAGAACAAACAGTCAGTCCATATACAATTAGGATTTCAGAGAGATCAGTTCAGTGACCACACTAAATATGTGATTTTGAAAACCAAGATGGCTTTTCAGAAGCAGTGGTCTTTGAACCCCTGCTCTGATACCACTTGTTGGTCCTGAAAGGAGTATATAACAAGTGTATGGGGGGGGGGGGGGAATACACTTGTATTCAAATTCTTTTCTAACTTGATCAAACCAGAGCTCAGCAAGGTTGTCTTGGACAACTCTGCTGAAGATGATTAACTCTTCTAAGATAATCAGACTACTAAGCACTATTGAGTACTTAGTTGAATAACTATCTAGGGGAGTTATATGTGCGGAATAATGGTTGGCCCTTTTAGTTTAAACTCCTTTAGATTCTGAAATCACTTGGTCAATTCAATACAGTCCAGTTTCAGGGAACTTGTCCAAATCAGTTTTGCACAGTCTTTGAATGTTTATCCTTTGAAAGATCAGTTTTGTGTGCAGTGTTGAGTGTATGTAAGTACTTGAAAGTAAATCAACACAAGAGTTTATAGTGGTTCAGAGAGTCAAGCTCCTACATCCACTTTCCCTGATTTAACAGGATAATTCCTTCACTCTTGGAATTAACTTGTTTTATAGTCCCAAGGTGCACTTGATCAAGAACACCACTCTTGGTGAATTGATCCCTAGGATGTCTAGAGTCCTAGTACCCTCTTCTCAACTCAGAACTGAACTGTTCTTCTCTCAACAGTCAGCTCCTACCACTTCTACTACTACAACCTTCTCACTTTCACTCTTGAAAGATATGAGGATTGAAGTAAGGTTCCAACTAATGAGATATCCTTTACAATGAAGATCAGTGTATAAGGATAGGATATCTCTCTAAGCTTGTGTATGGATATACAATGTAGTACAGCTTAGATGAAGTGTTTGAAGACTAAGATAGTCTTTGAAAGCTTTGAAAACACTCTAGCTTGTAAGAACTTAAGGTTGGATGTGCTTGGTTGAGGTTGAAGTTGGATGCTAGTTGGATGCTTTCAAATGGTCTTCACACTTCTGTATTTATAGACAAATGAAGGATTTGCCCGTTGGAGAGGCAGCCTCCAATGTCCATAAATGTCTTCTTTTAGTTCTTCAACTTTGAAGACAGAATCTTGATAGTGACATGTCCTTATTTGGGAAATAAACGACTGTAAGAGCTTTGTCTTCATTCTGTAGCACTCTTCCCAATATCTGACATTCAGATTCTCTTGTAAGAATGTGGACATGTCTTCTGAAGGTTGTTCCAATGATAGGATAACATTCCTCATCATTTGGACAACTCTCCTTATCACTATCAGCAGTCTTGCTTATCAACAGGATTGTCTTGCTCTTTCCCTTTTATTTCTCTTGAAGATGGCTCTTTTCCTACAGATGGCTCTTTCCCTTTTATTTCTCTTGAAGATGATCTTAGCTTGTTTCTTTGAAGATCTTTAGGGAATGATTGTCTCAAACTCTTCAGCATAGTTGACTGCAGGTTTTCAGAGCACTTGATCTTGACTTCTTGTACTGAGACAACTCCTCTGGACAACTCTCCTGATCAGTATAGTTAGTCTCAAAAGACTTAGTGTTGTATCCAGAGTTTGAGCCTTGAGGGGACTTGATTCAAATGAACTTCCAAGCATGTGTTCCCCCTCAATTTGTGCATCTAATCATCTAAGAGCTACCTAACATATTAGCTCCTCATCTAGCCTTTATACTATATGTTCTAACATTTCTAGAACATATTCAATCATGACTTAGGCATGTCTCAGGGGGTTTTGGTATTCAATCAAAACATAACTCATTTTATTCCCAACACCTTTAATACCAATAAACAATTCTCACATTAAACTCCGTGCAAACAATAATTGTTCCATTAATAATAGGACTCAGGGAGTATTCAAAATTCTAAAAAAAAAAAAAAAAAATAGAAATCTAGTTAAAAATCTGAAAAAAAGCTCATTAGTATTTCTAAAAATCTCATTAAAAATCCGTAAATGTATAGATTAAAAATTATAGAATTTAAAAATCTAATAAGAATAATAAAAAATATTAATATTTCATTAAAAATCTCACTTGGGTAGGCCTCGTCCGCCATTAATACTTTACTTGAACTACGAAAAGTTTCGGGTCCCACGAGGATGTTGACTCGCCGCCGAGGCTGAGTGGAAGCTCCATGCCCTGATCGATCGATAAACCATCGAAAAATAACTACTCCTCCGTCCCGGTATTAATTGAATATTTACTGTTTACACGGGTTTTAATGTAAGAATTGTTTATTAGTATTAAATGTGATAAAGTTGAATTTTATGAGGGATATTATGGGTAATTCAACTTTATTAGAGAGATAATCTTTAGTTAGTGTATAAAAAGTAATGGCATGTGGTGTAAAAAAGAGAGATGTTTGAGGGAGTTTTTTAAAGGAGCAAAAAATCACTTTTTCCAAATAAGGAAATGTTCAATTAATAGTGGGACAGACGTTTTTGACAGATGTTCAATTAATAATGGGACGGAGGGAGTATGATTAATGTGTTTTTTAGAATTTTTAATTTAAACATTTTCAGGTTTTCAAGTTTTTAGAATTGTAGAATTTTTTATTTTTGAAATTTTTAATTCACACATTTTAGAAATTTAATTTATAGATTTTTTAATTTTAATCATATTTTCAAGGAGATTTTTAGAAATTTTAAATTGTTCTGGGTCGGGTCTAGGCTCGGACTCGGGTTTATTTGACATGGGTGTGTGTTCAGGTTTGTTTGATTCCCAGCGGCAGCAAACTAAATGACTAAATTGTTTCGTGTCGGGTCGAGTTTACCCCCCCCTTTAAAAAATTTGAGAGGGAAAAATTTTGTCGAAAATTTTAAAAATTAAATAATTAAGAAAAAAAATATACATTCCACAGCAAATTCCGTCAAAAATTTGCAATGGAAAAAAAAAATCCATGGCAATAGATTGGAAAAGAAAAACCGCTACAAATTTGGGATGTAATTGGAAAATTTAATTTTTTCGGGATGTTCTTGAAAAATTAAAAAAATTATGGGACGTTAAAATTTATATCCCTTTCTTGATTTATTGCAAAAATTTGACAGTGGGATTAGATTTACTATTGTTTCTGGTTTTATATAAAATAAATGGATGGAAATTGATTTTTTTTTAAAAATGATTTGGATTCTGTTATATTATAAAATATCAAATATATGTGGTGGTTAATCCAAAGATGCTACTTGTAGAAGTGCATTTTCTGTGAAAATCTTGTGCATTTTTCTTGTCTTTTTTTTTTTTGAAAAGAGAAAATTTGTATTATTGTCTGAGTACCAGTGGTATTCAAATCACTTAAGAGTTATAAAGTTCCAAATGAAAACAGAAATGAAATGAAATACACCATTACAGTAGGGTCAATATTCTATAGACAAGCTATTCTGGGAGATTTTATAGGATTTAAAAAAATAGTCTTTTGCTATTCTGGGAGATGCACACCAGTAATGGAAAGAAAAGTGTTGGGGGCATTCCTTGTGTTGAGAAAGGATTCCCCACGCCATAATTCTCAGTTCGTCGAAGATCTTTTCAGGTTTCGACTCTTCGTTTGCTAAAACTTTCCATTCCTTGCCTTCCAGATATACCACACGATCATACACCAAAGACATTCACGCCTGGCTACCGTGGCCCGATTTGACTATATATCGACCGTTGTTGGACAACTTCCATTTCCAGGAGTCATGAGTGTTTTCCTGCAGTTTAAAGTTACCTAACAATTGATACAGATGGTCAACTATTGGTTCTTCCCATGATAACACTTCACGTCTCCATACAATATTCCAATGCCATTCACCGTTCGCCCACTCACCCGACTCGCTAACTCTGGCCTCTTTATTAGCGCATATAGAAAATAATCTAGGAAAGGATTCGCAAAGATTAAATTCACCTAACCACCTGTCTTTCCAGAGGGATGTAAGACGTCCGTTCCCCATCGATAGACTCATATTTGTTGCGAACCATGGCCTGGCCGAAGCAGTGAGGAAGAGGCCAGATATGTCCTTCCACCAAAGTGATGTCGTGTTCCTATTCGCCGTGTGTACTGGTTCTACGGACGGAGATAATCGTATTTTGAATCGAGAATCCTTACCCAAAATGCATTGGGTTCAACCCGAATCCTCTATGCCCACCTGCCAAGAAGAGAGTCGTTAAGGAATTCAAGATTTTTAACACCTAAACCCCCCTCAGATTTTGGTCTACAAACATCATTCCACGAAACCCAAGAAATTTTTGTAGAATTCACTCCTCCCCCACAAAAAATTCCTCTATAATTTAATGAGGTCACTCAAGGCTTTCTTTGGTATGCAGTAAAAGGATAGAAAATAGATGGGCAACGAGTTGAGCACCGCGTTGAGAAGAATAATTGAAAGAATTCCGTCTCATCTAAAAGTCCGAACTTGTAGAGAGGTGGGGAATTAATTCTTGTATATTAATTCCTAACACTCCCCCTCACTCGTGGGCCGGATTAACACCTCTTACCCTTTTTTGGGGAGGAGGCCCATCGAGTGGACAATTTAAATGGGTGAAGTGCTTTCAACAGGAATCGAACCCAGGTCGTTTGCGTGGTTTGCTCTGATACCATGAAAGAATTCCGTCTCATCTAAAAGTCCGAACTTTTAGAGAGGTGGGGAATTAATTCTTGTATATTAATTCCTAACAATAATCCTGCCTCCGAAGGAAAAATACCTCTCAAGCTCTGATTCTATTTTCCACTATTTGAATAACATCTTTCCATACATCTACCTCCGAAGGGAATTGGGGCTTCCTCAGGTTCTTCCGTGGTCCTGATGGAGAAGATGACCCCATCAATTTCTGGAGAGATGCATCTGCTGATGGGTAGGATGCGAATTCTTGCGAAGGCCAGGCTTGATTTCGATTCAGTGCAATGATCTGTTTCCACCATAGTTCCTGTAATAACCCGTTTCAAATTTTAGCTAATTAGTAACTACTATTATTTTATTTAATTATAATTATTAAAACAAAAAAAAAACTGATCCTAATATCAAATAAAAGACCCTTTCTTTTCTCATTTCTCCTCACACAAAATCTTGATTCTTCTAAACTCTTTCAAAACAATTTTATCTTCCGATCATCTTCTACAAACGAATTTTTTGGGAATTGCCTCTAATTCATCGATCTTCATTGTGTTCTCATCATTGTTGCCACCGAGGTAATTCTCCATACTTCTCTAGATTCAAGCTTTCATCAATTGTTTCCTTAATTATTTTATTATGCAAATTTGTCCAAACTTGTTTGATGAAGTTGATGAATTCGTGTTTTATTCTTCTCGCATAGCTAATTATCATTAAAATTTGCAGATTTCTCATATCTCTCATACACTGTGTCGCTATGCATACATACGCTAGCAGTAGACTTTTGCTATTAGAATGTTAGTTTCTTTTTCTACTTAAACTAGAAAGTTTTATTTAGAAGTATGACATAATTTAAGTAAAACATGAACCCACGTCAGTTTAGTTGTAGAATATCATGATCTTTGCTTTTTAGATATTAATTGTTTAAGTTTAATGGTATATATATGTATATATATATTATATTAACTAGAATATTATTCTTAATATTTAAAAGTTAGTGGATCTATCTTGATCGTTAATGCCACGCAAAGTGTTAACATGCTGCCATGATTTATTAATCTATCATTAGGTGATATTATTTGATTTATTAATTTATAGTATACGTGCAGTAGTTGGTTTCGATCCTTTCTTGAGGATAATACTATATCCTCGAATGGTTAAGATTTAATCAAATTATATTACCCTATTTGGGAAATTAGGGTTTTTGATTCATGAATAGATTCGGCTACCACTATTTTATAGTTAGTGATTAATTATTTTAACCCTTGCCACTTCATCTCTAAATTTATAATTCATCGCTACTTACGTCAATTAGTTATTTCTTGAATATTATACTAATAATTAGCCATACACAATAATTAATGCAATGCGACGGCAATTACAAGGACTAATTCGTACGAGGATATTACATATTGTTTCCACGTTCATCTATCGATGTGGGTTTTTAATTGCTTTATTCTCTACGGTGGTTGGTAGAGCTCTATTGTAGTGTTATTCATTATTTAATGCTTTAGATAAATGTTTGAGTTAATTGTTTACTATATGAATCCATTTCTATTGTTATTCTATTGGCAAAGTTATTATTCTATTGACAAAGTTTATGACAAAGTTATCTAATAGCCAGGGGCTCCAAATGGGGTCCGGGACCGACGGGTCTTCGGGTGCGACCCCCCGTGCTCACTACGTGTGGGAATACCTTAGTCATTACCTTAGTCATTAATTTGGCTTTGGGAAGGTCCACAAACATGCGATGGTCTACGTGTGGGAATACATTAGTCATTAATTTGGCTTTGGGAAGGTCCACAAACATGCGAAGTCTACGTGTGAGAATACCTTAGTCATTAATTTGGCTTTGGGAAGGTTCACAAAACTCTTTGGATGGCAAAGTATCAATGGCAAAGTGTATGTGGCAATGTGAATGTTATTTGCTAAGTTACAATTACTTGATTATTTATTTTTAGCATTAACTATTGAATGACTTAATTCAACTGAGTGTGCTTGCATGCTCACCCCCAACATTTACAATTTCAGGTTGAAGAGTTGGATGGCGAGGAGTGGTGATGGGAGACGATCGATACTTATTTATTTAAAAACAAAAGACTATTTGCTCGCATGTTTATTAAATTGAATTATGATTATTCTTATGGATTTTTGGTTGATGAGTTAGTTATGAAATCCTTTATTTTATTTTAACTATTTCCGCTGTAAATATACTTAACGTGATTTTAGTTATATTTGTCGTTACACCCCTTTATATATATTATCGTTATAATTTTAAAATTCAATTATTTAGCGTGTTAAAGTTAGTTATTTTGAAAATGTCCGTATTTTTAAAATTGGGGTGTGACAGTTCCAAATAGGAGAGCATGAAAGGCGTGGAAAGAATCTTCTATTCCAGGCGTGTATTGGAACCCCATAGATCCTGACCCAGACTAGTCGAGTATTGCACACATCCGAAGGAGACCATTCAGAGAGGAAGTCGAACTATGACGCGCATTCCTCATAATCCTTCAAGATTATTTCCAAACCTTCTTCTCCCTTTGATTTGCCTCCCATATGTGTTATTCCAATTTTCTGATAGCATTTGTCCCAAGTAAAACCTTTTTTCAATTGCCCTGTGTAACTGCCTCGTTCGTCCGGTGTAGTTCGGAATATGAACCACCGTTGTGGGGGTCTCCATGCAACTGTCAGGGGGCCTGAGTGTTTGGGTGTCTGGTTGTGGGGTAGGAGCGTGCATTGTTTCTGGGTTCCTTATTATGAACTCTTTCTGCGAAGGAGACCCCGGTTTTTGGGGCTTCTGGGGGCGTTTTACCATTTCTGGAGAATTTCGATCTGTTCGCTCCAAGTTTATAAGAGCCAAACCAAATGGTATTAAGGTTGGCTTCAATCTCTCGAGGGCAGCCGCTGTTTGACGAAACAAAAAAGGTTCTCCTCTCCTGTTTGTCTTTTTTGAGATATGGATATCCTTCACCTTACAGATGTTGTTGAATTTACTCAAGAGGTCCGGAACGGAATGGATACTTCATCTGAAGAAGAATGTGAATGTTGAGGACTCCAATCTTCTGATCCATTCTGGAGTTCTGTTTACCTTCCAAGGCTGTTTATCTTCTCTCTCAGTTACATTTTTCTTGTCTAATATAATGCCCAACTTTTTTCCGGTTAATCTTGTTCCCTCTCCAATTCATCTTGATTTACTAATTAAACTCTATTTATCAGAATCCACCCATGCATTCTTCCTCCATTTGCTGTCTTTTTCTACGGTAATGTTATTTTTTCATTTAGCTTCAAATTAAAGTGACTATAATTTTATTAAAAAATATAAACATATTTAACTTTAGTTTATCAAATAATTGGTATTTGAAATTGTTTCCATTGGCAATAGCAATTACTTCCGTGATCTTCAAAAATAATTATTTGGTAAATGAAAGAGAAGGTACATGGTTTAATGCTGAATTTGAATTTCCCATCACATGCCATTTCGTTTATGACTTTTTACAATTCCCTTTTCTGCACCAACCGAAAAAAGGACCAAAACACACAAATAAAATAAAAAAATCACGTGCGTTTGACGTCTGTCGCTGTCAGCGCCGTCATGTGAAAATAATCCCACAAGAGAGGGCCATGAGGAGCAATGCAGCCCTCTCCACCTCGCCTCCCAGAGACGCCAAGTTCTTCAGTTTCTTGTCGTTGCTGGCGCCGCTGCTGCCGGTGATGGGGCTACGGGGCCGCTTTTTGCTGTACTTAATGCCACAGCGTCTGCACAAAAAACAAAAACCCTATTTATTTTTTATCCCATCTTTAATTTAAAAAAGAAATTAAAATCGAAACTCAATTTGTACAGTACAAGTGGAATCATTGGTATACCAATAGAAAATTTCGCAATCGAAAAATGGTTAAAAATAGAGAGAGACCTTTGGGCCTAGAGGGCCAGTCCTCCAGAGTGGAGTTTCGGTACTGACTTCGCAAAATGAGCAGGCCGCCGTGTTCTTCTGCTCTCCACTTGATGCACACCCACCTTCCACAGCTAGACACAAATGAACTAAATTAGATTTTAATTTTGGGCTCACCTTTTGGATTTGCTTGGATTCCATAGCTAGGCTTTCCGATTGAGCTAAATGAGGCATTTTTTTTTGTGTGTGTGTGTGTGATCTTCTGCCCCCTTCCACCACCTGCCAAAACAGACAAAAATAATTCACAATTTTATTTGAATTAAAACTCTTAATTAACTTTATTTGATTTTCTTAGTTTCTTACTGTGGATATATATATGGATGATGGAGAAACATGGAAATCAACAACTTTGAATGCTTCTCATTGTCAGCTCAAGCCACTGCAAATTCTTAGAAGTGGGGAATTGCTGATACTTTGGATTGGATGAGCAAAGATCTGGTTTAAATTGAAGTTATTCTCATCCAATGACCAATACATTTGACTTTGCTTTTTTGTAAGCTAGTAGTGAACGTGCGATATGATGCACGGAGGAAATAAATAATAATAAGTAATTTTTATATAAAAAAATAAAAATAAAAATTGGTAGGCTAGTAGTTAATTAGTAGTGAATGTGCGATGCATGGAAGGCTGGATGTAAACAAATATTGCTTGTTTTTCTTAACTTGCAAGTATTTTGTGTTGAAGGATTTTGGGTACGTGGAAGGTCTGTGTGCAAGTGCGTGCACTGCATAACCTATGAGAGGCTACAACCATTAAATTGACCATAATTCAAAAAAAGACAACCCGGGTTGGATTATTCCGAGGATAATAGTATGGAGCAAGAGACGAGGTTCCTTCATAAGTGTACTTCTGAGGTTCCTCCACATTATTATCAGAGTACTGCAAAGGTGGCACACTCCAGTTGGCAGGTCCATTTGTAACATGAGCAGTATCTTTTGCATCTTGCATCATTTGATCAGCGGCATAAAAATACATTACGCTGCAAATGCCAAGGCAAATTTGCGACCATTTTTTTTTCATCCAAAGTTGCTACTTTGTTTGAAATTGAGTGTGACTTGTAGAAGTGCATTTTTTGTGAAAATCTTGTGCATTCTTCTTGTCTATTATAATGCCCAACTTTTTTCCGGTTATTTATTCTTGTTCCCTTTCCAATACATCTTGATTTACTTCCGCTCCACTTTATATCCTTATCAGAATCCATCTATTTGCTTAATTTAATCTCAAATGCATAGTAAATAAATAAAGAAAATGTATTAAAAGAAAATGCTTCAATTTAAAACTGGTCATGTGAAAATAACCCCACAAGAAAGGGCCATGAGATCGAAGCAACCTCACCTTCCAGAGAGGTATAGAAGTCAATTTTGTCCCATAACTTATCACCTTTTCTAAAATTGTCCCAAAAAAATTTAAATGTATCAATTTGGTCCCAAATTTTTGCGATTTGATCTATTTTTGTCCCAAATTTGTCGCAAACTATGAAACGACATCGTTTTGTGTCATGCTCCGGCCACGTGCACGTCAATTCTGGCAAAAAGACGATGTGGCACGAAAATTTGAGACTGTATTGCTACATTTAACTTTTTTGGAACTATTTCAGAAAATGTGAAAAGCTGTGAGACTAAAATGGATTTGGTAAATGAAAGAGAAGGTACATAGTTTAATCCTGAGTTTGAATATCCCATCCAATGCCACTTCATTTATGGATTTTTTACACTTCCTTTTTTCTACACCAAACGAAAAAGGACCAAAACATACACAACACAAAACCATACATAGAAAAAAAAAAAAAAAAGTGGTACATGTTGACGGCCTGAAACAAACTCCAAAGCAGTGGTACATGAAGTTTGACAACTTCATGATGGAAATCGACTACCAGAGATGCCACGTAGATCACTGTTGCTATTACAAGAGATTTGACAAAAGCTTTCTTATTCTCTTACTATATGTTGATGACATGTTGATCATAGCAGCTGATGCAAGAGAAGTGAATAAGCTGAAGGGACAACTGTCCGAGCGGTTCTCTATGAAGGTTATCGGAGAGCCGAAGCAAATTTTGGGCATGAGGATTGAACATGATAAGGCGACATGAAGTGTGTATCTTTCGCAATTACATTCAGAAGGTCATGGAAAGATTCAACATGTCAGAGTTGAAGCCCGTGAGTGTTTCGTTAGGGAGTCAGTTCAAGCTTTCAAGGAAGGAGTCCCCTAAGAGCAAGGAGGAATGTGCCTAGATGATGAATGTTATGTATGCCTTAGCGATTGGTAACATCATGTATGCCATGGTGTGTACGAGACCATACATTGCTCATGCAGTGGGAGTAGTAAGCCGGTTCATGAGTGATCCGGATAAGCAACATTATGAAGCAGTCAAGTGGGTCTTGCGATACTTGAGAGGTACCACAGATAAGGTTTTGTGTTTCAAAGGCAAGAGTATGGAGCTGCTGGGTTTTGTGGATGCAGAATTGGCATCAAATGACCTTGATGGGAGAAGAAGTACAATCGGGTATGTCTTTATTTATGGTGGTACTGCTATATCTTGGACTTCTAAGTTGCAGAAGGTTGTTGCATTGTCCACTACAGAGGCAGAATATGTAGCTGTGACAGGGGCAAGTAAGAAGATGGTGTGGTTGCAGAATTTCTTGGGAGAACTTGGGAAGGAGCATGAGAATAACACTCTTTTCAATGATAGTCAAAGTGTTATATATTCCTTGCAAAGAACCCGATGTTTCACTCAAGGACAAAGCATGTTGAGTTGAAGTATTACTACATTCGTTACCTTTTGGAGAAGAAGATCTTGCAGCTTATGAAGATGCTTGAAAGTGAGAATCCAACATACATGTTTACTAAGGTGGTGACCTTAGAGATTTTGAAGCTATGCATAACTTCAATTAGCCTTAGAACTTGAAGATAAGGCTTGGCGATGCCAGGCGGATACGGAAGGAGAATCAAGAAGATATGGTTACATGGTAAATTTAGTCTCCAAGTGGAAGATTGTTGGAGTGTGGAGCCTGAATTGATCCTACTAGGCTTAGGGTTAGGGCAAGTTTTCTATTATAAATAGATGTTCTCTCATTGTAATCAGTATCCGAAAAACATAGTGAAATACCTAGCTTGGTAGACGTAGTCGCAAGACGAACTGGGTAAAAAATCTCGTGTTATTTTCTTTTCGTCATCGTGTGCGTGTGTTAATTTATAACATAGTCCTCAGATGAGGAGACCCCGTACTTCGAGTCGAGCATCCTTACCCAAAAGGAATTGGGTTCAACCTGAATTCTCCAAGCCCATTTGCCAAGAAGTGATTTGTTAAAAGTTTCCAGGTTTTTAACTCCAAGCCCGCCATTGGATTTGGGCTTGGAAGTGTCATTCCATGATACCAAAGGAATTCTCGCCCCGCCCCCCATAAAAAATCCCGCTGAAGTTTTGTGAGTTCTCTTAAGGGTTTTTTTGGTAGCCGGTAGAAGGATAGATAATATAGGTAACGAGTTGATGACCGCATTGAGGAGGATGATCCTGCCTTTGAAAGAGATGTGTCTATCCTTCCATGATTTTAATCTATTTTTGGCTTTTTGAATCACGCTCTCCCAAGACGTTGAACCACGATGCTTAACGCCAACTTGAATACCAAGGAATGTCATATGGAAGGATCCCACACTACAACCCTGAAATAAGGCCATATCTTGCACCAGATCACTGTCCATATTTCTGCAGAAGAGTATCTTCCAAAATATTTGATTTTTCTTTTTAGCAGGCTAGTAGTGAGGAAATTAATAATAATAAGAATTTTTATGTAAAAAAAATGGTAGGCTAGGAGTGAATGTGAGATGAATGGGTGGCACGATGTAAACAATTGTTTGTTTTTTTAACTTTACAGGTATGTTGTGTTGAAAGATTTTGGATGGAAGGTCCGTGTGCAGTGCACTGCATCTTGGGCATCCAAATCCACATTGCCTCCAAAATTTTATGCTTGTATAGAGGTATATCATTCAAAATATCAATTAAGTATGAGATAGAAGTCAATTTAGTCCCATAACTTTCAACCTTTTCTGAAATGGTCCCAAAAAAGTTAAATGTACTAATTAGTTTCATTTTTTTGCAATTTGTTCTGTTTTGGTCACAAAAAAATTAAATGTACTTTAGCACACAAGTATTGCACAGCGTCTGAACAAAAACAAAAAGGCGGATTAATTAATTCAAATCAAGCCCTGTTGTTTCTGGATTTATTGCACAAATTTGGCATTGGGATTTGATATTATTATTCAGTGAAAATCCTGTTCTGATCGATTTGATGGGGGCTCAAATCCTTGTATTTGGGTCCAGTTGGTGCAATTTCACCTTTGTACATGGATTTGTTTATTTGTTTGATCCCTCTCATAAATACATTGTTTTTTTGATATTTTTAGAAGGAAATGTTTGTGGATGTTGCACTGCCTCATGCTGAGAATTGGTGATCTTGGAGGTTGTCTTTCTCTAAGTTATACTCCCTATGTCCCGGGATTATTTGCACCTGTGCAATGACAAAAAAAAATTAAGAAAAACTGAATTTAGTGAGATGTGAGGTAAAATCTGAGGCTCAAAATGAGTGGCAATTTTAAAAATAAAATGATATTGTGAGGGTATTAATTTTGTGTGTATTTCCGTATAATCTTGGGATGAACCGAAAACGAAAATGTGCAAATAACAATAGCTAGCAGGACGGAAGAAATAATGATTTTTCTTAATGTGCTTACGAGTACGACGGAGAAGCATGGAAATCAACAATGTTGTAGTAAGAAATTAGTTGTTGAAACATCTTGAATGCTTCTCATTGGCCAGCTCATGCCACTGCTGATACTCTGGAGTATTTCAAAAGCAAAAATTAAAAAAAAACACTAAATTCTAATTTAAAAATATTATAGTTCACATTAGTAACAAAGGCTGCACCAAAATTGCACATTCAATGGTTTTTTTTATTTTACAAAACCATGTGCTACCCCCTAAACCACCCATTTTCAAAATAAAAACAACACTGCACATGCCTTGCACGTGCGTTTGACGGTTGTGACTATTAGCGCCGTCATGTGAAAATAACCCCACAAGAAAGGACCATAAGAAGCAATGCATCCCTCACCCCACTCCTCGCCTCCCAGAGAGAATTAATCCTTTACTTGATTTTTTTGTTGTTTTATGAATGTTATGCACATATTTACTTTGGACTAATGACATGAATTTAAATATTTAATAATATTTTATTAATTATTTTTTGTATCCAATTTTAAAATTCTAGATTTGTCACGCGGAATTCCATTTAGCTTCAAATTAAAGTGACTATAATTTTATTAAATAGCTTTCATTTTTATTAAAAAATTATAAACATATTTAAGTTTAGTTTATCTGTTTGATGAGCAAACAAAAACTCTGGTATTTGAAATAGTTTCCATTGGCAATAGCAATTACTTCCATAATCTAAAATAATTATTTGGTAAATGAAAGAGAGGGTGCATAGTTTAATGCTGAATTTAAAATTTCCATTTCATTTATGACATTTTTACAATTCCTTTTTCCTACACCAGCCGAAAAAAGGACCAAAACACACAAAAAAAAAACAAAAAAAATACACGACACACGCCTTGCACGTGCGTTGACGGCTGTCACTGTCAGCACTGTCACAAGAGGGGTCATGAGGAGGAATGCAGCCCTCTCCACCTTGCCCCATTCCTCCTCGCCTCCCATCGACGCCAAATTCTTCAACTTCTTGTCGTTGCTGCTGGCACCGCTGCTGCCGGCGACGGGGCTACAGGGCCTCTTCTTGCTATACTTTATGCCACAAGCATTGCACAGCATCTGCACAACAAAAACCCTATTTAATTTCTACCACATCTTTAAAAATGAAATTAAAATCGAAACTCAACTTGTACAGTGCAACACATTAAAGCAGAATTGTCCAAAATGGAGATAAAAATCGAAAATGACCTTTGGGCCTAGAGGGTCAGTCCTCCATAGTGGAGTTTCGGTGGTTTTGCAGAACAAGAAGGCCGCCGGGTTCTTCTGCTCCCCACTTGTTTCGCCAGCTTCCACCACCAGCAGAAAAAGTGACACACGCCTTGCAGGTGCTTTGACGGCTGTCACTATCAGCGCTCTCATGTGAAAATAACCCCGCAAGAGAGGGCCATGAGGAGGAACGCAGCCCTCTCCACCTCGCCCCACTCCTCCTCTTCCTCATCCTCATCCTCGCCTTCCATCGACGCCAACTTTTTGTCGTTGCCGCCGCCGCCACTAGTGCTAGCGCCGCTGCTTCCGGCGACGGGGCTACGGGGCCACTTCTTGCTGTACTTTATGCCACAAGCATTGCACAACGTCTGCACAAACAACAAAAACCCTATTTAATTTAATTTTATCCCATCTTTACAAAAGAAATTAAAATCGAAACCTTGTACAGTGCAACACATTAAAGCAGAATCGTAAAAAATGACCTTTGGGCCTAGAGGGCCAGTCCTCCATAGTGGAGTTTCCGTGGTTTCGCAGAAGGAGCAGGCCGCCGGGTTCTTTTGCTCCCCACTTGTTTCGCCACCTTCCACCACCTGCAGCCAAAACAAAAACAAATAATTGAAACTCCTAATTCACGCAACAAATTAGATTTTAATTTTGTTGTTACCTTTTGGATCTGCCGGTGATGGGGCTACGGGGCTGCTTCTTGTTGTACTTTATGCCACAAGTATTGCACAGCATCTGCACAAACAACAAAAACCCTATTTAATTTAATTTTATCCCATCAATTTACAAAAGAAATTAAAATCGAAACTGTATTGAAAACGGAAATAAAAATCGAAAATGAGCTTTGGGCCTAGAGGGCCAGTCCTCCATAGTGAAGTTTCGGTGGCTTCACAAAAAGAGCAGGCCGCCGTGTTCTTCTGCTCCCCACTTGTTTCGCATGCTTCCACCACCAGCAGCCAAAACAGACACAAATAATTGACAATTTTATTTGAATTAAAACTCTTAATTAAAACTCTCAATTTTATTTGACAATTTAATTGCACACTGCCCTCGGGTCCGTGCACCAGTCCTGGAACGTGGCTGTTGCCGGGCAGTCCTTTTGAAGGCTAAATATGCTCTAAGCCTTGGCTCTGATTTCGTTGAAAGTTTTTTCTGCTTTCGGCTCCTCCTTCGCAAATATTTTCCTATTCCTAGCATCCCGGCCAGATGTGCCACACTGATATACACCAAATGCATTCCACTATGTATTTTTTCCTCCTATTTCCCATGATGCCCCCAAACTGATGAAGTCGCGCTGCCGGACTGGACGAAGATGGCTTGCTATTGTTGAACCATGAGTTGTGAAGTCGCCATATCTTTCCTGCCCAGCTACAGTCAAAGAAGAGGTGCTGGATATTCTCTTCAGCAGCTCCACAGAGGGCACACATCATCTCGTCTCCGTCTCTCAGGATATTTCTTTTTCGTAGCTCAGTCCGTGTGGCCAGTCTTCCTCTAATCACCTTCCAAGCAAGCCCTGAGAATTTTGATGGTGTTGATCTATTCCAGATGATCCGCAGAGCCTCTTGCACGTTATCTTGTAGAATTTGGGTCTGCGCTGCAATTCCTTGACTCTTGTACGCTGATTTAGGGGTATAAATACCGTCCTTGGTCAACTTCCATCTCCAGGTGTCCGAAGTTGATGCTTGCAAATTAATATTCTCAAGCCAACGATGCACCTGCTCGGCTAAAGTGTCTTCCCATGAGAATAGAGCCCTCCTCCAAGATACATTCTACCTCCAATTATCGTTAACCTGTTCGCCAGATTCGGATACCTTTGCCTCCGGATTGCTGCAGATCGAGAACAGCCTTGGAAAACGAGTCTTCAAGGCTGGTTCGTCCGTCCACCTGTCGTGCCAGAAAGAGGAGAGGCTGCCATCTCCCAACGTCCGTGTCAGGTTGTCGTTGAACCACTGAAAAGAAGAGGATTCAGAGATGAAAAATTCATAGATCATTTTCCACCAATTAGAGGCAAGGCTCCTGTTCCCCAAAACTGTAGTCGACCCCCCCGAATGGATGTCGTATTTCGAGTCGAGGATTTTAACCCATAGCGAGTTAGGTTCTTTCCGTAGTCTCCATGCCCACCTGCCAAGTAAAGATATGTTAAATGAATACAGATTTTTTACACCAAGATCCCCAACTGTTTTCGATCTACATACATCATTCCATGAGACCCATGGAATTTTTGTAGAGTTCACACCACCCCCCACAAGAAATTTCGTTGTAGTTTAGTGATCTCACTCAAGGCTTTTTTCAGAATATTATAGAGGGGCAGATAATAAGTGGGCAACGAGTTAACACTACAAGAAATGTGAGTTTTAGTATCGGAAAATTAGTATCTGACACATTTTCTGATACTAAATCTTATTTTTTTGTATCAAATAAAAAAATTATGATACTACCTTCATTGTTGGTATCAAAAATTAATTTTTTGATACCATTAATTTTATAGCATCAATTATTTATTGATACAACTGTTATTTTGCCATTAGAAATTTATTTATTGATACTACTTAATTTTATGATCAAATATTTTTTTGATGCTACTTATTCATTGGTATCGGAAATTAAATTTTCGATACCAATAACTTTATAACATCCACCATTTTTTTTGATACTATTATTATTTTAGTATTAGTAATTTATTTATTGATACCATTTATTTTTTGTATCAAATAATGTTTTTGATACTGCTTATTATTGGTATCGAAAATTTAATTTCCGATATTATTAATGTAATAGAATCCAACATTTTTTTGATACTACTATTATATTAGTATTAATAATTTATTCGTTGATAATACTTATTTTTTGCTTCAATTAATTTTTTGATACTAGTTATCATTGGTATCAGAAATTTAATTTTCGATACCATTAATTTTAGTAGCATCCAACATTTTTTTGATACTATTACTATTTTAGTATTAATAATTTATTTATTGATACTACTTATTTTTTGTATCAAATAATTTTTGTTGATACAATTTATTATTGGTATTAGAAATTAAGTTTCTGATACCATTAACTTTATAAAATCTACCACTTTTTTTTGATACTTTTGTTCTTTTAGTATTAATAATTTATTTATTAATGCTACTTTTTTTTTTGAATCAAATAATTTTTTTTGATACTACTTATCATTAGTATTAGAAATTGAATTTTCGATACTATAAAATAATTTTAGTAACCCCCAACATTTTTTTGATACTATTACTATTTTAGTATTAGTAATTTATTTATTAATACAATTTATTTATTTTTGTATCAAATAAATTTTTTGATACTATATATATATCATTTGTATTGAAAATTAAAATTTTTGATACAATTAATTTTCCAGCATACAACATTTTTTGATATCATTAGTAATTTATTTATTAATATTATTCATCATTCGTATCACATATTTAATTTTTTATAATTTTAATTTTATAGCATGACCCTTTTTTTTTTTTTGATACTAGAGTATTATTTTTAATGATTAAAATGTTTGGTATCCGATACCAATACTAATTGCTCATATATCTCCTTACATATTAGGAGTATTTTTAATTTTAATTGAACATTTCAAATGTCTTTCATCCCCAAACTCATCAAAAGTCAAGACCACTACGCGAAAAACCATCACTGTGTGCGATTTTCACACAGTGAGGTGTAACCGTAAATTCTTCAATCGCCGCCACTCTCAGCTCCTCCGGCTACCACCTGTGTGCCGTCGCCACCTCTCTGACGGTCGTTCCTTCTCTCGGCCGCTCATGGCGGCCGCTGTTGCACAATAAGCTTCCGACGTCCACTCGCATGGCGTCATCTTCCCCGGCGCCGGCGACAATTCCATTGTCTGCCGCTGCTACGCACGTGCCGCCGCGGTCCGTTCCAGAAGACGCTGCGCTTCCCTCCGTCCAG
Organism: Galeopsis tetrahit; assembly: GCA_963675135.1. Classification (NCBI taxonomy): domain Eukaryota; kingdom Viridiplantae; phylum Streptophyta; class Magnoliopsida; order Lamiales; family Lamiaceae; genus Galeopsis; species Galeopsis tetrahit. Next base: position 71,614,295 of record OY776132.1, read on the forward strand.
CCACTCGCAGCTCCGTTCCAACTCCGGGGCTTCTCTTCTCAGCCGCTACGCTCTGTCCGGCGAATCCAAGTTCAATTCGAAGAGAAACCAGATCCAGTCTCTGTGCACCTATATGGATCACCTCTGTTGTTCCATAGCCTCCAAACCTCAACGTGATCTCTGAAAAAAGGTTTGTTAATCGTTTAATTCAATGACTCGAAATTGTTGTGATCCATTCGATTTCAGACCTAAATTTGATAATTTTAAAAGATATTGTAATTTCCTTATCATTCTCATTCACAAAGGTATTACATTTATACAAGAGATTTACCACTAATTATGCACTAATTTAGGTAACAGACTATCTCACAATATTTCTAATCTAATAAACAGAATATCTCACAATATTTCTAATCTAATACTCCCCCGCAATCGGAACGGGTGTACGACGGACGTTGAGATTGTCCCGAAAATCATCAAATAAAACTTGAGGAAGGCCTTTAGTGAAAATATCCGCAATCTGAAACCTTGACGGAACATGAAAAACCCGGACCTCACCTTTCGAGACCTTTTCTCGAACAAACAAGATGTCCAGTTCTATATGTTTAGTTCGTTGATGCTGAACTGGATTTCCTGATAGGTAAATGGCACTCACATTATCACAATAAACTAATGTCGCAGTCGAAATAGGACAATGGAGTTCTAAAAGAAGATTGCGAAGCCACCACGTATCAGCCACAACATTGGCTACCCCACGGTATTCAGCCTCTGCACTCGAGCGAGACAACGTCTTCTGCCTCTTCGACGACCACGACAATAAATTGTCCCCCAAAAACACCGCATACCCCGACGTGGAACGGCGAGTATCAGGACAACCAGCCCAATCAGCATCAGTGTATGCCACAAGGGAAAAAGAAGAAGATGGTGACAAGTGTAGCCCATAATCAATAGTCCCTTGAATATAACGAAGAACACGCTTAACCGCAGCCATATGAGCCTCACGAGGATCATGCATAAACAAACAGATCTGCTGGACAGCATACACAATATCCGGACGAGTGAATGTCAAATACTGAAGCGCCCCAGCGATGCTGCGGTACAAGGTGGGATCCGACACTGGTGGACTCGAAGTAAGGCCAAGTTTCGGTTTAGTATCAACCGGAGTAAGCGCAGACTTACACGAAAGAAGACCGGCACGACTAAGGATGTCCTTCGCATATTTTTGTTGTGACAAAAACATTCCACCCTTGTGTGTATGGAGAGCAACACCCAAGAAATAGTGAGCAGGACCCAAGTCTTTCATCGCAAATTCAGAACTGAGTTGTGATATAAACTGTTTCCGAAGAGAATCTGAGGAAGCAGTTAACAGAATATCATCAACATAAAGAAGGAGGTAAGCCATGTGGGTACCTTGGCGAAACACAAACAGCGAATGATCACTCTTACTACGAACAAAGCCAAGAGATGTAACAAAGTTTGAGAAGCGATTATTCCACGCCCGAGGAGCCTGTTTCAACCCATACAATGACTTCCGAAGAAGGCACACATGATCAGGATAAGAAGAACTCCTGAACCCAACAGGTTGATGCATGTATACAGTGTCACTTAGAGAGCCATGCAAGAACGCATTCTTGACATCAAGTTGATGGACTGTCCAGTGCTTGGAAAGAGCAAGTGACAGAACTGTGCGAATGGTAGCTGGCTTCACCACCGAACTGAAAGTTTCCCCACAATCAATACCAACACGTTGAGTCTGGCCATCTCCCACCAAACGGGCCTTGGGAACCTTATTTTCTGAAGGACAAATCTCACGAATCAACTCAACCACTTGATTGTATCCCCTTTCAGACAATCTGTTTTCGGTTTTAATATTCAACAATCTGGAATTGAACGACAACTGCGAATGAGATTCACAACCGGGATACAAGTCTTGGTCCGCTGCACGAAGCATGTCGTAGAACTGTGACGCATTCTCGTTAGGGGGTTCTTCATTATGTGCCTCCTCTTCCGCGTTGATTCCAAAATCAATGTTTGGGTCACCCATTAATTCTTCTACCATAGTGTGGTACGAGCTAGGTCCAATAGGGTCAACTTCATTTGAAGTTGACGCAAATTCACTAGTGTTTTGAAATGGACGTGGACCCCAACTCTCTTCACCGTGATAAATCCAATTATAATAATTTCGTGTAAACCCATTTCGATATAAATGAGACTTCACTTCATTAGGATCTCTATAAGTCTCATTTCGACATCTAGCTTTCGAGCAAGGACACCTAATTTTTCCTTCCCAAATCGAATTCGGATTACTAGTGGCAGCTTCAATAAATCCATTTACACCACTAATAAATTCGGGGCTCATAATCCCATTGACCAATCTTGGCCTATACATCCAACTACGACTTGAATAATTCATGTTAATCGATATGTTTCAAATGTAAATATACATAGTTTATATATATATTTTTAAAAATTTCGGCAGAGTTTCATCTAAATCTATCGTATCACCAAATATTTAATTAGGTTCCTAGTGCATCCATTTCCGACTCGAGTAAAATTACTCAAGTCGGAACGCACAATCTACAACAAACAAACAACTCATCCCAACATCGATTTAATTCTCCCAATTAACACATTCATGCATAACAATTAACACACCAATTAATAATTAACACATATATATACATGCATATATAAAACATATATAACAATAATTATATTAACACATTCATAACAATTAACAATTTTTATAACTTTCATCAATATATTAACAATCTTAATTAATCCTAATAAACAATATACATATTTTTCTAACATAATTACAATCCTAACATTACACAACAAAACTATATACATGTATATATATATATACATATATAATATAATACAAACATATATATACAACTTTTAATTTAATCAATAAAAATGCATAAATTTACCGTAGAAATGAACCCCTCGAAGTGTAGAACAGAAATATCCAAAAATTAGTCTCGATCGGTAGCTCCGGCAGCGGCGGTGGTGCGGTGGACGGAAGCTCCGCGGCTGTGCGAATTTGGGGGGTGAAGGAGGCTGTACGAATTTGGGGAAGAAGGAAGGGTTTTAATTGGGAAATAGGCGAGGGCAATTACGAGGGCCCCACCCCCCTCGCCAATTAGCGAGTGGGGGACCGTCGCCCTTTTCCGAGGGCCACAATGCACTCGCCAATGAGCGAGTGCAAAACACGTCGTCGCCAAATCCCTCGCCAATTGGCGAGGGCATCTTTTTCCACTCGCTAAATAGCGAGTGTGATTCCGCCCCTCGCCAAATCCCTCGCCAATTCCCCTCGTTATTTGAGCAATTTTTTGTAGTGTTCTATTCTTAATAATATGACTCTATAAATCTTTATTCTCTATTTTTCCTTTTTTTTATTAATCACAATATTTTTTTAATCAAAATTTCTCTATTCTCTCTTTTTAAATACAATCTATTTCAAAATCGGTGCATTAGTAGACATTCTTATTAAAAAAAAAAAACCAATTTTACTATTTTTCAACTTTTTTTAATTTAAACATTATCTAATTTTGATTTTATATTTTATATATTTTAAATTTTAAATAACTTAATTTTAATTTTACACGTGTCACAATTTCAATTCATCTCAAAATAATAATTTTAATATTATTTACTCATAATTATTATTTTTAAATTTAAAATCATTTTAATCTTATTTTCTAATATTTAAATTTAATTGAAACATGATTTTGTATATTCTTAAACTCGTCTCTCTCTTTTTGATTCTTTTACATTTTTTTTACAATTTTCTTCAAATGTTTTTTTTTAACAATTTCTTTAATTTTTCCTTTCTTTTTTCAAGTTTTAATTTAATTAGAATCAATCGGTAGGTCACATCTAATTTTCTTATTGTCTCAATAAAGAAAATAGGAGTATCTATTATGAATTTTCTTATTGTCTCAATAAAGAAAATAGAAGTATCTATTATTATGATCTTGATATTTCAGATATCATTTATTTTTATTGTCTCAAAAGAAAATAGGAGTATCTCAAATTCTATCCTAATTTAAGTTTATCAATATTAATTGTAAGATCTTTTTTTTATATATAAATTAGAGTTGTTGAAAAAAATAAATTTATTAAGTGACCTAAGTTATATATTTTATGTAAATAATTTTTTTATAACATACATGGACGGGTATTCATTTATTTTGTTAAAGTTTTTTTAATTCCATATTAAAAGAATGAAGGGTAAAGAAATATTCATTTATTTTGATAAGTTTTTTTAATGGCATATTATGAAAGAATGAAGGGTAAAGAAATATTCATATTATGAAGAATAAAGAAACTAGATGTATTTGATGTATATATAATTTTTTTGAGATATAGAGTGTGAATGTATTTTAAAATATATGTATTTGACTTTATGAATCATTGTCTCAATGTGAACGTATATATAATTTTCTTGAGATATAGAGTGTGAATGTATTCTAAAATAATTTTAAAAACTTTTTAAGATATATAGAGTATTGTTGAGGATTTTAGAGAATTTTTAGTAATTGTCAATAAAAAAAATAGATAGTAAGTGTATTCTAAAATAATTTAACAATCTTTACTTGAAAAAGTTTTAGTAATTGTCAATAAAAAAATCTAAAATCTTCCAATAAAGTTTAATTAGTTAATCGAGAGTTTTTAATAATTGAAATGAAAAAAAGTTACTGAAAAATTAAATACTATTTTGTGAGTTACTAGAAATGTCACAATTCCACACCGTTCTACTTTCGGTTCTACTTTAAATTTTATATTTAGAATTTTAAAATCTTATCCAACAAATAACTATAAACCCTGCAAAACTAACCCTATAAATATCTATAAACTCTATATTGATACATATAATAACATATATAAAATTATTTTATAATGTCCTTTCTTATTAAAAATATTTTTAATTTTACAATTAAATTATAATTTTATTAATGCACATTTTATTAATATATTAAAAAAATATTATAATATATAAAAATATAAATACAATAATATAGATTCAAATTTATAGATATATATATGTTATAAATATATTAGAATAAAAAAAAATTATTCTCACATACTCTAACAAAATGAAAAAGATATAAAAATTAATATAGTATTTAAAATTATTATTTTAATAAATTGACTCTAATTTTAATAAATCAATCCCGCGTAAAATGCGGGGTATAGGGCTAGTATAATAATAAAAATTAGATACTCCTAATTTTATTAAGATACATATTGAGTATATTTTAGGTAAAAAAAATAAAAAATGGAATCTCGTTTTTAGGCCATTAGTATAATGGTAAAGTCTAGTATGCACTTGAATGCATGTTGTGCACCCTAGTCTAAAGAAAAGTGTAAGTTATTAAACTAAAAAGTACATCACAATATTACTAAAAAGTGTAAGTCATTATAACTAAAAATATTATTATACAGTTTAATAATTGAAAAGTGCAACACCATTTACCAAAAAGTGTAAGTCAGTAAAACTGAAAAGTGCAACATGGATTAGGGTGCACAACATACACTCGAGTCCATAGCAGACCAACCCTAATATAATAACATAATTAATTTTTTACTTACAATTAATTAGCATTGTGATAGTCTAACTTACCAATTTTTTTTGTTTTTAAAATAAATATGCAATTCATTGTAATATTGACACGTATGATGAATGAGGAAATGACACATAAGCCAAATGAATGAGGGAATGACACCTAAGCAATTTAAACTCCCTAAGTAGATAGGGGGTTCATAAATGGAGGGGGTATATTTAGAGGGGGCTAGATCACTAATACCGGGAGCAAGCAATTGGGTTAAGAGCCTAATCTTAGTACAACAAAAACCAGCAGCAAAATAGCAAATGAGCAGCAGATTTTTTACACAAAACAGCCGGAATTAGTACAAAAAAGGCAGCAGAATTTTAGTGTCGCTAAGAGCCTAATCTTATGCAAATTATAGCAGCAAGCAGCGCAAATTTGCAGCAGGAATTGGCCTAAATAAATAGCAGGATAAATCATCTCAATTCTAAGGCAAATACCAACAAAAATCAGCAACCAGTTCAGAATTTCAGCAGGCATTACGTCTAAATATTAGCAGAAATTTGCCAATAATCAGTGCACAAACTGAAGTGAAAAACCAACAGAGGTTTGACAAATGAATAGCAGGTTAAAACGCAAATTAAGCAGCAGGATATGTGCAAAATAAGTGAAAACAAAAACCAATTCAACCTCTACCGTTCAGCCTGGGTAGGATTGCGCACATTCAGCCTCTTGCGAACATAAATCACTCCCAAAACTTGAGAGCAAACGTTCTGAGGCAGGACAAAATCACGACTCAAATGCGAACAGACACCGCACCTACACATTGGGAATAGCAGCGCCGGAGAGAGATAATCGCGATTTGAAATCGCCTAAAAAATGCCCAGAAGAAACGAAACCCAAATCGCGCAAAGGAAGTGAGCAATGAGGGCACCAGCGTCACAAATTAACGATTCAGAGGTGACGCGACCAGCAGCGGCCACCGGCACCGGCGCCGGAGGGAAAACCCCTCAACCCAAACCTAGGGCGAAATTAGGGCATGCAGGTTCTGGCTTCAACGGATGCAGAAATTCCATCAACCCAAAGAATATATACCGATATGAAAATTTTGGAAATCCTCACGCGTTAGCTCGAAATTTGGAATGATTCTCTGAAGCGATTGGGGATTAGGGTTTTGAGAGAGAATCATCGCGACAGAAGGGAGAAAAGGGGAGAGAGATCGTGAGGAGAGAGAAAATAAAAAAATTATGATTAATGAAATTGTTATTTTTTGTATTAATATTCATGTAAATAATTAAAAGTATTAGTGGGTGTTTGCAAATAAAACTATGTGCTTAAAAGCACTTCTTTTTTAAATAGAATCACTTTTGAAGTGTTTGTAAACACAAGTAAGTGATTAAATTAATTACTTAAAAACATTTTTGGTCAAACACCCCTCCCCATGCTTCTAACAACTTCTAAGTGCTTCTAATCATTACACTCACTAATTTTACAATTTTGCCCTCACAATTTAAATAATATTTTATTTTTACCCATTATTTATTCAAATGTAATAAGGGTGTTTTTGTAAAATTAAAAAAAAGTGATTTGTATGACATACACCACACTATTTAAAAAATTGATTAGAAGTGTTTATTTTTAAAACACTATCTACTTTCAATTTTACTACAAAAATCAATTTTAATCACTTTGAATCAATTACTATTGTTTGCAAACACACCCTTAGGAATATTTTTATAATTTACATATATCTTATAAGTTTCTAAAAAATAAGTTGGGGTTGTCCTACTTTTTATTTTGGAGCTTATAAGCTTCAAGTAGCTTATTTATACAACTTATAATATGTTTAAAAAAAAATTTGTCAAACACATTTACACAGCTTATAAGCTCTTAAACAACTTATAAGCTGTTTTAAGTAGCTTATAAGCTGAGCCAAACACCCTCTTAACAAAGTTGTACGGGGTATATAACCCACGCCTATAATTTATAAAAGTGAAGAGAAATGGCCTCATATTTTTACAAGACTAGGGAAGTTGGGCCTGAATAAATTCAAGGGCCCATTTTCTCCACATTATCTAATTTTTTCATATCACAATTGGAGAGCCTAGATTTTCATCGCCGAAAACCCTAACGCCGTTTCTCTTTCATCTAATCTTCTTTGTGAGCTGAAGCTATGACTGTGGAAACGACGCAGCCGAGCAAGCCACGATGGGGAGAGCTTGAGGAAGACGACGGAGAAGATTTGGATTTTTTGTTGCCGCCGAAGCAGGTGATTGGTCCCGACGGCAACGGGATAAAGAAAGTAATTGAGTACAAATTCAACGATGAAGGTAATAAGGTTAAAATCACCACCACCACGCGCATCCGCAAATTGGCCAATGCGCGCCTCAGCAAACGCGCCGTCGAGCGCCGCTCGTGGCCGAAGTTTGGCGACGCCGTGCACGAGGATGTCGGCGCTCGCCTCACCATGGTCTCCACTGAAGAGATCCTTCTCGAACGCCCACGCGCTCCTGGTAATTCCGTCTCCCATACCTATTTTTTGTATTTATTTATCTATTTGTGGTTTAGATGCTCTACTTTATATGTAGTTCTTCATTGCGGTTTCAGTGTCGGGTCTTGCACATTTGCAATGATTTGATTGTACTGTGAGTCAATTTTAGATTTTAGAGTTCTGTCACAGTTATTTTAAAGAAATTGATGAAAATGTATGTAAATTATGTTGTGAATTGTGATAGCATTCCCATGGCTTATTTATTGTAATGTGAATCTGAATTTTGATATGAAAAGGATGTTTTTTATGTATTATTTTCACCGTTCATGATTATGTAAGTTCTTTAGGTTTTAAGGGTTACTTGGGTAGTAAAATAGAACAGATACTGGAATATTTTATTGGTTCAGTGGCATTTTGCTTGTTTATGCAACTTCTAGTTTATGAGAATTCTGAAATGTCAGGAATAGGATTGGGTTAATGATATTGATATCACTTGTTAAGATCCTTATTTTCATGAATACTTTTCAAATAACTCTCTTATTGCTATTGCCATTGTGTTCTTCAACTCTTAATTGTGCACCAAATATGGTCTGGGTAGGATGTGCATTTGGGGGGTTCTTTTGGTTTCAATGGCAATGTCGACTAGTGCTATTTATTCTTGTTAAATCCATGAACTTGGTTCGATGAGCTTCACCACTTTTAAAAGTTACTGTTTAATTTCTGTTTGTACTCTTCTTCCTTCTGCCATTACCATTCTAAGTACCATCTCATCACCTCTGTCTGATCACCATTTATTAAGGCTAGGACCAACAGTGTTGAATTTGTTATTATTTTGACACCATAATTGCAATGTTATAAGTTCTGGAGTTGTGTTTTTTTTCTGTGAAGAGCTTAGCCAGCTGGCTTATCTTTCATTTGTAGTCTATGCTGTGTTCCTGTTCACTTGTATGAATCTCATTTGGTATGAAATGGGAAACAGGTGCTAAAGCAGATGAACCTAAGGATTCTGGAGATCCTTTAGCTGCGAGAGGAGGAGCTGTACTCATGGTTTGTAGGACCTGTGGGAAGAAGGGTGATCACTGGACCTCGCGTTGCCCTTACAAGGATCTTGCTCAACCCACTGATACCTTCACTGATAAGCCCCCAACGGAAGCCAATGCCCCAGCAGGTACTACAAAGAGTACGACATACATCCCTCCTAGCCTGAGAGGAGGTGTTCCTGAGAGAAGTGGTACTGATATGAGACGTAGAAACGAGGAGAACTCAGTCAGGGTTACAAACCTTTCTGAAGACACCAGAGAGCCAGATTTGCTTGAGCTTTTCCGCCCCTTTGGCTCGGTGAGTCGTGTCTATGTTGCTATTGATCAGAAGACGGGGATGAGCAGAGGATTCGGGTTTGTTAACTTTGTTAACAGAGAAGATGCTGAGAGAGCTATCAACAAGCTTAATGGGTATGGTTATGATAATCTTATCCTCAGAGTTGAATGGGCAGCTCCTAGGGCGAACTAGTTTCTCGAACGAGAGGTTCGACTGTGTTGTATGTGGATATGTGGTGTTGTTGGATTTTGATGAGACTTGTGAATGGACGACGGAGCTTAATTTATTTTGTCACACCTAATAGTGGAGTATTATTTACATGATGACTTTTTTTTATCATTTGTTTGGATGTCCTCTGTGTATATCTTTATATATAGTTTACCGTTTACTTTTGGGGTTAATTTGTTTGTAGTGATGGAATCATTTGTTTATTTGTTATAAAAATTAAGCCTAGAATTGAATTCTACCCCTTTGAGATATGTTAGTTTTTAGATAAATTCTTATGTGAATATCGAGTTAACTCGTTTACTATTTAAAATATATTCGTTATTTCATCTAAGTATCCTATATTTTACAAATATATTTGGTACTCGATATAAATAATATACTCATGGATATTCTTCTAAATTTTTAGTATATTCTTCACGAAAAAGTCTTAAAAATGCCACTCACTTGAGTCACTTCTAGTGGGTTGGTTGGCCCAATGCCCCAATCGCAAGTATGGTCTTTTAACCCTACCCATGTTTATTTTTGACTTCCATTTCCTGATCATTTTTAAATGTAATAAAAATAAAGAAAAAAGAATTTCAAATCTCATATTTTTTCATTCTTCTCTCATTCTTTTCAATCTCTTCTTCAAATCTCATATTCTCCCATTCTTCACTTATTTTTCTTTTCAACCTCTACACTTAAATTCTCTCATTTTTTTCTCATAATGTAATTGAAAGTTGGATTGAAGGTAAGAAACATATTTCTATTATATTCTTTTGTTTGATTTTGTTGGTATTTGATGTTTTATCATAGTGAATTCAAGTGGAATTTTTTTTTTAGGTTTACACCAAAAATTTTCGTTCAAGTTGTTTAGGGTTGTGTAGGGTTGTTTAAGGTTGTTTACTGGGCTTGTTTGGGGGTTTTTTTTAGGGTTGTTTAAGGTTATTTATTGGATTTATTTGGGGTTGTTTAGGGTTGTTTAAGTTTGTTTAGGGTTGTTTACTGGACTTGTTTGATGTTGGTTAGGGTTGTTTAAGGTTGTTTAATAGAGTTGTTTAGGGTCGTTTAATGTGATTGTTTATGATTGTTTAATGTAGTTGTTTAGAGTTGTTTAATATGATTGTTTATGGTTGTTTAAGGTTGTTTAGTGTGCTTGTTTTTTTTTTTTTTTTTTTAATCAATTAAATAAAAGAAGGTCATTTATGTTTAAATTCAAATATTTGAAATATAATTTTTCTTCTCTTTTCTTATAAAACAAACTAGAAAAAATCCTTCACTCGAACATAGATAAGTGGTGTTCTAATTACTTGAATTATCTCCATCTATTAATATTTCTAATACAACATTAAAGTATGAATATTGTGGTAATAATCACATTCACATGAAAAAATTGTCTTGTAAATGTAAATGAATGACAATTGACTTTTTTATTAAAAGAAAACTACTGCTTCTACTTATAAATTGACTAGATAAAAATAGTTATGGGCACGAAAAACCCGGATCGGATGTCATGATAGACTCATATTTGTTGCGAACCATGGCCTGGCCGAAGCAGTGAGGAAGAGGCCAGATATGTCCTTCCACCAAAGTGATGTCGTGTTCCTATTCGCCGTGTGTACTGGTTCTACGGACGGAGATAATCGTATTTTGAATCGAGAATCCTTACCCAAAATGCATTGGGTTCAACCCGAATCCTCTATGCCCACCTGCCAAGAAGAGAGTCGTTAAGGAATTCAAGATTTTTAACACCTAAACCCCCCTCAGATTTTGGTCTACAAACATCATTCCACGAAACCCAAGAAATTTTTGTAGAATTCACTCCTCCCCCACAAAAAATTCCTCTATAATTTAATGAGGTCACTCAAGGCTTTCTTTGGTATGCAGTAAAAGGATAGAAAATAGATGGGCAACGAGTTGAGCACCGCGTTGAGAAGAATAATTGAAAGAATTCCGTCTCATCTAAAAGTCCGAACTTGTAGAGAGGTGGGGAATTAATTCTTGTATATTAATTCCTAACACTCCCCCTCACTCGTGGGCCGGATTAACACCTCTTACCCTTTTTTGGGGAGGAGGCCCATCGAGTGGACAATTTAAATGGGTGAAGTGCTTTCAACAGGAATCGAACCCAGGTCGTTTGCGTGGTTTGCTCTGATACCATGAAAGAATTCCGTCTCATCTAAAAGTCCGAACTTTTAGAGAGGTGGGGAATTAATTCTTGTATATTAATTCCTAACAATAATCCTGCCTCCGAAGGAAAAATACCTCTCAAGCTCTGATTCTATTTTCCACTATTTGAATAACATCTTTCCATACATCTACCTCCGAAGGGAATTGGGGCTTCCTCAGGTTCTTCCGTGGTCCTGATGGAGAAGATGACCCCATCAATTTCTGGAGAGATGCATCTGCTGATGGGTAGGATGCGAATTCTTGCGAAGGCCAGGCTTGATTTCGATTCAGTGCAATGATCTGTTTCCACCATAGTTCCTGTAATAACCCGTTTCAAATTTTAGCTAATTAGTAACTACTATTATTTTATTTAATTATAATTATTAAAACAAAAAAAAAACTGATCCTAATATCAAATAAAAGACCCTTTCTTTTCTCATTTCTCCTCACACAAAATCTTGATTCTTCTAAACTCTTTCAAAACAATTTTATCTTCCGATCATCTTCTACAAACGAATTTTTTGGGAATTGCCTCTAATTCATCGATCTTCATTGTGTTCTCATCATTGTTGCCACCGAGGTAATTCTCCATACTTCTCTAGATTCAAGCTTTCATCAATTGTTTCCTTAATTATTTTATTATGCAAATTTGTCCAAACTTGTTTGATGAAGTTGATGAATTCGTGTTTTATTCTTCTCGCATAGCTAATTATCATTAAAATTTGCAGATTTCTCATATCTCTCATACACTGTGTCGCTATGCATACATACGCTAGCAGTAGACTTTTGCTATTAGAATGTTAGTTTCTTTTTCTACTTAAACTAGAAAGTTTTATTTAGAAGTATGACATAATTTAAGTAAAACATGAACCCACGTCAGTTTAGTTGTAGAATATCATGATCTTTGCTTTTTAGATATTAATTGTTTAAGTTTAATGGTATATATATGTATATATATATTATATTAACTAGAATATTATTCTTAATATTTAAAAGTTAGTGGATCTATCTTGATCGTTAATGCCACGCAAAGTGTTAACATGCTGCCATGATTTATTAATCTATCATTAGGTGATATTATTTGATTTATTAATTTATAGTATACGTGCAGTAGTTGGTTTCGATCCTTTCTTGAGGATAATACTATATCCTCGAATGGTTAAGATTTAATCAAATTATATTACCCTATTTGGGAAATTAGGGTTTTTGATTCATGAATAGATTCGGCTACCACTATTTTATAGTTAGTGATTAATTATTTTAACCCTTGCCACTTCATCTCTAAATTTATAATTCATCGCTACTTACGTCAATTAGTTATTTCTTGAATATTATACTAATAATTAGCCATACACAATAATTAATGCAATGCGACGGCAATTACAAGGACTAATTCGTACGAGGATATTACATATTGTTTCCACGTTCATCTATCGATGTGGGTTTTTAATTGCTTTATTCTCTACGGTGGTTGGTAGAGCTCTATTGTAGTGTTATTCATTATTTAATGCTTTAGATAAATGTTTGAGTTAATTGTTTACTATATGAATCCATTTCTATTGTTATTCTATTGGCAAAGTTATTATTCTATTGACAAAGTTTATGACAAAGTTATCTAATAGCCAGGGGCTCCAAATGGGGTCCGGGACCGACGGGTCTTCGGGTGCGACCCCCCGTGCTCACTACGTGTGGGAATACCTTAGTCATTACCTTAGTCATTAATTTGGCTTTGGGAAGGTCCACAAACATGCGATGGTCTACGTGTGGGAATACATTAGTCATTAATTTGGCTTTGGGAAGGTCCACAAACATGCGAAGTCTACGTGTGAGAATACCTTAGTCATTAATTTGGCTTTGGGAAGGTTCACAAAACTCTTTGGATGGCAAAGTATCAATGGCAAAGTGTATGTGGCAATGTGAATGTTATTTGCTAAGTTACAATTACTTGATTATTTATTTTTAGCATTAACTATTGAATGACTTAATTCAACTGAGTGTGCTTGCATGCTCACCCCCAACATTTACAATTTCAGGTTGAAGAGTTGGATGGCGAGGAGTGGTGATGGGAGACGATCGATACTTATTTATTTAAAAACAAAAGACTATTTGCTCGCATGTTTATTAAATTGAATTATGATTATTCTTATGGATTTTTGGTTGATGAGTTAGTTATGAAATCCTTTATTTTATTTTAACTATTTCCGCTGTAAATATACTTAACGTGATTTTAGTTATATTTGTCGTTACACCCCTTTATATATATTATCGTTATAATTTTAAAATTCAATTATTTAGCGTGTTAAAGTTAGTTATTTTGAAAATGTCCGTATTTTTAAAATTGGGGTGTGACAGTTCCAAATAGGAGAGCATGAAAGGCGTGGAAAGAATCTTCTATTCCAGGCGTGTATTGGAACCCCATAGATCCTGACCCAGACTAGTCGAGTATTGCACACATCCGAAGGAGACCATTCAGAGAGGAAGTCGAACTATGACGCGCATTCCTCATAATCCTTCAAGATTATTTCCAAACCTTCTTCTCCCTTTGATTTGCCTCCCATATGTGTTATTCCAATTTTCTGATAGCATTTGTCCCAAGTAAAACCTTTTTTCAATTGCCCTGTGTAACTGCCTCGTTCGTCCGGTGTAGTTCGGAATATGAACCACCGTTGTGGGGGTCTCCATGCAACTGTCAGGGGGCCTGAGTGTTTGGGTGTCTGGTTGTGGGGTAGGAGCGTGCATTGTTTCTGGGTTCCTTATTATGAACTCTTTCTGCGAAGGAGACCCCGGTTTTTGGGGCTTCTGGGGGCGTTTTACCATTTCTGGAGAATTTCGATCTGTTCGCTCCAAGTTTATAAGAGCCAAACCAAATGGTATTAAGGTTGGCTTCAATCTCTCGAGGGCAGCCGCTGTTTGACGAAACAAAAAAGGTTCTCCTCTCCTGTTTGTCTTTTTTGAGATATGGATATCCTTCACCTTACAGATGTTGTTGAATTTACTCAAGAGGTCCGGAACGGAATGGATACTTCATCTGAAGAAGAATGTGAATGTTGAGGACTCCAATCTTCTGATCCATTCTGGAGTTCTGTTTACCTTCCAAGGCTGTTTATCTTCTCTCTCAGTTACATTTTTCTTGTCTAATATAATGCCCAACTTTTTTCCGGTTAATCTTGTTCCCTCTCCAATTCATCTTGATTTACTAATTAAACTCTATTTATCAGAATCCACCCATGCATTCTTCCTCCATTTGCTGTCTTTTTCTACGGTAATGTTATTTTTTCATTTAGCTTCAAATTAAAGTGACTATAATTTTATTAAAAAATATAAACATATTTAACTTTAGTTTATCAAATAATTGGTATTTGAAATTGTTTCCATTGGCAATAGCAATTACTTCCGTGATCTTCAAAAATAATTATTTGGTAAATGAAAGAGAAGGTACATGGTTTAATGCTGAATTTGAATTTCCCATCACATGCCATTTCGTTTATGACTTTTTACAATTCCCTTTTCTGCACCAACCGAAAAAAGGACCAAAACACACAAATAAAATAAAAAAATCACGTGCGTTTGACGTCTGTCGCTGTCAGCGCCGTCATGTGAAAATAATCCCACAAGAGAGGGCCATGAGGAGCAATGCAGCCCTCTCCACCTCGCCTCCCAGAGACGCCAAGTTCTTCAGTTTCTTGTCGTTGCTGGCGCCGCTGCTGCCGGTGATGGGGCTACGGGGCCGCTTTTTGCTGTACTTAATGCCACAGCGTCTGCACAAAAAACAAAAACCCTATTTATTTTTTATCCCATCTTTAATTTAAAAAAGAAATTAAAATCGAAACTCAATTTGTACAGTACAAGTGGAATCATTGGTATACCAATAGAAAATTTCGCAATCGAAAAATGGTTAAAAATAGAGAGAGACCTTTGGGCCTAGAGGGCCAGTCCTCCAGAGTGGAGTTTCGGTACTGACTTCGCAAAATGAGCAGGCCGCCGTGTTCTTCTGCTCTCCACTTGATGCACACCCACCTTCCACAGCTAGACACAAATGAACTAAATTAGATTTTAATTTTGGGCTCACCTTTTGGATTTGCTTGGATTCCATAGCTAGGCTTTCCGATTGAGCTAAATGAGGCATTTTTTTTTGTGTGTGTGTGTGTGATCTTCTGCCCCCTTCCACCACCTGCCAAAACAGACAAAAATAATTCACAATTTTATTTGAATTAAAACTCTTAATTAACTTTATTTGATTTTCTTAGTTTCTTACTGTGGATATATATATGGATGATGGAGAAACATGGAAATCAACAACTTTGAATGCTTCTCATTGTCAGCTCAAGCCACTGCAAATTCTTAGAAGTGGGGAATTGCTGATACTTTG
Organism: Galeopsis tetrahit; assembly: GCA_963675135.1. Lineage (NCBI taxonomy): Eukaryota > Viridiplantae > Streptophyta > Magnoliopsida > Lamiales > Lamiaceae > Galeopsis > Galeopsis tetrahit. Next base: position 71,630,385 of record OY776132.1, read on the forward strand.
GATTGGATGAGCAAAGATCTGGTTTAAATTGAAGTTATTCTCATCCAATGACCAATACATTTGACTTTGCTTTTTTGTAAGCTAGTAGTGAACGTGCGATATGATGCACGGAGGAAATAAATAATAATAAGTAATTTTTATATAAAAAAATAAAAATAAAAATTGGTAGGCTAGTAGTTAATTAGTAGTGAATGTGCGATGCATGGAAGGCTGGATGTAAACAAATATTGCTTGTTTTTCTTAACTTGCAAGTATTTTGTGTTGAAGGATTTTGGGTACGTGGAAGGTCTGTGTGCAAGTGCGTGCACTGCATAACCTATGAGAGGCTACAACCATTAAATTGACCATAATTCAAAAAAAGACAACCCGGGTTGGATTATTCCGAGGATAATAGTATGGAGCAAGAGACGAGGTTCCTTCATAAGTGTACTTCTGAGGTTCCTCCACATTATTATCAGAGTACTGCAAAGGTGGCACACTCCAGTTGGCAGGTCCATTTGTAACATGAGCAGTATCTTTTGCATCTTGCATCATTTGATCAGCGGCATAAAAATACATTACGCTGCAAATGCCAAGGCAAATTTGCGACCATTTTTTTTTCATCCAAAGTTGCTACTTTGTTTGAAATTGAGTGTGACTTGTAGAAGTGCATTTTTTGTGAAAATCTTGTGCATTCTTCTTGTCTATTATAATGCCCAACTTTTTTCCGGTTATTTATTCTTGTTCCCTTTCCAATACATCTTGATTTACTTCCGCTCCACTTTATATCCTTATCAGAATCCATCTATTTGCTTAATTTAATCTCAAATGCATAGTAAATAAATAAAGAAAATGTATTAAAAGAAAATGCTTCAATTTAAAACTGGTCATGTGAAAATAACCCCACAAGAAAGGGCCATGAGATCGAAGCAACCTCACCTTCCAGAGAGGTATAGAAGTCAATTTTGTCCCATAACTTATCACCTTTTCTAAAATTGTCCCAAAAAAATTTAAATGTATCAATTTGGTCCCAAATTTTTGCGATTTGATCTATTTTTGTCCCAAATTTGTCGCAAACTATGAAACGACATCGTTTTGTGTCATGCTCCGGCCACGTGCACGTCAATTCTGGCAAAAAGACGATGTGGCACGAAAATTTGAGACTGTATTGCTACATTTAACTTTTTTGGAACTATTTCAGAAAATGTGAAAAGCTGTGAGACTAAAATGGATTTGGTAAATGAAAGAGAAGGTACATAGTTTAATCCTGAGTTTGAATATCCCATCCAATGCCACTTCATTTATGGATTTTTTACACTTCCTTTTTTCTACACCAAACGAAAAAGGACCAAAACATACACAACACAAAACCATACATAGAAAAAAAAAAAAAAAAGTGGTACATGTTGACGGCCTGAAACAAACTCCAAAGCAGTGGTACATGAAGTTTGACAACTTCATGATGGAAATCGACTACCAGAGATGCCACGTAGATCACTGTTGCTATTACAAGAGATTTGACAAAAGCTTTCTTATTCTCTTACTATATGTTGATGACATGTTGATCATAGCAGCTGATGCAAGAGAAGTGAATAAGCTGAAGGGACAACTGTCCGAGCGGTTCTCTATGAAGGTTATCGGAGAGCCGAAGCAAATTTTGGGCATGAGGATTGAACATGATAAGGCGACATGAAGTGTGTATCTTTCGCAATTACATTCAGAAGGTCATGGAAAGATTCAACATGTCAGAGTTGAAGCCCGTGAGTGTTTCGTTAGGGAGTCAGTTCAAGCTTTCAAGGAAGGAGTCCCCTAAGAGCAAGGAGGAATGTGCCTAGATGATGAATGTTATGTATGCCTTAGCGATTGGTAACATCATGTATGCCATGGTGTGTACGAGACCATACATTGCTCATGCAGTGGGAGTAGTAAGCCGGTTCATGAGTGATCCGGATAAGCAACATTATGAAGCAGTCAAGTGGGTCTTGCGATACTTGAGAGGTACCACAGATAAGGTTTTGTGTTTCAAAGGCAAGAGTATGGAGCTGCTGGGTTTTGTGGATGCAGAATTGGCATCAAATGACCTTGATGGGAGAAGAAGTACAATCGGGTATGTCTTTATTTATGGTGGTACTGCTATATCTTGGACTTCTAAGTTGCAGAAGGTTGTTGCATTGTCCACTACAGAGGCAGAATATGTAGCTGTGACAGGGGCAAGTAAGAAGATGGTGTGGTTGCAGAATTTCTTGGGAGAACTTGGGAAGGAGCATGAGAATAACACTCTTTTCAATGATAGTCAAAGTGTTATATATTCCTTGCAAAGAACCCGATGTTTCACTCAAGGACAAAGCATGTTGAGTTGAAGTATTACTACATTCGTTACCTTTTGGAGAAGAAGATCTTGCAGCTTATGAAGATGCTTGAAAGTGAGAATCCAACATACATGTTTACTAAGGTGGTGACCTTAGAGATTTTGAAGCTATGCATAACTTCAATTAGCCTTAGAACTTGAAGATAAGGCTTGGCGATGCCAGGCGGATACGGAAGGAGAATCAAGAAGATATGGTTACATGGTAAATTTAGTCTCCAAGTGGAAGATTGTTGGAGTGTGGAGCCTGAATTGATCCTACTAGGCTTAGGGTTAGGGCAAGTTTTCTATTATAAATAGATGTTCTCTCATTGTAATCAGTATCCGAAAAACATAGTGAAATACCTAGCTTGGTAGACGTAGTCGCAAGACGAACTGGGTAAAAAATCTCGTGTTATTTTCTTTTCGTCATCGTGTGCGTGTGTTAATTTATAACATAGTCCTCAGATGAGGAGACCCCGTACTTCGAGTCGAGCATCCTTACCCAAAAGGAATTGGGTTCAACCTGAATTCTCCAAGCCCATTTGCCAAGAAGTGATTTGTTAAAAGTTTCCAGGTTTTTAACTCCAAGCCCGCCATTGGATTTGGGCTTGGAAGTGTCATTCCATGATACCAAAGGAATTCTCGCCCCGCCCCCCATAAAAAATCCCGCTGAAGTTTTGTGAGTTCTCTTAAGGGTTTTTTTGGTAGCCGGTAGAAGGATAGATAATATAGGTAACGAGTTGATGACCGCATTGAGGAGGATGATCCTGCCTTTGAAAGAGATGTGTCTATCCTTCCATGATTTTAATCTATTTTTGGCTTTTTGAATCACGCTCTCCCAAGACGTTGAACCACGATGCTTAACGCCAACTTGAATACCAAGGAATGTCATATGGAAGGATCCCACACTACAACCCTGAAATAAGGCCATATCTTGCACCAGATCACTGTCCATATTTCTGCAGAAGAGTATCTTCCAAAATATTTGATTTTTCTTTTTAGCAGGCTAGTAGTGAGGAAATTAATAATAATAAGAATTTTTATGTAAAAAAAATGGTAGGCTAGGAGTGAATGTGAGATGAATGGGTGGCACGATGTAAACAATTGTTTGTTTTTTTAACTTTACAGGTATGTTGTGTTGAAAGATTTTGGATGGAAGGTCCGTGTGCAGTGCACTGCATCTTGGGCATCCAAATCCACATTGCCTCCAAAATTTTATGCTTGTATAGAGGTATATCATTCAAAATATCAATTAAGTATGAGATAGAAGTCAATTTAGTCCCATAACTTTCAACCTTTTCTGAAATGGTCCCAAAAAAGTTAAATGTACTAATTAGTTTCATTTTTTTGCAATTTGTTCTGTTTTGGTCACAAAAAAATTAAATGTACTTTAGCACACAAGTATTGCACAGCGTCTGAACAAAAACAAAAAGGCGGATTAATTAATTCAAATCAAGCCCTGTTGTTTCTGGATTTATTGCACAAATTTGGCATTGGGATTTGATATTATTATTCAGTGAAAATCCTGTTCTGATCGATTTGATGGGGGCTCAAATCCTTGTATTTGGGTCCAGTTGGTGCAATTTCACCTTTGTACATGGATTTGTTTATTTGTTTGATCCCTCTCATAAATACATTGTTTTTTTGATATTTTTAGAAGGAAATGTTTGTGGATGTTGCACTGCCTCATGCTGAGAATTGGTGATCTTGGAGGTTGTCTTTCTCTAAGTTATACTCCCTATGTCCCGGGATTATTTGCACCTGTGCAATGACAAAAAAAAATTAAGAAAAACTGAATTTAGTGAGATGTGAGGTAAAATCTGAGGCTCAAAATGAGTGGCAATTTTAAAAATAAAATGATATTGTGAGGGTATTAATTTTGTGTGTATTTCCGTATAATCTTGGGATGAACCGAAAACGAAAATGTGCAAATAACAATAGCTAGCAGGACGGAAGAAATAATGATTTTTCTTAATGTGCTTACGAGTACGACGGAGAAGCATGGAAATCAACAATGTTGTAGTAAGAAATTAGTTGTTGAAACATCTTGAATGCTTCTCATTGGCCAGCTCATGCCACTGCTGATACTCTGGAGTATTTCAAAAGCAAAAATTAAAAAAAAACACTAAATTCTAATTTAAAAATATTATAGTTCACATTAGTAACAAAGGCTGCACCAAAATTGCACATTCAATGGTTTTTTTTATTTTACAAAACCATGTGCTACCCCCTAAACCACCCATTTTCAAAATAAAAACAACACTGCACATGCCTTGCACGTGCGTTTGACGGTTGTGACTATTAGCGCCGTCATGTGAAAATAACCCCACAAGAAAGGACCATAAGAAGCAATGCATCCCTCACCCCACTCCTCGCCTCCCAGAGAGAATTAATCCTTTACTTGATTTTTTTGTTGTTTTATGAATGTTATGCACATATTTACTTTGGACTAATGACATGAATTTAAATATTTAATAATATTTTATTAATTATTTTTTGTATCCAATTTTAAAATTCTAGATTTGTCACGCGGAATTCCATTTAGCTTCAAATTAAAGTGACTATAATTTTATTAAATAGCTTTCATTTTTATTAAAAAATTATAAACATATTTAAGTTTAGTTTATCTGTTTGATGAGCAAACAAAAACTCTGGTATTTGAAATAGTTTCCATTGGCAATAGCAATTACTTCCATAATCTAAAATAATTATTTGGTAAATGAAAGAGAGGGTGCATAGTTTAATGCTGAATTTAAAATTTCCATTTCATTTATGACATTTTTACAATTCCTTTTTCCTACACCAGCCGAAAAAAGGACCAAAACACACAAAAAAAAAACAAAAAAAATACACGACACACGCCTTGCACGTGCGTTGACGGCTGTCACTGTCAGCACTGTCACAAGAGGGGTCATGAGGAGGAATGCAGCCCTCTCCACCTTGCCCCATTCCTCCTCGCCTCCCATCGACGCCAAATTCTTCAACTTCTTGTCGTTGCTGCTGGCACCGCTGCTGCCGGCGACGGGGCTACAGGGCCTCTTCTTGCTATACTTTATGCCACAAGCATTGCACAGCATCTGCACAACAAAAACCCTATTTAATTTCTACCACATCTTTAAAAATGAAATTAAAATCGAAACTCAACTTGTACAGTGCAACACATTAAAGCAGAATTGTCCAAAATGGAGATAAAAATCGAAAATGACCTTTGGGCCTAGAGGGTCAGTCCTCCATAGTGGAGTTTCGGTGGTTTTGCAGAACAAGAAGGCCGCCGGGTTCTTCTGCTCCCCACTTGTTTCGCCAGCTTCCACCACCAGCAGAAAAAGTGACACACGCCTTGCAGGTGCTTTGACGGCTGTCACTATCAGCGCTCTCATGTGAAAATAACCCCGCAAGAGAGGGCCATGAGGAGGAACGCAGCCCTCTCCACCTCGCCCCACTCCTCCTCTTCCTCATCCTCATCCTCGCCTTCCATCGACGCCAACTTTTTGTCGTTGCCGCCGCCGCCACTAGTGCTAGCGCCGCTGCTTCCGGCGACGGGGCTACGGGGCCACTTCTTGCTGTACTTTATGCCACAAGCATTGCACAACGTCTGCACAAACAACAAAAACCCTATTTAATTTAATTTTATCCCATCTTTACAAAAGAAATTAAAATCGAAACCTTGTACAGTGCAACACATTAAAGCAGAATCGTAAAAAATGACCTTTGGGCCTAGAGGGCCAGTCCTCCATAGTGGAGTTTCCGTGGTTTCGCAGAAGGAGCAGGCCGCCGGGTTCTTTTGCTCCCCACTTGTTTCGCCACCTTCCACCACCTGCAGCCAAAACAAAAACAAATAATTGAAACTCCTAATTCACGCAACAAATTAGATTTTAATTTTGTTGTTACCTTTTGGATCTGCCGGTGATGGGGCTACGGGGCTGCTTCTTGTTGTACTTTATGCCACAAGTATTGCACAGCATCTGCACAAACAACAAAAACCCTATTTAATTTAATTTTATCCCATCAATTTACAAAAGAAATTAAAATCGAAACTGTATTGAAAACGGAAATAAAAATCGAAAATGAGCTTTGGGCCTAGAGGGCCAGTCCTCCATAGTGAAGTTTCGGTGGCTTCACAAAAAGAGCAGGCCGCCGTGTTCTTCTGCTCCCCACTTGTTTCGCATGCTTCCACCACCAGCAGCCAAAACAGACACAAATAATTGACAATTTTATTTGAATTAAAACTCTTAATTAAAACTCTCAATTTTATTTGACAATTTAATTGCACACTGCCCTCGGGTCCGTGCACCAGTCCTGGAACGTGGCTGTTGCCGGGCAGTCCTTTTGAAGGCTAAATATGCTCTAAGCCTTGGCTCTGATTTCGTTGAAAGTTTTTTCTGCTTTCGGCTCCTCCTTCGCAAATATTTTCCTATTCCTAGCATCCCGGCCAGATGTGCCACACTGATATACACCAAATGCATTCCACTATGTATTTTTTCCTCCTATTTCCCATGATGCCCCCAAACTGATGAAGTCGCGCTGCCGGACTGGACGAAGATGGCTTGCTATTGTTGAACCATGAGTTGTGAAGTCGCCATATCTTTCCTGCCCAGCTACAGTCAAAGAAGAGGTGCTGGATATTCTCTTCAGCAGCTCCACAGAGGGCACACATCATCTCGTCTCCGTCTCTCAGGATATTTCTTTTTCGTAGCTCAGTCCGTGTGGCCAGTCTTCCTCTAATCACCTTCCAAGCAAGCCCTGAGAATTTTGATGGTGTTGATCTATTCCAGATGATCCGCAGAGCCTCTTGCACGTTATCTTGTAGAATTTGGGTCTGCGCTGCAATTCCTTGACTCTTGTACGCTGATTTAGGGGTATAAATACCGTCCTTGGTCAACTTCCATCTCCAGGTGTCCGAAGTTGATGCTTGCAAATTAATATTCTCAAGCCAACGATGCACCTGCTCGGCTAAAGTGTCTTCCCATGAGAATAGAGCCCTCCTCCAAGATACATTCTACCTCCAATTATCGTTAACCTGTTCGCCAGATTCGGATACCTTTGCCTCCGGATTGCTGCAGATCGAGAACAGCCTTGGAAAACGAGTCTTCAAGGCTGGTTCGTCCGTCCACCTGTCGTGCCAGAAAGAGGAGAGGCTGCCATCTCCCAACGTCCGTGTCAGGTTGTCGTTGAACCACTGAAAAGAAGAGGATTCAGAGATGAAAAATTCATAGATCATTTTCCACCAATTAGAGGCAAGGCTCCTGTTCCCCAAAACTGTAGTCGACCCCCCCGAATGGATGTCGTATTTCGAGTCGAGGATTTTAACCCATAGCGAGTTAGGTTCTTTCCGTAGTCTCCATGCCCACCTGCCAAGTAAAGATATGTTAAATGAATACAGATTTTTTACACCAAGATCCCCAACTGTTTTCGATCTACATACATCATTCCATGAGACCCATGGAATTTTTGTAGAGTTCACACCACCCCCCACAAGAAATTTCGTTGTAGTTTAGTGATCTCACTCAAGGCTTTTTTCAGAATATTATAGAGGGGCAGATAATAAGTGGGCAACGAGTTAACACTACAAGAAATGTGAGTTTTAGTATCGGAAAATTAGTATCTGACACATTTTCTGATACTAAATCTTATTTTTTTGTATCAAATAAAAAAATTATGATACTACCTTCATTGTTGGTATCAAAAATTAATTTTTTGATACCATTAATTTTATAGCATCAATTATTTATTGATACAACTGTTATTTTGCCATTAGAAATTTATTTATTGATACTACTTAATTTTATGATCAAATATTTTTTTGATGCTACTTATTCATTGGTATCGGAAATTAAATTTTCGATACCAATAACTTTATAACATCCACCATTTTTTTTGATACTATTATTATTTTAGTATTAGTAATTTATTTATTGATACCATTTATTTTTTGTATCAAATAATGTTTTTGATACTGCTTATTATTGGTATCGAAAATTTAATTTCCGATATTATTAATGTAATAGAATCCAACATTTTTTTGATACTACTATTATATTAGTATTAATAATTTATTCGTTGATAATACTTATTTTTTGCTTCAATTAATTTTTTGATACTAGTTATCATTGGTATCAGAAATTTAATTTTCGATACCATTAATTTTAGTAGCATCCAACATTTTTTTGATACTATTACTATTTTAGTATTAATAATTTATTTATTGATACTACTTATTTTTTGTATCAAATAATTTTTGTTGATACAATTTATTATTGGTATTAGAAATTAAGTTTCTGATACCATTAACTTTATAAAATCTACCACTTTTTTTTGATACTTTTGTTCTTTTAGTATTAATAATTTATTTATTAATGCTACTTTTTTTTTTGAATCAAATAATTTTTTTTGATACTACTTATCATTAGTATTAGAAATTGAATTTTCGATACTATAAAATAATTTTAGTAACCCCCAACATTTTTTTGATACTATTACTATTTTAGTATTAGTAATTTATTTATTAATACAATTTATTTATTTTTGTATCAAATAAATTTTTTGATACTATATATATATCATTTGTATTGAAAATTAAAATTTTTGATACAATTAATTTTCCAGCATACAACATTTTTTGATATCATTAGTAATTTATTTATTAATATTATTCATCATTCGTATCACATATTTAATTTTTTATAATTTTAATTTTATAGCATGACCCTTTTTTTTTTTTTGATACTAGAGTATTATTTTTAATGATTAAAATGTTTGGTATCCGATACCAATACTAATTGCTCATATATCTCCTTACATATTAGGAGTATTTTTAATTTTAATTGAACATTTCAAATGTCTTTCATCCCCAAACTCATCAAAAGTCAAGACCACTACGCGAAAAACCATCACTGTGTGCGATTTTCACACAGTGAGGTGTAACCGTAAATTCTTCAATCGCCGCCACTCTCAGCTCCTCCGGCTACCACCTGTGTGCCGTCGCCACCTCTCTGACGGTCGTTCCTTCTCTCGGCCGCTCATGGCGGCCGCTGTTGCACAATAAGCTTCCGACGTCCACTCGCATGGCGTCATCTTCCCCGGCGCCGGCGACAATTCCATTGTCTGCCGCTGCTACGCACGTGCCGCCGCGGTCCGTTCCAGAAGACGCTGCGCTTCCCTCCGTCCAGCCACTCGCAGCTCCGTTCCAACTCCGGGGCTTCTCTTCTCAGCCGCTACGCTCTGTCCGGCGAATCCAAGTTCAATTCGAAGAGAAACCAGATCCAGTCTCTGTGCACCTATATGGATCACCTCTGTTGTTCCATAGCCTCCAAACCTCAACGTGATCTCTGAAAAAAGGTTTGTTAATCGTTTAATTCAATGACTCGAAATTGTTGTGATCCATTCGATTTCAGACCTAAATTTGATAATTTTAAAAGATATTGTAATTTCCTTATCATTCTCATTCACAAAGGTATTACATTTATACAAGAGATTTACCACTAATTATGCACTAATTTAGGTAACAGACTATCTCACAATATTTCTAATCTAATAAACAGAATATCTCACAATATTTCTAATCTAATACTCCCCCGCAATCGGAACGGGTGTACGACGGACGTTGAGATTGTCCCGAAAATCATCAAATAAAACTTGAGGAAGGCCTTTAGTGAAAATATCCGCAATCTGAAACCTTGACGGAACATGAAAAACCCGGACCTCACCTTTCGAGACCTTTTCTCGAACAAACAAGATGTCCAGTTCTATATGTTTAGTTCGTTGATGCTGAACTGGATTTCCTGATAGGTAAATGGCACTCACATTATCACAATAAACTAATGTCGCAGTCGAAATAGGACAATGGAGTTCTAAAAGAAGATTGCGAAGCCACCACGTATCAGCCACAACATTGGCTACCCCACGGTATTCAGCCTCTGCACTCGAGCGAGACAACGTCTTCTGCCTCTTCGACGACCACGACAATAAATTGTCCCCCAAAAACACCGCATACCCCGACGTGGAACGGCGAGTATCAGGACAACCAGCCCAATCAGCATCAGTGTATGCCACAAGGGAAAAAGAAGAAGATGGTGACAAGTGTAGCCCATAATCAATAGTCCCTTGAATATAACGAAGAACACGCTTAACCGCAGCCATATGAGCCTCACGAGGATCATGCATAAACAAACAGATCTGCTGGACAGCATACACAATATCCGGACGAGTGAATGTCAAATACTGAAGCGCCCCAGCGATGCTGCGGTACAAGGTGGGATCCGACACTGGTGGACTCGAAGTAAGGCCAAGTTTCGGTTTAGTATCAACCGGAGTAAGCGCAGACTTACACGAAAGAAGACCGGCACGACTAAGGATGTCCTTCGCATATTTTTGTTGTGACAAAAACATTCCACCCTTGTGTGTATGGAGAGCAACACCCAAGAAATAGTGAGCAGGACCCAAGTCTTTCATCGCAAATTCAGAACTGAGTTGTGATATAAACTGTTTCCGAAGAGAATCTGAGGAAGCAGTTAACAGAATATCATCAACATAAAGAAGGAGGTAAGCCATGTGGGTACCTTGGCGAAACACAAACAGCGAATGATCACTCTTACTACGAACAAAGCCAAGAGATGTAACAAAGTTTGAGAAGCGATTATTCCACGCCCGAGGAGCCTGTTTCAACCCATACAATGACTTCCGAAGAAGGCACACATGATCAGGATAAGAAGAACTCCTGAACCCAACAGGTTGATGCATGTATACAGTGTCACTTAGAGAGCCATGCAAGAACGCATTCTTGACATCAAGTTGATGGACTGTCCAGTGCTTGGAAAGAGCAAGTGACAGAACTGTGCGAATGGTAGCTGGCTTCACCACCGAACTGAAAGTTTCCCCACAATCAATACCAACACGTTGAGTCTGGCCATCTCCCACCAAACGGGCCTTGGGAACCTTATTTTCTGAAGGACAAATCTCACGAATCAACTCAACCACTTGATTGTATCCCCTTTCAGACAATCTGTTTTCGGTTTTAATATTCAACAATCTGGAATTGAACGACAACTGCGAATGAGATTCACAACCGGGATACAAGTCTTGGTCCGCTGCACGAAGCATGTCGTAGAACTGTGACGCATTCTCGTTAGGGGGTTCTTCATTATGTGCCTCCTCTTCCGCGTTGATTCCAAAATCAATGTTTGGGTCACCCATTAATTCTTCTACCATAGTGTGGTACGAGCTAGGTCCAATAGGGTCAACTTCATTTGAAGTTGACGCAAATTCACTAGTGTTTTGAAATGGACGTGGACCCCAACTCTCTTCACCGTGATAAATCCAATTATAATAATTTCGTGTAAACCCATTTCGATATAAATGAGACTTCACTTCATTAGGATCTCTATAAGTCTCATTTCGACATCTAGCTTTCGAGCAAGGACACCTAATTTTTCCTTCCCAAATCGAATTCGGATTACTAGTGGCAGCTTCAATAAATCCATTTACACCACTAATAAATTCGGGGCTCATAATCCCATTGACCAATCTTGGCCTATACATCCAACTACGACTTGAATAATTCATGTTAATCGATATGTTTCAAATGTAAATATACATAGTTTATATATATATTTTTAAAAATTTCGGCAGAGTTTCATCTAAATCTATCGTATCACCAAATATTTAATTAGGTTCCTAGTGCATCCATTTCCGACTCGAGTAAAATTACTCAAGTCGGAACGCACAATCTACAACAAACAAACAACTCATCCCAACATCGATTTAATTCTCCCAATTAACACATTCATGCATAACAATTAACACACCAATTAATAATTAACACATATATATACATGCATATATAAAACATATATAACAATAATTATATTAACACATTCATAACAATTAACAATTTTTATAACTTTCATCAATATATTAACAATCTTAATTAATCCTAATAAACAATATACATATTTTTCTAACATAATTACAATCCTAACATTACACAACAAAACTATATACATGTATATATATATATACATATATAATATAATACAAACATATATATACAACTTTTAATTTAATCAATAAAAATGCATAAATTTACCGTAGAAATGAACCCCTCGAAGTGTAGAACAGAAATATCCAAAAATTAGTCTCGATCGGTAGCTCCGGCAGCGGCGGTGGTGCGGTGGACGGAAGCTCCGCGGCTGTGCGAATTTGGGGGGTGAAGGAGGCTGTACGAATTTGGGGAAGAAGGAAGGGTTTTAATTGGGAAATAGGCGAGGGCAATTACGAGGGCCCCACCCCCCTCGCCAATTAGCGAGTGGGGGACCGTCGCCCTTTTCCGAGGGCCACAATGCACTCGCCAATGAGCGAGTGCAAAACACGTCGTCGCCAAATCCCTCGCCAATTGGCGAGGGCATCTTTTTCCACTCGCTAAATAGCGAGTGTGATTCCGCCCCTCGCCAAATCCCTCGCCAATTCCCCTCGTTATTTGAGCAATTTTTTGTAGTGTTCTATTCTTAATAATATGACTCTATAAATCTTTATTCTCTATTTTTCCTTTTTTTTATTAATCACAATATTTTTTTAATCAAAATTTCTCTATTCTCTCTTTTTAAATACAATCTATTTCAAAATCGGTGCATTAGTAGACATTCTTATTAAAAAAAAAAAACCAATTTTACTATTTTTCAACTTTTTTTAATTTAAACATTATCTAATTTTGATTTTATATTTTATATATTTTAAATTTTAAATAACTTAATTTTAATTTTACACGTGTCACAATTTCAATTCATCTCAAAATAATAATTTTAATATTATTTACTCATAATTATTATTTTTAAATTTAAAATCATTTTAATCTTATTTTCTAATATTTAAATTTAATTGAAACATGATTTTGTATATTCTTAAACTCGTCTCTCTCTTTTTGATTCTTTTACATTTTTTTTACAATTTTCTTCAAATGTTTTTTTTTAACAATTTCTTTAATTTTTCCTTTCTTTTTTCAAGTTTTAATTTAATTAGAATCAATCGGTAGGTCACATCTAATTTTCTTATTGTCTCAATAAAGAAAATAGGAGTATCTATTATGAATTTTCTTATTGTCTCAATAAAGAAAATAGAAGTATCTATTATTATGATCTTGATATTTCAGATATCATTTATTTTTATTGTCTCAAAAGAAAATAGGAGTATCTCAAATTCTATCCTAATTTAAGTTTATCAATATTAATTGTAAGATCTTTTTTTTATATATAAATTAGAGTTGTTGAAAAAAATAAATTTATTAAGTGACCTAAGTTATATATTTTATGTAAATAATTTTTTTATAACATACATGGACGGGTATTCATTTATTTTGTTAAAGTTTTTTTAATTCCATATTAAAAGAATGAAGGGTAAAGAAATATTCATTTATTTTGATAAGTTTTTTTAATGGCATATTATGAAAGAATGAAGGGTAAAGAAATATTCATATTATGAAGAATAAAGAAACTAGATGTATTTGATGTATATATAATTTTTTTGAGATATAGAGTGTGAATGTATTTTAAAATATATGTATTTGACTTTATGAATCATTGTCTCAATGTGAACGTATATATAATTTTCTTGAGATATAGAGTGTGAATGTATTCTAAAATAATTTTAAAAACTTTTTAAGATATATAGAGTATTGTTGAGGATTTTAGAGAATTTTTAGTAATTGTCAATAAAAAAAATAGATAGTAAGTGTATTCTAAAATAATTTAACAATCTTTACTTGAAAAAGTTTTAGTAATTGTCAATAAAAAAATCTAAAATCTTCCAATAAAGTTTAATTAGTTAATCGAGAGTTTTTAATAATTGAAATGAAAAAAAGTTACTGAAAAATTAAATACTATTTTGTGAGTTACTAGAAATGTCACAATTCCACACCGTTCTACTTTCGGTTCTACTTTAAATTTTATATTTAGAATTTTAAAATCTTATCCAACAAATAACTATAAACCCTGCAAAACTAACCCTATAAATATCTATAAACTCTATATTGATACATATAATAACATATATAAAATTATTTTATAATGTCCTTTCTTATTAAAAATATTTTTAATTTTACAATTAAATTATAATTTTATTAATGCACATTTTATTAATATATTAAAAAAATATTATAATATATAAAAATATAAATACAATAATATAGATTCAAATTTATAGATATATATATGTTATAAATATATTAGAATAAAAAAAAATTATTCTCACATACTCTAACAAAATGAAAAAGATATAAAAATTAATATAGTATTTAAAATTATTATTTTAATAAATTGACTCTAATTTTAATAAATCAATCCCGCGTAAAATGCGGGGTATAGGGCTAGTATAATAATAAAAATTAGATACTCCTAATTTTATTAAGATACATATTGAGTATATTTTAGGTAAAAAAAATAAAAAATGGAATCTCGTTTTTAGGCCATTAGTATAATGGTAAAGTCTAGTATGCACTTGAATGCATGTTGTGCACCCTAGTCTAAAGAAAAGTGTAAGTTATTAAACTAAAAAGTACATCACAATATTACTAAAAAGTGTAAGTCATTATAACTAAAAATATTATTATACAGTTTAATAATTGAAAAGTGCAACACCATTTACCAAAAAGTGTAAGTCAGTAAAACTGAAAAGTGCAACATGGATTAGGGTGCACAACATACACTCGAGTCCATAGCAGACCAACCCTAATATAATAACATAATTAATTTTTTACTTACAATTAATTAGCATTGTGATAGTCTAACTTACCAATTTTTTTTGTTTTTAAAATAAATATGCAATTCATTGTAATATTGACACGTATGATGAATGAGGAAATGACACATAAGCCAAATGAATGAGGGAATGACACCTAAGCAATTTAAACTCCCTAAGTAGATAGGGGGTTCATAAATGGAGGGGGTATATTTAGAGGGGGCTAGATCACTAATACCGGGAGCAAGCAATTGGGTTAAGAGCCTAATCTTAGTACAACAAAAACCAGCAGCAAAATAGCAAATGAGCAGCAGATTTTTTACACAAAACAGCCGGAATTAGTACAAAAAAGGCAGCAGAATTTTAGTGTCGCTAAGAGCCTAATCTTATGCAAATTATAGCAGCAAGCAGCGCAAATTTGCAGCAGGAATTGGCCTAAATAAATAGCAGGATAAATCATCTCAATTCTAAGGCAAATACCAACAAAAATCAGCAACCAGTTCAGAATTTCAGCAGGCATTACGTCTAAATATTAGCAGAAATTTGCCAATAATCAGTGCACAAACTGAAGTGAAAAACCAACAGAGGTTTGACAAATGAATAGCAGGTTAAAACGCAAATTAAGCAGCAGGATATGTGCAAAATAAGTGAAAACAAAAACCAATTCAACCTCTACCGTTCAGCCTGGGTAGGATTGCGCACATTCAGCCTCTTGCGAACATAAATCACTCCCAAAACTTGAGAGCAAACGTTCTGAGGCAGGACAAAATCACGACTCAAATGCGAACAGACACCGCACCTACACATTGGGAATAGCAGCGCCGGAGAGAGATAATCGCGATTTGAAATCGCCTAAAAAATGCCCAGAAGAAACGAAACCCAAATCGCGCAAAGGAAGTGAGCAATGAGGGCACCAGCGTCACAAATTAACGATTCAGAGGTGACGCGACCAGCAGCGGCCACCGGCACCGGCGCCGGAGGGAAAACCCCTCAACCCAAACCTAGGGCGAAATTAGGGCATGCAGGTTCTGGCTTCAACGGATGCAGAAATTCCATCAACCCAAAGAATATATACCGATATGAAAATTTTGGAAATCCTCACGCGTTAGCTCGAAATTTGGAATGATTCTCTGAAGCGATTGGGGATTAGGGTTTTGAGAGAGAATCATCGCGACAGAAGGGAGAAAAGGGGAGAGAGATCGTGAGGAGAGAGAAAATAAAAAAATTATGATTAATGAAATTGTTATTTTTTGTATTAATATTCATGTAAATAATTAAAAGTATTAGTGGGTGTTTGCAAATAAAACTATGTGCTTAAAAGCACTTCTTTTTTAAATAGAATCACTTTTGAAGTGTTTGTAAACACAAGTAAGTGATTAAATTAATTACTTAAAAACATTTTTGGTCAAACACCCCTCCCCATGCTTCTAACAACTTCTAAGTGCTTCTAATCATTACACTCACTAATTTTACAATTTTGCCCTCACAATTTAAATAATATTTTATTTTTACCCATTATTTATTCAAATGTAATAAGGGTGTTTTTGTAAAATTAAAAAAAAGTGATTTGTATGACATACACCACACTATTTAAAAAATTGATTAGAAGTGTTTATTTTTAAAACACTATCTACTTTCAATTTTACTACAAAAATCAATTTTAATCACTTTGAATCAATTACTATTGTTTGCAAACACACCCTTAGGAATATTTTTATAATTTACATATATCTTATAAGTTTCTAAAAAATAAGTTGGGGTTGTCCTACTTTTTATTTTGGAGCTTATAAGCTTCAAGTAGCTTATTTATACAACTTATAATATGTTTAAAAAAAAATTTGTCAAACACATTTACACAGCTTATAAGCTCTTAAACAACTTATAAGCTGTTTTAAGTAGCTTATAAGCTGAGCCAAACACCCTCTTAACAAAGTTGTACGGGGTATATAACCCACGCCTATAATTTATAAAAGTGAAGAGAAATGGCCTCATATTTTTACAAGACTAGGGAAGTTGGGCCTGAATAAATTCAAGGGCCCATTTTCTCCACATTATCTAATTTTTTCATATCACAATTGGAGAGCCTAGATTTTCATCGCCGAAAACCCTAACGCCGTTTCTCTTTCATCTAATCTTCTTTGTGAGCTGAAGCTATGACTGTGGAAACGACGCAGCCGAGCAAGCCACGATGGGGAGAGCTTGAGGAAGACGACGGAGAAGATTTGGATTTTTTGTTGCCGCCGAAGCAGGTGATTGGTCCCGACGGCAACGGGATAAAGAAAGTAATTGAGTACAAATTCAACGATGAAGGTAATAAGGTTAAAATCACCACCACCACGCGCATCCGCAAATTGGCCAATGCGCGCCTCAGCAAACGCGCCGTCGAGCGCCGCTCGTGGCCGAAGTTTGGCGACGCCGTGCACGAGGATGTCGGCGCTCGCCTCACCATGGTCTCCACTGAAGAGATCCTTCTCGAACGCCCACGCGCTCCTGGTAATTCCGTCTCCCATACCTATTTTTTGTATTTATTTATCTATTTGTGGTTTAGATGCTCTACTTTATATGTAGTTCTTCATTGCGGTTTCAGTGTCGGGTCTTGCACATTTGCAATGATTTGATTGTACTGTGAGTCAATTTTAGATTTTAGAGTTCTGTCACAGTTATTTTAAAGAAATTGATGAAAATGTATGTAAATTATGTTGTGAATTGTGATAGCATTCCCATGGCTTATTTATTGTAATGTGAATCTGAATTTTGATATGAAAAGGATGTTTTTTATGTATTATTTTCACCGTTCATGATTATGTAAGTTCTTTAGGTTTTAAGGGTTACTTGGGTAGTAAAATAGAACAGATACTGGAATATTTTATTGGTTCAGTGGCATTTTGCTTGTTTATGCAACTTCTAGTTTATGAGAATTCTGAAATGTCAGGAATAGGATTGGGTTAATGATATTGATATCACTTGTTAAGATCCTTATTTTCATGAATACTTTTCAAATAACTCTCTTATTGCTATTGCCATTGTGTTCTTCAACTCTTAATTGTGCACCAAATATGGTCTGGGTAGGATGTGCATTTGGGGGGTTCTTTTGGTTTCAATGGCAATGTCGACTAGTGCTATTTATTCTTGTTAAATCCATGAACTTGGTTCGATGAGCTTCACCACTTTTAAAAGTTACTGTTTAATTTCTGTTTGTACTCTTCTTCCTTCTGCCATTACCATTCTAAGTACCATCTCATCACCTCTGTCTGATCACCATTTATTAAGGCTAGGACCAACAGTGTTGAATTTGTTATTATTTTGACACCATAATTGCAATGTTATAAGTTCTGGAGTTGTGTTTTTTTTCTGTGAAGAGCTTAGCCAGCTGGCTTATCTTTCATTTGTAGTCTATGCTGTGTTCCTGTTCACTTGTATGAATCTCATTTGGTATGAAATGGGAAACAGGTGCTAAAGCAGATGAACCTAAGGATTCTGGAGATCCTTTAGCTGCGAGAGGAGGAGCTGTACTCATGGTTTGTAGGACCTGTGGGAAGAAGGGTGATCACTGGACCTCGCGTTGCCCTTACAAGGATCTTGCTCAACCCACTGATACCTTCACTGATAAGCCCCCAACGGAAGCCAATGCCCCAGCAGGTACTACAAAGAGTACGACATACATCCCTCCTAGCCTGAGAGGAGGTGTTCCTGAGAGAAGTGGTACTGATATGAGACGTAGAAACGAGGAGAACTCAGTCAGGGTTACAAACCTTTCTGAAGACACCAGAGAGCCAGATTTGCTTGAGCTTTTCCGCCCCTTTGGCTCGGTGAGTCGTGTCTATGTTGCTATTGATCAGAAGACGGGGATGAGCAGAGGATTCGGGTTTGTTAACTTTGTTAACAGAGAAGATGCTGAGAGAGCTATCAACAAGCTTAATGGGTATGGTTATGATAATCTTATCCTCAGAGTTGAATGGGCAGCTCCTAGGGCGAACTAGTTTCTCGAACGAGAGGTTCGACTGTGTTGTATGTGGATATGTGGTGTTGTTGGATTTTGATGAGACTTGTGAATGGACGACGGAGCTTAATTTATTTTGTCACACCTAATAGTGGAGTATTATTTACATGATGACTTTTTTTTATCATTTGTTTGGATGTCCTCTGTGTATATCTTTATATATAGTTTACCGTTTACTTTTGGGGTTAATTTGTTTGTAGTGATGGAATCATTTGTTTATTTGTTATAAAAATTAAGCCTAGAATTGAATTCTACCCCTTTGAGATATGTTAGTTTTTAGATAAATTCTTATGTGAATATCGAGTTAACTCGTTTACTATTTAAAATATATTCGTTATTTCATCTAAGTATCCTATATTTTACAAATATATTTGGTACTCGATATAAATAATATACTCATGGATATTCTTCTAAATTTTTAGTATATTCTTCACGAAAAAGTCTTAAAAATGCCACTCACTTGAGTCACTTCTAGTGGGTTGGTTGGCCCAATGCCCCAATCGCAAGTATGGTCTTTTAACCCTACCCATGTTTATTTTTGACTTCCATTTCCTGATCATTTTTAAATGTAATAAAAATAAAGAAAAAAGAATTTCAAATCTCATATTTTTTCATTCTTCTCTCATTCTTTTCAATCTCTTCTTCAAATCTCATATTCTCCCATTCTTCACTTATTTTTCTTTTCAACCTCTACACTTAAATTCTCTCATTTTTTTCTCATAATGTAATTGAAAGTTGGATTGAAGGTAAGAAACATATTTCTATTATATTCTTTTGTTTGATTTTGTTGGTATTTGATGTTTTATCATAGTGAATTCAAGTGGAATTTTTTTTTTAGGTTTACACCAAAAATTTTCGTTCAAGTTGTTTAGGGTTGTGTAGGGTTGTTTAAGGTTGTTTACTGGGCTTGTTTGGGGGTTTTTTTTAGGGTTGTTTAAGGTTATTTATTGGATTTATTTGGGGTTGTTTAGGGTTGTTTAAGTTTGTTTAGGGTTGTTTACTGGACTTGTTTGATGTTGGTTAGGGTTGTTTAAGGTTGTTTAATAGAGTTGTTTAGGGTCGTTTAATGTGATTGTTTATGATTGTTTAATGTAGTTGTTTAGAGTTGTTTAATATGATTGTTTATGGTTGTTTAAGGTTGTTTAGTGTGCTTGTTTTTTTTTTTTTTTTTTTAATCAATTAAATAAAAGAAGGTCATTTATGTTTAAATTCAAATATTTGAAATATAATTTTTCTTCTCTTTTCTTATAAAACAAACTAGAAAAAATCCTTCACTCGAACATAGATAAGTGGTGTTCTAATTACTTGAATTATCTCCATCTATTAATATTTCTAATACAACATTAAAGTATGAATATTGTGGTAATAATCACATTCACATGAAAAAATTGTCTTGTAAATGTAAATGAATGACAATTGACTTTTTTATTAAAAGAAAACTACTGCTTCTACTTATAAATTGACTAGATAAAAATAGTTATGGGCACGAAAAACCCGGATCGGATGTCATGATCCGCATTATTCGGGTAGGTTTGTCAGTAAATGGTTTACCTATTTCACTTCATTATTTTTTTCAATTTTATTTATCATACAGATTTCGTCTTAAAATTGAGTAAAACAGAATCTGCACGCTTTCTTCATTCATTTCTTCGCTTTACCTCTACGGCTCTACAACACTGCTTCCCCCAACAATATATACTCATTCATCTCTTGATATTTTCCTCATCGGAGTTTAATTTCAAGATTAGATTTGAAGTGAATGCTTTGCATTTCGAGTAAGCCGCACATTTATCTCCAATTTTCGCTTCCATTCTCGACATTTTGTGGCGTTTCAAATTGAGTTTCGATGCTTACGAGTATTTTTTATTTAAATATATGATTTTTTTTGTGAGAATGTTGAATTGAAGCCATGGATTCTTGCATTTTTTTTCCTGGTTATTATTAGTATCTCTGAATTACTTACTGAATGGGTGGGCCTGGAAATCTGTAATATCACCATTTTGTTGGAGAATATAGATAATTAGATATTGTCTTGGACCGAATTAAACTATTGGTATACTTATGGATTCGTACTTTTTTCTCTAATGCTTGATGTTAATCCTGTAGATTTGATGTAGAGCTATAGTTTGTGATTGCTGAAATTTTCGTGGACATGATTGTCCTTGTTGAGGAAATATTAGTTATACTTGTGAAGGAATCGTGTTACAAAATTGTTTTGGGAGACAATATTGATCCAAATTGGACATATATAATTCCTTTTAGACACCAAAGTTTTGCTTTGAGTTAGTGTTGAATTTTTAAATTCTGTACGGATTAAAAAAGTCGTCTTTCGATGCACAATTTCAACTTAGTTTGGCTAACCTGCTCGTAGAATTCTGTTATACACGAGAAATCAGCAGATGTAATTTAGTACAGAACTCTTCCTGCCATGTTAATTGCCTGGAAATAAAACATGAAAAACTGGTGGGTTGTATTATATGGTTTGGGAATAGCCCTTAGTTTATCTTAATTTTCACCCAATAATCGATATATGAGCCTGTTCATCTGCATATGCAGTAGATAGTTCGCGGATGAAGTTCTCATTCTTCAAAGTGAGTTGAATAAATGGACATGGTTTTTAAATTTGGGAGTTAACATGTAACATGATATATGTCATATAATGTCTTGTTTGATCATTCTTATTGCTATCTTCTAAAATTCCTTTTGTGTAAGCTAGAGTTTTCGTACTTCATCTATATGTAATTCAGTAATTCTATCTCAGAGGGTATTCCCCAAATGTCTAACAAATTTGAGAAGTACAAACATATCTATTGCATTGTTCTTAATTTTATGATCATTTTTGTCAATGTTTTACATGTGTGTTATGATATGACCGTTAATAGTTCAATGTACTGGTTGCTAGTGGAATATATTTCAGGAGAATGGTTTTTTTAGTCCTGTAAATTATCCCTATTTTGGCTTCAGCCCTATCGAATTAAAGAATTTTAAATAGTCTTGTAACTTTCTATTGTTCGACATTTTAGTTCGGTAACTGGCTAAGTGAACTTCTGATTAGCGCTGATGTGGTAGGGTCTGATTTGTCCATGTAGCAGAGACTTTGGTTGTTCAACTTGATGTTTTCACCTCCTGCAGTTGTTTACCTGTCTAAAATGTAAAAAAAAAATCAGAAGTTATAGGATAGTTTTCAAATCTTGAAAGTCGTCAAGACTAAAAAAGACTATTTCCCCATATATTTATTGCAGTTAACATATAATGTGATAGAGTTTATTGTATTTATGCACTCATCTAATATTCTTTGTCTTATCCTCTTCAGGTCGATTCATCGTATTCGTTCGCCACTTGGCTCTGGCACTGTGTTGGTTTGGATGAAAGCAATAACAATGTGCTTCTCTCTCTTGCAATTTCCTCGATGCAAAATTCATTCATTAGCTAATTTTTGGTGTGAGGGTTTTCAACACTTAGGTAGAAAAAATGGAGGCCATTCCAGTTACAGGGTCCTTTGTACAACTAAATATGAGCCTGAAGGAGGATACAGTAGGAGGTTAATAAAACGAACTATAAATTCAAAAACTGAAGGAAACAACGAGAGCTTAGCTAGCAACACGAATATTAGGAACGAGATCGTTTCAGAAACTAAACTAGGAACAACTAAGGTACAAAAGAGCAAGAAAATAAGTATTGGAAACAAGATCGTTTCTGAAAGTACAAACACTGGAATCAATACGTATAGCGCGGAGACAACAGAGATAGAATCAGATCAGCATTATGCTGACCTGGCCAAACTTGCAACAATTATTTGTTTCGATATTGAAACCACTGGATTTGGCAGAGAAAAAGATAGGATAATTGAGTTTGCATGCCAAGATTTACGAGGGGGTGAAAACAGCACTTTGCAGACCTTAGTGAATCCAGAACGTGATGTGCTCAACGAACATATTCACGGCATTTCTACCCGTATGGTTAACAGAAACGATGTACCCAGGTAATTTTTACAAACAAGAACGGTTACTATCATTGTATCAAATTAAATTTAGGCTGGTTTTGTGATATATCTCATAAATTGCTGTGGTATTTTTTTTTAAGGGAACCCCATATCTTGTTTTTATCGTTTGTGCACTTCCTGGGCAATTTATGATCGTAGCTGTTGTGGTTAATAGCTTAAAAAAATCACGACCATTTCACGGTTTTTCAATTACAACATATGTGTTTGTACAATTGTTTCGAATTTTGAAAAGGTCGAGATTTTTTTGCAATTAACCCTTTTATCTACTTGTGTTGATCTTAAATGTCTCTCTTCATTTTTCTGTTGAAAAACTGTATACCTCTCAATTCTGGCATCTGATTCCTCTCAATTTTGGCTAAAAGAAATAAGCTTTCTCTCAATGAGCATACATGCAAGTCTTACTCTAGCTTGGCTTTGTAGGATGAAGGACTTTATTCCCGTCCTACTTCAATATGTCAGAAGCCGCCAACTACCTGGTGGAGTTGTGGTTTTAGTATCTCACAATGGCCGAACATTTGATGTCCCCTTTCTGAAAAGGGAATTTAGTCGCTGCTCTTACGAGATTCCTCAAGATTGGTTGTTTGCCGACACCCTTCCCCTGGCTCGTGCAGTCATGAAGTCTAAAGGTTTTTAACTTAACCAACCCCACCCCCTGTATATATGTGGACGGAGTCTTGTGTGAGACAGTCTCGTACATAAGATGGAACTCCATTTTGATAGATCATACTTTCCTTTAAAACATGATTCATCTGGGTCTTGTGAGTCTATGGGTCATATTATAAACTCCCTCCATTCCAATTAATTGTCGCTTTACAAAAAAATTTGTGTTCTAAAATATTCGTCGATTTTGGTTTTCCAATAGAAATTAAACATGTTTTCCAACTTTGTCATTGCCTTAATTTTTGTGATAAGTCTCGCTTATTGAGATACAAGAATCTATATAAAACACCAAAAGGGTATATTAGTCATTTTATACTAGTTATGGCTGTTAATTGACTTTCTTAATCTATGTGAAACACCAAAATATGACTGTTAAATTGGAAACAGGAGGAGTAGTAAATGAGATACGTCTCACACAGTTTTTGTAATGTGTGAATGCGCGGGTATTCATATCTGTCTATACAAAGAGATTCTGAACTTTGTTGTTGTTCGATTATCAGGACCGAAAGCTCCTTCAAAGGTATCACTGCAAGCCCTGCGTGAGCACTATGGAATTCCATTGATCGGGCCAGCACACAGAGCCCTATCAGACGTACACTCGTTAGCATTGGTTCTACAAAGGCTTACGTATGACTTAAAATTACCGGTATCTGGATTGATTCAAGGGGCCTTTAAGTAAGCATGGCTACTTTCTAGGTCCTAGAATCACTTTGTTGTAGCAACTTGATCTCATTCTTTTTAATGATATGAAATCTGGTCATATTAGATTGACTTGATGTATAGCAAATAGATCAAAGTAGCTGTTATTGTAATTGGGGATTGTGTACTACTTGTATTCAAAACTTTTGGTCGACATCTTCTGTATTTATCAATTATTATTGCATTTTCAGAAATTCTGGTGATTTGCAGAAATAATCAAACAAGCTCTTAGAATTTAAGCTGAGAAATCAATAAAGTACATAGTGAGCATATATTTTCATTTTCTATGTTCCAATGGAATCTAATAATTAATGTGGTCAACAAGGTTTAGTAGTTTAATAATATACTAATACAGTATCTTCTTCTGCTTGTTCTTATAGACACACATGATCAAGCAATGTTGCTCCCTCACCACATGTATATACTTTCTCCATTCAAATTTAATAAGTCTAGTTTTATTGTCCGTCCAAACTTAAGGAAAAATCTTATATGCACCGTGTGCACAGATCCCTTTTCTGTGCACACGCTTTTTTGACCGTTTTTTCTACAAATTATTCCCCCTTCTCTCTTCTCCTCTCTTCTCCTCTTCTCTCTTCTTCTTTCTCCTTCTTTCTCTCTCTCCCACGTGGCCAGAGGGGCGGGTTTCGAGGGGAAACAGAGGAGCCACTGAAAGGGGTGGTGCGGGAGCGCCGCCACAGCCACCGCGTGTCGCGGATTTCGGCGGTGGTGGAGAGGAGAGTGCCGGCGAAGATGGTGGCGGAGATGAGGGCCATGAAGAGGGAGTGCGCGGCAGGGAGTGGGCCCATGGGGACGGCTTGGCGGCGGCGGAAGATGAGGAGGAGGAGGTGGAGGAAGACGGCGGCGGAGATGTAGAGTGAGATTGATGTGGAATCTGGAATCGAATTTTCATCCTCCAATCATAATAAGTAAGACTGCTCTTATTTATATTCCATCATCAAATTTAAACTCTGATTTTGCTGAGATTTTTTCTTATAGAAGAAAAATGAGAAATTAATGTACATACGTTATATCTCGGTCGGGCTTTCTATATTTTATTCAATAATAGCACGCTTTGTAAGTGGAGATTCAGTTCTGCCCTGTTATGCCTAATCAATCCCTG
Organism: Galeopsis tetrahit; assembly: GCA_963675135.1. Lineage (NCBI taxonomy): Eukaryota > Viridiplantae > Streptophyta > Magnoliopsida > Lamiales > Lamiaceae > Galeopsis > Galeopsis tetrahit. Next base: position 71,655,916 of record OY776132.1, read on the forward strand.
TAATTCTGTGAATTTATTATTGAAAAGTGGAAAATTTATTATTGAAAAATGGTGGATATTTTAACTGAAAAGTGTAATTTTTATTATTGAAAAGTGGTGGATATTTTAACTGAAAAGTGTAATTTTTATTATTGAAAAGTGGTGGATATTTTAACTGAAAAGTGTAATTTTTATTATTGAAAAGTGGTGGATATTTTAACTGAAAAGTGTAATTTTTATTATTGAAAGACCTTATATCCGTTTCCAAGTATCGTAACTGCCAGTCCAGCGGTTACTTTATTGTTGAAAATTCGCGTTTTTGTGTCTTATAGTTGGTCACTGGTCGCATAGGGTGCACGTGCACCCTATGCACAGGAGACCAACTCGAAACTTAATATACACACCTTCATAAATATAAATATTTATTCTCACAGTACACTAACTAATACAATTCATTTTTCATCTTATACATAAACTATTAATATTTTCTAAAACATGTCTCAAAGAATCATATTGCAGCATTGATATTAAATTATTTCCAATAATGTCAATTGAGATTGTAATTTGATTTGAATATATATGTACTTATATTATTTTATTTAGTTACATCGAATTGTATTGCCTTTTTTAGTATTAAATAATATTTTATTAATTCGTCATTGCTAATTACTTAAAGAGGGAACGCAAACTGAAATTTAAGATGACAAAAGTGATGACACAAAATCTGACTTCAAACTTGTGTAAGACTTTGTTTTTTTTTTTTTTTTTTTGAAAACTGGTAAGCTTAGTTTTCATTATTGCAAATGCAAGTGTGGTAGGAAGTCCGACCACATCAATTGGTGGGTCAATCCAAGAGTGGAAGTTATTGTGACGCCGAGCGTCGCTAGCAATGTAGTGAGCTACAGAATTTGCACTCCTCCTAACAAATGTAATATTAATGTTATTGAATTGGTCTAACAGTGACCTGCAATTCTGGATGTAATCTCCATATGTTAGTTGAAGATGGTTCCTGCATTAATTGCATCGATAACCTCTTTGGCGTCTCCCTCTATGATGCACGAGTCCAGTGATTGTTCTTTTAGCCAAGATAAAGCTTCATAGTACCCTATTGCTTCCCCTTCTCTAACATCCAAACAGCCATCAATCACGAATGATCGGCCGCCTATGATTTCTCCTTCAGCGTTTCTTAATACCAAACCCAGGCGTGTTTGGTTGCTGTGTTCAAAGAAGGCAGCGTCCGTGTTTAGTTTTAACCAGCCAATCTGGGGAGGGTGCCAAGCTGGGCAAGTAATTCTTCTATTCGGCTCGTGTTGATGTGCCTTTGCCGAGCGTTGAGAGGTGTATAGCCTCCCCTGGCGAGTGTTTAGTGTTTTTAAAGACTTTTGAAGTGTTTTGGTTGCATAGTAATATACGATGGATAATGGAGAAAAGTGATGGAAGGTGAATTGCTCCTTTTAATTGATTGATAAAGCCTATACATATAATGTTATTTATAGCATAGAGCAACATATATGTTCATGACACTTGTCACCTTACAACTCGTCAATACTACAATCCAAATATTTCCCTCCTAACAAACTTGTACTAGATGCCTAACAAACTTGTACCAAATGCAGAGTGAATTGCTGTCAAATAGGATAGAGGAGAATAAAGGAATCTTTAATGGAATATGCTATATCCCTTGATTTGTAGTTTGTGTTTCCAACTTGCTTGACTCCATTGCATATGTGGCAGTCTCCATGTGACGTGGACAGTCAACATTTTCATTGTCTTCAATATGCCCCCTCAATTTTGAGGGAGGGTGAGGAAACACAGATAACTTGTTCCTCAAACGACTGAAAAATTGGTTCGGAAGCGGCTTGGTAAAAATATCTGCCACTTGATCAATACTCGGCACGTGTTGGACTCGAATCTGATTCTTTGCAACTCGCTCCCGAATGAAATGTAGATCAACCTCCAAATGCTTTGTGCGGGAATGAAACACCGGATTAGCGGAAAGGGATATTGCACCTTGATTGTCAATCCAAATTAATGGAGGCTTCGAGTAAGAAATATGCAACTCTTTGAGAAGTGACTGAATCCAAATGAGCTCACACGTAACTGAAGCCAAACTTCTATATTCGGCCTCCGTACTCGATCGAGACACAATTGGTTGTTTCTTGGCACACCAAGCCACTAGATTGCCACCAAAAAATACGCATTGGCCTGTGGTGGACCTCCTGTCATCCAAATCATTGGCCCAATCTGCATCCGCGAAAGCAACAAGATCAAGAATTGTTGGCTTAGAATAAGTAAGCCCGTGGTCAATAGTGCCGGCCAAGTATCGGAGAATTCGTTTCACAACCTTCCAATGTGTATCAAGAGGGTGTTGCATGAACTGGCTAACTTTATTTACGGAATAAGCAACGTCCGGACGTGTGATAGTAGCATATTGGAGCCCCCCAACTATGCTGCGATAAAGTCGAGGATCCGGGATCGGATGTCCATCATCTTTGGACAAGTGATTTCCTGATATCATGGGAGTACTAATACCCTTGGCATCAACCATACCAGCCCTTTGCAACAATTCATGAATGTATTTCTTTTGATTTAAAACCATACCAGTTGCAGATCGCTTGATATCAATACCCAAGAAGTAATTAAGCTCACCTAAATACTTGATTGAGAAAAATTTATGTAGAGAGCGAATTACCTCTTGAATTTGATTGGAATTGGATCCTGTGATAACAATGTCATCGACGTAAGCCATGATCAGAATTAGAGCCCCATTATAATGGCGAAAGTAAAGTGAGGAATCTGCGCGAGAAGTTTGAAAACCAAGAGTTTGAAGGGCAGAAGCAAATTTTGATGTCCAAGCCCGTGAAGCTTGTCTCAACCCGTATAGAGATTTCTTGAGTTTGCAAACAAGATCATGACCTAACTCAAAGCCCGGAGGCTGCACCATATACAAGTCATTCTCTAAATCACCGTTGAGGAAAGCATTATCCACATCTAATTGATGAAGTGGCCAAGAGTGATGCAAGGCAAGGGATAATATTAATCGGATAGTAACAGATTTAACAACAGGGCTAAATGTATCAGTAAAATCCATACCAGGCACCTGGGTATAACCCTTGGCAACGAGTCTTGCTTTGTATCTCGAGATGCTCCCGTCTGCATTCTTTTTCAGCTTAAACACCCATTTACAACCAATGATGGAATGGTTTGAGGGTGTGCGACAAAGCTCCCAAGTTCCATTTCTTAACAGGGCACCATATTCTTTTTCCATAGCTTCTTTCCACTGGGGATGCATCAAGGCTGCTTTGTAAGAAACAGGCTCAAGTACAGGAGTGATAGCAGTGAGAATCTTCGGCTTAACAATCCCGGCTTTTAATCTCGTGGTCATCGGATGGTGATTTATTGGTGGAGGTGAAACCTGTGTATGAGTACCTGGAACCTCATGAGAAACATTAGAAACATCATGCAATATATGATTATCAACATCAATTGGCAATTCTACATAATGCTGCCCAGATAAATGATTCGAAGTGGAACTTGGAGAGGAACTAGAGGGTGGTGATAGGGGAGCGGGATGCGGGGGAGATGGAGGATCAACAAGGAGGAGGGGTCCCGTTTGGTGCATAGGGGGTGAAGGAGGAGGATCGACATGTTGAGTATTCTGAAAAGGGAATATAGACTCATCAAAAATTATATGCCTAGTAACAATGATCTTGTTATTCGGCAAGAGAACTTTGTAACCTTTGTAATGAGGGTTGTATCCCAAAAACACACTTTTGTCGGATCGGAATTGGAGTTTATTTTTGGTGTAGGGTCTAAGGTAAGGGTAGCAAAGACAACCGAATACTCTAAGATAAGAGTAGTTTGGTTTGGTTTTAGTGAGGAGTTCGAAGGGAGTTTTGAAATGAAGTTGTTTAGATGGGGTTCTATTTATCAAATGGACTGCAGCCACAAAAGCATCATCCCAATGCTTTGTTGGAACGCCAGAATGAGCTAAGAGAGCAAGACCTTTCTCAACAATGTGTCTATGCTTTCGTTCGGCTAAACCGTTTTGTTCGGGAGTGTAAGGACATGAGATTTGATGATGGATCCCAGAATCAGCAAAGAATTGACTTAAGGACTTAAATTCAGTCCCTCCGTCACTTTGAAATCTCTTTATTTTTGCATTATATTGATTTTCGACAAGATTTTTGAAATGGATAAAGGCTGCCTTGACATCAGATTTTAGTTTTAACAAGTAAAGCCAAGCAAATCGGGAATGATCATCAATAAAGGTAACATAATAAATGTAACCGTTAACAGATGGAACTTGAGAGGGACCCCAAAGATCGGAATGGATTAAAGTGAAAGGTACATCAGTTGTGGAAATTGAAGCAGAAAAAGGCAATCTATGACTCTTTGCCTTCATACAAGCATGACAAATGGATTTAGAATTGTCATCAACATAACTAATATGGCTACTATTAAAGCCTTCTTGGTAATATCAAAAGATGCATGGCCGAGTCTGGCATGCCAAGTACTAAGAGGTAGAGTTCTAGAAACTTCAGTGGAGTGAACAGCAGCGGAAGACGGAATGGTAGTAGGACGACGTGATTGATTTGTAGAGGAATTGGAACGAACAAGCTTGAACTTGTATAAGCCATTATCAAGATCACCTTGGAGAAGGATCTTGTGTGTAACTCGATCCTTCACAAAACAAATAGAGGGGTGAAATTCAAAAAAGACATTGTTGTCTTTAGCAAACTGCGATACACTCAACAAATTCTTCCGTATATTTGGAACATGCAAAAGGTTTTGTAATAGAAAGGAATGAGAATCATGTTTATCTTGAGCAGTTAAAGTAGAAGAACCAAAATGAGAGATAATCAAACCTGCACCGTTTCCCATTTGCACTCTTTCAGCCCCATGATATTCTGATCCAATATTCAAATTGTTCAAATCGAACGTAACATGGTTTGTTGCCCCCGAGTCTGGATACCATGAACTTTCTCCACGAGTGTCGTTGCGCTCGAAACTTGCCATATTAACAGAAGGGTGATTGAGACTTCCACTTGCATGTTGAGTTGCATTCCTTCGAGGAGGTGGAGTGTAATTTAAATCCGCTCTATAGAAACATTTGTTCGCCGTATGATTGTCACGGTAACAAATCTGACAGTTGGGACTATTACTTCTGCCGCCTCTGCTCCTCTGGTTTCCTCCTCTTGAAAAACCACGACCTCTGTTTCCTCCAAAATTGTTGCTGGACCTTCCTCTTCCATATGCGTTATTGAATCCACCATTTGTGTTTCCTTGATGAGTACTAGTGAAGTTTACTGAAGGACTTGAGCCTTCATTGCTGAAATTTCCTTGAGATGCTATGCTTTCAAGTCTTGACTCAAAACTTATCAACAAGGAACTCACATCTGCAATACTTACGGAACCAAGCTTCGATGCAACATTGACCATTACAGGATTGTAATCTGATCCAAGTCCTCCCATTATATAGAGAAGATGGTCTTCCTCTGTCACCTTATGCCCAGTGGCATTCAAAGTGTCACAGCATGCCTTTACTTTGCTGAGATATTCTCTCATCGGCAGTGTATTCTTTTTGAGGTTGTGGAGCTCTTGTTTGATTTGCATCACCTTTGCGCCCGACTGCATCGCAAAACTTTCTTTCAAGGAATCCCAAACTTGACGAGAGGTGTTTAACCCCACGGTGTTTATCAGAACGGGCTCGGTGAGAGTAGAAAGAAGCCACGACACAATAAGTTGATCTTGTCTCATCCACCTCTCATATTCTGGATTTATGGTGATTTTATCTTTCTCGTACTTCGTCGAACATTCTTTCTCCCCAGATATGTATCCTTCAAGACCGTAGCCTTTGATGGCCGCCGTGGTTTGGTGTTTCCAAACCAAATAGTTTTCTTCATTGAGTTTAACAGTAACGAGATGGTTTAAAGATGGTTGAAAGGTTGAATTTGAAAATGGGGAGGTAACATCACTTTCTGATGCCATTAATGGAAGTTAAAAATGAAAGCTAAAATATGGAAACGATGCAGAGACACTAGGTCACCCTAGTGCTCTGATACCATAAAGACTTTTGAAGTGTTTTGGTTGCATAGTAATATACGATGGATAATGGAGAAAAGTGATGGAAGGTGAATTGCTCCTTTTAATTGATTGATAAAGCCTATACATATAATGTTATTTATAGCATAGAGCAACCTATATGTTCATGACACTTGTCACCTTACAACTCGTCAATACTACAATCCAAATATTTCCCTCCTAACAAACTTGTACTAGATGCCTAACAAACTTGTACCAAATGCAGAGTGAATTGCTGTCAAATAGGATAGAGGAGAATAAAGGAATCTTTAATGGAATATGCTATATCCCTTGATTTGTAGTTTGTGTTTCCAACTTGCTTGACTCCATTGCATATGTGGCAGTCTCCATGTGACGTGGACAGTCAACATTTTCATTGTCTTCAATAGTTTTCCCAAACCATATTGTTTCTTTCTTTTCAGATTTGCCAGCATACCATGCCGACGCACGCAGCGATGTCCGGGTTGGGGCTGGCTGTCAACATTAGCAGAGCTTCGCGCAGATTCTCAGATTGTGCCGCACTATCGACAATTTTTTAGAGTAGACCAACTCTGTCCCAGCATTCTCTAGCGAAAGGGCAGTCTATAAAAAGGTGCCATGTAGTTTCAGAACCCGTTTCGCATAGAACACAGGTGGTTTCATGAATTACCCGCTTTTTGAAAAGATTCTCCTTTGTGGGTAGACAATCTCGACCGGCGCGCCAAAGCAGTGTCTTCACCCTGGGCGGCACACTAAGGCGCCATATCAAATTCCAGTTCCCATCAATGGTGATGTTGGGGTCTGAGTTCATGCGCATAGAGAGGTGGTATGCTGATTTAACGCTGTATAAACCATTGCTATTCGGATACCACGTTTTTGTATCTATCGCTCCAACAGGCCGGGGGCAACGCAATTTTAGTGATGCTCTCCACGTCGTGGGGCAGAAGTTCGTTTAGCAGGGCACGATCCCATTTCCTTTCCTCAGGATCGAAAAGAGCCGCAACTCTCATGTCTTCCAAACCGGTGATTTCTTCCGAAGAGACCAGCCCATGTATTGGTCCCTTCAGCCATTCATCCTTCCACACACGAATTCGATCGCCCTTCCCAATTTTCCACCGTAACCCCGCGCATACTAGTGGCCGACTAGCATGGATACTTGACCAGGTGAAGCTTGGGTTCCACCCTAGTGACGAGTCTGTGAAATCACCCCGAGGGAAGTATCGGGCTTTTAGGATACGACAAACTAGGGCTTCCGGTTCCGTAGCAAGTCTCCATCCCATCTTTCCCAACAAAGCTAGATTGAAATTGTGTAAATCCCGGAAGCCTAGGCCACCTTCCCCTTTGACCACACAAAGTTTTTCCCATCTTAACCAGTTGATTCCTCGTGAGGCATCCAAGGAATTGCTCCAAAAAAATTTGTTAATCATAATTTCTAATTCAGAAATTAATCCTGTTGGAAGAAGGAAAGTCGTCATGCAATACGTGGGCACCGCTTGGGCAGCCGCTTTGATTAACACCTCCTTTCCCGCCTTTGATATTTTCTTCCTTCTCCAGCCCTGGAGCTTAGCCCAAAGACGGTTTTTTATGTATTCAAAAATCTCTTTCTTTTTCCTTCCAATTAGGGAGGGTAAGCCCAGGTATCTTCCCGTGTTGATGTTGTTATGGACGCCTAGGATATCCATAATATCGGTTCTCCTGGCCATCGAGACATTCTTGCTGAAATAGATTCCTGATTTTGAGTAGTTGACGGCTTGGCCTGAAGTTTTTTCATAGGCGTCGAGGATGTTCTTGAGGCGGTGGCTCTCCTCTATGGTGGCTCGACAGAACAACAGGCTGTCGTCTGTAAATAATAGGTGTGTAACTTGGGGGGCCCTGCGGCAGACTCGACTTCCGTGCAATACACCCGTGTCATTAGCGTGATTTAATGCCGTTGAAAGACCCTCCGAACACAAGATAAAGAGGTACGGGGAGAGTGGGTCCCCCTGGCGTAACCCCCTGCTTGGTAAGATGGGGCCTACCATGTCATCATTCACCCTGATTGAGTATTTTACTGTTTTGACGCACATTAGCATCTAAGCGACCCACTGATCAGCAAAATCCATTTTTTTCAAAATCTCCTCGAGGTAACTCCAGTCTACCCGATCATAGGCCTTACTAATGTCAATTTTTAAAGCTACATCCCCTGTTGATCCTTGCCTCTTATATTTCATGGCGTGGATGGTTTCAAAGGCAATTAGAACATTATCCTGAATTACTCGACCCGATACACAAGCGGATTGGGCTTTGTCAATCAACCCGGGAAGAATCTCTTTTAAACGATTACAAAGAACCTTCGACAGGATTTTATAAATGACATTACATAAGGAGATAGGCCTCAAGTCACATACCGTAGTCGGATTGTCCATCTTCCGTATTAGGGTGATGGTGGTGCAGTTCAAATTCGGTATTACTTTGTTTTTTTTAAGTTTAGAAAAAGTCTCACATTGTAATACCATTCCTATTGTAATTAAGTTGGATCATAAAGGGATGTTAGACAAGGAATCCAATAGATTGAAAGAACATTTGATAGGTAATGGTTTAGATCTAAATATAAATAGAGATTCCAAAAGAGTTTTAGTATTTTTAACCACAAATTATTTTTAAATTTAATGTAAGATTGAAATAAAGCATAAAGAAATTGAAAAGGCTACTATATATACTATATAAAGTTTTTTTTTTTTTAAGGATATGATTAGAAGTGATAAGTATGACCACGTTTTAGTCCACTTAAAAGTGGAAGAAGTCTATTTGGTGATGTTAGCTTATCATGAGCTTACATTTTCTTTTGTAGTGCAGTTCACCTATAACAAGTTGTGAAAGATTTTTTTAAAAACGGCCAAAATTTTATTACAAGGGTATTAGGAATATCCAAAACAAATTACATAGCCTAAAACTATCTGATGCACAGACTATTTTCCCTAAACCATTCCTCCGAACTTATTCCAGTAACAATCATTTTATTCCCCAGCTTTAAGCCATCTAAAAGAGTTCACCTTAATTTTTTCAAGCACGGTTAAATTAGGGATGTAGGACTCGCTAACTCAATTCCTAAACAACGAAATTGTTGAATATCATGACAACGAAATTGTTGAATATGATGGTGGTTAAACCACAGCCAATTACGTCGTTAGAGCATATGAAAAAGATTGGAATCTAAAAACGTGTTGCATTGTTTCCTTAATCTATGATTCAAATTTTTTTTTGAGAGTTTGTAGGTAACTTGTAAATGAACCTGATATAGAAATAGTTTTTTTACATGAATATATATAAAAAAGATGGGTGGTATCGGTTGTTTATAGTGACACCATTTTCTAAAAATATAAATATAGTAATAGTTACTACTGCTTATTTATGTTAATTCATCCCTCAATTAAATGTGGAAATCATTTTGAACTAACGGTTAGAAACCCTCCATAATTCTGTATATGCCCTAATTAAACAAATTATTTTGAATATTTTAGGATAAAATTCTCTAGAACTCTTCTATTATTCATTAATTAATTTTCCAAGATTCTAAAATGTTTTACGCATCTTAGGAACTTCTATAATACAGCTTAACTTTTTTTTTTTTAAGCGAGAAGCTGATTTGACAGAGCAAATAGTTATTTGCACCCACATTGTAGATACATCACCTCTCATTTTTGGTCTAAAATATCTTTATTGATAAAAAAAAATTAAAACATCTCTCCTGATACACCCTCTCCCATTCTAATGCTCGTATATCAAAATAAAATAAAATAAAAATCTGGATTACACGTTTTTACTACCACCACCACTACAACTGTTCATGTTTTTACGGGAAATAGAAAGTATGGTATCAACATAAGGGTCTCGATATACACATATGTGTTTATTTTTATTTTTTTTTATGTATTTAAATGAAATACATATATTTTGAATGTTGAAAGTTTGTATTTTGGTGGGTTATGTTTTTTTTTTGGTGGGTTGTGTTGTGTATATGAAGTGTGTTAGTTTAGTCGACCAAAAGAGTAGAATAAAAATTATAGGGTAAGCCATTTTTACTCGTGTTATTAAATTTTCGCGCACAGAAAATTATCACTGGTTTAATGAAAATTGAAACTTTTTTCGACAAATATTAACGGAATGTTTAAGCATATGTCGGCAAATGTCATAAAAGTGTTCAATCATTAATAAGCCGAAATTTCAAGTGTTTTGACTAATATCGTCAAAAAAAAAAAAAAAATGTATGTTCGCTGCATCGCATTGGCCTTATTAATCTCAAATATTAAGGTGGGTGAAGATTGGGGATCAGCCCAAAACTAATATTTTAAAGCAAATTTCGCATCCGCAAATTTGTGACGCCTTTGCGACGAAATGTATTTTAATTTTTAATTATTTAATTTTTAGGATTTGCTATGGAATTTTCTGTCTCAATTTTTTTTAAATGATGGGGCTGAATCGACCCAAGCCGAACCCCAGACTGAACACGATCCGAACAAATTTAACTATTTAATTCGTGGCCGTTGGATATCGGACCAGCGACCTCGAGAGGTATTTATGTGGCATTTTGTTACTTGAGCTAGGAGGTTTTTTATTTATTCTATATAGGGAAAATATCAATTTTGGTCACCCAATTTTACCTTTTTTCATATTTGGTCACCCACATTTAGTCATTATCAAAATTGGTCACTCACTGATTATATTCTATCAAAATTGATCATTCCGTTAGTCAATCTGTCATTATTAACTAACGGAGAAAGAGTTTTGAGCCGTGAAATTTCTCAAAACCTAGATTAAAAAATTCTCATGCATCTTCCAGAAGCAAGAATGAAACATGTGCAAAAATATTTATAATAGGTGAGAAGAAATTCTGATACATCTTTTAGTGGTTTACTTTTTATTTTATAGATAATTAAGAAATGAGAAACTCTGAAATAAATTTCAAATGTCCAATTGTTTTGACTAACATTTCAAGAAATCTGCAATAATGATCTTAATAGAATAATATTTAGAACGAAATCTTGAATGAATAATTTTAGAAAATGTTAACAATTAATCTTCACCACAAATTATGCTCCAATAATTATAAATTGTGAAATGAATTGAAATAAATTTATATCTCCAATTATTATACAAATTCAATGAAACCAAGAATTGAAAAATAGAGTACAATTGTTAAAAAAAAAACAAAGTACAAAGTTTCATTCTAACTCTTAAGTTTCTCATTTCCTGTAAAATAAAAAATAAATCAACAACAAATGAATTCATAATTAAGTTAAATAATTATTAAAAACTTACTGAAATTTTTTGACTACCAGAATTACATTCTAGAAACTAGAAAGTAAACCAACAACAAATGAATTCATAATTGAGTTAAATAATTATTAAAAATTTACTGAATTTTTTTGACTACCCAACAAGTTGATTGAATCACGTTCCAGCATGAGAATTCTTTATGATCAAGATAAATATAAGGAAAATTTCTTCTAAAAGATGCATGAGAATTCCTTCTGACCTGGATAAATATAATGAGAATTCCTTCTGATCTCTAAGATAAATATAATAAAATAATTTTGTTATAAAAAACTTAAAACTTAAATTAAAATAAGAAATAATGTATAATTTTTGTGATTGACTAAGATTCTTCAATGGGTATTTTTTCACGTTCGGTAGGTTCCACATGTTTCGTTCTTGCTACTGCATTTGTTTCATTAGTTTCTAGAAGATGCATCGGAGTTTTTAAAGTTTTGAAAATTTTGAGCTGAAAACTCTTTCTCCTCCGTTAGTCAATGACAGATTGACTAACGGAATGATCAATTTTGATAGAATATAATAAGTGAGTGACCAATTTTGATAGTGACTAAATGTGAGTGACCAAATATGAAAAGAGGTAAAAGTGGGTGACCAAAATTGATATTTTCCCTTCTATATATATATACTACATATTTAAAAATATGTCAAAAATTTGAGACGAAATATATTTTCGTCACAAAAAATAAATCGCAAAATGCATTGCAATTTTGAGACAAATTGAATTACGGTCGCAAAAAAAAAATCGTCCAAATTAGAGAGGAAATATATTTCCGTCGCAAAAAATAAAATTTAAAATATTCTTCAAAAATTGTGACGACTTACAATTTTGTCGCAAATTATGTTTTTTTTGTCCGTTTGACAATTTTCGTCACAAATTCGTTGCTATTTGCGACGATTTTCCGGCCATCATGAATATGCCATCGCAAAACTATGAGTTTTGTGTAGTGTTAGATAAAAAGGGACATGTGAAGAATAACAAGTCAAGTCAACAAATGAGAGAGTAGTTGTTTTAGTTATAACTTATATTTTAGTTGTTGTAACTTCTTTTATAAACCTCCCTCATATGTTTTTTAAGGAATGATAATCATTTTTTCAATTTAATTTGATGTTGTAATTTCATCTAATTCAATTTTATTTCTATGTTTCTCTATTCTTTCAATATGCATTCTTTTCAATTTTTTATTGTAATTAAATTTCACAAGAATAACTTGTAAGATATTATATTTAGTCCGTTTAGGTAAATAATCATAAGTAAATATTCAAAAACAACAATTAAAGTGGAACGGGAGGAGTATCAGAAATTTGGTCGGTTGATTCAGTTGTCAAACCCAACAAAACCAATTTAAAAATATTTCGGACCAAAACGGAATCGATTTCATGGAAAACTAACTAAAACTTGAATCGAAGTTTTTGTTCGATTTGTACTGTTAACCGAATTGAATTGTGAAAGATATGTCCATTTTTAGCTAGGCAGAATAAACAACAAAAATAAAAAGAATGGGATTATCGTAGCAGAAATACGAAATACATATTGAAGACAAAAAAAAAAAAAAATAGATAGATAGATAAGAACGTGTTTGTAGTAGTGTACATGCACAACACAGGTGAATCAAATCGATTATCTATTGTGATCCACGGATGTTAGAAATTAATATTGATGATTTAACATGTGAATTATCTCACGTCAAAATAAGAAAGAACGATTGATGATTTTCATTATATACCTCGATAATATGTTCTTAGGTTATTTAAGTTTTTTAAAATTGCTAAAAATTTGAACCACAATTATTATTTTTTGCATTGTTGAAGAGGAAAAAACACATTTTTGTATAATGCAAAATTGAATACTACACTTGATATAGATTTGACGAAAACCAACACAGTGAAGTTGAGAAACCAGGCGCCATCATATATTCAAGTGTAAGTATATATATATCTCAAGTGAAAAATAGTTCACAATTAGTATGAATCTGCTACAAAATGTTCCTCTCCCTCCCACCTCAACAATCAATCCTTCCTTACAAACACAAGATTTAACATCAACCGCTCAAAACTAGCCGATCAGATGTGAACAAAACTACAAAATCTTCCCGGGAAAAGAATATTGCGTCCTTCAGACTGTACATATCCCGCGAGCAGTCTATCATTCCACCGATACACATATGTAACACCACCACCCCCTCAAGGAAAAAATAAAAGAGAAAAAAGGATGAAGAGAATGAGAAATGGAATAAATTGGATAATTTCAACCTCTGGTAAGACGATATAACTGGGGGACATAGAACCCCCCACTCGGTGTGTATGAAACCCGAGCATCGTTGAGAGGTGTCAGAACGAACATGAAGATGCTATGATAATAGCTTAGAATATTATCTCCTTGAGAACTAAGAGAACCAACATGATGAAGCACATAATAACAAGAACGGTGGCGCACATAACCATCCCGCCTTGTTTTTGACTTCTCTCTGCCTGCAATTTGGTTCATTTTTATACAAAATTAAACACCTGTACTCAAATGGAAGCTAAAACGCGTTAAAATAAAGAATGTAATATTCATGAGAAAGCTGTTGAAAAAAAAAGGTTAATTGCATAACAGTCACTACCTTTTAATGTTTTTGCAATTACATTTTAAAAACTTATGTTGTAATTGAAAAAATGTAAAAAGGCCGTGAACAATTTTGCAATTAACCTTTTAGAAAAGGAAACACAAAGAGTGAGGACCTTCTTAAGCTGTTTCAAACCATCTTCAACTGAGGCTGCAACATTTGTTATATTGTAATCGATCCTATCAACAATAGTCCCCTGTTTGGAGCCAAAAACATTTCAATCAAAATAATCCAAATCTGCTACATGACTAGCTAATTAAAAGGGCACATAATGTCTAACCTGGTCAATCACTAAAACTGACAAGTCTTTCATTATTTGGGCAAGGTCATTGACTGATTCCACCACCTGGAAACCATAAAAAATGACGAAAATTAATTTCATAGTCACCTGGCATTATACTAAAAATCCAAATCATTCTACTGACCTGCTGAATTTCTCTTTCCCTTTCTGCAGTGAATGCCTCGCTTTTCTTTAGTTTGGCCATTTGGTGTTCATTGAACCCCTAAACCACAGTAATGTTCACAACATGTTTGAGGTTAAAGTAACAACTTCATAACATAAATGAAGAATATTGTGCATAAAGCATTAATGCTGGTACCTAAGACCTTATTCTCAGTACCTTGATTGTAAAGAACTGTCTTAATTAGGTCAAGGTTATATATACATATCTGTATGTATGTCTCCGAGGGCTAGGCCCACAAAGCTGTTATCCTTGTGTCATATATATACCAAGCTTCAGATTGGTAATATTTCTTAGTATTGTTGTTATCAAAGTAACATGTAATGAGTACTACGTGCAGCCAGTTCAATGATTTAAGGGTATGTTTGATTTGGGATTTGATAACCGGATTTGGAATTTCAAAATCCAAATCCAGTTCTACTTTGTGATTTTAGAATCCGGTTTCCAAATCCATCCGTACAAATACCTATAAATCCTATAAATACGGAGTATTTTTTTCTAAGCCACTCTTTTCATTGACTCATTAATACAAATATATTTTTTTCATTCTAACTCTTATTTTATTTATTAGTTTTCAAACCTTTTATTCTCACTTTTGCAACTTCAAATAAAGCACACTAATTATTACTCAATCATTACATTTGCAATAAACAATAATATAATAATACAACATCACACCCTCCTACACATAAAGTTAAATCATAGCCTACTTAAATCCCAAAACTAACACAAACCATTAGGATTTTGAAATCCATAATCTAGATTTCAAAATCTTCAAAAACCCAAATCAAGCATACCCTAAGGTGATGTTTACTTTTGGTTTTAAAAACCAGGTTTTGGATTTTAAGATCCTACACCCGTTTTACTTCGGGATTTAAAAACCGTTTTCAAAATCCACTCAAAACCACCCCTATCAAACATATTGATTTGACATAAAGTTATATCTAAACAATATCACTCCAATCATTATAAATTTTCTCAACAATAATATAATAATACTATAATAATATAATACATTCAATCATTATACAATCAACTAATCATTATAATCTCACCCAACAATAATATAATAATACAATTTCATTCAATCTTACACATTGATTTGACATAAAGTTAAAATCTTATACTATTCCAAAACTCAAAAGAAATACCTATATTACTATTCATCAGGGTTTTAAAAACCCAGGATTTCAAAAATCGATTTTCAAAACCACTCAAAGCCCAAAGTAAACATCACCTAAGGCTACGTTTACTTTGGGTTATGGGTGGTTTTTGAAAATCGATTTCTGAAATCCTAATGAATAGTAATATGTGTGTTTCTTTTAGGTTTTTAAGTAGGGAATGATTTAACTTTAAGTCAAATCAATAGATAAGATTGAATGAAATTATATTATTATATTATTGTTGTGTGTAATTATAATGATTGGAGTGGGATTATAAGAATTTAACTTTATGTCAAATCAATATTTTTTATAGGGGTGGTTTTGGGTGATTTTTTAAAATCAATTTTTAAACCCCGAAGTAAAACTGGTGTAGGTTCTTAAAATCCAAAACCTGGGTTTTAAAACCCAAAGTAAACATAGCCTAAACGAAAGTTATGAACGAGTCTTCAGGTCATAGGAATCTTTTGTTACAACTCCTATATTAAATAATAAAATAAAAATCCACTGATTATACATCCAATGCCCATATGTAGAACATATGAAACAGATTCATCCACATTGAAAACACCTCTAAAGGCAAATATTGCAGTCTAGAACTCACTGTTTAATTCATCCTAACATATATATATGTAACATATTATATGTGCCTGTGTGCACATATGCACGCACTCGCACAGCTTTTGTCCACTTATCTAAGTGTGGCTACGTATCCAAGCAATAAAATAAAGTTTACACATAGAAGTTTATGTCAAAACCAAGAGAGGAATCCACTTACCATGTCATCAAAATCATCATCATCCCTGTTAGAATTGCTCCCATTCAAATTCATTTCTAAGTCAACTCCATCAGGGCCCTACAAAAAATGGGAGGACGTTTTTTAAAAACCTGGTATACAAGAAAATTGAGGCACGATAAGGCAAGAGCCTGCTAAATAACCAACTTGGCGGGCATCAAGCGGTTCTGAAGGTGAGACATCAAAAGTAACACATCTAATTAAAATGAATAAGTGCATCATGTCGCAGAAATAGAACTTGACGTCATGATATGGCACTTAGATTTGGGTAAATGGAGTGAGGAAAGGACAGTATACCTCTTTCTGCTGCCGCAGTCGTTTCAAATATGTGGACTGTTTCTTACGTAGCTCCATTGAGAGGGTCTGAAGGTCAGTAGCTAATGATCGCTGTCAAAGAAATAATACACCCTAAGCACAATTTTCCATAAGATAGAGTATAATTAAGACTTTAACTGATCAACAGTATTCCACAAAGAAGATGCAACACCTAAACATGTGAAGCGAACAGCATTATACTGCCAACATGAGCAATACTTAGTTTCGATGTGAAAAGCTAGATAACGGAAAAGCCACAGCCACCAGAACATTTTTACTCTGTTTTATTTAATTATTGCAACTGAGAATAAACTTCCTACAGACTACAGTAATGAAAGGTGTCCAGAAACAGGGAAACTATATAAGGATGAGATATGCATCAGTTGAGTCTGCTCCTCATTCTCATTTAGGATTTAGAATTACAGAAATAAGTCCTCAATCGAAAGTATATGTGCAATAATCGCCCAACAAACTAAGTTATGTAGTTTCAGTGCATTAGTACTACCACAACTGTTAGTAGTCCTACATGGCTAAGCTACACAATTTAGTAAGCAGAAGATTATTGCAACTGCCTATAGTCATACATAATTCCGGATACAGAAGATCAACATCATTGCTTGTAATCACATAGAATTCAGGAAATAGAAGAGAATACATCATACCTGGACATTTTTCCTGATATTGGAATCCTCTGAAGGTCCACCAGCAGAGAGTCTTTGTAATCTTTTCTCTGAGGTTTTTAATAGATCAGTTATGTCTTGTGTAAGTGCCTCAATAAGGCGTTGATCCTCTTTACCATCTCCA
The DNA here is from genome assembly GCA_963675135.1 of Galeopsis tetrahit. Classification (NCBI taxonomy): domain Eukaryota; kingdom Viridiplantae; phylum Streptophyta; class Magnoliopsida; order Lamiales; family Lamiaceae; genus Galeopsis; species Galeopsis tetrahit. The sequence goes on from OY776132.1 coordinate 71,673,413, forward strand.
AACGAAGGCATTAAAGCCTTGGCATGAGCCTTTGACAACTCAGCCATCTTTCCCCTCGCACGTTGTATATAGGCTGCAACTTCTTCAGATACATCAACCCAAGCTGGTGGTAAACCTACTGCAACAGTCCCCCTACTGTTTTAAGAGAAAAACCTTAGACCAGATGGGAGGGGGTCTTAGCTTATGACAATACATGGGAAATTTTGGATCAGACTTTGAACAAAAACTGGTATCAAGTAAATTATATAAACGGACTCAATCAGTCACACCATTTATCTCTGTTATTACTTCTAGTACGAGTACTTTCTTGGCTTCTCATCCAACTAACAACTTCTTAGAGAAGCAAGCATTAAACAGTCAAAGGTGGATTTCGGACTAGTACATGGTTCAAGATATGAAAGCCTCATTTTTATATATGATAGGCACAATGGCAAAGGGAAGCACTAGATCCTAAAAAGTACAAACAGTTAGTATAATTTAACATGTCTAGTTTAGTTAATTTCATATTTAATCTCAGACTGAAATAGAGTAATTCGAAATATTTAAATTGTCCCCATATTCACATGAATATTCACATTCTATATCTCATGGAAAGACATATAAAGGGTGCACGGTCCAATGGATTTCCAAACAGCAACAGTGATAATTGACAGTCGGGACACGAAAGACCAGCCTTATCTGTATTATAAAATTAGGATCTGTCAACATTGAATTCCCTAGATGCCAGATACCAACTACTATTCAATACGAAGATCCATAAAAGTCGAGCATAATCATAAAGCAGAAAAAGTTTGGTGAAAATAAATACTTCCTCTGTCCCAGATTCGATTGTCTCTTTGACATTGGCACGGGATTTAATGTGAGAGCTGTTTATTAGTATTATAAAGGATAAAGTGACTTTTTGTTGAGGGTGTATAAGTCATTTGAGGAGAATAAGACAAAAAAGATGCTTTTGTGTGGGAAAGTAATGGCATTCGGTGTCATTTTGAGATATTTGAAGGAGATAATTGGAAAGAGTAAAGTTACTTTTTTGCCATTTTAGAAAGGGGCAATCTAATAAGGGACAGACCGAAATGGAAAAGGGGCAATCTAAATAGGGACGAAGGGAGTAAATCATTTTTTAAAGTAGTTTTATGGATTTTAAGACAGTTGCTTGGAAGGCTTGAGTAGTATTGTAAGCTGCACGTCTAACTCTGAAAAAAAACATGTGTGGCGATTCATCAGGCTCAATGCCTAACTCTGAAGAATCAGTCCATCAGTGGCTTGTTGATGGCACGGCACTAACCCCTCACAAAAAAATAAAAAAGAAAGCCGAAAAAGAAAATGCAAGTGCTACTTTTCAATTGTAAACAAAAAATGAAACATAACTTTCTTCCTGTTGAATGGTGGAAAGGTTCATAGGCCTATTCCTCTCTTAGCTCTTCATGGGATTCCTGATTAATTGATCATCTTAAGTAAAATAGATGATGTAGGTTCTTTCTAATTCTAAATTACTTAACTGTCTTTTACACTACGTATTAAGCCTTGGATTTTATGATTACTAATTTACTAGCACTGCATAAAATATTACTACAACTTTCAGAAATAGTGGTTTTCAGGCTGCAACATAGGTTTTTAAATTCTCTATAAGCCAAGACAACATCAAGTTCTATCAAGTCTCTCTTAAACTTAAAACATGATCTCATTCCATAACCAACTTATCTTACTATTACCCATGTGTTTGTATTTCCATAAAAAAATGCCTCCAGCCCCTACAAGGGAAACAAACTTTATATTTGAAATTATTTTGGGCGTTTTAGCATAATGTTCATCTGAAAAATGAAACTATACGTAGAGAAAGATTCCAAGATCTTATTTGCATGAGTTATCAGGTTTCTCCAACCTTTACACAGCGCAGCTCATTGAACCAAATAACCTAATAATATTACAACAGGCCATATTTTTTTGTGTGCCACACATTATTTATCAATGGTGCATGATTGTGAACATGGTGATGAGGATATGATACTATATGCACACATGATAAAGCAAATATGTAATCGGAAAGTGGTCTATATTTATATGTATTGTATGTGTGTGAGTAGCAATTGCAATAATACTAACAGCAAATCATTAGTGTTTAGAATTGGACTTCGTTACTAGCCTCGTTCTATTTATTGTTTACAAGAAAGAAGAGTATACTTCTCATATTTACCTTCAGCATTAAGAAATGCAAAATCGCTCAGAGAATAGTTAAATTCTCTACCATACAGACTTTGGAGGACTACACATAGTAATATCCAATAAAATATTTATATTGTCATACCGTTAAAGTTTCTGAATCCTTATACAGGACTGATATGTAATTCACGCCTGAGTTTGAGAAGCAGAACTAAGGTAATATTAAGGTACAGGCATTTTGGATAAACCACCATGCCCCAAGACAATTTTTCGAAAAGGAACCATTCTCTGCCATATTATGCTTGCCTGTTCCAATTTCTAAAAAGGCAAAAGTGGCCAAAAGCTACCAAGATAACCCTCACTTTCTCTTGGACTAGGTACTAAATCAAGCAAAAGAAAGTCATGGCACAGACATCTGAAACATACTTAAGATTTTGCGTAAGGAAGAAAATAACTGTTCAGTTATTTCCCTTCTATATGAATCACTTAAACTACAAACGACAGAAACTTGAAGCCTTTCAAGGTTTTGCAAGGATCCAAGGTTTGAGGTAGAACTTTTAAAATGCTAATTATTTCAATAATAACATCAATAGTTCTTATGAGACACTATAATGAGGAAACTTCATCATATTCATCGGTGCACTTTCAGTTCATTAGTCCAGAAAAACAATGTAATCCTCCAACTAACTGACTCAAAAACTGGTACAATATAGAATAGATCGCAAGAGATAAATTCAACAAATAAAAAATGAACAGTTACTACAACAAGCATACAGCATACAAGTAATAACATTGCGATTAAATGATACCTGGACGTTCCAGGATCTTCAGTACTCAGAGGAGCGTAAGATCTGTTAGGGTTAAGCAACGACGTCGTGGAAAGCTCGATCACTGGACCTCCACTGCCAGCGGAGCTCGCCGACGGCGAGCATGCCGGAATCCTGACGCTCTTCAATGCATCCCGACACCTTTTATACAAAATCGTTCTATTCCTCGTTGCCATCAAATTGTATTCAAACAAAAATAATTACCAGTATCTTCACAATTTTGTCCACACAAACGTAAATACAAAGATCAAATCACGAAATTGCTTCAGTTCAAAGTAGATCTGCAAAAGGAGAAGTGCGGAATCCGCCAGCCCGACTTCAAACGGGAGGGATTGAGTGGTCGATCGAGAATTTTCGGGCTTCAGTCGGGCTGCGTTGGATTGGCGAGTTTTCTGATACGGAAAGTAACGCTTACGCGCCTAAGGAACAAGAGTGGAAATGGATGGTGGGTTTTACGTGGGGCCAATTTAGGTATTTACAGTGGGGGGTGGCCAAAGACGATACTATAATTTTGGTTAAAATACTGGGAAAAAAAATGAGAAATACTTTTGTTGGTAATTTAATTATTTATTTATTTAAATTTGACAATAATATTCAGTTTTTTAAATTCGATATTCATTACTGTTTTAATTTTTACCCGTGCACAAACTTTTTCTGGTCCCCAAGAAATAAAATGGGAAATGTAGGGAGTACAATATAAGAGACAAATTATTGACTCAAAAATTTCTTAGTCAATAAAATAACACATCAATTGCATTAGTTTTTTTTTTTTCTTCGTGATATTATGAACAACTTGCAATCTGAGGAACTTGGCAAGATTGCATAAACTGATCAGGGGCGGACCCAGAGTAAATAAGTGAGGGGGGCCAACAATAAAATTCTAAAGTACTCAAATTATACACTAACAAGCTTATATATAATATATTGCATTTTTTTTTTAAATATAGTACTAGCATTTAACTTACAATATGTTAAAATTTAGAATATTTTTCTTTCATGTCACGAAAATCATCTATAAGTGATCTTGACTATGTTCATAGTTAAAAAAGAAATGTGAGAATTAGAGTTACCATTCTATACACAATATACACAATCACATCGATTTATGATTTTCTAGTTTTCAAATTATAACTCTTAACCAATTGTATGGTTGTTTAATTATATTTTACCTACAAACTTAATTCTAAAAATACATCAATTAATAATTGAATGATTAATTTTAAATATCAATAAATATATTAAATATTTAGGAAATAATTTAAAAAATAACTTAATAAATAATAAAATAAAACAAATAATATATAAACATAAATTAAATGGGGGAGTTTTTTAGAATTTTAACAATATATAAAAATTTTGGTGGGCTGGGCCCTGAGCAGCCAAAATTTGGTTTGGGTTGTGTTTAAGATGCAAATACCCGCATGATGCATATTTCGAGGGGGGCCAACTAAGATAAAAAAAATATATATATAATGCTATTATATATATATTGGATGAAATCTAGGGGGGCCATGGCCCTCCTCAATTCATAGGTAGGTCCGCCCCTGAAACTGATGACTCCAATAGACTGAAAGGGTTGAATTGACACATTTCTTGCTACTCTCACATGAAGTATACTTTACGAGATTAAAGGGTGATTGATACGGATAAAATGTGTTGTCCTCGTAAAACAATGACACGTGAAATTGAGATTACTATAATATCATTTAATTTCGACATCATATTTATTATTGTATTTATCCATGGGCTGAAATGACCTAGAGGCCCCACCTTGAAACGAGCTCATACGAACTTTCAACCCACTAGCGAGTAGGCCCTAAAGGTCGAGTATAAACTGAGTTTACGTTTGGATAAGATTGGGGTTGATCGAGTTTTTGGGAGTAAGTTACATTTAGTTCCGAGATAAGCAGGACACAAGTCACTTGGAGGGAGTCAGAGTCAGCTCCGAGATTTGCGGGACAAGTCAAATGAGGTCTAGGAAAATGGGGAGACATGATTTCCTCCCCTAGTACGTTTTATCACCATTATCACCTACACATTCTGAGATACTTACACATACATTCACACTACGATTCTGCTAAGAAATAGTAGCTACCTAAAAACACCATTTTCATAAATACGTATTGAGCATTGCATTTCGATGAGACATTCTCATTCGTGATTGAGTGTTATCTGAAACTTCTTTGAGATCATCAATTTTTTTACTTGAGCTTCGGAGTTTCCGTACCGGGGATCTCTCTGACGTGTTTTGCAGGTACCAGAGCACGGTCCAAATTCGTGGCAGCTTCATACGATGTGGTTTTGTACCAATCTATCAATGGTTGATCGAGGTTACTTTAGTCATTTTGTTGTGCGTTTATTTTGATCGCATCAACTTTTAATTTTTTTTCTTCAAAATGCTACATTCATTTGTTGTGAGCTAGAATGTTGCACATTTGCATGTCAGCACATGTTAATAATATTGCACACAATTGCATTACATCATTTTCCAAAACAAACTAAGAAAATCGCAATCACTAAAGCATAAATAAAAAATCATGGTGTGAGTTTTCAAACAGTGAAGTAAATTAAGTAACCCTAACGAGTTGGCCTAATGGTTTAGGATAGGATGATTTGTCGTGTGATTGCTCGAATTTAGGGATTAATAGTGTTTTGAATGTTGCATCATGCTTGCAAAATCGTGTGAAAGGATTATAATTATTGACACATGATTGTGTTTGCTTGATTTATAGGTAAAATAAGGAGTTTCGAAGCAAATCACAAAAAATCAAGTCGTTGGATCAATCCAATGAACCAAGCACATAAAAGGCATCGAGGAGAGGGTCAAACTGAAACAAGAATCAGGCCGATTGGAGCTCGGAATCAAAAGATATGCACGAAACAAGATAGGAACAACACGGCCGAGTTGCTTCAAAGCAAGGGTGAGGAGGGGCACGGCCGAGCCCGAGGCTCGAGCAAGGCGTGCCCGTTACCGTGACTTTTGGGAAATTGAGGGGCACGGCCGAGCCTGAGGCTCGAGCACGTCTTGCCCGTGACAGTAACTTTCGAGAATTGGAAGAGCACGGCCGAGCCCTTGAGATGTTAGTCGTGAGCACGTTTTTGTTAAGGGGAGCACGGCCGAGCCCGGACGAAATTCTTGTCTTCCTCCCCACTTGACCTAAGGACACGTGCAAGACACTTTTGGAAGAGTATATAAACTCTAGTTTTCATTTTTGAAGAGAATGCAGCCATTGGAAGAGTTCTCAAGCTCCCCAAATCCAAATTTAATCATCTTTCACTCATTTTAGCTAGTTTAAGTCATAAAGATTAGTAGTTTTCATAGTTTAATTGTTATTTTGAGTTGTAATTTCATTTCAAGCAAATGATTGAAGATTTCATTGAATCACTTTAAGGTTTTGTCTACATTTTCCATTCAAGAGGTGATACATTTACTATTTTCAAGCATTTACTTGTTATTAATTATGGGTATGTTGATTTTATCACTTTTCTTCCTTAATTTCATTAAATTAGCCAGGGCTAAGCATTCTTGTGTTTGGGTGTTGTAGAATTGTGATGAAATTAATGTTATTAGCTTGATTTTGATTGTGTAATTCATTTGGAGGGTATATTGGTTAGGTTTATGGGTTTTGATTGATCATTTGCTAAAATTCAATTAGTAGATTGTATTAGAAGCTCGGTAAATGCAACAAGAGTTGGTTAATCGTGGTAGATAGTATAATCGAGGGTTGGGAATTGAGTGAATTGAGTAAATATTTGGTTATCGCAACGAGAGTTGGGTAATTTTCATTAGAACCCCATTTATCTACATTGATTGCTTGAATGAAAATTTGAGTGATTAGTGAGAAGATCATAGGAGCTTGGTTGTTAGTATTCAAGTGGAAAAACACAAAAAGGGATCAGTTTAGTTAATTAGATAGAGTAGAACCCCCTAGTTGTGTGATTACCCGAGTAAGAACGCCTCTATTCATCCTCACGATCCTAGGTGATTTAGTAGATAAATGCATTAGTGATTGCTTCTACCAAGTTCCATCTAATGAATTACACATAGAAGTCGACTTTCAACATCGATTCCACACAAGGACGAACACCCGAACACTCTCTCTCATCACTTTATTTACATCCTCATCACTTTAGTTCTTGCTTATCATTAAGTGTTAATTGGAAGTTTAATTTACATTTCTCTGCACAAAGCATGATTTCTCACTATATTCAAAGAGCAATACATAGCACTAAGGACACTTTAGCATTCTAGTCTCGTGGATCGATATTTAACTGGGCACTACTTTTATTACTACAACCCTCTTATACTTGAGAGGAGCGTAATCGTAAAATTACGTGTCATGGGACTTAGAAGTGTGTTCCTCTCTATGTCTCAGGTTCAAAACTCCTAAAGTGCAAATAATTTCTAAGGTCTATATAGAGCGCAAAACTCTGACTTTAAACGGGGCATTCACAAGTGGACAATTTTTTTTTTTTGATCAGACAAAAAACAATATATTAATAGAGAAGGAAAAAGATACAATAGCCCTGGTACGAGGAATACCAAACCCAAGTCGTGCGCCAAAAGGCAGTTACAATTTAATTAGAGCAGTAAGTGGAGTACTTGTGATCTCTACACCAAGCTTGACGCCTTCCCCATTTAGAATTCGAGAGTTAAACGAGGATCGACAAGCCAATCCTTGAAAGTATAGTTCAGTTTAATTTTGTTGTTCGCCTTATTCCAGCTTCATAGACGACCTTTTATCTCGTCTACCACCTTATCCGATCTCCATGTTCCAGCCTCAAAAGCACATTTATTTCTCCATATCCACACAATCCAGATCACACAAATCCAAATTCCAACATCAATTTTGTTAGCCTTCTTACCCGGTAATACATTAGAAATTTGCAGAAAATGATTTTTAACATTGGAGTGCATAGTCGAAGGGGATTTGTCGTCCAATGACTTGTCGCGTGAGATAAAGAGGCGATCGGCCGATTCTGTATCGTGTCCACAAATCGGACATTTGACGTCTTCCTCTGATTGGATGATGTTCCTCTTCCTAAGATTCTTTTGTGGTCGGTAACCTGTCCCATAGAAGTCTTCATATCGTCGTCGCTGCCTTGAATGGGGTGGATTTATTCCACACCACTCGATGTTATCTTGTTCATGTTCTCCTTGCAAAGTTGTTGTTGAATGAAGAATCTGATAGTCTGTCTTCGTTTTGTAGATCACGTCCATGCTCGTTTTCCATCTCCATTTATCGTTCATGCCTTCTTTGAGAGTGTACTTGTTCAATAAAAATTCGAGTGTGTTTAGTGACTCTGTTTCTCTATTTAATAAATTCTTGCTCCATGCCAATTCCCAGACCCACCTATTTCCTTCCCAATGACCCATTTCCCTAACACATTTCCCATGACCTAAACTCAGTCTAAATAATCTTCTAAATTGCTCACTAAGTGTCGACTCCCCCACCCAAATACTCTCCCAGAATCTGGTTCTAGCCTCGTCCTCCATATTTTTTCAAACTTTCCCCACAACCATTTCCCTTTTTCTCTCGAGCTGCTAGCAATGAGGTCCCTCCACCACAATGAAGCTCTCCTATTTCTACCCGTACGATACAAGCCCCTCTCGCCTATCTCTAACTCCCCGATAACGATCTCAACACCCTCACCCAAAAGCAATCCCTATGTTCTAATAGTCTCCACACTCACTTTCCTATGAGAGCTCTATTAAACAGTCCTAAATCCCTACCCAAACCCTCCATGTTGTCTATCCTTGCATATTTGTTTCCCATTTTAATCCTGCCAACTTCCTGACGTTATGTGAGAAAAAAAATTATGAGAAAAAAGGAGCTACCATATAAACACATAAACAAGTAAATTGTGAAAAGAAAATGAAAATTGATACATGAACAAGTAAATTGTGGGGAGAAATGGAGAGCTGTCAAAATTAGAATGTTTTTCTTTTTAATTTCTTTTGAAAAGTAAATGGCTTTTCAAATCATATGTAGTAAATTATATTTAAAATAAACTTATTATCCATTAGAAAAATCAAGGGATAAATACAACTAAAAAAAATATGAATTTTCAATTTTGTTTATAATCCCATGAAATTTTAATCAACCCCATATTTAAAAAAGAACATATTTATTCTTCATTCAATATTAAAATAATTTTTTTTTATTAAATAATCCCACGGATCAGTCCGTCTTGTTTGCGATTCGATCCGTCAAAACTCACGACTCCTGCCGTCAAGTCCGTATACGTCCACCTTTTAAACAAGTTTATATTTACTTCGTCTAATCCAATATTTTTATAGTTGGGAACGGACCGACCCAACGGACCTTATCCATTTTAACACCGGAATTGTTGTTTTATAGGAATTAAATAAATTTTATTTTTAGGAACCAAAATGGTAGTATAGTAAGTTTTATCCAAACAAGAGGCATTAGGTATAAACTAAAAAATCTTGTTCATAGATTTCGGAGCAATTAAAATCAGACATCTACCAACAGGTAAGCTGTCAGAAAAATCCATAAAAAGAAAAAATAAAAATATAAAAGGTGTGTGGAAGACAACTCTCTGTTCCCTTTCGGTGGATTTTCATTTGCATTTCACCCCTGCAAAGGCTCTCTCTCTCTCTCTCTCTCTCTCTCTCTCTCTCTCATCCCACCGCCATCTTCATCTCATTCACTTCTCACCAAATTCGCAAATCAACACAATTTCTGGGCCAGATTATCACTGATAAGCCACCCCTTTATTGGGTTAATCAGCTCTTGAGATAAAGAGAGCTCAGATTTGCGAATTAACATTTCTAATTTTGAGAAAAACAAAAACAAGAAAAGAAGAAGCCATGGATGCTAATTCTTGGGCTGCTCGTTTGTCTTCCGCATCTAAGCGTTATCAATCTGCTCTTCAATCTCGATCTGGTAAACGCGTTTTCCACATTTTTAAATGTTTTTTTTACATCTGGGCTTTTTGTTGGACGTTGAATTGATTTCTTGGTTTTGTTCAATGATTGTATCCTTATGTGCTATTCGTGTGTTGGTGCTGTAATTTCGTGTTCGATTGGGGAATTTGTAATATAGGGTTTCTGAATTGACTAATTTATGCATAAGATTTGGTTTGTTGTGTTTGGTGTTCTATGTGTGGATTTATGGGTTTGACCTTAGAGATTGAATTTCTTTTGGTGTTTGTGGCAATAATAGCTTTTGGGTTTGAGGAATTTCTTATGAATGTATGTTTTATTGTAGGAATGAAATGGGACAGCTTGGATACAGAAATGCTGATGGGGTTTGAGGAAATAGACATGGATGATGATGTAAGGGAGGAATATCCGTGCCCGTTTTGTTCAGATTATTTCGATATTGTGGGACTCTGTTGCCACATAGACGATGAGCATCCTACAGAAGCCAAGAATGGGGTAAATTTCAAATTTTCCTGTTATATTATCATATAATTATGGATGGAAAATCGTTGAAGTCCGAGACTCATCTAATATACGATGACTCTTATATAATTCGTACGTGAAATATGGAGATGATGCTGCCTAAGAAACATTTTATTTCCCTCGAATTCTTAAACATTTACTTTTACTAAATATATTGAGAACTTGGTGTACTTTTAGCTTCTTTGTTTTAAAATACTTGTGTTACATACTTATATGACATGTTAATGTGTTAGATGTTATTGTCTTAACACAATTATTATCGTTGCAGGTGTGTCCAGTTTGCGGGATGAGGGTGGTTGTTGATATGGTGGCTCATATAACCTTGCAACATGGGAGTATCTTTAAGATATCCTTTTTAGTTTATTTAGCATTTTTAGCTATTTTATACTTCTCTTGAACATATCAATTACCGTAATTGAACCATTCTTGAATGAGTTGAATCTTGATTTTCCAAATCAGTTCGGCCTAATATCTTGTTGCTTGTCATTGATGATGTAAAAAAATCGGCATACCGTAATTTTTTTTGGCAAAAGGTGTTCTTTTTGGTACTGTGAGTTTGCCATTTATGTTCTCCACTTTTCCGAATTGAATTTTGTCATGTTAACTTTCAAAAGTTAAATTTTTTTGTCTTTTTTGGTACTGTGACGCAACATTTTTTTTTTCAATTTTTTTGTAAATTTCTTTTTTCGAATTTCTTCCTGTTAACTTTCAAAACAGGTTACTGACCCGTTGTAGCCGGTCAAAGGACTACAAAGTTTAATTTCAACAGGGTGATTCATGAAATTCAATTCAAGAAAAAAACCTTTTCCTTTATTTTTTTATTACCCATTAGCTTTGAGCACCTTTCAAAAAAAATAAAAAAAGCTTTGAGCACGATCTCTTCATATTTTCAGTTATGCAATGTAGATCTAAACCGTAGCTTCTTTGTTTCTATGACATATTTTGTAGCTTCTTTGTATCTATGACATATATCATTACATGCTCATCTCTAACAACTTAACTACGTAGTTTGAGTTCCTTGACTAGATATTACATGCAGCGTAAGAGAAAATCACGAAAATCAGGTTCACATTCGACTCTATCTTTGTTGAGGAGGGAGCTGAGAGAAGGGAATTTACAGTCCCTTTTTGGAGGGTCTTCCTGCATAGTATCTTCAAGTAATGCAGCCCCTGATCCACTGCTGTCGTCGTTTATATTGCCCATGGTTGATGATTATGAAAGTGTTCCAACACATCCTTCAGCTGAATCCACATTAGGCAAGACAAGCATGACCGGCAGCATTTCGGAAAGGTAATTCATTCGTTTCCTGCCACATTTGTATGTATTTATTGGGATTGCATTTTGATTGAAGAATTTGAGTATGGATTTGAAATCCATGGTGGCGGTTTTGATTGATATGGATTTGAAACTTATTTGTCACCTTTTAATTGTATTTAAAAAATTACTGGTTAATTTATGTCAAATTTCAATCTACGCCTTTTAGTGATATATTGTCAAGTGTTTCTAAAAAAAAAATACTCCATATGATTGTGAAAATTGGGGTGCGAGTCTAATCATGCTCATTTCAAAATAAATTTTAGGGGGATTTCAATTAAGTTCGATTGAATTTCAAATCTTTGCATGTCAGATCCCTCAATCCCTATTTAACTATGTGTATATGTGGACCCACAAAATGCCTAAATCAAACATTGTCTTTGTTTGACGGTTCTTCAAATTATGAACATGGCAATTTTTTGATTTTCTTCTATGTAATTAATTTTTTTAGAATGTTAATACTAGTTTAGATGTCTTATCAGAAACATTTGTTTAGGAATGCCTTATAGTTGTTAAGTATTGTTTCAAGAATTCTATTTGGTGACTAAATGTTAATATCCGTTTGGTACTGATAAAACCCAAAAATATCGTGATTTAAAGAATTTGTTTGCGCTATCCTCAATATTTTCCCCTTTGTTTTTTTCGTTCCTTGGCTTTGTCTCCACAATGCCCCCACCAATCAACTGAAGCCTGAAGGTTTAATTCTTCATCATCTTCTTCTTCTGAGATTTGTATTGATCATAAACTGGTTTAAACATGCGGTTCACCTTGAGTAAGCTTAGCCTGTTCGTTTTAAGGCTTAAAAGATCTGTCCGCAATCATGTATCATTTGATATTCTTCCATCTGTACCCTGTTCTTCATCATACTTCCTAGTGTATTTTTATATGTACGGTGAACAGCCATCATCAGGGTGATTTGTTTACATCCAGCTTGATATAGTTGTTGCGCCGAGTGACTGAATCGGCTTCCTGTAGCCTCAACAAACATTAACAAATCTGGAATTCATTGATTCTGTAGTCCTCTTTGTCGATTTTAGAGACCAGTGATGCTAATTCAAAAGCAGGGAAGATGGATTTTTTCTTGTATCCATAATCCCCCTCCTCCACATCTTTTGTTAATTCTTGATTCTGGCTTCTGATTAAATTAACTCTTTCGTGAGGCGGTTATTGTAGATTGTAGATTGCATAATCTGCCCCTATTAGCCAGTTAATTTATGCAAGGGGAAAACATTTTTAGTCTCGTCAATTTGCCATATTTGGTTTCAGGACACTCCACCTTCGCTAATTGAATTTCGTACTGTTAACTCAAAATTCTACGTTGTAGACTTGTAGTCATTTTTAGTGGTTTGACTGACTACAACGTGTGATCAACCAATTTTGAGCGTTTTTTAAATTTGGTCCTGTTAACTTTCGAATCGGTTATTAACTTATTGTAGTAGTAGTCCGTCAAATGACTAAAATGTTGAATTTTGAAAGTTAATAGGAGTGTCCTGAAGCAAAAAAATATTTTTTCCCTTGGGAGAGCCTTTCCGTGTCCAACTCAGGAAGCACCTTCTATTGTGGATGAATTTGAATTTATTTTCGCCTTTTACACTCCGTCTGAATCGATCTCTTGAAGCTCTTTTTGCTTGGGTGTTAATGTCTGTTACTGGATTGTGTTGTGCAGAAAGGTGGTGCAACCTCCCATGTCGATCAAGGACCAGGAGGAGAAGACAAAGAGAAGCGACTTTGTTCAGGGATTGCTGTTATCGATGATGCTTGACGATGATAATTCATAAGTTGGTCGGTAAACTGCACTCTACTGAACGACCGCCTATTTGTGGTGGCTACCCGTTTATTGAAATGGAAGGTGAAGAAGAAATAAGCTGGTTGTAGTAATAAAAATGTAATCTATGGTATGTAGAGTTAGTTTTTTTTTTTTTTCCTTTTTAGGTTCAAAAGATTGATATAATTTGTTTTTGGTCATGGTTTTCTGTTTTATGTTCATGCTTTGATGAAGAAGATTATAAAACTTCTTGCGTTATTATCTCATGATTTACATTTTTGTTGATTATTATGATGATGGGATTTGGCAAACATGTTGCTCACTACCTAATTACTTCCCCGTGTATGTATTTTATTGCATATTAGCATTTGATTGAATTGTGTGTGTGTGTGTTTTTTTATAATGATTTAAATACAAAAATAATGGTGGAGTTTTTCAAAATATCTAAAGTTGAAGGGGGGTTTTGTGTGAGTTGGTGTCATGAATGAGACAAGGTTTCACTATAGTTGCTCATTGGTTTTGAAATGCCGACTCGAATAGATGGTTTCCGGTTTCGGAACTGGGTTGGCGTGTAACTATAATCGTGTGTTTTGCCGTTCGATTTTGGTTCCACTATGCCAAAAAATCGAACAGTTGATTCCACAGTTCGATCAATTCCATAGTTCGAACTTGCGGTTTGTAAATAAATATTATTTTTAATTATTGTAATGGTAATATTTCAAATCGAACGTTTGAGATTTAATATCAAACTAGCTGTTGAGGCTAGAATCGGCAGTTTCATGTGCTAAACTGTTGGTTCGAACTTGAACCGCCGTTTTGGCACATGTTGAGGCTAGAATCGGCAGTTTCATGTGCTAAACTGCTGGTTCGAACTTGAACCGCGGTTTTGGCACATGGAACCGTCAGTTCCAAGTACTTCCAACCAATTTTCTATTTCTTTTATAATTCGGATTTTTGATCCGACTGTTAAGATTGTTTGAAAAATAATCGTTTTTATCTGGCGGTTGGTTTTACCTAAAATATACTTTCAATTGTGAAGTAAATTTTCCGATTTTTTTTTTTTTTTAATCTCTCTCCATTCTCTTTTACTCCCTCTAGATAAGATATGGAGTATAGAATATTGAACATGTTACTTTATAAATTATAATATAAATGGAGTACTTTATTCAAAACTTAATTTCCACACACTATTTTAGGCATAATAAAGCCAATGAAACTATTTATGCTTATTTGGAAAGGTCTTCAAAATATACGATCATTCACATCAGTATTGATGGAGTGTTAAAAAAAAAGATCTCGCGAAACAAAATTGCTTTCTCGAAATTGTGCGTATATATAAAACTCCTCATATAACAATCATGACTTTAAAATCTTGAGATATAAATTCATTAGCTGATATTTATTTGAGATTTAAAAATGGATTTTGAATTTTAAGATTCCAAATCTATTTTATTTCGTAATTTAAAAATTGAATTTTAAAAATTACATACCAAACATATTAATTTGATATAAAGTTAAATAATTATAATATCACTCTAGTCATTATAATATATCTCAATAATAATATAATAAATTCAATCAAATTTTAAAATTACATTATATACCCTCTATTTTCCCTCCCCATGACTCCGAACCCACTTTAGACTTAATCATTATAATCTCATCCAAAATAATATAATACTTATACATTGATTTGATAAATAGTTAAATTCACTCATATTTAAAAACTTAAAATAAACACACATATTATTTTTCGTCAGAATTTAAAAAACCCAAAATTTTAAAAATAGATTTTTAAAATCACTCAAAGCTCAAAATAAACATCACCTTAATGAACGGTTCTCTATCTTACATCAAACGTCCAATTAAAAGTTGACACGTCATCTAGCTTTATCATGAGCAATTGCACTCCATCATTAAATAAAATATTTAATTTTTGTAAAATTTTTTTACCGAAATATCTTTATAATATTTTAAAAAAAACATCTCAAGAGTTTTTTCCCTAACTAGATTGGGCCACAAATTTAATTTCAGGTTTGATAGCAATCGGACCGGGCCCGTGAGAAAGTCCCAACGGGCCCAACCCAAACAGGGAGAAACACGAACCCCATTGGGCCACATTTGAACCAGGCCGAGCCAACGGGCCCAAGCAAGCCCAGTCCGAGCTATTTGACAACTCAAAATGTATATGGAGTATCATTTTATTATTAAATAAGTTTATTTATTTTAAATTAAAAAAATACATTCTTCATTTTTTATTTATTAATTTAATTTATTAGTATTTTGCATAGGTCAAATGCAATAATGCAGCAATTATATTTAAACAAAAAAATCATACTGTGGAATTAGTGTGAAATTTTAAATACCTAAATCATAAATTCATCCGTTTGGATTCCTGAAAAAGAATATAATTGCATTGCACCCATTGAGTTTTCAGCCTACTAAAAGAGAAGGAGAAATAACGTTAACATTTAGATTGTGTTTGAATGGAGGGAATTAATTTGATAAGGTATTTCAAATAGAAAGATTTAAAAATGGATGGATTTCAAATGACATAGATTTAGTGAAGATTTAAAATCTCTCTCAATTTTAACTAAGAGTGTGTAGGCACAAATCTAAGTATTTGAAATCCATTCATAATCCAAACATGTAGAATGGATTTGGAACATGAATTTGAAATCCATAAGCCCAAATCCTCCAAACCAAACACACAGCCTTATAGTCATTTAAAAGCAATATATAAACCCCAATTCGAATTTTACTCCATGAATAAATATATTGCACATACCAATTACAAATATCGTCAACCACCTACTCTATTTCTGTTAGTCAATATTCATGTTCAACAAAATCGAATAAATCCAGCATTTGCCAATAAAAAATTTTAAAAAAAGAGAGGGTAAATAAAATGTGGACGCTGCTAGAGAGCAATTGCATCTAAAATGGTCTGTGCAGAGATCCTTGCAATGTCCTTGAAGGTACTCCAGTAGCCTGCCACACATAGCAGATCCAAGTGAACATCGTTATACTATAAAGTGATAGTTGTGAATCGGGTGTACAATAAAACTGTTTTACATAAAGACCAACTCACCAACAAAGAAGGTAATCGAAAACTGACATCAAGTCTTTGACTAATAAAGAAGCATTTTATTTGCATGGGAAGAAAAAAAAGCATGAATCAAGATTCATTGAACATCCCATTATAAATATGACCTTTATCGTAAGGGGTGTTTGCAAACTCATTTTTTCCAGCTTAGAAGCTAAAGCTGTGAGGCGGCAGCTTTAATAAAAAGTTATTCTGCCCCCTTTAGTAGAGTTTGCTAACACTCCCTTAGCCTCGCTTTGTCCTAAGAAGAGCGGCTCACCTCTGGAAATTGAAACGGCGATGCAGTAGCATCAGCCCCGGTGTTTGATGTCGCACTGCACGGATGCAGTTGCTGATGACCTAAGCCTCCAACTATCCGCCCAGAAAACTCACTTTGTGGTAATCCAGGGAAACTCTGACCGTTGGATGTAGAAGCTTGATTGTGAAGAGTTTCCTCCCTCAAACTGCTTAATCTTGGAGAAAAACCTTCCCTGTTATAAAACAAAGGTGTGTTATAGTCTCCCAATCTTCCCTGAAGATAGTTTTGTGGGGCCATTCTTGAAGGCGCAACAGTGTTCTGAGTCATTACCACCCCACGACCAAAGATCGAAGATGATGAGCCCACACCATCACTTTGTCTAATTCTATTATTAAGAAGTTGCTGTATCTGGCGTTGTATTCTTCGTCTATCGTACAGAGTGAATGCCCCTGCTCCAGATGAAGGTGAAGTAGGATGGAAAAGCCCTGATGGATGCCTAGGTGATTGAGAATGCCCACTCATTTGAGACAACGGGGTCTCGGGTACGTACGCCTCGTTGAGATCAAAAGTTTCTCGAACATTGGTAACAGGTGATGACCCGACAGATAGATTGTTACTTGCCCCGTTTTCAGGATTCAGACCCTGAGCATTTGAGGAAGCAAGAGCAGTTGGCCTACAACCATCACAGTACCAATTTCCGTCGGGGACTTCACGCCCGAGACCTACACAATAAGTGTGTGCTGGAGAGTCGCAAAGATCACAAAGAAGCATAAGTGCATCGTCCCCACCTTGATGACACTCGGTGCAATGAAAATTTTCGTATGGATCAAGATAGCCCCTGAGTTCCTCTTCAGATGGCTGATACACCTGCAGGGATTGTTAATAGTGAGGTGAGTATAGTTAAGAAGTTTAAGAGAGACTAAGAGCCCGTTTGGCTGAACTTACAAGATCCTTAAATTAACATAATACATTATTTTCAAATTACCAAAGAACTTATACGTTTTATTAGCCTAACACTTTTAACTACTTATAAGTTACTTAAAGATTACATCTTATCTCTTGTAACAACTTATAGGATGTTTAAAATAAGCTTTGTCAAACGGGCTCTAAGAATTAAGCAAAAGTTTTATTCGTGCACATATAATTTGAAGGATGGTTTATCTCAATACCTGATCACGCTCTGGAACTGGAAAAACGGCATCCCTTAAATCATGGCCACCTTCTGCTCGAGCAGTCCTACTGATGGTTGTAAACCTCTGCTTACAAAGTGGGCATCGAGATTCAACCTTTGACCACTCCATGATGCAAGCAAAACAAAAGTAATGACTGCAGCAATTCAACACTCCTCTAACTGTTCTTTTCCCTTCTTCGGATAGACAAATCCCACAAACTTGCTTCCCTATCTCGATATTCAAATCCACCACCTTCCGTTTCCCCTTTCTTCCCGGGGGTTTTCTTGTTGGAGGCACGGATTCTTCCTTTTTAACCATCTTTAAAGAAGTTGAACCCCTCAAATTAGTGTTCAACCTTCTACATAATGCAGTAGCTTCTCTAATCTGCTCTCTCTCTTCTTCTGAAACGGTGAATTCATAATCAGATGCTGAGCTAACAAAATCTGAATCAGAACTCGCCGTTGTTTTCTTCCTCCTACCCCACCCCCATTCCTTAATCGTTTTCTTTTTCTGTTTGGCAGGATTTTCAGCTCTGTTATTCTTAGGATTACTGGATCGAGTTTTTCTCCTCAAACCCCATTTCTTCACGGGGTTCCTTCGAATACTCTTCAAGGCCTCGCCTGGAGTGAATTCCTCATCATCAGAATCATCAGACTCATCATAATCATCATCATCATCTTCCTTATCTTCAATGTACAAAACTTTATCTTTCTCTTCAAGATCCTCACTATAACAATCCTCATTTATGTCAATATTTGCAGGCTTAGATTTCTTTTTTGGCTTTACATCAATAAATCCATCGTCATCTTGCCTGCACATAATCTCATTTTCATCATTTCCCTCTTCTTTAAGTGACAATTTACTTCTCTTTCGTCGCTTAACACCAGAAGAAGAATAATAATCGTCAGTATCCTCTCCTTCCTCACTATGGACTACATTTTTCCCTTTTGGTTTCACAGCCCCATTTTTCTTCCTCGTTTGAATACTCCTTCGACCTTTTGGCTTCTCAACCTTCTTATTTTTAACCTTCTTTTGTACCCACACCTCATCTTCATCATCAAATGCCCCTAAACTCTCCTCTGATTCATCGTCTGCAAGAGAAGAGCAATAATCATCCTCTGATTCTAAAAACTCCTCATCTTCATCAATATTATAATCTTCATCAGACTCATCTGAACCCCTCTTCTCCAACTGGACCTTGTTCCTAGTCTTGCGTTTGCACCCAATTTTACTTCCCCTTGCCATATGCTAATTCACCAAAATTGAAGAAATGATTTGGAATTAAAATCAATAGCAGTCCATACACATACACTGTATGTTAACAAAAGAACTGAATTAAAACCAGAAATTTCTTCCTATGCATATCCTGAATAACAATTATACAAATACTGAAATACTTCATTGCTATAGCAAAAACAATCAAGACCCTAAGAAACGGCTCCCCCAATTGATTTCAATATCAAAAACTTGCCCAATAAATTCATACACCATCAGAAGAAACAGTAATCTTTTACAAATAGCAAGTTCAATACTTTCTCAATAAATTGCCTCTGAAATAATGCAAGTTACCAAATCAAATATTCGATTCCAAATAAACTCAATCAAATAAGCTGAATGAAACCACAATTGTTATAAGCAAAATCAAAACTAACGAAACCGATCTGATTCATCCCAAAATCACAATTCCCAAAAGAAACCCTAGATCGAAATCAACTCAGAACATTCACACCCTTCAATTCAATTCAAATTCAAATAGAAAATAAAAATATTCAAACATCAAAACAATTAAAAAAAACAGAGTTAAAAAAATTGAAATCTAATCTTCTGGTATCAATTGAAATCAACAGAAACGGGAAAAAGAATTACCAATAACAATCCTGCAAAATCAAGGCGGCGTTTCTTTCCAAAGGAGAAGAACACAACAAATCCAGAAAAAGAAAACGGAAAATTTCAATTCTAGAGAGAGAAAGCGAGGGTACCGGCGATAGGAGAGAATGCTGAAATAAGCAAAAATACTTTCTACAGCCTTACTGCACCCCTCTGTATCTCTCTACACGCATACAGCCGTATATATATATATACGTGCTGTGATTTGAGACGTTAATATATGATCTGCGGGTAAAAGTTAAATTTTGGAAGCAAAGAATTTATTGGATCTATTTTTGTATAATTTTATTTTTAGAAATTCAAAATTGAATTCAAATTCAAACCATATACATGAATATGATACAACAAAAAATAAAAAAGGAAAAAAATATTAAGTCTAATTTTAATTTTATTAAAAAGGAATTTTTTTCTATAAAATTCAATATTTTTCATAATTTTTGGGTAACACTCGTATGAAATATTTTTGCTAAAATAGTTTTTAAAATTTTCAAATCATATCTACATGTAAACTTTTGCTAAATCTCATCTTAATTTGCTATATTTCATACATGAAATATTTCATATAAGTTTTTGTATTATTTTTTTTATTCATTTATCTTTCTACTTTTTTTTCTCTCTCTACATTTTCGAAAGATATATCTCTACTTTTACTTTTACTCTTCACTATAACACAAATGATATAGAGCCCATCAATTGTGCCCACCGCCTATGTAAATTACCATGTCAATAAATTCTTATTTATATTTAATTTAAACTTAATCTAATATCAATATTTTATTTTTTTATGCATATCAATATTTTAAAAAATCTTTTTTTATATTTAATTTAATATTATCTCTATCAAAGATTTGAGAAAATATTTTAAAATATTGATATGAATAAAAAATAAAATATTGATATTAGATTAAGTTTAAATTAAATACAAATAAGAATTTATTGACGTGGTAATGCACGGTGGACAAAACTGGTGGGCACAATTGGTGGGCTCTATATCATTTCCGTATAAAAAGCAATGAATCTGTGTTTTATCCGATTTACTCTTAACGATATGATAAAAGTCAAGATCTAAATCTAATCTAGTGGACCACGAACTAAACGGATTACAAACAAAAAAATAAAAAAAGAACTTTTCCCCAAAACTTAATTCACATGTTTTATAAATTTAGCAGTAGATAACTCATATAAACCATAAAAAAATATAGACTAGTTGGGATTTGATCACATGCCTACATATATCAAGATTATAAACATATTTTTCATGTATTTAATTAACTATGAGTAAATCAATAAAAGTTAAAAGAAATTCATATTGGATATATGTCTATTTCTAGAGTTTTTCACTTTTACATATGAACTTGTTCGTCACTGCTATACAAGTGATTTTTTTGTAAGTTGTAACTTTCTGCTTCCTTAGCAAAAATAAAATCACCCGTAAAAAAATAAAATTTTAAAATAGCTAATACTAGCTGATAAATTTGAAGTGTGAGTCATAGTATTAAATATCGATCTATAAGGACAATGATCGTGTAAAATGTAAATTGTGGAGGGTGATTGATTTTATTTATTAACAATTTTTTTATGGTAATAATTCAACCGAATCAAATACACAAATACATGTAAATTGTTTTTCTTGATTTAACTCAATCTAAATATTCCTTTATGGCAATAATTCAATACAATCTAATACATGATTCAACTCAATATAATACACAGATACATTGTTTTTATTCTATTTCCTATTCAACTCAATTTTGCATTTTTTTTAAAAAATTGACAATAAAAAGATTTTATATCGATTATTTTGCCTTCTTTTCTATTCAGTATGGGCAAAAACGTATCCCCATTTTGACCTAATTTTAACTCATTTTAATAGAACATGACCCATGCACCAATAACGAACAAAAATTATTTGATAAAAACAAAACAAAACGAACATGTCCCATATCACAACAGTCATTCTTCAAAAAAAAAAAATTGTAAACTTCCTCCTCCTTATAATAAAAGTCGTATTGGATTCTAAAATTTATTCTAAATTATTTTTTTCTTTAAACTATTTTCACCATCTTTCCTTCCAATGTATCCTTATCTAAAGATCTCTACAATATTTTTAATTTTTTTATTATTCACCTCTCATATCTTTCCAACATATATAAGTTATTGTTTCCTAAGTAGACAAACGTCATCGTCATTTTTAGTAAGTAGTATTGATATGCAAGGAAATGAATTTCCAACATAAGTTATTAATTGTTTCCTAAATAGAAAAACATTTTTAGTAAGTATTATTAATATACAAGGAAATTCAAAATTGTATATACATAAAATTGGAGTGAAAAAAATTGTCTAAAATTTAAGTGTTTTTTTTTTTTTTAATATAAATCACTAAAAAAATATCTATATATTAAGAGGGAGGGGAGTATATATTTGTTACTCACGTTTTTTTTTTTTTTTTGAGGACTTTTAATTATTCGTAAATTAGAAAATAAAACAATTGAAATCAAACCATCTAGTCAAAATAAAAATATGTTCGATCTCAAACCAAACAGATAGACAAGAAATGGGAAAAAGAAAAAGTGTACATAATCAATTAGCCACTTAATTCGTCATTCACAACATACGTGAAAGCTTTAAAAAAACGCAACAAACTAAAATAACATCACATGAATCACTATAAACGTATTCAATTAATTAAAATTTGAGAAGACAAACAAATTGCTATGAAAAACCAACATGTTGCAAATTTAATTCCTAAAATTATATATCATGTGAAAGAAGAAAAAGGACAGGTAAGGTAAGTTATGAACGTAATTTTTCCTCCGATGGAACAATTCTAAATTCACAATGGAAATCAAAGTTTTTAATTACGATGATTACAATTCGATAACAATTGAGTTGCCTATCTACAACAAATTTGATTTTTAAAAAAATAAATAGATATATCTTAATTAAGTAAAAATTATTTAAAACACATGTAACAGGACTAACATAAAAACTCTATACATCCAAATAAAATTCCTTAACAAATAAATCCATAATTTAACCAATTGAATTATAATTATAACTAATTAAAAAATGACCTTGAGGAATAAGAATTATGGCACTACCGAAGAGATAAAGGATGAAGAATAGTGAATATCACATTTTATTTAAATATTATCATTTTTTATTTAAACATTATTACTTTTTACATGCGAGTCAGGGAAGACTCGTCTCACGGGATCTTATTCCGTGAGACGGTCTCACACAAGACTAGCTTTTCCCACACTAAGAGTAAGTTTTCGTTTTCGACCCAAGTAAACAATTGAGGACTCACTCAATTGTCAATTTGTCATATAATATCAAACCCATGTTAAATCGGATCAAACAAACCTTTCTAAAAAAAAATCTCACATAAGTAAAATAATTTTTTTTTGCTCATAAATCTCGTGTTATTAAATGATCAAAATATGTTATTACAAAGACAACAATACACATTTGCTCATACAATAACACACTTACCCACCATATTGTAACATTTGCAAAATATTAAAAAATAGTGTAATTGTATGAATAATATAAGGAGAAATGTGTATTAATATATAACAAACGCCATTAATGAATGAGAATAAAGTTAAAAAAAAAAAAAACGAAAAACAAACATAAAATACATATTTGAAGAACAATAGTTAAGGAAGGCCTAACGGACAAGACAAAAAGTTCAATTAATTTAAAACTTACATTTGCTTGCGAACTGCGAAAAGGTTCGATAACCAGGATCTGTTGTTTGACACTTGCAATTTTTTTTTATAAAAAAAGTCTAATTATATGAGTAATGTACTTTTAGTCGGCATTCGTGAATTTACGAATTCTTTAAAATATTGTATAGATGTTTTTTTTTTTTTTTTTTTTTTTAATTCATATAATTGCATTTGGATTAAATGGCTTGAGGATGATTTTTAATTTATATTAACAAATTAATTGAAAATTACTTGAATCGATATGAATTTGAAATTCATTATTATAATTTTGACTTATCTTTTAAGCATTTTTCTTTTCTTTTCAAATTCAACTCATTTAAGTGTATGCAAAATTCATTCATATAAAATCCTTTATATTTCAAATTGCTCAACCAATAAACCACCTAGTTAGGTAGCGTGGCATTAATTTCCTTTTTTCTTGTCTTTTTTTAAATCATATAAATATCTGGAAGGTCATTCGTCTTTAATAAGGGAGTTCGATTTTTCAAAATTTTGTGCATATATAGTAATTGGGGGTGTGTATATATAGTAATTGGGGGTGTGTACAAGTAAAACCTCCTGTTTGTTTATTAGTAGCCCCCAAAAAATGGTTCTCTCTTAAAAGTTTTAATTTTGTAAAGGGTATATACCCCTCCAGCTTTGTTAGATACACTCCCCCGATACATATACTCCTCTTAAAGTACATCTGAGATAGATGCACTCCCCAAAAATTGTCTATTATACCATTTTATCTTAAAAATTGGTATGATAAATGCACACCCCTATAAAATTCTCCTTCCCCTCATTTCTTCCCCAATCCTCCTTCTCCCTCATTTCTCCAAGCCGCCTCCTCCAGCGCCGCCCGCCTCCAGCGTCGCCCGCCGCCCGCCTCCAGCGTCGCCCGCCGCCCTACTCCAGCGTCGCCCACCTCCTTTCTTTTTAATTTTTCTTTTCCATATCTGCAACCAGCAGCGACGGCGCCTCCCTCGCCCAGCGCCGTCGCCGCCTCCTTCCTTTCTCCCTCCGTCGCCGCGTCGCCGCCCTGAAACAAGTAAGTTTTTTTTTTTTTTCATTTCTGCAAGCGGCGGCGCCGCCTCCTCCCACCACCTCCTTCTCTACCGTAAGCCTCCGACAATTTTTTTTTCCTTTTCTTTCTCTCTCTCTCTTTTTTTTTAAATTTATTTTGGACAAGAAATATCGATCAAAACAAATTTGGTCGACCAAAATTTTTTTGATCGATATTTCTTGTCCAAAATTAATTTTTTTAATTTTTTCGATACAATGTTATCGACGAGGGTGTTTTTCGTCTACTATAATTAGTCAACGATATATTCTACGGTCGACCAACCAGTGTCGATCGACACTGGTTGGTCGAAAAAAACTATTTTTTTTTTAAGTTTCTGAATATATTTTGGACTGTGTGACGCTGAAGGCTGTGACGGCGGCTGCAAAATTAGGGTTAGGATTTTGTATAAAATTAGGTTTAGTGTTTTAAGTAAGAAGGTGTATGTATCCATAACATTTTATAAATTTTACTAAAAGGGCAAATATGGTATTTTACATACATATTAAATTAATAAAATGGAAAGGGGAGTGTATCTAACAAAGTTGGAGGGTTATATACCTCAACCCTTTTGTAAATTTCCTTAAATTTACTAATGAAACAATATGGATTCTAATACTTGGTGTCAAATGACCAGAATACCCTGGTAGTGGTAGTTGCTTGGCTGGGGGTTGGCCTTTTGCGAATTTTGTAAAGAGCAGGTGAACCAACCTCACTTTTTTTTGACTTAAATGTATTGTTGGTATTTGGGCCCCGTCCATTATCGTCATTTCATATCGAATTATTAGATCTGGACAAAAGGGAAAATAAACTACCTAATTCTGTTGTAACTCATTTCAATAATACAAAAATTATTAGAACAATAAGTTAATTATATATATAATTGAATTTAAATAAAAATTGTATGTCACAAATCTCACCCCTTTCCAATTTTATAATTCTCATTTTTTCTTTTTAAATTACGTTATCCAATTTTTGAGTAGATGTGCACTCAATGAAATATATAGAACACTTCACGCAGAGTTACAAACACTCTCTTGTATGCCAGTGGTAGTACCATACTTATTTTACTACAGGGTCTTCTGTTTGAATTCCTCACTTACATTTTTTTGTTATAGCGACTTGCACATTTTCGTAATATTGTGTTGCACTTTTTAGTTATATTGACTTACACTTTTTGTAATATTGTGTTGCACTTTTTAGTTATATTGACTTACATAAAAGGTCTTTCCACCTAGTGTTTTTTTAAATATGGACATAGTTTAAAATAGTTTCAAATTAAGATCAAAATGTAACACAAATGGACCATCATGCCCTTACTATTTAATTTTCGAATTAATCTAGAGAAAGTCAACTAATTTTAAATTTTGAATGCAAATCTCTCACCACATCAAATCCGCTAATTACTAAGTCTTCCCAAATTTAAAATTGTTGATTACTTACCTTCCAAATTTAAAATTTTTCCTCAAAACTCTGAAATTCAAACTTAATGATCTACATACCCATGGTCACTTATATTCATTAATAATGAATAACATTTTTGCTCCCTTGACCATTGTTGGAAAATTAATATGAAATCTAAAACTGCATAATAAAATGAATAATGCAGAACAATGAAATCTAAAACTGCATAATAAAATGAATAATGCAGAAAAAATGGTACGGTGTCTTCATATTAGAATGTGATTATGCAAAAATACGTATACATATGCAAAATAAGATCTGCATTATCCCTTGACCAAACCAATAACAAATAATCATGAACTACATTCCAGCAACACACACGTAAATCATCACAATTACACGAAAACAGAGCAAAATTGAACCTAAATTAAAACCATCTCGCTGAAAAATCATCTCAAAAAATCCTAAATTCTCAGCAAATTATGTGTGTACGTGTGGAATTAAAAATCATACCCTTGGCAAAACTCTTCATCTCATCGGATTAATGGTTCCCATGTGGACCATACGCTATGTCGCCCCACTCCTAGGTGACAAAATCGTCGTCAAAGGCCCACCTCCGCCTCCTCCACCACCTCCGGCGTCCTCTTCGTCTACACACACCGAACACTCACGGATCCAATCATCCTCTCCGCCATCCTTCGCCGTCACATCCCCGCCGCTACCTACTCTCTCTCCCGCCTCTCAGAAATCACCCCCTCGTCCCCACCGTCCGATTAACCCGGATCCGAGATGTCGACTCGACAAAAATCAGATCGTGCCGGTGAGCGATGGTGAAAAATTACAGATTTTGTGTAAATCTGAGAATAATTGTGCATCTTTGATTGGAATTATGGAATTGACTGAATCTGAGAATAATTGTGATTGGTTTAATTGCATACGAATAAGGAAGGTCAGATTATTATTTACATAGCTGCCATATTAAACAGAAGGATTCTTTATTGAGTGGAATGTGGTTGAATATATGGCGACAAATAAGGAAGATGACGACTGGTTATTTAATTAATAAATTAATTTTCATATTTAAAGTTAAGGGCATAATGGGATATTAACATGCGTTTTTGTCCTTTTTTAAAAAGATTATATTTTAGGTCCTTTATTAAGAAGGTGAGGCTATGAATGACCTTTTTTATAAAAATTCTCTAGTTTATATTGACTTGCACTTTTTTATAATATTGTGTTGCACTTTTCAGTAATATTGACTTACATTTTTTTACTAATATTGTGTTGCACTCTTCAGTTATACTGACATGCACTTTTTTATAATATTGTGTTGCACTTTTCAGTTATATTGACTTACACTTTTTAATAATATTGTGTTGCACTTTTTAGTTATATTGACTTACACATTTTATTAGGGCTGGCAAGTCGTGCTATCGTGTCGGGTTTCGTGTCGACATGATAGTGAGTAGTGACACGACACGATAAGACCAAACACGAACACGACACGATAAGGCCAAACACGAACACGACACGATAAGAATATGTGTCGACACGATACGAACACGATAATTTTCGTGTCGACACGACACGATAACAACATGATAATTTTCGTTTCGACGTGACACGACAAGATAACAACACGCAACATGATAAAAAAAATAAATTTAAAATTGCATTTAAGTATATAAAAATTAATATATTTATATAAATATAAAAAATTATCGTGTCATTATCGTGTTGTTATCGGATACATGTCATTATCGTGTTGTGTTATATCAGGTAAATAACAGGTTAATGGGTTACCTGTTAATTTTATCGTGCATAACGGATCGACACGAATCCGACACTAAACTTTCGTGTCTTTATCAGGTCGACCTGATAACAACACGAACCCGATAAAAGGTCAAACACTAACCTATAATTTTTGTGTCGGATTCGTGTCGTTTATCTATAAATGGACTCCACTGCATCTAGTTATACCCCAAACTTATCTACTTTATATATAAACTAATCAATATTCATTAAAATTTGTATTATCGAAAAAATTGGAATTGGACGGAAGTATTATATATTTACTACTATATAAATCCCAGTAACCCGGTTACTAAAACTCCTAGTACATTCATGTTTTAAAGAGCGGGTGTGATTCAAATATTTAAATAAAACACCATTTCATGCATATATGAGATCGTCCCCCATACAAAAATCTCTTTTGAATTTATTCTTATTTTGGTTTGTTTACAAAAGTTTTGTAGAAAAACTGTTCAAAAAGATTTTGTAGAAGAATAATCGGATAACTTCAATTTTTAGATTTTAAATTAAATCTCAATTTATATATGTCTACGAAAGAGGTAACTTATGTAGTTATGTGTAATATTAGTATATTTAACTCACATATTTTTTTATAGGTGAAATCGGATCAAACAAATATTTTCAAAATAATTGCGCAAAAAACAAATTGAAAATTCACTCACAAATTTGTATTACTAATTTATAAGGACAAATATGGATTACTGTAACAACAAAATATGTACTCCTTCTCCCTCCGTTCCACAATAACTTTCACACTTTCCTTTTCGGGACGTTCCACAATAACTTTCACACCCTTAAAATGGAAAATCCTTTATAAACTCCACCCTCACACTAAACTCAATTTTACACAAATGTCATTACTTTATCTCCACACATACACAAAAGTCAACTTATTTATTTACTTTATACATAAAGTTTTACAAAATTACCCCTCAAAACTTCACTCATTATTACACTTTCTTAATTTTCGTGTCCATCTACCTATGAAGATTAATATGGGACGGAGGGAGTATATTATTTGTTTTTACGGTAACATATACTTGTCTTTATAGTAACACATGTAAGATATTAAAAATTGTATTACTATGTGAAAACAAAATGTTATTGTAAGGTGTGATGTTTATCTCATAATCTCAACATCAGTAGAGTACTAAGATGATAAGAAATGAAGAACAATAATACATAATAAGAAAAATATTGATAGAGTGCTAAGATAATTAATATAATATAAATAAATTAATTTCACACTTATCTATAAATCTAAATTTTTAGATAAGATAAAATTCTTATTAACATTTCAAATCAATTAAGTTAGTGGATAATCGGGCGTGGATATTTGTATAATTGAAGGAGATGCTAAGCTAGTAGAGTAGTAGTGGATGTCATTATAAATTCCACGGACTTGATGGACTCATACTTTGGTGATTATATTTCAGCGGTCGAATTTTGTTAACTCACTTCACAAATGTAAGGTATCGTTTGCTAGAAGAGATCTGCGAACGTCATGACACATACACTTGCCAGAGAATCTCGTGCATTTGATAATAATTTCAGTTGGGTAGACCCACCAAATTGTATGATTGAACTTACTATTATCAATTGTGTTTGCAATAATGAAAACTAAGTTCTTTTGTTAAACAAAAAAAAGTTAAATGGATAATTAATTTCATGTACTAGTCATTCAACAATATTGAACCCTTTCATACAAAAATGTACTGTCACATTATATTCATTAAAAAGAAATTAGAGATTTTTTATCAATAGAGTCATTATCACAGTCCATTAAGTAAATCGGAACGGCCACTTTAAATTTTGTCTAATCGCTTCAATTTGATCCCAAAAAACCAAAATTACCCTTCGTATACAAATTATTACTCCCTCCGTCCCATACTTGAAGCCATATTTTACCATTTTGGGCGTCCCATACTTGAAGCCACATTACCTAAAATAGTAAAAACACTTTTAAACACTCCCCTTAAAACATCACAATATTACAACAAATGCCACTACTTTATTACTATTTATAAAGTTGAAAAGTCTTTATTACCCTCACTTTATCTTACACAATACTAATAAACAACTCATTTATTAAAACCCGTGCCAATTTGGTTTGTGGCTTCAACTTTGGGACGGAGGGAGTATAAATTTTCGAAATGATAATTTATTTCAGATATTTAATTTCCATAATCTTCGCACATCAATGAATTCCTGAATATTAGGTCATAGAATCGGAAAGTCTCCGACTTTCCCAATTCCGAATTTCCAAAATTTGATTTCGAAAAGTTTATGCAGATTTTATCTAAACTGAAGCAAAAATAGCAAATTCACAGTTCATCTTCAATCAAATTCAAAATCGGAACAATACGTATTTTCATTTTAGTTTCTTCAAAATCGGCCGAGAGATTTGCAGATCACAGCCGACGGATTAACAAATCGCGGCCGAGGGAGTTACAGGCGGCAGTTGACAGAGTTGCAGATCGCTGCGCGCGGCGCTCACTCCTACTTCTTTTCCTATTCATTTTTATGTTTTTTGATGTTGCTGATCTTGCTATCATGATCGACAATGGAGATCGAATTTATGACTAGGTAATATTGTTTTTTTTTTTTTTAATTTTCTGGTTGGAATATACCAATTTCAAAATGTCCCATTCTCCATTCTCTTATTAATCTGCCTAATTCTGTTTGTGGTTGATTTTTGTGATTTGCGAGACCTGGTTTGCTTTCTCATGGAATCTGGATCAGTTTCTAAAATGTGATATGCAAAAATAGTGCATAACGTTATACATAAAATAGTGCAAAAATTGGAGTATATAATTAATGTGATATGCAAAATAGTCATCATACTTCAATCGAATGTATTATGCAACATAATAATCATATTTTGAATTATGCATAACGTTATATGCAATTTAATCTGCACTCTCGATAGGAATAATTAAGATTAAAGGAAGCAGTCGATCGTCTTCTTCATTGTCGGAAAATGCAGAGTCTGTGTGGAATGAAATGCAGAAATTGTGGAAAGAAAACTTTCAGCAAAAAAAATTCAGCTAATTAATTGCTTGACTTTTTTTTAGGAAATATTTGATTTATGGAAGGTGATAAACATACGCAATCTTCGAGAAAATGTATTTAAAAGCTGATTTGATGTCAGTTATGAATAATCGATAATAATTCAAAACTATTTAAATTGAAAAGGGCATATCTGTCTTCTTAGGTCCCAATTTAAATCTATTGAATAAAATTAAAAAAGCTAGTCCCTATTAGAAAAAAGTAACAGTGAATAACAAATTACTCAAGAAATTACAAGTAACTAGGGACCTTCTATATGTAGTCAGGGTGTCGTAACGTGTTGTAATAACTATCGTAGTCACTTAATCTAAGCCATTAAATATCTAATCTAAAGGTTTAGATTTGATGACCTGTTACCTTTTGTAAATTTTACGATATGTATTGTCGTAATGTGTTATAAATTTGTATTTTCTATTAAATTAAATTAATTAAAATATATTATTGTAAATTTACATTTTTATCCTTATACAATAAAATAATTTATTACAACAATTATCTACACCCGCTAATTTTACGAGTTCACCCCAAATCATTTTTTACCATAGTTATTTGCACCCATTCATTTTATGAGTTCACCATAATCATTTTTTACCATAGTTATCTGCACTCATTCATTTTATGAGTTCACCCCAAATCATTTCTTTTTTACAACGGTTAATAACACCCGCTCATTTTATGAGTTCACCCCCAAATTATATTTTTACCAAAGTTATCTGCACCCACTCATTTTATGAGTTCACCCCCAAATTATTTTTATACCACAATTATCTGCACCCGCTCATTTTATGAGTTCACCCCAAAATATTTTTTTTAAAATAATTACATTTAAAAGACTATATTATTTTTTTTATTAATTAACACAAAATATAATAAAATCAACCCTAATTTATACATTTACAATCTACAACCGAGTCATTGCCGAGTTACCGTCGATTCACCACCAAATCACTCATATTTTTAGAAAAAAAATCGTAAAAACATAATTAAAAAAAACTATCGAGATTAGGCACAAATTTCAAATTTTCTTCCCATTTTCAATTTTTATTCCAAACTTTTTATTTCTTCGTTTTTTTTGTTTCCTACTTTTTTTTCATTATTATATTTTTTAGTTTTAATACAAAATAATATTATATGTATGATTTTATTATAATCCCTCCGTCCCAGTGAAAACTCCTCATTAGCTTCGGACACAGAGGTTAAAAAATATGATATAATAAGTGGATGTATGAGAGGTGCTGTGATTGAGAGAGAGAAGAATATAATGAAATGTGAGAGGGAATAGTTTGACAAAAAAGGAATGAGTAACTTTCATTGGAACAAACGAATAAGGAAAGTTGGGTAGCTTTCAATAGGAAGGAGGGAGTAGTCGGTAATACAACAAGTAAAAACCAGTAATACCATAAACAGTAATCAGTAATACCATTAACAATAATTAGTAATACCACGAACATTAATCAGTAATACCATTAATCAGTAAAATTTTATACAATAACAAATAATTTCACACATGTAATTATATTCAATAATACAAAAAATAATTATCAGTAATACCATGAACAGTAAGTAGTAATACCATGAACATTGAATAGTAATATCTCATACAATAACAAATAATTCCACAAATCTAATTACATTCAATAATACCAAAAACAATTATCAGTAATACCATAAACAATAATATGTAATACCATAAAAATAATAATAATCAGTAATAAATAATTTCACATAATCAGTAATACCACAATTAATAATCAATAATCATTAATATTAATTCAATAGTGTATTAATAGTAATACCGCAATCAATAACTAGTAATACCAGTATCAATAATACCAATAACAATAATACCATAAAAAAAGTGGAGAGAGTGTAGATCGGGGTGTACTAAAGAAAATAAAGGGTGCACATTACCAAACCCAATTGAAGGAAACCCTAGCCCAATGGGAGGGCACCCTAGGTCAGTAGTCGTCGCTTGGGATTTCATCAGCGAGGTCACCGGCTCCGAGTGTCGTCCGGTCAGAGATCCATCAGCAACATACTCACAGTCCTCCGTCGGGCCGTCGTCAGCCGGAGGAAGAGGCTGCGCAGGAGTAGGGTGAAGAAGACGAATGAAGCAATGTAGCTTCGATTTGGACAGAGATGAACGACGAGAGAGAGGCAGCGTCGATCCGAGTGTTGCAGGCGAGCACCGTTGATGTAGGAGAAGCTCCTGGATCGCGAACGCAAGGGAGATTGATCGAAGCAGTCGCGTCGGTGGTCGAAATGAGGAGACGATTTCGGCCGCCATGGATCGTGGCCAAGATGGAAGATTATGTCGATTGTTATGGAAGTGAAGAATCGCGATTCGAGGAGGGGTCTCGGGCTTCAGCGGCCGAGACTGAAGCGCCGCCGTCGCCGTCGAGGGGGTGGTCGGGCATGGTGGTGGCTGGGTCACCCGCCGACATGCATGGATTTTCGGTAGGTCCTTTACTCATCAAATTAAAATTAAAATTTAGGTGCACCGCCGATCGACTTTAATAAAATTATACCTATAATATTATTTTGTATTAAAATTTAAAAAATACACATGCAAAAAATGGAAAAGAAAGACAGGAAAATTTAAAAAGAAAAAGAAAAAAAAAACAAGGAAATAAAAAATTTGAAAAAAAAATTGAAAATGGGAAGAAAAAAGAAAAAGAGAAGGGGAAGAAAAATTAAAAAGAAAAAAATTGAGATTTGTGGCTAATTTCGATAGTTTTTTATTAATTATATTTTTACGCTTTTTTTTAAATATGAGTGATTTGGTGGTGAATTGATTATTTAGAGTTTATTTTATTATATTTTGAGTAAAATAATAAAAGGATAATATAGTCTTTTAAATGTGATTATTTTTTAAAAAATATTTTGGGGTGCACTCATAAAATGTGCGAGTGCAGATAACAGTGGTAAAACAATAATTTGGGGGTGAACTCATAAAATGAGCGAGTGCAGATAATTGTGGTAAAAAATAATTTGGGGTGAACTCATAGAATGAGCGGGTGTAGATAACTGTTGTAAAAAAGAAATGATTTGGGGGTGAACTCATTAAATGAGCGGGTGCAGATAATTGTTGTAAAAATATGATTAGGGGGTGAATTCATTAAATTAGCGGGTGCAGATAATTGTAGTAAAAATATGATTAGGGGGTGCACTCATTAAATTAGTGGGTGCAGGTAAAATATAAATAAAATTTAAAAAGAAGGGTAATATAGTAAATAACAAAATATAATTTAAATAATGCTAAAAATAATTGAAACCTGTATGACAGGTAGCAAGTCGTTTTTACAGTTACGACGCCACATGACGCGATTCGACAAAGTGACTGCGTAGTCACTTTGTAAAATGTGACTACCCTAAGAATTGTCCAAGTAACTATCACAAACTTTAAAACAATCCAATCCCTTTCCTAACTAATTTGACCTCATAGGAAATTAAAACCAATTAAGACTCCTAACTAAACAACATATATATAAATCTTGAACAAAAAATTAAAAAACAAATGAATAAATTAGGGTTTGGGCCTCACTTCAATTCCTTCAACAATGAGGCCACCCTTAAGCTGAAAACCCTTAACCTCCATCACACTCATTACTATCTCTTCCTCACCACCACCACCACCTACAAAAAACTCCCCCACCTCTATCTCCAACCACCCATCTTCCCTCGTTTGGGCCGTCTTTTCGTCACCTCCGATCACCCTCCCATTCATCGTTTGCATCCGGTTTCCATAAAACAGGCTCTGCAGGTGCCGTTTCTTGTCGTTTGGATCGCATAAACGGGCCGTGTTAGCCGTTAATACGGTGCCATTTGACGCGATGGATACCTCACATGGTATTGAGTCGAGTCCATAGGCACGATTAGAGATTTTGAAGATTAGGTAAGCAATATAGTTGGTGTTTGGAGATAGTGTTTGAGCTCTTATTTTACCCTGGATTTCTAGCCTCTCTATTGTTTTAAGTTCTGCCACCTCAGCAAACCTGTATATATGTGTGAAAAAGAAAATCAATTAATTAAATTGCAATTTTGTTCATTTGAGTATATATATGGTTTTCTAAATTTTAAGTTGGTGCACAAAGTGTATGTAGGAATGTGATTGAGTCAAGCCGGTTCACGAGAAACTCAAAATCGACTAGAATTTAATTTAGTCGACCTCAAGCAACTTACTTAATTGAATAGTTTTTGGGTTTGAGCCCAATAATACTAGACTTGTCAGGCTCGTAAGTCTAATTGAGTTTAATCGAACTCACATAATATTATTATTTTATCCATAAATATTTACAAATATACTCGATCCAATTAATGTTATGTAAGTTATTTAGATGAATTGAATCGATCAAGAGTATTTCAAGTTTTTCGTCGAGTCAAGTTTTGAGTTTTTTAATCGAGTCAAGTTCGATCGAGCTCAACACTCCTTTATACCTCTAAGGGTATGCAAATTTGCCACCGTATTTTAAATGTTGGATCAAATGTAGACTTTGTTGTAACCCTCGTAAGTAGAGATTTTAGTGGGCCAAAATGGGATTATAGAATAATAAAAAAATTGTAGCTTATTATCCAAAAAAAGATGAATAAACTAATGAGAAATAATAGCAAGAGCCAAGATATGTACCTTGATTCTTGGATAGATTTCCAGGTCCAGTTAGTTTCAACATCACCATGCAAAATCGAAAGATCTCTTGCAGAAAGAATGTAAGATTTTCGACCCGTTGACTTCTCCAACCTAAAGGCCTGCAATGCAAAAATAGTCATATTATTAAAAATTAATATACAAAAATTAATTTCTCACCTCTTTACAAGTTGAATTTTTAGATAAAACAGAATTCTTTCATAATATCATAGCATGTTTGGCCTGACTAACAAATAAGCCTGTCGTATGATATCTCAAGACCCAAGAAACATATCCTTTGTAAAAACAATGAAACCTATATATCTTCAATAAAATCTAAATGCCAATATTTGTAAATATTTTAATTGCACAACACGGTGTTGTACTGCACAGAATTAATCCAGCACCACAATATAACCGTACATTTATGTTGCACAAGACGATGTTGTACGTAGACAAATTAGCATACCTTAAAACCGGCATCTATAAGCATGTATTGGTGAGAGAGAAGAAAGAAGAGGTTCTTTTTGGATGAAAACTTTGATGATACAATATGGGAGCAATCCGTTGGCAAGAATTGGGTCCATACGACGTCGGATTCAGCGGGATTTCGAAATTCTTTAGAAACCATTAACATTCTGCACACATCCTGAGGAGATGTCTGAGATAAAATACTTGAAACACAATCTTCTGGGAGCTTCGAAAAACATGCCATCGATCGAATTAATTTTGTTTAGTTAATTTGAATGTGATAGTTCGATTATTAATATATATATATAGTTGCATGTGGGATTGTGGTTAAATCAAGGTATGAATAAATTAATATTCAATTCTAGGGAAGACTTGTCTTAGTCTACCCCTTTATTTGGGAAAGAGTAAAAAAGGTTTATGTTCACAACTTTTAACAACTTATAATAGTACGTATTATTGACTTTGCTAGATTTTTTTTTTCTTGAGAAATTTAGTTGTTAGAAGAATTTTATTGCTATTGTGTATAAAATAATCCAGTATTGCATTATTTTTTATACAATCGTGATTCGTGATCAACTTATAAAAGTCCAAAGAAGTTATGCTTACTCTCCCGTTCAGATCAATTTTCATTAGGGATCTTTATTTGAAGGGTCTAGTTAACATAAAATCTCATTTAAAAGACATTCTTTCTTAATTTTTTATTTAAATGACCCTCTTTTTAATTAATTGACAATTTTTTGCGTTATTTTATGAGGGGAATTTAGGGGAGCTTCTTATTAATATTAATCAAATACTCCCTCCATCCATGAAAAGTAGGGACATGGGGATGGGGCACAAGTTTTAAGAAAATGATAGATAAAGTAGATAAAGTAAGGGTATTATAGTGTATTGTGGGGTCCATTGTGAATAAAGTGATTGTTTAGGAATAAAGTTGATGGCAAATTGAGTAATTAAGTGATAGTTGAAGGGTGATAGTTTCCATAAAGTGCATGGGACTACATTTGGTGGACAAAGAATATGTGTCAAATGGGACTACTTTTCATGGACGGAGGGAGTACTATTTAAACAAAATGTTAAATGAAAATGATTACTGAAAATAATTAATATACGAGAATTAAGAAAAAAATAAAATAAAGTAATGGTATTGAAGTTGTTATAACTTTATTAAAGTTATAAAATAAGAGTACTATATAAAAAAATACAATAAAAGGTAGATAATATAAAAGAAAAGAAATCTATCTAGCTAGGACCATAAGCTCACATGTCGAGCAAGAAGTCGGAACGCCATTAAAACTTTGTCTGAAAAAAACCCTCCTTAGGGACAAAACCCAAGTCAAGGAAAAATGTACGCTCATCTAAAGATCAATGTCTATAAAAACAGAGTACAAATCATTGTGCAGAAATGGAAGTAAAAAGTTCGGGTAACCCCTTCAGACACAGTCAAAGCCTGTCTTGGCAATAACGTCTGCCACCTAATTGGCCTCTCTAAAGACATGTGAGTATCTGATGTGCATGTCCTGCGTAAGAGGGTGAATCTGGCTCCAAAGACCCTGCAGACGCCAAGGAATGGAAGGCTTGAAACTCTTAAAAGTGCCAATCGTGAGAACTGAATCCGATTCAATCTAAAGGAAGTGTCAGCCCTGATCATGTGCATACTTGATAGTCATAAGTGCAGCATCAAACTCAACTTCAAGGGGAAGGCCCTAGGCCCCTAGCTAGCCCACCTTAGTGGCAATTGCAGCCACGAAAAATCCCCTGAAAGTCGAAAAGATCGCCAATGCATGAAGATTACCCGACCGGGGAAGAAGAGACACTGCTGTCCGTGTTAACCTTATACCAACCCGAATCCGATGAAAAAAAAAATGTAATGACATTAAGGGTAAATAAGTGAGAACTTTGAGGGTAAGATTTGTGAGATTTTTTTTAGTGTGAAAATTAATATAAAACAAATTAAAAAAAATTGTGAAAACTATTTTGGAACATAGAGAGTACATATATGGACCATGTTATTTTCTGATCGAGTTAGTTTTCTGTGAATTCGAATTCACGTGAACTCTATTTTTTTTAAATATTATACATTTTAACGTATAAAGTATCATTATATAAAAAAACTTAAATTTCGTGTTGTTCATTCCAAAATCACTAAACTTTGATAATTCGTATGCTAAAACGATATACATGGTGTATATTAAAAAGTGAGAGTGAGTTACAGGATAATCTACATTTATTTTTCAAATACGCATATTAAGCTGATTTTTTTTTACAATAACTCACAAATTAATGAGAGGAAATGTAAATTATACAATGCAAACCATGTTACCAATTCACCTAATAAAAAAGTGTTGTTAGTGGAATTCAATCTCGTTTTCATATGCTCTGATTCACAAGACAACTCTTTAGTTTGGAGTATTTTTTAATGAGACACTAAACTAAATATATCAAATTCATCATTTCTCAAAAAAATAAATTATAGAATCATTGATAAATGATAATGGAGCGTATCATTTCTGACCACACCATACATCTACTTTAGGATACCTCTGGGAATGTTCCTGGGTTGACGAGAAAACGAGAAGCACCTTTTAAACATATTTTCAAAAAAAAAAAAAAAAAAGTATAATTGTATGTAACAATCCTTTTCTTGTTTTGATAAAATTTTGAATAAATTTCTTCAGTATTTTTATAATTGTGAATTAAAGGGGATCTGAGTGTGTAATAACTAATACGTCATGAAATTCCATTAGTATGACGAATGCGAATAACGCGTTCAATCTCGGATTGGAATTTGGAAGACTACTCGAGAGTCTATCAAAGACCACACGTTTAATACCCAAAGACCACACATTTAATTCTTCAGACCACACATTTATTATCGAGGTTCTTTTATTTTGAAGTCTCGGTATTCTATTCAAGTATCGATTAATCCGAGTGATCAATCCCACCGTTCAGTTATAGGAGTTCAGTTAAAATCCACACTCCTACTACAATTAAAATCAAAAAATTTCAGCAATTCAATTAAGTCCAAATATATACTTAATATATCTAATATGCCCTCAATAATTAAATTAAAATCATAATTACACATTAATATATTTAACCTCCCTCATAAATAGCATAAATAGCGGAACTTTTAATTGATTCATAATTTCAAAAAATTGAAGATGTTTTCTTTCGAATTAAATGCGATTCCATCAATCTGCACGATCCGAAATAGGAATTCATTTCCATAAAAATTTCGAACAAATTGATTCTATCGATCAATTTCCACGATTTTCCGGTGTGATCCTGCATCTAAATCCCCCTTTCTCCATTCCCCAACAACACAAAATAATTAAATTACACCAAAATTACACTGAAAGCTTTATATAAACTTCCCAAAAAATCAGATTTGATCAAATCGAAGAAATCAATGTCGCTAATTCTGAGCGTTTTTGGTCGACGAAGCAGCGTCTTCGATCCATTCTCCCTCGACGCGTGGGACCCTTTCCGTGATTGGCAACTCAACACCTCCGCCGACAACGAGACGTCGCAGTTCGCCGCCACACAAATCGACTGGAAGGAGACGCCGAAGAGCCACGTGTTCAAGGCCGATGTTCCCGAGCTTAAGAAGGAGGAGGTAAAAGTGGAGGTTGAGGAAGGGAACATCCTTCAAATAAGCGGCGAACGCAGATCTGACAAAGAGGAGAAGAACAACACATGGCACCGCGTGGAGCGGAGTTTCGACAAGTTCCTCCGCCGCTTCCGACTGCGGGAGAATGCGAAGATGGATCAGATCAAGGCAAGTATGAAGAATGAGGTGTTGACTGTAACTCTTCCTAAGGAAGAAGTGAAGAAATCTGAAGTGAAGGCCATTGATATTTCCGGGTGAGAAATCTGAAGTGAAGTGAAGTCAAGGCAATCATGCAATTCTCGTTGCATATATTTGTATGTATAATGCATATTCTGAATATTTTTAAATAAAATTTATATTTTAGAACATCTTATTACAAATATATTATTATTTTGCATATTATAAAATATTTTAAGTTGCAGCATTCAATTTTCGTTGCATATATAAACAATTTATTTTATATATTTGTAGCATGCAATTTTTTGCATATATAAATCTTGCATTCATTGATTGCATGCATTTTGAGAATCAGATTAAGAAATTTAAATTTTTTGAATTTTGAAAAAAAAGGGGAAATTAATATATTTTTTTAATTTTAAAAAAATAATAAAAATCATAATTAAACATAAAATAGTCATAGATTAGGTGTTTGAAATTAAAATTTCAATTAATGGGTGCCACAAATATTTTTTTGGGAAGGTCGTGATTTAGGGAGATATTATTCTTAAAATGAGGGAACTAATTTAATTTAAAATTTAAAATAATGTTGATGAATTTAGAAATGTCAATGCAATTGAATGTAAAGGTATTTCGGTCCAGGCTGCATTTCAATTTGTCTTTAATTGCTACTCCATATTTATATTGCATTAATTTGGTAAAACTTTTAGTGGAATGTCCTTAGATGTAACTGTCCCTTCCGTTTAAAGTAATACTCACTCCTATTCAAAATATATGTCATCCTAAGCTCATGCACATATATTAAGAAAAATATTGACTTCTTATTTTACCCCTAATTAATACTTATAATTCTCATTAAAAAAATACATGTATATAAATATTTATTGATCTTAAGGGTAAATTTGGAATAAATGCAATTAATTTAAATTGAAAAGTGTAAAACAACTTAATGTATATTTTGTAAAAAAAAAAAGAAAGGTCAAAACGACTTATAATATGAAAAGGAGGGAGTAATAAGTAACATCCTTCGAATGAATCTTGGTTAATTGCATGAAACTTTCTCATGGTATAAAAATATTGTGCGGTTATTATTATTGTAATTTGAGTATTACACTAATTCTTTGCGATTTATTAAAAAAGGTAATTATCTTTTTTTTCTTCACAATTTTATTTATTCTCATTATGTCCTTTTTAATATAGTCTTTTTTTTTTTTTTTTTGACAGACTTTTTAATATAGTCTCAAAACATCAATATTTGACAAAACAAGATACATAAAAAAGATAAAATTGTTAACTCTTTAAAAAAATAAGAAAAATCAACTTTATTGAATAAAACACATGGAAGAACAATGCAGCTTCCAAATTATAAGGGGGTTTCCATGCAATTAATTCTTTAAAAACTCGAGGATATATAATATTATAAAATATTTTAATTTAGCATTTAGCTTAACTAAATATTTGTAATCAAGCAATTATTATACACCAACTATCATTTTAAAGATGTGGCCATGTGGGGTTCTGAAAAAGACGAATTGTCTGATATAAGGAAATAGGAAAACAAATCAGTATAAAATAGTACTAGTAATAGATACGGTCAACAAACCTAAATATAACAACAAATTCAAAACATCATAAAATAATTAAACACATAAAGGCAACAGCTTCAAATTGAAATTGAGATGATAATTAATCTGGCAAGCAACTCCGAATATTTAGTCGTTTGTCAAAAATAAGGTATAATCGTGAAGTCTCTCTATGTCAAGATACTATTACATTATTTCTAGTGGTGGGAACGAAGTAGTTGTTAAGCCCTGCGGCAAACTCAAATCATGAAACCACAAGCAACGGCCACGATTCCTCACTCATCTGATACAAAGCTCGATATAATGTTCTTCTTCAAAGTGAACTCGTCTGCCTTTGCTGCACTAATCGACTGCATCAACAATAACAA
The DNA here is from genome assembly GCA_963675135.1 of Galeopsis tetrahit. Classification (NCBI taxonomy): domain Eukaryota; kingdom Viridiplantae; phylum Streptophyta; class Magnoliopsida; order Lamiales; family Lamiaceae; genus Galeopsis; species Galeopsis tetrahit. The sequence continues at coordinate 71,715,208 of OY776132.1, forward strand.
GAAACCGTCTCAGATTGTCTTACAGACTTCCGTCTTGAAGAACAACATAGAATCATCTAAATTCACGACTCTTGATAAACATTGTTGCAGTACTATTTAGCACAATCATATATTGCATTTCAAAGAAAAGAATAATCTAGGAAAATTTTCCAAATAAGAAACATAAGAGAGAACTAAAATTCCTGTCAAGTATAACAAGAGTAAAGACCCATCAATCGACATTTTGGCCAAACTTATGGAGATGAGTAAAGTAATTGTCCAGGAAAATAGTTTTTTTTAGTCCTGTGAGTTATCCTTGTTATAGCTTCAGTTTTATCAACTTTCATCGAATTGAAAACGGTCCTGTAACTTCCAAGTTTTGACATTTTGGTCCGGAAACTGGCTGTAGGAGGTGAAATATCCAGTGATGCTGATGTGGCAAAGTCTGATTGGCCAACCGGATGTTTCACCTCTTACAACCGGTCAAAATGTTGAAAATTGAAAGTTAATAAGACTATTTTCAATTCATGAAAGTCGACAGTAAAACAATTTTCCCTAATTCTCCGGTTATTGAACAGGGAGAGAATTTAAATTTGATGGTTAGAGATGAGCTATTTACCTTGGAAAGCATGCGTTCCAACCGTAGAACTTCATTCTTGGCGTAATCAGACCCTTTCTCCAAACTGCTCTTAGCAGCTTTCACATAGATCTTCCCATATCTACCAAAATTGAGAACAATTGTGAGCAAAAGTCAGTTTTTAAATTTCATAAATATGAGAATATCATGAAGAAATGATAAGGGCGTTCATGGAAACCTTGCAGTAGAACCCGTCAGCTTATCAGCTTCCTCCTCCAATTTTTTGAATGCAGCCTTTTTCTCCTCACCCTTTGCACTTAAAAATTCCTTCACTAAGCTATCGAGGGCCTCAACAGTACCAGCCTATGAACACAGAGGAACAAACTTGAATCAGGAACGAGAACTTCAGTATGATACCAAGTCCCCAATTTTTTAGAGTAAAACTCGTAATTAAATAGTGATTTAACAAGTTTGAAAAGAATTTAACGAAAAAATTTACGTGCAATCATAAACTCAAGGCATGAACAAAAAATTACAATTTAACAAGTATAAAAAAATTCGGAAGCTTTTAAAATAAAATCCAATTTGATTAAACACAACAAAATCTCAAACGCAACCAAGGTTAAAACTTGTCAGGAAGGATTTAAATAAATGATGACTAACACTAATGTCAACTCTTAAATGGAAAATAGATAAATTTAAATAGGAATTTCAAGTTTTAGCACACCTTGGAAGAATATTGGCCTTTGGCATCTCGGCTAGTTCCACACTTCTCATTTATGAAAGTAACAAAGTCATCTACATCTCTGCCACCCTCATAATCTTCTCCAGCTTTATTGTTCTTTGGGAAGAATTTCAATGTAGGAAAACCACTTACTCCATACCTGCACATCAGTAGACATGCATTAGTTGAATAAAAAAGAAAAAAATAGAAAAACCAAAATAATAAATACTAAGAGCACTCACTTCTCTCCAATATCCTTGTAGTTGTCAGCATCAACATTTGCAATCACCACATCTTCCTCCAGCTTGAACGCCGTTGCAACTTTTTCATAGGTCTACAATTAGAAGTAGGTAAAGTAAGGTAAATTGCTAATTGGCAATAATATCTCGATATTTATATACCAATATCAAATGCCTCAAAATGCACTTACAGGAGCGAGGCTCTTACAATGACCACACCTGCAAAACATAATTGGGAGTGCAACTCAGTTTTACTTACACACTCCACGAAATAGTCTACGCATACTTATATGTTTTATGTGCAATGATAGTTATACTTGTTTACTTACCAGGGAGCATAGAACTCAACCAAGACATCCTTTTTCGCATCAAGTACAATCTCATCAAAGTTTTCTGAAGTAAGAACTACAACACTCGAAGGGATGGCAGCTATCTTGACATTTGTCCCTAAATACAGAACAGGATTTATGAGAACTACGAGAAAGCAGCTATGATAGGATCTAAAACAATTGTTAAACAGAGAGTAGTTGAACTCAAAGTAAAAATTGTCATCAGACTTATCACTTATTTCCCTTAATTATACAAAGCATAAGCGGGAGAGATTTCATGTATAATTTGATAAGAAAGTCTCCCGACACTTTGATTGAATCTAAAGAATGCAAGTTTATTAACTAGATAGGAGAGAACATAAACTTTTAGGGGTAATATGAAAATGAATGTAATTAACAATGTATCTCCTTACATCTCCTTACTCATGAATGATAATATACTATAACCAAACAGTTTTACCTCCTTCAGTGTTTATAAATTCAGCAAGGGCTTCTGCACTTCGTTCACCTTCATACCTACCAGATGAAAATTCATTCATGAGGAATGCACTTTTTGAAAGACCTTGCATGACTTAAAGTAAACTAAATTATTGTGAAACTAAAAAGGATCTCCAATTATCAGATAGGGGAGAAGAAAATGAAACCAGAATATGCGATGTTATTAATGTATAACTTACTTTTTTGGCTCTAGAGACCCCTTGGGGAACCATTGGATGGTGGGATACCCAGAAACCCCAAATTTGCTGCAAACGCTTTTATGCTCATCACAATCAACCTATAATTGCAAGGTTTAGTAACTATATATACACTGCCAAAATAAGAGTTTGCTACCTAAAACGATTGAAATATAAAAAGTCACTCGCTGATTTTTTTAGGAATGATGGGTCACTGTCAAATCAAAGCCATAAGAAAATCTAGGTGGCCACTCTATGAGCTGATGAGGTTTGATGTTATAGTCCAAAAGAAAGCCTAGAACAATAGGCTGCACTTGATAGGAGGCAAAGAACTTTGTAGAAGGAAAATATATAATAGACATTAACATACATTAATATATGCACATATATATAAATACACAATTACACATGCAGACATATATAGAGAGGGAGAGGGAGAGATATCATCATTCAATTAGCTGAACCTTAAACAATTAGGACACCAAAACATTTTATAAAATGTAATACCACGATAAATTCAAGAGAGTGAAAAATCAAGATTTCCTGAACAGCTTCATGAGCATGACCAAAAACTTCTAATTTAAGTGTAATAACTGACAAGTAGGTCTGAAGCCATATAGTCCACAGTTAACTTATTTTAGAGCTAAATCATTCACCAGTAAGAATATGAAGAAACAAAGTGATAGATGTGGTTTGGTGTGTTCAACTAGAATATACATGCTTCATCAAATATCAAGCTGCGCAAAGTAAAATACAAAACATAGTACAGCTACAAATTGTATGAATTCATAAAATACCCAAGTTACAAGCACTGTCTTCATATAGAATAATCAAATCCGTAAGCCTTACAATTTTAAAGACAGCTATATTTCATCTCATTTTCATGAGATAAAACTCATATAAAAATCAACAATTAATCGATCATTATGTATTTTCTGAAGTAACATGCAAGCAAAAACTGCATCTTTGATAGGCAGTTATTGTTTATCGAGACTGCAACAAATTTACAGGTTCATATGTATATCAGTATATGTAATATATTAGTACCATTTTGTGGCTAACTTACAGCTATCAGCATCCGTATTTCATTGCACTACCCAAATAAAGTTTCCATTTATTACTTCATAAGCAGAGAGTACTTTTCTGTTTGTTATATATAAACACAATAATATTTCTTCAAGGTCAAACCATAGTTAACTGAATCCCATAAATATTAATGACTTGATCTAATAAAATAAAGTAAGCCTGAATCTAGCTGTAAGCTCACCAAAAAAATAAATTTATTAATAACTAAATCATTCTAATGTAATTTTCAGACCATAACTATACAGAACATGTAGGTGATGCCAAGAGAGTTACACACTACAAGCATCAATTAACAATACGCAAATCTAGTTATGATTGCAAATCAAATTGAAATTAGCAAGCAATATTTAAAACATAAACAGAGAAATCACTGAATCAAAATAGGCTAACCTTTGCAATCAAAACTGATTTTGCCTTCTTAAAACTTGCACCGAGCTTCTCATACTCAGGAGCTAGCTTTTTACAGTGCCCACACCTAGAAGCAACAGTTTGTTTGTCAATCTACAACACTTCTTAAATCACAAAATATGAAATGACTAATTCCAGCAATCTAACGTTCAACTTTCGTTCACGTTAACCGATTCGATAATCAGTTCGTAATCGAGAAATCAGGTTAAAACAAGGTCAAACTCAGCTCCGGATCAATCAACTGAAGCCAAAAATCACAGATCTAACGGAAACTCGAATTAAAATCAATAACGGAACTTCTATAGTCAATTGTAAACGTTGAATCACTTAGGAGGATCAAAATGGCAAAAAATTAAAACACAATCAACATGTACATACCATGGAGCATAGAATTCAACGAGTGCTGCTCGATCTTGACCGACCTCTTTCTCAAAGTTCTCCTCGGTCAACACTACAACGTCGTCCGCAAATGCAGAAGCGAACAAGATTACGGCCAAAGTGCTGAATATTAAGAAAGGTTTCTGTGATCTATACATCTTAGTAACCTCAATACTCTCGATTTCTGTTTTGGGTGAAAATTTGAAGTGGTTTTGTCACTGCGGGAGTGTGATATTTATAGTGCCAAGACTTTTGTATTTATATTTTTCGACATAAAATAGATTTCAATAAATAACTTATATTTTTTCTTTATAAATTTTTTTGTTTTAAATAAATCTCTAATTTTATTCCCTTATAGTGATAATTTTTTTATTTAATTATTTCCATTTAAATAATAATTTATAAATTATGTGTATTTTTAAATACAATTAATCATTTATAAATAAAAATTCCAATATACATCTTTCAATAGAAAGAAAATAATTAATACATTCAATGAAATATGACTATATAGTAATTTTAATTAGCTTATATTTTAATATATTGGACTTAAAATGGTTCAAATGAAACTCCATAATAATATTTTAATGGAGTAATAAGATATTTAATCCCGCGAACGAAAACTGTGGAGGGCATTATTATTACCGTTTTAATTACAGTTGCATTATGAGAGAAAATTAAAGCGTCCAAAATAAACTTTTATTTTCCTAAGTGTCACTGTGACATAGTTAAGACCAATGACATTAAGCCACGTGTACCTACCAGCGTCAAGGTTTATTTTGCAACACGTTCGTAATTTGTTAATTAAATATGTAAAAGCAAAATATAAATTCGCAGCTAAAATTATTTAAATGCTGCAACCAGATTTAAAATAGTAAAAAAACAGAGGGGGTGTTCCGAGAATCGAACTCGGGACCTCTCGCACCCGAAGCGAGAATCATACCACTAGACCAAACACCCTTGAGTGATACAAATTTCCTCATTTATTATATTAAATTAAAGGAGGACCAGTGTACTGTTTAAAAAAAAAAGAAAAAGAAAAAGAGAAAGAGACAAAGTGGGATAACTCAAGTGGTTAGAGCACCACTACCTAGACCTTAGGTCCTGGGTTCGAGTTATGGGGAGGGGAAAAAAAAGGGATGGGTATTTAACTTCCATCAAAAAAAAAAAAAAAAAGAAAAAGAGAAAGAGAGGGCCAGTGTAATTTATAGGCAGAAATAATGGGCCATAGAAAATAAAATCTTACATAAGACAGTCTCATATGTGAAACAAAGTTACACTTTTATATTTATCTCCTACTCTATTTTAAAGTGTTTTAAGAAAAATGTAGATAAAGTAAGGGTATTGTAGGGTTTATTGTGAATAAAGTTAATGATAATTTGAGTAATTAAGTGATGGTTGTTGAAGGGTGATATATGGTTTCCAAAGAGCATGTTTACTTTATGGGTTGAGATAAAATGGGTTTAGATGTGGTAGGATAAGTAAACCCTGAATTTATAAACCCAAGGGGAGGTTAGGTTGTCTAAACCCATGAAATCTAGTTTATAAAAATCGGGTCAAATTATAAACCCAGATTAAAGTGTTTAAAGTGATGAGAAACCAAATATGAGGGAATATGTGTTTACATATCAAACCCATCACTAAACCCCTCTTAACACATGAAACAAACATGTCCAAAGTATTAGGAGAATACATATTGTATATATTTTACTTTTGTCCCACATTGAAAAGTGTATCTATTTATTCTAGAATTACATTGTATTTAAGGGTTCTCCCATATGTTAATAAAGTATCTTTTCATCCATTAATCTCAATATGGTATAAGAGCCAATTTAGGCTAACTGCCAATTTTTTTTTCGATTCCTCCCTCTAATCAGTTTGGTAACTTGGTCAACTCTTCCTTATTTGTCTCCAGAAATCGTGGATCACATCTCTCTCCAGAAATTCGGCCTATTTCCCTGTTACCAAAACTTCGGCTGCCTCACGCCGCCGACAGAACACAGCCCCCTCTTCCGCTGCTTTCTCTCCTCGCTGCTGTTACCATAGCCGGAGATACCCCCACTACTCCTCCAAAATTCATCGTCTTCAACACTACAACACAGATACCTTTGAAACTCACGGCCACTAATTACACGGCCTGGAAATTTCAACTCAGAATTCTTCTCATTGGTTACGATCTGTTTGGTTTCGTGGACGGCTCACATCCATGTCCACCCGCTCCTGCTGCAACAGACCGCGCCCACTGGATTCGACAAGACCACCTAATTCTCAGTGCAATCGTTGGATCGATCTCTCCGGAGATGATCCCTTTCATTGCCTCCGCCAAAACCTCACGTCAAGCATGGGACATCCTTGCCAATACTTACGGTAAGCCCTCTCGTGGCCGAATTATGGCTCTAAAAAATCGCCTCCTTCAACCAGAATAGGGGACACGCTCTGTCACTGAGTTTATGCACGAAATTAAAGGTGTCGTGGATGAGTTATCTCTTCTTGGTGCCACCACAGACTCTGAAGATTTGGTTTTAAAAATATTAAATGGTCTGGATGATGGGTACAAGGAATTGGGTCTCGCTATTCAGGCCCATGAATCCCCAATTTCTTTCGATGAACTTCATGAAAAACTCCTCAGCACAGAGGCTCAGATCAGTGCTCGTCCTGCCCGGACTACTGCGTCCCCGGCAACTGCCTTTTTCTCGCATGACTCCTCTGGGTCGGGTGGTCGCCAATCATCCAAGCCGCGCCACACTCAGGCCCCTGCCTCTGTTGTTCGGCAGCACCAGCAGCACTCTCGACCGCCCCACTCTTCTGTGCCTGCCACTGGCAGCCCCTCATCCCAGCCTCATGGTCGCCGTCCTTACCTCGGCAAGTGCCAACTATGTGGTGGTCCAGGCCACTCCGCCCGTCGCTGTGAGCAGTACCAGTTTTCTCTTGTGCCACAGCCTGCAACTCCGGCTTACACTCATCCCTCGACGCACACTGCATCTTCTACTCCCACTGCCTCGGAGTGGATACTCGACTCTGGTGCTTCTCACCACATCACTACCGATCTAGCCAACCTGTCCATGCACTCTCCTTATGACGGTAAAGATAGAGTTATCATTGGTGATGGTAAAAGTCTTTCTATTGCTCATATTGGCACTCTCGTGTTTACGAATGCTTCTTCCTTGAAATTTCCGGATGCTTTGCATGTGCCTTTCATGTCTCGAAATCTGATTTCTGTCTCGCAACTTTGTGCATCAAATGACGTTGTTGTTATTCTCTTTGATTGTGATTTTCAGGTGAAGAATCGTCGTACGGGGGGAATTCACGTTCGGGGACCTCGGGTTAACGGACTCTACATCTGGCCCTCTGGAACACCCTCTTCTCCTGTTGCCCACATCTCTACCCGTCAACCACTCTCACTATGGCACGCTCTTCTTGGTCACCCATCCTCCAAGATTTTAGATTCTGTTGTGTCAGGTCATAATTTGTCTTTACTCAAACCGCTTAATTTTTCGTGTAACTCTTGCAAATGCATCAAGAGTCACAAGCTACCTTTTTATGATACTTCGTTATCGTCTACTATGCCCCTTGAGTTAATTTTTTCTGATGTATGGACATCTCCTGTTTTATCTATTGATGGTTACAAGTATTATGTTTTATTTGTTGATCATTTTACCAAATATGTGTGGCTCTACCCCTTGAAACGTAAATCTGATGTTCTACCCACTTTCGTCGCGTTTAAAGCCCTAGTCGAAAACTTCCTTAATGCCAAAATCAAAACCCTTTACACGTTTAAAGCCCTAGTCGAAAACTTCCTTAATGCCAAAATCAAAACCCTTTACACTGATAATGGTGGAGAGTTCATCGCTCTTCGTCCATTTCTCACTACCCATGGTTAGGAGTGTGCAAAATAAAACCGGACCGGAAAAAAGACCGGAACCGGACCGGTTAGATTCCGGTCCGGTCCTCGGTCCGAAATTTTTTAAGATTCCGGGTTCCGGTCCGGTCTAAAACTGGAATTTACCATCGCTCTTCGTCCATTTCTCACTACCCATGGTTAGGAGTGTGCAAAATAAAACCGGACCGGAAAAAAGACCGGAACCGGACCGGTTAGATTCCGGTCCGGTCCTCGGTCCGAAATTTTTTAAGATTCCGGGTTCCGATCCGGTCTAAAACCGGAATTTACCGGTCCAGGACCGGAAACCCGGATTAAAATTTTTTTTTTTAATTATTATTTGAATTTTAGAAATTACAAATCTCATTCCTCGCTCTTCGACTTCCTCTGGCTCTTCGACTTCCTCTGACTCTTCGACTTTCTTAAATATCTTTATCTGAACAGGTGCTCACCAGCCTCACCCAAGTCCCAACCGACAAGGGCGACAACCCTTCTCCAAACTCCACTGCCACTCTTTGAGTCCACTGGTAATATATTCAACTTAGTTTCTTTTACTTTTCATTCAAAATTTTTTGTTTTATTATATTCAATTTATTTATTTTTTCATGTGAGAATAGACTGTGCAAGCACTTATTTGTACACAAGATTGGCTTCGTGCAAAAGGAGCGACATGGAAGATAATTTACGCGATTTGCGTGAGTTAGAAGAAATTGAGAATGGTAATGGTTTATACTTATGAAATATTTTTCAGCATGTTTATTTATTAGTTGTACCCATTTAAAAAATTTAACATCTTTATATGTTATTACAGATTTGATGAAGACTACATTGGACGATGAAGACAATGTTATATACATTGTAGACCCTTAAATTTGTGCATCAGTTCATTTTTTTTGGACTACTGTTTTTTGATTTTGGACTACTTCTTTCTTTTCATTTTGGACTTGAATTTTAATTTCTATGAACATTTGCTATAAATTAAGTTTTCAAGTATATATATATTCTTGGACAATTGTGATCAACTTGATCTAAGGGCATAACTTATTCTTTAGGATATTAAAAATGAATTTATTATAAAGGTAAATATGAAGACATTTCTAGATTTTTAAAAAAATGTGATCCACTCTCCACTTCTTCTCATACACTAAGGAATTATAATAAATTAAAAAAAGAAAAAAAAAAGAACCGGTCTGAAACGGTCCAAACCCGGACCGGTTACATTCCGGTCCGGTCCTCGGTCCGTAAAATTTTAAGATTCCCGTCCCGGTCCGGTTCTGGACCGGTGCACACCCCTACCCATGGTATCACTCACCTCACTACCCCTCCCCACACCCCTGAACACAATGGTGCCTCTGAGCGGCGTCATCGCCACATCGTTGACACCGCTCTTGCTCTTCTTCACCACTCCTCTATGCCGCTTACCTACTGGCCATATGCCATGTCCGCAGCCACGTATGTTATCAATCGTCTATCCAAAGTGTCTCTCTCCATGAAATCCTCCTTTGAAACTCTTTTTCATCGGCCCCCAAACATCTTAAAACTTAGGGTCTTTGGGTGCCTCTGTTATCCTTGGTTGCGTCCTTACACCTCACATAAACTCAACTCCCGCTCCCTTCCGTGCATTTTTGTTGGATATTCTCTTACCCAAAGTGCCTACCTGTGCTTGGAGCTATCCTCCAATCGTCTATACACCTCTCGTCATGTGGAATTTGTTGAAACTTAATTCCCATTTGACACTCCTCCCATCACTTCTGTTCCGATTCCCGTTGTTAGCCCCCCTATCCACACTGACTTACCCACTCCCCCACCCGTCGCTGCTCCATCTGCTCCGGACCCGATCCTTGCTACTTCTGAATCTCCCCAGGCACCTTCACCTGCTCTACCGGCACCTCGACACTCTATGGTTACACGGGCTCGAAACAACATCTTTAAGCCTAATCCGAGGTATGGCCTTACCTCCTCTATTGATTCTGATATTGAGCCTCGTACTGTATCTCAAGCATTGCAGGACAGTCGTTGGCGTGAAGCCATGTCTGCTGAGTTCTCTGCCCTTCTTAAAAATGGCACATGGGATCTTGTGCCTTCGGATGCATCTCAGAATGTTGTTGGGTGTAAATGGGTTTTCAGAATCAAGCGCAAACCTGATGGCACCGTGGACAAATTCAAGGCCCGTCTGGTTGCCAAGGGGTTTCACCAGCGTCCTGGCATTGATTATTTTGAGACATTCAGTCCGGTTGTTAAGCACGCTACAGTTCGTATCATTCTCTCTATTGCCGTCTCCAAAGATTGGCCTCTTCGACAGTTTGATGTGAACAACGCTTTTCTACATGGTTCTCTACCTGAAGTAGTCTACATGTCTCAACCCCCGGGCTTCTCAGATAAAAATTTCCCTTCGCATGTGTGCAAGCTTCAAAAATCCATTTATGGCCTGAAACAAGCCCCACGCACCTGGTATAATGCCCTTCGTGCCTTCCTATCTTCCCTGGGTTTCGTGCACACAAAGTCGGATGAATCTCTCTTTGTCTATTGTCGTGGTGACATCATTGCATACTTCCTGGTTTATGTTGACGACCTCATCCTCACGGGCAACGACCACTCATTTCTTGACACCGTTGTCACTGCTCTGGCTTCCAAGTTTTCAGTTAAGGATCTTGGGTCTCTATCCTATTTTCTCGGAGTTGAAGTTCTCCGTACCCCGGACTCTTGCACTCTTGTTCAGCGAAAATATGTTATTGATCTCCTTAGTAAATACAACATGCTGGATGCCAAGCCAGTACATACTCCACTTGCTCCTGGTGCTTCTCTGACCCTACATGACGACTCTGGTCCCTCTGATCCCACAATCTATCGTCAGGCTTTGGGCAGTCTTCAGTACCTTTTATTTACCAGGCCGGACATTGGTTTCGCTGTCAACAAACTTTCTCAGTTCATGCATGCTCCCACTGAGTGTCATTGGGGTGCCGTCAAAAGAGTACTTCGCTACCTAAATGGCACTCGAACCCTAGGCATCTCCCTCCGTCGGGACTCTCCTCTCTCTCTTCACTGCTTTACAGATGCTGATTGGGCTGGTGATTGTGATGACCGAACGTCTACAGGTGCTTATGTTGTATTTCGTGGTTCCAATCCAATCTCTTGGTCCTCCAAGAAGCAGCGCTCTGTTGCCCGATCCTCCACTGAAGATGAATATCGTGCCATTGCTTCTGTTGCTGCTGAGGTTCAGTGGGTCACCTCTATTCTCTCTGAACTCCATGTCTCTATACCTTCCATCCCTACCATCTATTGTGACAACATCGGTGCTACCTACTTATGCTCGAACCCTGTGTTTCACTCCCGTATGAAGCATATCTCCATTGACTATCACTTTGTTCGAGACTTGGTTCAAAAATCTCTTCTTCGGGTTGCTCATGTCTCCTCGGCTGATCAACTAGCAGATGCTCTCACCAAGCCTCTCTCACGCCCTCGTCTACGTCTTCTTATGTCCAAGATTGGCATCACTGACAGTGCTCCATCTTGAGGGGGTGTATTAGGAGAATACATATTGTATATATTTTACTTTTGTCCCACATTGAAAAGTGTATCTATTTATTCTAGAATTACATTGTATTTAAGGGTTCTCCCATATGTTAATAAAGTATCTTTTCATCCATTAATCTCAATACAAAGTGTATAAGACTACATTTTGTGGACGGAGAATATAAGACAAGTTTGACTACATTTCGTGGCATGAATTATTAAATTATAATTGGCGCGATAATAAATAAGGGATCCCTAAATAGAAATTATAATTGGCGCGATAATTTTTCATTTTTGTTGTTTCAATAAATTATTTAGTTCTTAATAGCTGTCCAACTCATCAATTTTCAAACTGTTTAGTAGGTTAGTTATCAGTTTGAACTAAAACACTTCACACTCACATTTATTATTGCTTGCAGGAAAATAACACTGAAAATTAATATTGTTATAATTGACGCACAACAAAGAATGATTTTCATTAAGTTTGAAGAGACCTTGAGATCTTATTTATATACAAGAGAGGATAACTTCTAAAGGGAAGTTATAAGAGTTTGTTGTGTAACAACCTAACTACTAAAACTAATTCATATCTTTGATACCCCCTCAAACTGGACGGATGGGGACAAACTCTAAGCTTGTTACGAAAGAAATCAAATAGCGGACGAGGTAGACCTTTGGTAAAGATGTCCACAACTTGTAAGTTGGACGACACGAATTGAGTAACGAGGCGACCAGAAACCACCAATTCTCGAACAAAATGATAATCGATGTCGATAAGTTTGGCCCGTTTGTGAGCAACGAGATTATGACTGAGGAAGAGAGCACTTTGATTGTCACATAGAAGGCGAGGAGGATCAGGAAGCGGAGTATGGAGTTCGCGAAGAAGAGATGTGACCCAAATGATTTCGGTGGCAGCATAGGCCATAGCCCTGTATTCGGATTAACAACTTGATCGTGAAACAGTTGGTTGCTTCTTCGCACTCCATGAGACAAGGTTGGGTCCAAGAAAGATAGAATAACCATAAGTTGATCGGCGAGTATCTAGACAACGAGCCCAGTCTGCATTGGAGTAGGCGAGGAGCTGAGTTGGACCTTGAGAGAAATCAAGACCATAATAAAGAGTTCCTTTGACGTAGCATAAGATGCGTTTGACCGCCTGGAAATGATCATTTGTGGGTGAGGACAGTAACTGACTGACTGTGTTGACCGCAAAGGAGAGGCCATGACGCGTAATGGTTAAGTATTGCAGGGCGCCGACCAGGGAGCGATAGTTGGTAGTGTCAGAATATAGAGTGCCGAGAATGCGAAGATGATCAGTGGCGGACAAAGGAGTGGCAACGGGCTTGGAGTCCATCATGTCGGCACGAGTCAGGATATCACGAGCATATTTGGATTGGCTGAGAAAGAGACCAGATGAGGTATAAGTGATTTCCAAACCGAGAAAGTATGTAAGTTTACCGAGATCCTTGATTGCGAATTCATTTTGAATTCTAGAGATAAGGCGAGCAATGAAGGAGTCGTTATAGACGAGAAGATAAAGAGTTATATTTGCCTGGTGAAGAATGAATAAAAAAGTGTCAGATTTGCTTTCAATAAAGCCTAGGGATATAAGAAAGGAGCTGAAGCGAAGAAACCAGGCCCTGGGTGCCTGTTTTAGACCGTAAATCGCTTTGTTTAGTCAACAGACAAAGCTTGGGCGAGCAGAATCAATATATTCGGGCAGTTGCTCCATATAAATAGGTTTTGTAAGGTGACCATGAAGAAAGGCGTTGTTGACATCCAATTGGCGAAGAGACCACCTATTTATTACAACAAGGGAGAGAATTATGCGAACAGTGGAAGCTTTGACAACGGGGCTGAATGTGTGGTCGTAATCAAACCCAGGAAGTTGAGAAAACCCTTAAGCGACCAAGCGAGCTTTGTGGCAATCAATGGTCCCGTCGGAGAGGAATTTTGTGCGAAATACCCATTTTGAGCCAATAACATTTTCATCGGCAGGGTGAGGAACTAGAGTCCAAGTGTTGTTTGAATGAAGGGCTTGAAGCTCAGTGTCCATGGCTGCGACCCATTCAGGGGATTTTGAGGCAGACTTGAACCCTTTGGGTTCTTTGGTGGAGTGAATAGAGACAAGCATGACATTGGTAGTAAGAAAGAAGGTGTTAACAAGATGTTTGAGTTTAAAGATACCATCCTTGGAGCGAGTTCGGATGGGATGACTTGGGAGAGTAATGTCCAGACGTTGAGGAGGAGAGCGAACATAGGCAAACAGAGGATGGCGAGGAGTAGGGAGAATAAGAGGCAAGAGAGGTTTGGCGAGCACACACTCATCAGCGGAAATGCAAAGAGTGCAAGACGAAGAGTGACGAGCATGAGGAGGTTGCATGTAAGTGGAGAGGTCGACGCTCATTGGCGACGAAGAGCAGGTGGAGATGGTTTTGAAAGGAAATAATTGTTCATCAAACTGGGCATGGCGAGTGACAAAGATTCGAGACGAGGAAGGATCAAGGCAACAAAAACCTTGATGACGAGAGCTGTAACCAATGAAAACACATGGAATACTACGAGGAGAGAGTTTGTTAGGCGCATAATCACGAAGATATGGAAAAACACGACAGCCAAAGACATGTAAGTTATCAAAGCGAGGAGGAGAAGCAAAGACAAGTTCATGTGGAGTTTTATTGTTCAGAATAGCGGTTGGTAGGCGATTAATAAGATAAACCGCGGTACCAAAGGCTTCGACCCAATATTGGGAAGGAACCGAAGAGTGAAAGAGGAGGCAAAGACTAATTTCAGTAATATAACGATGCTTTCGCTCTGCTCGTCCATTTTGAGCGGGGGTGTAAGGACAAGACATAGAGTGAAGAATGTCGGATTGTGCGAACAAGTTTTGAAGTTTATTATTAGTGAATTCAGTGCCACCATTAGAGTGGAAGCGCTTGATTTTAGTGTTGAGTTGATTTTCCACAAATTGTTTAAATTTAGCAAAGGTAGTGTAGAAGTCGGATTTTTGTTTAAGAGGATAAACCATGTAAAACGAGCATAATCGTCCACAAAGATGGCATAATAACGATAACCATTGCAAGAAGTAGTGGGAGAAGGTCCCCATAAATCACAGTGAACAAGATCTAACAAAGAGCAAGCACGATTTGTATTTTAATGAATAGTTGTGCGAGAACTTTTAGCAATCTGGCAAGACGAACAAGATACAGGAGCAGGTAAAAGAGAAGTGACAGAGATATGACCAAGTTTAGCAAGTAATTTTACATTTCCAAAGTGGGTGTGACCAAGACGATCATGTCATAGTTCATAGGATGCCTTGGTCGTATGAGTGTGAAAAGTAGAAACTAAAGATTTAGAGTAACAATCCAACATATAAAGACCGTTTTCACGGTGGCCCTTGGCGAGCAGAGCTCCTGTAGCCTGATTCTGAATTTCAAAGGATGTGTTAGTGAAAGAGAAAGAGACAGAAAGATCAGAAGTAAGCTGGCTAAGAGAGAGTAATTTTTTTGTAATTTTAGGGACAACAAGAACATTGGAGAGAGAGTTTTGGAGCCGACGTGGGTGATCGGCAAGGAAGTGCCATTGCCGACCACTACGTGATCCGAACCTGAGTAAGGCGAGCAGGAGTCAAGGGCGGCGGGCGAGGAAACAATGTGTGCAGAAGCACCAGTGTCAATGTACCAATCATATATGTTGGAGGGAGTTATCGAAGAATGAGCTGGAAGGGATTCAACACAATTTGATTGACGAGCAGGAGGGGCCGTATATCTTTGAGGGCATGAATCAGCAAGGTGACCATCGAATTTGCAAATTTGACACCTTGGAGTAAAACGGCCGCGACCACGATTGGGGAGGCGACCTTGAGAGCGACTAGATGAGAAGGAAAAACCTCGACCACGACGAGGAGGGAGAGAATTCTGAGCATATAAAGAAGGAACCATGGTTGACAGCATGGAGGAATCATTTAGGGATCGTGTGAACAGATCATGCGATTCGGCCATGGCGAGGAGATCGGAGAAGGTCGGTAGAGGAGAGACATTAATTTGAGAGGCAGAAAAACCATGAAACTTAGGGCCAAGACCACGAAGAAACCAATGAGATTTATCCGTGTCATCAAGATTGCATGCCATAGATACGAGTTGGTCGCAAAGACTCTTTAAGATCATTCCAAATTCTACAACCGTGCGATGACCCTTTTTAATAGTCTGAAGCTCGTCCTTGAGACGAAGTTCTCTGGCCTTGGACGGTTGGTTGAAGGCGGTGGCAAGATTTGCCCAAATTTCTGCCGAGGAGCGACAACCAACGATAACGGCCATAGTTTCCTCCGTAAGAGTGGAAACCAAGAAAACACAGACAATTTGATCTTTCGCGATCCAAGAAACATATTCTGGATTGGGTTCGGAACGCCCATCTTTGGAGATAGTTGATGGCGGCGCGGAGGAAGATCCATCGACGAAGGGGAGGAACTTCTGAGTGGCCAAGAGAGGGTGGATTTGAGCGTACCAAATGGGAAACTTTGTGGATTTCAATTTCATCGTGATGAGATGTGTCATAGCATGAAGCGTGAGAGTGAAATCAAACACTGATACCAGCGACGAGGAGGTGGTGGGGGGTGGATCAACCATGGAAGGAAGAAGGAGGGATGCCGGAGAGGAAATGGTTTTCAGTGGTTAGGCTGATACCATGTTATAATAGATGCACAACAAAGAATGATTTTCTTTGAGTTTGAAGAGACCTTGAGGTCTTATTTATATACAAGAGAGGATAACTTCTAAAGGGAAGTTATAAGAGCCTGTCGTGTAACAACCTAACTACTAAAACTAATTCATATCTTTGATAAATATCATTGCCACAAAAAAAGAAAGCTATCAATTTCAAATAGGTGTACAAAATAAAATACAAGCTTAATGGGGAAGTTGAGCGATACGAAACACGGTTAATTGCAAAATGTTTCACTCAAGCCGAAGGTATTGATTTTCATGAAATTTTCGCTCCTATTGCCAAACTTGTCACAGTTCGTTGTATGCATGCTAACTGTGGCAACAAAGAAAAATAGGATTGTTCACCAATTGGATATGAATAACGCTTTCCTTCATGGTGACTTGATTGAAGACTCAGATTTGCAAGCTTCAAAAGTCTTTGTATGACTTAAAACAGGCCCGTAGCAATTGGCATTACAAGTTCACCCATGCCCTATTTGATATTGGTTTTCAACAGTCTAGAGCTGACCACCTCTTTTTATTTTTCGACATTGATCCATATACGTTTCCTCATTAATATACGTAGATGATGTTCTGTTGGCAGGTAATCATGAAGCTAAAATTCAATCGGTTAAGTCCCATTTTGATCAAACTTTCAACATTAAGGAATAAGGCTCTTTGAAATACTTCTTGGGAAATGACGTAGCACGATCACCTAAATGATTCGTAATTAAGCCAACGCAAGTATACACTTGACATTTTGGAAGAAAGTGGGCTACAAGGTGCTAAGCCTAGCCTTTTCCCCATTGAACAAAATCTTAAATTGGGAATGAATGATGATGGTATATATAGATGTTGATGCTGGCAAATATCATCGCTTGATGGGTTGCTTCCTATATTTGACCGTTACACGCCCGAATATTGCCTTCCCTGTCAATATGCTCAGTCAATTAATGAGTCGACTCAAATAATCACACAAAATGTTGTGATTCGTGTTTTATGGTATTTCAAAATGACTCTAGGGCAAGGTTTGTTTTTTCTGCAAAAGGCCATCTTCACATTGAAACCTTTTGCGATGTAGTTTGGGGTGGATGTTCTTTTACTCGATGCTCTCGTATGGGCTACTTTATTAAACATGGTTACACTCCTGCTTCATGCGTACCAATAAACAATTAAACCACCGTTTCTCGCTCTTTCGTTGAAGCAAAATATCTCTCGATGGTTGTTATTGTTAGTGAACTAATATGGTTTCGATGAATGTTGAAAGAACTCGAGGCTCCACAAACAAGTTCCACATCTCTCTTTTGTGATAACCAAGTCGCATGACAAATTGCCGTGTATCCTGTTTTTTCATGAGCAAACAAAGCATGTTGAAATTGATCGTGTGAAAGTTGAAAGTGGTGACATTGTTCCACACAAAATTTCAAGTGATCTCAAAGTAGCTGATACTTTCACTAAGGCATTAGACTCCGACCATTTTTGCTTCTTGCGTGGTAAGTTGGACGTTCGTAATCTCCATGCTCCAACTTGAGGGGAAGTATTGGATGATAATTTCTTTGATCACTTTCCCAAATTACAAACATGCACGTGCTATACTATTTTGGTTAGATTAGTCGAGATCTCCTCAATTCTTGCTTTAGCATCATGGTATCTTTTTTTAGAATTAGATTAGTCAAGATCTCATAGAATATCAGCATTGTGATTCCGAAGCACAAAACAAACATAAGATCTTCCTTTATTATCATCAAACTATGCATGGTATTGCTAACTTGTGTCTCAAGAAATTAAATTGAGAAAAAACGGTTACAACACAATACATAAAGACAAAAAATGCCAAAAAAACTATTTCAACACAAAACACAATGAATATAACAAAAAAAAAAAAAAATTTCTCAAAATGAAGAAACAAGGCCCACAAAGTGAGGAAGTTACTAGAAATAACATATGCATCAACTTGTCCAAAAGTCATCTTCCAAAATCTTGAAAATTCTACCAAACACATCCAAACGGATTTGCGACGAAAATTGTCAAACAAACAAAGTCAACATAATTTGTGATGAAATTTTTGCAACAGTTTGCAATATTGTCTCAAACTTGCGACGGATCTTGCAACATTTTTTTAATTTTTTTTTGCGATAGATTTTGCGACGTAAATATAATTCATCTCAAATTTGCGATGAATTTTGTGACTGTTTTTATTTAAAAAAAATTTTGCAACGGATTTTGTGATAAATTTTTTTTGGCGACGGAAATATATTTTGTCACAATCTTGAGACAAATTTTGCGACATTTTTTAAAATATGTATATACATATTAATTTATATGGGTAAATAAATAAAACAATCATCTAGTCCAAGTGGCAAAAGACCACACAAAATACCTCATACGTAATGTATTTGCAACAAATTTTGGCAATAAGAATCTCATGTCACGTAAATCTCTCATATCCAAAAACCATATCTCATGCATGTCTCTCTTTGCTAGAACTAAGGAATAATTAAACCTCTAAAAAAAATGGCTGCTCACGTCCTTAACAAGTTAAATACTAGGTCATTTATAATAAGAAATTAAGGTTAATGGGCCAATTAAGACCTGTAATTGGGCTTTTGGCTTGGATAAAAAATACTAAGCTGTTTGTATTTTTATGTATTAATATATAGTATTAAAAGATTAAAAAAAAGATAAAGATTTGCGTGAAATCGTTTAATGGAACGAGTCAGTGAAGCTCCATTTAATCAATATTATTTAAGAAGAAATGAGTTGAATTGGTTTGAACCTTATGCGGATTAAATAATAAATATAGGCCAGTCTCACGAAATAAATTAAAATTTGTGAGACGGTCTCATGCGAGACCGCATAAATTAAAGAAGTTTCTTACACAAAATGATGATATACTATAAGAAAAAGTTAAAAACTATTCTGTACCACACTTAATTATACAATGACATTTTCTTTAGTCTATCTGGCAAGATTGAGGTGCAAAATGTTTTTGTTTTTATAAAGTTCCTGAGCTAATTAATAGGAGTATAAAATAATCGTCTGTTTTTTTTTTGTTCGGAAAAAGGAATTATATTAAAGAGTACTAGTGGTACTAAAAAAGGGAAGATCAGTATATAGACTTAGTTACAAAGGTCAGAGAGAAACACCACAACCAGAAAAGAATAGAAAAACTCCTAATTACAACACAATCTAGAATTATGCCAACAATAGTGAACGGAAAATCTGCAAATGCCGTTGCTCTTAAGTTCCTTTGTTCCATTAAATCTGCAAATCTGCAAATGCCGTTGCAATCTCCAACCAGACAATTAATAAAGTTCGCTCTAATTTATTGAAAGTTCCTTTCCGGTTTTCCCTCGGCCTCTTCGAAAATATGTGAATTTCTAGCTTTCCAGAGGAACCAAAGTACACAAGACCATATGCAAGCCATTATTTTCTTTTTTTCTTTCTATTGCAGGAAACGCGCGCCTAATTAAGTGTTGAAATAAATGTGCAGCTGGTCTGTTAGAAGTTTCCATTGGGGCAGCTAGCCAAGCGTAACATAGGTTCCAAATCTGATGTGAAATGGCGCATTCAAAGAAAAGATGAATATTGATGGCTTCGTCCGCCTAATGCACTGTCCACATGAACCGATGTTGTCGCGTCACCAAGGACATTTTCTTCTCTTCAACCCGACTCTTGTGGAAATATGGCACCAGAGGACCCTCCATGCTACGGCAGATATTTTGGAGGGAGCCATGCTATTCCATATCTTGGGTAAAGATGCCCGACCCGCGTCCAAAACTGTGTCCTTTGTTCTATAGTGACCATCACTGGAGTGTTTCCAGCACAATGAATCATTAACCAAATCAAGCTTCCATGAGAAAAGATTATGCCCTTTACATCTTTATTGAAACAAACTGAAAATAATCTAGGAAATAAAGACATAAGCCTAATTAATTCCCCTGCCCAATTTTCCTAACAACCCAAAAATGAAGCATTAAAGAGCTCCAAATTCTTAACTCCCAGGCCAGTGGCCACCCTGTGATTTTGATTTGCAAATGTCGTTCCATGAAACCCAAGGAATTTTGGTTGCCAGGCTAGAACAACACTAATCAAGGTGATTCTCCCACCAAAAGAAACTTTTTTGTAATCCCTGGTCCTCAATATGTTCTTTATCTTCTGCACCACATTCGACCAAGCACTCGAGAAGCAACGATGGTTAATCCCAACTTGAATACCAAAAAAAGGGACGGAAGCCATTTCACCAAGGAGAATCTCGTCAACGTTAATCCCAAACAGATGACATTTCGAGTAATTAAGTCAAAGACCACAAAGAAGGATACATTTCAGAAATGGGACAACATAAAACTCAAGGTCTCCGCTGCAATGAGGAAGAGCAAAGGCGATAATGGATCACCCTGCCTAAAGCCACGTTCGAGCCACTTTTTTTTTTGAACGGAGAAAATTTTATCAACTGAGTACCAGGGGTACTCGAGGATAATAATCTGGAGTTACATAGGGAAATTACAATATATGTGATCAGCTACGTTCGAGCCACTTGAACTCCTTTGTAGGACTGCCATTAACAAGAACGGAGGCTGTTGCCCCGTGCGCCATGCCATTTGCAGTTGAAGCCCAAATGTCCAATGCATCATTAATTCAAGGAAACTCCATTCCACATAAGCAAAAGGTTTGGCTAAATCAATTTTGAAAAAAACCCTCTCCATGCCAGCTGCATCATTTATGATCCCAATAAGAATAAGGACACCACCAACAACCTGCCACCCTTGGATGAAAACCGTTTGTTTCTCGAGATACTAAAAACATTAAAAAAATATCTGCAAATTAATTAGTTGAAAATATATAGCTGTCTCCCAAACATAGGGCAAAGCCCAATACAAAAAGTAAAGCCCAGCGCAATAAAGGCATAAACCACAGCTTTATATCCTGATACAATTAATGAAGCTACTCCCATTCAGGCAAATTCATACTCATCTTCCCTTTAGCAGCGCAGGTGCAACTTATTGATCTCCCAATTCACCTCGTGTAGCTAGGTAACATCTAAGGCATGCCATTGCTGGATCTCTACTTTTACAATTTATGATTTTCAATCGATTTTTTTTTTATCTGGAAAATTGGGTTGTTTTATTTGCCAATTGTTTCTTGGAATTTTCACATCTGTGTTGATTCTTGGAATTTATTGACTGTAATTATAAGTTAGGGTTTGAGAGTTGATTTGTTTCACTGATAAAAATGGTTTCTTGAACTTGTTTTGAGAGTTGATTTTGTTTGTGAATTATTGCTAATCTTAGTTTTTTGTGTTCCTTTGGCTAGGTCACTGTGATTGTGTTTCTTTGCAACGAAACCTTTAAAGTCCCTTTAATTCCCCAAGGCGTTAATCCTATACTGTTGGAGAATTCTCAAAGAGGTATATGGATGTTTCTTAATTAATTCCATCTCTCAAAAATATAGATCTAAGTTATTGAGGATATGGTATGTCATTTATTTGAATATGCTCAATTAATTAGGTCCATATCTTGTTTTCCTGTTTGCTATCTTTTTTCTGCATTTAAAATCACGGTACCTAAATAAATTACATATATAAGATCTTGTTCTCAATCTTATTATTTCATATCCTTTTTTTGAATTTAGAATCATGGTACCCAAAAAAATATGCACGTGACATGCTTTTAAGTACAAGGTACACCGTTATTTACGCGCGCGCGCCAGAGATCGGGAGAGAGCACGTGTCGTAATTCCCAAAATAAAATAAAAAAATTATCCTTTTCCGATGTTATATAGATTCTTTTGCGATTTATATAATTCAAGCTCGTCTCACAAACTATACATTATACGCAATCAAATTTATTTTTTGGAGCGGAAAAAGGTGTTTCATTAATGAGTACCAGAGGTACTCGAAAGGCCAACATTTATCTTTCAATGAGAATACAGTGATTAAATATTATACGTGACGACCAATTAATTTTTTTTGCGACATAATTAATATAAATTTGATTTTGAATTTGTAGGGAAGAGATTCTGTCAACAACTTTTTAAGCTCAAGTTTACTTCTTTTCTAAATTTGTGGGGGATGTCACTTTCTAATAAAGGGACTGTGTCTGAAAGGGCTGCAAATTTTCCTGCAGCTTCTATTAAGATTGGAAATTGGCAGGTATACATTCATACATATAGTATCTATATCTATAATTTTCATGAGTTCCTATATAAATCTTCTTACACATGAATGAAACTAAATGTCCACAGAGGATCAGCAGGCATGACGGGGACATAATAGCTAAAATATACTTTGCGAAGCGTAGAGTTGTCTATGAAGTGTTGGAAGGAAACTTGAAATATAAGATTGAATTTAGCTGGTGTGATATTTCCGCTATCAGAGCTACCTTTCTTGACAATCAGCCCGGAACTCTTGAAATAGAGGTTAGGCGTCGATCTATTCATATTTACGCCTAAGTAATTGTAAAAAAAAAAACATTTTTTGTTTTACTAGTCCATATATAGTTACTTATATATATTGTATGCTATATTTTTACCCAGCTGAGTAATCCTCCCTCGTACTATCGAGAAACTAATCCTCAACCAAGAAGGCACACTGTTTGGGAGAAATCGAATGATTTCACAGGGGGGGAAGCCCCCGTTTGGAGGTATTTTGATTGCTACCCAAATCTTGTAATTAACCTTGATTTTTTGTTTTCCTGATACAATTGGAGCTACTTAATCATCTTATATTTCTGGTGTCCAATTTGATTAGTTATAAATTGATTGTTAGTTAAATAAAATATTAATTAACCATCATATTATATTATCACTAGCTACTTACGCTATACATGTTCTGATATATATCCAGGAGACACACTGCGAGCTTCAAGACTGGAATCTTGAATAGACATTATGAAAGGCTTATGCGATTCAATAAACGGCTCTTTGACATGAGTCAAAAACCTTTCCCAAGCCATGAAAATCCTTATTTCGATCCGTTAATGTCTTTGCATATCAACAGACCGTACGGATCTTTTAATCTCCAAGGCCTGCAATATCCTCTTACTGATCTCTCCTCATATTCATTATTGCCAGGTACGTATATGTTAAGAGCTACACGTACAATTTAATTTGTTGCACTTCGCTATTCAGAAATCGATATGATAATTAAAGGCATACTATTTTGAAAAGTGGAGTAAATTGTTTAATTAATCCATATACTACAAGGATAAAATGAAAAAAAAAAATGCAAATCTACCCCTAATTATTTTCTTCCAAATGTTTAATTTCTTGCAGTTACGAACTACGCAAATGTGGGAGGAAATATGAATGACAATGATTTGATCACTCATCAGCCACAGCCACAGGCAGTAAATATGGGATATCTGAAGGACTTAGAGAGTTTTCTTCTAGATGTGGAGACTCCGATGGGCTCATTGCCTGAACCAACGGATGTGATCAATCCAGTTAATAGTTCTGAAAATGATTCAACCACGGGTTCCCAATACCCGAATGCTTCTGATCAAATGCTGCAAGATAGTGATCCTATTACAAATTGGTTCTACTCACAGCAGCCCGCCAACTGGAATGTGCCACCTCAACAGTCTTCTGAACCTCAGCAGTACGCTTATGAGGGAAGCTCGTCTCATGCTCCGTACTATGATCCTGAGAATAATCCAACCGGTGGTGGATATTTTTGAATCACGATCAATTTAAGATTTGATTAATGTATTCATCTTTTATCGAATTGTTTGTAAGCCATGTAAGCAGTCACAGTACAACATGATTATGCATATTTCTCGAAAGGTGAACAATGTTACAAATCAATTAGCTCATTATTCTTTTTCCTATATATTGATACCCGTCTGTTTGGATTGAGAGTGATTTTTATTCTTGGATTGAGAGTGATTTTCCGACAATTGTTTTTATATAGCATATAAAGTTAATGAAACACATCACTTTCACATGTAATTAATCATTCAAATTTAGGAAAATACACATTAATAGACATCATATGCAACACAATCATTAGTGTTGGTCACTAAGAGAGAATTATATTAGGTTGCCTGAGTGAAAAGCATGTAAACCAATTATTAGATTTTTTTCTATGTGAAGAGCGATGTTGAAGTATTATAGGATATGTTGCAATTTTGGTCCCATGAGAATTTAGGCTCTCGTAAATTGTCCTTTTTTTGATAAAAAACGGTCCAAACAAAATTACTGTATAAAACTAACGGGTTTAACGGCTGGGACCATTTTCGCAAGAAAATCAAAAAATTAAAACGACAAAAAAAGAACGTGGTTTCAAAACTGTTTTTGAAAAATTCTCTTAGGACCAAAAATGAAATTTAACTAAGTATAATAGAAACATTCGGGTCTCTCATCCGTCTACTAACATACAACTAGTGTTTTAGGAAATTATAAAATATTTATATTAGATATTGGGGAAATTAGGGTAAATGCCACTTTAAGGTTTTCATTTTGAAAAATTCCATCCAACATTTTTTTGGTAACATGCCCCTCTTGGACATAAATACCCCCCAACCCCCAAATCATATAGGATACACACATTTTTTCCCAAAAGGTTTCACATAATTCTCCCACATCTTCGCCTTCAAAGTTCTCCCCCCAAGCTCACTGGCCTCTCCCCACGTTGTCACCAGCATCTCCCCATGTCTTCGCCGACGTCAACTCCACACACCTTCATCCCCTCTTCCATCTCATAAGATTTTTCCGTGCTGCAATTTTTCACTCCTTGCGGCCGGGAATTTCTTTTTCAGGATTGTAACTTTAATTTGGTGGGGTAGCAAATAGAGGACCCCGACTTTATGAGCTGACAAAATTAGATCCGTAACTTTTTTTCCTGCAATTTCAGGCCCAATTGGCCCGACTGACCCAAATTATACTTATGGAATTAATGGAAAATAGACGCCTGATACCAATTATTAGAAATATGAAGGAGATGAGATAGGATAAAATACTTTGTTGTCAGTAACTTTTCACCTTTTTTAAAATGGTTACCAAAAAAATAAATGCTCGAATGTATAGTTCCAATTATTTTTTATATGTACCAATTTTGTCCAAAGTTGTTGGAATCATCATAACGATGTCATTTTTTGGTTAGTAAATTCGCCGGAATCTACTGCCCACATGCATAACACATGACAAAAAATGACGTCGTTTAGAGGATTCCATCAACACTTATTAAATTGATACATATTAAAAATAATTGAGAATTGCACTTTTAGTCATGCAGGAAGTTTTCAAAATCACTTTTGGTCCTTTAGTTTCAAAATAGTCCTATTTATTACAGATTTGGTCCTATCCGTTATTGGATGGAAACCGTTAGTTGACCAAAATATAATAAATAAAAGTAATTATATTTAAAAAATACCAAAAATATTTTTAAAGCTAGCAATAAATTATATATAATTAAAAATTATAAAAAATAAATAGAATTTAGAATATGAATATTTTTACTCTATATTATGAAATTTCACTAAGTTATATATTCTGATTTTTTTTAATAGAATCTGAATAAATTATTTTTTGACCCAATAATATGAATATAACTAAAAATTACTGAAAAATATTGCAATGTAAATTCTGATATTTAAATAACTTTTGAATATTTTATTTTGTATCGAAACTAAAATATATATAAAAATACAAATTCAAAAGTAAATTCTAAAAAATAATTTGAATATACAAAAAATTCAAATTGTAAAATAAAAAATAATTATTTAAATATAATCTTAAAATCCAAATTAATAAATAATTTTAAAATATGAAAAAACATCAAGGAAAATACTCTCTCCGTTCCGTGATTACTTGCACACTTTTCTTTTTGGGACGTCCCAAGATTGTTTGCACACTCTCAATATGGAAATACTCCACAAAATTAATAACCTCGCAACATCATTTTATTATCAAAATTGTCACTCATTTTTTACCTACATTTACTTTACACCTGATCACCAAATCCACTTTACACCTCACTAAATCACCTAAAAAACACCTCTCTTTTAATTTATCTTACATCACCAACCACTAAATCCCATTTTCTTAAAATTTGTGCCAGTCAAACCGTGCAAGTCATCTCGAAACTGAAGGAGCATATATATATATATATATATATATATATATCTAATTGATTTGGGATTAGTTTCAGCTTAAATAAAGAGAAAATTTCATTTTACGTCCTATAACTTAGGCCTAATCCAGAATATATCCTTTAAGTTTTCACGTTTTCAATTTACGTCCTAGGGTGTCCAATTTACATACTTTTCGGTCCAATTTACGTCCTTTTCACCGGAAAATTGAAAATCCGATCAAATTGTCCAATTTACATCCTTTATGTTTGAAAATTATAAATTAATAATTAAAAAAATCTGAAAATATCATTAAAAATAAAAAAAACCTCATTAAAAACTTATAAATTGTGTAAAATAAATATAAAAAATCTAAAAAAATTTATAAATTCTACAATTCAAAAAATCTGAAAATGTGTAAATTTAATTTTTTTTCTTTCTAAAAACTCATAAACAAAAATCTATAATTTCTACAATTCAAAAAATCTAAAAAATGTGTAAATTAATTTATTTTTTTCTAAAAACTCATAAAAATAAAAAAAATCTATAAATTAAAATTTTAAAAATGTTTAAAATAAAAAATTCCACAATTTTAAAAATATCGTGAAAATGAATTTTGGACTGTTCCAAAATTGATCAAGGTGCATGTGGAACTTACACTCAACCTCGACGGTGAATTGGAAAATCTCGTGGGACCCCAAATTTTTAGGAGTTCGAGCAAAACTTTAATTACAGACGAGTCTAAATCAATTCTGATTTTTAATGAAATATTAATAATTTTTATTATTCTTATTAGATTTTTAGAATTAGTAATTTTTAATATACATATTTTTAATAAATTAATGAGATTTTTAGAGTTTTGAGAAATTTTAATTAGATTTTGAATTTCTTAATTTTTAAATTACATATTTTCCATTCTTTGTATTGTAGAATTTTTTATTTTTTTTATTTTCAAAATTTTTAATTTTTAATTTATATTTTACACATTTTATAATTTGTAATGATATTTTTCAAAATTTTATTGATATATTTTGAATTTTATTTTACACATTTTATATTTTTTAATATTAAGGAGATTTTTGGATTTTTAATGATACTTTTAGATTTTTTAAATCTTTAATGGGATTTTTAGAAAATTTTAATTATTAAATTTTAATTTTCAAACTTAAAGGACGTAAATTGGACTATTTGGCCGGAATCCCAATTTATTCCTCACATTCCGGTGAGTTTTAAAATTTTCCGGCGGAAAGGACGTAAATTGGACAAAAAAGAACGTAAATCGAAAAAGTACAAACTTAAAGGATATAAATTGGAGGGAAAATATCAATTTTGGTCACCCAGTTTTACCTCTTTTCATATTTGGTCACCCACATTTAGTCACTATCAAAATTAGTCACCCAGTTATTATATTCTATCAAAATTGATCACTCTGTTAGTCAATCTGTCATTAACTAACGGAGAAAAGTTTTGAGCCGTCAAATTTCTCAAAACCTAAAACCTAAGGTTGAAAAATTCTCATGCATCTTCTAGAACTACATTATATTTATAACAGGTCAGAAGGAGTTCTGATGCATCTTCTAAAACGTGATTCAATTAATCATGTTGTTGGTTTACTTTTTATTTTATAGATAATGAGAATTCTTTCTCATATATCTTCTAGAACGTGTCAAAAAATTTCAGTAAGTTTTTAATAATTATTTAACTCAAATATGAATTCATTTTTCTTGGTTTACTTTTTATTTTATAGAAAATAAACTCAAGAGATAGAATCTAACTTTATACTTTTTTTTTTATAACAATTGTACTCTGTTTTCCAATTCTTGGTTTCATATTTGAATTTGTATAATAATTGGAGATATAAACTTATTTCAATTCATTTCCCTATTTATAATTATTGGAGCATAATGGGGCATAATTTGTGGTGAAGATTAATTGTAAAGAATTTTCTAAAATTATCGATTCAAGAAAATTTCATAAATTTATTTTTCATTCTAAATATTTTTCTATTAAGATCATTATTGCAGATTTCTTGAAATGTTAGTCAAACAATTGGGCATTTAAAATTAATTGAAATAAATTTTTATCTCCTGAGTTTCTCATTTCCTGATGCATCAGAATTCCTTCTGACCTATTATATCACGTTCTACGAGATGGATCAGAATTCCTTCTGACCTATTATATTACGTTCTACAAGATGCATCAGAATTCTGACCTATTATAAATATAATGTAAATATTTGTAATTTTTGCACATGTTTCATTCTTGCTTCTGCGTTTGTTTCATTAGTTCTGGAAGATGCATGAAATTTTTTTAACCTTAGGTTTTGAGAAATTTAAAGGCTCAAAACTTTTTTTCCGTTAGTCAATGACAGATTGACTAACAGAGTGATCAATTTTAATAGAATATAATAACTGGGTGACCAATTTTGATAGAGCTCTAAATGTTGGTGACTAAATATGAAAAGAGGTAAAATTGGGTGACCAAAATTGATATTTCCCCTAAATTGGATTAGGCCTAAGTTACAGGACATAAAATGAAATTTTCTCTTAAATAAATTAACTGATTTTATATACGTTTGGCATTATTATAATTTTAGTGAATTTTATTTTATTTTTGATGAATTTTATTTTAATTTTTGAATTCATATTTTGTATTTTTATTTTATTTTCTTGGCATTTTACAATTTTATTTTTCTGCCAAGATTGTTATTTAGAAAAAAATATGTATTTAGATTTTATAAAATTTAATTTACATATTCAGATACAATTAACATTTGAATTTTGTATTATAATTATTAATTTCATAATTGATTTAAAAATTTTAAAATCTTAATTTATGTTAATTGTGTTGAGTTCAATGTGGGTGCGATTTTTGGGGATGGAATTAGGGATCATTTTATTGTAATTTTTTTGTGCGAGGTTGTTTAATTTGATATTAGGATTTTGTATGTGTTTTAACGGCCGCATGACTTTCACGCAATTTTTATCTGTTAAACCCTAAACCCTAAAACATATGAAAATTTACTATGAGACTAAAAGTGCATCGTGTGTCATGCCCATACACCCCTCAGCAGAATGGTCGCGCTGAGCGAAAACATCAACACATCACTGAAACTGGACTCTCTATGCTCTTTCATGCTCGTGCCCCATCAGAATTTTGGTTCGATGCTTTTGCCACTGTTGTTCATCTCATCAACCAAATCCCGTCCTCGGTTTTGGGCGGCCTATCTCCATTTCAGGTCTTGTTCAGTATTGTGCCCCTTTATGGAAATCTCAAGACCTTTGGTTGGCGAGTGTTCCCTTACCTCCGAGACTATGCCTTGAACAAGCTGTCTCCTTGCAGTCGACCATGTATCTTCTTGGGATACAGTAGCCAATATAAGGGTTTTCGGTGTCTTGATCCTTGTTCATCCAAAACTTTTATTACTCGCCATGCTATATTTGATGAAGAGTGCTTCCCCTTTTCAGGTTCTGCTCAGCCTATACCGACCAGTGCAGTGGTCTCATCTTTTCTGGATGCCGAGTCTGACTCCTCGCCTGGTCCCTCACCTGAGTCCATTACTCCCACTACGACCATGCCTTGCTCGGCATGCACCTCTGATCTTGGCGAGGAACCCCTTCCTCTGCCAACCACTATTGTAGAGGAGTTTTCTGA
Source organism: Galeopsis tetrahit (assembly GCA_963675135.1). Lineage (NCBI taxonomy): Eukaryota > Viridiplantae > Streptophyta > Magnoliopsida > Lamiales > Lamiaceae > Galeopsis > Galeopsis tetrahit. The sequence continues at coordinate 71,745,413 of OY776132.1, forward strand.
AAAATATTATGTGGCAAGTTTCATTAGTGGGCTTAATGAGGAGTTGCAATCTGCTATATTAATGTTTGAGCCAAAAACTGTGCAGCATGCTATTAACTTGGGCAATAAACAAGTATTGACACTTGAGGCATTATCAAAGAAACTCAAACCATTCAATAGGAGTTACAACTACTCAAACACACCCTTCAAAAAATCTGATAGTAACACTGTTCTACCAGCCAAAATCCAGAGCAAAAATCCTTTTAAAATGCTAACCCCTACTGAGATGGCTGCTAGAAGGGAAAATGGATTATGCTATAATTGTGATGAGCCATATACCTTTGGACACAGATGCAAACAAAAGGTTTCTTACATGATTATGGCTGATGAAGAGGAAGAAGTTTATATAGATGGACAGGGTGGAGAAGTGGAATCTGCACCTATGGGTGAGATTCAACTGACACTGGATGCAATTTCAGGGGAGAGTGGTCTCACTACCATGAGGCTATTTGGAGAATACAACAGCGAGAGGCTACATATACTTATTGATACAGGGAGCACTCTTAGTTTTATACAAACTGGGACTGCAAAACGATTAAGGTGCCCACTCACACCAACAGATCCTATATTGGTGAGAGTGGCCAATGGACAAAGGATGGTAAGTGCAAAACAGGTAGACCCTTTTTTCTGGAAGATGCAAGGGCATGAGTTCTCATACCCATTGAGGGTATTAGAAAATGAAGGATGTGATTTGATACTTGGGGGTTGTTGGGATATGAATATACTTAGTTTAGTTTTGATAAACCAAATCAATCATGTAATAGGATAAGTTGTATTGTATAGACAACTTTATTATACATCTTGTAATAGATAGGACTCTGGTTAGAAGAGAAGACATGTCAATGCTCAAGAAGAGAAGAGAAGACCAAGACCAGAAGTCATCTTACATCAGCTGAGTAGAAGTCGTCTTACATCAGCTGAGTAGAAGTCATCTTACAACCAGCTGAGTAAAGACAGCAGAGTAAAGACAGCAGCTGAGAAGAAACAGCAGCTGTGTAAAGTCAGCTGAGTAAAGACAGCAGAGTAAAGACAGCAGCTGAGAAGAAACATCAGCTGTGTAAAGACAGCTGAGTAAAGACAGCTGAGTAAAGACAGCAGCTGAGAAGAAACAGCAGCTGTGTAAAGACAGCTGAGTAAAGACAGCAGAGAGAAGTCTTCTTATACCAGCAGAGTGAAGTCTTCTTACCAGCAGAGTAGAAGTCTTCTTACCAGCAGAGTGAAGGCTTCTTACCAGCAGAGTAGAAGTCTTCTTACCAGCAGAGTGAAGTCTTCTTACCAGCAGAGTGAAGTCTTCTTACCAGCAGAGTAGAAGTCTTCTTACACGATTAAAGGAAGACCAATCACAGCTGAAATCAAGGATTGACAAGATATGTGCACAAGAAAGGAAAGTCAAAGATATGATTGAAATTACATGACAATGGTAATATTCAATCATATCAAATCAAGAGATTGTCAATTCCTCAATTAGTGGAGTTTTGAATGCCATCATCCAACGGTAACATTCAAACATCAACACTATATAAATGAGCTCATACATCATTGGGAGAAGTGAAGAGGTGTGAGATGCAGAGGTCGAGCAAAGTTCATAAAGTCCAGAAATAAGAAGAGCTCAAGAAGATCATTCATGAAGATTCAACACGCATCACCTCATCCCCAGTGAGTGAACTCATACCATCTAAGCCAGTTTAACCACTCATATATATCCATAGCTTAGAGAGAATTTCCCAATCCTAGCATGAGGCTAAAACAGATTGTAAGGGAAATTCTCACCTAGTTCATATACACAAAACCCACCTTCTACCATAAAACCTTAGAAGTCAAGTTGAGTGTTTATCACTGTAAAGAGTCCAAGTGCTCTATAATCACTTGTGGAGTGCAAGTGCAAGTGCTTACAATCACTTGTGGGGGAAGTGCAAGTGCTTACAATCACTTGTGGAGACCGTAGCTGTTAGGACGGCTCAGATCTCAAAGTCCTACCCTTGGGACTATAAAGGTCAAGGCCCTTGTAATTTTGGGTAAATTAAAGGGATTAAACATCACGTGTGGACGTGAGAGTGGACGTAGGAACGTATATCCGAACCACTATAAATCAATGTGTTATTTACATTTCTGCACTTTACATTTCAAGTCTTTTCATACACATTTGTGCATAAACTGTTTTACACACTGAATTTATTAAATAGACGAGTATAATATTTATGGGCACACTACAATTCCGCACTTAACTCCGATAAGTAATTAATCAGTCGACTAACTAGTCCTAGGCCCCTAGTGAAATCAGCGGACTAGTTACTTTTAAGAGTTAGTTTATTTTCCACACAATCAACAGACATCAAGTCAGCTGATCTTACACTCGTCTCAGGGACCAACAAGTGGTATCAGAGCCGTGTGTTCAAAAGACCATTGCTTTGAATTTTTGATTTTCGAAAATCTGCACTTTTTCTGTTGTTTTCAGAATTTAACGTGTGAGTACACTTTTTAAAGTGGAATTGATGTTTTGAATCGAACTCACTGTTTAACAGTGACGTGTAATGCTTTTTGGCCAAATTCCATCGTTTGAGCCATCAAAAACACGTTTTACTGTTTTCAATGGTCACTTGAATAGATCCGTTTTTTTAAAAACTGTTTTGCATGCATTCTGTTTTCATAAAAATCATACTTGCATGTATTTGGATTATTGTGTGTTAAGAACAGGTCAACAACTAAGGGGGAACATCAGCTCAGTTGAGTTCTAGCCCTATCTGGATTTACACGCGTATGAGCAAGAAGAGGAGATCAAGATGATCAAGTTGTTAGAAGACCTGAAGGCAAGAAGAGCTTAATTGGAAGTCGTCTGATTTGCAACATATCAGCTGAAGAGTAGATAAGAAGACCTTTGTAATAGCTGATTAGGTGAGTCCGTGCTTGTAAAGTGCAATATTAATAAAACTCATCTTTTTAGCTTTTGGAGATAACATCTAGTTATCTCATCTGATGACAACTTCTCATTGTCCTCATACAAAAGCCTTCTGTTTTTACTCTTCTGCACTATTATATGGACTCTAGCACTGTCTGTTCTTTATTGCTTCAGTTTAGTGTTAGATGATTTGGTTATATCAAAAAGGGGGAAATTGTTGGGATATGAATATCCTTAGTTTAGTTTTGATAAACCAAATCAATCATGTAATAAGATAAGTTGTATTGTATAGACAACTTTATTATACATCTTGTAATAGATAGGACTCTGGTTAGAAGAGAAGACATGTCAATGCTCAAGAAGAGAAGAGAAGACCAAGACCAGAAGTCATCTTACATCAGCTGAGTAGAAGTCGTCTTGCATCAGCTGAGTAGAAGTCATCTTACAACCAGCTGAGTAAAGACAGCAGAGTAAAGACAGCAGCTGAGAAGAAACAGCAGCTGTGTAAAGCCAGCTGAGTAAAGACAGCAGAGTAAAGACAGCAGCTGAGAAGAAACATCAGCTGTGTAAAGACAGCTGAGTAAAGACAGCTGAGTAAAGACAGCAGCTGAGAAGAAACAGCAGCTGTGTAAAGACAGCTGAGTAAAGACAGCAGAGAGAAGTCTTCTTATACCAGCAGAGTGAAGTCTTCTTACCAGCAGAGTAGAAGTCTTCTTACCAGCAGAGTGAAGGCTTCTTACCAGCAGAGTAGAAGTCTTCTTACCAGCAGAGTGAAGTCTTCTTACCAGCAGAGTGAAGTCTTCTTACCAGCAGAGTAGAAGTCTTCTTACACGATTAAAGGAAGACCAATCACAGCTGAAATCAAGGATTGACAAGATATGTGCACAAGAAAGGAAAGTCAAAGATATGATTGAAATTACATGACAATGGTAATATTCAATCATATTAAATCAAGAGATTGTCAATTCCTCAATTAGTGGAGTTTTGAATGCCATCATCCAACGGTAACATTCAAACATCAACACTATATAAATGAGCTCATACATCATTGGGAGAAGTGAAGAGGTGTGAGATGCAGAGGTCGAGCAAAGTTCATAAAGTCCAGAAATAAGAAGAGCTCAAGAAGATCATTCATGAAGATTCAACACGCATCACCTCATCCCCAGTGAGTGAACTCATACCATCTAAGCCAGTTTAACCACTCATATATATCCATAGCTTAGAGAGAATTTCCCAATCCTAGCATGAGGCTAAAACAGATTGTAAGGGAAATTCTCACCTAGTTCATATACACAAAACCCACCTTCTACCATAAAACCTTAGAAGTCAAGTTGAGTGTTTATCACTGTAAAGAGTCCAAGTGCTCTATAATCACTTGTGGAGTGCAAGTGCAAGTGCTTACAATCACTTGTGGGGGAAGTGCAAGTGCTTACAATCACTTGTGGAGACCGTAGCTGTTAGGACGGCTCAGATCTCAAAGTCCTACCCTTGGGACTATAAAGGTCAAGGCCCTTGTAATTTTGGGTAAATTAAAGGGATTAAACATCACGTGTGGACGTGAGAGTGGACGTAGGAACGTATATCCGAACCACTATAAATCAATGTGTTATTTACATTTCTGCACTTTACATTTCAAGTCTTTTCATACACATTTGTGCATAAACTGTTTTACACACTGAATTTATTAAAAAGACGAGTATAATATTTATGGGCACACTACAATTCCGCACTTAACTCCGATAAGTAATTAATCAGTCGACTAACTAGTCCTAGGCCCCTAGTGAAATCAGCGGACTAGTTACTTTTAAGAGTTAGTTTATTTTCCACACAATCAACAGACATCAAGTCAGCTGATCTTACACTCGTCTCAGGGACCAACAGGGGTGATTGGCTCAATTCTTGCACACCTATTGAGTTGGATTGTGAAAAGATGACTTTCACTGTCACTGTTCTTGGAAAGAGAATCATATTACAAGCTCTCACATCAACTGCAGATTGCAGGCTGATAACAAATTATGGTTTATTTCAATTATTCCATGGAGAAGCTATGCAGGAGGTGGAAGAGTTGTACATGATTAATATTTTCCATGTGGAGAAAGTGGATGAAACTGATCTACATAAAGTATTGGATGAGTACTAGGACATATTTGAGGAGCCCACTGGGCTAGCACCTGAGAGGGGAGTAGAGCACCAAATATTGTTGAAACATGGGAGTCAACCTAAGCAGCAATATCCTTACAGAACATCACATGCACATAAAGAAGAAATTGAAAAGATTGTTAAGGAATTGCTGAGTACAGGAGTGGTTCAAGACAGCAAGAGCCCATTTGCATCTCCTGTCATATTGGTAAAAAAGAAGGATTCTACATGGAGGATGTGTGTAGATTACATATATTTGAATGAGCTTACTGTCAAGCATAACTATCCAATACCCATCATTGATGAATTATTGGATGAGTTACATGGAGCTAAATTTTTCTCCAAGATTGACTTGAGGTCATGATATTTTCAAATATTAATGACACCAGAACACAGATATCTCACTACATTCAGAACACATAGTGGGCACTATGAGTTCTTGGTGATGCCATTTGGGTTGTGTAATGCTCCTGCAACCTTCCAATCATTGATGAATAAGGTATTTAGAGATTATCTACGGAAGTTTGTGCTTGTTTTCTTTGATGATATATTAGTCTACAGTTGGAGTTGGGATGAACACTTAAAACAATTGGGGATGGTGCTTCAAGTTTTGAGAGAAAACAAGTTATATGCAAAGAGAAGTAAGTGTCAATTTGGACAGGGGCACATTGAGTATTTGGGGCATATAATATCACAGGATGGTGTGGCTACTGATCCTAGCAAGATTTCAAGTATGGTGCAATGGCCTCTACCTAAAAATGTCAAGCAATTGAGAGGATTCCTTGGCCTCACGGGGTACTATAGGAAATTCATCAAGGGATATGGTTTGTTAAGTAGACCACTCACTAATCTACTTAAGAAGGATGGATTCACATGGAATTCAGAAGCTGAAACAACATTTCACACATTGAAGGAAGCTATGGTGTCAGCTCCTGTATTAGCTTTGCCGGATTTCAAGAAGCAATTTGTGGTTGAAACAGATGCTAGTGGAAAGGGAATTGGTGCAGTACTCATGCAAGAGGGAAGGCCTATATCTTACATGAGCAAAACTCTTTGTCCTAGGAACCAATCTCTATCTATTTATGAGAGGGAATTTTTAGCTGTATTAATGGCTGTCCAAAAGTTGAAGCATTATTTACAAGGGCAAAAGTTTATTATCAAGACTGATCAACAGTCTCTCAAGCATTTGTTGGACCAGAAAGTGGTGACTCCACTTCAACAGAAATGGATCACTAAACTTCTGGGGTTGGACTATGAGATTCAGTACAAAAAAGGGAAAGAGAATTTGGTAGCAGATGCTCTTTCTAGGAAAACAGAGGCAGGTGTTGAATGCTCATCTATAAAAACTGTGCTACACCAGTGGATGGAGCAGATTAAACAGAGTTATACCAATGATATCTTCATACAAAAAATTATCAGTGCTAAACTCAAGGATGTTCATATATATCCTAAATTCCAGTTGGTGGGAGGTATTCTGAGGTATAAGAAAAAGTTGGTGGTGGGTTCAGCAGGAGGTGTAAGAGAGTTGTTGTTGCAAGAATTTCACAATACAACTTTTGGTGGACATTCTGGAATTCATGGTACACACCAGAGAATTCAGAAAGTGTTCTTTTGGCCTAAATTAAAGGATGATGTGGTTGAGTGGGTGAAGGCTTGTGCAATATACAACTTTTGGTGGACATTCTGGAATTCATGGTACACACCAGAGAATTCAGAAAGTGTTCTTTTGGCCTAAATTAAAGGATGATGTGGTTGAGTGGGTGAAGGCTTGTGCAATCTGTGCACAAAACAAGATAGATGGAGGTCCTTATCCTGGTTTATTGCACCCTCTTCCTATACCAACACAGGCTTGGGCTCATATTTCCATGGATTTTATTGAAGGTTTGCCAAAGTCATGGGGTAAAAATGTTATTTGGGTGGTGGTTGATAGGTTTACAAAATACTCACATTTTATAGCCCTGTCACATCCTTTCACAGCCCACACATTGGCTAAAGTTTTCCTAGACATCATTTACAAACTACATGGTTTGCCCACCAGTATTGTAAGTGATAGGGATAAGATATTCACTAGTTCTTTTTGGAAATAACTTTTCAAGTTGCTAGGTACAGAACTCAAAATGAGTTCTGCATATCACCCTCAGTCTGATGGCCAAACTGAAAGGGTTAATCAGTGCCTTGAGCAGTACCTGAGATGTATGGTTCATGATAATCCCAGGCATTGGTTAAAATGGTTGCCCTTAGCTGAGTACTGGTATAATACTAATTATCATACCAGCGTCAAAATGACCCCATTTCAGGCCTTGTATGGGTATTTACCTCATGTTCTTGGAGTGGAGGCGCAAACAGAGGCTACTAATCCTGATGTTGCTATCCTTATACAACAGAGACAAGAACTCACTGAGCAGATAAAGAAAAATTTGCATATTTCCCAAAGTCGTATGAAATTTTTTGCAGATAGACACAGAACAAGAGAGAGTTTTTGAGGTGGGGGATATGGTCTATCTTAAGCTACAACCATTTAAGCAGAACTCAGTCTACTTACGCAAGAATTTAAAGCTCTCTTCAAGGTACTTTGGTCCATATAAAATTTTGGAAAAAATTGGACAGGTTGCCTAACGGTTAGATCTACCCCCTGGTTCTAAAATCCATCCTATATTCCATGTCTCTCTTCTAAAAAAGCTAATTGGAAAGAAACACATACCTTCTCGCATTTTGCCAATCGTTGACGACGACGGAGCAATGTTGGTGCAACCCCTACAAATCTTTGAGCTACGCCAGACCGATTCTGCGGAAGAAAACAAAACACAGGTCAAAGTACAGTGGTTGCAGGAGGAATGGATGGCTAAATCTTGGGAGAATACTTTTTACATCGCCAAGCATTTTCCGTTTCTGAATCCTTGGGGACAAGGATCTTCTCGTCCGGGGGGTATTGTCATGGGCATCGGAGATATTGAAGGAGGAAGGGAGAATTCGAAGCATGAAGAAGAAAGAAAGGTTTTTGAGAAGAAGATAAAGTACAATGTGGAAGAATCTTGTCTGAAGATAAGTGCAAAGAATCTGATGGTGGAGAATTAAAAGATGGAGTTAATCACAACCATTAATTAGTAATTGCTTATTTTAGCTAAGAAAGTTGATTGTTTTTTAACTTATTCCTTTTGTTATTTGCCATTTACATTTTGTAATAGTGGTCCCATGACTCCCATGAGGTTGTTATTATGCCACTGTGTTGGCAGAATGAATTAATTAGAATCAGTACTACAATATTCTCTCTCAATTTCTCTCTCTTTCTTCATCTTCCTATCTACATTCTTCTATTCAAATTCCCAGAAAATTATACAAAAATAGCTACATTATCTTGTACATTGCGACCTTTGGGGTCCTGCTCCCATTACAACTTCTTCTGGTTTTTCGTTATTATGTTGTGTTCGTCGATGATTTTTCTCGTTTTTCATGGTTGTATCCTCTCCGTGCAAAGTCAGATTTCTTCGCAACCTTGGTCGCCTTTCACAAGTTTGTGTGCAACCAGTTCTCCTCAACCATTAAAGTTTTTTGGAGTGATGGTGGTACGAAGTTCGTCAACAAAGCTGTTCGCAGTTTTATTCTCGAGCATGGCATAGAGCATCATGTGTCATGCCCATACACCCCTCAGCAGAATGGTCGCGCTGAGCGAAAACATCAACACGTCACTGAAACTGGACTCTCTATGCTCTTTCATGCTCGTGCCCCATCAGAATCTTGGTTCGATGCTTTTGCCACTGTTGTTCATCTCATCAACCAAATCCCGTCCTCGGTTTTGGGCGGCCTATCTCCATTTCAGGTCTTGTTCAGTATTGTGCCCCTTTATGGAAATCTCAAGACCTTTGGTTGGCGAGTGTTCCCTTACCTCCGAGACTATGCCTTGAATAAGCTGTCTCCTTGCAGTCGACCACGTATCTTCTTGGGATACAGTAGCCAACATAAGGGTTTTCGGTGTCTTGATCCTTGTTCATCCAAAACTTTTATTACTCGCCATGCTATATTTGATGAAGAGTGCTTCCCCTTTTCAGGTTCTGCTCAGCCTATACCGACCAGTGCAGTGGTCTCATCTTTTCTGGATGCCGAGTCTGACTCCTCGCCTGGTCCCTCACCTGAGTCCATTCCTCCCACTACGACCATGCCTTGCTCGGCATGCACCTCTGATCTTGGCGAGGAACCCCTTCCTCTGCCAACCACTATTGTAGAGGAGTTTTCTGAAAAATATTATGTGGCAAGTTTCATTAGTGGGCTTAATGAGGAGTTGCAATCTGCCATATTAATGTTTGAGCCAAAAACTGTGCAACATGCTATTAACTTGGGCAATAAACAAGTATTGACACTTGAGGCATTATCAAAGAAACTCAAACCATTCAATAGGAGTTACAACTACTCAAACACACCCTTCAAAAAATCTGATAGTAACACTGTTCTACCAGCCAAAATCCAGAGCAAAAATCCTTTTAAAATGCTAACCCCTACTGAGATGGCTGCTAGAAGGGAAAAGGGATTATGCTATAATTGTGATGAGCCATATACCTTTGGACACAGATGCAAACAAAAGGTTTCTTACATGATTATGGCTGATTAAGAGGAAGAAGTTTATATAGATGGATAGGGTGGAGAAGTGGAATCTGCACCTATGGGTGGGATTCAACTGACACTGGATGCAATTTCAGGGGAGAGTGGTCTCACTACCATGAGGCTATTTGGAGAATACAACAGCGAGAGGCTACATATACTTATTGATACAGGGAGCACTCTTAGTTTTATACAAGCTGGGACTACAAAACGATTAAGTTGCCCACTCACACCAACAGATCCTATATTGGTGAGAGTGGCCAATGGACAAAGGATGGTAAGTGCAAAACAAGTAGACCCTTTTTTCTGGAAGATGCAAGGGCATGAGTTCTCATACCCATTGAGGGTATTAGAAAATGAAGGATGTGATTTGATACTTGGGGGTGATTGGCTCAAGTCTTGCACACCTATTGAGTTGGATTATGAAAAGATGACTTTCACTGTCACTGTTCTTGGAAAGAGAATCATATTACAAGCTCTCACATCAACTGCAGATTGCAGGCTGATAACAAATTATGGTTTATTTCAATTATTCCATGGAGAAGCTATGCAGGAGGTGGAAGAGTTGTACATGATTAATATTTTCCATGTGGAGAAAGTGGATGAAACTGATCTACATAAAGTATTGGATGAGTACCAGGACATATTTGAGGAGCCCACTGGGCTACCACCTGAGAGGGGAGTAGAGCACCAAATATTGTTGAAACCTGGGAGTCAACCTAAGCAGCAATATCCTTACAGAACATCACATGCACATAAAGAAGAAATTGAAAAGATTGTTAAGGAATTGCTGAGTACAGGAGTGGTTCAAGACAGTAAGAGCCCATTTGCATCTCCTGTCATATTGGTAAAAAAGAAGGATTCTACATGGAGGATGTGTGTATATTACAGATATTTGAATGTGTAACGACCCCAAAATTTTAAAAGAATAAACATAGATTTTTTTTTTTTTATATAGGGACTAAGGGGCATTACTACGCTTGAAAATAACCTAATAATTTAAATGAATGCAACCATCCCAACCAAGGTGATCACCACCAAAACCCTCAAAATAATTAAGAAGTGACAACAGCGGAAGTAAAGTAGCAAGTAAGGTCCTTAAGGATTTGCCTTACAATAAAATACTACAATTTCAAATAGTCATCCAAAATAGAATTTTAAATTTCAAAAGACATGAATTAAAGGGTTGCACTTTCGAGATCGAGTGCTCACATCCACCTTCAATCCTCCCGAACGTTCCCACCTGAAAGTGGAAGGGGTGAGCATTTGAAAAATACTCAGTGGGTTCACTCAACACCCACTCGAATATCATACAATCTACCATAATAAAGGTTAACCATGGGAATCAATGTATATAATAAACATAAATTTGAGATTTATTACTCTCAATCGTGGCATTAAGTCACATATCGACAACTCAAATCACAACCTTCACGTATCATCAATCATATGTTAACCATGCAATACGTTCAACATCGTGTTTTATATTAATAAATAGTGATAGTTAAAATATAATACACGTAAGAGCACATCAATCTTGGTGGGGCACGCTTTACCCCGCTCGAGCATCTTGTTCGGGAGCTACCCGAATGTGATCTTTCGATCAAATCTTGGAACGGTGTTACCCGTAATCTTATCATAGCTAGTACGGTTATTATCCGTATACTATACATCTTGCACGGTCTTGACCGTATATCATATATCTTCACGTTTGAAACGTGCATGTATGAAAACATTCATGTAACATACTTCTTCACATACGGACATGCATAATCATAGGCATTTATGTATCCATAGAACATACTTAACACAAGTGAACATGTCTAATATCAAATATCCATAAAGCATATATTCCACAAGTGAACATGAACATATTTATACACAAATTCACATAGGACATTTAATACAATAAATCACATGATATATAAAGTAGGCATTGTAAAAGTCAACGAGAGTTACCCCACCTATTAGCTTGGAAAGTTAAACGGTATCCTCCCCTCTTAGTTCCAAGTCCTTTCCCACTTCTCGTTCCTTAAATCCTACAATAATAATTCTACCACTTAGTCCTTAATTAATATGAACAATAATTATAGTCTAAGAGTATGTGGTTGTGATAGTGTACTTAAAAGAAGTAGAAATGTTGGCCAAACATAGAAATTAAAGGATTTAGGAAAAGAATTCATTCTCGTAAAAGTTTAAGGACTGAAAGGCAGATTTAAATAATCTGGAAGTTCAATATTTTAATGAAAAACAGTAGGTTTCAAAATTTGGGATTAAATGCCACTGATTTCATTCAAAACGGATGAAAAACGAACATTTTATGTGCATTTGAAGTTCTATGGGCATTGTTGCAAATTTATGAAAAATTTGTGACTTTTATTAAATAAAATAGTGCATTTTCGTAAATAATAAAAATCCATTGACAAGATGGAAAATATTTGGCTTGGGCCAAAATGAAAAACCGAAAAATAACGTTTTGACCCAAGATACAAATTTATCTACAAAACGCAACTCGTAGTTTTATATACCCCAATATATTCAACCCCACAACTCTTACCTCTACCACCTACCGGAAAAAGCTCCGGCAAGGTGGTCCACCAATAAAACAGGCGGCGTACCGACGGAGAGTCGCCGGAAAACGGGAGAGAGAGAGAGAGTATGAAAGTGAGAAGGAAATAAAGTAGATTTAAAAGTTTTCAAACACTTTGACTGGACATAACTAGAGTTTTATAACTCCGATTTAAAAACTAAAATATGTTCTGGAAATCTTATGAAAACAGCTTTCAAACAAGACTAAAAACATAAAAATCGGACTCCTGTACTGAAAGTTATGGCCTAAATAACAAGTTCCGACTATAAGGGTTTTAACCCATCTTTGACCAGCCGTAACTGGAGATCCAGAACCCCGATCGAGAATCTGAAAAGTGTTCCAGAAAGCTCTCGATGAGAGCTTTCCAACGGTGCTGGCCGATCAATGATCGGACGTCGGAATGTTGGCCGGAATTTAGAAGGAAGCTGAAGTTTGTGGGTAAGGTGTGTGTCTTGAGTGTGAGTGTGAAGTAAAAATCTTACCCTAATGTGAAGTGCCAAAAATGTGCAAGATTTCTGAAAGTGGCTATTTATAAGGTGCAAAATGTCCTAGGGTTTCCTTAGTGGGCCATAAGAATGGGCCTTGTCTTAATATTTTTGTTTGGGCCATTTCTTATATTATTTCAAGACAACTTCTTATATCAAATCAATCCTTAATGAATAACTTAACTAGTCTTATGCCATCCACCAACATTAATCTTCATTAGTAAATATATAATTTAATAGGTGAATAACATTTAATATTATGTAAATTTCACATAATTATGATAAATCACATAATTTCACATAAACAAATATAAGGGCTCAATTCATGAGATTTTTGGGTTCTTACACCCTACCCCTCTAAAAAAAAAAATTTCGTCCTCGAAATTGAAAACGTACCTAGTTGTAACAGATCTAGGTACTTTGCTTGAACTGCGCTCTCAAGCTCCCAAGTGGACTCCTCCTTGTCATGATGACTCCATTGGATCTTGACTAGACGGATTTCGCGGTTTCGAAGCTTTTTGATCTTGTGTCCTAGTATTGCGACTGGTGATACCTCATAAGACAAATCATTCTTGACTTCGAGTCCTTCGTGGTGGATTACATGGCTTGGATCAAACACATACTTTCTCAGCATGGAAACATGAAAAACATTGTGCACTCCAGATAGATCTGGTGGTAGTGCAAGACGGTAAGCAACTCCTCCAATGCGTTCTAAAATCTCGTATGGTCCAATGAATCTTGGTCGTAGCTTTCCTTTCTTGCCAAATCGGATAACACCTCTTACCGGTGATACTTTGAGAAAAACCTTTTCACCGATTGTGAATTCTAAATTCTTTCTCCTTTGATCAGCGTAGGATTTTTGTCTATCTTGGGCCATCTTAATTCTTGCCCTAATCTTGTCTATGGCCTCAACTGTTCTTTCAACAATCTCCGGTCCTAAGATCCTTCTTTCTCCAACCTCATCCCAGTACAATGGCGATCTACACTTTCTCCCATAGAGTGCTTCATAGGGAGCCATCCCTATGGTTGCGTGGAAGCTATTGTTGTAAGCAAATTCCACTAAGGGCAGGTAATCTTCCCATTTCCCTCCAAAATCTAAAACACAAGTCCTCAACATATCTTCTAATGTTTGTATAGTCCTTTCTGACTGACCATCTGTTTGCGGGTGGAAGGCGGTGCTAAAGTTTAGTTTGGTTCCCATAGCCTTCTGTAAGCTTTGCCAAAATTGAGATGTAAACCTCGGGTCCCGGTCGGAAACTATCGATACTGGCACTCCATGAAGTTTCAACACTTCTTCAAGATATATTTGAGCTAGTCTATCCATATTATATGTCATCTTGATTGGTAAAAAGTGCGCTGATTTGGTTAGACGATCAACGATAACCCAAATTGCGTGGTTTCCGCGTGCCGACCTTGGTAGACCAACAACGAAATCCATTGTGATGTGTTCCCACTTCCATTCTGGAATCTCAAGTGGTTGTAGAAGGCCACTTGGCCATTGATGTTCCGCCTTAACTTGCTGACAAGTTAAACATTTTTGAACAAATAATGCTATGCTCCTCTTCATGTTCCTCCACCAGAACATCCTTTTTAAGTCCCGGTACATCTTTGTAGTTCCCGGATGGGCGGTGTATGGGGTGTTGTGTGCTTCTTCGAGGATCTCTCTTCGAATGACCTCATCATTCGAAACGCATATTCTTCTTCCATATGACAGTGCTCCGTTGATGTCTAAGGCAAAAACATTTGTGGCACCACTCTCGACCTTATCCCGTAATTTCTCTAGAAATGCATCTCTTCTTTGGGCCTCGACGATCCTTTCCCGTAATGTCGACTTCATTACTAAGGTCGCTATAATGTGGTTTGTGGTTGTAGGCGGCATCGTGATTTCCAACCTCATCTTGCTAATCTCTTCCACCAACTTCTCCTGAGTAGTCAACATACAAGTTATATTTCCATTGCCTTTACGACTCAGAGCATCGGCGACCACGTTAGCTTTTCCGGGATGGTACAAGATAGAACAATCATAATCCTTAACTAATTCCAACCATCTCCTTTGTCTCATGTTCAACTCTTTTTGCTCAAACAGGTATTTGAGGCTCTTATGATCAGTGTAGATCTCACATCTCCCACCGTAAAGGTAATGACGCCAAATTTTCAAGGCATGAACAACGGCGGCAAGTTCCAAATCGTGCGTTGGGTAATTCTGCTCATGGACCTTTAATTGTCTTGAGGCATAGGCTACCACCCTTCCATGTTGCATCAAAACACATCCAAGCCCATGTTTAGATGCATCACTATAGATGACGAATCCTTCGGTACCATCGGGAATAGCTAGAACTGGTGCTGAAACCAACTTCCTTTTGAGCTCTTGAAAACTAGTGTCACACCTCTCGCTCCATTGGAAGCTCACTCCTTTCCGGGTAAGACGAGTTAGGGGTACTGCGATCTTTGAAAAATTCTCAATGAACCTTCGATAGTACCCAGCCAAACCGAGAAAGCTACGAACCTCACTCACGTTGGTTGGCGCCTTCCAATTACTAACTGCATCCACCTTGGCTGGATCTACTTCAATACCTTTTGCTGACACTATATGCCCAAGAAAAACCACCTTGTCCAACCAAAATTCACACTTCTTAAACTTGGCAAAAAGTCTCTCCTTCCGAAGTGTCTCTAATGTGATCCTTAGGTGTTCCTCGTGTTGCCTCTCATCCCGAGAATAGACTAGTATATCGTCAATGAATACAATTACAAATCTATCAAGAAATGGATGGAAGACTCGATTCATGAGATCCATGAATACTGCGGGTGCATTGCTAAGCCCAAAAGGCATGACCACAAACTCGTAGTACCCATAACGCGTTCTGAAAGCAGTTTTGAGAATATCTTCTTTCTTGATCTTCACTTGGTGGTAACCCGATCGTAAGTCGATTTTGGAAAATACACTTGAACCTCTAAGTTGGTCGAATAGATCCTCAATCCGTGGAAGCGGGTACTTATTCTTTATCGTGAGCTTGTTTAATTCGCGGTAGTCTATGCACAAACGGAACGTCCCATCCTTCTTCTTGACAAATAACACTGGGGCTCCCCAAGGGGATACACTAGGTCGTGCAAATCCTTTATCAAGGAGCTCTTGTAGCTGGACTTTCAACTCCTGAAGTTCCTTGGGTGCCATTCTATAAGGTGCCTTTGATACGGGTGCAGCTCCAGGGAGAAGGTCAATCGTAAACTCCACTTGACGATTCGGAGGTAAGCCTGGCAAGTCTTCAGGGAAAACATCCTTATATTCTCTCACTATTGGCACATCGTCCAATGATAACTCCAGTGGTTTGGTGCTCGTCACTTGCACCAAGAAAGCTTGGACGCCTTCCTTTCTTATTAACTTAGCTGCCTTCATTGCGGATATAACTCGAGGCATAGACATGGATTTCACCCCAAAGAATGTAAACTCTTCCTCTCCGGGTATCAAGAATGATATTTCTTTCTCGTGACACTTTATTGTAGCATGGTTGGTTTGGAGCCAATCCATGCCCAAAATTACATCAAAATCCCTCATATCGATGACGTGCAAGTCGGCCAATAAAACTCTATTTCCAAGGTCCACACTCACGTTCTTACACAGTTTATCCGTTATGATAACCTTATCAGAAGGTATACTAACTTCTAAACTATAATCTATAACAGTGATGTCCTCGTTCCTTAAATGCTCATAGAATTTAGCAGATATAAAAGAGTGTGTGGCACCAGTATCAAAAAGCGTAAGAGCAGGCATACTTAAAATAGGTAACATACCTGCCATGGTCCCTGGTTTCTTAGCTGCTTCCCCCTTGGTCATTGCAAATGTCCGGGCCTTTCCAACGTTGGGTTTCTTTGGATATTCCTTCCCTTTACCGGCACCAGTGTCTCTTGCATACGGACAATCATGAGCATTGTGACCAGGCTCTTTACAACGGTAACAAACTCCAGTGCCAAACAAACATTCACCCTTGTGTGGCCTCCCACACTTAGGGCACGTAGACGGTTCCTTGGCAGCACTAGGCCCACGCTTCACTTCGACCTTAGCTTGTTTATTCCTAGCTTGTGGCTGATTTCCCCATCTTTTCTTACTAGAAGCTTCAACCGGTTTCTTGATAGTATTGTCCAACCTTAGCCTAGAGGCAATCTCATGAGCTCGCTCTACCACTTCACCATAAGTCATAGTCCCTTGCCCAGCAAGTATACATCCAATTTCCGATCTTAGCCCCCTCTCAAAACGACGAGCTTTCTTTTCCTCAGAATCTACCATATGGGTGGCGTAGCGCGATAGCAGGGTGAATTTTCTCTCGTACTCCATCACTGTCATTGTCCCTTGCTTTAAGTACATGAATTCTGTCTCCTTCTTCTCCCGATAGGAGCGGGGCAAGTAGTTTTGTATGACCGCTTCTTTGAAATCATTCCAAGTCATAGCTTCTATCTGAGCTGGAGTTCGTGTCCTGCGGTATGATTCCCACCAAAAATCGGCATCCTCAGTCAGTTGGAAAATAGCACACGATACCTTTTGCGCATTTGTGCAATTCATGTGGGTGAAGAGTCTCTCAAGTGCCCGAAGCCACTCCTCGGCCTCAGTAGGGTCCCCCTTTCCGTCGAACGTCGGTGGTTGAAATCTTCGGAATTGATAAACAACAGAGTTGGTGTCCTCACGCGGGGGTTGAGGTGCAGGAGGTGCCTGAGCAGCATTAAGGTATTGTGTCAACCCTCGGAGTAAATTGAGAAAATCTTGGGGTGGAACGTTAGCGCCTGCAGCCGACACTTCTTGAGCAGCTTCAGTTTGTCCGGGAATCGGAGGGTCCTGGACGGGTGGTTCGTTTCGACGGGGACGCCCTCGGCGCGCCATGGATACACTACATGAAATCATACTTTACATGACGATTTTTTTTGTGACGACACAAAATTTGTCACAATTTGTCATTCAAAGGTGACAAAATTAATTTTCGTCACTTAACCAACATAATTCGTGACAAAATAAAAATTTGTCTCCAATACTTATTTTATTCGTGACAAATTTTTATTTTGTCACTAAAAATAACTTTTTTCGTCACTTATTTGAAAATATCACGACGATAAAAATAAATTCGTCACAAAAAACTTTGGTGACAACATTCTTAATATTTGGTGACGATGTTCAAGGTCATGAAAAATATTTTTTTCATGACGATGCTATGTTTTATCATTAATTAATCAAAATAATTAGTGACATAATTATTTCGTCACAATATTATTTGGGGACGATATTCATTGTAATTAGTAACAATTATATTCGTCATATAATATTTTATTTTCATGACAATTTTATGTTTCATCATTATTTAATCAGATTAATTAGTGACATTTTATTTCGTCACCATAACATATATATAGTGACGATTGTTAATCATTTGTCAATTTTCACAAAGAGGAGTCATTAATTATATAATGAACTTTTTTGTGATGCATGAATTTCGTCACAAAAACATTTCTCTTTGTGACTAGTTTTTTTGTCATTATTAATAAAAAATATTGATGCGTACTATTTTTTTAAATATAAATTGAAATTACATGTCATATGGAAATAATATATAACGCCTAATTGCTTCGTTAGTTTCCGTTAAAAAGATTGTAACGGTGTTAAAATCTTAAGCCTTCAATTGATAGTTTTACGTGAATCGAGCTTATATCAATAGAAATATGTTTTAGTCCTTAAATCGATAGTTGACCCATCTTTTAGGCTTTGGACATAATAAACTCTTTTAAATTTCTACAATAAAGACATGTCAAATTAATTCCAATTCTACGTATAGTGTAGCAAGAGTAGAGTCAAAAAGTATTGTAAAAATTATTATATCTACATTTTCCCCTTCACCTAGAATAATCAATTTGATCTATCTGCACCTAGGGGTGGATCCAGGATTGTGGGTTAGGGGGGCGATAAGTATAATTTAATACTAATATATTTCGATAATAATAAATTTAACATTTTATATTTGAATCTAAATATATATATATATATTAGTATACATAATTAAATATCTAAAAATACATAATTATATTACTTAATATGTTAAAAACTAGAACTCTATCATACATATCATTTAACAATTGATAATTTATACATATATTTCTTTTTCCTATTTGTTTATCAATATATACTATAAATCTAGAATATGGAGAAAATTTTGAGATTAGATTATTATTTTTATTTTATTTTAATTTGGCTGTTTGAAAGTTAAAATTGAACAAATTTTTTAATAATAAAATTGAGTCAAAAGATAAATATTTTTAAAATAATTAAAATTTTACCGTAAACAAAGTTTTAGACTAAAATTCTTTGTACTCCTAAATTTTCATTTTGGGTCCATTTAATTACTTTTTTAATATTTTATGCAATTAAAAAGAATAAATTAAAATTAAAAGGTATTTTCACTCCATTTGAATTATCTAGAATATGACAAATTAATCAAATTACCTCTTGTTTTTAGTCTGGACTAATAAAATTAATGCATTGTTCACATATATGTTTTTAGTCTGGACTAATAAAATTAATGCATTGTTCACATATACTACATGCATATATAATAATAATACTAAGAATATTGAAAAAGTTGAGGGGGGCCAAGGCCACCCCCAAGCCCTTCGTAGATCCTCCCCTGTCTGCACCATATACACATGATATATTAGAATCAAAATTCAAACAGCTCAATAGGCCTCTAGGCTCAAACCACACTACAAATTTGTATATCTAACAATACATTACAAAATTGAATAAAAAAACGTGGCTTGTGTGGAAGACTATGAACAAGATTATATTCAGATTTGCCATTAGTATGACTTGTGTGAAAGACTATGAACAAGATTATATTCAGATTTGCCATTAGTATGACTTGTATGGAAGACTATGAACAAGATTATTCAGATTTGCCATTAGTATGACTTGTGTGGAAGACTAGGAACAAGATAATGGAGAAGCAAACGTGGAACTATTGACAGAAGAATTAAAATCATGCCTATGGAGTTGGGGCATGAGCAAAGGCTTCTAAAAAACAGGGGAGTATAAAGAGTGGACTGCATGTCTATGGAGTTAGGGCATGTCTATCAAAGTTTACAACATTGCCCAAGTCACTCACCACTCTATGCATCTAAACAAATTCAAAATGGCACAAACATGTAGCCACAACCACACAACCTACTGAAAACAGTAGCAAAAAAACTCGAAAACTGCCCAGAAAAATTAACAAATCTGGCCAGCACACAATACGACCACAAACCCACACAACCTACTGAAAACAGTAGCAAAAAATACTCAAAAACTGCCCAGAAAACTGTATCAAACATTAAAGGGTATATCTTGTACCCTGTTTTGAGTGTGCAATAAGATTTTTTTTTTTTTTTTTAAAATTATCCCAAATCTCCCAAAATTCTCTTAATCGGATTTAAAAAACTAAGGGAGATTTTTTAATTTCAACAAATCAAGAATCTCAAACACATCCAAAAATACCATTATTCAAGTAAATTCACAAAACACAAACATAATAAAACTAACAATACATTACAATCTGTTGAATAACTTTCCACCATCATTCTAACAATTCATTCTAATCGAAAATTTCCACATTTTCGTATATAAAACATTGCTCACAACCCTAAAATATCTTCACTCAGAAACAATTGTACTGTGTAAGAGAGAAATCATGACCAGGGGAATTCATTCTAACAACAATATGCAAAAATTACTAAGCAAAACTTACATGTGTGTGTATTTTGCTTCTTTTTTTTTAGACTAATATCTTTTTAAAAAAAAAACTGTTACAACTTCCAAAAGTTACAATATTAGAAACAGGGGAATTCAGAAATACCAATCGTTCTTGTCAAAAAAAAGAAAGAAATACCAATCGTTTTCAGAAATACAAAACAAAAAAATTTAATGTTGGAGGATTCAAAATTTTTAGTAAATTCACATCACACAAACATTGACTAAATCTAACAATACATTACAACCTAGTGAATAACATGTAAAATCGAAATCCTAAACCCTAGTAGAAGAAATTGAAACATGTAAAATCGAAACTAAAAACTTTAATAGAAGAAATCGAAACAAAGAAAGTAGAATACCGTTATTAACGGACACGATTCGAACCCCGGCGACGGAGACGGCGATGATCTGTACCGCAAATGAGAAGAACTTTGAACTTTCTTTGCCAAACGAAACAACGACGACCCTAAACTCCACGAAAAATTAAAATACAAAAAACGAGTGGCGCAAAATTGAACCCTATACACAACGATATGTAAGGGTTGGCATGCTTAATTCAACCTAGAAACAAGATGGGAGGTTCTTCCGCAAGAAAACTTGAGGAAGAATGTTTATGAAAATGAGAATCGTTGGAAGGAATTGATAATCCAATTTTCACCTTAATTTGGGACTTAGAGCAGCGGGTTTCAGATTGGGGACTTAGAGCAGCGGGTTTCAGATTGGGGAGGAAGAAGAAATTTTGGATTTGGCGCCTATTAATTTCATTTGGCGCTAATTACACAAAAATCATCTACGGAGTATTTTGGATTAAAATTCCCATGTAATTAAAAGTATTGTTTTTACTTTTGTGATGGTTGAGAGAGTGGAGCGAATTTTTTGTTTTTTTGTTTCTTTTGAGAGAGAGAATTTATATGGACAATTAAAATTTTATTTATAACTTTTAACTTAAGTTGACAAACCAAAAAGAAAATTCGCAAAAATAAAAATAAAAATAGAAGACCGCCACCCTAATGTTTTTGATTCCAAACTTCTTTTAAGTAACTTTAAATTTTAGTCATTTTTATATAGTTTGAACATTTATAACTAGCTTGTAGGAATTTTTTTTTTTAAATTATAAAATACATCTAATTTTATAATTTTCATTTCTAAAAAAGATATATTATATCCACTAATTTATTATTTTATCTTCATCTCATCTTTTATATAAATAATTAATTTTTTTCTTAACCAATGTCCAATTCAAATGAGAATTATAAAATTGAACCAAGGAGTATTATTTATTAAAGAAAGTAATATTTTTTTTCTAA
Source organism: Galeopsis tetrahit (assembly GCA_963675135.1). Taxonomy (NCBI): domain Eukaryota; kingdom Viridiplantae; phylum Streptophyta; class Magnoliopsida; order Lamiales; family Lamiaceae; genus Galeopsis; species Galeopsis tetrahit. The sequence goes on from OY776132.1 coordinate 71,767,224, forward strand.
GTTGTATTATTAGGTTATAAATATGGCAAAAACTTATATACGATATTTTACAATATTCTTGTTGTGAAATATGCTTAAATAACTATTTGAATTTGACCCACCATATTTAATCTATATGCGCCACCCATATTTTATGAGTTCACCCCTCCTCTTTTTTTTTTTTATAAATAAATCTAAGTCGACTCTTTATATTAGATGGCCACCGTTATTTCCACTTTACAACCAGTGACGGACCCAGAAATTTTGGATTGGGGGGCCCGATTTGCATTACTGTAAATAAAAAATAATATTATAAAATTTTATACCTACAAACAAAAATTTATTATAAAATTTTCAATAAACTTTTGTTATGTTTCAAAGAAAATAAATTTTAACTGTTTCAACTTATAATAAGTGGAAGATGTTAAAATTTAACGTGCATTCTTGTTGAGACATTAGTCAACAAATGTAGAAATTAAAATATACTCCACTATTCCGTGATGACTTGCAAACCTTAACAAGTTCACTTTTGAATTTTTATGAGAAGTATTTTGAGTGATTTTGCGAGATTTAAAAGGAATTTAGTGAGGTTAAATAAATGAGAAGTATTTTGGTTGATTTAGTGCGGTTTAAATGTGATCTAGTGAGGTGTACGGAAAAATGTGTATCCAAAATGAGTGACAATTTTAAAAATAAATAATGTAGGGGTGTATATTTTTGGGTGATTTAGTGAGGTTTAAATGTAATTTAGTGAGTTGTAGGAAAGAATGTGTGATCCAAAATGAGTGACAATTTTGAAAATAAAATAATGTAGTAAGAGTATTAATTTTGTAGATTATTTACGTATTATAAGTGTACAAAATACCTTGAGACGTCTCGATAAAAAAATATATGAATAATAACAAGACGGAATAAACATATATATAAAAAAAATAAAAAAATCAGTGGGGGGCCCATGGGCCCCCCTGGACCCTACATAGGTCTGTCACTGTTTACAACCATTACTTATTTGTTTAAATTGTCATTACCTAAATTCATAAACATTCACTTTATCTATAAGTAGCTCTAAAAACACTCAATTATACCTTTAACATATAGTATACTTTATACATAAATTAATCAATATTTATTAAAATTCATACACGAAAATATGAACATAATAAATTTGGATGAAGATGGTATATTTTTCTTATAAAACTTCACATGTGAGCTAAATATAATTTAGTAGGAGTATATTTTTACTCCCCTGTCTATTTATTTACTATTTTTTACTCATTTTCTTTTTTAACTATTTTGTAAAAATTCCCTTACAACTAGACTCATTTTCGAATAGTCAAAACATCAATAAATTTAGTAGAAAAGTAATTGATGTTCAACTGACAAGATTTTAAATATTAAATATATTTTAAAAATGATTTTTTGTATTTTCAAATTTAAATTCCTGAGTCCGCCATTGTCTCTAACATTTGTTTGTCTACTAGTCCCTACTTGCCTCTCATCCTTTTATATCAATAGCTTATGATGTTGATCTTTCCAAACATATTAGTCACTTCCAAAACACTTGTCAGCTCATGTTAGTAACTTCTTTGTAAAAGACTGAACACTTTCACCTCTCAGTCTACCTAAGTATTACATGTTAAACATATTTTACCTAATTCACCTCTCCTAATTTTGACGACTGTGTAACTAGTTAATTCACATCAGGGAATGTCAAATTAATTAGAAAAAAAGAATACTCCCTTCGTCGAGTGATTATTTGCACACTTTTTTTTATTAGGACGTCCCAAGATTGTTTGCACACTCTTAATATGAAAATACCTCACAAAATTAATATCCTCTCAACATCATTTTATTTTCAAAATTGTTACTCATTTTTTACATAAATTTTATTTTATACCTCACAAAATCACCTTAAATACCCATCATTTATCTTACATCACCCACCACTAAATTTCATTTTCTTAAAAAGTGTGCGATCAAACTTGGGACGAAGGAAGTTTACCATATTTGATATTTTTTTGAATGTATGATACTCTCTCCATCCTGTAAAATTTTGCTCAGACCAACTTTTGGATCCACAAAGTATATGTTTATTCTATTTAAATAATTAACTTTTGAGTATTTTTTTTACTTTATTAACAAAATTGAGTATCTACCAACAATATTTTTTACTCGTTATTCCACATATATTTTTTATAATTAAAATATAATTTTTTTTAAAAAACATGTATAAAAAGAAGTGAGCAAAATTTTATTGAAAAGAGGGAGTACAAGATATAACTATTTGCACTAAATATAAAAATGATATATTCTCGCTTAAATATAATTTTAAGCCCAACAAAATTAATGAAAAATTAAAAGTGATTTATTTTATTAATTAATAATTAACCATACTTTTAGAAAAGTGAAAAAAAAATTGTATGGCGGTCTTCGAATTCATAGAGGCGGTAAATTATGCCAAAATTTTAATTTTTGATTACAAAAAGGAAACCCTAAATATCATTAAGGTAATTTTAAATTGATTTACTCCACCTTCATTAAATAGACACATCTCCATTTATTCTCACGGATTTAATTGGATTTGATTTTTTAAAGAAAAAAGGGACGGCCAATTAAGACGCCACTTTCACAATCTTCACAAAGTTTCTGCTGCATTCTGATACCGGCCAAGACGCCACTTTCGCTCCGCCTCTTCAGCGATTGGCGATCAACTGACTCGAGAACTCTACCGCCTCGTTAGGTACGCAAACGCCGAGAAGCTATCCATTCGTTCTAGTTTAATCATGAATTTTTGTCTTGCTTACTACTGTCTCATGAAATTCTGAATTCAAAATATTTGGATAAAGGTTGATCTTCAAGTAATTGAGTCGATCTAATATTGGTGTTTATGGATGTGTTTGTGATTTTTGACTTGGTGGAATTAAATTTTTGGTCTTTGTTTTTAAAATCCAATTTTTTTTTTTGAAGAATTACGAAGAAAAAGAAATCCATAAAATTTGCAGAAAGAAAAAAATACAGAGTCAGGCTGATCTCAGAGTCAAAATAGCACTTGCACGGTGCATTATCCTAAAAGAGGCAAAAATAATATCATCAACAATCCAAGAGAAAAATATGAAGTAGTTATCGATACGTAGGAATTACAACTCTCATAATCATATATTGCTATCCCCGAATCTCTAAATAAAACTTTCCCAATTAATTGAGGTTAAGAAAATCAATTTCAATAAATCGATTCACAAAAGCTTATCTAAAATTAGGGTTTAGATGAAGTTAACAAACCTCCAATCCAAAATAACATACGAACACACACGGGATCAAGGGCGGACCATAGCGTTGGCTGGGACGGGCTGTAACCCACCCAGATTTTTCAGCCCTTCAGTAAAAAAAAAACTGCAAATCCCAAATTCAGTTTAACCTGTGACCTAGTTGCAAAAAAGAATCTATTGTTGCCGCCGTCGCTAACCTTTCTTCTTGTTGTTGCCTTGCCTTCGACTGTTCTTGTGCCGCTATTTACTTCTCTTGGTGTTGGTGACGTCTCTCCAGTGGTTAAGGTATTATGCTAATACAATTTTCATCCTCTGTATTTCTTCGTTTTCACTTGTGGATAATGAAATTTATAGAGCCTTATTTTTTTCTTTTAACCTGTGGGTAATGAAATTACATGAGAGAGAGAGGGAGAGAGGGAGAGAGGAGTTTCACTGTATTAGATTAGTTTTTAGAATATATATATATAATAGAATTGTTTATAGGCGGTGCAAATGTGCAATAACCATATCATTTCTTGTTTTGTGTGAAATAAAGTAAATTGTTCAGTCTTTAGTTTGTCAATGTTGGACACCTTATTTTTTCTTATTTGTGCTTTTTGTTTTTTATTTTCAAAGGTTGTTTAGACTTTTTAATGTGCTCCATTGTTCTGACTTTGCTTCTTTGTCTATAATGGGCTGTGTTAGTAGTGTTATTAAATGAATCGAGTTGTTCATGAGTTTGATTTGAATTTATATTTTTGTTCATTAATGTAATTGAGTCTAAATTAATTTGATAAGAGCTCAAACTTCAAATATTTGATTCGGCTTGAATAATAATTCTACTATTAGTAAGTAGTGCACTGTGGACATTTTTTTTTACTTTTATTTTTATAGTGCATTTTTTTTTACTTTTATTTTTATAGTGCATTTATTCTAGACTTTCGATCAAACTCTCAAATTGTCTTATTTTATGTTCTTGCAGCATAGAAGCGAGGTGAATCGAGACAACAGGAAAAAACTGCGATGCAAACATATATCTGGAAGAAAAGCTTTTACAGTTCGCAGCCGTGAAATTGTGAGTAAATAAACGTTCCTGTTTTTTTTTTTTTTTTTTTTTGAGTTGTACAACTCAGTTTTATTGCAATTAATATTCCTGGGTTATTTTTTGTTTTTGTTAATTATCTGAAATGTTGATGGGTATGTACATGTTGTAATTTTTAATTTTGGAGCCAGGTTTTGATCATGTGATGGATGTTGCTTATATATAATTTTGGATGTTAGAAAGAAATTGGTCATTTTTGTCAAAGTTAACAAATCAATTAGACTATGTATTCTTGTTAAATTCAAAAGGATATGAATTTATGGATTTTGTATTGACATCAACTCAAATTGATGTAATTGTCACTATATTTGTCTTTGTGTATGAACTTCGACAAGTGAAAAGAGTTTTGATGAGGATAGTTGTGGAGATATATGCCTTTGTATTTTGATTATATTGATTATTCCTATTATATTTTAGTTTGTAAATTAGTATACTAATTGTTGTCTATTATGATCAAGTATTAACTTATTTTGTTATGTAGTCTGAACGTGAGTTAGCTGGAGAACCATGTGATCGAATTGACTTGTATGAGCGTACACACAGTTCAGAGAAAAATGGTTGAAAATCCAGGGAGGCAAAAGAAAATTGGGTAAGTTTTGTAAACATATTTAACATAGTATCTAATAATAAGTTTTCAATCTTAGTATATATATGTTGTTAATAATTAAATGGTGTTTTTTGGCGATATTGAAACATATTTTTTTTCTCCTTGTTAAAATCATTATGCAAGAGAGTCTTCAATTATAATTACATGCTTAATTAGAGTTCAATTTTTTTTTTGCTCTTTATTGGTAGTAATAATATTTATGGGTTTTCGTTGATAAAAATGTATCACTTAAAAAAATTAGGATAATTATTTATGAGATTTACTTTTATTAGTAAAATTGATGACAATTTACTTCTCTTTATGCTAAATTGTCAGGAGATGATGAAAAAAAAACGAGAAGAATATATTGAGCTCGGAATTGAAAAGAGTGCAGATGAGATAGTATTGGAGGTGTTGAGTCATGGAACTGGATATGTAAAAGGTCTTGTTTATGGTCCAAAGCCTCCAAGCAGACGCAACACATTGCACGATTCTTCTAATCAATTGCAAGAGGAACTAAAAGACGCGAAAGAAAAGCTGCAAGAGTCTGAAGCTCAGGTGGAAGAACTCAAAACGCAAATATGGTTGCGCAAGATGCAAAGATGGTTGCACAAGATGCAAAGATGGCTGCTCAAGGTGCAAATATTGAGAAACTAATGGCTTTTTTGAATGATAAAGGGATAGAGTTATAAACTTTATATTTATTTTTTTGGTTTCATGAAGTTATAGAACAACATTTCTTGTTAGTTGTTAAGTTTCTAAATGCTTGAAGGATTTTTTATTAATACAAAATTATTTTTTATCTTTAAATTATTTATAGTTGTAAATATTTTTTCTTTTCTTACAAAATTAATTTATCACGATAATTATAATTATTTCATGACAAATTCTGTGTTGTAATATAAATTACTTTTACTACAAAATAATATTGTCACTGTATGTAAATTAATAATGACTATATGTGTTGTTACTATATAGTTTTAAAAAAATTGGGACAATTATCATTTTTGTCATTGAAAAATATTTTATTATGACAAAAATATATTGTCACCATTCTCACATCTTTTAACGACATTGAGCATTTTGTCACTAAAGATGGCGAAATGTATTGTCATTATATCTAAATATATAATGACAAGCAAATTTTAGTCACTATAGTGCAATTCTTTCATGACGAAAGATTTGAAATACGACAAAAAATATGTTGTTACAATTACTAAACTTTTAGTGACGACCACCATTTTCGTCACTAAATAGTACATTATAATGACAAAAAAAAGTTGTCACAATTTCCACATCATTTAGTGACAGTAGAAATTTTGTCACTAAATCATACTTTTTAGTGACAAATTTTGTCGTCATTATATACACACACATATAACAACGAGCAACATCTTGTCATGAAAGAACAAATGTATCGTGACGAAATATACAAAATATGACAAAATAGTTAGTCTAATTGTAACAAAAAATAATGTCACTAAAATTTGATAAGGTTAGTAATAGATGGACAATCGTCACAAAAAAGTAATTTTTAGTGACAATAAATTAAATCGTCGCGAAAATTCTAACCTTTAGTGACGAAATATCATATTAAGTGATGAAATTTTAACACCAAATGTGACGATTTATATGTCACCATAGATGAATGATATAGTGACGATGACCTTTATCATCATCAAATGAAGACTTTTAGTGACGAATCAAAATAACGTCGCATTTTACCTACCGCCACGCACATTTGGTGACATTCTTTGTGACGAAAAAATTTGTCGCCGAAAAACTTTCGTGACGAAAAATGGGGTTTTTATGACGATTTTTTTCGTCGCAATTTCTCAAATTTCTTGTAGTGATAGTCTATTAGTTTTGACGAAGGTAAATAAATAAGTAATTTAAATAAATAAATTAAATGAAACTAATACTTATCATCATTGTGTTGCGCCAAATAAAACCATTCATGAACTTCAATTCAAAATATTGGTTACTAAAAATTCATCCGTGAATAATCAAAATAGATGAGTTAGTACACATTCGTCCAAAAAGACACATAATCATATACAAGCTTCAAGCATACAGGGCTATAACATCCCCAAATCAAAAAGAGGTGAAAGCAAAATGGGTAGTCCCAAATAATAAGTTGGAACCCTAATCAGACTACTTGGTCGGCTCGACTAGTGTCCCTCCTCGACATCCTCCATCGAATCCACACCATCCTCATCATCATCTGGAATCCATGCTGGTTCGGGTATAGCCTCTCTAGGGTTTTGCTCAAAAGCCCACTCTCGGTGAAGGATGGATGTGAACTCGGGGTAGCTAATGATCGGCGAGTCATCAATGATGTCGTAGCGCACAATCTCGGAGTAAAGGTTTTCTGCCCGTGCGCGCCAGTCCTCGGGTAATGTCTCGATGAGGCGTAAGCAAGCATCACTTTCTGAAACACCACGCGGTATATGTCGAACCTCCCTCCACATATCCATCATGCGAGATATGTGGGTGCCAACTGAATCCTCCTCCGCCCTCGAATAGCTACGATACCTCCTCAATGCGACCACTACAAGAAATGGGGGGAATAACGACGAAAATTTTGCGACAAATCTAAATTTCATCGCTAAAATCAATTTTTAGCAACGAAATATAAATTTTCGTTGCTAAATTGTTAGATTTAATATTTGCAACAAAATATATATATTTCATCGTTATATTAGCAACAAATTGTTTCATTTTGTTGTTAATAATCAAAACAACAATGAAAATTATATTTCGTCGCTAATATTTTGCGATGAAATAGAAATTTCCGTGGCTAATTTTTTGAAATTAATTTTTGCAACAAAATTTATATATTTCATCGCTATATTAGCAGCAAATTGCTTCATTTTGTTGTTAATAATCAAAACAAAAATGAAAATTATATTTCGTTGCTAATATTTTGCGATGAAATAGAAATTTTTGTGGCTAATTTCTTGAAATTAATTTTTGCAACAAAATTTATATATTTCATCACTTTATTAGCAACAAACTGCATCATTTTGTTGTTAATAATCAGAGCAACAATGACAATTATATTTTCTTGCTAATATTTTGCGATGAAATTGAAAATTTTGTGGCTAATTTCTTGAAATTAATTTTTGCAACAAAATTTATATATTTCATTGCTATATTAGCAACAAATTGCTTCATTTTGTTGTTAATAATCAGAACAACAATGAAAATTATATTTCATCACTAATATTTTACGATGAAAAAGAAATTTTTGTGGCTAATTTATTGAAATTAATTTTTGCGATGAAATTAAAATATTTCATCGATATTCTAGCAACGTATTGCTGCATTTTGTTGTTAATAATCAGAACAACAATGAAAATTATATTTTGCGATGAAATATAATTTTTTGTGGCTAATTTATTGAAATTACTTTTTGCGATGAAATAAAAACATTTTATCGCTAAACTAGCAACAAATTCTTTTATTTTGTTGTTAATAATTAGGGCAACAATGAAAATTATATTTAGTCGCTATTATTTTGCGATGAAATTTATTTTTTGTGGCTAATTTCTTGGAATTAATATTTGAAACAAAATTAAAATATTTTATCGCTACACTTTTATCAAATTATTTTATTTTGTTGTTAATAATAAGAACAACAATGATAATTATATTTTGTGGCTAATATTAAATCAACTATGCTTATTAAATCAAGAAAATCGATTTATATAATTAAATGTTTAATAATTCTCCAAATTTTATGTCTTATAAATCAGTATGAATGTTTATAAAAATATTTATAAATATGATGATGCAAATGAAGATGGACATAATTAAAGATGGGAGAATGAAGATTGGCTCTAATATATTTTTTTTTTAAATTGTTAAAGTAACATTGATTTTTTACAATTGGAATTGTTTTAAAAATTACGTATACACATGTATATATACATATATAGTTGTTACAAGTTAAAAATTAATCAATTAATAAATGTGAAATAAATTATTAAATGAGTAAAAATAACTAAATTAGTAACAATTGAATACATATATAATTAATATTAAAAACTGAACCAAAGAGCTGTTTGCCCGAATGGTAGGCGCCCAGCTATGGGCGCCCATCCACCCGGGATCAATTCCCACTAAGACCAAATAAAATATTTATTTAAATAAAATGGGGGAGGGGGTATGTGGGTGCGGGTTGAGTTGAGTTGGGGTCGGTTGGGGTGGGGCGGGTGTGGGTTGGGTACGGGTTGGGGCGGGGCGGGTCGAGTGTTGGTGCGGGTTGGGGCGGGTCGAGTGCAGCAGTGGGTTTAGAGAACGATTGAATTGGTTCGATTGGGGTGGGTCGGGTGTGGGTGCGGGTTGGGTTGGTCGAGTACGGAAGTGGGTTTAGAGAATGATTCGTAAATCGGATGTCATAGCAAAATATTAGCAACAAATTTCTAATATTTTTGTCTCTAATGTGAGTTAGCGATGAAAGCTATACACCCGTCGCTAACGTGTTTGCGACAAATGTTTGATTTTCGTCGCTAACATTTTGCGATGAAACTTATATTTTCGTCGCTAATATTTTGCGATGAAACTCAAATTTTCGTCGCTAATATTTTGCGATGAAACTCAAATTTTCATCGCAAACATTTGCGACAAAATTAATTTTTTTTGTCGCAAACACGTTAGCGACGGGCGTATAGCAACAAATCCTGCGACAAAATTATTTCATCGCTAACTCACGTTAGCAACGAAAATATTAGAATTAGCGACAAATTTTTTCGCGGCTAAATTGTAGTTTTCTTGTAGTGGACCACTCGAACTAGTTGAGCTCCACTCAAGGATTTTCGGGCGGTCCTTAACATGCGTGCCATCGTTTAATCCTAAGAGTAAGAGACAAAACTACACTTAAAATTGTCTCATTACCCAACTACCATCCGATACAATGAGGTAAAAATAAAAGGTTCATAATGTCATAAGCTTCAAACTAAAAATAACGACTTTTATATGACAGATAATGAGTCATATACATCGATCAAAACATAACATAATGCGTAATACAAACTTAAATAAAAGTACCAAGTTGAAGCGGCGGACTGAAGCTGGTTGTGAGTCTCGTCTCGAAGTGCGATTCAATAACAACTTAACACACTTATAATAAATTAAGCAAAAAACAAGTGAGCATGTCTCCAGAAAGGTAGACCCGCTCTGATACCACACTGTAACGACCCCAAAATTTTAAAAGAATAAACATAGATTTTTTTTTTTTTTTATATAGGGAGTAAGGGGCATTACTACGCTTGAAAATAACCTAATAATTTAAATGAATGCAACCATCCCAACCAAGGTGATCACCACCAAAACCCTCAAAATAATTAAGAAGTGACAACAGCGGAAGTAAAGTAGCAAGTAAGGTCCTTAAGGATTTGCCTTACAATAAAATACTACAATTTCAAATAGTCATCCAAAATAGAATTTTAAATTTCAAAAGACATGAATTAAAGGGTTGCACTTTCGAGATCGAGTGCTCACATCCACCTTCAATCCTCCCGAACGTTCCCACCTGAAAGTGGAAGGGGTGAGCATTTGAAAAATACTCAGTGGGTTCACTCAACACCCACTCGAATATCATACAATCTACCATAATAAAGGTTAACCATGGGAATCAATGTATATAATAAACATAAATTTGAGATTTATTACTCTCAATCGAGGCATTAAGTCACATATCGACAACTCAAATCACAACCTTCACGTATCATCAATCATATGTTAACCATGCAATACGTTCAACATCGTGTTTTATATTAATAAATAGTGATAGTTAAAATATAATACACGTAAGAGCACATCAATCTTGGTGGGGCACGCTTTACCCCGCTCGAGCATCTTGTTCGGGAGCTACCCGAATGTGATCTTTCGATCAAATCTTGGAACGGTGTTACCCGTAATCTTATCATAGCTAGTACGGTTATTATCCGTATACTATACATCTTGCACGGTCTTGACCGTATATCATATATCTTCACGTTTGAAACGTGCATGTATGAAAACATTCATGTAACATACTTCTTCACATACGGACATGCATAATCATAGGCATTTATGTATCCATAGAACATACTTAACACAAGTGAACATGTCTAATATCAAATATCCATAAAGCATATATTCCACAAGTGAACATGAACATATTTATACACAAATTCACATAGGACATTTAATACAATAAATCACATGATATATAAAGTAGGCATTGTAAAAGTCAACGAGAGTTACCCCACCTATTAGCTTGGAAAGTTAAACGGTATCCTCCCCTCTTAGTTCCAAGTCCTTTCCCACTTCTCGTTCCTTAAATCCTACAATAATAGTTCTACCACTTAGTCCTTAATTAATATGAACAATAATTATAGTCTAAGTGTATGTGGTTGTGATAGTGTACTTAAAAGAAGTAGAAATGTTGGCCAAACATAGAAATTAAAGGATTTAGGAAAAGAATTCATTCTCGTAAAAGTTTAAGGACTGAAAGGCAGATTTAAATAATCTGGAAGTTCAATATTTTAATGAAAAACAGTAGGTTTCAAAATTTGGGATTAAATGCCACTGATTTCATTCAAAACGGATGAAAAACGAACATTTTATGTGCATTTGAAGTTCTATGGGCATTGTTGCAAATTTATGAAAAATTTGTGACTTTTATTAAATAAAATAGTGCATTTTCGTAAATAATAAAAATGCATTGACAAGATGGAAAATATTTGGCTTGGGCCAAAATGAAAAACCGAAAAATAACGTTTTGACCCCAAGATACAAATTTATCTACGAAACGCAACTCGTAGTTTTATATACCCCAATATATTCAACCCCACAACTCTTACCTCTACCACCTATCGGAAAAAGCTCCGGCAAGGTGGTCCACCAATAAAACAGGCGGCGTACCGACGGAGAGTCGCCGGAAAACGGGAGAGAGAGAGAGAGAGAGAGAGAGAGTATGAAAGTGAGAAGGAAATAAAGTAGATCTAAAAGTTTTCAAACACTTTGACTGGACATAACTAGAGTTTTATAACTCTGATTTAAAAACTAAAATATGTTCTGGAAAGCTTATGAAAACAGCTTTCAAACAAGACCAAAAACATAAAAATCGGACTCCTGTACTGAAAGTTATGGCCTAAATAACAAGTTCCGACTATAAGGGTTTTAACCCATCTTTGACCAGCCGTAACTGGAGATCCAGAACCCCGATCGAGAATCTGAAAAGTGTTCCAGAAAGCTCTCGATGAGAGCTTTCCAACGGTGCTGGCCGATCAATGATCGGACGTCGGAATGTTGGCCGGAATTTAGAAGGAAGCTGAAGTGTGTGGGTAAGGTGTGTGTCTTGAGTGTGAGTGTGAAGTAAAAATCTTACCCTAATGTGAAGTGCCAAAAATGTGCAAGATTTCTGAAAGTGGCTATTTATAAGGTGCAAAATGTGCTAGGGTTTCCTTAGTGGGCCATAAGAATGGGCCTTGTCTTAATATTTTTGTTTGGGCCATTTCTTATATTATTTCAAGACCACTTCTTATATCAAATCAATCCTTAATGAATAACTTAACTAGTCTTATGCCATCCACCAACATTAATCTTCATTAGTAAATAAATAATTTAATAGGTGAATAACATTTAATATTATGTAAATTTCACATAATTATGATAAATCACATAATTTCACATAAACAAATATAAGGGCTCAATTCATGAGATTTTTGGGTTCTTACAGAATGAGCTTACTGTCAATCATAACTATCCAATACCCATCATTGATGAATTATTGGATGAGTTACATGGAGCTAAATTTTTCTCCAAGATTGACTTGAGGTCAGGATATTTTCAAATATTAATGACACCAGAACACAAATATCTCACTGCATTCAGAACACATAATGGGCACTATGAGTTCTTGGTGATGCCATTTGGGTTGTGTAATGCTCCTGCAACCTTCCAATCATTGATTAATAAGGTATTTAGAGATTATCTACGGAAGTTTGTGCTTATTTTCTTTGATGATATATTAGTCTACAGTTGGAGTTGGGATGAACACTTAAAACAATTGGAGATGGTGCTTCAAGTTTTGAGAGAAAACAAGTTATATGCAAAGAGAAGTAAGTGTCAATTTGGACAGGGGCGCATTGAGTATTTGGGGCATATAATATCACAGGATGGGGTGGCTACTGATCCTAGCAAGATTTCAAGTATGGTGCAATGGCCTCTACCTAAAAATGTCAAGCAATTGAGAGGATTCCTTGGCCTCACGGGGTACTATAGGAAATTCATCAAGGGATATGGTTTGTTAAGTAGACCACTCACTAATCTACTTAAGAAGGATGGATTCACATGGAATTTAGAAGCTGAAACAACATTTCACACATAGAAGGAAGCTATGGTGTCATCTCCTGTATTAGCTTTGCCGGATTTCAAGAAGCAATTTGTGGTTGAAACAGATGCTAGTGGAAAGGGAATTGGTGCAGTACTCATGCAAGAGGGAAGGCCTATATCTTACATGAGCAAAACTCTTTGTCCTAGGAACCAATCTCTATCTATTTATGAGAGGGAATTTTTAGCTGTATTAATGGCTGTCCAAAAGTGGAAGCATTATTTACAAGGGCAAAAGTTTATTATCAAGACTGATCAACAGTCTCTCAAGCATTTGTTGGACCAGAAAGTGGTGACTCCACTTCAACAGAAATGGATCACTAAACTTCTGGGGTTGGACTATGAGATTCAGTACAAAAAAGGGAAAGAGAATTCGGTAGCAGATGCTCTTTCTAGGAAAACAGAGGCAGGAGTTGAATGCTCATCTATAACTACTGTGCTACACCAGTGGATGGAGCAGATTAAACAGAGTTATACCAATGATATCTTCATACAAAAGATTATCAGTGCTAAACTCAAGGATGTTCATATATATCCTAAATTCCAGTTGGTGGGAGGTATTCTGAGGTATAAGAAAAAGTTGGTGGTGGGTTCAGCAGGAGGTGTAAGAGAGTTGTTGCTGAAAGAATTTCACAATACAACTTTTGGTGGACATTCTGGAATTCATGATACACACCAGAGAATTCAGAAAGTGTTCTTTTGGCCTAAATTAAAGGATGATGTGGTTGAGTGGGTGAAGGCTTGTGCAATCTGTGCACAAAACAAGTTGAATGGTTCCTTTTGGAAAGAACTTTTCAAGTTGCTAGGTACAGAACTCAAAATGAGTTCTGCATATCACCCTCAGTCTGATGGCCAAACTGAAAGGGTTAATCAGTGCCTTGAGCAGTACCTGAGATGTATGGTTCATGATAATCCCAGGCATTGGTTAAAATGGTTGCCCTTAGCTGAGTACTGGTATAATACTAATTATCATACCAGCCTCAAAATGACCCCATTTCAGGACTTGTATGGGTATTTACCTCCTTTTCTTGGAGTGGAGGCGCAAATAGAGGCTACTAATCCTGATGTTGCTATCCTTATACAACAGAGACAGGAACTCACTGAGCAGATAAAGAAAAATTTGCATATTGCCCAAAGTCGTATGAAATTTTTTGCATATAGACACAGACAAGAGAGAGTTTTTGAGGTGGGGGATATGGTCTATCTTAAGCTACAACCATTTAAGCAGAACTCAGTCTACTTACGCAAGAATTTAAAGCTCTCTTCAAGGTACTTTGGTCCATATAAAATTTTGGAAAAAATTGGACAAGTTGCCTATCGGTTAGATCTACCCCCTGGTTCTAAAATCCATCCTATATTCCATGTCTCTCTTCTAAAAAAGCTAATTGGAAAGAAACACACACCTTCTCGCATTTTTCCAGTCGTTGACGACGACGGAGCAATGTTGGTGCAACCCCTACAGATCTTTGAGCTACGCCAGACCGATTCTGCGGAAGAAAACAAAACACAGGTCAAAGTACAGTGGTTACAGGAGGAATGGATGGCTAAATCTTGGGAGAATACTTTTTACATCGCCAAGCATTTTCCGTTTCTGAATCCTTGGGGACAAGGATCTTCTCGTCCGGGGGGTATTGTCATGGGCATCGGAGATATCATCGGAGATATTGAAGGAGGAAGGGAGAATTCGAAGCATGAAGAAGGAAGAAAGGTTTTTGAGAAGAAGATAAAGTACAATGTGGAAGAATCTTGTCTGAAGATAAGTGCAAAGAATCTGATGGTGGAGAATTAAAAGATGGAGTTAATCACAATCATTAATTAGTAATTGCTTATTTTACCTAAGAAAGTTGATGTTTTGCAACTTAGTCCTTTTGTTATTTGCTATTTACATTTTGTAATAGTGGTCCCATGACTCACATGAGGTTGTTATTATGCCACTGTGTTGGCAGAATGAATTAATTAGAATCAGTACTACAATATTCTCTCTCAATTTCTCTCTCTTTCTTCATCTTCCTATCTACATTCTTCTATTCAAATTCCCAGAAAATTATACAGAAATAACTACATTATCTTGTTCAAATCATCCCAGAACATAAATTATGGGATGTACATTGAATTTTTTTCTTTTTTGGGATGTAAATAACCAATTTAAGAAATTATGTCCGTAAATTAAAATTTTATCTTTTTTGGACACTTTTTTAAAAAAAGGTGAAAGTTACGGGACGTAAACAATTTTTTTCTCAGTATTGTTAATATAAACAAGTAATATTTACGGGACGTAAATAACCAATATTGTACCAATTCAACCCGTTTTTTACCCGAGAGATTTGATTCCGATATTTAGAGGATTTTATATTACATGGTGCAATTAATTGTCCAAAGCACCCTACATTTTTCTATCGAAAAGACTAATTCGCCTTTTTATCGTTTCAACGCGCTGTTGACCTATCTTGACAGAAAAAAATCCTATATAAAGGAGAGCATAGTCGATGTTGAGCCGAACTTTCATTTCTCGATTTTGCCCAAAACGTCCCTTTTTTCGGCATAATTTTTTTATTTTAAGATTGACTTCGAGAGAAGATTGATTGTTTGGAATATCATCGGATCGAATTGAAAAATCATTCATTATATTCAATTCATCCTATTTAACGAGAAAGCCGACACTTGTGATGCCGGTTTCTAAACTGAACCAACTTGATACCATTCCAACCACCACTAGAGAGAGATCAAACTGAAGAAGGAAAAACATCGATCAATCATAAAGGGAAGCATCGCAAGCTTACAGGCGGAGTATTACTGAATCGCTTGTCGACGCCTCAACATATGCTCTTTGTGTACGGTATTATGTAACAATACTTTACGATCTTTTAAATTATTGCAATTTGATATATGTTTTTTTAAACTTTGATGTGCTTTTTTGGCAACACAACTAAAACGTGCACTCTACGATCCGATATGTATAACAAGCTCTTATGCATCATCAAACTTCGACATAAATGGTGCTTGAAATGCAAATTGAGTAAATTAATATAATCGTTTATTTATATTATATATGATTAATGCTGTACGCGTGCACTATTTGAGTTGGGCTAGGCAAACACTCATATTAGTTTAAATTAATATTTTCATATTTTGTAAAAAATATAATTTATAGCATAATTACCATTTTTTTTAATGTTGAAGCCAAATTATTTTCAACAAATGAAATACACCCTCTTGTGAATCGAATAACTAATTAATTAAATAGAAATAAATATTCAAATCGAATTAGTGAGTTAATTACATTTATTTTATCGCACATCTTACACCGTTTAACACAATAATTAGTCATAGAACAAAGATTAAAAAAAAAAAATATCTTGTCTCAATTGTTAGTAGCTGAGATTGTAAGAGATGGAGATGAAAAGAAAAAATACATTTTTTAACTTATGTAAATTTTCCTCATTTAACTGCAGCTATCTCGAAATTATTATTTCTAACCCATTATACAAAAGATCGAATTGGGATAAGCAAGAAAATCCCCTTTATTATCTCCTCTCATTAATTCAACTATCACAAGCAATCTCAAATATAATCTCAGTGATAAGAAAAAGAAACAAAGAAAATAGAAAAGTATTAAAAAAAACAGTTGTATTTATGACTAGATAATTTTTAATTTATTTTTCCGATCTACCCTCAACAAACAAATCTCTAACAATTAAAACTGGATCCAAAGTAGACATGAAAAGTTTCTTTGACGTCAAATTCAAAACTCAAAAAACAAATTTTTTGATGGCCAGCTTTTTTCTTTTCAATATAATATTTCTCTTTTTTTAAGATTTTCTTTAATTTCTTTTCTTTTCTTTTCTCCTCCACGTTGACCCCTGGCTTGTTCACCACCTATATAAACTGCGTACATTTTCTGTGCAAATAACAAGTTTTAATTTAAGGTATTCCAAATAGTAATTAAGAGAATTCTGAGGTGTTCCAAGTGATATATAATTAGTTCTATAAACATGGCTGGCAATACTGTCAATAGTATGTATTGGGATGTGGAAGATGACGATGAAGAAGTACTATTTGCGTCACAAGATATTTCGCAGGCTCTTTCTCTATCTCTTCCTCTCCCTAATGTTTAGTTTTTGCATAGTTATGCATTTTTTTCTACTTAAATCTTTTGGAACTAAAGTGTGATATGTGAAGGCACATGAATTACTGCGGATTTCGTTCTAAATCATATTCATATCTCTTTACTAATTTAAATAAAAGATACGACGTCATGCCAGAGTGCGTGCGAAAGCTAACACGCCTCTACATATAAAAGTAAATTTGCATGTGGCGTGCATTTAAATACTCCCACCTATTCATAATATAAATTGTCTTGACCATTTGTTTTCTTTGCAAATTATATGACGTTTTACATTTTTCAATAAAAAATTAATTGCATTTATTTCAAATTTACCCTTAAGGTCAACAAATATTAAAATAAATATGTTTTTTTTAATGAGAACTACAGGCATTAATTAGGGGTAAAATGAGAAATCAATTATTTCCTTAATAAATGTGCATTCATCCAAAATGACTTATATTTTGAATAGTAGGGAGTACAAGATACGACGTCATGCCAGAGGGCGTGCGAAAGCTAACACGTCTCTACATATAATTAAAAATAAAATTTGCACGTGGCGTGCATTTAAATACAAGATACGACGTCATGCCAGAGGGCGTGCGTGCGAAAGCTAACACGTCTCTTCATATAAAAAGAAAAGAAGAAACAAACAAACTTTATCCCTTGATATTATGTTGATGCTTTTGTGATTTACACATACAAAAACTATGATCAATTAATTAATTAAGTCTGAATGATTAATCTTGAATTTGTAGGAAGGAGATGTTGCAAGTAGCTCTTCAAACTCAAGACTACCTCTTGGCTTGAAAATAAAACCAATTACACCATCCTTTTTAAATTTGTTTGGGAAGAAACTTTCTGAAGGAAAATCCAAAACACAAACAAATGATCACTCTGTGTCAGAGCCGATTAAGCCTGGAAATTTCAATGCAGCTTCCATTACGATCGGAAATTGGCAGGTATACATACAAACATCTATATATATATATATATATATATTATATAACACTTCTTACATATACGTGAAACTAAATGTCCACAGAGGAGCAGTAGGCATGCAGGCGACATAACCACAAAAATATACTACGCGAAGCATAAGCTTGTGTGGGAAGTGCTGGAAGGAACCATAAAATGTAAGATTGAAATGAACTGGTCTGATATTTCAGCGATCAGAGCAGTTCTGGAGGATGATAAGCCCGGAACTCTTGAAATTGAGGTTAGGCATTGAGAAATATAATATATAGGCCTAATTAGTTTCCCCATAATTCACATTTTTTTTTATTTTGTATAGCTGAGTCAACCTCCATCGTACTATCAAGAAGTCCATTCGCAGCCAAGAAAGCACACTCTCTGGCAGAAATCGGGTGATTTCACAGGTGGAGAAGCCCCCGTTAGGAGGTACTTTAATTGTTGACCAAATCACATTATAATTAACCTTGATATAATCACTTATATGTTCATTGATTACTCTATATATGTTAATTCTTGTTTTTTTCCTTGATATATTTGGAGGTACTTAATTATCTTATTTTTATGGTGTGCAATTGGTGTGCAATTTGATTAGTTAAATGTAATATTTTCGGTTAAATGAAATATTAATTAACCATGATATTATATAAGATCACTATTTATCCAATATATATTCTCAAATACATTTGATGGATCTTTCACCAGGTTACACACCGTGACCTTCAAACAAGGAGTTTTGGATAGGCACTATGAAAAGCTTTTACAACGCAATAAACGACTTTTTGACCTAAGTCGTAAGCCATTCCCAAGTCGACATGAATCTCCTTATTTTGGAAATTCAGGATTGCCGGCTCTCAATTTAAATAGACCATCTGGATCAACTTATAACCAAGGGCTGCAAAATCCATACCAATCTCTTACATCATTTCCAGGTATATATATGTTAAGAACTACAAGATTTAATTTATTGTACTTTGCTATTTATAGATCAATAAAAATTTCAAAGCTCTCACATGTTTTCCAAATGTTTAATTTCTTGCAGTTGCAAACTTGCCCTACACAAATGAGGGAGGAAATATGAATGACAACACAAATCAGCCCCAGCCCCAGCCATCATACCACAATCAAATTTATGATCAAAATCCTCAATATCAGGAGGACTATCAACCACAAAATGTTGTTCTGAATGACATAAATAATTATCTGCCAAGGGACCATTACTCTAATGTTCCTACCAATGTGGATCCGTCGATGGGCTACCAATACCCACATGCCGCTGATCAAATGATGCCACCTCAGCTGTCTTTGGATAAAAATGTGGAGGAACCTCAGCAGTACACTTATCAAGGAAGCTCTTCCCATGTTCAAGACTATTATATACCCTGGGAGTAATCCAACTGGTGGTGAATATTTTTGGATTATATATGATCAATTTAAATGACTATTTAATTGTCATGAACATCTATTTCATGCTTGTACATTTCGTCTTTCATTCTGGTGTTTTAGGGTGTGCTTGATTGTGATTTTTTTTCATTTTCTTTTTTCAAATTTCAATTAAAAAATATTATATATATATATAATGTATTAGTTATTGTAATAATATTATTAATAAAAAAAATATAATAATGTATTATAATATAAAAGTTCAATATTAAATACATGTTAATATAAGATCGGGAAAATTGCACTTTTGGTCCCATAAGAATGAAGTCAAATCACTTTCGGTCCTTTTATATATACTTTTAGTCCTGTAAGATTTTTTCTATTAGTTTTAACGGCTGAAAATTTGCGTGATTTTCACTTTTGATCATGTAAGAATGAGGTCATATCACTTTTGGTCATTTTTCATACACTTTTAGTCCCATAGTAAATTTCCATCAAATTTAAAATTAAACTCAATTATGAATTTAATAATTATAATGCAAAATTCAAATATAAATTGTATCTAGAAAGTAAATCATTTTAAAATATGTAAATTAAATTTTATAAAATCTAAATAATTTCTTTCTTCTAAAGGAAATTTTTATAAGATCAATTCCTAAAGGACTAAAAATATAATTTTTCCATATAAGATCATTTTGTTAAAATACAACTCAATTTCATCATATTACTATTCAAAAAAAACAAAATTCACATTTTCAACAGACATATCACAACAACTATAAACATTAAACCTTTTTTTCACATCCAATCAAGCTCTCATTTTTCACAACTATTAAAAAAAAATCACTCTGCATTTCCATGTAAATTGGAAAATGTAAAAAAAAAAGTGTCATCCAAGCACACCCTTAGTTTCTATATATCTTACACGATTTAAAGTTTCATTTTACTCCGATAATAGTCTCAACATCCATCAAAATAAGACTTTTAAGCATTTTATGAGACTATGCAACATTAACTTAACACTACAAAAAATGGAGATTTGCGGCAAACTCAAAACCGTCGCAAGTTGCGACGGATTTGCGAAGAAAATGGTCAAACCGACGAAGACAACAAAATTTGCGATGGGAAAAAAACCGGTCACAAATCTTGACATAATTTGCAACAAAGTTCAATACGAAAAACAACACGACACCATTTTGTTCTTATTTGCGAGGCGTCACACATAGATATGCGACGATTTGCATTCGTTGCGAACTGAACTAATTAAAATACATTTCATCTGACACACTATTAAATTAATCCAAAGTGATTTGCGACAGAAATAGCTGTCAAAATATATTTTTTAATTTGTGATAACAATTTTCGTAACAAATCCCCAATTTGTGCAACGGATTTTATGGTCTTCGCAAATCCGTCACAAGTTTTGACATTATAAATACCAACTGGCAGCCATTTTTTCATTTACATTTCTCGTTGTCGGGTCATCTATATCGCGCTAGCATCCTGCCGAGTAGGGGTGGAAATGGGTCAGGCTATCCGATAGGGGCCATTAAAGCTCGACTCGTTTAATAAAAAAAATCGGGCTTAAGCTTTTTTAGAAGCCCATTTAGCTAAATAGGTTGAGCTCAATTTTTTTCGTAGGCCATTTTAGCCTATTAGGCCGGCTATATATATATATATATATATATATATATATATATATATTATGTGACTTTCAAATAAATAAATAAAGTAAGAAAGTTTAGTAACACTAGTTATATTTTTCTTTGTAATAGTTGAAAAAAATAGTTGAATATTGTTTTTGGAACATTTGATAAATTTTTTATTACTTTTATTTCTTCATTTTGAGATTTAAAGATTAAATGTACCAATTTAGTCTCATTTTTTCACAATTACATTTAACTTTTTTGGGATCAAAACAGAATAAATTGCGAAAAAAATGGGACTAAATTGATATATTTAACTTTTTGGGACCAAAACAGAACAAATTGCAAAAAATGAGACTAAATTGGTACATTTAATATTTTTTTGGGACCATTTCATAAAAGGTAAAAAATATGGGACTATATTGACTTATATCCCTTTATAAGGCTTTCAGGCCAAACTTATTTATTAAAAATTTCAGGCCCAAGCCTTAAAAAAAGCTTATGACAGGTCATGTGCTAGGCTTAAGCCTAAAAAATATAAATACTGTTGGGGCTCAGGGCAAGAGGTTGGCCATTAATCTCGATAGAGTATCGTAAATAATTAATTTAAACGATTAATATTACAATTTAAGTTATTTATATATCCTTTTTAATGGATCATTAAAGGATGTCTAGTGTTGAAAAGTTCTTAGCAATTTAATTAAGATTGTAAGAGATCAAGATTAAAAGATTAAAAAAAACATTTAACTTGAATTTCCTCTTTTTAACAGTTATCACAAATTTATTATTTCTTACCCCACTAAAAAAAAAAAATCTAATTTATTATCTCCCCTTGTTAATTAATTTAATTATCACGAACAATCTCACGGAAATCTGAGTGATAAGAAAAAGAAATAAGAAAATATAAAAATAATATAAATTATTTGTTCGTACTTGTGCAAGATCGATTTAATTTATTTTTGCTGATCTCAATACTTAAGTAGAAAATATGATTTGCTTGGCTAAATTAGGCTAATTATACCAAAAATCAAAATATTAAACATTGGAGAGCTTTGAAAAGAGCTCTCCAAGGCCAAATATGTAGTAGTGTAGAAATAAAAAACATCGGCCATCGAAGAACAAATCCAACGCTTATTGTTTGTCCGAGCCACTTTTGGGCCTTTCTGTGCTCCTTTCCTTTTTCTTGTATCGGTAGATCTCATTTTTAATGTAATACCTTTTAGTATTTAAAGTAATACATTTTTATCAAATAAAGTACTACTACTTTAAAAAAATGTTTGATTTCATCGATTATATGAGATATTCTTCACATAGCAACGGAAATAAAGTTCCTCGCAATTTGTGAGGTTTTTTCAAGTGATCCCAAATTAGCAATGACAATTTTATTTTTTCTCAAATTTGTGATGGTTTTTTTTTTTTGACGACAATTCAATTCATTTCAAATTTGCGACGAATTTGAAACAAAAATTAAATTCATCTCAAAATTGCGATAGTTTTTTTAATTTTTTTTGCAAACGAAATATATTTCATTTCAATTTTTTGGCGGATTTTTTTTTTGTGAGGGAAATTCAATTTGACTCAAATTTGCGACGAAAAATTATTTTGTCTCAAATTTGCAATGGAAACTTTTTAAATAATATTTTGCGACGTTTTAAAAAAAATTTGCAACGGAAATCTATTTTGTCTCAAATTTGCGACAATTGTTTTTAATTGTGTATATAATTTACATCAACAAATAAACACAAGGTCTCCAAGTTAAAGTGGTTAAAGGCCACACTAAACACCTCGAGGTCATGGGTTGGAATTAAATCGTAACTGTTCTATGTCGGGTTTGCCATGGACTGCCTCGGGGGTTGGGTCCAGAACTTTTTTTTTTAATTTGAGAAGGCAAATTCCGCTGCAAATTTTAAAAATTAAATAATTAAAAAATATTAATAATAATAATAATCCGTCGCAAAGTTGCGACGAAAAATAATCGTCTCAATTTTTTGCAACGACCAAAAATTTTAGTTGTACCAAAAATTCCAAACAAAAGTTTACCTCTTTGATTGAGATTGGACCGAATTCCATTTATTCTAAATTTGTTGGAATGAACCTTGAAGTGTAAGATTGAAATGCAATGGTCTGGTATTTTCGCGATCAGAGCAATCATGCATGAAAATCAACTAGGAACTCTTGAAATCGTGATTTGACGTCGAGCTATAATTTCCCTGATTGTGGATATATCACGGCTCCATCCAACACTTGATTTTCATGCATATTGCCCTGATTGCGGAAATGTTTGACAATTTCATTTCGATATTAAACTTCAAGGCTCCTTACAACGCTTCCCAGACAATTTTGCACTTCTGTTGTATAGTTTAGCACTTGAGTTGCCTTTCTGCTGACTAATCCTCTATTTATACAGGTTGCCTTCTGATAGATTTGTCTACTTTTTTTTTTTCAAAATAAAATTACTTTTTTGAAAAGTTAATATGGCGTAAAAGTCTCAATTTTCCATTTTAGCTACTTTATTGTTTTTATATATATCCATTTTCCATTTTTACATACTTTTTTTTTTTGTTTATATTTGTGTCAATTTTCCAATCTGACATACTTTTTCCTTTATATATATCTCAATTTTTTACTTTCTGGTTTATATATATCTCAATTTTCTACTTTCTGGTTTATATATATCTCAATTTTCCATGTTTACATACTTTTTCATTTATATTTATCTCAATTATTCTATTTTGACATACTTTTTCATTTATGCATATCTCAATTTTCTATTTCTAATATATGTGTAGGTCTCATGTGAACCATGATCACGTGAACTTATTTTTTCTAAAGTAATATTTTGTTTGTCTTTTATTCATTTGTTCCTTTGACTTTGACATGGGTTTTAATGTTTTGTTTATTAGTATTATGATAGGTAAGTAACTTTTTTGGTGATGGTGTATTATTCAATTGAGGAGAATAAGACAAAAGAATAATTTTTGTGTGGAAAAAGTAATGACATTAATTTGGTGTTATTTTGAGATAAAACTGGCAATTCGGGCCGCCCGGCCCAGTCCAATGGGCCAAGCGATGTTCGTGGGCTAGGCCGGGCCAGTCCATGAACTGGTCGGGCCTACAAAATTGGAGCCCATCCTAGGATAGCGGGCTAGCCCAACCCATTACATCATTTTTTTTTATAAACGACCATAATCATTATATATATCATTAATGTACGCATAATCATTATAATCATTACATCATTTTTTTTATAAACGACCATAATCATTATAACATTAATGTACAAGACAAGTTCCACCCCATGATATGATTTTTATTTTTTTTAATATTTCTAGCAAAAACTATATATATAAACCTTATTATGTATTGTTCACCTACTCACATATATTTTTTATTTATACAAATAATCATAATTAAAAATATACATTATTAATATATTAACTATACATAATTCATAAACGGCCATAAGCAGTATAACATTAAACTAGATTGCAAGTTCAAATAGAATTATAAATAATTCATAAGTTCAAATTTCAAAGTTAAAATAAAAATAAAAACACAATAATATTTAAGTATACTATAATAATTTTAATTGTTTATTTGCCTAGCCCATTAGGCCCAGTTCTATATGCGCCTGTAATTTTAGAGCCCAATCCATATTGGGCTTTGGGTTGGCAAGGACGACTCATCGAGTTGGGCCCAAATTGCCGGCTCTATTTTGAGATGTTTGGTGGGGATAGTTGGAAAGGATAAAGTAACTTAATTTCTATTTTGGGAAGTGGCAATCTAATAAATGGCGGAGAAAGTTTTGTTTTGGACTGAAAAAATAATATATTAACAAGTACTAGAGGTACTCAACTCAAGAGTTACAACATATATAAATTACAAACTAAGCCAACGACAAGGAAGACATTGACCAACACGTACTCAAGGCTTCTTACAACATAGTTTAGGATTACAACACGTCAACACCAATTGGAAAAGAAGAAGTGATTGGTACCACAAAAATTCAAGGAAAATAGACTCCATGTTCTAGATCTGATCTCCTCAAACGTCTTCACCGTACCAGATTAATTTCCTCACCTCTGAAGATTCTACAGTTTCTAACCAAACGGTACAGGACCAAATGCACTCCAGAACATGTTTTCTCCGTTTGCCACCCAGAATGCCAAGATATTGCAGAAGATGCGCCGCAGGTTTGGGGCTGCAAGGCATTGGGCAACCGAGCAAGGAGTAACACAAGGACCAAATCTGATGTGAAAAGGAGCACTCGAAGAAGAGATGGCTAGCAGTTTCCTCGGATAGCCCGCATAGGCCACAACTAATGTCATCTCCGTCTCCAGAACATTCATTCCTTTTAAATTCACACGCACGGGGAGTCGCTCACGAAGAATTCTCAAAACTAAACCTGACCACTTTGAGGGGATCATAACATTACAGGTTTTAGGGAACGCCTTATGAGTGTCCTCATCAAGAGTCGCCTGTCCAAGAATCATGCACAAATTCCTGCAGGTTTGCATTAGATAAAATAACAAGAAATTGTTCAGACATCTCCTGTTCCCAGGAGAAAAAAGAGCGTCTCCAAGTGAACTCCCAATGCCACCTGCCATTCACCCAATATCACTGTTACACCCAGTCAAAGAAGTCAATCTTTGACAAGTCAATCCTAGTCACCAGCTTGTGTGGCGACGACTAGTCAACCAAGTCATGCGACGACTAGTCAACAATATGAAGAAAATGTAATTGTGTGTGCTCGCCCAAAGATGTTGGCGAGCACATGATTAGCTAGTTATAAAAGACAAGTTTTAAAGCCTTGGGAGAGAGCATAGAGCGTGGCGAGCACGACGAGTGCGACCACCAGCCATGAAGATGACCGGACGACCAGGTCCTCCGGCGACCACCGTGGCCCAGCTCCTCGCCTCCGGCGAGGACGACCACCAGAGGCAGTTTAGCATTAAATGCGGCGTCCCATCACCTTTTCGGGCAGAATCTCAGGTCCTGTGGTACGTAGTTTGCCACGTGTAAAGGCCAGGCTGCCCGAAAAAGATAGTATAAAATGCCTAGAAGGCTCATTTGTAAGATTTAAGTTACAATTTCCTACCTAAAGCAATACACCTCCCAAAGCTCTAAGCTTTTAGCTTCTCATCGAAGCTACCTGCTGTGTTCTTACTGTTCTCCATTAAGATCATCATAAATCATCATATAAATCTGTATTAACACGTAATAAACCCCGATCATAATATATGTTTGTTTAGTGCTATCGAAAAGTCCACATCCAGATCATCCACTCAAAAGCACGTACAACATTTGGCGCTTGAAGGAGGGGTCCTTTTACGTGTTCTTCATCAAAGTTTCAACCGATCATCGAACGATCGTCTTGCAAACTCCTTATTTCAGGTTTTAATCGGTAGAAATACCTTTTAGAACATCATTTACGTATTTCATACGTATTTTAATTATCTTCGTGTTCTTAAATATTTGTAATATTTAGGCATATTTCGGAGTTTGATCTCCTTGTTTTTTCTGTTTCTAGCACTTCTTTGTGGCTGTTTTTAAAAAATTCGAAGTTTTAGCACGGTCTTCTGCGTAAGAACTCGGATCTTGTGTTTTTAAGCATTCTAGTCTAGAACAGTCATATCTTTGTAACCGTTTACCAGAAATCATTCTCGGACGATGTCTCATCGCTTAAATCTGGACGGAATCCCACCACCCGGAGGGAACGAAAACCCTTCGGCACCGACAGCTCCGGTGGGCACTCCGGCGGCCAATCCTTTGGCAAATATCAACCTGGGGGACATCTTGAAAGATCCCCAGCACTTGAGAGATTTTACGGACTTCCTTAACGAAAAAATGAGGAAAAACGAGGCTGAGGAACTTGAAAAAGCCAAGGATCAGGCCTTTGACAAAGCTCGCAAGGCTAAGGGGAATGCAAACGTGAATGACGAGGATGACCGCTCTTATCATTCATACTCTGTACATCCCAACGACAAGGGGAAAAATAAAGCCATCGAACACTCCCACAACAGTCATACGGGAGATTCGCGGGGTGGTCGAAATTCTGTTTTCGATCGCGTGGGCGAGAAAGATCAAAGAGCTCCTCGCCCCATACCTTTTAAATTTGGAGGCCGGCCAGAAAAAGATGGTCGACTAGAGAAATCCGACCACAGAGACCGTGGTGGAAAGAAATGCCAAGGAGATAGAATCTCCGCCCTCGACCGAGTGGGGCCAGGCTCGCGAGCTCCAGCGAGGAGTTATCGCAGCCATCAACCCGAGCGATCACATCATTCCCCAAGGCGATCACACCAAGATGATCGCCCGACCGCATCACACGGGAGCCGACGAGACGAGATCGTCGTCCCCCGACCATAGACTGCCGAGGAAGGGCAGATTGCCCAGTTCATCGAGACACAAAATCTGATGAAACTGGAAATGGAGAATTTGCGAGCAATGGTGGTCACATCTAAGAAGGGAACTGCCCCACCAGTCACACTTCCCGCTCCTCCTCTAAGTGTGTTGGTTCTCACCGCCCCCATTCAGAGAAAAATCTAGATGCCTTCAATGGCAGCATACGATGGTATGTCTGACCCCCGGGTACATTTGTCCAAGTACTCAAACTACATGGCCTCAATTGGGGCAACAGACGCTACTCAGTGCACAAACTTCTCCCTAACTTTGGGAGACCGGGCTCATCGCTGGTACACCACTTTGGGAGCCGGGTCCATCACCTCCTTCATCGAGCTGGGGCAGCAATTCTTGACGTACTATGGGTCAATTGCTGCTCGCCCAGCATCAAAGCAACGTTTGGCAAACGTTCGCCAAACACTAACCGAATCAGGCAAGGATTTTATCGAGCGTTTCGATAGGTTAGTGATCGATGGGGAGGCAGTGAATGACGAGACAAAGTTGATCTCAGCTGTTTCCGGTCTGAGGATAGGTTCCAAACTCTGGGAATCTATGCACACCGTTTTTCCGGATTCTTATGCGGACTTCCGCAACCGGGCTGGAAACCTCATTCAAATGGAAGAGATAATGGACGCCACCAAGGCTAACGAGCAACCTGAAGCAGCCAAAAAAGTCTGGCCGATCGAAAAAGAATTTTTCCACTGGGGAGCCTTCTTAGCCAAAAAAGGCGACCAATCAGGGCAGCAGTGCTCGCCCAGCGAACTTTAGGCCTTTCGAGGAGGCTCCAGAGATCACTCAGTTCATAGAGACCCTTACTTTTGATCCCAGGGCCATTCTCGATTCAATCAGGGGAAATAATCTGCTCCCCCCGGCGAGGGCAATGCATACGAGTGAGGAAAACTTGGATGGTAATAAATTCTGCAACTACCACAACTCCATCGGCCACCACACCAATGGGTGCCGAGACTTGATGAAAAATTTATACAAGTTGTACAATGAGGGCAAGCTCGCCCAATTCATCAAACCTAGGGAGGGAAATGGCGATCAGAGAGGCAAGAAACGTCGCGACGACAGCGACGATCTGCGCCAACAGATCAACCGTCAGAAATTAACTCCCCCTATGCCGAACACTCTGCCGGACGAGGTCGACTTTGTGGGTGGAGGCTGCCTAGTGATAGAAGGCCCTTGGGGGGCACTAAGTCTGGAAGTGCTCTGTCTGTTCGCCGATAGCAGAGTGAGATGCGAGCACTAAACAATGTGCACCAAGTGTGTGTCGCAGCGGCTGCTGAAATGCCCATCTCACACCAAGTCCTTTTCACGGACGATGATCTTAATGGAGTTGTGTAACCAAACAACGACGCTTTGGTGATCACCAGAAAGATTATAGGGACGACCGTCCACCGAATGATGATCGACACTGGGGCATACACCAATGTCCTATTCAAGCATACTCTAGATGCCCTTGGCGGATATGTTGCATATATCGAGCTTTGCGATAATATTATCTTGGGTTTCGGAGAAACTCGCTCCCTTCCGCTAGGGAGAATCAGGCTATCACTGGAACTGGCATCGACGAAAGAGCCAACAATGCATTACACTCGGCAATCGACTTCATGATCGTCGACATTCCATCTTCGTATAATGTTTTCCTCGGCCGACCTTTCTTCGACGAGTTCAAGGCGGCCGCCTCTACGTATTACTACTGTATTAATTTTCTGACCCCGACGGGAGTTATAACCGTCAAGGGTGACCAGACGCGGGCGAGGGAGTGTCTCGTCCGTTTTTCTAAGCGTCATTCTAAAGAAACTCCTATGATTGGAAAGTATATCGAGTGTCAAAAAGAAAAAACACAAATGAACTACTTGGAGGGTCTTCCCAGCAAGTACCAAAAAATTAAAATTGGGGAATCAAGTCGACATTTTGACGACCACCAAGTGGAGGTGAACGACCACACCCCCATGGAAGTGGACGACCACACCCCAATGGATTATGACGAGCACGATCAGACAGTTGTCGGTGATCAGTTTCCCGACGACCAGGTTCCAGAACTAAACTTTCCAGATCTGGAACCTAGGCTAGGCTTTGAGCCAGAATTCGGAATCGAGGATCCTCGTTGGAAAGAGCCTAAAGAACAGGCAACTCCAGGGGAGGACCTTGAAACCATCCATCTAAACAAAGCTCGTCCTGAACTCGAAGTATTCATAGGTTCAAATTTACCAATGCAGTTGCGATTAGAGATGGTCGCATTTTTGAAAGCAAATATCGGAGCATTCTCCTGGTCGCACGAGGATATGGTGGGCATCGACACGAACCATGCCTGCCATAGGTTGAATATTGATCCAACAAGAAGACCCATCACCCAAAAACGAAGAAAATTTGGACCTGATAAATATGCGGCTATTGCGATCGAAGTTAAGAAATTGATCGATAACAAGTTAATCGAGAAAACAGGAACTGATCCCGAGTGGTTGGCAAATCCTGTGCTAGTCAGAAAAACGACCGGGTCATGGCGATTGTGTATAGAATTCACAGATCTAAACGATGCTTGTCCCAAAGACCATTTTCCGATGCCCCACATCGATCACCTGGTAGATAATACAGCGGGGCACGAGATGCTTACATTTATGGATGCTTTCGCGGGATACCATCAGATTGCGATGCATCCCGACGACCAGCGACATACAGCTTTCATGACGGCAACCGACATGTACAGCTGGAAGAGAATGCCTTTCGGTTTGAAAAACGCAGGGGCAACGTACCAAAGACTGGTAAATAAAATGTTTGAGAAACACATCGGTGAGATGGTGGAGGTCTATATCGACGACATCGTCGTCAAAAGCTTGCGGAAAGAAGATCACCTACACCACCTCGCCATGACATTCGATATCTTGAAAGAGTATAACATGAAGTTGAATCCAAAGAAGTGCAGTTTTGGAGTTGGCTCCGGAAAATTTCTAGGGCACTTGGTTAGCCAGAGGGGCATCGAGGCGAATCCAAGGAAAATTGAAGCAGTCATCGACATGTAAAGCCCAAGGAATGTAAAAGAAGTACAGAGGTTGACAGGATGCCTAGCATCGCTGAACAGATTCATTGCACGAACGGGCGATCGTTGCAAACCTTTTTTCGACGCTTTGAAAAAAGGAAGGTTTGAATGGACCGATGAGTGCGAGAAAGCTTTCGAGAAGCTGAAGGAGCATCTATCGGATCCGAAGGTCCTATCTAAGCCAGTCCCGGACGAAATTTTATATCTATACTTGGCGGCCATTGACTGTGCGATCAGCTCAGTGCTCGTCTGAGCAGAGGGGAGCACACATCTGCCAATCTACTATGTAAGTCAATCACTGAGAGATGCGGAGTTAAGATACACTCAAATGGAAAAATTGGCGTACGCTTTAGTCATGAGTGTGAGAAAGCTAAGGCAGTACCTGTTCGACCACGAGGTGGTGGTCCTTACGACATTTCCTCTTCGGCGAGCACTGAATCGACCGGATACCACTGGAAGACTTTTGAAATGGTCAGTGGAAATCGGGCAATTCGGGCTCACTTACGCACCTAGAACGGCGACCAAGGGACAAGTGTTGGCAGAATTCATAGTGGAACTCACTTTCCCAGACAAATTTGACAAGGAAATCGAACTTCCTTAGACACTGTTCGTCGACGGCTCGTCGACGAGCACCAAAGCGGGGGCAGGAATCATCCTCACAAGCCCGTCTGGACAGACTTTTGCTTCGGCGATCGAGTTCGAGTATCGGGCGACCAACAAGGAGGCAGAGTATGAGGCTCTGGAATCAAAATGGCCATGGCCGTGGGCGCCAGAAAAATGAAATTTTTTTCTGACTCTCAACTAGTGGTATGTCAAATTACGGGCGAGTACGAGGCTCGCAGCGACCAGATGTTGAAGTATCAAGACCTAGTGAAAGGATTAATCGTGCAATTCGATCAAATCCACATCAAGCAAATCCCTAGGGAGGAGAATACGCAAGCAGACGCCTTAGCTCGACTGGCCACTTCAGAGGGGGAGGTAATATTTTCTGAAGCGACGATCACTAAAATTTCTTCCCCGTCAGTGAGTAGAAGTCAAATTTTACAGGTTGAAGCGACCAACGACGAGGACTGGAGGTCGCCGATCACCAAGTACATCAAGACCGGCGAGCTCTCGGAAGACAAAGTTAAGGCGACCAGACTACAACTCAGGTCCGCCAGGTACACCATTATTGGCGACCAACTGTACAAACAGGGTTTTTCAATGCCTTTATTGAAATGCCTCGGAGAAGATGAAGCGAAGATCGTCATGCACGAAATCCACGATGGAATATGTGGAAATCATACAGGGGGGCAAGCTCTCGCTTTAAAAATCATGAGACAAGGCTACTATTGGCCAACACTGAAGAAGGATGCAATTCATTACCCCCAGACATGCAAGAGATGCCAAGCTTTTGCTCCCACCATACACTCACCACGAGACGAGCTCATCCCCGTTTATAGCTCGTGGCCTTTCGCGAAATGGGGCATCGACATCATCGGACCTTTTTCCTGCCTGGCGTCGGGGGGGGGGGGGTAACTTTCGTAGTCGTAGCAGTCGATTACTTCACCAAATGGACGGAGGAGAAGGTGTTGAAGACCATCACAACGGCCCAAATGATAAGCTTCATCTGGAAAAGCATAATTTGCAGGTTCGGCCTACCACGAGCAATTGTGATGGACAACGGACGCCAATTCACAAGTCAAGACATGCTAGAATTCTGCTCAAAGTGGAACATCAAGAAACTTTTTTCAACACCCTATAATCCACAATCTAATGGTCAGGTAGAAGCGATCAACAAAATTATCAAGCACACCTTGAAAGCTAAGCTGGATGGATTGAAGGGCAAATGGGCGGACGAGCTGCACATGGTGCTGTGGGCATATCGGACAACCACGAGGAATTCTACAGGTGAAACTCCGTTCGTGCTCGCGTTCGGAACCGAAGCTGTCATACCAGCAGAAGCACAGGTCGCCACTTTCCGAGTGGCAAATTATGACGAGCAGTTAAACAACGATGCACAACTCTCCGATTTGGACTTCCTTGAAGAGCGAAGACTAATGGCGGACGAGAAGAATGTGGTCTACAAACAAAGGTCAGAATGTTATTACAATACCAAAGTACGTGCTCGACAATTTACTATTGGCCAACTCGTACTTTAACGGGCAACAGAGCAGTCCACAGGCATACTTGGCCCGACTTGGGAGGGTCCGTACCGCGTAACACACACGTACTCAAACGGATCGTACGAATTAGAAGATCTCGAAGGCAAGCCGAGCAAGTACCCATGGAACGCGGTCAAGTTGAAGAGATACTATCTGTAAGTTTTAATTTTGTACATTTGTATAATTTGTATCTAATATCGTTTCAATACATGTCAAGTTTTAAGTTTCATCAAGTGTTAGATAAATTTTAGAATTTTTAGATGAGGCTCTGCGTAGCCAACTAGAAACGAGTTCAACCAACGAATGGTTAACTCTAAAGACAAGTACTCATTTTGAAAGATGCTTGCAAAAAATAGTGACGACGACAATCACTCAAAATAAACGAGCTCAAACGTTGAAAGGTTTAACTCTAAAAAGACAAGTACTCATTTTGAAAGATGCTTGCAAAAAATAGTGACGACGACGATCACTCAAAATAAACGAGCTCAAATCGATGTAAGGTTTAACTCTAAAAAGACAAGTACTCATTTTGAAAGATGCTTGCAAAAAATAGTGACGATGACGATCACTCAAAATAAACGAGCACATACCAATGAAAGGTTTAACTCTAAATAATCAAACATAAATTGAAAAGCAGTGACGAAGACGATCACTCAAAACAAACGAACACAAGTCATAGTAAAAAGTTCATTAATATTAAGAAGCCTTAAGGGCTGAGATTACAAAAAGGCCTCTGAGGCCGAACACTACAAAAAGGCCCTAGTGGCCGAGCAGTTACAAAAAGGTCCTAAGGATGATTTTCTACAACCTCTTCCCCGGCCGGAGCCTCTTGCTCGCCAGCAGCCACCTCCTCGGCAGGAGCATCCTGCTCGCCTCCTTGGACCGGTGGGAGTTGAGGCGGGCTCTTGAACAAAACTTTCATCGCCAAAAGGCGAGGAAACATGAGACCCATATTTACTAGGTCGAGCAGGGGGAGGACGGAGCCCGGTGCAGGTTCTTCTTCAACCAAATGATTGTCGATAAAATCACTAAAAAGAGACACGTCCACCTCAGGATGGGTTTCTTTGATGTAGCGGACGAGCTCGTGGGCAGTGTACGCTGCCGAATAGCAAGCCCCAGATCCGGCGAGATAAGCTTTTTCATCCCGATCTTTCTTCACAGCAGTAAGCTTTTGCTCAAGAGAGGCCAAATCTTCCTCAACACTTGTGAGACGACTTTGCAGAGTGGCCGCCTCTTCGCGAGCAGTATCGAGCTCGTTGTACTTCGCTGTCTTCTCATCCTCGACAACTTTGAGGCGAGCACGGAGATCTTCGATCATTTGGAGATCCTCTTGATCTTTCTTCCGAACAGCTGCAAGTTGGGCCTCAAAATCAGCCACCTTTTTCTCAAGACCAGTGTTAGCCTTGGTCAGTCGGGCGATCGCCACATCCTTCTCTTCATTGCCTTTTCGGATTTCGTGGATTTGAAGGGAAAGTTGCTCTGCCGCATAAGCTTGGCGACAAGCACTGATGGCGATTAGTCGAGCGTTGTCGATAGAATTTTGGCAGTCGACCTCCTCGACGAAGTTTTTAGTCAACGATCGGGGCAAGTTCTTCATTGCCCGGATCGCGACCTAGTCTAGCACGTCATCGTCGGTCGGGTCCCACGACCGGTAGTAGTTGCGAAGATCTTCATTGAAGGGCTCGGGACGCGGGTGCTCGACAATCCTGAAAAAGAACAGATGATCAGAAAAGGATACTTCTAGAAATATTCAAAGACATTTTTAAGAAATGCTTACTTGGCAACTCGTTCGGCACTCCAGCCGAGTAAAGTGTTATCTTCGGGGGCCCTCTTCTCGGCCGACAAGCTCGTGGTAACCTCCTGCGATCGCTTGGTTTTGCGAGCAGGGGATGGTTTTCTGGGAGGTGGTGAATTCCTCCTCGTCGGGGATGTCCTTGGAGAGATTCTCTGGTCGGCGGTAGGAGGGCGATGACCCCCTCGTGCCATTTTAGCAGTTTTCTTGGGGGGAGCCTCCATGGTCTCCGGCCGATCTTTTCTTTTGTTGGTGCCCTCAACAATGTTGCGCTCGCGACTGACCATCGCAGCACACAAGGATCGGTTCACCATTACTTCTTGAAGTTCGACAGTCGGAGGAAGATAGGTGATGACCTTCGTAGGAATCACTACTAAAAACAAAGTGTCAACATTTTACAAAGAAAAGAAGAGCAAAGGTAGTAAAAAGAAATTACTTGTTACCTGGAGGAAACTCTCTAGTGATGTGGTGAGGAGGTACTCGAAGACCTGCTCGCTCCCTTATGCACTCGCGGTTTAGGAAGCGACAAGATCTCTCCAAGTAGCAACGACGAGCGACGCAACAGATGTGATATTGGAACAAGGGTGTCAGTCGATGCTCGGCGGTCTTCTTGCGAACAGATTCACCTACAAGAGCGAGGAGTTATTCAATATAGACAAGAATGAGCACAAATCAAAAGACTTATTGCGAATTCTTTGGTAGTCGGTTGCAATGGAAATGCGATCAGAGGACCCATCGGGTTTCACAACACTTATCCAGTCCCCGGCAACCCACCACCAGTTGGTCTTCCAATCTCGAATTTTGTTGGGAACCCCTTCGACCAACTTGGTGCGATCGCCACCCTTCACGTAGTACCAACCCTTGCCCACCTTCTTCCCGGCTTCGGCCACTTCAAGGAGATAGTTAATCTCTCGAGGACTGAGGCAAGTATGGCGACAATTGTTCTCGACGGCCTCCAGGCCGAACACAGTGAGGAGTCCGATTATGTTCGACCACCCGTTCGGCGTCACTTGAGAAGGTGCCACCCCAAGAAAATGCAAGAAGTTAGAAATTCCGGGGTGCACTGGAAACCTCAGCCCGACCTCTATCATGCCAATATTGACGGCGACCATCCCTTCAGGAGGCTGGTCGGCCCTCTCGTCTTCTCGCAGAACGAAGAAGCAAACATCTTGGGGCAGTTGGTATTTTTTCCGAGAATTTGCCAGTTGGGCCGGGGAGACGGTGCTCACATATTCTCTGGCTGTATACTCCGATTCGTATGCTTCTCGGTATGAGCGAGGAATTTCTCTGGGCGGATACTCGGAAATATATTGATAATATGTTTCCCTTGAGTGCTCGTCCCCATCTAGTTCATCCCGCCTGCTCAGAATATCTTTGATGCTCGCCGCGTAGCGAGCAATCTCTTCATACTCCTCGCGGAGAGTGTTCGTCAAGGTGTCCTCGACTCGGGCCGGGTCGATCTGCTCGCCCATCTCTACATCCAAGTCTGGGTCACCCAAATCTGAGTCGACCTCCTCAATATCGTCCTCGACATCATTGTCGGCGTCATCCCTTTCAGACTCATCGGTCTCATTGGCGACCGCGACGCCGCCACCTCCATCATCTCCTCCAAACTATCAGTCGGGAGGTTAGGAATCCCTACTCTAAGGGGGTCAGGGGAATGAACGCCAGAATCCCAGGAGACCACTTCCATTCCTAGGTCTCGACGAGGACTCTCGCTGGAAAGCCCAGCACCACCATCCAACGGCGGCGAGCCATCACCGGAAGTCCCAATAACCACTATTTTTTCCGATGAAAAGGGGGAGAATGGAAGAAAAAGAAGAAAAATGTAAGTTGTTTACCTTTCGCGTCGATCGGAAACACCCAAAGTCGCCGGAAAAGCTTGAAGAACTTACTTGGAAGAAGACTTGAGAAGGAGTTCGTAAATCACAAAGAGTGGAAATTGATTTCAAGAGAAGTGAGGTCCTATTTTCTCCGGTTGGTTTCATACTCGAGCATACCACATGAAACTCCTTGAGGAAGGTGTGTGGATTTTCTCCTGCAAGACCATGAAAAGAAGGCAACAAATGAAATAGTCCTGATTTTAATTCAAAATTTACATTAGCAGCAAGAGTAGGAATTGTAATGCAAAGGGGTTGACGAGTTATGATTGGGTTTGCCAACTCATTCATCGTTCTCTCTTGAGCTTCTTCAGCCATATTTTCAAAATTTGGCTCTAAAATTGGCTCTTCACGATTATCACTTTCTTCTTCACTGCTCGTCTCTCTTGTCGATGCAAAATTAATTTGTCGACGTGTACGAGTCTCCTTCCTAAGCCTCCTTGTTGTTCTCTCTACTTCTGGATTGAATTCAAGTCGTTCACTCCGATTTGATCGAGTGATCATTCACTGAAAACAAAACAAAGAAAAACAGAACTAACACTGAGGGTCCAGTGTTAGTTCAAATTAGCAAAACAACCACAGAAGGCCACGGTAATATAATTTTTTTGCTTCTGTTCAGAAATTACAAAATTTCTGTTCAGAATTTTTTTGATTTTTTGACAAAAAATTGAGAACACAAAGTATTCAATTGAATTAACAACCGATCCCCGTCAACGACGCCAAAATTTGGTGTGCTGTCGCAGGCACCTAAGAATAATTCCTTAACTACCCACTAATGTAGTCGAGTAAGCAAGGGTCGATCCACAGGGAACTGTGTAATTTAATCGAATTGATTTGTGTACAAAAGCAATTAAAAAGGGGGGAGTTGATTGATAAGCTAACAACTACTAAGAAACAAGAAATAATAAATTGTAAATATATAATCAACGAGACTCAAATAATGTGAATGATCTAGCCCTCGGATAGTGTCCCCTTAATTAATTATACCAATTTAATCAACAAACCCGATTATCTCAATTTATTCTCGAATCTTATCCCTAAACCAGTGGTACGACCAAACTAGTTCGAATTGTTCCTTACGTTTAATTAATCAGCAGGTACGACCCCCAATTAATCTATCCCTACGAATAACCCTAAAACATGTATCTAAGGTTCAACTCGAGGAACGCATTCAAGAATTAAAACAATAGGATAAATTAGACCATGAATACGAGACGCTCGTTTCATGCAACCAAAATGTTACTACTCCCTAAGGTGTTCTGCCTTAGTTGCTACAATTCCCAAAATATTATAACAATTACGGATTACAATTTATGGGATAGCTAGAATTGATATAGGAATAAAATTGGGTGAACAAGCCTATTAAACTCCTAACTCAAACATGCATAGCATCTACTCATGTAATAACAAAATCGAGAAGTAAATCAAAATCAACCAAGGATTATTTAATTAAACAAACATAATCAATATAAGGTTTCACGTCCTCGGGCTAGAATAAAGAAATTAGCTATTCATAATCAACGAGATAACACAAATAAGTGGATGATTCATCGTATTACAAATATCAATCTCAAAAGAAAGAAACAAAAGTTAAAAGCTCAAATCAAAAGCATAACATCCCAATTCCTCCTTCTGCCTTTTCTCAGTAGCGTGGCCAAAAAATGTCCTTCTCCAATTCACAGCGTTGACTTCACACCCACGTCCCCGATGGCGGCCGTGATTTTCTTCTCAAAAATTGAATAACCCCCAAAAGAAATTCTGGGCCAGATGCCCACTAATGGGCCTAAGCCTCCTAGGCTTAATTCTCTTTTGATTTAATATGGCCCAGTATAATTAATTAGGCCCAATCCTTTTTAGTAGCCTTTCAATCTCTTTTACTTCAATAACCAACACGACCCACTTGCATAATTATTTGGACTTCACTCCCATTAAAAATGCTTCAATTTTTACCTGAATAAAATAAGAGAATAAAAATATCTAGGTAATTGAAGTCACAAAATATTGAGTCGGAAAAATGCACTAGAATACCACTTTAGTATCCAAAGAATGTTCAATTAAAGCACAAAAATATGCAATAAATCCGACTAATCACACTGAGAGTTGTCGCTCCACTTACGGTTATTCGATTTTTTTGGGTGGAAATTTAATCTCTTGGAGTGCGAAGAAATAACCTACTGTTGCTCAGTCGAGCTTTGAATCCGAGTATAGGGCACTTGCGAACACAACCCAAGAAATGATTTGGGTCACTCAACTTCTTTGGGAGCTTGGTCATCTTTCTTCTTCGCCCCAACACTGCTTTGCGACAACAGGAGTGCCTTGTTTTGGAGTCAAAACTCAGTTGCTCATAAACTAGCAAAACACATCGACGTTGACTGCTATTTTGTTTCCCGAATTGGTCTCATCTGGTCGCCACATCACCAAGTTCATCCCATCCACTCTGCAACTCGCCGACGTCTTCACCAAGAGTCTTCTTCGCCCCAGTTTCGAATTGTTACATTCCAAGACCTGTGTTCGATTGCGTCCACAACATCGCTGGACGGGGGGAAATAGGGAATAATAATATAGATATAATATATTTTAATTTAGTCCATATCTTTTGTATATATCTCTTTGACATGATTATTGTATTTACCTTAATTATCTCATTGTAAATACTTATATATAGTGGATTATTCCTATCACCTCATTAACGGTGATCACATACCTATTCTCACAGAATCCTAGAAGGTGTTAATGAGTTCCACCGAATATTAGATACATACGTACGAGTTATGCTTTAATTATACATAATTCATTATCGACCATAACTAGTATAACATTACACTATATAGCAAATTCAAATATAAATAATTCAAAAGTTCAAAAGTTCAAAATTCAAAATAAAATAAAAAACAAACACTCAATATTTAAGTATATAGTACTTTATTATTTTTAATTTTTTATTTGACTAAAAAAATGATTGGGCCAAACGTGCAACCCATGGCCCGTCAGGCCAAAACCAGCCTAGCCCATTAGGCTTGTCGAGCCCATCGGGTTGGGCCAAATAAGTCCGGTTCTATATGGGTCTGTAATTTTAGAGCCCAGTACTGGGCTTTGGGTTGGCCAAGGCCGGCCTGGGGTGTGCACCGGTCCAAAACCAAACGAGTTTGGACCAGGACCGGAACCACCCAAATGGGTAGACCGGAGACTGGACTTGAATCAATCCGGTCCAGAACAGACCGGACCGTTAATTTTCGGTTCGGGTTTAGACCATTTCAGAAAAAAAAAAAAATTTAATTATTTTTATTTTATTTTTAACCTTTTCGTACATAAAATTTTGACATACAAAATATTCAAAACCAATACACGTTTCATAGGAATTCTAATAATAAAAAATTAAAACAATCCGAGTTTCCGGTCCAGACCGATAAATTACGGTTTAGACCGAACCAGACCGAAACATGGAATTCTAGATTTTTATGGACTGGAGATCGGAAACTAACCGGACGGTCCAGTTCTAGTCTTTTTTTTGGTCCGATCATTTTTTGCACACTAAGAGGTTAATATGATATTAGGATTTTGGATGTGTTTTAACAGGTGCCTGGCTTTCATACAATTTTCATTTGTTAAAACAGACTAAAAAGTGTATGAAAAAAGACCGAAATTGATATGATATAATTCTTACAGGGCGAAAAGTGCAAATTTTAATGGCCACATGTGTTACACACAATTTTCATCCGTTAAAACCAACCGAAAAATTCTTATAGGACTAAAAGTGTATATAAAAGGACCGAAAGTGATTTGACGCCATTCTTACAGGACCAAAAAATGCAATTTTCCCAAAAAATAAATTGAGACTAGATTCATATATTTATATTTTTTGGGATTATTTTTAAAATTGTGAAAAGTTATGGGACAAAAAGAAGATTACATCTTGATATGATACTAAGTCATTCGGTCTTGGGAGAAAAATTCACATATTCAATCTAAATTCTTAAGAAAGCCTTAAATGAAAAGAGGTACGAATTGTATTCAATTTTGGCGTTCCATATCTTATTTCACTAAATTGATTGACATGTATCATATGAAAAAATAATCAACGTCCTATAATATTGAGGGCGACATGTGTTAAAAATCCAGTAGGGTGAAATAGCAGTGGAACAGGGAAATCGAACAGAAAATAATTAGTCACGTACATGACTTAAACATATTGGGGGTCAAACTAGTTAAATCGAATCATAGGGGCGTTATTACGTAATATTATAATACTACATGAACAACAATGTAATAATGCATGTCTATATGTTATTATTTAACGTAATACTATACTGTAAATATATATAAACAAGTTATATTGCATCAGGAGTACCCGAATCGACCCGTTTTTTATCCGAGAGATTTGATTCCTATATTTAGAGGATGTTATATTACATGGTGCAATAAATTATCTAAAGCACCCTACATTTTTTTTTATCGAAAAAGACTAATTAGCCTTTTTAATCGTTCCAACGCGCCGTTGACCTTTCATGATAGAAAAAAAAAATCCTATATAAAGGAAAACATAGTCGATGTCGAGCCAAGCTTTCATTTCTCGATGATGCCCAAAACGTCCCTTTTTTCGGCATAATTTTTTTATTTTAAGATCGACTTCGAGAGAAGATTGATTGTTTGGAATATCATCGGATCGACATGAATAATCATTCATTATATTCAGTTCATCCGATTTAAAGAGAAAGCCGACGCTTGTGATGCCCATTTCTACACTAAGCCAACTTGATGCCATTCCAACCACCACTAGAGAGAGAGATCAAACTGAAGAAGGAAAAACATCGATCAATCATAAAGGGAAGCGTCGCAAGCTTGCAGACAGAGTATTACCGAATCGCTAGTCGAAGCCTCAACAGATGCACTTTGTGTATGGTAATCCAACAACTAGATAGAATATTTAATTTTAGGGTTAGTTTTGAAAAATTATAAGATCTTTTGACCTAATTTCAATTATGTAACAATACTTTACGATCTTTTAAATTATTGCGATCTTGTCTTAATTGTTAGTAGGAAAGATTGTAAGAGATGGAGATGAAAAGAAAAAAATATACATTTTTTAACTTATGTCAAATTTCCTCATTTAACTGCAGCTATCTCGAAATTATTATTTTTAACCCCCATTATAGAAAGAAAATCCTCTTTATTATCTCCTCTCATTAATTCAACTATCACATATAATCTCAGTGATAAGAAAAAGAAACAAAGAAAATAGAAAAGTAATAAAAAAAAAGTTTGTATTTATGAAATGTAATTTATTTTTAATTTATTCAACAAACAAATCTATAACAATTATTTGATGGCCAGCTTTTTTCTTTTCAATATATTATTCACCACCTATATATATAAATTGTGTACATTTTCTGTGCAAATAACAAGTCTTAATTTGTGTTTATGACGAGATAATTTTAAATTTATTTTTCCAATATAATCTACCCTCAACAAACAAATCTCTAACAATTAAAACTGGATCCATGCAAAGTATACTTGAAACAATTTCTTTTCAATATATTATTTAATGGCCAGCTTTTTTCTTTTCAATATATTATTTCTCTTTTTTTAAGATTTTCTTTAATTTCTTTTCTTTTCTTTTCTCCTCTACTTTGACCGCTGGCTATTCACCACCTATATAAATTGTGTTCATTTGCTGAGCAAATAACAAGTCTTAATTTGAGGTATTCCAAATAGTAAGATAATTCTATAAACATGGCTTGCAATACTGTCAATAGTATGTATTGGGATGTGGAAGATGACGATGAAGAAGTATTCACGTCGCAAGATATTCCACAGGCTCTTTCTCTCGCCCTCTCTCTAATGTTTCGTTTTTGCATAGTTGTGCATTTTTTTCTACTTAAATCTTTTGGAACTAAAGTGTCATATGTGAAGGCACATGAATTAATTTAGAATCACGGCAAAAAGAAAATTTGCACGTGGCGTGCATTTAAATAATAGATACGACGTCATGCCAGAGGGCGTGCGTGCGAAAGCTAACACGTCTCTACATATAAAAAGAAAAGAAAAAGAAGAAACAAGCAAACTTTATCCATTGATATTATATATGTTGATTCTTTTGTGATTTATACATACAAAAACTATGATCAATTAATTAATTAAGTCTAAATGATTAATCTTGAATTTGTAGGAAGGAGATGTTGCAAGTAGCTCTTCAAACTCAAGACTACCTCTTGGCTTGAAAATAAAACCAATTACACCATCCTTTTTAAATTTGTTTGGGAAGAAACTTTCTGAAGGAAAATCCAAAACACAAACAAATGATCACTCTGTGTCAGAACCGATTAAGTCTGGAAATTTCCATGCAGCTTCGATTACGATCGGAAATTGGCAGGTATACATACAAACATCTATATATATATATATATATATATATATATAAATTATATAACACTTCTTAAATATACGTGAAACTAAATGTCCACAGAGGAACAGTAGGCATGCAGGCGACATAACCACAAAAATATACTATGCGAAGCATAAGCTTGTGTGGGAAGTGCTGGAAGGAACCATCAAATGTAAGATTGAAATGAACTGGTCTGATATTTCAGCGATCAGAGCAGTTCTGGACGAAGATAAGCCCGGAACTCTTGAAATCGAGGTTAGGCATTGAGCATTATATTAGGCCTAATTAGTTGCCCCAAAATTCACATTTTTTTTTTTTTTTGTCTAGCTGAGTCAACCTCCATCGTTCTATCGAGAAGTCCATTCACAGCCAAGAAAGCACACGCTTTGGCAGAAATCGGGTGATTTCACAGGGGGAGAAGCCCCCATTTGGAGGTGCTTTAATTCTTGTTTTTTTTTCTTGATATATTTGGAGCTACTTAATTATCTTATTTTTATGGTGTGCAATTGGTGTGCAATTTGATTAGTTAAATGTAATATTTTCAGTTAAATGAAATATTAATTAACCATGATATTATAAGATCACTATATATTTCTCCAATATATGTTCTCAAATACATTTGATGGATCTTTCACCAGATTACACACCGTGACCTTCAAACCAGGAGTTT
The DNA here is from genome assembly GCA_963675135.1 of Galeopsis tetrahit. NCBI lineage: Eukaryota > Viridiplantae > Streptophyta > Magnoliopsida > Lamiales > Lamiaceae > Galeopsis > Galeopsis tetrahit. The sequence goes on from OY776132.1 coordinate 71,810,931, forward strand.
TGGATAGGCACTATGAAAAGCTTTTACAACGCAATAAACGACTTTTTGACCTAAGTCGTGAGCCATTCCCAAGTCCACATGAATCTCCTTATTTTGGAAATTCAGGATTGCAAAATCGACCATCTGGATCAAGTTATAACCAAGGGCTGCAAAATCCCTACCAATCCCTTACATCATTTCCAGGTCTATATATGTTAAGAACTGCAAGATTTAATTTATTGTACTGCTATTTATAGATCAATAAAAATTTCAAACCTCTCACATGTTTTCCAAATGTTTAATTTCTTGCAGTTGCAAACTTGCCCTACACAAATGAGGGAGGAAATATGAATGACAACACTTGTCAGCCACAGCCACAGCCGTCGTACAACAATCAAATTTATGATCAAAATCCTCAATATCAGGAGGACTATCAACCACAAAATGTTGTTCTGAATGACATAAATAATTATATGCCATCGACGGGCTCATTTCTGGAACCAGTGGATGCGATCAACCCTGGTTATAATTATTCAACAACGGGCTACCAATACCCACATGCTGCTGATCAAATGATGCCACCTCAGCAGTCTTCGGAGGAACCTCAGCAGTACACTTATCAAGGAAGCGCTTCCCATGCTCAAGACTATTATATACCCTGGGAATAATCCAACTGGTGGTGTTGTGGCCTCTCATAGGCTAGGTATTTTGGCTGGGGTCTGTGCGATGTGCAATAAAATGATTATTTAATTATCAAACATCTATTTCATGCTTGTACATTTCATCTTTCATTCTGGTCTTTTTTCAAATTTCAATTAAAAATATATTATATTATATATATATATTAGTATTATTGTGCGTAATGATATTATTAAAAACAAAATATATTATTTAAAGTGCAAAATAAGTTATAAATTTTTTTTGTTCTCAGTAAATTATATTAAACACATGTTAATATAAGACCATTTTGTTAAAACACAACTCAATTTCATCATATTACTATTCAAAAAAAAAAATCTCATATTTCACAACTATTAAAAAAAAATAACTCTAGCTGCATTTCTATATGTAAATTGGAAAATGTAAAAAAAAAAAAGAAGTGTCATCCAAGCACACCCTTAGTTTCTATATATCTTACACGATTTAAAGTTTCATTTTACTCCGGTAATAGTCTCAACATCGATCAAAATAAGGCTTTTAAGCATTTATGAGACTATTCAACATTAACTTAACACTAAAAAAAACACGAAGATTTGCGGCAACCTCAAAACCGTCGCAAGTTGCGACGGATTTGTGAAGAAAATGGTCAAACCGACGAAGACAACAAAATTTGTGATGGGAAAAAAACCGACACCATTTTGTTCTGATTTGCGACGGTTTGCATTCGTTGTGAACTGAACTAATTAAAATACATTTTGACTGATGCACTATTAAATTAATCCAAAGTGATTTGCGACAGAAATAGTGGTCAAAAATATTTTTTTAATTTGAGATAATAAATTTAGTAACAAATCACAAATTTTTGCGACGGATTTTATGGTCGTCGCAAATCCGTCACATGCTTTGACATTATAAATACCCACTGACAACCACTTTTTCATCTACATTTCTCATTGTCGGGTCATCTATATTGCGCCAACATCCTGCTGGGTGGGGGTGGGAATGGGCCAGACTACCCGACAGGGGCCTACGACTCGACCTACTAAAGCTCGGCTCGTTTAATAAAAAATTCGGGTTCAAACTTTTTTACAAGCCCATTTAGCTAAATAGGCCTTGCTCAATTTTTTTCGTAGGCCTTGTAAGCCAAATAGGCCGGCCTATTTAACTACACACACACACACACATATATATATATATATATATAATATTTGTGACTTTCAAATAAATAAATATAGTAAGGAATTTTAGTAACATTAGTTATATTTTTCTTTGTAATAGTTAAAAAAACAGTTTAATATTTTTTTTGAACATTTGATAAATTTGTTATTACTTTTATTTCTTCATTTTGAGATTTAAAGAGTCGATTTTTATGATTTGATGATAATAATAATGTTGTAGATTTTCTTTTAAAATGCACTAATTGGACTAAAAGGCCTTTAAAAGGCAGGATAGAAGTCAAGTTAGTCCCATGACTTTCAACATTTTCTGAAATGGTCCCAAAAAAGTTAAATGTATCAACTTAGTCCCATTTTTTTGTAAAATTGTTATGTTTTGGTACCAAAAAAGTTAAATGTGCCAATTTAGTCCCCCCTTTTGCAATTTGTTCTGTTTTGGTCCCAAAAAAAATTAAATGTACCAATTTAGTCTCATTTTTTCGCAATTACATTTAACTTTTTTGGGATCAAAACATAACAAATTGCAAAACATGAGACTAAATTGGTACATTTAACTCTTTTGGGACCATTTCAAAAAAGGTAAAAAAAAAAAATATGACTAAATTGACTTATATCCCTTTAAAAGGTTTTCGGGCCAGACTCATTTATTAAAAAATTCCAGGCCCAAGCCTTTAAAAAAAACACTTATGATGGATCATGGGCAAGACTTAGGCCTAAAAATATATGTATACCAGGCCAGACTTTTTTCTTAAATGTTTGCTAGGTCTGGCCCATTCCCACCCCTACTTCTGAGGCCCAGGACAACAGGTTGGCCATTAACATTGATAAAGTGTCGTAAATAATTAATTTAAACATTTAATACAATTTAAATTATTTATATATCCTTTTTAATGGATTATTAAAGAATGTCTAGTCTTGAAAAGTTCTTAGTAATTTAAAAGATGAAAAGATTTAAAAAGAACATTCACAACAAAAAAAAGATTTAAAAGAGATCAAGATGAAAAGATTTAAAAGAACATTCACAACAAAAAAGTATCAAAATAGAGAGGGATTTGGCGAGGGAAAAGACCTCTTTAACATGAATAACGAGGGAAATGGCTAGCATTTAATTTCCTCGCTATTTTTTGCCGACCATTTTAATAGTTCCGGGCCTGGCCGCGCGCATTAAATTTCCTCGACCTTTAGCATTTTTAAAAATATTGACACAATTTAATGGCCATTTTAATCTAGCCTCATATGCAAGCGCAAGGATTTGAACTCGTGACCTCCTGAGCGAGAGGTGCTTATGCGCTCCTTATGTGTTGTTTAGGCTATGAACTTTAATCGTTGTATTTTGAATGCAATTAACAATTAATATATATATATATATATATATATATATATATATATATATATATATATATAATATTTTCAATTTTCTTTAATTCAATTAATTTTCGCCCACTATTAATATACTCGTGACCTCCTGGGGAGGTGCTTATATGTTTATTTTTAAATTATATTTAAATTTTTTTTTCAATTATAAAATTAATGTTATTTTTAGATTTTTAGATTAACAAATATTTGGGGAGTAATTTCCCTGAGATGGTCTAATTGCATCTTCCTCACATTTCGTCGTTATAATTTCCATTGATTTTAATTAATTAAAGAATATTTAAGAGCGTTTTGCTTCTAAACATTTCCATTTAGTATACTCCATATAATGCACATAATTCAAATAAATTGAATAACGCAAATTATAAATAATTATCACACCCTGAAAGTGCAAGTAAACCAATAAGTTGATATCAGATTAAATACAATCGTTGTGTCTTGTTAATTGATTTACTTGGTACTCGAGAGATGAGAGCTAGAGAGAGAAAGGGAGTGGAGTGGGTCAGGAGGAGTAGGGTAGAGACTAGGATTAGCCGCACTCACCACCCCGAGCGTACTCCGACGAGGCAGAAAGAACCCTTACCTTTTTCAAGCACACCCCAACCTAGGATAGATAACATTTGGGCAGTTAAGGAAGATGCATCTTTGAGAGCAGGATTCTCGGCCAGGAGGGCAGGAAAACAACCAGAGTGGATTCGAAGGCTTGAAGCGTCCACCTTCACCTTCTTCTTCCGTAACTTTCCGGCGGAAGTGTCCACCAAGAATTAAAAAGAAACTAGCCAGGGCAGAATGGGACGCGTTTGCTAAAGACATGGCAGATGACCAGGCAGCGGAGACGGAGGTCAAAATAAAAAAATTTGGAAGCCAACTGGGACTCAGATGTCCTCAGGAAGGTCCGAGCACAGGCTCAGCAGGAATCAGCCGGAACTTATAAAGAACTCAGAAGGTCTATCTACAACAGGTGTGATATTATTCTTTTAATGCGTCTATTAAGTTATAATGTTAGAGGATTGGGGAGTGGAACAAAAAGATCTGAAGTCCGTGAGTTGATCATGAAAAACAAAATAGAGGTCTGCTTCATCCAAGAAACAAAAATTGAGACCATTGATTCTTTAGTGGCAAGAAGCATTTGGGGGAACAAGAAATGCGGCTTTGTCTCTAGACCAGCCGAAGGCCGCTCGGGAGGTATTGCCACTTTCTGGGACGTAGAGTACCTACAATGCATTAACGCCTGGCAAGCACGAGGGCTGCTCGTTCTCAACGCAATCCGCAACAGGGATTCGACGGATATTTGTCTCATCAACATTTATGCTCCGTGCCACCCCCGTGCGAAAAGAGAACTTTGGGATTCGCTTAGTTTGGTAGTACAACAAAATAGAGGAAAGCAAATCTACATAGTCGGGGATTTTAACGCGGTCAGATCCAACAATGAAAGAGTCGAAAGATCTGGAACTATTAACAGAAGAGAAATGGAGGATTTCGACCAACTTATTAGTAATGCTAATTTGATTGATATCCCGTTGTCAGGTCGTAGCTACACTTGGTATCGGGCTGATGGCTCCTGCAAGAGAAAACTCGACCGTGTACTCCTAAACAAAGACTGGGTACTGGCCGACCCACCCGCTCGCCTTATGGGCTTACCGAGGTCCATATCCGATCATTGTCCACTTGTTATGGAGGACCAAAAAATAGATTGGGGGCCCAAACCCTTCCGCTTCTTCAACGCCTGGATACGCCATCCCTCTTTTAAGGATTTCACGAAAGAAATTTGGGAAAGTAATCGCATCGATGGTAGAAGCAGCTTCGTTATTAAAGAGAAATTCAAGAAGGCAAAACACAATTTTAAGGAATGGAGCAGAACTAACTTTTGGGATTTGGATAAGCAGATTGAGGAGAATAAACAGGCCCTCCTAGAATTGGACATCAATGATGACGTTTTCGGGCTCGATGAGAATGAGATTGAACAACGAAGATGTATCATGAACAAGCTAGCATCAGATTATGATATGAGACAAAGCTTCTTCAGACAAAAAGCGAGAAATCAATGGATTAAGGAGGGGGATGCTAACACAAAATTTCTTTCACAAATGCATCAATGCTCGGAGAAAGACCAACGATCTGGCACATCTGAATTTTGGAGGGACTTGGCTCTCCTCCCCAGGAGATATGAAGGCTGCCATCCATGATCATTTCAAGTCTCAGTTTCAGGCTTCAGGTGGCACCAGGCCAAAGATTCCGCCCGACTTCTGCACGCGTAAGGTGGGCAGCCTCGACAACAGTATGCTAACTGAACCTTTCTCAGTTTCGGAAATCAAAGACGCGGTTTGGTCCTGCAAATCATCCAAAAGCCCGGGCCCAAATGGTTTCACATTCGCATTTATCAAAGAAAGCTGGGAATTTTTGAAAGATGACTTCCAGAAATTGTTCGATGAATTTCATGCTACCGGCAGATTCGTTAAAGGATTCAATCCTTCCTTTATCACCCTAATTCCAAAGAAGCAGAACGCGGCATGTATCGGGGACTTCAGGCCTATCTCTATGATTACCTACTACTACAAAGTAATTGCTAAGGTGCTGGCTCATAGACTCGTGAAAGTTGTTGGTAATATTATTTCGGAATCCCAAACAGCCTTCATCCAAGGAAGGCAAATCTTGATGATATGATGAGGAGTATGGGATTTGATGCTAAATGGCGCTAATGGATTTGGGAGTGTATTTCAACCGCATCAGCTTCCGTTCTCGTCAACGACAGCCCCACCCAAGAGTTCAAGCTTGAGCGCGGCCTTAAACAAGGGGACCCTCTTTCACCGCTACTGTTCATTATCGCTGCCGAGGGGCTAAGTGTACTGATCAATAGAGCCTCTTCCTCAGGCCTCTACGATCCCGTTTCGGTGGGTCGACACAACATCCAAATTTCCCACCTTCAATACGCGGATGACACCATCTTGGTTGGGGAGGTGAACACAAAATACATTTGGGCGCTTAAGTACATGCTTATTAATTTTGAACGCATTTCTGGCCTCTAAATTAATTTTGCAAAATGTATCCTTCTCGGCCTGAATTTGGATCCCGAAATCTAAAAAGATGTGGCATCCTATCTTGGATGTGGTGTAGGCTCTCTCCTGATGAAATTCTTAGGCATTCAAGTTGGTTTGAACCATCAGAAAGACGAGGCCTGGAAGGGTGTAATCCATAAAATTAAAGTTAGAATCAGATCGTGAGAGGATCGTCATATTTCTCTAGGGGGCGGATAATTCTTCTCAACGCGGTGCTAACCTCGCTTCCCATATATTATCTATCCTTCTACCAATTACCTAAAATAACTCTGAGCGAAATCATCAAATTTCAACAGAAATTTCTTTGGGGGGGAGGGGTGTGCTCTACAAAAATCCCATGGGTCTCATGGAATGATATTTGTAGAAAAAAAAGATAGATGGGGGATTAGGAGTGAAAAATATTGACTGTTTTAATAAATCTCTTCTTGGCAGGTGGGCTTGGAGGATTCGGGTTGAACCCAACTCACTTTGGGTGAGGATACTCGACTCCAAATACGACCTTCACTCGATAACAGGCGCTGGGACAATGGCGAACATGGTCCCAGCCTCAAACTGGTGGAAAAACATGGTGGAGCTGCTGTCCTCAAACACATCCAGCAGCTGGTTTGGAAAAAATATGATGAAAACATTAGGCAATGGAGGGCGCACGTCATTCTAGCTCGACAGGTGGCTTGATGAAGCAAATCTTAAAGAGCTCTTTCCAAGGCTATTCTCCATCAGTCTTAACAAACGTGCAAAGATCAGTGAGTGTGGTGAATGGGTGAATGGCATATGGAAATGGAATTTGACATGGAGGAGAAATCTGTTCTCTTGGGAGGAAAATCTAGTTGCTAATCTTAATCTCTTGTTAGGCACCATTAATTCGCAGGAACACACCGACGACTCATGGAAGTGGAGGCTGACCAAAGACGGAACATACTCGGCAAAATCTGCATATGATGGCCAGGAATTGCCCGCCCCGACTCAAATCCTTCACGCTGCAGCAAGAGAAACCCTTCGCAAAATTTGGAACAACCTAATTCCATCCAAATACTCTAGACTTGCGTGGAAGGTCATAAGGGAAAGAGTAGCAACTCGGACTGAACTCAAGAAGCGACACATCCTAGTGGACGAAGACGATAACTCATGGGTTCTTTTTGGTCAGGAAGAGGAGACCATACAACACCTCTTCTTCGGCTGTGACTTCGAGGGTAAAGTGTGGAATCTAACCTACTCGTGGCTATCCGTCACTTCGGAAACTCAACATAGACCGACGGAACATCTTCTACAATTTTGTGGGCTGCTGTTAGGGGCCAAACGGAAGACTCCAATCTTGGATTTTAAGATTTCAATTAAAACTGTATTAAATCATTTTCATCTTCCCTTAAATTAAAACTAAACAAGTATTGCACATAACATTTTAAATCCCTCGCCACTTAATGACGTGGCCCATGGCGAGCATTAATTCCCTCGCCTGGCAGCGAGCACCAGTTCCCTCGCCTGGCCGCGAGCATTAATTCTCTCGCAAGATAGCGAGCACTTAACTTCCCTTGCCAATTGGGGAGTGCCCTTCAGTCCATCGGCATTTCCCTCGCGAAATGTCGAGGGTTTCAGCTCCCTCACCACATTCCCTAGGCAATTCAACAAAATTTTGTTGTGATTTAAGTTGAATTTCCTCGTTTTAACAGTTATCTCAAATTTATTTTCTTACCCACTAAAAATTTACCGGTGGAGATGACCAAGACAAGGGGTAAAAAAGTCCCCTATTGGCAAGGGAAAGGCGCGAGATATATAAAAAAAATCTCATTTATTAATAATCTCATCTCGTTAATTAATTGAATTATCACGAACAATCTCACGAAAATTTGAGTGATAAGAAAAAGCAACAAGAAAATATAAAAGTAATAAAAAACAATTGTACGTATTTGTGACAAGATCAATTTAATTTATTTTTGCCGATCTCAATACTTAAATAGAAAATATGATTTGCTTGGCTAAATTTAGGCTAATTCTACTAAAAATCAAAATATTAAAATATGTCTATATGAATTAAAAAACATCGGCCACCAACAAAAAAATCCAACGCTTATTGTTTGTCCGGGATTCTTCACATAGTAGAGGAAATAAAGTTCCTCGCAATTTGTGACGTTTTTTCAAGTCATCTCAAATTAGTGACGAAAAATTTAATTATTCTCAAATTTTTTATGGTTTTTTTTTCGACAAATTTGTTTTGTTTTGGTATGTTTATTTTTTTTTAATTCATCTCAAAATTGCCATAGGTTTTTTTTTTTTTTTTTTTTTTTTTTTTTTTTTTTTTGCAAATTAAATGTATTTCATCTCAAATTTTTTACTGATATTTTTTTACGACGAAAATTCAATTTGACTCAAATTTGCTATGGATTTGTGAAAAAAAATTAATTTTTCTCAAATTTGCAATGGAAACTCTTAAATAATATTTTGTCTCAATTTTGCGACGATTTTTTTTATTATGTATATGTATATAATTTACATCAATAAATAAACATAAGGTCTTCAAGCTAAAGTGGTTAAAGGCCACACTAAACATCTCGAGGTCGTGGGTTCGAATTAAATCGTAAATGTTTTAGATCGGGTCTGCCTCAGGCCGGGTCGGGTCCAGAACCTTATTTTATTTGAGACGGAAAATTCTGCTGCAAATTTTAAAAATTAAATAATTTAAAAATATTAATAATAATCCTTCGCAAAGTTGCGATGGAAAAAATATCGTCGCAAAATTTTGCAACGACCAAAAAATTTAGTTTTACCAAAAATTTCAAACCAAAGTTTACCTCTTGGCTTGAGATTGGACCGAATTCCATTTCTTCTAAATTTGTTGGAACGAACCTTGAAGTGTAAGATTGAAATACAATAGTCTGGTATTTTCGCGATCAGAGCAATCATGCATGAAAATCAACTATGAACTCTTGAAATTGAGATTAGACGTTAAGCTATAATTTCCCTGATTGTGGATATATCACGGGTCCATCCAACACTTGATTTTCATGCATTTTGCGTTGATCGCGGAAATAGAGATTATTAACCCTAGAGTACAAAATCCACACCCTAAGTGTGTGCTGATACATTCCCCTTTTTTAAAAAAAAATTTCCACTTGGTAATACAAAATTTCATATGAATGGTCGATTATACCCCTTATTTGTTAATAGGTTTTTTATTTTCGTTTCTTACGACCCCTTTTCATACCCCCTGCAAGTCTGTCGAATCGAGGTGTCCATTCTTGGCCCTTCTTCCCAACTTTCTCCCCCATTCTTGGCCCTTCCAGCTTTCTTCCCAGCTTTCTCCCCCAGTCTGCCGATCCCCCTACCTCGCGCCGCTGCCCCTCCCACACCTCCGATTATCCGCAAGAAGTCAAAGAGCATTCACGATGGAGTCTTGATCTTTGCAGAGTAGAGGTCGATCTGTTCGGCGCCCGAGAGATCGACGAAGACGAGGATCTCGAGGTCCGGTCACGAACGCAGTAGATCGTTCGTCGGAGTAGATCCGAGTTATGGAAGAAGAAGCTGTCGATGAAGGCTCGATGAAGGAGATCTAATCTTTTCATTGGCCGGAATATTGTTGAGGCGAAGGAGTTCGGGCTCGTTCGCCGGAGTAGATCGTCTTCTCCGATCTACGCAGAGCCTGAATGCCCCGTCAAGGTGCTCATCTTCTCCGATCTACGTCGCTCGGCGGTGTAGATCTAGGGTTTTCTGAAAATAAGTTTCCCCCTATTTCTTCCATTATTTCTTTCGAGTTGGAATTTCGGGGGAGAGAGCAATAACCATTTCACAGATTCTCAGATTGGTTGGTAAACAGAGAGACACAGGTGACAGAGGGATGGGTTGCTCGTTCTCCGGATTGAATGCTCTCTACGATGTCGTCAATGGCGCAGGCGATGTTTGGATCAACGAAAACCGTTTCAGAATCGTCAGGCAGCTGGGAGAGGGTGGTTTCGCCTTCGTCTACCTCGTCTAGGAGCTCCTCCCTGATCCATCCAACCCTTCCGGTGGCATTGCCGCCAAAATCAAGGACTCCTCTCATATCTCCGGTAATTTTTCGAATTTTATCATTTGATCCGCGATTTTAGGGCTTTTGCTTTTGTTAGTTTTGTATCTGAAAATGTACATATGCTTTGGTCTTATTTGAGAGAATGAAAATGGAGATAGAGGATTATACCAAATACAGCCTTAGATTTTAGGCCAAATAATCAATTTTAGTCCATACTTATCACTTTTGATTAAATCTAGCACATACTTTTATTTTTAACTAAATTATACCCATACTTTTCATTTTGTTATCAAATTTAACACAATTTTTTTCTTTTATACCCATACTTTTCATTTTTAATCAAATGTAGCACATACTTTTTATGTTTAACCAATTTTAGCACACGTTTTTATCAATTAATTTAAAATGTAAAAATTATCTAATAATTAAAAAGAAAAAAATATCTTAAATATGTTTTAAAAAAATCAATTTAAAATCCACAAATTTTAAATTTTAAAAATAATTGATAATTAAAATTATCTAAAACTATTGAATTAAAGAGATTTACAAAATATATATAAAAAATAATGTAATTGAAATAAATTGTACTCTCTCCATCCACCAAAAGTATGTTTATATATATATATATATATATATAATGCTTTGAGATTTTTTAAATAATTTTTAATTTTTTAAGATTTCTAGACTAAAAAATATTTATATATAATTTAAGATTTTTTTTATAAAGTAAGGTATATTTATTAATTAATTTAATAATATTTATAAAATGTATAGGTATAAATTGGATAAGAGTAAGAATGTATGTGATAAATTTGATAAAAAAATGAATAGTATGAGTATAATTTGGTTAAAAAAAAGTATATGCTAGATTTGAGGAAAAATGAAAAGTATAGGTATAATTTATTTAAAAAGAAAAATATGTGCTAGATTTCATAAAAAATGAAAAGTATGGGCTAAAATTGATAATTTGGCCTAGATTTTATTATACCCCAAACTTTCATCTTGGGAGTTTGGAAGGAAGTTGGCCAATTTTGCAGCTAGGCTGTCTGTTTCTGTATTCTCTGTTTCCAAGCTGTGTGAATTGCATTGTGCAATACTTGATGGACTTCTTTGTTGAATGCGAGGGTTTTCTTTTACAACATTTTACGGACTTCTCACAGATGTTTACTCCTATTAATTTCTTGAACTGATTATTTTTCGCTTATTTAGTGGGATTGGTGTACATAAAGTCACTTGGGATTGAAGCCCTTTCAGTTTTTGTTGGTTCAGTCCAATGATTTTTGGTGCTCTCTGTTACTTTATTGCCTTATGTTTCAAGAATATATTTTTGTTACTCAAGCACAGCCTTACATTTTTTCTTATTATTTCTCGAGCTATCTTTTTTGTTGCTCCAGGTTGGCCTGGAATTTTTCTTAAAATTGTCTATAGCGATCATACATCTGTCTTATAAATTCTTATTTTGAAATTTAGGTTCCTCAGCATTTGGCCAGAAGCCAACATTTGGTGGGTTTGGATCTAATACCACTCAATCAAGTCCATTTGGTAGCTCATTTCAGCAATCACAACCTGCTCTTGGGAGCAATCTATTTGGTTCATCAACTCCTTTTGGTGCACCAAGTCAACCTTCATTTGGTGCATCCAGTACACCGGCATTTGGTGCATCCAGTACACCGGCATTTGGTGCAACCAGTACCCCTGCCTTTGGTTCTACAGCAACCCCAGCATTTGGTAGCACAAGTGGTGGCTTTGGTGCTTCTGGATCTCCATTTGGATCAAGCAGTCCAGCATTTGGTGCTTCTTCCACTCCAGCGTTTGGGGCTTCTAGCACACCAGCTTTTGGTGCCACGGCTGCTCCTGCTTTTGGGGCAACAAGCACTCCTGCATTTGGTGCCACAACCACTCCTGCTTTTGGTGCCTCACCGAATACTGCATTTGGTGCTTCTAGTACTCCTGCGTTTAACTTTGGATCTTCTCCATCATTTGGCCAATCAGCTTCTGCTTTTGGAAGCAGTCCGTTTGGTGCAACATCATCCTTTGGGGCTCAAAGTACTTCATTTGGTAAGCTATTTTTATATGCTACAATATTCCAGAATCAAATCTTTTTAATCTATGTTTGAACCCTTTTTTTCATTTCTTACTTGGTGTGAGATTCCATAATCAAGTCTTTTAAGCTATATGCTCGGACCTTGGTGGGGAGAGAAAGAATAGTGTACTATAATATTAAGAAGTGGTTAATGTTTATGATTGTTTTAGGGAATAGATGGTCATGTTTGGCCAATAAATGGAATAACAGCTTGATTTGTACTCTGCATCTCGTATGCAGGTGATGGAACATATGCAATGAAGAAAGTTCTCATTCAAACTACTGAGCAACTAGAGTTGGTGAGGGAGGAAATTCGTGTTTCCTCTCAATTTAGCCATCCCAATCTGCTTCCTCTTCTTGACCATGCAATCATTGCAATCAAGGTAATTTTTTTTTTGTTGTGTTTTTTAAGTCTTCAATCTCATCTCCTTACCTGCAAATATATTCTTAGTTTTTTTGAAGAAAAGTTAATGTATGAACCTTGAATGACTATACCGGAAAAAGGGATTAACTATTTGCAGTATGAACCTCAATAGATTATTTATCTAAAAACTGCTTAGTGTTTATTGACCAGGCTTCCCAAGAACAATCCTGGAAGCATGAAGCATACTTGCTATTTCCTGCCCATCTGGATGAAATTAATTTAAGTATTTATCCACATCTTGATGCTACCAACAGTGTTTAATTTTTTCTCAATTAGTTGAATGTTGTTCTTTCGTTTTACATAAATGGACGGAGAATACTTTGTTGGGAAGTTGAATATGTAATAATTAATATAGTATTTTTCTGGTTGTTGTGAATCAATAAACATAATCTCGGTGTTCAATAATATATTTGAAATTCAATATATATATATATATATATATATATATAGATGTTCAATATAATACACATTTTATTTCATTTTTTATAGGTATATCTAGTCTTGTATGTGAACATTTTTTTTTATGACTGAGTATGTGAACATTTTAATTAAATGTAATTATATAGGGAAAATTTCAAAACACATCCTGTAACTTTGCACGATTCCATTTTAAATCCCGTAACTTTTCACTTTTTCAAAATACATCCTAGGGTGTCCAATTTATATCCTTTTTTGTCCAATTTACATCCTTTTGGCCGGAAAATTAAAAATGTCACCGGAATGTGGATTTTAAATTGGGGCTTCCTGCCATTTTGATGACTAGGCGCCACGTGTAATAAAAAATATTGCCACCTCGATTTATAGAAAATTTAATTCCAGAATTAAAATTAAAATTAAAATAAATAAACTAAAACAAAAATTTAAAAACACAAAAAAAGAACCCAGGAAGAAGAAGAACGCAGAATTTTTCAGAATTTTTTTCAAAGTTTGAATCCCAAGTCCAAAAGCTTGAAAATTGAGGAAAACACAAAGGAACACCAAACGGCAGAATCGAGAGCCTCAATAGCAAAAGGTTGCTGCTAATCCATGAAAAACCCAAAGATATTGAAGGTTGTTCAACTCCCATGAATGAACTGTGAATAAACCCATAACCATGAGCTCTTTTACATTCCAATATAAATGAAGAGATTTTAAAAACCTAAAAACACAGATTTGATTCAATAGCCATTGAACGTTTGTTATCAAAACCCCCACGAAATACCTAAAAATGCAGATCTGCATTTGTTATTGAAACCCAGCAACGTTTTCCCCAATTTTTCATGGATTAGTAGCAACCTTTTGCGATTGAGGCTTGCGATTCTGACGTTGGGTGTTCCTTTGTGTTTTTCCCAATTTTCATGCTTTGGACTTTGGATTCAAACTTTGAAAAAATAAATATGCGTTCTTCTTCTTCTTCTTCTGGGTTCTTTTTTTTGTGTTTTCAAGTTTTAGTTTATTTATTTATTTTAATTTTAATTTTGGAATTAAATTTTCTAAAATTCAGGTAGCAATGTGGTGCCTAGTCATTGAAATGGCCGGAAGCCCCAATATAAAATCCACATTCCGGTGACATTTTTAATTTTCCGGCGAAAAGGATGTAAATTGGACAAAAAAGGATATAAATTGGACACCCTAGGATGTATTTTGAAAAAGTGAAAATTTACAGGATTTAAAATGGAATCGTGCAAAGTTACAGGATTTATTTTGAAATTTTCTCAATTATATATGTTCAATAATCGTGTCACCGTATTCAATATTTAAGTATATTCAATATATATATATCGATATTCAGTGTTCAATATTTAATTATATTTAATATATATTGATATTCAGTGTTCAATATTCAATATATATATATGTCGATATTCAATATTTAATTATGTAAAAAATATAAATTAAAATATTTGATATAATTTGACATAGTGATTATGTATGAGTTATTCATATTATTTTCTAAATCAAATAAATATTTTTATATAAAAAATTTGAATAAAGAAAATTGAACTAAATATTTTTTACTTAAAATTTAGAGAAAAAAAATCAATAAAAATCAGTCAGAATTAAAAATAATTTGAATAAAAACTTTAAGTAAAAACTGAATAAAATATAATTAAAAAATTGAATAAAAATAATTCGTTTAGTGAGGGAGAAACAAAATTTAAAACCAATTTTGAATAAAAAAATTTAATTAAATATACATTAAAAACTAAATTAAAAAAAAAAACTTGGTAATAGTGGGAATTGATAATGTGGAAAATGAATTGGAGTGGAAAGGGTGGAATGAGAGGGATGTAGTTGCAGATTGATGTGACTGTTTTTTTAAGGGCACAAATGTCTTTTTACACTGGTATTTTGTATCTTCTAACACTATTTTGATTGAATGTACTTTGAAGGACTTTAAGGGTCCCATTTGTACTAGAAACCAACTCTCCCGCGGAAATATTTGACAATTTCATTTCGATATTACACATCAAGGCTCCTTACAATGCTTCCCAGAAAATTTTGCACTTCAGTTGTATAGTTTAGCACTTTAGTTGCCTTTCTGCTGATTAATCCTCTATTTATATAGGTTGCCTTCTGATAGATATGTATACTTTTTTTTTTTTTTTTCAAAATAATTTCCCTTACTTTTTTGAAAAGTTAATATGGCGTAAAAGTCTGGGTAAAATGCAAATTTAGTCCCAAGAGAATTTTTTAAAAACAATTTTAGTCCCACATTCTTTTTTGGTCCCATTTTTTACAAAAAAGGTCCCAACCGTTAAATATTTAACGGTTTCCGTTAAGTTATATAATTTGAAAATTTTAAAAAATTTATAGAATCTGAATATCTTATTTTAACTTAAAAATCAGATAAAATTTTAAAAATACCAAAAAGCAAATATTGTAAATCCTGAAATTTAAATAATTTTTTTTGTAAAAATTAAAATTGAAATATATACAAAAATACAAATTCAAAAGTTTATTATAAAAATAATATGAAGATACAAAAAAATTGAAATTTGAAAAATACAATCTATATTTAAATATAATCTGAAAATTTATATTAATTTTTAACCCCGTAGAATCAGTTGAAATATAAAAATTTCGCAAGCTAAATTAATTTATGTAAAATCTGAAAATTAAAAAAATTATTTATATAATTTCACGTAATTTAAAAATATAACTTATAATCTGAAAATTGGAATATAATTTTAAAAAGAAATACTAAAAGTTTTTTTTTTTCAAACTAAATAATAACTAATGTAAATTTTGAAATTACTCTAAATTATTTTTGAATAAAAATGTACTTATATTAAAACGGAAAAAATAACATTAATATAAAATCTGTGTTTGAATATAATTTGAAGATATATATAAGATCTGAATATTACATTATAGAATTCAAAAGTATTAATTAAAATTATTTAAAATGTATATTAAAAAAAAAATCAAATTAAAAACTAAAAATAATAAATAAGTACTAGGAGTACTAATATAACAAACGTCGCCATTCTCGTCAACAGCAGATATCGATCTCCCCCTCCCCTGTTTTTCTTCTTCCTGCGAACGTTCTGTCCCCATCCGATTGCCATCAACGCCGCCATTGTTGCTCCATTCTCGTCAGTACCTTTCCGCCACCCGTTACCACACCTCAAGAACCCCGCCGGCCGCCACCACTGTTACCCCTATCCTTCCAAAACCTAGTGAAAATTCAGCTACGAAATTTGAAAACAGTAACGGCGTTCATAGAGGCTACCCAATTTAGACTCGTCTCAGTGCTAGGAATCATAGCCCCTTGTCAATTTTAAATTTCAATCTCGTCTTCATCTCTAATTTGTGAATTTTCATCAAGATTTTTTTATGATTTCTTACTATTTTCTTAACTTTCTCTTTCTAATTGTGCAATTTGGGAACGATTACAGGAAGTGTTGTTCAATTTGGGGTATTTGAGTGAGTGTATGGTTTCTTGCGTTTTGGAAATGATTATTATGCAGGGGGAATGTTGTGTGATTTTTGTAGGGTTTTCAGAATGGGGGATTGATTGGAGTGGATGACGACGAAATGGTGAATTTGTTTTAAGGGATTAACGGGAGCGTGAGCTCAGACACACAATATTCTGTTAGTTTTTAACGGTTAAATTTCGTAGGACCATTTTTGTTCAAAATGGGACCATTTTCGTGAACATGTATTTTCCTGGGACCAAATCTGCATTTTACCCTAAAAGTCTCAATTTTCCATTTTAGCAACTTTATTGTTTATATATATATATCCATTTTCCATTTTTACATACTTTTTTTGTTTATATTTGTGTCAATTTTCCATTCTGACATACTTTTTCCTTTTTATATATCTCAATTTTCTACTTTCTGGTGTATATATATCTCAATTTTCTGCTATCTTGTTTATATATATCTCAATTTTCCATTTTTACATACTTTTTCGTTTATATTTATCTCAAGTATTCTATTTTGACATACTTTTTCATTTATGTATATCTCAAATTTCTATTTCTAATATATGTGTAGGTCTCATGTGAACTTATTTTTTCCAAAGTAATATTCCGTTCATATATCTTTTATTCATTTGACTTTGACACGAGTTTTAATGTGTGAGTTGTTTATTAGTATTACGATAGAAAATTAACTTTTTTGTTGATGGTGTATTAGTCAATTGAGGAGAATAAGACAAAAGAAGAATTTTTGTATGGAAAAAGTAATAACATTAATTTAGTGTTATTTTGAGATAGAGCTGGCAATTTGGGCCACCCGGCCCAGCCCAACGGGCCAACCGATGTTCGTGAGCTAGGCTGGGCACAATCATGAACTGGTCGGACCTACAAAACTGGAGCCTATTCCAGCCCATTACGTACATCATTTTTTTTTCTTAATCTTGCAAAAATTATATACTAACTAGTAACTACGCATAATTTATAAATGGCCATAATCATTATAGCATTAATGTACACGACAAGTCCCACCCCATGAGATTTTTTTTTATTTTTTTAATATTTCTAGCAAAAAATATATATATATAAACTTTGTTATGTATTGATCACACTCAAATATATAAATTTTTATTTATACAAATATTTATATATAAAATTGAAAATATACATTACTAATATATTAATTATACATAATTCAAAAACGGTCATAAGCAGTATAACATTACATAATCTTAATTGTATATTTGTCTAAAAACAATTGATCGGGCCAAACGGGCCGCCCATGACCCGTCGAGCCAAAATCATCTAGCTCATTAGGCTCGTTTGGCCCATCGGGTCGGGCCAAATAGGCCCGGTTCTATATGGACCTGTAATTTTAGAGCCCAGCCTATACTGGGCTTCGGGTTGGGTAGGAAGGCCCATCAGGTCGGGCCCGAATTGCCGGCTCTATTTTGAGATGTTTGGTGGGGATAGTTGGAAAGAATAAAGTAACTTAATTTCTATTTTTGGGAAGTGACGATCTAAAATGGAAGAAGGGCAATCTAATAAAGATGGAGAGAGTTTTGTTTTGGACAGAAAAGAGAATATATCAACTTAAGAGTTACAAACATAGTCAACGGACACTTAATTTCTATTTTTGGTATAGATTACAAACTAAGCCAACGGCAAGACAGACATTGATGGACACTCAAGGCTTGTTACAACATAGTTTAGGATTACATCACCAATCTGAAAAGGAGAAGTGATTGGTACCACAAAAATTGAAGAAAAATACACTCCATGTTCTGGCTCTGATCTCCTCAAACGTCTTCACCAGATTAATTTCCTCATCTCTGAAGATTCTACAGTTTCTAACCAAACAGTATACAGGACCAAATGCACTCTAAAAATGTTTTCTCCGTTTGCCACCCAGAATGCCAAGATATTGCAGCAGATGCGTCGCAGGTTTGGGGCTGCAAGGCATTGGGCAACCGAGCCAGGACTAACACAAGGACCAAATCTATGTGAAAAGGCGCACTCGAAGAAGAGATGGCGAACACTTTCCTCGGACAGCACGCATAGGCCACAGCTAATGTCGTCTCCATCTCCAAGAACATTCCTTCTTTTCAAATTCACACGCACGGGGAGTCGCTCAAAAAGAATTCTCCAAACCAAACTTGACCACTTTGAGCGGATCATAACATTCCAGATTTTTTAGTGAACACCTTATGAGTGTCCTCATCGAGAGTCGCCTTCGGGGGGATCATAGAAGCCTGGAGAGTGTAGATCAACCGACTTGGTGGAGAAAGTTCCATCGCTGTCCAAGAATCATGCACAAATTCGTACAGGTTTGCATTAGATAAAATAGCAAGAAATTGTTCAAACGTGTCCTGTTCCCAGGAGAAAAAAGAGCGTCTCCAAGTGAACTCCCAATGCCACCTACCATTCACCCAACACCCAATATCACTTTAGAAAATATATTATTACACTTTAGAAAATGTTGTGATTTTATAAATTACGCTTCTCATATTCAAAAAAATATGATACTTCGAATCTAATAGGGAATAATAATATACGAATAATATATTTTAATTTAGTCCATATCTTTTGTATATATCTCTTTAATATGGTTGATGTATTTACCTTAATTATTTCATTGTAAATACTTATATATAGTGGATTATTCATATCACCTCATTAACGGTGATCACATACCTATTCTCACATGGTATCAGTCTAGCTCATCGAAACCCTAATTTTCTCTCTAAAACCTCAAGCTACATTCTCCCTTTCCCCCTCTGCCATCCCTCTCAACGTTTTGGTCCGTCTTTTGACCATTAAACTATCATCCTCCAATTACCTCATTTGGCGAATTCAGGTAGTCCCGGTCCTGTCAAGTCATGATCTATTCTCTCATGTTAATGGTACGACACCCGCTCCGACTAGGTCGATCACCATATCTGGTGAATCAACTCTCAACCCAGCGTATAGTGCTTGGTTTGAAAAGGATCAGAAGATCTTCAGTCTCCTTCTTTCTGAAGAAGCCATGGCCGAGGTCATCGGCTGTGACACCTTGCGTTCCATATGGGTTGCTCTCGAGGCTGCCTACAACCATACCTCGGCTCCTTGCATCAATCAGTTGCGAAATTAGTTACTCTCTATTCGTCGCGGTTCGGCCTATGTCGATGATTACAGCAAGAAGTTTCGTGCCCTCTACGATCAAATTGCTTCTATTGGCAAGCCTATTGCAGATGATGACAAGTCCCACTAGTTCCTCACTGGTCTTGGCCCCTAGTTCGCAGGCTTTTCTAACACTCGCATAGCCTTGACGCCCATGCCGGTTTTTTGCGATCTGATCCATCAAGCCCTAAACTACGAGCAGTTTACTCGCTTGATTGATTCCACATCCTCGCCCGGTCTGGCCTTTGCTGCTTCTCCTCGTCCGGGTAAGTCTCCTCGCCCTGGCACCAAATCCTGCAACTCCTCTTCTCGGAATCTTGGTAGCCAGGCTACCACTACTTCCTCGCCTAGTGGTTCGACTCATGCTCGTCGCCCTCCGACTTGCCAGATTTTCCGACAATAGGGCCATTATGCCAATAACTTTCTAGACCGTTATGCTCGCCCGCCCCCTCTGCGGCCAACCTTGCTCATGCTCTTGACACTCGGTGTCATATATCGCACCCTCCTACCTCATATTGGTTCATCGATAGTGGTGCATCCGCTCACAAGACTCCTCGCTCCACTGATTTGGATAACCTTCACCCGTATTCTGGTAACGATAATGTTATTGTTGCTAATGGCTCTACTATTCCGATCACTCATGTTGGGTCGTGTTCGGTTAATGTCATTCGACACTTTATTCGCCGTGCCAACATGGAATTTGCTATCAAAGATCTTGGTCGCCTTAGCTACTTCCTCGGCCTCGAAGTCACTCACTAGATAGACGGTCTCTTCCGCAGCCAATCGAAGTATGCACGCGATGTCTTATCTCGAGCTGAGTTGGTCGACTCAAAGCCTGTCTCCACTCCCCTCGCGGCCGGGGAGTCCTTGGTTAGTACAGGTGCCAACTATACTCTTTACCGCTCCTCACCGGCGTTGTACAGTACTTGACGATCACTCGTCTTGATCATTCATATGCTATGAATCATGTTAGTCAGTTTTTGTACTCGCCGACCACCGACCACTTCCTCGCTGTTAAAAGGATCCTCAGATATGTTAAGGGCACTATCAACTATGGGCTCTCCTTTGGCAGGACTAGTGACTACTCGCTCGTTGGTTATGCAGATGCGGATTGGGCTCGTTGCACTGTGGTGTGCTGTTGCCGTCACCTAAAAATAATTCCTTAACTACCCACTAATGTAGTCGAGTAAGCAAGGGTCGATCCACAGGGAACTGTGTAATTTAATCGAATTGATTTGTGTACAAAAGCAATTAAAAAGGGGGGAGTTGATTGATAAGCTAACAACTACTAAGAAACAAGAAATAATAAATTGTAAATATATAATCAACGAGACTCAAATAATGTGAATGATCTAGCCCTCGGATAGTGTCCCCTTAATTAATTATACCAATTTAATCAACAAACCCGATTATCTCAATTTATTCTCGAATCTTATCCCTAAACCAGTGGTACGACCAAACTAGTTCGAATTGTTCCTTACGTTTAATTAATCAGCAGGTACGACCCTCAATTAATCTATCCCTACGAATAACCCTAAAACATGTATCTAAGGTTCAACTCGAGGAACGCATTCAAGAATTAAAACAATAGGATAAATTAGACCATGAATACGAGACGCTCGTTTCATGCAACCAAAATGTTACTACTCCCTAAGGTGTTCTGCCTTAGTTGCTACAATTCCCAAAATATTATAACAATTACGGATTACAATTTATGGGATAGCTAGAATTGATATAGGAATAAAATTGGGTGATCAAGCCTATTAAACTCCTAACTCAAACATGCATAGCATCTACTCAAGTAATAACAAAATCGAGAAGTAAATCAAAATCAACCAAGGATTATTTAATTAAACAAACAAAATCAATATAAGGTTTCACGTCCTCGAGCTAGAATAAAGAAATTAGCTATTCATAATCAACGAGATAACACAAATAAGTGGATGATTCATCGTATTACAAATATCAATCTCAAAAGAAAGAAACAAAAGTTAAAAGCTCAAACCAAAAGCATAACATCCCAAAAAATGTCCTTCTCCAATTCACAACGTTGACTTCACACCCACGTCCCCGATGGCAGCTGTGATTTTCTTCTCAAAAATTGAATAACCCCCAAAATAAATTCTGGGCCAGATGCCCACTAATGGGCCTAAGCCTCTTAGGCTTAATTCTCTTTTGATTTAATATGGCCCAGTATAATTAATTAGGCCCAATCCTTTTTAGTAGCCTTTCAATCTCTTTTACTTCAATAACCAACACGACCCACTTGCATAATTATTTGGACTTCACTCCCATTAAAAATGCTTCAAAATGCTTCAATTTTTACCTGAATAAAATAAGAGAATAAAAATATCTAGGTAATTGAAGTCACAAAATATTGAGTCGGAAAAATGCACTAGAATACCACTTTAGTATCCAAAGAATGTTCAATTAAAGCACAAAAATATGCAATAAATCCGACTCATCAAATCCCCCCACACTTAAACCATTGTTTGTCCTCAAGCAACAATTACATTCAAAGGGAACAACAAAATCACATCAACAATACAACAAACACCGATTACTTGAATGTTCAACCAAGATTAACAAGAATACTCACACATCTCTAGCACTTGAATTTGCCCTTTCTGAGCCACAAACAAAAGTAACTTACCCCTCTTGTACAACTAAGACCTTCTATACACAACTAAGCATGAGAATCTCATCGATTAATGGTTACTCCAAATGCATCCACAATTACCTAAAAAAAATTGAGTTTGGTTCTTCGATTCAACTTTCCATCAAAGTACAAAAACGAGTGGTGGCGGTCTCCTTTTTTTTTTTTTTTTTTTTTTTTGAGACTTTTACTCCGGAGTTGGAATTTTTCAACTTTCAAACGAGGTCCGCAGCTCCTCTCTACTTTTCGGGTTTTAGCTCTTTTGGTGTTATTGATTTTTTTGTTTAAACACATGAGCCCCCTCAAGTAGGTAGCTGTTTCAGCCCCTCGTTATTTTTTTCATTTCAATTGTTTTTCGACTCAACTCCTTTTTCTTTTCCTCCAACCACAATTATTTCAAAAAATTTTCAACTCCGCCAACCAACTCAGATTTTTCCTTCTAAGGAGCGTTAAAACAGAATCACCAAAACACATGAAATTCAGGATTACTTCAGCACCCAAAATAACCAAAAATTAACTCGATTCCTTTGCTTAACTATGAATATCAAATCCAGTCACCAATTAAGATAAAATACCCAAGGTCATAGCATATTTAACAAAAAGAACAAAAATTCCAGCCACTAGACTCATGCAATACTCATGCCATCAAGTTTCAACACTTAAGCAAACGATATAATCCACCAATATATACATGAAGCAGGAAGACATGAACCACTTGATACAAATCATCTCCCCCCACACTTAAATAGGTGCTAGTCCCTTAGCACTAAAGCATAAAGCAAGAGATACAAATGATAACACCGTATAAAAATGAAAACAGAGTGGAACGGGGGTACCGGATTCTAAGGTGTGGTGAGTGCTGCTATTGTTCCGACGGTGGAGTGTGTTGCGTCGGCTCTGCTACTGGTTAACCACAGCCACTGAAATTCCGGAGAGGAAGATTGAAGGGCCGCGACTTTGCAACAAATGGGTGTAGGTGGTGGCGCGTGGTCGACTTGCGCAGGTGCGACGACACTGAGGTGCGGCGCTGCTACGAACGCGCCTGTGGTGGTCAGCCGCTATCTAGGTGGTTTGATGATGCAGGTCGGTGAGAAAGTGGAGCAGCGAAGACTCAGGCCTGAATTTCCGGCGAAGAAAGGGGTGTTGCGCAGTCGGCGTTGGAGACGCGGCGCTGCAGAGGGGGGCCGCGCGCGATGGTGGAATGCGGCGGTGTTGCTGGCGCGTGGTGGCTGTGCGCCGGCGCTGGCGTTGGAGATGCGGCGCTGCAGAGGGGACGACGCTGCACTCCGGCGATAGCAGGACGGTGGTTCGGCGATGGTGGCGTAGCTCCGTTCCCGACGCGACGGTGGTGAATGGGTGGACGGCGAAGAGAGGGTATGTGAGTTGCGACCCTGTGGAGTCACGGCCGCTACACTTCGATGAGAGGGTGGCAGAAATTCGGTCTCGCCGGCTGGAGTGGTTGCGCCGGTGAGAAAAAGGGGACGGCTGAAGAGGATTGTGGGAGGCGAAGAGGAATTGGGGAAGGCGGGAGTGGGACACGGTGGGGTAGGGTTTCTGTGATGAAAGAACAAAATGACTCGGCCCAACTACAAATCCCAACTATATACTCTTCTACTCTTGGGCCTGCAAGAACTAAGTGAGAAAGCAAAAAAAAAAAAAAAAAACAAATCACGTAAAAAAATTTTGTTCCAGGAGAGGTGTTTTGTTAAGGCGTGCCCACGCCTTATCTAACCATTTCAACACAAACTCCTCTTCAAATAAGGCGTGCCCACGCCTTATCTGAAATCCTCTCCCGCCACACAAATACACAAAAACGAAATTAAAAGAAAAAAAAATAATAACAAAATAAAACTAAGTAAATATTGGGTTGTCTCCCAACAAGCGCCTTTGTTTATTGTCGGTGGCTCGACTTGAAAAATATATGTCATCCAACTTTGCCCAAATATGTGTACTTCAAGTGTTCAGGAGGTAGCTTCAATTCAAGATCCAAGGCCTGCAAGGAAGATGAAAGAGTTTTTGGGTAAATGTCTGGCAATTTATCAAAGACAACCTCATACATATCTGACATCTCCAAAATTATGGATTTCTCGTTCTCTTTTTTCATTTCTTGCAAACTTTCTAATTTATTCCTGCAATCAAGCTCAAAAACTTCCTGCACAATTGGGTCTATGACACTCACAACAAAAAGAGAGTCAGAGGCATTAGGAAATTTCATAGCATCAAATATATTAAAATGAATGATTTGTCCGTCAAATTCCATTGTGAGGGTACCCTTATGAACATCTATTTTTGTTTGGGAAGTGTCCATAAATGGTCTTCCTAACAAAATAGGTATGGAATGTCCTGGATTATCATTCATATTTAACACATAAAAATCAGCAGGAAAAATTAATTTATCTACCTGTACGAGAACATCCTCAACTACACCAACTGGATGTGTGACACTTCTATCAGCTAGTTGGATAGTCACTCCTGTCTCCCTCAATGGTCCAATGCCTAACTTCTCATATATAGATCGAGGCATGACATTAATAGAGGCTCCAAGATCAAGCATAACTTGCTCAATCTTGTGATCCCCTATCGTACAAGGAATAACGAACATACCCGGATCCTTCCTTTTTGGAGGCAGCTTCTTTTGGAAGACGGCTGAGACGTGCTCTCCCATGAAGATCTTTTCGTTCCCAACCAACTTACGCCTATTAGTGCACAATTCTTTCAAGAACTTGGCATACCTTGGAATTTTCTTAACGACATCTATCAACGGAATGTTGATCTCAACCTTTCGGAACACGTCAAGTATTTGCTGGTCCTTGACACCTTTTTCTGCCTTTTTAAATCTGGACGGGAAAGGTAAAGGGTTAGTAATAATAGGAATTGAATTACGAGCATTTACCTCATTTTTTATTTCTGGGACACTGACACTGAGGGGGTCAGTGTTACTGAAATCTGCATCCTGATTTTTCCGGATAGCTTTATCGGGTCCAACCAGCTCGTCCCGAGCATCAATCTGACCATTAGGGACCTGGGACTGCCCCTCATCACCTTCTCCAACCTGCCCTCCATCTTCCTCACTTCGTTCGGGGGCCGAAATTTCTTCTAACTTCTTACCACTTCGTAAAGTGATGGCACTTACATTTCGAGGGTTGATTTCGGGCTGAGATGGTAGCTTACCACTGTTTTGGGCTTTCATTTGGTTGAGGGCTGTAGCTATTTGGCTCATTTGGGCCTCCAAATTCTTTTGTCCGGCTTGCAAGTCCCTCACGGCTACTTGACTCTCTTGTTGAGCTTTCATCGTCGTGGTAGCCAATGACTTCAACATATCCTCAAAAGACATATCAGAACTTCCACCACCACTATTCTGTCCCATAGGTTCAACATTACAATCATTCCCTCTAAACAGCTGGAACTTACGATCTTGGTGTTGAGGCCTTTGATTTTCCCCATGCTGATAGTTTTGTTGGTTCCCATATCGTAGATTAGGATGGTCCCTCCACCCCTGATTATAAGTGTTGGAGTGTGGATCATACCTCCGACCTTGAGAATTTCCAAAACCAACAACATTAGCATGGTGCTCTATTTCCTCATTCAAAACCTGACAATCATCAGTGGCATGATCTGTGGTGGAGCAAATTCGGCATGGTCAGATTTCTGAAGTTTTTCCCTTCATCATCATCTGCATCATGCTAGCAATTTTCTCCAAGGCATCATCCTTTGACTCAAGAACCGGCCTAAGCATGGAATCTCGTGCACCAAACTGCTGAGTATTCGCTGACATATTAGATATCAGCTTACGTGCAGCTGTTGGTGTTTTATCCATCAAAGCTCATCCACTAGCTGCATCAATCATGTTACGATCCGTGAGGGAGAGTCCCTCATAAAAATACTGGATAAGCAGCTGATCACCAATCTGGTGTTGTGGGCATGAAGCTATGAGGCGCTTAAAACGCTCCCAATACTCATACAACGACTCCCCTGCCCCTTGCATGACACCTGCAATCTCCTTTCGTAAGTTTGCCACTCGGGTGGCTGGAAAGTAGTGTTGGAGAAATGCCCTCTCCATTTCATTCCATGCATTCACTGAATTTGGTGGCAAGAAGTACAACCAGTCTTTTGCAGTGCTTTTGAGTGCAAATGGGAATGCACTCAACTTGACATGATCTACTGTGACTCCGGTTGGTTTCATACTCGAGCATACCACATGAAACTCCTTGAGGAAGGTGTGTGGATTTTCTCCTGCAAGACCATGAAAAGAAGGCAACAAATGAAATAGTCCTGATTTTAATTCAAAATTTACATTAGCAGCAAGAGTAGGAATTGTAATGCAAAGGGGTTGACGAGTTATGATTGGGTTTGCCAACTCATTCATCGTTCTCTCTTGAGCTTCTTCAGCCATATTTTCAAAATTTGGCTCTAAAATTGGCTCTTCACGATTATCACTTTCTTCTTCACTGCTCGTCTCTCTTGTCGATGCAAAATTAATTTGTCGACGTGTACGAGTCTCCTTCCTAAGCCTCCTTGTTGTTCTCTCTACTTCTGGATTGAATTCAAGTCGTTCACTCCGATTTGATCGAGTGATCATTCACTGAAAACAAAACAAAGAAAAACAGAACTAACACTGAGGGTCCAGTGTTAGTTCAAATTAGCAAAACAACCACAGAAGGCCACGGTAATATAATTTTTTTGCTTCTGTTCAGAAATTACAAAATTTCTGTTCAGAATTTTTTTGATTTTTTGACAAAAAATTGAGAACACAAAGTATTCAATTGAATTAACAACCGATCCCCGTCAACGACGCCAAAATTTGGTGTGCTGTCGCAGGCACCTAAGAATAATTCCTTAACTACCCACTAATGTAGTCGAGTAAGCAAGGGTCGATCCACAGGGAACTGTGTAATTTAATCGAATTGATTTGTGTACAAAAGCAATTAAAAAGGGGGGAGTTGATTGATAAGCTAACAACTACTAAGAAACAAGAAATAATAAATTGTAAATATATAATCAACGAGACTCAAATAATGTGAATGATCTAGCCCTCGGATAGTGTCCCCTTAATTAATTATACCAATTTAATCAACAAACCCGATTATCTCAATTTATTCTCGAATCTTATCCCTAAACCAGTGGTACGACCAAACTAGTTCGAATTGTTCCTTACGTTTAATTAATCAGCAGGTACGACCCCCAATTAATCTATCCCTACGAATAACCCTAAAACATGTATCTAAGGTTCAACTCGAGGAACGCATTCAAGAATTAAAACAATAGGATAAATTAGACCATGAATACGAGACGCTCGTTTCATGCAACCAAAATGTTACTACTCCCTAAGGTGTTCTGCCTTAGTTGCTACAATTCCCAAAATATTATAACAATTACGGATTACAATTTATGGGATAGCTAGAATTGATATAGGAATAAAATTGGGTGAACAAGCCTATTAAACTCCTAACTCAAACATGCATAGCATCTACTCATGTAATAACAAAATCGAGAAGTAAATCAAAATCAACCAAGGATTATTTAATTAAACAAACATAATCAATATAAGGTTTCACGTCCTCGGGCTAGAATAAAGAAATTAGCTATTCATAATCAACGAGATAACACAAATAAGTGGATGATTCATCGTATTACAAATATCAATCTCAAAAGAAAGAAACAAAAGTTAAAAGCTCAAATCAAAAGCATAACATCCCAATTCCTCCTTCTGCCTTTTCTCAGTAGCGTGGCCAAAAAATGTCCTTCTCCAATTCACAGCGTTGACTTCACACCCACGTCCCCGATGGCGGCCGTGATTTTCTTCTCAAAAATTGAATAACCCCCAAAAGAAATTCTGGGCCAGATGCCCACTAATGGGCCTAAGCCTCCTAGGCTTAATTCTCTTTTGATTTAATATGGCCCAGTATAATTAATTAGGCCCAATCCTTTTTAGTAGCCTTTCAATCTCTTTTACTTCAATAACCAACACGACCCACTTGCATAATTATTTGGACTTCACTCCCATTAAAAATGCTTCAATTTTTACCTGAATAAAATAAGAGAATAAAAATATCTAGGTAATTGAAGTCACAAAATATTGAGTCGGAAAAATGCACTAGAATACCACTTTAGTATCCAAAGAATGTTCAATTAAAGCACAAAAATATGCAATAAATCCGACTAATCACACTGAGAGTTGTCGCTCCACTTACGGTTATTCGATTTTTTTGGGTGGAAATTTAATCTCTTGGAGTGCGAAGAAATAACCTACTGTTGCTCAGTCGAGCTTTGAATCCGAGTATAGGGCACTTGCGAACACAACCCAAGAAATGATTTGGGTCACTCAACTTCTTTGGGAGCTTGGTCATCTTTCTTCTTCGCCCCAACACTGCTTTGCGACAACAGGAGTGCCTTGTTTTGGAGTCAAAACTCAGTTGCTCATAAACTAGCAAAACACATCGACGTTGACTGCTATTTTGTTTCCCGAATTGGTCTCATCTGGTCGCCACATCACCAAGTTCATCCCATCCACTCTGCAACTCGCCGACGTCTTCACCAAGAGTCTTCTTCGCCCCAGTTTCGAATTGTTACATTCCAAGACCTGTGTTCGATTGCGTCCACAACATCGCTGGACGGGGGGAAATAGGGAATAATAATATAGATATAATATATTTTAATTTAGTCCATATCTTTTGTATATATCTCTTTGACATGATTATTGTATTTACCTTAATTATCTCATTGTAAATACTTATATATAGTGGATTATTCCTATCACCTCATTAACGGTGATCACATACCTATTCTCACAGAATCCTAGAAGGTGTTAATGAGTTCCACCGAATATTAGATACATACGTACGAGTTATGCTTTAATTATACATAATTCATTATCGACCATAACTAGTATAACATTACACTATATAGCAAATTCAAATATAAATAATTCAAAAGTTCAAAAGTTCAAAATTCAAAATAAAATAAAAAACAAACACTCAATATTTAAGTATATAGTACTTTATTATTTTTAATTTTTTATTTGACTAAAAAAATGATTGGGCCAAACGTGCAACCCATGGCCCGTCAGGCCAAAACCAGCCTAGCCCATTAGGCTTGTCGAGCCCATCGGGTTGGGCCAAATAAGTCCGGTTCTATATGGGTCTGTAATTTTAGAGCCCAGTACTGGGCTTTGGGTTGGCCAAGGCCGGCCTGGGGTGTGCACCGGTCCAAAACCAAACGAGTTTGGACCAGGACCGGAACCACCCAAATGGGTAGACCGGAGACTGGACTTGAATCAATCCGGTCCAGAACAGACCGGACCGTTAATTTTCGGTTCGGGTTTAGACCATTTCAGAAAAAAAAAAAAATTTAATTATTTTTATTTTATTTTTAACCTTTTCGTACATAAAATTTTGACATACAAAATATTCAAAACCAATACACGTTTCATAGGAATTCTAATAATAAAAAATTAAAACAATCCGAGTTTCCGGTCCAGACCGATAAATTACGGTTTAGACCGAACCAGACCGAAACATGGAATTCTAGATTTTTATGGACTGGAGATCGGAAACTAACCGGACGGTCCAGTTCTAGTCTTTTTTTTGGTCCGATCATTTTTTGCACACTAAGAGGTTAATATGATATTAGGATTTTGGATGTGTTTTAACAGGTGCCTGGCTTTCATACAATTTTCATTTGTTAAAACAGACTAAAAAGTGTATGAAAAAAGACCGAAATTGATATGATATAATTCTTACAGGGCGAAAAGTGCAAATTTTAATGGCCACATGTGTTACACACAATTTTCATCCGTTAAAACCAACCGAAAAATTCTTATAGGACTAAAAGTGTATATAAAAGGACCGAAAGTGATTTGACGCCATTCTTACAGGACCAAAAAATGCAATTTTCCCAAAAAATAAATTGAGACTAGATTCATATATTTATATTTTTTGGGATTATTTTTAAAATTGTGAAAAGTTATGGGACAAAAAGAAGATTACATCTTGATATGATACTAAGTCATTCGGTCTTGGGAGAAAAATTCACATATTCAATCTAAATTCTTAAGAAAGCCTTAAATGAAAAGAGGTACGAATTGTATTCAATTTTGGCGTTCCATATCTTATTTCACTAAATTGATTGACATGTATCATATGAAAAAATAATCAACGTCCTATAATATTGAGGGCGACATGTGTTAAAAATCCAGTAGGGTGAAATAGCAGTGGAACAGGGAAATCGAACAGAAAATAATTAGTCACGTACATGACTTAAACATATTGGGGGTCAAACTAGTTAAATCGAATCATAGGGGCGTTATTACGTAATATTATAATACTACATGAACAACAATGTAATAATGCATGTCTATATGTTATTATTTAACGTAATACTATACTGTAAATATATATAAACAAGTTATATTGCATCAGGAGTACCCGAATCGACCCGTTTTTTATCCGAGAGATTTGATTCCTATATTTAGAGGATGTTATATTACATGGTGCAATAAATTATCTAAAGCACCCTACATTTTTTTTTATCGAAAAAGACTAATTAGCCTTTTTAATCGTTCCAACGCGCCGTTGA
Source organism: Galeopsis tetrahit (assembly GCA_963675135.1). Classification (NCBI taxonomy): domain Eukaryota; kingdom Viridiplantae; phylum Streptophyta; class Magnoliopsida; order Lamiales; family Lamiaceae; genus Galeopsis; species Galeopsis tetrahit. The sequence goes on from OY776132.1 coordinate 71,841,975, forward strand.
CCTTTCATGATAGAAAAAAAAAATCCTATATAAAGGAAAACATAGTCGATGTCGAGCCAAGCTTTCATTTCTCGATGATGCCCAAAACGTCCCTTTTTTCGGCATAATTTTTTTATTTTAAGATCGACTTCGAGAGAAGATTGATTGTTTGGAATATCATCGGATCGACATGAATAATCATTCATTATATTCAGTTCATCCGATTTAAAGAGAAAGCCGACGCTTGTGATGCCCATTTCTACACTAAGCCAACTTGATGCCATTCCAACCACCACTAGAGAGAGAGATCAAACTGAAGAAGGAAAAACATCGATCAATCATAAAGGGAAGCGTCGCAAGCTTGCAGACAGAGTATTACCGAATCGCTAGTCGAAGCCTCAACAGATGCACTTTGTGTATGGTAATCCAACAACTAGATAGAATATTTAATTTTAGGGTTAGTTTTGAAAAATTATAAGATCTTTTGACCTAATTTCAATTATGTAACAATACTTTACGATCTTTTAAATTATTGCGATCTTGTCTTAATTGTTAGTAGGAAAGATTGTAAGAGATGGAGATGAAAAGAAAAAAATATACATTTTTTAACTTATGTCAAATTTCCTCATTTAACTGCAGCTATCTCGAAATTATTATTTTTAACCCCCATTATAGAAAGAAAATCCTCTTTATTATCTCCTCTCATTAATTCAACTATCACATATAATCTCAGTGATAAGAAAAAGAAACAAAGAAAATAGAAAAGTAATAAAAAAAAAGTTTGTATTTATGAAATGTAATTTATTTTTAATTTATTCAACAAACAAATCTATAACAATTATTTGATGGCCAGCTTTTTTCTTTTCAATATATTATTCACCACCTATATATATAAATTGTGTACATTTTCTGTGCAAATAACAAGTCTTAATTTGTGTTTATGACGAGATAATTTTAAATTTATTTTTCCAATATAATCTACCCTCAACAAACAAATCTCTAACAATTAAAACTGGATCCATGCAAAGTATACTTGAAACAATTTCTTTTCAATATATTATTTAATGGCCAGCTTTTTTCTTTTCAATATATTATTTCTCTTTTTTTAAGATTTTCTTTAATTTCTTTTCTTTTCTTTTCTCCTCTACTTTGACCGCTGGCTATTCACCACCTATATAAATTGTGTTCATTTGCTGAGCAAATAACAAGTCTTAATTTGAGGTATTCCAAATAGTAAGATAATTCTATAAACATGGCTTGCAATACTGTCAATAGTATGTATTGGGATGTGGAAGATGACGATGAAGAAGTATTCACGTCGCAAGATATTCCACAGGCTCTTTCTCTCGCCCTCTCTCTAATGTTTCGTTTTTGCATAGTTGTGCATTTTTTTCTACTTAAATCTTTTGGAACTAAAGTGTCATATGTGAAGGCACATGAATTAATTTAGAATCACGGCAAAAAGAAAATTTGCACGTGGCGTGCATTTAAATAATAGATACGACGTCATGCCAGAGGGCGTGCGTGCGAAAGCTAACACGTCTCTACATATAAAAAGAAAAGAAAAAGAAGAAACAAGCAAACTTTATCCATTGATATTATATATGTTGATTCTTTTGTGATTTATACATACAAAAACTATGATCAATTAATTAATTAAGTCTAAATGATTAATCTTGAATTTGTAGGAAGGAGATGTTGCAAGTAGCTCTTCAAACTCAAGACTACCTCTTGGCTTGAAAATAAAACCAATTACACCATCCTTTTTAAATTTGTTTGGGAAGAAACTTTCTGAAGGAAAATCCAAAACACAAACAAATGATCACTCTGTGTCAGAACCGATTAAGTCTGGAAATTTCCATGCAGCTTCGATTACGATCGGAAATTGGCAGGTATACATACAAACATCTATATATATATATATATATATATATATATAAATTATATAACACTTCTTAAATATACGTGAAACTAAATGTCCACAGAGGAACAGTAGGCATGCAGGCGACATAACCACAAAAATATACTATGCGAAGCATAAGCTTGTGTGGGAAGTGCTGGAAGGAACCATCAAATGTAAGATTGAAATGAACTGGTCTGATATTTCAGCGATCAGAGCAGTTCTGGACGAAGATAAGCCCGGAACTCTTGAAATCGAGGTTAGGCATTGAGCATTATATTAGGCCTAATTAGTTGCCCCAAAATTCACATTTTTTTTTTTTTTTGTCTAGCTGAGTCAACCTCCATCGTTCTATCGAGAAGTCCATTCACAGCCAAGAAAGCACACGCTTTGGCAGAAATCGGGTGATTTCACAGGGGGAGAAGCCCCCATTTGGAGGTGCTTTAATTCTTGTTTTTTTTTCTTGATATATTTGGAGCTACTTAATTATCTTATTTTTATGGTGTGCAATTGGTGTGCAATTTGATTAGTTAAATGTAATATTTTCAGTTAAATGAAATATTAATTAACCATGATATTATAAGATCACTATATATTTCTCCAATATATGTTCTCAAATACATTTGATGGATCTTTCACCAGATTACACACCGTGACCTTCAAACCAGGAGTTTTGGATAGGCACTATGAAAAGCTTTTACAACGCAATAAACGACTTTTTGACCTAAGTCGTGAGCCATTCCCAAGTCCACATGAATCTCCTTATTTTGGAAATTCAGGATTGCAAAATCGACCATCTGGATCAAGTTATAACCAAGGGCTGCAAAATCCCTACCAATCCCTTACATCATTTCCAGGTCTATATATGTTAAGAACTGCAAGATTTAATTTATTGTACTGCTATTTATAGATCAATAAAAATTTCAAACCTCTCACATGTTTTCCAAATGTTTAATTTCTTGCAGTTGCAAACTTGCCCTACACAAATGAGGGAGGAAATATGAATGACAACACTTGTCAGCCACAGCCACAGCCGTCGTACAACAATCAAATTTATGATCAAAATCCTCAATATCAGGAGGACTATCAACCACAAAATGTTGTTCTGAATGACATAAATAATTATATGCCATCGACGGGCTCATTTCTGGAACCAGTGGATGCGATCAACCCTGGTTATAATTATTCAACAACGGGCTACCAATACCCACATGCTGCTGATCAAATGATGCCACCTCAGCAGTCTTCGGAGGAACCTCAGCAGTACACTTATCAAGGAAGCGCTTCCCATGCTCAAGACTATTATATACCCTGGGAATAATCCAACTGGTGGTGTTGTGGCCTCTCATAGGCTAGGTATTTTGGCTGGGGTCTGTGCGATGTGCAATAAAATGATTATTTAATTATCAAACATCTATTTCATGCTTGTACATTTCATCTTTCATTCTGGTCTTTTTTCAAATTTCAATTAAAAATATATTATATTATATATATATATTAGTATTATTGTGCGTAATGATATTATTAAAAACAAAATATATTATTTAAAGTGCAAAATAAGTTATAAATTTTTTTTGTTCTCAGTAAATTATATTAAACACATGTTAATATAAGACCATTTTGTTAAAACACAACTCAATTTCATCATATTACTATTCAAAAAAAAAAAATCTCATATTTCACAACTATTAAAAAAAAAATAACTCTAGCTGCATTTCTATATGTAAATTGGAAAATGTAAAAAAAAAAAAGAAGTGTCATCCAAGCACACCCTTAGTTTCTATATATCTTACACGATTTAAAGTTTCATTTTACTCCGGTAATAGTCTCAACATCGATCAAAATAAGGCTTTTAAGCATTTATGAGACTATTCAACATTAACTTAACACTAAAAAAAACACGAAGATTTGCGGCAACCTCAAAACCGTCGCAAGTTGCGACGGATTTGTGAAGAAAATGGTCAAACCGACGAAGACAACAAAATTTGTGATGGGAAAAAAACCGACACCATTTTGTTCTGATTTGCGACGGGAGAATGTTGTCACACATTAAAACATAGATTTGCGACGGTTTGCATTCGTTGTGAACTGAACTAATTAAAATACATTTTGACTGATGCACTATTAAATTAATCCAAAGTGATTTGCGATAGAAATAGTGGTCAAAAATATTTTTTTAATTTGAGATAATAAATTTCGTAACAAATCACAAATTTTTGCGACGGATTTTATGGTCGTCGCAAATCCGTCACATGCTTTGACATTATAAATACCCACTGACAACCACTTTTTCATCTACATTTCTCATTGTCGGGTCATCTATATTGCGCCAACATCCTGCTGGGTGGGGGTGGGAATGGGCCAGACTATCCGACAGGGGCCTACGACTCGACCTACTAAAGCTCGGCTCGTTTAATAAAAAATTCGGGTTCAAACTTTTTTACAAGCCCATTTAGCTAAATAGGCCTTGCTCAATTTTTTCGTAGGCCTTGTAAGCCTAATAGGCCGGCCTATTTAACTACACACACACACACACACATATATATATATAATATTTCTGACTTTCAAATAAATAAATATAGTAAGGAAGTTTAGTAACACTAGTTATATTTTTCTTTGTAATAGTTAAAAAACAGTTGAATATTTTTTTTTAACATTTGATAAATTTGTTATTACTTTTATTTCTTCATTTTGAGATTTAAAGAGTCGATTTTTATGATTTGATGATAATAATAATGTTGTAGATTTTTTTTTAAAATGCACTAATTGGACTAAAAGGCCTTTAAAAGGCAGGATAGAAGTCAAGTTAGTCCCATGACATTCAACATTTTCTGAAATGGTCCCAAAGAAGTTAAATGTATCAACTTAGTCCCATTTTTTTAAAAAATTGTTATGTTTTGGTCCCAAAAAAGTTAAATGTACCAATTTAGTCCCCCCCCCCCCCCCCATTTTGCAATTTGTTCTGTTTTGGTCCCAAAAAAAATTAAATGTACCAATTTAGTCTCATTTTTTCGCAATTACATTTAACTTTTTTGGGATCAAAACATAACAAATTACAAAACATGAGACTAAATTGTCACATACTTACAAATAATTACTTTATTCATAATAATTAACCCGCAATACCTCTTAATACTCTTACTTATATTCATTTTACCAATTCTTTCTTAATGTTTGTGCCCATTGAGCACAAATATTAAGGACGGAGAGGGTATAGTATATGTGACTCGTTTGTGACTCAGTGGTGACTCGATGGTGATTCGACTGCAGGTGGTGAATGTATAAATTGTTGTTGATTTAGTTATATTTTGTGTAAATTAATAACAGGGTTATATGGTCGTTTTAGGTGTAGTTTTATTTAAACTATATGGGGTGGGCTCATAAAAAGGGGATGCAAATAATTGTTGTTTTTTAATTATTTAGTTGTTGTTTTTTAATTTAATCCTATGTAATCAGTTATTATTTAGTTATTTTGGTTCATTACATGTAATCAGTCTAATCGCTGAAAACGAGCAGTACATTGAATGCAATTAACAATTAATATATATATATATATATATAGAGGGCATGTTTGATAGCATAGACTGATTATCTAAGATTAGGATGATAACTAAACTTTTTAAATTTTAAAGCATAATCTACCCTTAATCTAAGTTATCAAACAACCAATAAAAATGAGTATATAATTAATTTAGATTTAATCTAAGCTATCAAACTTGCCCATATAATATTTTCAATTTTCTTTAATTCAATTAATTTACGCCCACTATTAATACACTCGTGACCTCCTGTGGAGGTGCTTATATGTTTATTTTTAAATTATATTTAATTTTTTTTTTCAATTATAAAATTAATGTTATTTTTAGATTAACAAATATTTGGGGAGTAATTTCCCTGAGATGGTCCAATTGCATCTTCCTCACATTTCGTCGTTATAATTTCCATTGATTTTAATTAATTAAAGAATATTTAAGAGCGTTTTGCTTCTAAACATTTCCATTTAGTATACTCCATACAATGCACATAATTCAAATAAATTGAATAACGCAAATTATAAATAATTATCACACCCTGAAAGTGCAAGTAAACCAATAAGTTGATATCAGATTAAATACAATCGTTGTGTCTTGTTAATTGATTTACTTGGTACTCGAGAGATGAGAGCTAGAGAGAGAAAGGGAGTGGAGTGGGTCAGGAGGAGTAGGGTAGAGACTAGGATTAGCCGCACTCACCACCCCGAGCGTACTCCGACGAGGCAGAAAGAACCCTTACCTTTTTCACGCACACCCCAACCTAGGATAGATAACATTTGGGCAGCTAAGGAAGATGCATCTTTGAGAGCAGGATTCTCGGCCAGGAGGGCAGGAAAACAACCAGAGTGGATTCGAAGGCTTGAAGCGTCCACCTTCACCTTCTTCTTCCATAACTTTCCGGCGGAAGTGTCCATCCCAAACCTCCTAAAAGGCTTCGAACCATTTGGTAAGGTGAAAGATATCTACATTTCAAGAAAGAAAAACAGGAATGGAGAACCCTTTGGTTTTGTCAGATTCTCCGATGATCGAAACCCCCACAGTATTGAAGAAGGACTCAACATAATCTGGTTTGGTACTTACAAATTGAGAGCTAATCTGTCAAAATTTTCAAGGAATAGGAATGGAGCCCCAAGTTATCCCAAGAGCTTTTCAATTTCTTCCCCTAATAGAGTCCAATTGGGTGTCTCATTTGCTGATAGAGTTCGTCAAAGTGGCAAACTACCAGCGCCCCCTCGCGAGGCCAACATTAAGGTCCAGCCTCCACAAATCCCCCTCAGAGATAAGATGCCCACGGTAACGGAACAGCTCGGTGGGAGACCCTCCTCCCGATTCGTATTTCAATCGCTGTCAGGTGAATACGAATGGACGAAAGGATGCTACACGGGCCAGATGAGAAAGAACTTTCCTTGGTGCAAACATAAAGATGAGTTGACCGGTGAATGCGGCAGGGAGATTAAAATTACCCATATGGGGGGGAAACTTAGTTCTTCTCTGCCCCAATGGCTCTGGTGCCATAGAGGAATTGTTGGGGGAAATGGCAGATTGGACCTCCCACTGGTTCGAATCAATTACCCCTTGGGAACCGGCTGATGTTAGTAATCAAAGAGCAGCATGGATTAGATTATACGGTGTCCCGCTGCACGCCTGGAACAAAAGATTTTTCAGTCGTCTTGCTCTCCTGTTGGGATGCCTGGTTGAAATCGATCAGAGAACAGAGGCAAGATCAAACCTCTCAGTTGCAAGGATCCGCATCCTCACAACCGAACCAAATATCCTCAACGGAGTTATTCTTCCCCAAATAGATGGCACTCCGTTCTCCATTAAAATTTGGGAGGAACCTGATGACCTACCGCATATTTCTGAGGTGTTCTCCTCCGACTCCGACATCTCGGATTCTTATTCTGACAAAAATTGGGGGAGGACGGACGCTGTGCCGAACTACTTCGATGAAATTTTGGAGGGCCTGGCCTGCGAAGACGAGGCAGAGGAAACGACGGCCTCCACCCCGACAATTCAGTTATTGAGTCAGTTAATGGGTCCTCGACCTTCGTTCCAGATTCTTTGGATGGCGGATCACCACAACGGGCATCTGAGAATCCCAATGTCGAAGTAACTGACCCTGTCCCCTCGGTTACGGCGGTCCACGACCCCCCATGTATTAACTACACATTAAATGGTATTAAAGAGGCGTGCATCCCCCCTGCGTACCATAGTACCTTGGGCCCCATCCCTGAGGCAGATCATCCGAACCACTGTGATCTGGGCCCCACCCCACCCCCGACCCTACCCATCCATATCCAAAACTACATCTTAGCCAATCTAAACCGACCCTCACCCCCTCCTGTCCCCCTTCCCCTCCCCTCTCCCCGAACCCGACTCAAGCCACCCCCACTCACTCAGGTGGTTCGCTGCATGTCCCTTTTGGCCTCCCCATTTCTGGCAACCTAGAGCTCGATCACTCTTCCCCTTCAATCTCAACCAACGCCCCTGCCCCTGCCTCTCAACCAGACAACCTTCCCCTCCAACCAGGTCAAAAGAAAACTGCTAGACATAATAAGAAAGCAAAGATCCCACCAAGAATTAAAAAGAAACTTGCCAGGGCAGAATGGGACGCGTTTGCTAAAGACATGGCAGATGACCAGGCAGCGGAGACGGAGGTCAAAATAAAAAAATTTGGAAGCCAACTGGGACTCAGATGTCCTTAGGAAGGTCCGAGCACAGGCTTAGCAGGAATCAACCGGAACTTATAAAGAACTCAGAAGGTGTATCTACAACAGGTGTGATATTATTCTTTTAATGCGTCTATTAAGTTATAATGTTAGAGGATTGGGGAGTGAAACAAAAAGATCTGAAGTCCGTGAGTTGATCATGAAAAACAAAATAGAGGTCTGCTTCATCCAAGAAACAAAAATTGAGACCATTGATTCTTTAGTGGCAAGAAGCATTTGGGGGAACAAGAAATGCGGCTTTGTCTCTAGACCAGCCGAAGGCCGCTCGGGAGGTATTGCCACTTTCTGGGACGTAGAGTACCTACAATGCATTAGCGCCTGGCAAGCACGAGGGCTGCTCGTTCTCAACGCAATCCGCAACAGGGACTCGGCGGATATTTGTCTCATCAACATTTATGCTCCGTGCCACCCCCGTGCGAAAAGAGAACTTTGGGATTCGCTTAGATTGGTAATACAACAAAATAGAGGAAAGCAAATCTACATAGTCGGGGATTTTAACGCGGTCAGATCCAACAATGAAAGAGTCGAAAGATCTGGAACTATTAACAGAAGAGAAATGGAGGATTTCGACCAACTTATTAGTAATGCTAATTTGATTGATATCCCGTTGTCAGGTCGTAGCTACACTTGGTATCGGGCTGATGGCTCCTGCAAGAGAAAACTCGACCGTGTACTCCTAAACAAAGACTGGGTACTGGCCGACCCACCCGCTCGCCTTATGGGCTTACCGAGGTCCATCTTATCATTGTCCACTTGTTATGGAGGACCAAAAAATAGATTGGGGGCCCAAACCCTTCTGCTTCTTCAACGCCTGGATACGCCATCCCTCTTTTAAGGATTTCACGAAAGAAATTTGGGAAAGTAATCGCATCGATGGTAGAAGCAGCTTCGTTATTAAAGAGAAATTCAAGAAGGCAAAACACAATTTTAAGGAATGGAGCAGAACTAACTTTTGGGATTTGGATAAGCAGATTGAGGAGAATAAACAGGCCCTCCTAGAATTGGACATCAATGATGACGTTTTCGGGCTCGATGAGAATGAGATTGAACAACGAAGATGTATCATGAACAAGCTAGCATCAGATTATGATACGAGACAAAGCTTCTTGAGACAAAAAGCGAGAAATCAATGGATTAAGGAGAGGGATGCTAACACAAATTTCTTTCACAAATGCATCAATGCTCGGAGAAAGACCAACGATCTGGCACATCTGAATTTTGGAGGGACTTGGCTCTCCTCCCCAGCAGATATGAAGGCTGCCATCCATGATCATTTCAAGTCTCAGTTTCAGGCTTCAGGTGGCACCAGGCCAAAGATTCCGCCCGACTTCTACACGCGTAAGGTGGGCAGCCTCGACAACAGTATGCTAACTGAACCTTTCTCAGTTTCGGAAATCAAAGACGCAGTTTGGTCCTGCAAATCATCCAAAAGCCCGGGCCCAAATGGTTTCACATTCGCATTTATCAAAGAAAGCTGGGAATTTTTTAAAGATGACTTCCAAAAATTGTTCGATGAATTTCATGCTACCGGCAGATTCGTTAAAGGATTCAATCCTTCCTTTATCACCCTAATTCCAAAGAAGCAGAACGCGGCATGTATCGGGGACTTCAGGCCTATCTCTATGATTACCTGCTACTACAAAGTAATTGCTAAGGTGCTGGCTCATAGACTCGTGAAAGTTGATGGTAACATTATTTCGGAATCCCAAACAGCCTTCATCCAAGGGAGGCAAATCTTGATGATATGATGAGGAGTATGGGATTTGATGCTAAATGGCGCTAATGGATTTGGGAGTGTATTTCAACCGCATCAGCTTCCGTTCTCGTCAACTACAGCCCCACCCAAGAGTTCAAGCTTGAGCGCGGCCTTAGACAAGTGTACTGATCAATAGAGCCTCTTCCTCAGGCCTCTACGATCCCGTTTCGGTGGGTCGACACAACATCCAAATTTCCCACCTTCAATACGCGGATGACACCATCTTGGTTGGAGAGGTGAACACAAAATACATTTGGGCGCTTAAGTACATGCTTATTAATTTTGAACGCATTTCTGGCCTCTAAATTAATTTTGCAAAATGTATCCTACTCGGCTTGAATTTGGATCCCGAAATCTAAAAAGATGTGGCATCCTATCTTGGATGTGGTGTAGGCTCTCTCCCGATGACATTCCTAGGCATTCAAGTTGGTTTGAACCATCAGAAAGACGAGGCCTGGAAGGGTGTAATCCAGAAAATTAAAGTTAGAATCAGATCGTGAGAGGATCGTCATATTTCTCTAGGGGGGCGGATAATTCTTCTCAACGCGGTGCTAACCTCACTTCCCATATATTAGGAGTGAAAAATATTGACTGTTTTAATAAATCTCTTCTTGGCAGGTGGGCTTAGAGGATTCGGGTTGAACCCAACTCACTTTGGGTGAGGATACTCGACTCCAAATACGACCTTCACTCGATAACAGGCGCTGGGACAATGGCGAACATGGTCCCAGCCTCAAACTGGTGGAAAAACATGGTGGAGCTGCTGTCCTGAAACACATCCAACAACTGGTTTGGAAAAAATATGATGAAAACATTAGGCAATGGAGGGCGCACGTCATTCTAGCTCGACAGGTGGCTTGATGAAGCAAATCTTAAAGAGTTCTTTCCAAGGCTATTCTCTAACAGTCTTAACAAACGTGCAAAGATCAGTGAGTGTGGTGAATGGGTGAATGGCATATGGAAATGGAATTTGACATGGAGGAGAAATCTGTTCTCTTGGGAGGAAAATCTAGTTGCTCATCTTAATCTCTTGTTAGGCACCATTAATTCGCAGGAACACACCGACTACTCATGGAAGTGGAGGCTGACCAAAGACGGAACATACTCGGCAAAATCTGCATATGATGGCCAGGAATTGCCCGCCCCGACTCAAATCCTTCACGCTGCAGCAAGAGAAGCCCTTCGCAAAATTTGGAACAACCTAATTCCATCCAAATACTCTGGACTTGCGTGGAAGGTCATAAAGGAAAGAGTAGCAACTCGGACTGAACTCAAGAAGCGACACATCCTACTGGACGAAGACGATAGCTCATGGGTTCTTTGTGGTCAGGAAGAGGAGACCATACAACACCTCTTCTTCGGCTGTGACTTCGCGGGTAAAGTGTGGAATCTAACCTACTCGTGGCTATCCGTCACTTCGGAAACTCAACATAGACCGGCGGAACATCTTCTACAATTTCGTGGGCTGCTGTTAGGGGCCAAACAGAAGACTCCAATCTTGGATTGTATGTGTTGTATGATCGTTTGGTTCATTTGGAATGCTCGAAATAGAAAAGCTTTTGCGAATGAGCAACCTAAGGCGGAAAAGGTCTTCGATGAGCTCCGAGCCCAAGCCTGGAACATCCTATCCCAGCGTAGGGGTTATCCTAACTCGGTATCTTTCAACGATTGGTGCGCAGAACCAAGCCTGGTGCACATGTAATCTCTTTCCTGTATAGAAGACTAGGTGGTCACTGAGTGCGAGAACAAATTTTATGTAAAACACTAGAGTGTACTTCTTCTTTGAGTACTACTGGTACTCAGATAATAAAATTACTTTTTCCTTCAAAAAAAAAAAAAACTACTTAACTATCATTGTATAAGATTTCAATTAAAACTGTATTAAATCATTTTCATCTTCCCTTAAATTAAAACTAAACAAGTATTGCACATAACATTTTAAATCCCTCGCCACTTAATGACGTGGCCCATGGCGAGCATTAATTCCCTCGCCTGGCAGCGAGCACCAGTTCCCTCGCCTGGCAGCGAGCATTAATTCTCTCGCAAGATAGCGAGCACTTAACTTCCCTTGCCAATTGGGGAGTGCCCTTCAGTCCATCGACAATTCCCTTTTCATTTCCCTCGCGAAATGCCGAGGGTTTCAGCTCCCTCACCACATTCCCTAGGCAATTCAACAAAATTTTGTTGTGATTTAAGTTGAATTTCCTCATTTTAACAGTTATCTCAAATTTATTTTCTTACCCACTAAAAATTTACCGGTGGAGATGACCAAGACAAGGGGTAAAAAAGTCCCCTATTAGCAAGGGAAAGGCGCGGGATATATAAAAAAAATCTCATTTATTAATAATCTCATCTCGTTAATTAATTGAATTATCACGAACAATCTCACGAAAATTTGAGTGATAAGAAAAAGCAACAAGAAAATATAAAAGTACTAAAAAACAATTGTACGTATTTGTTACAAGATCAATTTAATTTATTTTTGCCGATCTCAATACTTAAATAGAAAATATGATTTGCTTGGCTAAATTTAGGCTAATTCTACTAAAAATCAAAATATTAAAATATGTCTATATGAATTAAAAAACATCGGCCATCAACAAAAAAATCCAACCCTTATTGTTTGTCCGGGATTCTTCACATAGTAGCGGAAATAAAGTTCCTCGCAATTTGTGACGTTTTTTCAAGTCATCTCAAATTAGTGACGAAAAATTTAATTATTCTCAAATTTTTTATGGTTTTTTTTTCGACGACAATTCAATTCGTCTCAAATTTGCGACGAATTTGTTTTGTTTTGGTATGTTTATTTTTTTTTAATTCATCTCAAAATTGCCATAGGTTTTTTTTTTTTGCAAAGGAAATATATTTCATCTCAAATTTTTGACGGATATTTTTTTACGACGAAAATTCAATTTGACTCAAATTTGCTATGGATTTGTGACAAAAAATATTTTTTTCTCAAATTTGCAATGGAAACTCTTAAATAATATTTTGTCTCAATTTTGCGACGATTTTTTTTATTATGTATATGTATATAATTTACATCAATAAATAAACATAAGGTCTTCAAGCTAAAGTGGTTAAAGGCCACACTAAACATCTCGAGGTCGTGGGTTCGAATTAAATCGTAAATGTTTTAGATCGGGTCCGCCTCAGGCCGGGTCGGGTCGGGTCCAGAACCTTTTTTTATTTGAGACGGCAAATTCTGCTGCAAATTTTAAAAATTAAATAATTTAAAAATATTATTAATAATCCTTCGCAAAGTTGCGATGGAAAAAAAATCGTCGCAAAATTTTGCAACGACCAAAAAATTTAGTTTTACCAAAAATTTCAAACCAAAGTTTACCTCTTGGCTTGAGATTGGACCGAATTCCATTTATTCTAAATTTGTTGGAATGAACCTTGAAGTGTAAGATTGAAATACAATAGTCTGGTATTTTCGCGATCAGAGCAATCATGCATGAAAATCAACTATGAACTCTTGAAATTGAGATTAGACGTCAAGCTATAATTTCCCTGATTGTGGATATATCACGGCTCCATCCAACACTTGATTTTCATGCATATTGCCCTGATCGCGGAAATATTTGACAATTTCATTTCGATATTACACTTCAAGGCTCCTTACAATGCTTCCCAGAAAATTTTGCACTTCAGTTGTATAGTTTAGCACTTTAGTTGCCTTTCTGCTGATTAATCCTCTATTTATATAGGTTGCCTTCTGATAGATATGTATACTTTTTTTTTTTTTCAAAATAATTTCCCTTACTTTTTTGAAAAGTTAATATGGCGTAAAAGTCTCAATTTTCCATTTTAGCAACTTTATTGTTTATATATATATCCATTTTCCATTTTTACATACTTTTTTTGTTTATATTTGTGTCAATTTTCCATTCTGACATACTTTTTCCTTTTTATATATCTCAATTTTCTACTTTCTGGTGTATATATATCTCAATTTTCTGCTATCTTGTTTATATATATCTCAATTTTCCATTTTTACATACTTTTTCGTTTATATTTATCTCAAGTATTCTATTTTGACATACTTTTTCATTTATGCATATCTCAATTTTCTATTTCTAATATATGTGTAGGTCTCATGTGAACTTATTTTTTCCAAAGTAATATTCCGTTCATATATCTTTTATTCATTTGACTTTGACACGAGTTTTAATGTGTGAGTTGTTTATTAGTATTACGATAGAAAATTAACTTTTTTGTTGATGGTGTATTAGTCAATTGAGGAGAATAAGACAAAAGAAGAATTTTTGTATGGAAAAAGTAATAACATTAATTTAGTGTTATTTTGAGATAGAGTTGGCAATTTGGGCCACCCGGCCAAGCCCAACGGGCCAAGCGATGTTCGTGAGCTAGGCTGGGCACAATCATGAACTGGTCGGACCTACAAAATTGGAGCCTATTTCAGCCCATTACGTACATCATTTTTTTTCTTAATTAATCTTGCAAAAATTATATACTAACTAGTAACTACGCATAATTTATAAATGGCCATAATTATTATAGCATTAATGTACACGACAAGTCCCACCCCATGAGATTTTTTTTATTTTTTTAATATTTCTAGCAAAAAATATATATATATATATAAACTTTGTTATGTATTAATCACACTCAAATATATAAATTTTTATTTATACAAATATTTATATATAAAATTGAAAATATACATTACTAATATATTAATTATACATAATTCAAAAACGGTCATAAGCAGTATAACATTACATAATCTTAATTGTATATTTGTCTAAAAACAATTGATCGGGCCAAACGGGCCGCCCATGACCCGTCGAGCCAAAATCATCTAGCTCATTAGGCTCGTTTGGCCCATCGGGTCGGGCCAAATAGGCCCGATTCTATATGGACCTGTAATTTTAGAGCCCAGCCTAAAATTGAAAAGGAGAAGTGATTGGTACCACAAAAATTGAAGAAAAATACACTCCATGTTCTGGCTCTGATCTCCTCAAACGTCTTCACCAGATTAATTTCCTCATCTCTGAAGATTCTACAGTTTCTAACCAAGCAGTACAGGACCAAATGCACTCTAAAAATGTTTTCTCCGTTTACCACCCAGAATGCCAAGATATTGCAGCAGATGCGTCGCAGGTTTGGGGCTGCAAGGCATTGGGCAACCGAGCCAGGACTAACACAAGGACCAAATCTATGTGAAAAGGCGCACTCGAAGAAAAGATGGCGAACACTTTCCTCGGACAGCACGCATAGGCCACAGCTAATGTCGTCTCCGTCTCCAAGAAATTTCCTTCTTTTCAAATTCACACGCACGGTGAGTCGCTCAAAAAGAATTCTCCAAACCAAACTTGACCACTTTGAGCGGATCATAACATTCCAGATTTTTTAGTGAACACCTTATGAGTGTCCTCATCGAGAGTCGCCTTCGGGGGGATCATAGAAGCCTGGAGAGTGTAGATCAACCGACTTGGTGGAGAATCATGCACAAATTCGTACAGGTTTGCATTAGATAAAATAGCAAGAAATTGTTCAAACGTGTCCTATTCCCAGGAGAAAAAAGAGCGTCTCCAAGTGAACTCCCAATGCCACCTAGCTACCATTCACCCAACACCCAATATCACTTTAGAAAATATATTATTACACTTTAGAAAATGTTGTGATTTTATAAATTACGCTTCTCATATTCACAAAAATATGATACTTCGAATCTAATAGGGAATAATAATATACGAATAATATATTTTAATTTAGTCCATATCTTTTGTATATATCTTTTTAATATGGTTGTTGTATTTACCTTAATTATTTCATTGTAAATACTTATATATAGTGGATTATTCATATCACCTCATTAACGGTGATCACATACCTATTCTCACATGGTATCAGTCTAGCTCATCGAAACCCTAATTTTCTCTCTAAAACCTCAAGCTACATTCTCTCTTTCCCCCTATGCCATCCCTCTCAACGTTTTGGTCCATCTTTTGACCATTAAACTATCATCCTCCAATTACCTCATTTGGCGAAATCAGGTAGTCCCGGTCCTGTCAAGTCATGATCTATTCTCTCATGTTAATGGTACGACACCCGCTCCGGCCAGGTCGATCACCATATCTGGTGAATCAACTCTCAACCCAGCGTATAGTGCTTGGTTTGAAAAGGATCAGAAGATCCTCAGTCTCCTTTTTTCTGAAGAAGCCATAGCCGAGGTCATCGGTTGTGACACCTTGCGTTCCATATGGGTTGCTCTCGAGGCTGCCTACAACCATACCTCGGCTCCTTGCATCAATCAGTTGCAAAATTAGTTACTCTCTATTCGTCGCGGTTCGGCCTATGTCGATGATTACAGCAAGAAGTTTCGTGCCCTCTACGATCAAATTGCTTCTATTGGCAAGCCTATTGGAGATGATGACAAGTCCCACTAGTTCCTCACTTGTCTTGGCCCCTAGTTCGCATGCTTTTCTAACACTCGCATAGCCTTGACGCCCATGCCAGTTTTTTGCGATCTGATCCATCAAGCCCTAAACTACGAGCAGTTTACTCGCTCGATGGATTCCACATCCTCGCCCGGTCTGGCCTTTGCTGCTTCTCCTCGTCCGGGTAAGTCTCCTCGCCCTGGCACCAAATCCTGCAACTCCTCTTCTCGGAATCCTGGTAGCCAGGCTACCACTACTTCCTCGCCTAGTGGTTCGACTCATGCTCGTCGCCCTCCGACTTGCCAGATTTTCCGACAATAGGGCCATTATGCCAATAACTGTCTAGATCGTTATGCTCGCCCGCCCCCTCTGCGGCCAACCTTGCTCATGCTCTTGACACTCAGTGTCATATATCGCACCCTCCTACCTCATATTGGTTCCTCGACAGTGGTGCATCCGCTCACAAGACTCCTCGCTCCACTGATATGGATAACCTTCACCCGTATTCTGGTAACGATAATGTTATTGTTGCTAATGGCTCTACTATTCCGATCATTCATGTTGGGTCGTGTTCGGTTAATGTCATTCGGCACTTTATTCGCCGTGCCAACAAGGAATTTGCTATCAAAGATCTTGGTCGCCTCACCTACTTCCTCGGCCTCGAAGTCACTCACTAGATAGACGGTCTCTTCCGTAGCCCATCGAAGTATGCACGCGATGTCTTATCTCGAGCTGAGTTGCTCGACTCAAAGCATGTCTCCACTCCCCTCGCGGCCGGGGAGTCCTTGGTCAGTACAGGTGCCAACTATACTCTTTACCGCTCCTCACCGTCGTTGTACAGTACTTGACGATCACTCGTCTTGATCATTCATATGATATGAATCATGTTAGTCAGTTTTTGTACTCGCCGACCACCGACCACTTCCTCGCTGTCAAAAGGATCCTCAGATATGTTAAGGGCACTATCAACTATGGGCTCTCCTTTGGCAGGACTAGTGACTACTCGCTCGTTGGTTATGCAGATTCGGATTGGGCTCGTTGCACTGAGAGTTGTCGCTCCACTTACGGTTATTCGATTTTTTTGGGTGGAAATTTAATCTCTTGGAGTGCGAAGAAATAACCCACTGTTGCTCAGTCGAGCTGTGAATCCGAGTATAGGGCACTCGCGAACACAACCCAAGAAATGATTTGGGTCACTCAACTTCTTTGGGAGTTTGGTCATCTTTCTTCTTCGCCCCAACACTGCTTTGCGACAACAGGAGTGCCTTGTTTTGGAGTCAAAACTTAGTTGCTCATAAACTAGCAAAACACATCGACGTTGACTGCCATTTTATTTCCCGAATTGGTCTCATCTGGTCGCCACATCACCAAGTTCGTCCCATCCACTCTGCAACTCGCCGACGTCTTCACCAAGAGTCTTCCTCGCCCCAGTTTCGAATTGTTACATTCCAAGACCTGTGTTCGATTGCGTCCACAACATCGCTGGACGGGGGGTAATAGGGAATAATAATATAGGTATACTATATTTTAATTTAGTCCATATCTTTTGTATATATCTCTTTGACATGGTTATTGTATTTACCTTAATTATCTCATTGCAAATACTTATATATAGTGGATTATTCCTATCACCTCATTAACGGTGATCACATACCTATTCTCACAGAATCCTAGAAGGTGTTAATGAGTTCCACCGAATATTAGATACATAATTATACGTACGGTGTTAATGAGTTCCACTGAATATTAGATACATACATTACACTATATAGCAAATTCAAATATAAATAATTCAAAAGTTCAAAATTCAAATTCAAAATAAAATTAAAAACAAACACTCAATATTTAAGTATATAGTACTTTATTATTTTTTATTTTTTATTTGACTAAAAAAATGATTGGGCCAAACGTGCAACCCATGACCCGTCAGGCCAAAACCAGCCTAGCCCATTAGGCTTGTCGAGCCCATCGGGTTGGGCCAAATAAGTCCGATTCTATATGGGTCTGTAATTTTAGAGCCCAGTACTGGGCTTTGGGTTGGCCAAGGCCGGTCTGGGTGTGCACCGGTCCAAAACCAAACTAGTTTGGACCAAGACCGGAACCACCCAAATGGGTAGACCGGACTTGAATCAATCCGGTCTAGAACTGACCGGACCGGTAATTTTCGGTTCGGGTTTAGACCATTTCAGAACAATTTTTTTTTTAACCTTTTCGTACATAAAATTTTGACATACAAAATATTCAAAACCAATACACGTTTCATAGGAATTCTAATAATAAAAAATTAAAACAATCCGAGTTTCCGGTCCAGACCGATAAATTACGGTTTAGACCGAACCAGACTGAAACATGGAATTCTAGATTTTTATGGACCGGAGATCGGAAACTAACCGGACGGTCCAGTTCTAGTCTTTTTTTTGGTCCGATCATTTTTTGCACACTAAGAGGTTAATATGATATTAGGATTTTGGATGTGTTTTAACAGGTGCCTGGCTTTCATACAATTTTCATTTGTTAAAACAGACTAAAAAGTGTATGAAAAAAGACCGAAATTGATATGATATAATTCTTACAGGGCGAAAAGTGCAAATTTTAATGGCCACATGTGTTACACACAATTTTCATCCGTTAAAACCAACCGAAAAATTCTTATAGGACTAAAAGTGTATATAAAAGGACCGAAAGTGATTTGATACCATTCTTACAGGACCAAAAAATGCAATTTTCCCAAAAAATAAATTGAGACAAGATTCATATATTTATATTTTTTGGGATTATTTTTAAAATTGTGAAAAGTTATGGGACAAAAGGAAGATTATATCTCGATATGATACTAAGTCATTCAATCTTGGGAGAAAAATTCACATATTCAATCTAAAGTCTTAAGAAATCCTTAAATGAAAAGAGGTACGAATTGTATTCAATTTTGGTGTTCCATATCTTATTCCAATAAATTGATTGACATGTGTCATATTAAAAAAAATCAACGTCCTATAATATTGATGGTGACATGTGTTAAAAATCCAGTAGGGTGAAATAGCGGTGGAACAGGGAAATCGAACAGAAAAATAATTAGTCACGTACATGACTTAAACATATTGGGGGTCAAACTAGTCAAATCGAATCATAGGGGCGTTACTACTTGTTTAATCTTATTACGTAACATTATAATACTACATGAACAACAATGTAATAATGCATGTCTATATGTTATATATTATTTAACGTAATACTATACTGTAAATATATATAAACAAGTAATATTGTATCAGGAGTTCCCGAATCGACCCGTTTTTTATCCGAGAGATTTGATTCCTATATTTAGAGGATGTTATATTACATGGTGCAATTAATTATCTAAAGCACCCTACATTTTTTTATCGAAAAAGACTAATTAGCCTTTTTAATCGTTCCAACGCGCCGTTGACCTTTCATGATAGAAAAAAAAAATTCTATATAAAGGAAAACATAGTCGATGTCGAGCCAAGCTTTCATTTCTCGATGATGCCCAAAACATCCCTTTTTTCGGCATAATATTTTTATTTTAAGAGCGACTTCGAGAGAAGATTGATTATTTGGAATATCATCGGATCGACATGAATAATCATTCATTATATTCAGTTCATCCGATTTAAAGAGAAAGCCGACGCTTGTGATGCCCATTTCTACACTAAGCCAACTTGATGCCATTCCAACCACCACTAGAGAGAGATCAAACTGAAGAAGGAAAAACATCGATCAATCATAAAGGGAAGCGTCGCAATCTTGTGTATGGTAATCTTGGAGTATTACCGAATCGCTAGTCGAAGCTTCAACAGATGCTCTTTGTGTATGGTAATCCAACAACTAGATAGAATATTTAATTTTAGGGTTAGTTTTGAAAAATTATAAGATCTTTTGACCTAATTTCAATTGGGAAAATTGCACTTTTGGTCCTGTAAGAATGAGTTCAAATCACTTTCAGTCCTTTTTCAAGCACTTTTGGTCTTGTAGTTTATTTCCGTTAGTTTTAACGGATGAAAATTACATAAACCGTTAAATATTGCACTTTTGATCTTGTAAGATTAAGATTAAATCACTTTCGGTCATTTTTCATACACTTTTAGTCTCATAATAAATTTATGTTTGTTTTAACGGAAGAAAATTGCGTGAAAGTCACACATCCCTTAAAACACAACCAAAAGCTTAATATGGGATTAAAATTTTGGTAATATCACTAAAATTATAAAACTACCAAATGTATTTTAACAATTTATTTAAATAATTATTTAAAATTGATAAATTTACTTAAAATAATTTTATGATCTGAAAATTCAATCAATTATATATAAAATGAAAATAAAATCTAAAACTGATCTCAAATCAAAGCAAAAAAATAAAAAGTATTTGTCTTTGGCTTGATTTTGATTTTGATTTTTGTATTTTCAAATTATATCCAAATTATATGGGGTTAAAAATTAATTTAAATTTGAAGATTATATTTGAATATACAGTGTATTTTTTTAATTTTATATTTTTGTATATTCAAATTATTTTTCAAAATTTACTTTTAATTTTTTTTTTTGTATCTTTCAGTTTTAATAAAAGAAATTACTTCAAAAGTTATTTAAATTTAAATTACATTATTTTTTTTTAGTAATTTTTAATGATATTCAAATCCTTGAATTAAAAAAAAATATTTATATTCTATAAAAAGAATTCAAATTATATAACTCAGTGAGATTTAGTCATTTATAGTAAAAAAATTAATATTTTAAATTCTATTGATTTTATTTATATTTTAATTCTATAAGTATAATTTATTATTAGTTTTAATAATATTTTTGTATTTTTTCTAATTATAATTACTTTTTTAGGAATATTTTTTGATCATCTAACGGTTTCCATAAAAAAACTAACGGTTTCAATCCATAAACTATCTTATAGGACTAAATCTGCAATAAACAGGACCATTTACAAACTTCAGGACCAAAAGTGATTTTAAAAAATTCCTATAGGACTAAAAGTGTAATTTTCCCAATTTCAATTATGTAACAATACTTTACGATCTTTTAAATTATTGCGATCTTGTCTTAATTAGTAGGTAAGATTGTAAGAGATGGAGATGAAAAGAAAAAAAGACATTTTTTAACTTATGTCAAATTTCCTCATTTAACTGCAACTATCTCGAAATTATTATTTTTAACCCATTATACAAAAGATCGAAGTGGAAGATAAGCAAGAAAATCCCCTTTATTATCTCCTCTCATTAATTCAACTATCACATATAATCTCAGTGATAAGAAAAAGAAACAAAGAAAATAGAAAAGTAATAAAAAAAAAAACAGTTTGTATTTATGAAAAGTAATTTATTTTTAATTTATTCAACAAACAAATCTATAACAATTATTTGATGGCCAGCTTTTTTCTTTTCAATATATTATTCACCACCTATATATATAAATTGTGTACATTAATTTTCTGTGCAAATAACAAGTCTTAATTGTGTTTATGACGAGATAATTTTTAATTTATTTTTCCAATCTACCCTCAACAAACAAATCTCTAACAATTAAAACTGGATCCATGCAAAGTATACATGAAAAAGTTTCTTTTCAATATATTATTTGATGGCCAGCTTTTTTCTTTTCAATATATGATTTCTTTTTTTTTTAAGATTTTCTTTAATTTCTTTTCTTTTCTTTTCTCCTCTACTTTGACCGCTGGCTATTCACCACCTATATAAATTGTGTTCATTTGCTGTGCAAATAACAAGTCTTAATTTGAGGTATTCCAAATAGTAAGATAATTCTATAAACATGGCTTGCAATACTGTCAATAGTATGTATTGGGATGTGGAAGATGACGATGAAGAAGTATTCACGTCGCAAGATATTCCACAGGCTCTTTCTCTCGCCCTCTCTCTAATGTTTCGTTTTTGCATAGTTGTGCATTTTTTTCTACTTAAATCTTTTGGAACTAAAGTGTGATATGTGAAGGCACGTGAATTACTGGGGATTTTGTTCTAAATCGTAGTTGTGCATTTTTTTCTACATAAATCTTTTGCATAGTTGTGCACATGAATTACTGGGGATTTAGTGTGATATGTTTCGTTTTTGCATAGTTGTGCATTTTTTTCTACTTAAATCTTTTGGAACTAAAGTGTCATATGTGAAGGCACATGAATTAATTTAGAATCACGGCAAAAAGAAAATTTGCACGTGGCGTGCATTTAAATAATAGATACGACGTCATGCCAGAGGGCGTGCGTGCGAAAGCTAACTCGTCTCTACATATAAAAAGAAAAGAAAACGAAGAAACAAACAAACTTAATTTATCCCTTGATATTATATATGTTGATTCTTTTTTGATTTATACATACAAAAACTATGATCAATTAATTAATTAAGTCTAAATGATTAATCTTTGAATTTGTAGAAAGGAGATGTTGCAAGTAGCTCTTCAAACTCAAGACTACCTCTTGGCTTGAAAATAGAACCAATTACACCATCCTTTTTAAATTTGTTTGGGAAGAAACTTTCAAAATCCAAAACACAAACAAATAATCACTCTGTGTCAGAACCGGTTAAGTCTGGAAATTTCCATGCAGTTTCGATTACGATCGGAAATTGGCAGGTATACATACAAACATATGAACATCTACCTATATTACTCTTCTCATATTCACAAAAATATGATACTTTGAATCTAATAGAGAATAATAATATACGAATAATATATTTTAATTTAGTCCATATCTTTTGTATATATCTCTTTAATATGATTGTTGTATTTACATTAATTATTTCATTGTAAATACTTATATATAGTGGATTATTCATATCACCCCATTAACGGTGATCACATACCTATTCTCACATAGTATCAGTCTGGCTCATCGAAACCCTAATTTTCTCTCTAAAGCCTCAAGCTACATTTTCCCTTTCCCCTCATGGTAATTTTCGGTTCGGGTTTGGACCATTTCGGACTAGAATTTTTTTATAATTATTTTTATTTTATTTTTAACCTTTTCGTACATAAAATTTTGACATACAAAATATTCAAAACCAATACACGTTTCATAGGAATTAATAAAAGTCTAAAGAAAAATATATGGGTACTAACCTGAAGAAAAATAAATATATTTATGTTATAAAGATTCATTACAGGTCTTACATTTTATCAATGATATAATAAAAAAAATATAATTTTTTTGATAAAGTCTAATAATAAAAAATTAAAACAATCCGAGTTGCCGGTCCAGACCAATAAATTACGGTTTAGACCAAACCAGACTGAAACCTGGAATTGTAGATTTTGATGGACCGGAGATCGGAAACTAACCGGGCGGTCCAGTTCCAGTCTTTTTTCCGGTCCGATCATTTTTTGCACACTATGAGGTTAATATGATATTAGGCTTTTGGATGTGTTTTAACAGGTGCCTGGCTTTCATACAATTTTCATTTGTTAAAACAGATTAAAACACAAACAAATGATCACTCTGTGTCAGAACCGATTAAGTCTGGAAATTTCCATGCAGCTTCGATTACGATCGGAAATTGGCAGGTATACATACAAACATATATCTATATATATATATAAATTATATAACAATTATTAAATATACGTGAAACTAAATGTCCACAGAGGAGCAGTAGGCATGCAGGCGACATAACCACAAAAATATACTACGCGAAGCATATGCTTGTGTGGGAAGTGCTGGAAGGAACCATCAAATGTAAGATTGAAATGAACTGGTCTGATATTTCAGCGATCAGGGCAGTTCTGGACGAAGATAAGCCTGGAACCCTTGAAATCGAGGTTAGACATTGAGCATTATATTAGGCCTAATTAGTTGCCCCAAAATTCACATTTTTTATTTTTGTCTAGCTGAGTCAACCTCCATCGTTCTATCGAGAAGTCCATTCAAAGCCAAGAAAGCACACGCTTTGGCAGAAATCGGGTGATTTCACAGGGGGAGAAGCCCCCATTTGGAGGTACTTTAATTCTTGTTTTTTTTCTTGATATATTTGGAGCTACTTAATTATCTTATTTTTATGGTGTGCAATTGTTGTGCAATTTGATTAACCAGGATATTATCCCATATATGTTCTCAAATACATTTGATGGATCTTTCACCAGGTTACACACCGTGACCTTCAAACCAGGAGTTTTGGATAGGCACTATGAAAAGCTTTTACAACGCAATAAACGACTTTTTGACCTAAGTCGTAAGCCATTCCCAAGTCCACATGAATCTCCTTATTTTGGAAATTCAGGATTACAAAATCGACCATCTGGCTGCAAAATCCCTACCAATCTCTTACATCATTTCCAGGTATATATATGTTAAGAACTACAAGATTTAATCTATTTGTAGATCGATAAAAATTTCAAATTTGAAATTTCTTGCAGTTGCAAACTTGCCCTACACAAATGATGGAGGAAATATGAATGACAACACTCGTCAGCCACAGCCGTCGTACAACAATCAAAATGTTGTTCTGAATGACATAAATAATTATATGCCGTCGATGGGCTCATTTCTGGAACCAGTGGATGCGATCAACCCTGGTTATAATTATGCAACAACGGGCTACCAATACGCAAATGCTGCTGATCAAATGATGCCACCTCAGCAGTCTTCGGAGGAACCTCAGCAGTACACTTATCAAGGAAGCGCTTCCCATGCTCAAGACTATTATATACCCTGGGAATAATCCAACCGGTGGTGAATATTTTTTAATTATATATGATCAATTTAATAGTTGTGGCCTCTCATAGGCTATATGTACGTTTAAATTTATTTAAACTAAAAATAAATAGCACAATAAAATGATTATTTAATTATCATGAACATCTATTTCATGCTTGTACATTTCATCTTTCATTCTGATCTTTTAGGGTGTGCTTGATTGCGATTTTTTTTTTCATTTTCTTTTTTCAAATTTTAATTATTATATAATATATTAGTATTATTGTAACAATGTTATTAATAAAAAAAAATATTATTTTAAATGCAAAAAAAATTATAACCTTTTTGTTCTCAGTAAATTTATTATAAATTATTATAATATAAATGTTCAATATTAAATACATGTTAATTAATATAAGATCATTTTATTAAAACACGACTCTCATTTTTCACAACTATTAAAATTGGAAAAAAACTAAACTCTCATTTTTCACAACTATTAAAAAAATCACTGTGCATTTCCAGTAAAATAAAGTGTCTTCCAAGCACACCCTTAGTTACTATATATCTTACATTTCGCCTGGCGAGCTATTAAATTAATCCATAGTGATTTGCGACAGAAATAGGAGAAAACAATCATTTACGTCCCGTAACATTCACCTTCTTTAAAAAACATCCCAA
Organism: Galeopsis tetrahit; assembly: GCA_963675135.1. Taxonomy (NCBI): domain Eukaryota; kingdom Viridiplantae; phylum Streptophyta; class Magnoliopsida; order Lamiales; family Lamiaceae; genus Galeopsis; species Galeopsis tetrahit. The sequence goes on from OY776132.1 coordinate 71,867,637, forward strand.
AAAAGATAAAATTTTAATTTACGTCCCCCACAATTTAATAAATTGCTTAATTTACATCCCATAATTTTGTAAATTGGTTAATTTACGTCCCATAATTTTGTAAATTGATTAACGTATACGTCCTTTTTCTTCATTATGCAAATTATAAATAGTGATTGTAATATTTCTTTTAATCCACATGGCCAGTGTTTTTCACGCTATACAAGTCGAGTTTGGCCACGTTACAATTTCTATCAATTTTCCATAATTTTTATGTGTACTTGACAAATGCTTGGGTGAAACGATGTCATTTTTGTGTATCCGAAAAAAATGCACGTAATCTTTTTGGGACGTTTTACAAAAAAATTGAAAGTTACGTGACGTAAATAATTTTTTTCTCCAGAAATAGAGGTGAAAAATATAGTTTTTAATTTGTGATAACAATTTTCATAACAAATCACCAATTTTTGCGACGGATTTTATGGCCATTCGCAAATCCGCCAAATATTTTGACATTATAAATACCCGTCGGCAGCCATTTTTTCATTTACATTTCTCCCTATCGGGTCATCTGCATCGCACCAGCATACTGCCGGAGCCCAGGACAAAATTTGGCCATTATTCTCTATAATGGCCAAATATTAAAATTGCACGTAATTAAATTTTTTTTATCTTTTTTGGGACGTTTTACAAAAAATGTGAAAGTTACATGACGTAAATAATTTTTTTCTCGAGAAATAGAGGTGAAAAATATAGTTTTTAATTTGTGATAACAATTTTCATAACAAATCACCAATTTTTGCGACGAATTTTATGGCCGTTCGCAAATCCGCCAAATGTTTTGACAATATAAATACGCGTCGGCAGCCATTTTTTCATTTACATTTCTCCCTGCCGGGTCATCTGCATCGCACCAGCATCCTGCTGGGGCCGAGGACAAAATTTGGCCATTATCCTCGATAGAGTATCGCAAATAATTAATTTAAATGTTTAACATTATAGTTTAAGTTATTTATATATCCTTTTTATAATAGATCATTAAAGGATGTCTAGTCTTGAAATGTTAGTAATTTAATTAAGATTGTAAGAGATCAAGATGAAAAGATAAAAGATTAAAAAAACACATTTACGTTGAATTTAATTAACCAATTTACGAAATTATGGGACGTAAATTAAAATTTATCTTTTTTGGGACGTTCTTTAAAAAAGGTTAAAGTTACAGGACGTAAATAATTTTTTTCTCTGACAAGGGCCTACGACTCGGACTTGAGCTTTTTCGTAGGCCTAACATGCTGACTTATTTAACTCCATTTATATATGTATGATAAATGTAAAATATATGAAACTACAATAAATATATAATCTGCAGTAACAAAATAAATAATATTCAATATATGATGAGATTATCTTGAAGAAAATTGTGTTTTCTGTTCTAGTTAAAAATAATTGATATGAACATTTGCATTTGATTATAATTTTAGGGTCTTTTTGATTAATTTGTTATTGTTCTTATTTCTTTATTTTGAGATTTTAAAGGTTAGTTATTATGATTTAATGATAATATAAGTATTGTAGAAATTTACTTTGAATAGCTCTAATTAAAAGATCTTTAAAAGGTTTTTGGGTCAGACTTATTTACTAAAAAGGTCAGGCCTAACCTCTAAAAAACTTATAATAGGCCATGGGCTAAGCTTGGCAAAAAAAATTATACCAGGCCCAGATTTTTTTTGTTAAAGCCTGACCCACTTGGCCTAATCCCACCCTTTACTGGGGAGCCTCCAGACCATTTATGACAATAATTGTCATTCAAGGAAATTTAATCCATTTTCTAACATGGCTTTTAGTTTAGTGGGCCATTGGGACACATTTGGACCCATGACTTTTTGTTTGTCCGGGCCACTTTTGGGCCTCTATGTGTTCCCTCCTTTTTCTTGTATCTTTATAATATATGGGCAGATCTCATTTTTTAGGTAATACCTTTTAGCATTTAAAGTAATACATTTTTATCAAATTAACAAAGTATTACTTTTAAAAATATTTGATTTCATCATATGAGATATTTTTCACATAGCTAGTCATTACAATAAACACGGTGATTTCTGATGAAAATGGTCAACCTGTCGAAGTCAACAAAATTTGCAGCGGAAATAAAGGTCCTTTCAATCTGTGACGGTTTTCAAGTCATCTCAAATTAGCGACGAAAAATTTATTTTTTCTCAAATTGGTGATGATTTTTTTTAATTTTTTTCGACGATAATTCAATTCGTCTCAAATTTGCGACGAATTTGCAACAGAAATTTAATTCATCTAAAATTTACGACATTATATTTGCGAAAGGAAATATATTTCTTCTCATATTTGCGAAATATTTTTTTCTGCGACGAAAACTTTTTAAATAATATTTGCGACGTTTTTTTTAATTTTTTTACATTGGAAATCTATTTTGTCTCAAATTTGCGACAATTTTTTTTATTATGTATATTTGTAATTTTTACATTAACAAATAAACATAAGCTCTTCAAGCTAAACTGGTTAAAGGCCACACTAAACACCTCGAGGTCGTGGGTTCAAATTAAATCGTAAATGTTCTAGGTCGGGTCTGCCTCAGGACGGGTCGGGTCCAGAACTTTATATTTTAAATTTGAGACAGCAAATTCCGCTGCAAATTTTAAAAATTAAATAATTTTAAAAATACTAATAATAACCAGTTGTGATGGAAAAAAACCGTCGCAAAATTTTGCAACGACCAAAAAATTTAGTTTTACCAAAAATTTCAAACTAAAGTTTACCTCTTGGCTTGAGATTGGACCTAATTCCATTTATTCTAAATTTGTTGGAATGAACCTTGAAGTGTAAGATTGAAATGCAATGGTCTGGTATTTTCGCGATCAGAGCAATCATGCATGAAAATCAACTACAAACTCTTGAAATTGAGATTAGACGTCAAGCTATAATTTCCCTGATTGTGGATATATCACGGCTCCATCCAACACTTGATTTTCATGCATATTGCCCTGATCGCGGAAATATTTGACAATTTCATTTCTATATTACACTTCAAGGCTCCTTACAACGTTTCCCAGACAATTTTGAACTTCTGTTGTATAGTTTAGCACTTGAGTTGCCTTTCTGCTGATTAATCCTCTATTTATATAGGTTGCCTTCTGATAGTTATGTATACTTTTTTTTTTTCAAAATAAAATTACTTTATTGAAAAGTTAATATGGCGTAAAAGTCTCAATTTTCCATTTTAGCTACTTTATTGTTTATATATATATCCATTTTCCATTTTTACATACTTTTTTTGTTTATATTTGTGTCAGTTTTCCATTCTGACATACTTTTTCCTTTATATAAATCTCAATTTTCTACTTTCTTGTTTATATATATCTCAATTTTCCACTTTTACATACTTTTTCATTTATGCATATCTCAATTATTCTATTTTTACATACTTTTTCATTTATGCATATCTCAATTTTCTATTTCTAATATATGTGTAGGTCTTGTGTGAACCATGATCACGTGATCTTATTTTTTCTAAAGTAATACTCCATTCGTCTTTTATTCGCTTGCCCCTTTGACTTCGACATGAGTTTTAATGTACGAATTGTTTATTTGTATTACGATAGGTAAAGTAACTTTTTGTTGAGGGTGTATTAGTCTGTTGAGGAGAATAAAAACAAAAGGAAGAGCTTTTGTGTGGAAAAAGTAATGACATTAATTTGGTGTTATTTTGAGATTTGGAAAGAATAGAGTAACTTAATTTCTATTTTGGGAAGTGACAATATAATAAAAGACGGAGAGAGTAAAGAGAATGATTGAAGATATATTTTATTGATATTGAGATAGTGTATATAAAGAATTACATGTGGGCTTTAGCCTGTACAAAACTACTAATGGGCCTAGATACATTTATACAAATATATACTTATGCCCCCTCAAGATAGAGAGGTGTCAACGACTCCAACCTTGGACATAAGAACACGCACCCGAGTGCGAGCAATGGATTTAGTGAGAGCATCGGCTAGCTGATCAAATGAGGAGATATGAGAGACACGAAGGAAAGAGTTCTGAACCAGGTCCCGAACAAAGTGGTAGTCAATGGCAATGTGCTTCATCCAATGGCGAAAGACATGATTGGAGCATAGATAGGTAGAACCAATGTTATCACAGTAGATAGTAGGGGTTGAAGATTCCGGAACACAGATCTCAGAGAGAAGAGATCGGGTCCATTGAATTTCAGCTGCAGCGGAGGCAATGACACGATATTCCGCCTAAGTTGATGAGCGAGCAACAGATTGTTGCATACGAGAAGACAAAGAGATCCGATTTGCTCCAAGATAGACAATGTAAGCACATATGGAGGTTCGATCATTGCAGTCCCCAGCCCAATCTACATCAGTAAAACAGTGAAGGGCAGAAGAAGACTAACGACGAAGGAGAATGCCTAGAGAACGGGAACCATTGGGATATCTAAAATGCCGTTTAACAGCTCCCCAATGATATTCAATTGGAGTATGCATGAACTGAAGACTTCCAAAGGATATTGTACTTTGCAAGAAGATCAGTAGTATACTTACGTTGCAAAAGTTTACAGGAGGTTGTTGTCCGAAGAACCTCCACTCCAAGGAAGTAGGAGAGGTTCCTAAGATCCTTGATTGAAAATTTAGATGATAGAGCAGAGATAATTGAGTTTAGAAAGGTAGGTGTATTCCAAGTGAGGATCAGATCATCAACATACACCAAGAAGTACGCAAGAACACTGTGCTTGTGGTAGACGAAGAGCGAGGCATCTGACTTTGTGTGAATGAACCCTAGAGTGGCAAGGAAAGTGTGAAGAGCATAATACCACGTCCTGAGTGCTTGTTTGAGGCCATATATAGACTTTCGAAGTTTGCAAACATAGGAGGGAAATTTTGAGTCCAAGAAGCCCGGAGGTTGTGCCATGTATACTTCATCCGGAAGAGCCCCATGTAGGAAGGCATTGTTAACATCAAACTAGCGAAGAGGCCAGTTTTAGGCAATTGCAAGGCTAAGAATGATGCGAATTGTTGCGTGTTTAACCACACGAGTGAATGTTTTTAAGAAATCAATGCCAAGGCGCTGATGAACTGGAAAGAGTAATTTGGATTGCATTTCACACAAAATCCCATTTGCAGCCAATGAGATTCTGTGAACTGGAAGGAGGCACCAAATCCCAGGTGCCATTCTTTAGAAGAGTTGTAAATTCATTAGACATATCATTTCTCCAGCGAGAATTAGACATAGTTTGTGAAACAGTTCGAGGTTCAATATCATACTGTAGAGAAGTGGTAAGACCATACCGTGAATTGGGCTTGAAGATGTTATTACGAGCCCGAGTGATCATGGGATGTGATGGGGTCGATGAGGGAGGCCGAATATGAGATGATGGCTCAAGCAGCTCGACAGGAACGGACTCCATTGCGGGAGGTGGGTGAGGAACCGTGGGACGAACTGGAATGGGTCCTGAGTTTGGAGGGGGTAGAGGTAAGGGAGATGTCAGATTTGGTTTAGAGAATGGGAATTCATTTTCAACAAACTCAACATGACGGGAAGTGTATAAACGAGAGGTGGACAGATCAAGGCACACATAGACACTTTGAGTGGTGGAGTATCCTAAGAAGACACATGGGGTGGAGCGAGGTTCGAGTTTGTGAGAAGTGGATGGACGAAGGCATGGGAAGAACTTACCTCCAAAAAACGATGTTTGGAAAGATTAGGTGGGGAGTGGAAAAGTAGTACAAAGGATGATTTGAGAGCAAGGCCAACTTTTGGGATGCGATTTATAAGGTAAGTAGCAGCGGAAAGAGCGAAGGGCCAATAGGATAGAGGTATTGAAGCATGATGCAACAGAGCGAGGCCAGTATCAACAATGTGACGATGACGACGTTCAGAGGCACCATTCTGTTCAGGGGTATGATGTGGGGTTATAAGATGATTTATGCCATGGGTTGTAAGAAATGGGTGAAGGGCAACGTATTCACCAACCTTATCGGAGTAGAGGATAATAATTTTAGTGGCAATGGTGTTTTCTACAGGTGCTTTAAAGAAAAAAAACTAGAGTTACTGAAATTGGACTAAATTGTCAAAAATATATTGAAAATGGACTAAATTTGATAAATAAAAAATGGGAGATCTTATGCAGCATTACTTGAGTTAAAAAAATGGGACAACCAATAAAATAAAAGACCCTTCTAACAGGAGACATGCGCATAATTTTATTGTGAGAATGCCTTGCGAGGAGCCAATGAAATTTGTTTTCACACAAGAGGAATGATCTTCACCTAAATAACAGAGATAAATTTGCAAATGGTCATGTAACTTTGGCTGAATCCGCGAAAGTCCTGTAACTTTTTACTTTATCAATTTTAGTTCTTTAGTCTCAATTTTGATCCTTTAAATCTTAATTTTAGTTATTTTAGTCCTATTTTAATCTCAATTTTAGTCCTTTAAGTTGGGTCGGGTGATAAATTTTGATTTTCCATCGGATTTTTCCTTCAATTTAAAAATAACAATTCATCAATTTTACATATCAATCACATGGATAGCTAACAAATTAAAAATAACAATTCACATATCAATCATCTAGAGGGATAATAAATACAGAACAATACGCAAATTAATAAAGATTGGAACCAGATGAGATTGTGACAGAGAAAAAAAAAGGTGTGGACGCATAGGAAGAGTGGCCAAAAATCCTAATGTAATGGCGAGACGATAGGTGACTTCAAAATGCAGCCGTTATTGAGGTATAGAATTTCTAGTTGAATCTTTGTTTTGGTTTTTTTTTTTTTATGGACTACTTGAATTTTGACAGAATCACCAAGGAAGAGAGGAAGTTCAAAATGAAGTCCCTCAAGAACCAAGTGATGTTCATAATGAAGTAGTGAAAAAGCATAACTAATTCTCAACTAACAATTAAATGCAATTAACCAGAATAATTAAACCATAAATAATTAAAGAAACTCGAACAAAGCTACGAATCCAGTTAGCATGTTGTTGTGAGTATAAACCATCAGTAACAGGAGCACTATTACTTTCATTTTGCATCATTTGAGCGGCAGCATATAGGTATTCGTAGCCCTCTGGTGTCAACATGCCCTCTGGATCAATATCATCTCCAACAGGCCCTCTGGTGTCAACATGCTCCACCTCGACTTGTGTCTCGTCTGGTTGGTTATCAGCTGCACTAGTACTCGTACTAACTTGTATCCTTTAACACCTGAAGGATACCCAACAAACACACATCGCAATGCTCGGGGCTCAAGCTTATCCTGCTTGACATGGGCATAAGTTATACATCCAAATATCTTTAAATAATTGTAATCAGCTGCATGGCCAAACCATAACTCCTCTGGAATTTTGTACTGCACAGCTGAGGAATGACTTTTGTTTATAAAATAGGTTGTTGTTGACACAACTTCTCCCCAAAACGTCTTTGGCAGACTAGAGATGTTCAACATACACCTGACTCTCTCAAGAAGCGTGTGATTCATCCTCTCAGCAACTCCATTTTGCTGAGGGGTCCCTGGCACAGTTCTATGCCTCACTATTCCTTTCTATCTACACAACGCATTGAACTCTTCTGATAGGTACTCCAGACCATTATTAGTTCTCAAATGTTTGAGAGTCTTGCCTGTGACATTTTCACATTCAATGAGTCATTCCTTGAATTTCTCAAATGCTTATGCCTTCGACTTCAGAATAGAAACCCACACCTTCCTTGAGTAGTCATCTATGATAGACAAGAAGTATCTACCACCAGACCTCGTCTGATTCCTAGCTGACCCTCATAGATCTGAATGGACATAGTCCATGATCCCATTGGTAGAGGGAACACCCTTACCAAACTTCAACCTTTTGGATCTACCAAGAATGCATAACTCACACAAATCAGCTTTGTGATCTTATCCTTGCCAAGCAAACCTTGCTTAGACAGCTCAATTAGGCCTTTCTCACCTACATGAGCTAGTCTTTTGTGCCACAACATAGAGTTGTCTTGCACCTCCGCTACATCTAATCTACCAGCTACTGTATTTCCCTTCAGAAAGTAGAGATCATTCATTTTCACACCTTTCAGGACACTCAGCTCCCCTTGTGACACACTGAACTCTCCATCAGCAGACTGGAATGTATAGCCCATAGAATTCAGCATCCCAAGAGATATTAAATTCCTCTTAAGCTCAGGCACATACCTGACACTTTTGAGTATTCTTACTACACCATCAAACATCTTCAGGTGAACACTACCTTCTCCCACAACTTTGCAAGTGTGATCATTCCCAAGCATTGCAGAACCGCACTTCTGAATCTTGAAATCAAGAAACCAATCTCTTCTTAGAGTCATATGGAAAGAACACCCTGAATCTAGGATACATGCTTGCTGTTCTGCAGAGGATGTGATGGTTAGAACTTGAGCAGACTCATAGCCTTCTTGCTCCTTATCTTCTTGAGTCTGATTAGCCTGATTCTTGTTATTAGATGTTTTGACAACAAATTTCCTCAAGAACTGTTTGTATTTATTACAAGTATTCTTATAGTGCCCAGGTTTGTTGCAATGGTAGCACACTGCATCACCTTGATTGGACACATCTGATTTTCCTTTATTAGCTCCTTTTGGGTGACTAGACCCCTTTTTGGTATCAGATCTCTTCTGGCCACTTCTGATTGCCAATCCTTCACCAATGCTGCTCTTATCTCCTTGAGATATGTTGTTGTGCAACAGCTTGAACTTGACAGCCAGCATTACATCCTCCAATGTAATACTTTCCTTCCTACCATACAAGATGGTGTCCTTTAAGATTTCAAAGGATTTAGGGAGAGCACTCAATAGAATCAGAGCTTTATCCTTTTCCTCTAACTTGACATCTAAGTTCTCTAGATCATTAAGAATTATATTGAACCCATCAAGCTGATCCGGAATGGGTTTGTCATCCACCATTCTTAAGGCATACAGCTTATGTTTCGAATAAAGACAGTTAGCTAAGGTTTTAACCATGTAAAGTTTACCTAGCTTGTCCCAAACCTCTTTCGCGTATTTCTCTTTAGCCACCTCTCTCAAAACCTTATCACCAAGGCAGAGCAGAATAATGCTTCGAGCTTTCCGTAACATCCTGTTCCTTTCAGCAGTAGCTGTTGCAAATTCACCAGCTGGGGTTGTAGACTCTTCGAGCACGTCGAACAAACCTTGTTGTTCTAGGAGAGCCTGCATCTTGACTCTCCACAACCCAAAATCACTGGTGCTTGAGAACTTCTCAATATTATACTTGGTTGAATTCTCCATCTCCGATCTGGCAATTGCTTTATGGCTGACACTCGATTCCCACAGACTGCGCCAATTGTCGGTAATTATCCCCTCAGATTAGACGTCTCCAATCAAAAGCAGAATAATCAGACCACAAATACAATCCAACAAAGAAGGATATTCACAAATATAAATACGAGAACAGAAAACAGAGCACGCGCACATTTAAGTGGTTCGATTAACTTGATCTACATCCACTGGACACACGACTTCAATCTTGATTGATAAAAGAATGTTTACAACACTCAACACTCGGAAAGGGATTTCTCCTCACTTCACTCGTGGACTCTCAACTCAAGAACGAATGCTCGTAGGCGTCAAACTTTTACAATTACAAGATATGGGATATTTATAGATGTCAAGGATGATTGCAGCGTGCACTGAATGCGTGATCATTGCCAGTCTGAATTCTGTTACAACCTCCTAACAAACTCACACTTCCAACGTGACCCAATTTGAATTGACCTCCTTACCCTTCACTTGTTTCTTGCAAACAGATGACACGATCAGAAGACCTATCAAAAGACCTCCCTCTTCTAATTACTCTTTTGATATCTCAACACTTAGTCAAAAGACTAACTCTGCAAACAGAACTCTACTGATCTGACCTCTTATAATCTTCTCATTTAAGTTGATTCTAAGCAACACTTTTTCATCTGATTGAATCCTCAACACATCTGATCAGGTCTAAGTTAGCTTGTTTGACTCCTCCAGCTGATACGCCCAACACATGTTGAGTTCCACCAGAAGACTTCTATCAACTAAGTACACCATCTGATTCTCCCAACAGCTGAGTACTTCAGCACACTAGACAACACTTCTGATTTCCACCATCAGACGAGTAGAACTCATCTGAATCTCGAGATTATGAGATAAATTAAACCTCACAACTAAAATAGAAGTTACAATTAACAAATGAACAAACTAAAACTATATGTCTTGATCACTTTTGACTTGGGCTTCTGCACAATATTCATGACCATTTGAGTTTTTCTAAAGTGGTAATTTTGCTTTAAAGGCCCTTTCAGTCCACGTAGTATAATTTGCGCGCACTATCTTGATCTTGTTGAAGATCCATGTTTGTGCAAGAATGTTGAGGAATTTATCGTGTCAATTGAGAGAGGATTTAGGAAAAAAGTGAAAGAAACTCGAACAAAACTATGAATCATATTAGGGTGTTGCGAATATATATCAACGTTTATTTGAAGAAAGAGAGGTTTCCATTGGAGCATATAACAAGCTCAAAGGGAGGATTGTTCATTATCGGGTAATGTTGATAAAGATAAATGATAACGTCCGTAAAATCGATCTACGTACCATCACATATGTTTGTGTATGTTGTATTAAATTTAGCATTTCTGTAATTTAATTTTATAATATGTATTTTTGTTTTCTATTGTATTTTATAATCTAAATATAAACGAGAGGGCAACTGGACAACAAAAAGCAAATTAATAAAGCAAATAGGTAAAAAATAAAAAAAATTGGGTACATTTGAGTTGCCACCAAAAATTGAATTGTGTCAAATTGCACCAACTTGCTGCAGCAGCAGCGTTGGAGACCAGCTCAGCTTTGGAGGCAATTAGCATCTCCATTGAAGATGCTCCAACAAGTACAACTTGAGTTTCCTTCAGAAGGGAAGATTTCAATTCAATTACCTAGCTAATAAAAGAAAAAGATAATTATATGATCAAATTACTTAATAATAAATTGATCATAATTCAAAATAAATTTCCGTGGCCATTTGGATTATATCCGGAATAATAGTGTGGAGGGAGAGACGAGCTTCCTTGATAATTCACCACATTATTATCCGAGTTGTGCTGAGGTGGCACATTCGAGTTGGTCTGTTGAATAACGGAGTTGTGCTGAGGTTGCACATTCCAGTTGGTCTGCTGACTATCTGAGTTGTGCTTAGGTGGCACATTCGAGTTGGTCTGTTGAATAACGGAGTTGTGCTGAGGTTGCACATTCCAGTTGGTCTGCTGACTATCTGAGTTGTGCTGATGTGGCACATTCCAGCTGGTCTGTTGACTATCTGAGTTGTGCTGAGGTGGCACATTCCAGTTGGCATGTTGCTGTGAGTAGAAACCATCAGTAACTGCAGGAGCACTATTACTTTCATGATTTTGCATCATTTGAGAGGCGGCAGCAGCATATGGGAATTGGTAGCCCTCGAATGAAGAATTCACATAATTAAAACTCGGGTTGATCACATCCGTTGGTTCTGGCAACGAGCCCATCAACGGAGGATTAGAGGAATGCACATTATTATTCTCTATCGGAAGTCCCACATTTGGTGCAGCTTGATAGTAGTACTCCTGATCATCATATTGAGGAATATTGTCCCAGATTGTCATTTGTGGCTGATTGTCGTCATATATACCTTCAATCATGGTTGACAAATCTGTATCAATAAAAATATCACGACTTTAATTAATTAAATATTTGATAGATAAGATAAATTTTAAAAATTACGAAAATCTAATATATACCTGGCGATGAAGGAAGTGTAAGAGGGGGTACTTGTGGTGCAGGATTATTATTATAAGATTGGTAGTAGGGAAATTGCGAAGAAGTTGATGATGCGTATGGTCTGCTGAAACTGAGAGTCGACATTCCTGCTGCTGAATTAATTCCAAACAAATTTGGGTCGTCGAAATAAGGAGATTGGTGGCTTGGGAATGGCCTACGGCTCATGTCAAACAGTCGTTTATTGCATTGTAGAAGCTGTTCATAGTGTTTATCCAATATTCCTGGTCTGAATATCACAATGTGTCTCCTGTCATCAAAAATTTATTAGATACTCCATACAACAATCATATACTAATTCGATTTGTACGTGTAACAATTGAATTATTACCTCCAAACGGGGGCTTCGCCCCATGTGAAGTCACTCGATAGTTTCCAAAGAGTGTGCTTTCTTGGTTGAGGATTGACTTCTTGAGAGAACGACGGAGGTTGACTCAGCTGCACAAGAAATATATATAGCATTCATAAAATGTGGAGTAAGTAAATTAAGACTGAAATATCAAGTGGAATACGAACCTCGATTTCAAGAATTCCGGGCTGATTTGGATGCATAGTTGCTCTAATACCGCAAATATCAGACCATTGCATTTCGATCTTACGCTTCAACTTCAACTCTCCTTCATGCTTAGTTTCCATTAACATTTCCCAAACAAGTTTCTGCTTCGCGTAGTATAATTTTGCAGTTAGGTCACCTTCGTGCTTACTAATCATCTGTAGTATAGTAATTGAATGCATGTGTCAAAAGAGGAGTTATATATATATAGGAAAATAAAAAGGCATGGTATATAAATGAAAAAAGAAAACCTAAAACCCAAGAGTACCTATATAATTTGTTCTTATTTAATATTTGAACGAATACTATACAATATGTGAACTAATACTATATTGTTTTGAACTAATACTATACAATATGTGAACTGATACTATACTCTATTTGAACTAACATTCACTCATTTAGAAAATCGGATCAAGGGGTAGAACAAAATATGACATTTAGAAAATTGGATCAAGCGGTAGAACAAAATCTGTAGGCAAGGGAAAAGGTATACTCCTCTAAAATCTAAAGTAGAATAGTGTAAATAAGACAAATACAAGTGTTTGGTGATAACACACTCAATCCGAGTTGTCTAGCATAGCCGACCAACGATTGTGAAGTGACATCTAGTATTACTTGTATATATGTTAATGTATTTATACCTGCCAATTTCCAATCTTAATGGAAGCTGCAGTGAAATTCCCAGCCTTAACCTTTTCAGGCACTGCAGGTTGTTCGTCTGATGCTATCTGCAACGAATTTATAAATGATGGTGTTGGGTTTAGTCTCAAGCCCAGAGGTAAATATGAGTTTGAAGAGTTATTTACACCTTCTCCTCCCTGCAAATTAAGTTAATTATATATTTCAGAAAATATTAATAATTAATTCATCATGCATTATATGTATAAATCACAAAAGAATCAATATAATATATATACACGTGCTCTCATCTCTTGAATGACCTCTCATGTAAATTAATGACGTTGTATCATTTAAATACACATTTTTTTGGCACCGTGATTCTAAAAAGACAAATACTTTGTGACCCATAAACTCATGACAAATATAGCATAATTATAGTATTAGTTCACACATTATATAGTATTAATTCAAATATTAAATAGAAACAATGTATACAAGAGGGTAACCTAAATAAATATCAAAAGTCACCCTGGTGTGCATTCAAGCCACAATTTTGAATTTATTAAATCAAAAATTCAATAAAAAAATTAAGAATATATCAAAGGTAAATTCTATAATGCTAACCTTGGAATTTAATGTTCAATTTAATCTTTAATTAAATATTCAATTCAATTCATTGAAGTTCAATTTCAATTGTATAAATACAATTAATTGCAACCAAGTATCATTGTTAATCAAAAAACACTCAAAATCCTATTATGTGTATGAATTAAATTGCTGAAAAGAATAAAGATGCAAACACAAAAGATTTTAACATCCATGCAATATTCAATTTTGTGCATGCAATGAGAGATAGAGAACCTGGTCAGAATTGTTGAGGGCAGAATCGAGATCATCTTCCTCATCCCAAGGCACCCTATATTCAGTGTTGTCAGCCATGTTTATCGAATATTTTTGAAAAGGAGAAAATATTATTAAAAAAACGAGTATCAGGAGTACTCAAAATAAACGCCAATAGTTACAAATGGCTAAAACATAAACAGTACTCAATTACAAGAAACACAAATAAGCCTTGGGCTTGCACACCACCATGTTTATATATAGAATTATATCCTACTCAAAGACTATTGATTTGTGTAAATAGCTGCACACAATTTATATATATATATAGCTGATGAATCCAGCCGCCATACGTGGGGGAGAGATAAAGGAAAAAGAAAAGAAAACGTTGAATTAAAGCGGAAAATAAAAACAGAGGAGAGAAAAGCAGAGTATATAAGTATAAACCTAAGATTAATTATTTTTACTTCTTAGATTTGTTTGTTGAGTGAAGAATATTCTACGTGCTTATATATTTTATTTGTATACTAATTTTAATTATTTCTTTGCCGCCAAATACCTCAAATTCTACAATTTGGATTTAAAAAAAGAAAAAAATCTATAAATATATATTAAATCTTTTCTATATATTAATTCAAAAAAATTCTTTGTTGAGGTGGCTTCTCAAAATATCTCTCATTTTAAACTTTCTGCAAATTTTGACTAGTACACGTATATTTAGGGATTCATTATAAAACTTTAAAAACTGCCAAAACCTTAATTTAAAAATTAGCTTTAAAAAATTATACGAAGCAATTTAAATTTTAGACAATTAACCACATGACAACACCATTAATTTCATCTAAAAATTTAGTATTGTGTATATTAAAAATTAATTTAACAAATATACAAAGTTAATTTGTCAATATATGATATAATACATAAATATATATATTTTTAATATTTAATATCTACCTTATATACTATTTCTGAATCCTCTTCGCTTACGTGGCATCTCACATTTCTCAAATTCTAATTTTCTAATTTTCTCACAATTTACAATTATTTTATTTTACATTTTTTTTCAATTCTTCTCTTTCATCTCTCCTCTCTTCTCTCTCCCCTTTTATAGGTCTTCTCAATATTTTCTTTTACCTTTTTTTTTCAATACAGTTTTTTTTCAATTTTTCTCTCTCCCCTCTCTTCCTTTTCTCTCGATCTCCTAAATTTTTTTTATACAGATTTCTCTTTTTTTTTTTTTTTTTGGATTCTTTTTATAATCCTCTTTTATAATTTTCTTACAATCCCAAATTTGTGGGTTTTGCACTAGTTTATATATATAGCAAAATTTTCATACCAAAAAATCGCCGGAATTTTCTCTAAGTGCGCGTTTGCTGGGAATTTGCTGTAATTTGTACTTTTGGAACTTGGGAACTAGTCTCTCAATTCTAATACACATTCCCCACTAATATATCTACCGCAAAAACTTACCCTTGACTTGGTCAATGTTCAACATTGACCAATGATTGACCGTTAATTTGATTAACTTTTTTTTATTTTTATAAAAAAAAAAATCGAAAATGTTTGTGTTGAAAAATAAAAAGTGTAAGTCACTAAAAAAAAAAAAAATTGACCAAGTCAACTCAACTCAATTTTATCCCTTAATTAAAAAAAAAAAAAAAGCATATTTCATGTGCGGAAAATTTTTCACACAATATTGCTCTATATATACACCCCTAATTTCTTAATCTCTCACTATTTCTTTTACTATTCAATTCATTCCCTCAATAATCTCCTTTCTAATTTTATTATTATCTCACTAATTAACAATAATAAAATATTATATTATCGTTCAAAAGTATTAATTTGACATAAAATTTAATTCTAACCCTACTATTAACTGAACTTGTTTCATCCACATTTTTTCCATCAAGGCCGAAATCAAACACTCTGCAATGTAACTACTAACAGTTTGTCCAGAACAGACCTCCTTTAAATTTATTTTATTTTAATACTTTTTTAAAGTCTTTTTTCTATGACTAATGGAGTAGTTTTTTTATTGAATGGTGTAATATGTGAAATAAAATTAATCGACAATATAATATTTCTTTCTATCTAATTGATGAGTTCTCATCCGACTTACAAGAGAGCTAGCTATCTCAAAGTTGATTAATTTTTCTTTGTTGAAAATAATTTAGCTTAAATATTTAAATTTTTTGCATGCTAAATATGAAAGTGGCTAGCTTTTCACAATGTGTAATTAATTGGTAATTTGAAAAGTGTGAAGCAATTTGTTATTATTATAATAAAAATAAAGAGGCTAGGTGGATCATCATTAGGTGTAAGAGATTTGAAGAGAGAAAGTAATACTTATGATTGGGTATGGGAATAAGAAAATTGTAGATAATAAAATGATGCACGTGAGACATTGTAAGTGAATTTGGAAATGGAAAGTGCCAATAGTTAATTATGTGTCAAATCAGCATTCATATGGATAAAGACCGGACCTTAGCCTTGTGCACTTGCATGCGCAAAAGGGAAAGATGATGCTATCCCCACGCACACTAATATTTCGTTATAATTTGGTGAAAGCTACTCATGATCTCTTTGAGTATGTATGATAAAAAAATATGATAAGAGTAGAGAAACGTGTTAAAGGTGATGTGATTGAGAGATAGAAGAATATAATAAAATATTATGAGAGCAAGTAAAAAATGAATAGCTTTCACTTGGTACGGATGTATTAGTATTTTTTGCAAATTATATATCACTCACAATACAACTATTACTTTTTTATATTTTTTTTCAATCTTTACTTATGCCAAATCCATAATTATTTCTCAATTAAAACACTTAAAGAAAGAGAAAAAATATAGTAGGTCAAGAGATTTATATATACATATATATATTATAAATATTGTGGGACTTTGGGGGGAAAATTAAGGTGATGTATCTCATCCAGGAAAGTTACACGAAAATGCTTTTACATTCTTTGACTTGATGATGAATATTTTGAGTGTGTGACTAATCATTAGTACTTTTATTATGATCGCATGATTTTGAAAGAGATGCATGGTTTTCACGCCCACCTCTCAAAAATAATTCAAGATTTGAGTAATATAATTTCAAATAATTACTAAAATTCTCTTTTGATTGGTCAAAATATATGTTTTAACCATTCGAAAAAAGCTAAATTATGTGTTTTCTTTCTATTCAGTATTCACCTCAATGAATTAGTTCGTGATTTTGCAAATAAAATAAGTATTTTGATCAGGCAAGTATTTAGTATACTACGCTAATTATTCAAATTCTGGATATTCAGGATCTGATAAAAGGTGAAAAATACTTCTAATTGAATATTATATGGAGTAATATTTTTTTAAGGGGTTTATTATAGTAAAATTACTTTTTTTTAAAAAAAAATTATATCAATTCTTATATTTAGAATTTGGATAGCCATCTTTTTCGTTTAGTATAATATCGTAGGTGATAAAAAGGTTAGAAAAGCATTCTTGATTTCATACCATTTTGGCATATGGTTAAGGTGGAAGTGTGACAAAGGAACCGGTCCCATTTTATAGCCTATCTTTCATTTCAACTGAACCTGCAGCTTATAACTTATAAGCCACCTTTTAATTTCTTTTTTTTGAGAAGTAGCCACCACCTAATTTGGATATATATATTAAAAAAATAGTGCAATAGTAGATATTTGAAACACCTTTATTTAATCATTTTGTGGTTGGTTGGTTGTCCCGTTGTTTTTTTTGTTTTTTTTTTTTGCTCTCAATGAATGACTCTTTTTGGTTCATTGTAACGGTATGAGATCATACGTAAATTTTATGTTACATTTTATATTTCACTATTGATATATATGTAATGTTAAAAAAATTTAATTTCTTATAACAATGAAAACAATATGTGTTAAAGTTCAGTAGAATAAAATCAAATAAAACATAAAAAGTGAAAGGAGAGAATTGATCTACACTATAAATATCGTTTTATAAAAAAAAATAAAAATTTTTATTCAAATATAATTATAATTTTGCTCTACTAAAAAGTATAGAGGAGATTCGAGTAGTGACGGTCCTGAGTCCTGACGGAGCCACTATGGACCCAGGACCCTCCACTAATTCTTTTTATATATATATATTTCGTCACGTGATTACTTGTTCATTTTTTTATTGATGCATTTTAACATTATTTGTACATTTTTATTGTCACTCATTCCAATCATTTGGACTCACATTTTTTTCTACGCTTCATTAAAAAATTTCTTTAAACTTCATTAAATCACTTAAAAAGTAAAAAAAAATACTCTTCATTTATTTCACACCCACACTCCACTAAATTAATATATTTTTTTTTGAAAAAGTAATCTTGTTAAAGTATGCAAGATATCATAGGATAAGTTATATGTTTGTCTAATACTCTAATAGTGGCTAAATAATGTTTCCACGGGATTTAAGTTGAATTTTAACAGTACTATTTCATCTATTATGTACATGAACAATTAAAATAATTTCCTTCAACAAAACAAACTCGTTAGAGTTAGATTAATGAAATGAGATTCATTCAAATTTTCATAATGAAAGTTTTTTTTAGGTATAATATTATTTTATCTTTTTAATTATGTAATTTCAGGTCCTTCAATCTAATTTTTTTGACTCTGTCACTAAATCTGGAGTTGGCAAATATTATTTGTAGGTCTACTTTTATATAATACTGAAAATTTCAAAATATCATGTACTAGAAATAACTTTAGGTTGCGTTTGAATGGAGGGATTTGATTTGAGTAGGTATTTCAAATAAAAAGTTTTAAAAATAGATGGATTTCAAATGATATGGTTTTAGTGAGGATTTGAAATCTCTCACAATTTAAACTAAAAAGTGTGTGACACAAATCTAAGTATTTGAAATCCATTCATAATCCAAACATATAGAATGGATTTGGGTTGTGGATTTGAAATCCATAAGTCCAAATCCACCCAACCAAACGGAGCCTTACATATTACCAATGCAGTTATCATATTACCAATGCAGTTATCATGCAATAATAAAGACAATCTCGACATTATTCCATTTGTTCTACTAAGTCGTAATGACTAAAAAGGTTATTATACTAATTAAATACTCTCCCGGTTCATTTTATACTCCTTCACAATTTATTTATTTTTGTCTTTTTTATAATTTTTTTTTTTTTAAATGGAAATATTACTAACACATCCTATCTACTTTATTTCTATTTCTATTTTCTACAAACTTAAACACTCAGTTTTTTTAAAATTAACTCGTACCAACCTAAAATGGAAATTTAATTATAAAATGCACCGAGGGAGTAGTTGTATCTTTTCATGAATATTTGGTTGAATGGATTTAATTAACAATATATGAATTATATAATTATGTATGTTGTAATTTCATTCGGTGAATTTAAAATTCATCATGCTATATACTCCTTCCATTCTTTAATAGTGTGCTTTATTATATTTTTTAGATACAAATTTTAAAAAAAAATAAATAAAGTGAAAATATTGTGAAGTCTATTTATAAAATAAAAATTGACATATTTTTAGAGGACGAAGGAAATAATAATTATTTTGAATTTTAAAATTACATTGAATTTTTTTAAAAAAATATTCAATGACGCGTTTAGCCTTTGATCCGGAGTTAAGGTTAGGTCTCAATTATTAAATGGTCGAGAAGAGTGACCAGTAGACCCCGTTTAACATTTCTTCATGCATTTTTAAATGATACTCTCCATTAGTTGATTTATTAAAAAACTTAAATTATTTTTATTCAACGTTATTAATTTCATTTAATAGTATTAACAGCGAACAATTTGTACAGTGCACCCTATTGTTACTATTTACACATATATATATTCATAATTGTCTTTCCGTTAATTCTTAATATTATAAATATTCTCCTCATATTTATCTTTATATTTAACTAGAAACTAGAAGTATAACGTTTAAAAGAATGTCAATTTTTGGGAGTATTACTCAAAATTCAATAAATGTAGTTTCATTCCAATTAGGGCGGGATGTCATAGGATTGACCCGACTGATTCTATCATCGGAGCAGAATTGGCAACAATTGCTGTCGAATTATCTGGATGTCACACAGATGCTCTTTCACGGATACGAGTGCTCACAAATTATTTGAATGCGATTTCAGCAATTAAGAAGGAATGCACATTCTTGAGTTATAAAGCGGATTTCTTGAAGGACATATGAACAAAGATTGAAGAATTTGAAGTGTGCGAGATCGTCCACATTTTATGAGTTCAAAACAGAATAGCCCATAAGCTAGCAACATTATCAATCACTCTCTCGTCTTGATTGGGTTGATGACAAGATTACGAAGTGAGTGGGTGGTTAGTTGTTTGTGACCATTACATTTAAAAAAAAAAAAAAATTATATGACTTCACATGCCATGTGTCATATCATAAGAGCATATAATTATTTACAGAGCACGAGCAAATATATTTGTAATTGTAGGGTCCGAAGAAGTGATGACATTTAGTTTAATTAATTATCCATAATTAAGTTCACAAAAAAATGCATAGTATTAAACAATTATTAGTGTCTTATTCATTTTAATAATAATTGAAAATCTAGTCATAAATATAATAATCCCACGTGTATCCTTACATTTTTTTTTAATGATTTCACTTTCAATTCCACTTTCCCTCTTTCTTTCATCATCATTAAAGCAATCATCATCAATCTCCCCTAACTCATCCCAATTATTATTATAATAATAATTGGAGAACTCTTCTCGTCGACTCAAATGCTCCCAATTTGAGAATTTTATTTTAATTTCTATGATCATAATTTAAATATAATAATATCTATGAAAACTTGGTGCTTAATTATAAGTTATTAATTAGATGAACTTAAAGTTATTAATTCTTCGAACATATATATGGAGTAGTGTTTTATACAGTATTGTATGAAGAAAATGTTCTAAGAAGCATCATTCGTGAATCTAAGTGGGCCTCTTTATTTATCAAACTATGGTATTTTAATCATATGTAAAGATCTGATTTGGGATAAGAATCTTTCAAATGGAAACCCCTCCAATCATTTCTACGAACTATAAATTTCCGAATTAATGTTCTTGACTTATAAGACAAAATCTGCTCAATTATTAATCATAGGAAAATCAAACTTTTTATTATTTAATTAGTGGCAATGATCTCACTTAAGAAAATCTTCGTGTTTACCTAAAGCAAGAATAAGTCATGGATTTGATCAATCCATCATTCTAGATTGCGACTATAGTTGATCATTTTTATTGAATTAGTGTAATGTATTTGCCTACTTTTTCAATTTGATAATTTTTAGTGTTACATTTAGGTTCTATTCGGTAGGCTCTATTTGAAGGGAGGGATTTAGGTTTATGAATTTTAAATTCATAATCCAAATCCACTCCATTTATTTAGATTGAAAAATAGATGAAAGAATTTTAAACACTTAGATTTGAGCCATATTTATTTTAGTTAAAAAAAATTTAAAAAATATTCACTAAAACTATGTGATTTAAATCTTTCATTTGAAATGTTCCTCATATCAAATTCTTCCCCCAAACACAACTTATATGTTTTAACTTTTTTCAATTTGGTCCATTTAGTTATCTTTTATGTTCAATTTTAGTCATGTATGATTTAATTTACTTTTTTTCAATTTTGGTAAAAAGGGAACAAAATTGAAAAGAAAAAATAAATGATAAAAATTGGGCACAACGTAAATTACAAACGACTGCTATTAAAAAAAAAAAAAAAGAAAGACCTCAAAATGTCATTAATCAAGTGGTATGAAATTGTTTTTAACTTTTTCTTATACATTAATTTCCTTTTCATCTTTGAAAATGTATTCATCATTTTCAGACTTCCTTTTCTCAATCAATTCTGACTGATTTCAATGTCTTTTATTAATGTTTTTTTTTTTTTTAAATTATCAAATCACTAAAAAGAAATAATATAAGTTAATAGAAGGACAAAGGAGAATTATTCAACTTTGTTGTCTTGACTATAAAAGGAGAGAAAAAAAGGCAATCTGAAGCGACTAATGAGGAATGAGACTAACCTGTAACCCACTTTAACCGCCCAATTTATTTGCAAGGCCCACTCCTTCGGTTCACATCACTTAAAAGATGCGCGCGGATAAGTATCACTTATAAAAGCATTTCATCACATCTATTCGGGTTTCTCGAGTTCAGATTCGGATCCGAAAGTTCGAGTACTTGTAATTTCGGTTCGGATAACGTGAAATCGGGTACCTAATGTTGGGTATCCGTTTTTTTTTTTTTACAAATTAATATAAAAACTCTCTAGTACATGTATATAATTTCCCCTTCCAAAAGAAATTTAAATTTTAACTAATGATTAAATCATTAGCTTATAAGTAAACCGAACCAAAAAAATGTAATCTAAGCATAATATTTTGTTCCATGGCTATTTCGAGTAAATATATAAACTTACGAAACTGAGAGTATATATAGCTTAATTTTAAGTAATTTCATTTGATTTATAATGCATGTAAGTAAACCGAAACAAAACATTGTAATTCTAAGCATACTATTATGTCCCATGGCTTAATTTCAATTAAATTTATAAGCAACATATAAGCTTACAGATTTACAGAAATGAAAGTATGCATAAAAAAAAATGTATGTTCTATAGCATGTGCATCTGCCCTTGGGAATCGAGACCCCCTATATATATATATATATATATATATATTTTTTTTTTTTTTTTGCTATTATATTTATATTTATGTTTTGTAGCATAATGGTTGGACTCTCTTGTGTCAAATTTTTTTTATTATGAATTGTGTGGATTTATATTATTACTATTATATACGGAGTACTAGTTTTTTTTTTCGTGCATGTTACATAGTTTTTTTTTTTTTTTTTGTAATTTGTAAAAATTTTGTCAATTTATTTCTGCAACGAAACTTTTTGTTGATTTATATAGGTTAAATGTTGGTACCAAATTTATTTGATTAAACTAAACTTCGTATAAGAAAAACAACAAATAATTATTTTAATTATAGTGAGTAATGTTATTCTTCACGTTTAAATAGAAAGAAAGAAAAAAGCCCAAAGCCCAATTTCATGGGCCAATAAACGTTAATGAAGAGTAAATTAAGACCAAAAAATAAAGGCCACGGTTAAATTCCCCCTTTTTTTTTTATATCTTCACCCTCAAGTTGAGTTCAACCCACGAAATAGCACTTACTACCCTTTCCCACTTACCCACCCACTCACACACCCCCACAATTCCCTCTCCTCTATTCAAACTTGTCCAAATTTAAACTATTTTGACATGATTTTGTACGAATTACTTTGAAAATTTTGAATTTTTTTTCACGAAAATAAGTGAAAATCGCGAAGTTTTACTATAGTGTTAAACTTGACACTAATACGTCGAGGAAGAGAAAAAAACTCAGAATTGTTTTTCGATTTTTTGTCAAAAACTCTAAAAACTCGAAAATTTCAGCCGAGAATTGTGAAAATTCTTAGTGAACCAGAGTCGAGTTTTTAGTTTATCAATTTTAAAAATATATATATATATATATATATATATATAATACTTACATATGTGTACTAAAAACGAATTACTCCACATTTATAATCAACGTTTCAATACCTTTTTTAAACGAAATTTTGAAAGGGAAAAGGAAATACATAAAATATTTATTTTTTGAGTTTTTGGGATGAGGGTGAACTCAATATTTTTACTGAAAAAAAAAATGGAGTGAGGGGGGGGGGGGGTGAAGACGTAATAAAATGGGGAGGGGGTTTATTTAACCGTGGCCAAAAATAAAATGAAAATAAAGGAGCCCAAAACCTCTGGCCAAAAGATGTTGAACATGTAACCTCCAGCAGACACAATTTCAATTGCACCCATATAAAAGACATGCAAACCGTGCATCCTAATAATAATTTCTCTCTCATCCTCAGCAATGACATTCACCCACTACAATCCTTCAATATTATATTAATTTCTCTCTCATCCATCTATACAATCCTTCAATATTATATTAATTTCTCTCTCATCCATCTATACAATTTACAATCCAACCCAAATTTAATTTTATCATACTTTATCAATGACCCAACCCAACCCAAAAATAATAATATTTTTTTAAATACATATTATATTACTATTAATTTTTACTAAATTGGTATATAAAAATTACTTGATATTCTAAATTTGTAATTATAATATAATTTTTTTTATCACACATTTAAAATAAATAATGAACTCAATAACAAAATTAAAATTACAAGATTTGAAAATTTGGATAATCTTGAGAGTTTGAAAAAAAATTGGGATAATTTGGATCCATAGCTAGAAATATTAGATGATAAAAGAGAGAATTTTAGTTTGTGTTTCAAAATAGCTCAATATTGGACTCTATTTATAGAGAATTTTTTTTTACGAATTTTGATACATATTATCTTCAATATCTACAAATCTAATTATATCACACAAAAAATTACAAACAACCAATACAATTTTGACACTTGACATATAAATCTATAATATTATATTGGTGACCTTGGGTTGGTCATCCAACCAATGTCACGACTCACGACATTATGGAAGGCTTGACATTATTTTAATATTAAAAAATTTGGCATTTTGCCGTGACATTTTGTTTGAAGGTCACCAATGAAGATAGGCTAAATACAAGGTCGACAACTATTTTTTGCAACTACCATTTCTAACCATGAAAGTGTTCTAGTTTCAACTTGAGAAATCTTTACAAAATTTGAAGAATTTCTAGAGTTTCTTAGTTATATATTTTATCCAAGAAGTTGCACAAAGAATATGTAGAAGGAAAGACATCTTTCATCTCTTTATTTTTAGACTACGACTCCAACAAATATTGGTAAATATTTAACAAGTTTTAATTTAATTTTAATTTTAAGTTATAATTTTTTTTTTTTCGATTCCAAGTTCTACGTAACAGTCGAAAGGTAGCGCTGACTATTCAGAATTTTGACATTCAAAAAATAATAAAATTGCAATATTTTCATTCAACATTTTAAATATTCAGGATCTAGACAATCATTTTTGCTAAGAGTCATATGATCTAGACAATAATCTTTGCTAAGAGTCATATGATTTGTATGTTTAGTTTGGATTCTTTGCTAAGAGTCATATGATACAATCATCTTTGCTAAGAGTCATATGATTTGTATTTTTAGTTTGGATTGTGAACTTATAATTTAAATTTGATTTTTAGTGTAAAAAATCATTGAAAAATAATATTGTATACAAGAATTTAATTTTAAATGAACTGAACCGAACCAACTGAAATCTTATTCGATTCGGTTCAATTCAGTTCTAATAAAATTCGATTCCATTTTTTTAAATTTCAATTATTTTGATTTAGTTGAAAAAATGCTAAATCAAACCAAACCAAACCATTTATGCTCACCACTTATTTAGTAGTGGTTAGTGAGGAATTGATGGTTTTTTTAATAATATATTATTATTTAAATTTTCAATTAATAAATTGTGGGTGTTTGGAGTGCGTTTAATGAAATAAATTAAAGCGCCACATCTAATGGCGCTGAAAGGACACCATGTCAGATAAATTGGCAGGTTGATTTTGATGGGGGAGGTGGCGCCAACAAAATGGGCGCCATGGAATCTTTTGGGGTGGGGTGGAATGGGGGAAGGTGGGTGAGTTTGAGGATTTGGGGGAAATTTGAGTGTGTTTGTATATATAATACTCTCTCCATATATAAAATGTAGTCTCATTCACATATTTTAAGAAAAATATAGATAATGTAAGGGTATTGTAGGATATTGTGGGGTCCATTGTGAATAAAATAATTGTTTGTGAGATGACAATTTGAGTAAGTGATGGTTGAAATGTGATAGTTTCCAAAAATATGAGACTACATTTTGTGGACAAAGAATATAAATCAAACGTGACTACTTTTCGTGGACGGAGTAGGGGTGGGAATGGGCCAGACCTTGGTAGGCTTTAAGAAAAAAAGTCTGACCTGTTATATATTTCTTAGGCCCGAGCCTGATCCATGACCAGTCATATGCTTTTTTTAAAGGCTCAAGTCTGGCCTTTTTAATAAATAGACCTGGCCCGAAAGTCTTCTAAAGGCCTCTTAATCTTATTAGCGTATTCCTACAAATTACTTCATTCAATTCGCTATAATTCTTTTTAATAAAATAATAGATATAGTCAAAATGATGTGATAGTGAGAGAGATTGTTGTAAAGTTATATGAATAAAGTAAAAAGACGATTGGAAAGAGAATAAAAGTAATGACATTTTGTATAAATATATAAATTTTGTAAAAATAGAGTTTATGAGAGTATTTTTTTTAATGAATATGTAAATAATTGTAGAACAGACAATTTTATAAATAAAAAAACAAAATGAAACAGAAGGGGTAACTAAGTAAGTACTCCGTATTATATTAGTTCTATTTTTTTTTTCTCAATTTCAAATGCTAAACCAAAATCAAAATAATGTCGTATTATATTAGTTCTATTTTTTTTTTCAACCATCACTTACTCAAATTGTCATCTCACAAACAATTACCTTATTCACAATGGACCCCACAATATCCTACAATACCCTTAGGCTCCGTTTGGATGGAGGAATTTGATCAATGGATTTCAAATCCTTCATTCAAATCCACTCCACTTGTTTGGATTAAAAAACAAATGAATGAATTTAAAATTGAGAGGATTTTAAATCCTCCCTAAATGTCATTTGAAATCCATCTATTTTCAAAACATTCCATTTGAAATACCTTCTCAAATCAAATCTCTCCATCCAAACACAACCTTACATTATCTACAATAGTATTTCACCCGTGCGATGCACGGTTTATAAATATATAATCCCTCCGTTCCACAAAGATAGTCACATTTAAATTTACACAAAAATTAAGAAAAATTAATAAATGTAGTCAAGTTTAGTTAATGTGCCAATTTTGCCCTTGTACTACATCTATTATACCGGGATGGAGATTCAAGTGTATCAAGTGTTTGTTTTTATACTATATTCTTGAGAATATTAACTAATTTTTATGTTTTATGTGTACTAATTAAAATATATATATATATATTTAATATTTATTAAAATCAATAATTTGTTACTTTTGAATGAAAGTGATATAACATTTTATAATAATTAAATGCACCAAAAAAACAATAATTTTATCTACGTAAGCAAAAATATATTGTATTAGTTTTATCTTTGCCATCTTCTTCCACTAAATAAATGTTAGAAAACCATTCTCAATGAGAAAGAATGAAAGAATTAAATGTTGTTGCCTAGTATGAAGAATTATACTTTGGAAACTTAGAACTTGTGTACAACAATTTTTTTTTAAGAATTACTGTTGCTGTGAAAAAATTAATTAACATCTAAGCTGACATTTGTTGAATATGGAGTAAAATTTTAATTGACTCACTAATATATATTTTTTGAATTAAGAAGGTAAATATTCATTCAAAAGTACCGCACAATCCAAAAGGACAACGCCAAACAAAGGTGTTACATCAATGCCCAAAGGCTATCACCACTCTACTCTCCTAAACAATTTCAAAATGGCAAAACATGCAGCCAAAAACCAATCAAAAACTACTGAATGTAAGCAAAAATAGCAGCAATTATCCAAAAACAGCCCATAAATCTGAACTGCACCCTCAAAGCAACCAAATAATTGACATTTATCAACATCCACTTTCCAGCCCAAAGCTATTCTTTTTCTTGTAACAATATGACAATTGAAATGCCCAAAATTAGCGCCCTCAAGTTACATTTGTAAACTGAAACGATGAAAATCTATAGTATATAGTTATTCTATAATACTACTGTTTTTTTTTAAAATAATGCAATAAAGAAATGCTTATTTCTTAAAGGAATGAGCAAAGATCAACAGTGCAACAATTAGTCTAATATTTGAGGGTAACCCCAACAATAACAAACAACAAAGCCCAAAGTTAGAAGCCAAAGTGTCTAATATCTGAGAACTCAACTGAATATTGCTGCAAGAAATTGTCAGAATCTAAAAATCAACAAAACTCAAAATATGGAAACACCAACTCTGCAAAACTCAAAAGCAGGTCGAATTTATTTGTTACGAACCCGGTTCAAACACTATTTTTGTAGCATTCGACATTGTTGTATCCATTTCCGACGGGTTAAAACAGAGAAATTTCAGTAAGAAAATGAGTAAACAAAACTGAAGAACGTCGAAACAAAACAAAAATCATTGAATAAGAATATGAGTTATACGATTCAGAAACAGATCTAGAAACTTAATATGCCTTCTAAAACTTGAACTGTAAAAAATCGTCGAAAACAAAATAAAACCGAATAAGAACTCCAAACCCAAAAGATTTAAAATAGAATTGCAAAGCCAAAATTCTAAATAAGAATCTCAACAAAACAACCAATCAATTCTAAACTTCGAACAAACCAAGCAAGAATTAAATCAAAATAAAATTAGGAAACTGAAATTGATTCAATAATAGTATGTATATATATATATATATATATATATTTTTTTTTTTTTTTTTACAAAGATAATACTGTAGTAGATATTTTTTTTTTTTTGAAAGAATTGTACTCCTGTTATTATATATATATATATATATATATATATATAATATAATAGATTTTCACAATATTTATTTCCAAAAGAGAGTTAGAATCTACAAAGAAAGATAAATTAAAAATATTAAGCAAAACAAAGATAAAAGGAGAAGGCAATTTACCGATGGGTTGTTGGTTTCACCACTTCCCTTACTCCACTTTTGATCAACAGAATAAAATCGACTTTTCCTTCTCATAAAGATCATGCAAAGTGGTCTTCTTCAAACTACTTCCATTTGCATCCGTTTTAATTTTGGGCATCTGACTATGATCAATATCTACTTAATTAGATAATAACATTAAACAATTGAAGATAATTGCCAATCAATCAAGTTATCAATTCAAACCACACATTACATAGTATTGCATGTATACTATATGCATATAATACATATGCTTTACCCCCTCCCCATCTCTCTCATGGGTTTAGATTGCTAACAATACATTGAAATGCATGTGTTGTCCGGTCCTATAGTATATATGTTTAAAAGCTGAAACTGAAATCTTAAATTAGAATGACTATTAGACTGGATTTTAAATTAAAAAATAATAAAAGAAAGAGTGGCATTGTTTAAAAGATGAAATTGAAATAATAAATTAGGATAGACTAATAAGCAAAAAGCTTTGGAGAAGATAGAGGGGTGCTGAAATTATTTAGGAGAAGATGGAGGGGTTGCTGAAATTGTTTAGGGTGACACGTGGTATAAGATAAATTGACACATAGATTGACATGTGGCGAAAGTAGAAAAGACCTTAAGTCACATGTGTCAAAAGCAGGAAAGACTCGAGAAAACAATTTATATCTAAGTATATCTCCTCCTTCTGAAATTAGCAATAAATTTATGAGGAATATGCTGAACTTATCAATCTGAGTCTGAGTTTATGTACATGTGATACAAAGAGGGGATATTTTGAAGCAATAGGACTTCGATGCCTATTTAATCATGAAAGTTATTGAGAAGACTTTCAGCAACTAAAACACCAAAAATATGCATGTAACTAACCATACTTTAAAATTGACTTAATAGTCCTCTCAAGATAATTTGCACGGTCAGGCCATAACCACAACTGCTGCTACTGGAGCCTGAACATATCACATTTACAACTTTTGAAGCATCCAGTGATACCTATACATCAATAACAAATAAATAATTTTGCTTCACATGACTTGATCTATCACAAAGATTTCACTCTCGATTGAATTAGTAGGCTGATGATAAACTATTTCTAGATTGATCTATCACAACAGTTTTCACCAAATCATGAAAAAATTCAAGTGATTCATCTAAACAACAGTTTTTCACCAATCCAGAAAAGAATCATATCTGGTTCAGGCATTCTATCAAACACCTTATTCTATCCCACGAACACATCCAACCCAAATCCATAAACAATTCAATGCCCATGAAGCAAAATTCCAATTTTCTCAGATAAAGATGATGGAAAGCTTGAAAAACTCGTGTACATGTCAATTAGGACTTCAATATATTGCATAAACGTATGAGAAAAATTGTAAATAAACAGGTCAATTATTTATTAGAAATATCAATTATAACTATGCATTGTATATATATACAATGGCGTACCTCAAAATGGTTGAAACTCAACACACACTCCAAGTCTTAAGAAATGTTTTGTTTTCATATGTAGGTGTTGATATGACCCAATAAGACACAAATTCATAGCCCATTATCTCTCTGATGTATCGATTTCATTCAACATCTTAATGAATATCTGCAAATTTGGAAAGAAAAAAAAAATTGAAATATATACAAAAGGAATAGAAATTTGAAAACAGGATCTATGAATTTATACTATCACAGAAAATTCAAACCGGAAATAAAACTAATCAAAACAGATAGTATATAAAACCAAACTGGATTTTGCTCGAGAGTAATCAAACCAATAAATTTCGTAAATCCGTAGTAGAAACGGGAATGAACGTCAGAAGAGAAAAATATTCTAGTAACGCTGAAGAAATCTCAACGAAATCTGGAAAAGAAATCGCAGCAAAAACAATGGATTGTTTTATGTAATCTGAGATGAGGAAGAATGCTCGCCGAAATCTCGAAGAAGTTGAATGATTTTATCATTGAAGAACCCTAATAAATCATGAATGAGGTGTGCCTGGTGTGTGGTATACCGTATACGCACTACACAAACAATTGATTAATTAGTAGATTTAATAATATTTTATTATTGTAGAATTTGGACGGTAACTTGCTGGAGAAGGACTATCTTATTTTTATATATATATAGATTTTTCTTAAAATATGTGAATGAGACTACATTTTATATATGGAGAGAGTATTATACTCCCTCCGTCCGCCTATAAGCTTCCCGCTACTTTTTGGCACAGAGATTAAGAAAAGTGATTAAATAATAGATATAGTACAAGTGATGTGATTGGAAGAATGAGAGAGATAGAGAGAAAAAGTAAGATATAAAGTAATGTGTAAGAAAAAGTATTTACCAAAAAGGGTATGGGAAGCTTATAGACGGACGGACCAAAATGGTAAAATGAGAAGCTTATAGGCGGACGGAGGGAGTATATATACAAATACACTCAGTTTGTGTTTGGATGGGGGAATTTGATTTGAGGAGGTATTTTAAATGGAAAGATTTAAAAATAGATGATTTTAAATGACATGGTTTGAGAGAGGATTTAAAATCCTCTCAATTTTAACTAAAAAATGTGTGGACACAAATCTAAGTATTTGAAATCCACTCATAATCCAAACAAGTGGAATGAATTTGGATTGTGGATTTCAAATCCATATGTCAAATCCCTCCATCCAAATGGTGCCTAAAATTCCCCCCAAATCCTCAAACTCACCCACCTTCACCCATTCCACCCCACCCCCACCACATCCCAAAAGATTCCATGGCGCCCATTTTGTTGGCGCCATCTCCCCCATCAAAATCAACCTGCCAATTTATCTGACATGGTGTCCTTTCAGCGCCATTAGATGTGGCGCTTTAATTTATTTCATTAAAAGCACTCCAAACACCCACAATTTATTAATTCAAAATTTAAATAATAATATATTATTAAAAAAGTCGGAATTGATCAATCTTTATGTACATGAAATTCCTCATTCCTAAATCCTAACCTCTAAAAAAAAAAAAAAAAAAGGTACTCCTATCCGATGTATGTAAAATTAATTTTCTCGACGCTACCATTTAGGTTGAATGACAATAATGCCCTTGGTTGTCCCGCCCCTCTCTCTCGCCATCTCCAAGTCCCTCCAATTTCCGTCAATGGCCGCCGAAGCCCACATGAGTTCTTCTCAAATTCCGTCGGAAAACTCCGTCCAAAAACTCGAGAATTACCCAGTGCCACTGTCCTCGCCCCCGCCGCCCATATCCAAGAATCTGGAGTTGAACAGAGCTCTAACAGCTTCTTCAAAGTCTTCCCTGTTTTCTCTCTCTAGAAATGATGTATTATTCGAAGATGAGTGGCTCATTGCTGTGAATAAGCCTCACGGAATTTATTGCGAAGCCATTTTATCCTCTGCTCACCATCTCCTTAATTCTGATCGAGGTTCGCTCATTTGACTCTCTTTTATTTACTCCACAATTTATTATGAAGAATGGACATATATGCTATAAATTGATTATAACTATGTGTTAACTGGACATACATGGTGACTTCAATACACTGGACCAGAATTTGATGCACTCTTTTTTTGTGTATTGCGTTTATCTTTCTACTCTTTGATTAGCAGATGAAAGAATTATCTGTTGAATGAAAGTTATTGATGATTATTTGCTTCCACAGGAGAACATAGATATGCATTTGTATAATTGTACTCCCTCCTGTCTCTATGTAATTGACACACATTTTGCACAAGTTGTAAGAAATATAGTATTAAAATGTTATTGAGTCTGTGAAAAGTGTGTAAAGTGATAAAAAAGATATAGAGAGAGATATGAAAGATAAAAGGTAGAGAGATATTGAGATGGTGAGGAAATGTGTCAATTAAGTTGAAACTATAAAAATGGCAAAATGGGTCAATTACATAGGGACGGAGGAGTATTAATCAGTGGTTTCTTATTCCTTTGGAGATTTTTCAGTTCAAAGTCCTTTTAAGATTATGTTTGTTTTGAGATTTTGAGGATAGATTTCAAAATCCTAATGATTTGTATGTTTAGTGTTTGTTTTGGGATTTAAGAATGGTAGGATTTAACTTTATGTTATATGATTTATAAGTATTTATATAGGGTTTTGTAGGATTTATAAGTATTTATATGGTAGGATTTTAAAATCCGAGTTCTAAAATCCTAAAGTAGAATGGGTGTTAGATTTCAAAATCCCAAATCCGAATTTTAAATCCCAAAACAAGCATACCCCTAGTGGATTCCATATTTCTTACCTATGTCTAAAACAGTAGGTAAATATTGCTGTATTGTTTATTCTTGTGTAATTAGAATGGACTGATTTCTAATGTTATTATCATGTTTTTTTTTTCAGGGGAGGAAGTAAAAGTGCATGAACTCCATCTATCTAACAGGCTTGATCGTGACACTAGTGGTGTTACGGTCATAACCAAGTCACACAAAGTGGCAGCTAAGCTTGTGAAAGCATTTACCAACCACATGGTCAAGAAAACTTACCTTGCATTGTGTGTGGGTACAGTTCCAAAATGGAAAAATATGATCATAAAATCGGGTCATGGTCGATCAAAGCATGGAGCCTGGCGAGTATATGCGATTTCAGATGTTGGTCGCACACTGCCTGGTGGATCATATGTTCGAGATATGGAAACGTTGTTTGAAGTTCTTTCGGTAAACGGGAAGAAAGATTGCTTCCAAGAGTTTCCTGAATTGGAAAAACACACAGAGAAAGTCATTGTTGTGGAGGAAAAATCTGAGATTAATTCTAGTCTTGAAAAAGCAGAGGTTGTAGTGAGAGCACACCCTAGAAGTGGAAGAACGCATCAAATTCGTTTGCATTGCCAGTATCTTGGAATTCCTATAAAGGGAGATGTGAAATATGAAGGTGTGTATGAATGGAAGGATAGGATATATGAAGGACATCTACTTCATGCCGAGAGTTTATCTTTCGAGCATCCAGTTACTGGCCAGTCAATTTTGATTCAGGCACCTTTGCCATTGTGGGCCACCGAAGCACTTGCACAACTATCTTCCTAGTTAGACAATCATCATCAACATATGGAAAAAGATTGAAAGATGGGATTTGAAACCAGATACTGTGCCATTTTCTAATTATTGTTTGTAGAACTTATTGGTGAGAGTCAAGTTCTTTCTGAATAGATAAGAGTTTTGATTCTTTCGACTCCATTATTTCTCTCATGTGAGTTTATATCCTTATGTTAACTTGCTCTGGCCTCAAGTATTGAGGTTAAGGTTAAGTTACTACAATTGACTGGGGTCACATTGTTGCTTTGAATCTTGTTTTCCTTGTTGGTTGTGGGTTAGTTTGATTCCAAATTATAAGCACTGAATTTTGATTGGTCAGATGAATTCTACTGACATAAATATTCACTTTTAAAAATGTTTATTAGCTGCATTGTGCTGTTGACTTACATTTATAATAACTAAAGCTAAAAAGCATACTGTTTTATTTCTTTCAAGCTGAATCTTATTTTCTTATCTCTTGTTTTGAATAGGCATTAAAAAAATAAAAAATAAAACTGTTGGTTTTCTCAACCCCAGTCCTGAGTACTCTTTAGGATTTATCCATGTTATTTATGCTCCTATATTCGACATTCAATATGTGCTGATAGTGTACCAATCTGATTGCCAACTGGCCTTTTCAGAACACTTGCTGTGTACTGAAACATGGAATGATTCTCCATAACAATATTGCATTGCTTGCTGATAATGAATCTTACTTTTCTAATTGTATTCGGTGTTTTGCTCCATATTATTAGGTATTACATTATATTATCTAAATCGACCTTTTGCACTGGCACTAGTGAATTTGTGAATTTTAGTTATACATGCAGTTAGAACTGGAACACAAACTAGTCATGCTACGCTATATGTTGATTTTATGAAAATCAAATATGTCTTAATAGTTGATGTACCCATTTCAGGTCATTGCTCTACTTGTGTCATGTAGGCCTAGGAGGAGCCTACTTGATATGAAAGATAATACTTGAACAGAAAGGAATGTTGAAACATGATTATCCCCTTTATGTTTGTCCATTGATTTTCATTTTCCACCTTTTGTTCTCAGTATGTAGGCTCCGCTCTACTCTTGCAGATTTCTTTTTTCATTAATACAGTAAAGCTGGTATCAGTTGAATGGTCGAATCCTAGATAGTTAAAGAAATGATTCTCTCTGGTGCTTTTGGTTATGTCAACACCACATGGAAACTTCTTTTTCTGCCTTAGTAGGTACTCGCATTCAAGACAATGCTAAGGCATGCATCAAGGTCAGTCATATGCTCAAATTCACAACTTTTTGGATAACTTTTTTCTAGTATGATTGTATGCTTGTTAGAGAAGCTGTAGTTTTAATAACCTATTCTGAATATTTCCGGAAGGCTCAATTTTTTAGAAGATAGAGGAGAGGTCTAAATGAAGCAGTTCACTCCCTGGTGTTCTCCAAAGGTACGTCGTAGAATAGACATATGAATGTCACGTATCTTGAACTTCACTTGTTATTTGCATGGTTTTTGTAAGTCTGTCAATACATCTCAAATTTTTAAGATGTAGGGGAGAGGTCCAAATGTATAAATGACAATATTTGATCATCCTGACAACAAGCAGTTCACTCCCTGGTGTTTTCTGAAGGTATGTCGTAGATTAATAGACATATGTATGTCATATATCTTGAACGTCACTTGTTATTTGCACTGCTTTTTGTAAGTCTGTCAATACATCCTGAGTTTGTGCTTGTAGTTATCACTCATCATTATATCTATGGATCTGATTGAGTGAGTCTAGCTTAACAGAGGATACTTTTTCTTTGCTCTTTCCACATCCATGGATGGTTTTGTATCTATATGATTTGTTTTTCCTCTTTTAAGAGTATTATTATTAAAGATGAGTATGATTACATAGAAGGGAAGAGATGATTGAAGTATATAACAAGTGAGCAAATACAATGATGAAGCTATTGAATGAGTGTGACTTGCTTCAAAATAAAGCATTGCCCTGTCAAACATCTTATGCAGTGGACTTGCCAGTCAGGCCCAGAGTTATTGTTTTTAGCACATGCACTTCTTTTTTGGGAAAACATTTCTCTAAAAATCATGGCAGAGTCAAATATATAAATATTTTTCTAATGAAAAATTAATCTTTAAAACTGTTAGGAGTCATATATAAATTCGTTATCTTTAATTATTAGATTAAAGTTAAAAAATTTATTAATTTTACAACGTAAATACATTAGACGACTATTTCAAGTTTGGCAGCACGAAAACTATAGACAACCCTTTAAATGCTAGTGTTTTTTTGCAGTTAGGCATGTTTTGCTCAGTTTGATAGTAGACTACCTTTCATATACAAGGATTTTTCTACGGTTAGGCAAGTTTCGCCCTGCCTGACAATTAATAACCCTTGAAATACTAAGGTCTTTCTATTGTTAGCCGGGATTTGCCCTGTCTAACAATAGATAAACTTGAAATACTAGAGTATTTTTAGGATTAAACAGGTTTTACTCTGCCCGACAATAGACAACCCTTGAAATATTAGGGTCTTTCTACGAATAGGCCTATTGAACCCCGCTTGAAAATACACAACCCTTTAAATACTACGGTTTTTCTACAGTAAGATAAATTTCGTCCTTCTTGGCAATAGACAACCCTTTAAATACTATTGGAGGTTTTTCTACAGCTATCCAGGTTTTGCCTTGCCTAACGATATGCAACACTTTAAATACTATTGGGGATCTTTCTACGGCTAGATAGGTTTCTCCATGCCTGACAATAGACAATCCTTTAATAATAAGGACTTTCTATTGTTAGACAAGTTTTGACCTGCCTGACAATAACCATTTCTTTAAATATTATTGGGGGCTTTCCACGTGGGATTATATAGTTGTCATCTTTCCTGACAATAAACAACCCTTGAAATACTCGAGTATTTCTACAGTTAGTCGGTTACGCAGATCCACGCTGCCTGACAATAGACAACCCTTTAAATACTAGGGGCTTTCTACGGTTAGAAAGATTTTTCCATGCCTGACAATAGACAACCCTTGAAATACATGGATCTTTCTATTGTTCGGTTGGTTTCGTCTTGCCTGATAATAGGCAACCCTGTAAATACTAGGGGTTTTCTTCAATTAGGCATGTTTTGCTCTACCTTACAATAATTTCTACAATTAGGGAGGTTTTGCCCTGTCTAACAATAGAAGACCCTTTAAATACTAGGGTCTTTTTAAGTATGGAAGGTTTTGCCCTGCTTGACAATAGACAGTCCAAGAAATACTAGAGTATTTCTACGGTTAGATAGGTTTCGCGCTGCCTGACAATAGACAACAATTTAAATAATAGGGTCTTTCTAAGATTAGGCATATTGCGCCTTGCCTAACAAGAGACTAACTCCTTAAATATTAGGGTGTTTCTATGGTTAGTCAAGTTTCACCTTGGTTAACAATAGAATACCCTTGAAATACTAGGGTCTTTCTACAGTTAGAAAGGTTTCGCCTTGCTTAACAATAGACAGTTATTTCAGGTTTTGAATGTTTCGTGCTGCTGATTGACAATAGACAACCCTTTAAATACTATGATCTTTCTACTATAAGGTATGTTTTCACTGCCTGACAATAGACAACCTTTTTAATAATAGGGTTTTCTACGGTTAGGCAGGTTTCGCCCTGCTTGACAATAGCCACCCCTTGAAATACTACGGTTTTTCTACGGTGAAGCAGGTTTTGCCTTGCCTGACAATAGACAACCTTTGAAAAACTAAAGTATTTCTATGGTTAAACAGATTTCGCGCTGCCTATTAATTGACAACCCTTTAAATACTAAGGTCTTGCTACGGTTTTAGGGTCGTTGCATTGTGCCTGATAATAGAAAATACTTTAAATACTTTAAATACTTTTTTCGCCTTGCCTAACAATAGACAAGTATTTCAAGTTTGACAGATTTCGTGCTGCCTGATCATAGACAACCCTTTAAATGCTAGTGTTTTTTTGCAGTTAGGCATGTTTTGCTCAGTCTGACAGTAGACTACCTTTTATATACAAGGATTTTTCTACAGTTAGGCAAGTTTCGCCCTGCCTGGCAATTAACAACCCTTGAAATACTAGGGTTTTTCTATTGTTAGGCAGGATTTGCCCTGTCTAACAATAGATAAACTTTAAATACTAGAGTATTTTTAGAATTAAACAGGTTCTGTTCTGCCTGAAAATAGACAACCCTTTAAATATTAGGGTCTTTCTACGGTTATGTCTATTGAACCCCGCTTGACAATACACAACCCTTTGAATACTGCAGTTTTTCTACAGTAAGATAAATTCCGTCCTTCTTGGCAATAGACAACCCTTTAAGGGTGTGTTTTGAAACTCTACAAACTGCTTCCAGAATTACTTTTTTTTGAAAAGCTGTGAGAGACAGCTTTGAAAATAAGTGATTCTGGAAGCAGTTTATAGAGTTTCAAAACACACCCTAAACACTATTTGAGGTTTTTCTACAACTATCCAGGTTTTGTCTTGCCTGACGATATGCAACCCTTTAAATACTATTGGGGTCTTTCTACGTTTAGATAGGTTTCGCCATGCATGACAATAAACAACCCTTTAATAATAAAGACTTTCTATTGTTAGACAAGTTTTGACCTGCCTGACAATAACCATTTCTTTAAATATTATTGGGGGCTTTCTACGTGGGATTATATAGTTATCATCTTTCCTGACAATAAACAACCCTTGAAATACTCGAGTATTTCTACGGTTAGTCGGTTACGCAGATCCATGTTGCCTGACAATAGACAACCCTTTAAATACTAGGGTCTTTCTACGGTTAGAAAGATTTTTCCATGCCTGACAATAGACAACCCTTGAAATACATGGATCTTTCTATTGTTCGGTTGGTTTCGCCTTGCCTGATAATAGGCAACCCTATAAATACTAGGGGTTTTCTTCAGTTAGGTATGTTTTGCTCTACCTTACAATAATTTCTACAATTAGTCAGGTTTTGCCCTGCCTAACAATAGAAGACCCTTTAAATATTAGGGTCTTTCTACGGTTATGCCTATTGAACCCCGCTTGACTATACACAACCCTTTGAATACTGCAGTTTTTTTTTATGGTGAGGCAGGTTTCGCCCTTCTTGGCAATAGACAACCCTTTAAATACTATTGGAGGTTTTTTCTACAACTATCCAGGTTTTGCCTTGCCTGACGATATGCAACCCTTTAAATACTATTGGGGATCTTTCTACGTTTAGATAGGTTTCGCCATGCCTGACAATAGACAACCCTTTAATAATAAAGACTTTCTATTGTTAGACAGGTTTTGCATGTTTCGTTCTGCCTGACAATATCCACCCCTTGAAATACTAGGTTTTTCTAAGGTGAGGCAGGTTTTTTCGCCTTGCCTAACAATAGACACCCTTTGAAAAACTAGTGTATATCTACGGTTCTATGGTTAAACAAATTTTGCGTTGCCTAACAATAGACAATCCTTTAAATACCAAGGTCTTTCTACGGTTTAGGGACTAGGGCCGTTGCATCGTGCCTGATAATAGAAAATACTTTAAATACTAGAGTTTTTATACGGTTAGGCAAATGTTTTGCCCTGCCTGACAATATACTACCCTTGTTTCGCCTTGCCTTACAATAGACAAGTATTTCAAGTTTGGCAGATTTTGTGCTGCCTGACTATAGGCAACCCTTCCGCCGCTGATTGCAGCCATGGTCAGTCTGCCGATTCTGTGGCCTCCCCACACTTGCCGTCCTCCTCTCCAGCCTCCCCACACCTGCTACCCCACCGCGACGGCGCGACCTCACGACTCACGGTGAGTTTATGTGCCCTACTCAGTTTCTTAAATTTTCTTAATCTGTTGCTTAGTTAATCAGTTTATGTGCATATACTGATATACATATTAATCTGAGGGAGACTGAGACATTAGTAATTTTCCATACTAAGATTTAAGAATCTGTATAATTAGTGATTTACCATATTAAGATTTAAGAATCTGTTACTCAGTTTATGTGCATATTTATAATTAGGGATTTACCATATTAAGAATCTTTAAGAATTTGGGATAAGCTGCATTGAATTTTGTTGATTTTTAAGAATCTGATTGTTTCTGTCTTGTTTCTGCTGGAAATAGAAAATCTGCTTGAATTTGGTTGAATTTGGGAATTTTAACAATCTGATTGCTTCTGCTGGAATTTTAAGAATTTTTTGGCTTGAATTTTGATTGTTTGATTGTTTCTGCTGGAAATAGAAAATCTACTTGAATTTGGTTGAATTTTAAGAATCTGATTGTTTGATTGTTTCTGTTGTAATCTGACCAGTGACCATTCTTATATTTTTTTAGATGTCATTTGTAAATAGTAAAAGTTCTACTAGATTAGCAGTTAATTAGTTTGTTATTGTAGCAGTGAATTAATTAGTAGAGTAATATAGATTAGTATATATATAAGTAATTTAATTAGAAGGATTAAAGTTTAAGCTATTGTAAAACAGTCAACCTTCCATTACAAACGTTCCTTTCTCATTGTCAATACTCTGT
Organism: Galeopsis tetrahit; assembly: GCA_963675135.1. Classification (NCBI taxonomy): domain Eukaryota; kingdom Viridiplantae; phylum Streptophyta; class Magnoliopsida; order Lamiales; family Lamiaceae; genus Galeopsis; species Galeopsis tetrahit. Next base: position 71,907,789 of record OY776132.1, read on the forward strand.
CTTGAAACTGAATTTCATCATTATGTCTATTAATTTGATTAAATATATATTCTGCATCTAGCTGAGGATAATACAATTATCTTTTCTTTTGCTTTTTCTACATTTTGGGGGTGGGTGGCCTATACTTACATTTTTTTACGAGTATATATTATTAGAGCTGAGTGTGATAATAGTGGAAGGATCGATTGAGAGATTGAGTATATATCAAGGGAAGGGAGGGAAGTGAGCAAATGCAATGATGAAGCTCTTGAGTGATCAGTGTAAATGGCTTCAAAATAAAGCATCCAAAAACCATAATAAATGTATTGATTACTCCCCAATAATCTGGAATTTTGATGTTTTCCAGATATTTGAGATCTTTCTCTTTGAATAAGATCCCAATTCCAGTGACGGTTTCATTAGATATCTTCAACACAGTAAATATGTCAAAACATGGCTTTGGATCACTACTGTAAGGGAGGGTGCAATGCATCATCACAACCATTGGATTTGTTTGGAACTAATTCATATGTAGAGTAGATTTAGCACACTTCTTTTTCTTGAAAATAACTTAGTTTTAGCACATTGGAAATTTCTCAGATGTAAAGTGGGAATATTTTTAAATTTCTTTATTTAAATCCTTTTGTTTGTTGAAGCTTAAAATAACAATAGAAATAGAATTAGGGGTAGTTTTGGCACCCCATGATGTACCAGTGAGAGCAGGTGGATGCGGTTGGTATGCTTATTGGAGTATTATTTTTAACACTAGTTTTAATCTACATTTATATTCATTTACTTATTTTAATATATTCGAGCCTGCTAATTTGTCTCATGTGTTAATCTCTTTCTTATATAACGATCATCCATTCATATAAGCAAAATCATCTACTCTCTCCCTCTCAATTTCTTTGTCCTTTTATAAATTTCATAAACTTATTTAGCTGCAAGAAATATATGTGTAAGGTAGCATTTTTACTATTTTATTCATGTGCATCATCTTTTAATGCATATTATTATAAAAGCAACTAAAAGGACACCATTGGAATATGATGATTTACTTATCATAGTTCAGCGCAACGAAATGGAATAGAGATAATACATTTTCTAAAGTTAAAAAAAGATGCATTAAAGGTGAGTACAAGGGATACCCAGCATATCTGTTGTTTTTTTCCTCCAAATTAACGAAGAACAAATTTAATTTAAGTGTATATTTTTTTGTTTTCATGTATTGTAATAGTATGTCGTTGTCCATACAATAAAACACATATTTGTGACCAATAAATTTTTTATTTGCATTGAAATCTAGATATGAACATAACGTGTGCACTACCAAACCTTTGTGTTAGTTATATCTATGTCATTACTACCTAATATCGTATTAATTTCATCAATCTACATTAGTCTACGAATTTGCCGATATTTTCATTTTCACTTTAAAGATCTCTCAAGAATAAAAGTAGAAGTGACTTAACTCTTCAATATCCAAACTTATTGAGATATATATTTCTCAATGTATGGTGTTTGTAAAATAAATAATAATAGTATATATATTGTATAAGAACATTAATATATATTGTTGTGGGAAAAAAATCATATGCATTAGTGGAGATATATGCATTATGTTTTATTATGTGTTATTTACTTTTAAAATATGTCAATTTAAAAATATATGAAAAATATTGATTGAATCTCAATAGGCAAAAACTTGTGTGAGACGTCTTACAGATCTTTTTCTGTGATACGGATCCTTTTAACCCATATTTTAAAATTTTGAGTAGGATAACCCATATTTTTATTCCAGATTTTAGTTTGTAAAAAAGTGATAATGTTTAAATAAAAAGTGATAATATTTTTAACAAAAGTGATTATCACTTTTTACTTAAACACAGTCACTTTTTGCTTAAACATTATCACTTTTTATATATGCGGGCCGTCTCACGGATCTAATTTTGTGAGACGGTCTCACCCAAGACTAGTCTCTCATAATAGTAATGCAGTAAGAAAACGTATCAAATAAGAATGACACTTAAACATACAACAAAACACATTATTCTTAAGTAAATAAAATGCTTCAAAATTTTATTTTCTTTATAAGTAAATAAGAATAAATCAATGGATAGTAAAATTTTGACTTAATTAAATTTGGGACTTTTTATTTAATTAATAAAATGTATCTCTTTAGTCCAATTAATTTTCTTATTTGCAATATCCGCAAATTGTGACTTATTTTTAATTTTTAAATATATGAATTCATCAACTATACCGAGGGTGTAAATGTGTCGAGTACGGTTAGTGCAAAACTTGATTCAGACTCGATCAAGCCTAAAAAATTTAAGTTTGAGCTCGACAAGAAACTCGATAAATTTGAGCTTAATTCGTCTGGACTTGACTACGTGTATAATTTTTAAAATTAAATATAAAATATATTTTTCATAATATAATTAATGGTAAGATAAACTCGAGTCTAACTTATTTAATACGATTACTTATATATAAATATAAATTATATAAATAATAAAAAAAGTAAATATTGTTTAAATTCGGACCTTTTGAATCGAGTAATTAATACAAATTTGAACACGATAGCTACTCAAGTAGTTCAAAACTCAAATCAATACAATTAAATTTGATTTGAAGCTCGCGATTTAACTCAATTTATACTAATATGTTTCACGTAAAAAAAAAAAAACAGGAGTGTTACTTACCCAAGAATTTAAATTTTAGCATTATAATTTATAACTATGATAACAGTCACCAAATATTAAAGTGTTTTTTTATTCTTATTCAATTGTAATCACCCCTTCCCAACTTAATTTTTCATTTATCAAGTTTTAATGTAAAGGTCTTTAAATTTTTATTGTGAAAGAGGTTTATAAAATTGTGAATAATAAATTAATAACATGTGATAATTTTAAAATATGAATTATTTTTTCTGCTTGGATATGAGTTTTTTTTTTTTTTTTGGACCAACTTAAATGTAAAAATGAGAAACTAAGTAGATTAACTATCTATGTGAATATTTCATACATGAATTATATCTAATTAAAGCAATAAAAAATATAAAAATATTCACAGATTAAAAGTCTGGATTCGAGAACGTTCAAAAAATTATGATCAATATATTAGTACTATAAGATCAAAATATTACCAATACATGACCAAAAGTGTATGCTACATGTCAAAATAATTATGAAAAAATCGCCCATAAAATTAAGTGTTCAGAATATATTTGAACTTGCAGTATTACACTTTTGATCTTATAGTGACAATATTATAGTCATTTAATAACATAGTTTTAATCATATATAGTAAAACAATACTTGAAATAGAAAAAAATATATTTTAATTAAGCTACATTCACCCAAATTTGATCCACCAATTTTGACCTCAAATTTGCCTTAATTAATGATTTCCTATAAGTTTAGGAAGGTAATATTAGAAAGGAAAAGAAAAAAAACTTAAATTATTTAAGCATCGACTTTAAACACAAATACAAACGGCACGTTGAAGGCATATTCCGTTCCAATCAAAATTAATGCCAAATACTACAAATCCATATTCGAAGGTCAAACATGTCATTTCGTCTCGCCCAACCCTTAACCCCTACAAGTGTAGTCTGTGTAGATGGTCAACTTCGTGTAAGTTCCCAATCCCGAACCGCCACGTAGTACCAATGACAGTTAAACGCCACGTGGCGGCTCCTTATTTGTTCACGTATTCGGTAACGTCCACGTCAGACTAGCACCCGAGTTCATAAAATCACACCTACTTAAACCCCTCACTCACTCTCTTGTTTCCTAACTCGAGAAGCTAACGCAGCCATGGCGATAGTACAGAGAAGATTGCAGATCATAGATCCTAATTTTCTCTCACTAGCTGTTACTTTATCTCTCCTCCTCGCCGCCACCTCTGCCAAAGTATTCTTCGAGGAGCGCTTTCAAGGTATTGTGTTTCTATTGCTCTCTTCAGTAAGTTTGTACTTGCCGTCATTTTTTAAATTTGCTGTGATTGTATTTGAATGACTCGTGTGGACTATCATGCTTTTGCCGATCTGGTTAATTTTGATGGAATGATGTAGTTTGGGTTTAATCTGCTCTAATTGAGATCAATTTATTGTAGATCTGATGTAATTTTCATTTCTCAGCTGTGTTTGTTTTTTCATAAATTATGACGAATGCTGAATTAATTGAAACATAAATGTCACTATAATTTGAATTGTCCGTGAACTTGAGGGCTTGACTTTTGCGCTATAGTTGATTTTGTACTGGATAATTGTTGGTTAATGTAGTTTGTATTAGCTTTTGTGATTACATTCGCGGAATGGATTGGATGTGGAATCATTATTATGTCATTCAGTGACAGCTAGTGCCCTGTCATTTGGTTCAGCATTCCACTGCTTAAATCCTTAGATTCCTGTGATGTGATTTGAGTAGATTATGATGCTTACTGTGCATGATTAAGGAAACCGAACTGGCATTTATGTGTTAAATTGGATCAAATGTGTTATCTGACTGGTCCAAACTTGATTAAACATGCTTTGAGAGTATAGTTGGTCTAATTTATTTCCCTGAAATATCTATAGATGGATGGGAGAATCGGTGGGTTAAATCTGACTGGAAGAGAGATGAGAACCTGGCCGGCGAGTGGAATTACACTTCCGGAAAATGGAACGGAGACTCTGATGACAAAGGTAATTAAGTTGCTCTCTCTATGTTCAGTGCCTGTATGTGTGTATAGTCAATTCAGAGTTGAAAATTGATATGCAATTCTCTTTAATGTTTTACAACAGGTATCCAGACCAGCGAAGACTATAGGTTTTATGCCATTTCTGCTGAATTCCCTGAATTCAGCAACAAGGAGAAGACCTTAGTTTTTCAGTTTTCTGTCAAGCATGAACAGAAGCTTGACTGTGGTGGTGGATACATGAAACTGCTCAGTGGTGATGTTGACCAGAAGAAATTCGGTGGCGACACTCCATACAGGTTCATACATCTACTAATCTAATCCCTGGACTTATTTTGTGTGTGTACATAATGTAATTGATTATTTAATTGTATTGTTTGGTTAAATGCAGTATCATGTTTGGACCAGATATTTGTGGCTACAGCACGAAAAAGGTTCATGCTATTCTCACATATGAAGGGACAAACCACTTAATCAAGAAGGATGTTCCATGTGAGACTGATCAATTGACTCATGTATATACTTTCATCCTTCGTCCCGATGCTACTTATAGCATCCTCATCGACAATGTGGAGAAGCAGACTGGAAGTTTGTACTCTGACTGGGACCTTCTACCCCCAAAACAAATCAAGGACCCTGAGGCCAAGAAGGTTCGTTATTTTGCCTATGCATCAAATTTAGTTCTGATTTTCTAAATCTGGAGTTTTTTTCTAATATAATTTCTGGATTTCGATGCCAGCCTGAAGATTGGGATGATAAAGAATTCATTGCTGACCCTGAAGACAAGAAGCCAGAGGTAAATTGGATTTAAAACCAAAAGAATTCGTTACTTTAAGTATTTACACTTTTCATGATATCATCTTTTACCAGTTGGATTTAAAACCAAAAGAATTTTGGATTTCGAAGTCTAAATCTGGTTCTACTTGGGATTTTAGGATCTGATTTTAAAATCCACCCCTACAATTACCTATAAATTCTATATATGCTATTTTTTTCTACATTACACTCTCTTCAATGACTCATTAATGCAAATCATGATTTATTTTATTTCCACTCTTATTGTATTTATTACTTTTCGCACCACACATTAATTTGATATAAAATTAAATCTTACCCTATTTAAAACTCAAAATGAACCATCGCTATTACTATTTTAAAACCCACTAGATTTTGAAATCCAAATTTCAAAATCCTCAAAATCCGTAATCAACCATACCCTTGGGATAAATCTTGGTTTTGAATTGGTAACAAACTTGGAGGTTACCTATGTTTTGCAGGGTTATGATGACATTCCAAAGGAGATTCCAGATGCTGATGCGAAACAGGTAACTCAATCACATTACTAGTGAGGATCTCTCTTCATACAAGAGATCAGTTACTGATATTTTTATGGAAAATTACTTTTGTAGCCTGAGGACTGGGACAATGAGGAGGATGGTGAGTGGACTGCACCAACTATTCCAAACCCAGAGTACAAAGGACCATGGAAGGCAAAGGTTTGATAAAATCTCACTTCAGGCTTTTATTCGTATTGCTTATAAGACGGACTGTATATGAATAGCTTTTTCGTTTACCAGAAAATTAAAAACCCCAACTACAAGGGCAAGTGGAGCGCACCATTGATCGATAACCCAGGTATTCTTTTCCCTCTCGTTATCATTTGTGTGCTTCTCATTCTCAAAGCATACCATTGTTTCTCATTTTGATGATTTCTACTTTTTGGGCATATGATTACAGAGTTCAAGGATAACCCTGATCTGTATGTTTTCCCAAAGTTGAAGTACGTAGGAATTGAGTTGTGGCAGGTAAAGATTTTCTTGCCTGTGTGTATATCTGATTATTTTATTTTGATCTTAAGCCGATGTATGTGCGTCTTAGCAATTGGAACAATTTTTCAGGTCAAATCAGGAACCTTGTTTGATAATGTCTTGATATCTGACGACCCTGATTATGCTAAGAAGCTGGCAGAAGAAACATGGGCCAAGCAAAAGGATGTAAGTGATTTTTTCGGAAATTGAATTTTTTCTTCCACCTTTTCCAGATCTTATTTACCTTGCGACTTCTAAGTATTTACTCTGCTTATTCTCACCTTATTAACGTTGATAATGCAGGCTGAGAAGACTGCTTTTGACGAGGCAGAAAAGAAGAGGGAAGAGGAGGTACTCCATTTACTTCATTGTAGACATTTTTTTTAGTTCAGCATGTTCACCAACTAATCATTTCTATTTCTTTGCGTTTTTCTCTGATCAGGAATCAAAGAATGAACCAGCAGCTGATTCTGATGTAAGCCTAATTTCTGTTTGCAAAATATTCAGTCTGTGCTTGACTTTATAGTATCATTCTTGATGAGGTTGCTCAATTTTTTCTCAGGCTGAGGATGGAGGCGATGAGTCTGACGCTGAAGGTGAAGATGCTGATGACGATGCCAAGTCGGACGCAAAAGATCCTGCAGCCTCAGACGACGATGATGCAGCACACGTAAGACCATCATTTTCTTTGCTTCTTTGGTCTTATGTAAACCAATTTTATCCTGCAATTGGTTTGCAACTATCACTATATAGTAGAACAACTAATATTTTTTAATATAACAACTAGTAATACATTTAATGAAACAACTAATACTTTTAAAAATATACACAAAATATGCAAATCGGCTGTATGGTGAAACCGGTTTTGCGTACAGCCTTTACTTTAATTATGCTCTGCTATCTGCTTGTTGAGGTTCTAATTCACTTCTTGTGCTCGTTTATTTTCTTTTGCAGGATGAATTGTAGAGTGTGTTGATTGCTGTAATATCTCATTGACATTGTGCCATCCATGTTGAACAGTTCTCTTTAATGTCCAAAAATTTTCCCTTTTATTTTCTACGTTAAAAAAAAACAGATATTTATTAGGCTGTAGTTCTTTCTATAGGCAAAACATTTAACTGTTGGAAGATGCACGATGAACGGATTTGTAGCTCTTTGTTTACTCTTAATTGAGCTTTCTATTAAAAATTCAACGGGGGAAATGTTTTGGCCTGTGACTGCACTTTTCTGGTTTAAACTTTGCCATTTTTTTAAAACTGTTAAATATTAACTAATGCTTCAGTTATTTAGAAAGTAAAATTCAAATCAAGGTGTGGAAGGAAGACATTAATTAGATTTCATTTATCTGAGATTGGCAAAAAAAAATGTTAGAATATGTAATGGTGCAATTTTAACTCATATTTGTGCAATGATTTACTTACTCACAAGAAAAAGTGAAATTTGCAAGAGTTTTGATGCATACATATGAATAGAAGTTCACAAAAAAAAGTGAAATTTGCAAAGAGTTTTAATACATACATATGAATAAAAGTATTACTCCCTAATCCTATCCACAATATTTGTGCTCATTGCAAAGTTTTAAAAAAAAGTATGGATTAAATATTTGTGAATAAAGTTGAATAACAATTTGAATAATTAATTGATGGTTGAAGAGTGAAAATTTGATGATTGAACAACAAATAAGACAAGTGAACACAAATTTTAATGGATGGAGAGAATAATTTATACTCCCTCCATTTTTTAATAAATGTCACTTTGACTTTTTAACTAATTTTAAAATAAGTGTCATTCTAGAATTTTTTCCTTAATTTTAACTATTTTACCCTTATTCATTTACCATAAATATATTTCATAAATAAATTCCACAAAAATTGTTTATACCAATTTAGTTTGATTTATGAATACTAGCTACATTCTTGACCATATTCTTTATCAAACAAAATTTATATATTAAAATTAGTTATAATTAATGAAGGGTAGTATAGACCACAATTTATAATCTTAATTTGTTGAAAAAAACTAAAATGATATTTATTAAAAAATGGAGGGAGTACAAGATATTAATGAGTAGAGATATATTGATATATTTTCACTAAATTTCAATTGCAAATTAAGTTGAACTTTGATTAAAGTTTAACTTACTCTAAAAGAAATGAAATTCATAAGGTATTAATAAATAGTAGTATAATTATTGTTAAAGTGCCCGTTCTCAGTTACTAGTATCAAATTATCAATAATTGCAAAAACGAATGTTTGATAGAGATTAGAAGCAACAAGTGAAGCCTGTTAAAGAAAAATTACATGTTGGCCAATATGTACAAAAGATAACACCAAATTTGAACACTACAAACAGCGATTTAATTAATACAAATGATCGAATAAGCATTTCAATCAATTGTGGGTGCTCTCTTCTCTTATTTTGTTGGCTTCTTCACAATCAAAACAGGACATTTCGCATTCTGTGCACAATGATTACTCACACTTCCAAGAAATGCCCTGTCATAAAAAAAAAAAATACAATAAACAACCAAAATACATTAATTATTAAAAAAAAAGTAAAATTTAATGGGTGGTGGGTTAAAATTATGTGAGGTGATTAAATGCAAAGTTTAACATTATGAGTTATAAAAAAAAATACCCAACAAAATTGATGTATTTGACCCACTTTTGTGTTTTGAACTGAATTATTCTTAAAAAGCCTTTGAAATGTTTAATATTTGAAAAATGAAAAAGAAAAGGTTAAATGAAGAGAATAATAACCTCTTAATAGCACCATAGCCATGGCTTCCGACAACGAGAAAGTCAACCTTCAACCTGTGTGCCACGTCACAGATCACATCTCTCGGATCACCAACCTCCATCATCATCTCCAACTTAATCTACACAATTATAAGTTGATAAAACTTAATTTTCATTGCCGGTATATTTTATGATTTTATCAAAATCATGATATAAATATTATTAAAGTAATAAATGTCATTTTAGAGATTTACAAAGAAAAATTAAGAAACTTGAAATTTATACAAATTTACCCTTTGATCAATCTTTTTCTCCAATATTCACTCTACATATTTATTCACATTATCAGTTTTATTATAAATTACATGGGGTAAAATAGAAACAAATGAGGTGAAAATAGTCATATCATCTTGAAATGAAACAAATAAATATTGCCTTTGATACAATATCAGGATAAAAAATTAGAAAAAGAATAAAGATAATACTACTAATCTTTATAAAGCCAATTTTTTGGATATAAAATTATTTGATGTGTAATTTTAACTTTTTTAATAACTGTTGGATAATTGAACCTTTTTTTTTTTTTTTTTATGTCAGCTGTGTATGAAAATGGGCACAATAGGAATTGAAGATTAAATTATTGAAAACCTGGCTATTGAGTTGTTTGCAGAGTGTGGATGCTTTGTCCATAACCTTTTCACCCACTTCAGTTGCATATCTCTCCATACTTGTAATCACGCTTGAAGCAAATATGTACCCTGCACACAAATGAACAATATTTACCTGATCCTTTACTCTCGACCTAATAATTAATTTAAAAATAGTACGTAGTCCCATTTGCCCTATATTTTTGTCTCATACTCTTTTATTACTCAAATTGACATCAACTTTATTTACCAACAATCACTTTATTCACAATGGACCCACAATACCCTTAGTTTATCTACTTTTTTCTTAAAACATGTGCCCCACTCTAATGAGACTATTTTTCATGGACGGAGGGAGTAGTAATTACGTACCTGTTGAATCCATGGCTGAGTAAACTGGTATTGGCGTTTTGGCAAAGAGAAGGATGAGGGTATCTTGGTGGTTGGAGATGATGAAATTGTTAAGGCACCATGAGAGTGCGTAGTTGCTCTCATCACCTCCATCAACTGCAACCAAAATCTTTCGCCCTTTTACCGACATCATTAATCCTAATTAATTATATGTGAATTAGTATTTTGTTTAGATATGAAACTTCATGATATATATATATATTGGGTTTAGAGTTGAGATTCAGTTGACAGTTTGATGGTTTGAGGCTTACTTCCGTGGTTTGGTTTTTGAAATGGTGTGCTGCCCTTCCCTTCAATGGTTTTTTCATCTCTAGTTTATCCACTTTCTGCTTCCCTTGCCTACCTCTCATTTCTACTTTTTTATTTATTTATTTATTTATGAAACCATACTATTTATAGTTAGAAGAATTTGTATCACCATATTTTTTTATTTTTAATGACCAATTTCATGAAAGTAAATTATGTGTGACCCATTTCATATTCATGATTAGATAACATGCATTGCATTGTTATTAATAAAAGTATTAAAATTTATAAGATTTTTTTTTTTTTTTTGAAGTTTTGGATATCTTGTTCAAGGACCGATTAATTTCGGGGGATCAATTTCATCGTCCACTACCCCGTTTAAAGTCAGAACTTTACTCTTTGTATGGATATGACTATAGAAAATTTATAAGATCTAACTCCATTAATATATATTTGTACTTCCACTAGTGTAATAGTATCTAGTAATGAGTAAGGGTTTTATGAGGGCATACTTGTACCATTGCATATTTAAATATGAGCTAGCTTAGGAGACTTATTTTTAGTCTTCAATAATGATTATGTCCAAAATATAACTGACAGCTCTCATACAAATTTCTCCTTTTTTAAAAAATCTTTCCAATGCATTGAGACTAGAGCATTTAACCAACATTTTATTTATTGCATTGCAGGGACAACATCTACAGTGCCTTCATACAAATTTAACCAATTTTTTTAATAAAACAAAATTATGCACAACAATTGTACAATTGAATTAGTGTAATTTTTTAACTTGCTTATTTGAATTATATGACCCACAAAAAACGAAATGAAAAAAATATTACTTCATCTAAAGAAAGAGTTGCAACCTGATATTAATTTGTGTATTGAACGATATTAGTATTTTTCAATATACGAAAGCAACATCAAAAAACCTGATTTGTTGAAAATTAGTAGACTAAAATTAAGTTAAATACCATTTGCAAGTTGCAACCACATTTTACATGTTCCTGAGTTATGCACCAATGCAATTGCGTCCATACTTGTCTAATACTATTGATTACCAAAATAGCCATAGGAGGAGGAGGAGGATCTTTATAAATTATAATTACGCCTTGTGGACAAAATCCTCCCTACTCCATTCCCATATGGGCGCATATGGGCTATCCTCCAACTCCATGTTGGTCGAATTACCATCTTTACCCCTCCTAAAAATCGCAATTTGGGAGGCAAATCCAGGTTCAACATCAGCAGCACCACCAACGCCACTAAACTCAACGCTGTAATCGTGTCTCTTTGCCAGCTCAGACGCCCAAAGCTCAAACTGTGACCTCGTCCACTCAAACTTGTGATCATGGTTTCGGAATTTACAAGTTTGCCCTTGATATCTTTCATCGGGATCTTCTTCTTGCCCAGGAGGAGCGCATCCTTGAAGGATCACGTTGTACTCATAATTTGGGGTGGATACAACGAGGATCTTGGGAGTAAAAGAGCTGAGCGCCACATCACCAAATAAGCATGCATCTTCTTCCTCCATATGCTCAATCACCTATGTAACACAAAATTTCCCAGTTTCACCAAAGCCGATATTTGTAAAATTATTAAATAGCTCACTTACATTTTCTATAATTATATATATATATATATATATATATATAGAGAGAGAGAGAGAGAGAGAGATTAAAGGAGAATGAGTACCTCCAAGCAAGTTGCAATGTCAAAGTCACGTAAACGAGAATCAAAATTTGTGATGGAGCCATCATATATCACTGCAGATTTGATTTTGCTACTTGGATCGTTAGAATCTGATAGCCTGTTTAACTTTGAGTGGAGTAACTGCATTTGGTAGAATGGGTGATATTAACTTTTGCCCAAATATAAAAGTTAGATAGGAACACTCGGAGCCAAAATAATTTGAATCAAGCAAACATGTGACAAAGGAAATGAAAGATAAAGTAAACACCTATATGTTAATAACAAGTGTCTACTATCCAAAATACTCCCTCAGTTCCTACTTATTTGTCTGATTTTATCCATTTACAAAAAACCAATATTTTTCATTAATTAGGATATCAAGAGACTATTGTACCGTTTTTATTCATTCATAAGCTTATAATTACAAGAAGGTAGTTAGTACTCCCTCTGTCCCAAATCAGTTTTCACACTTTCCTTTTTTGTATGTCTCATATTAATCTTCACACTCCAAAAAATGAAATTTCGCACAAATTACCTCTATGTCATTACATTTTCTTACCCAATACCCTTTCACTTTAATAAAGTTGAAAGGACCCCAATGCCCTTACTTTATCACCGTTTCTTATTTTCCGTGTCAAGATCAATGTGAAAACTGATCTGGGACGGAGGGAGTATTTATTAGGGGTATTTGTGGAAAAAGGGTATTTTTTGTTGATATTAGCAAAATTGAAAAATAACTAGGAAAACCATTCTAGATAAAATCAGAAAGATTATTAGGAACGGAGGGAGTATATTAGCCAACGAGTAGATAGTGAATAGCTTGCAGTTCGTCCAGAGGGAAATAAAAGAAAGATGGATGGAGAAAAATACACATTTAACGAGTAATAGTAAATGAAATTCCAACAAAAAGAAGCAGATGTTGACCTTGGCTGCTTTTGCAAGACCTTTTGGTGAAATATCAACACCGACAATTTTCTCCAGAGAAGTAGGATATGATAGCAACGAGTCCAATAAACTTCCAGAACCACAACCAAAATCGACCTGAAATTGAAGTGATAATTAGTCGTAGGTATATATATATCAGCTTTGAAAAACATTCTGAAGGATTTCAGCTTTATACCAACGAGGCAGCAGAAGATTCCTTAATACGCTGTACTGCAAATTCAACACGCTGTTTTGATAGAGGGGGGCTAAATTGAGCTTGCTCCATTCTCTCTTCCATTGGTTCTGTCACCTGAAATAGAGTAACACAGTACTCCAACTTGCAGCTTCCTACAACAAGAAAACAGAAATTGGTAAAAAGAGTTAGAATTAAGAGCAAAGCAAGAAACATAGACGTCAAATATCTTACTTGATGATGATAACCGTTGAGTTGCTGCAGAGTTGCCAGCCATTGCTGCCAAAATGAACTCACTGAGAGGCAACTCTACTGTAAAATATGCAGACTGACCAACAGCCATCTGTGCTACAGCTGCTTCAAGATGAGGCCAGACGGCTTCGTTGCCCATTTCAAACTCAAACTCTTCACAGCTTTCGAGTTTTTCTTTAAAACAGTCTCCTTCTCTGAGTAATGAGACAGTATAGCTTATGCATGCTAAAGAGCCACTAGATGGGGTACCTTCAGAGTTTTGACCCCCAATATCAATAAAAGATGGTTCAAGTTCATCTGCATTATTACTAGAGCTGTGTACAGAATGACATAATGCAAATTCCTTGAAGAAGTTAGGAGTAAAGTGAATGTCGTGTTTTCCTGCCAATATGTTCAACTTCTCTAAGGATATGTCTGGCTTTTCGAAATATATGTCCAGCCAAGATAGGACTTTCAAAGCAACGGTTTGAACAGCATCTGTTTGCTTTCTGTGAGACTCTTGTGGTGAACATTGTAAAATCAAATCTTGATTTTTGGAATACAACTTTACTTCACAACTAAAAGGTCCAACAGCTGCTTTGTTTTTTTCTTCCTCACTCATCTGTGTAGCTTTCAGCTTTTTACGAGATCCAGGTAAATCTAGTGATGAATCTGGTGAAATACTTTGTGTAGAGAAAACAGGTTCAGACAAATGGTGAGAACGGCAAAATGTACCAAGGATGTCTCTAGGGAAGGAACCCCTCCAATTGCTTTTTGTTGTATATGTTGAAGGCAATTTAGCAGCAAGTATTGCATCCCTAGAAATTCTGTAAGCCCCACTCGGTACCTTATTAACGAGAAGCCTAGACAAAGTGATAAAGTATTTATATGACAAGAAATTTCTCGACGTACAAACTGTAGACTTGCTACAACATTGCAACAGTCGTACGTATTTTACAGAAAGGGGAAATAGTTTTTTTTAGTCATGTATTTTGGTTTCAGTCCTGTCAACTTTCACTGATAGAAAATAGTCCTGTAACTTATAATTTTTGACATGTCAGTCTGGTAACCAGATGCAGGAGGTGAAACTTTCAATTGACGCTGACGTGGCACAATCTAATTTGTCCACGTTGCAAAGTTTGATTGGTCAACCGGATGTTTCATCTCTTACAGCCAGTCACCGGACCAAAATATATAAAAAAAAAATTAAAGTTTCAGGACTATTTTCAATGAGTGAAAGTCAACAAGACTAAATTCAAAATAAAGGTAGGACTAAAAAAACTATTTTCTCTTTACAGAAAAATAAGAGGTGAATAACACCAACTAGTAACTTTACCTATAAAAAAAGCACATGGAAACAGCTTCATGGAAAAATTCAGAAGACTTCCATGTGTACCCTACGGAAGCTATAATTGCATCGCCATATATTTCTTGGCCGGCCAAGTAACTTGCCTGAATATTCAGAGATCCTTCAAAATGGCTAGCTTGGTTCACTTGGGGCTCTGAAAAGTTGTCTAAGAGATGTTTCTTTGGTGCAGATGAATAGATTCTCATTTCAGAGGAAGCCTTGCCAATCGGTCTACACAATATTCAGTTCTTTAGAAAAAGAAAGGCATATTTCACAATAGACAAGACATTGACCCTGATTCATCTTCACATTTTCTATCATAGACTGCCTACAGTGTTTTTATTTTAAGATGAACTAAATTTCAACTAGGATAACTTTTTTGCCAACAACACTTGCAAATGAAGCAAATTAGTTTCGATCTAGCATATTTCATGCATACATGACAACATAGACAAATATATATTTGCAGAATTTGCTTTCCAGGATATAGCATAAACAGGAATCAACCAAGATACAGAGGGCCATATCATGTCTTACTAGGATACTGAACAGCTAAATGTAAACAAACTCTTAGAGACACATAATAAATCAGAGTGTAATGTTTATGATGAATGTTGTTATTCAGGATTTGCAAGTATCCCGTTCTCCTCCTAGAGAAGCAGCATTTTCTTGCGTGTTATTTAACATAGTCACAAATCTGTAACATGACTACATGAGGCAAAACAGATATCAACAACCATTAAAAATATATGGTCCAGAATAGCACCTAGTAGCAGATTTCTTACCACAAAATGCTGATCTGTTAATTTAGAGAAATTAATAGACAATCTGGAAATTAAGTATAAAATCAGGAGCCATGTGTGCTTATGTTACCTGGAAATTAGAACATCTGAAGCCCCCATCAACCCTAGTGCATGGGCAATTATATCAAGGTAATAACCAGTCGAACTAATGTTAAGTGTCAGCGATTCAACAGCTTTATCACGTGAAACTGGAATACATACTACGTCAACTGGAATGCATTCTGGCAAGCTTGATTCATGGTTTATCGAAGATACAATCTCCGAAGGGTATGGATTTCTTCTCTTTATCGAGAGCTGCTCATCAGGTATCAATACTAAATCAGTCAGAGTAGATGCTGCCTTCAAAATTAGTGACATCACCAGCAGAAAATTTGCCTCGGTTGCAGGATATATGTATTTGCATATAGTGCAAATCTTTTGATCATAAACTGCAATCACCGAAACCGGAATACAACCATTGAAATGGCCCTCTCTTCTCAATGCTGCTCTGAAGTGACCACTTAGTGGGTGGGTTGATGAGAGGAACTTCATAGTTGCCAAAGGAAGTGGAAATATGTGGGAAAAAAATGGAAAAGGATGAGACTCTCAGTGGTAAACAGAACTTCATGATAGAAATGCAGAGATCTCAACTGTGATTTCATAATTATCATATCGTTGTATTAACCTCAATAGATAGTAGCACACAAGTAGGAGACAATAGAACATATTATTTTGAACTCATAGATAGTTGCACCAATGTGAAAACAACCAAACATGATTTCTTGTAAGTTTGTAAAGCAAGTGGGGAGCAAGTAGGTAAATACCATATAACAGAAAATTAAACAGAGGGAAATGTCAGTCTATCAAAAAGTATTCCTACAGAAAAGCTTCTAGTATACACCTTCTTATGTACCAAAGAGTGACTGAGGTTAGTTGTGTAGACAACATAGTATACCACCCAATCAAAGACAAAAGGACAACTCCTCCATAAGTGTGTCCCTGAAAGTACAATCTATAGTTTGGTCTACTAAACTGAGCATGCTGAATATTTTCAGGAGTATAGTATAATGGAACAAGAACAAGGATTTGACTTCAATAGAAGAAAACTTAGCAAACAATGGTTAAGTAAGAGAGATATATGAACTACCTTAGAAAAATAGATTAGAGGAAAAGCAATCACAAAAGAACCACAAGGGCAGAAAAGGTGCAGCATAAAGAAAACAGAAGCAACATAATAAATGCATGTGGAAGCCATGTTATATTAATACAAATGTTATACACACCACAGACACATACCTCATTTGCAAACAGATAAGCAACACGACGTGCCAAATCATCCCAAGCTTCCTGCACTGTGGGATTATATTCCTTCTGATGGATGCCCAGCTGCAAGACAAAATTTGAATTTATAATTCTTTCAAAAGAAAAGGAAAAGAAGCATGAGAACTGTAAAATTAGAAATAAGTTACATTTAGATTTTTATTTTTTTTGACAGAGTTTCATTTAGATATTTAAATGTGGGTGATTATAGGATTAGGATCTGCCCATTCTCAAATCTCAACTGATTTAGCATTTAGTTGTTTTCTAATGGTCCAGGGCTTTTGGTAGACCATGGATCAACTTGTCACTAAAGTAGCAACATACTTGGGTGTCTTTTATTCAGAACATGGAAGATATATATCCTTGAAAAAATTTAAACTGAGATCTTAATATATAATAAACCCTAGCCATAGTTACCATGCTGGACTACCTAAAGCTTGAAAAGATCCATCAACAAGGGATTTCAAAACATATTTTATACAAATGCTGAGATCAGAAAAAGAAAAGGTGCACATTTTGAAGATATTTCATCTCAACACAGCTAAACTACCCAGTTACATTCGTATATCTTGCTGAAACTGAAAATGTGATTATCAAAATCATCCAAGTTCCCAAACATGATTGATTAGAACCCAGAGCTTGATTACATATACATGAAGAACCAACACCATATACACTAAATAATTAAAGCATATATCAGCTAGCAGGAGCACACCATGGAAATATCTTCCAGCATACTTAAAAAAAACAACAATGCAAAACTCCAATCCACTATTAAAGAAAATATTTAAAAAAAAAAAAAAACCTTCTCTACGGCCTTCTCCGCAGCTGATTGTTCAGCATCTTTTTTCTTTTTAAATGTATCAGAGATAACAGTAATTTCCGGAAGCTGCAGAGTGCAACGATACAGACATGGTGGTGCCTTCTGTAGGAGAGCTAGCCCTGGACATCTATTCTCTATTGGAGCTTGTACTTCGTCAACCTTGTAGGAGGCCTTATCACCAAACTTCTGGTGTATGAGCGCTTTAGGAGTCATTGATGCCTTCTTCGGAGGGTTGGTTTGGGATTTTCCTGCTTCTGTCATCTTCCCCAACGTAGATAAACAGCTAAAACAATCTATATAATAGATGAAACCTTATCTTCTCGGTTAAAAGGGAAGCACCTGGTGGAAAGAAAATATCAGAAATTTTGTTGCACATTCATCTAATTCTCTATTAGCCCCCAATTCTTCTTCCCTGTATTTCTATTACATTCGAAATATTACACTAAAATTCACACCAAAATTATCATCATTGAAGGTAGTGATCATCTATTATGCAATTCTTCTTCATCAGAAAGAAAAACGAGGCTGATTATACACTTATCACTTAGCTGTTTTAGCCAGAACTCCTAGAAGTAAGTTCTGCTTCTATAAGCATCATACAAATCAAAAGCTTCTCACCAAATAAAACAAATTGAGTTCAATCATTCACCAGAAGCAGTGCAGAGAAAAACTATGAGTTCAATTTTTAAATAAAAAGGGGCAAAAAGAGGGAAATAACGTTGATCCACATCCCTGAAGCTGAGAAATTACCAAAACCTACCCAAAACTTCTAATCAACAAATTTTATTGCAACAAAAAAAAAAAAAATCAATATATAACCGATTATTAAGAATTCATAACAAATGCCATTTCCACTTTATCAAGAAAATTGTAACAAACCCCACAAACTAGGAAGAGGGCAAACTAGAATGCTACAATAAGCGCAAAATTAGCACATATACTCTGATTCCTTCATAAAAACAAAAAAAAATAAACTAAAACTTAAAATGGCGATAAATAAACTGTGCAATCGTTAAAAAAAGAAGTTTCCCAAAATAATATTTGCCCTACCATCAACAACAGTGAGGAACAGCGTCCGATCAAACCATGGTGCAGTACCTTTACATCAACAAATGCTCACGCATTCAGGCTTGTGTGTAAGGGTAAGAGAGAAGGTTGCGATTAGCAGAGAAAGAGAGAGCGAATAAAGGGTCTGGCACTTGCAACTTTTGAGTTTTCAGTAAACTGAAAAAGTTGCTTGGGTTTTTGGGTTTATGGAATTATTATGAGAAAGAAACGCAGAGGTGGACGAAGGAAAACAAAAACCTGTGGTTGGTCATCCCGTAACATTTATTTTTTCGTCTATTTCAATAAAAATAATTATAAAATTACTCTCTCACATTTTTTTATTTTTTTTTCAATTATCTCTTCTCAAATATATTTACTCTCTTCGTCCTATCATGTTTTGCACACTTTGATAGTTACGATTTTTTAAAAAATTGAATAAAGTGATTGGTGATTTAAGATAGAGGAATATTTTAGTTGATTTGATGAGATATAAAGTAAAATGTATATAAAAAATGAGTGACAATTTAAAAATAAAAAGTAAATGAGATGTAAAGTAAAATGTATGTTGAGAGAGTATTAATTTTATAAAATATTTCATGACGTCCCAATAAAAAAAAAAAAAAAAGTAAGAATAAGTGAGTATTTATTTGCTCCCTCGAATATAGACTCCTAGTTGACTATTACTACAAGACTTAGCGTAGACTCTTTCTTACACGAATCATGCTTATGTAGTTATGTGGCAAAATCACATTCACTATTACAAATTTCTAATTTCACGTTCTTTTATTTTAAACTAGATGAGCACAGTTTTAAGTTAAAAATCAATAAAAATAAATATTTCATAATATATTATTTTCTCAGTTCAACAATATCTTTGACCAAAGTCTTGTATGTACTTGAGTAGACTTTGACTAGTCAAAAGTTGACCGTTGACCAGTCAACGGTCAAACTTTGACTTTTTTATTTTATTTTTTTTTTCAATTTTTTTTTTCGATTTTTTTTTTAAAAATGTATGTTATTATAACTAAAAAGTGTATCTTTGTTTTTTTAATGAAAAATGTATGTTACTATATTGAAAAGTGCACCATTGTTTTTAATGAAAAGTGTATGTTATTATAACTAAAAAGTTTATGATCTATTAATGAAAAATGTAAGTTATATATTAATGAAAAGTGTATGTTATTATAACTGCAAAGTGTATGATCTATTATTGAAAAGTGTATGTTATATTAATGAAAAGTGTATGTTATTATAACTTCAAAGTGTATGATCTATTAATGAAAAGTGTATGTTATTATAACTAAAAAGTGTATGTTTTATTAATGAAAAATGTAAGTTATATATTAATGAAAAGTGTATGTTATTATAATTGAAAAGTGTATGATATTATAACTGAAAAGTGTATGCTAATGATACACATTTTGTTTATTTGTACTTGCACTTTCATAATCTATAAAAATTGGTACTAATTTTTTTTAAAAAAATTATTATTAATTTGACATGTTTTTTTTTACTTGCACTTTTATTACTATTAATGATATTATTAGTAAGTGCAATTAATGATATTATTAGTACTTGCAATTTTTTTTTATAATGGATAAAAAAATTGGTGCTAATTTTAAAAAAAAAAATTTATTAATTTTATTTAATAATATTATTAGTAGGTGCAATTAATGATATTATTAGTAAGTGTAATTAATGATATTTATAGTACTTGCACTCTTTTTATAATGTATAAAAAAATTGACAAAATTAATTATTTATTACTTGCACTTTTATTATTATTAATGATACACCATTTAGTTATTAATTGTTGCACGAATTCCAAGGACGACCACTAAGCTACAACAACTTTTGTTTAATATTTTGTTATATATCCTATATATATTATATATTTTCTATATAGCTGGACTCAAGTACACCGTGTACTTGAGTACACAACAGCCCAACCCATATCTTTGATACTTTCTTTTTCTGAATGTTTTATACTCCCTCCGTTAATGGAACATTTACTGTTTACACAGGTTTTAATGTAGAATTGTTTATTAATATTAAAGGTGATAAAATTAATTTTTAAGAGGGATATTATGGGTATTTCAACTTTATTAGAGAGAGAAACTTTTATTTGTGTGTAAAAAGTAATGGCATGGAGTGTAAATAAGTAGATGTTAAAGGAGATTTTTAAAGGAGGTTGGAGTAGGTAGCAAATGTTCCAATAATAATTGGACAAGGGTTTTTGACAAATGTTCCATTAATAATGGAACGAGGGAGTAATAACTTTCACACCTTTAAAATATGAATTCTTTTATAAACTTTATCCTTACAATATCCACAAATTTACATAAAATATTATTACTTTTGACTCCATTCATACACACAAATCATCTTATTTATTTACTTTATACGAGGGTATAAAGGCAAAATAAAAAGGAGATTTTTCTTAATACAAACCTTAGTAAAAATAAAATAATTTAAAGAAAGAATAATAATAATAAAATTTTAAAAATAAACAATTGAAATATTACAAAGTAACGTTCAATATCATTATATCAACCACAACATTTTAAATAAATAATCTGATTAAATGCAAATTAAATTATCATATTTGGCTTATTTACTATAGGAGGAGTGCATTTAACATCAACCACAACATTTTAAATAAATAAATAATCGGGTTAAATTAAAATTAAATTACCATACTTTGTTATTTACTATTGGAGGAGTGCATCTAACATATTTTGAGGGGCAAATAACCCATGCCTAATTGAATTTCAGCATAATTTGGCCCAAATTGGAGGCCCGTTTAAATGCAATGGAAATTCTGCAGCAATATGGTATAGGGATTCAAGAATTAATTTATTTAATTATTTGGGTTAATTGCAAAAAAAAAATCACGACCTTTATGGTGTTTATCAATTACAACATATTTTTTTTTTTTTGCAATTCGATACATGTGGGAACTGCTAGGATCAAGCACGTCTGTGTCCTGTCTCCAAGACTCCGCATCCCTCCCTCAGTTTGATACTCTTGACCCTCCCCTGCATCCCATTCGACGAGGCGGACAACCGAAGTTCTGAAAGAGAAGCGAATACTCACCCCGTTTGCTAAGCGGGCTCATAGTCCAAGCCTCTTGGTCCGAGGAATTCGAGTACCAATCCGGTCCATGTGCCGGCATGGCATGCCTGTGCGGCTGCTAGGAAGAGCGCGGAGCTTGTATAGTAATAAGGCCTGCCTGCGCACGAGGCCAGGATCTTTCAGAAAACGGATTCCTATTTGAGAAGAGTGCATAACTGCATGGATAAGCTTACACTAACCCGTCAATTTGGGATCCAATTCGATATTTTCCTGGGGAGGTCTCGGGAAGGAATTGGAATGGAATAAGATCGATTCATACAGAAGAACTCCTAGAGCTGCAGAACTAACCACTCTATTAGAAAGTAGAATTAGCCACTTTTACACGAATTTTCAAGTGGATGAGATCGGTCGAGTGGTCTCCGTTGGAGATGGTATTGCACGTGTTTATGGATTGAACGAGATTCAAGCTGGGGAAATGGTTGAATTTTCCAACGGTGTGAAAGGAATAGCCTATCCTTTATTTCGTTTTTTGAACCTTTGTTTTGAAAAAACAGGATTTGGATCAGGATCGCCCTTTTTTATTAATTAGTTTCTCTGAATTTGCACTTTTTTAAGTTTTGCAATTCAATGCATGTGTTTATTTTTCGGCAACACAATTCATGTGTATACACTGAAGCCGCATTAAAGTTCTACACAAATGTCTACGTAAATGTCATGACTGATCAATAAAATGTATTTTTATTTATTTTAAAAACTTTTTTAAATAAAAGTAATATACAAAATTTTGCATTATTTTTTTTGGACTGTGATTTGGAGGATGCGATGTTATTCTTTTGAGTTTTTTGAGAAATGATACTAATACAGTACTTAAATTGGTTTATGGTTTTTTTAAAAGAATTTTTTTAGTATTGTTTTTAGTTTAAAATAATTTTCTTTTAATATTTTTTTTTAGTTTAAAATTACTTTTTTAGTATTATTTTTAATTAAAAATGTTTTAAAAATAAAAAAATAAATTATTCATCATTCGTGACATTTATGTGGCACCTCGACAACTCTGACAATTAAATTATAATTTTAATTGTTGTCAGAAAATTGACAGATGTATTGAATTGCAAAACTTAAAAAGGTGGTGTATCAAATTGCAAAAAAAAAAATATTGTAATTGATAAAAACAGTAAAGATCGTGATTTTTTTTGCGATTAACTCTAATTATTTTGCTTTGGTGGGAGGTGCATGTGTAAGAAATAATGAAGTCATTTTTGGAAAAAAGGAAAAGAAGATGGAGTGGCAGCTGGAATATAAAAGTTTTGGGCCACAAGCCCATTTGCTTCTTTTATTCAGCCGACAATTTAATGAAGGGCACGGCTATCTTCTTCTCCATCTTTGATAAGAACACCCCTCATTCAATTTATTTGATTTAATAACAAAGGAAAAAATTTAAAATACCATTTAAGTAAAATACTACTACTAAATGCACTCTCACTACTAACTACACTTCCCTTTTAACATTTAAACTATAACCCTAATTGTAGTCGCCGCCGCCACCACTTCCAACCACCAACTTCGTCAAAACAGTGTCAAAATCTTAGAAATCTCATAATTTTTTTTAATTTTCGACAAATCAGTGTTGAACATATACACTTATGTCGATAAATTATTTTCAACGAGAGTATATTTTCAATACTGGTTTATCGAAAAAAATTCAAAAAAAATTAATTTTTTTTCGACAATAATTGATAAAAATATACACTTTCATAGATAAATTATTGTCGACGAAAGTGTATATATTCGACACTGATTTTTCGAAAAAAAAATAAAAATAAACATACCTAGTTGTATAGATAGAGTAGAGGGCTTGGGGGCTTGGGACGGTGGATGCGAGAGGAGGAGATGGGTGGGGAGGGAGTTGTTTTTTATTAAAAAAATTATGCTGCTTGTCGAGCAGGTGGGAGGCAGAGAGGGTGGCAGCCGCGATCAGGGGCGGCGAGTGAGGAAGGAGAAAGGTAGTGGGAAGTGGAAAATGAAGAAGAGATAATTAGGATTTTGAGAGTGTTTAGTAAATGATTTTTATAGAAAAATGATAATTTAGACAATTCAGGGAAATGCAATCTAACCTTATTTGGGGTGCATTAATCGGGAGAGTGTGATTAACAAAGCTAGAGGTGCTGATAGTCGTACCATTTAATGAAAGAGTCTAAGGCCACACCCATGAATCAAAACTGCAGCGCTGAAGCCGAGAGCCAAGAAACGGGGCCAGTCATTGGGAATAGATAGAAATATACTTGTTCCCTCCGTTTTGGAATGACTTGCACGGTTTGATCGTTACACTTTTTAGGTAAAGTCTAGTATGCACTCGAGTGCATGCTGTGCACCCTAGTCCATGTGCACTTTTCAGTTTACTGACTTACACTTTTTGGTAAATGGTGTTGCACTTTAATTTCAATTATTACTTATACAGTTTAATAATTGAAAAGTGCAACACCATTTACCAAAAAGTGTAAGTCAGTAACTGAAAAGTGCAACATGGACTAGGGTGCACAACATGCACTCGAGTCCATAGCAGACCAACCCCACTTTTTAATACTTAAATGGATTCCCTAAACAATATTTTTGGGCCCTCCAAGAAATTGTTGTACCAACGCTTTTTGGTATCTAGGTAATTCCTTATCCTCCAAATCGACATAGTAAAGGCCATACGATGACGCATAACCATCCAGTAACTCAAGACAATCCAAGAATGTCCACACAAAATAGCCATTAGTGTTTGATCCATTCCTGCCATTTTTAAGACACCAAAATCTTAAACAAGGCAGCACACATCTTATGTTAGCGATGTTTTTTGTTTACATTACATGAATATTTGAATAATGCTTTTGAAGGCAATGTTTAAGGTTAATAAATCAGATGTCTATAGGAATTTATTATTAGGTTAATTATGGATTAATGTAAGATGAAATTCTTCTTCTGTTCGATCTTTAGGTACTAACCTTAGTGTAGGGCTGACAAATCGTGCTATCGTGTCGACACGATAGTGACACGATACGATAAGGATATGTGTTGACATGAACACGATAATTTTCGTGTCGACACGACACGATAACAACACGATAATTTTCGTGTCGATGTGACACGATAACGACACGTAACACGATAACGACACGATAAGAAAATAAATCAATTTAAAATTGTATTAAATATATAAAAAATAATATATTTATACAAATATAAAAAATTATCGTGTTATTATCAGATACATGTCATTATCGTGTCGTGTCATATCAGCTAAATAACAGGTTAACGGGTTGTTAACAGGTTAATGGGTTAATTACCTGTTAATTTTATCGTGCTTAACAGTTGATACGAACCCGACACGAAATCATTTTCGTGTCGTTATCAGGTCGACCCGATAACGACACGAACCCGATAAGGCCAAACACTAACCTACAATTTTCGTGTCGGATTCGTATCGTGTTATCGTGTCGTATCGAAAATTGTCACCCCTACCTTAGTGCATCAAGTACAGCTCCAATGTAAGCTTGCATATACTGCACTCTTGATGTGTCTTCTAGCATTCCATTGCGCTCTGACCTTGACCTTTTGAATAAAAGAAAAATATATTTAACAGAGAAGTTGCTAAAACTAAGAGGGGAGGGGAGGATCGACCCGTTCAGTAGAATTCCGAAGAAAGACTGTTGGCAGCAGACGGAGACGTAAGGAGACTAATCACCTGTGACAGAAGTTCGCGGGCTGCTGAAGGAAACTAATCAAAGCAAGCGTCTTTCAATTCGAAACGATCTGGTACTTTTTTTTTTCTAGGGCTTTTCTCATAAATGTTCAGTCAGGCCTAGATCGAAAGATTGCAGCTTGCATATACTGCACTCTTGATGTGTCTTCTAGCATTCCATTGCGCTCTGACCTTGACCTTTTGAATAAAAGAAAAATATATGTGTTAAATATAATAAAAAGTGAAAAGTATGGATATAGTTTAATTAAAAAGAAAAGTATAAACTAAATTTGATAATTTTAACTTGACTTATTTATAAATGGGTAATTATTATTTATGCATCAAATTAAAGTCTAATCTCACTATATTAATTTCTAATTAATAAATATGTATACCTTCAATATATATTTTTTTAATAAATGTATAAGTCGTAACATCCTAGATATTGACTGTTTCTGGGGTGTTATATTAATTAAACGCCTTTTAATTTTATAAATATATAGAAATCAGCTTTTCAAAACTAATTAATTAAACCTCCAATCAAATCCTAAATTCGATCAAATTAAGTATTGAACATATACACTCGATGGCAAATATGAAGCTGCTCTATTTGTTTCTTGTCTCTTTTCTGGCAAAACTTGTTATTTCTTCTGCTAACAACTCTTCTATAATTGACCCAATAAATCTACAGGTGAATAAAAAATTAAACATCCACGTATATGTATTACTTTCACGTTTAATTTTTTTATGAGTATTCATTTCAATACTTCAGATGCAGTTGGGTATACCGAAGATTTTAGTATTGAAAAAATTGATACAATTGTTGTACTGAAAATTTGGTATAATGTATACAATATCGAATTTCTGTGCATAACGATTTATATTGATAATATTGAACCACTATTTCATATTTAAATGTTGTTATACCAATACATATACCGAAAAATATTGAAGCACCGTTTTATATTTAAATTTTTAGGTGTTAAGTTATTTTAAATTAAAAAATAATATAAAATTATTATTATATTTTATTAAGATTTCATTATTTCGATATATACCGGTATACCATTTTAAATCGAATATCTTTTTTTTTTTCGGTATTTCGGTGCAATATCGTTCCCAAAATTTTAATAATTTTTGTACGAAAATATCGGTATATTCCCCACCACTATTTGAAAATATAATCTTTCTAAAATTAATACTAAATTCTGATAATGTAGGACGACAAGACTTGGTGCGTTGTCGCACCATTTACACCACCAAGTAACAAGTTGGAAGCATTCTTAAATTCTGTGTGCGGTGAATTAGATTGTAAAGAAATCAAACTAGGTGGTTTGTGTTTTAACCCTAATACATTGGAGAATCATGCATCATATGTTCTTAATTTATTATATCGAGCGCATGATACGTGCAACACTGATATTGGCCAGAAAGTAATCATCGATCCATGTAAGTTCTTAATTACTACTTCTTCCGTTTTAAAATTTTTTTCACACTTTTTTTTTTATCCTTTTAAAAACCCCTCTTACAATATCCACGATATTTTATAAAATGTCATTACTTTTAGAGCTCATACATACATACAAGTTAATTCACTTATTTATTTTTTACAAAATTATACCTCAAAATTCTATTTAATTATTATAATATTTAAAAAAGCAGTGGCTGAATTTACATGAAAGATTTTCTGGAATGAAGGGAGTATTTATTGCAAAAGATGATATATATATATGTGGGGCTACAATAATATTATTGTTTTAAATATATTACATGTACTTTAATATTTGAGTGAGATTAATTAGAGATTTTTTTTGTTATTGCAGCATATGGCACTTGCCATTATACATGAGTTCACCAGATCTTCGCGAAGACCTTATTTTAATGTTTAATTAGAAAGAATAAAGTTTTATGGGGAATATGAAAAATAATGCTAGCATTCTTAGATGATCACAAAATAATAATAATAAAAAATGTATTATTTATTTTTCGAGTTTTTTCTTAATTTATTTCGTCTTTCCAATAATATACTTTTGAATTGATGAAGGATTTGATCGAGTTATAAAAAATTTAAGAGAATGGATTAAAAATCCATCTAAATTGGGGTTTGGTGGATTTCAAATTCGCCAAAATATATAGTTCATAATACACTACAATTTACTACTTAGAGTACGTTTTTTTATATGTTCCATTCCATACGTTTTCAATCTAAACGTATTATTTAAGGAAAAAATAACATAAGCTATTAAAATATTGTAAAAATAAGAAAATTTTAATCTAACAAATACAAAAAAATATATATTAATTTGGTGGTACATCATAATCATAATTTTCATTAAAATAGGTAGGACATTCTGTTACACCAGGTCAAAGAAGTCAATCTTTGACAAGTCAATCCTAGTCACCAGCTTGCGTGGCGACGACTAGTCAACTAGGTCATACGACGACTAGTCAACAATATGAAGAAAATGTAATCGTGTGCTCGCCCAAAGATGTTGGCGAGCACATGCAGAGCTAGCGAGAAAAGACAAGTATAAAAGCCTAGGGAGAGAGTGAGCGTGGCGAGCACGACAGATTCGACCACCCTCCCTGAAGATAGCCGGACGACCAGGTTCTCCGGCGACCACCATGGCCCAGTTCCTTGGCACAGGCGAGGACGACCACCAAAGAGGTGGTTTAGCAATTAATGCGGTGTCCCATCACCTTTTTGGAGAGGATTTCAGGTCCAATGAGCGCCCGCCACGTGTAAAGGTTGGGCAGCCCAAAAATCCTAGTATATAATGCATAAAAGGCTCATTTGTACAAACAAGTTAGAATTTTCCTACACACCCCAACCTAAAGCAATACACTCCCAAAGCTCAAAGCTTTTAGCTTCTCCAAGAAGCTACTTCTTGTGTTCTTCTTTAAGATCATAACAAATCATCCGACTAATCCGTTATTAACACGTAATAAACCCCACATAAATTACATGTTTGTTTAGTGCTTACGAAAGTCCACATCCAGATCAACCGAACAAAAGCACGTACAACACATTCATAACCACAATTTTTTATCATAATATTTATCGAAAATTGACAGTCTATCATAACCACAATTTTCATCAAAATATTTATAAAAAAAATAATGATTTATTATATTCACCGTGTAATATAGGACCACAAATATATATTCACTATCATATTCGTATTGATTGGTTGACTGATGCAGTGTGCGTGATCAAAACGAACTTGAATCAAAATTCTTTGATTCAAAGAATACCCGAATATTGAATAAACGAAGAATGCGTCTTCAATAATGTCAAATCTTCAAAAGCTGCTTTCACAATGTTTGGAGGAATAAAAACGAAAACCCTAGTGTACGGAATTAGAAAATTACAGAAAAACTCCAAAACAATTGAAAATTGCAAAAATAACACCCAAAAAACAATAAAATGTGTTTTTGACCACTCAAACGATGGAATTAATTTGGCCAAAAAGCTCCACCCGAAAAAGTGTGCTCACACGCCAAAATCGGATTCCGGCTCTCAAAACTTCAAAAATTCTTTGAATGCTCTCGTTTCTTCAAAAATTGCAACGCGACTCGTGCTACATCATGCATTGACAGATCTGCATATTATCATTTTCATATGCACGTTGTTTGCTGATCATTACGAATAGTATCGTAAACTGATTGAAATTTCGAAACCATCATACTTAGTCTCTGAGAACATATAAAATATATATATGAAGAACACAAAAGAAACATAACCCCACAATATTTTTTGTAAAGGACAAAAACATTAATTGCAGTGTAGGATCACTAGCTAACAGGAAAAATTAAATATTTTGGTTGCAAAAATATGGTGGCTGACAGTAAGAGCAGCTAGCCTTGGGCTTGTTGAAGATACTAACTATATATATATATATATATATATATATATAGTTACAAAATCATTATTGGCAAACATGCGCGTCGGCCTTAAATATTTACTATACCTTCTTCTCACATGTTTACTTGCGAGATAATTTATCATCAAAGTAAGGCAAATAATTTATATTTCATACTCATGACACTGCAGGCTGCTATTTAACCACAATTCAAAAATACTGAACTTAAAACGACGTCGATTGAATCTAAGGCCCACGACAGTCAAGGGATCGTGGTAACCGCGTCAATTTGCCACAAATTCAATTTGTTGTAAATTCAAATTATGTAGGGTAAAGTCTAGCTTAAAGAAAAATGTAAATTATTAAACTGAAAAGTACAACACAATATTACTAAAAAGTGTAAGTCACTATAACTAAAAATATAATTATACAGTTTAATAATTGAAAAGTGCAACACCATTTACCAAAAAGTGTAAGTCAGTAAAACTGAAAAGTGCAACATGGACTAGGGTGCATAACATGTACTCGAGTCCATAGCAGACCAACCCATTATATAGTGATTTGTGATATTGTTTTTGTCATTGCAGAGCACGCAACAACAATGTCGCTTCAATGATCGGTAGAAAATGAAAGAATTCAGTCTCATCTAAAAGTTCGAACTTGTAGAAAGGTTGAGAATTAATTTTTGTATATTACCATTTGGGCGGGTGGACAATTTTTGGGAATTAATTAATTCTTGTATATTACCGTTTGGGGTGAAGTTGGTTTTGGCCACATTTTATAAAATATTAAGTGACAATTTTATAATCCGTTTTTGCGTAAATGGATTTAGTTGATTTGATTTCTCAAAACCAAATTTTGGGTGAATGAGAAATTAATATTAAAGTTGGTCATTTAATGAGTGAATAAATATATTGTTGAATGTATTTATTATTATATGATAATAGTAATGGATTGTGACCTATATATTTAGTCTTTTGGTGAAATGATTATATTCCAAAGGTTGTGACTTTTAGAATTATTTCATTAATTTAAAGGTGGTGTCTTTTAGAATTATTGCATTAATTTAAAAGACATACCTTTTGGTGAATAATTGTTTATTTCCAAAGGTTGTAACTCTTGGAAAGAAAAGATTATTATGAAGAGTCACAACTATTATCATAAAGACTCTTGGAAGTCTAAAAATAGATCCCCACATATTTGCATTCCAAAATCACAAAAGCCAAAAGTTTTCTTACATTCTTATCCTCCAAAGTATTCTAAGTCCTTGCATTAGAGTTTTATCAGAAGTTCCGGATATCCATTTTGCGATTCGCCGATAGCTTCCGATTTGTAGTGCAACAGTCGTGAAGTTTTAAGTCGTTGTATCTTGGGGACGGTTGCCAGTGATCCGTATTGCACCTGTGTACGGGGCAATAATGTCTTACGGAGATAGAGTCAAACTCTAGTCTCGACTTTCGTGTTTAAGTCTGTGTCAGTATTTAATCTTCGTCTACACATACACCTCATATTCTAACACTTTCAGCAACGTGTGAGCGTGAGCTTTATGGTTCTGATACCATGAAAGAATTATGTCTCATCTGCTCTGAGTGATAAGCTTGGTTATACTTATATTAGTTTTTGCGTCATTTTACAATTGTAACTCTGATTGACCTTTTGAGTACCCCTAGTATTCGTTAATATATTACTATTTTTGCTAGCTGTTAAAAAAAAAGTATCACGTACGTTTTAGTCAAAACTATAGTAGTATTAATTAATTTATATGTTTTGAATTAAAGTTAGTAAAATTAAATCTGATTAACTTATAGGAATGTTGTTAATACGTAGTGGAGTTATTATGTAGCTGTGGGGATGGATCGAGAGTTACAGTGGACCTAAAAGTAATATTAATCTTGTGTAGGTATATATAGCTGCAGATATGCATTAATATATCTCCGGCCAGTGCATTAATATATTATACTATATATTTAACGTACTACTCTTGCATCTATATATTAATCTATACACACAAGAAAATTAAAAGAAAAGATATATCGTTGCTGCAGAAAAACAAGGGCATGGGCATGGCCACTTGTTCGAATGATGAGATGTCGACGTTTGTGAGTGAGAAAAACCCATTCTTTGATGTGGTTTTGGCACCCTCACATGTTCGACCACATTATCATCTGGTATTTTCTTATTCAAAATATATGTCATTTTAGCTAGTACGAAACTTGATATTATTATTATTATTATTATAACATGTGCAGTACTTGCCAAAACGTATAGCTGAAAAGCTGCCACGTGTCAGTGTCCCAGCGGTTCTGAGACACGGTGGCAAGAACTGGCATGTATCCTACAGAGGGGAGGATAAGAGGCCAAGTTTTCGGCCCGGTTGGAAAGAATTTGTCGATGAAAACCGTCTGCAAGGCAAAGATGCTTGTGTTTTTGAACTAATGGAGAAAAATGAAGGTAACAAACTTTGGTTCAAAGTTGTGATTCTGAGGTATCAAGAAATTCCAGCTGAGTTGCAAGCTGATGATCAGCCTGATCAACAAGTCATGATCATAGAGATTGATTAGCTAGGTTTATTAACTAACTAGCTAAGAGTTGTATCAACTTTTAATTATGCTTTCAATTAAATACATCCAGTTAATGCCAGCTGCTCATATCATCATATATATGCATGGATCGGATATTCGGATGGATGTTTAATTTTTCTACTTTTTCCTTTGTTTTAATTCTCCTTAATCTAGTTTGTTAATTTATGTACTCCAGTTATGCTCAATTTCGATATATAATCTTTTTTCGTTCTATAACTCTAAATCGGCCCCCCAATCTAGAATTCCTGGCCCCGTCATGCTTCCGGAGATATTTTTTAACGTTTATAAACTTAATGCAATATTTATGTAGTGTGTTGCACAGGAACACGGCGTCTATTTTATTACTTGTAAATCTTAATTAATCTCCATATGGTAAAATATATATATGGACACTATTATTTTAACCTGAAAAAAAAAAAGTTGATAAAACAAAATTTAACTAAATTAATCACCAGTTTCATAAATAATTAAAGAGATGAATTACTAATAAAAATCGAACTAAATTTTAATAATATTTAAAAAATGGTTTCGAATTAATAAAATATTATAGTTTCTGAAATTGTATCCCGTCCCTGTCACCTTTTTGCAAGCTATATATGTCTTGGTAAATTCATTGTTTTCTTTGTCAAAAAAAAAATCCCTTTTCTGTTTTTTAGTAATCAAAAGGTTAATTCGATATGTTGAATTGTAGGAGTAATTTAAAGTTTTATCGCCGTTTTATTAATGACTTTATCGACTATTGCAATTTACTCCATTTATGTAACTTCTCTGGACGCCTGTGATTGGCTGAGAAGAAACTTTCTTTGACCGTTGACTCAATCACTCCATCAGCTTTAAGTTAGTTAGATGAAAAAAAATTTACATCCCCATCCTTTTTTGAACTATTTTCTTATTAGTTAATTTCACAATTATTTACATTTCTTAAAAAGAAAACTTTTTCATAAATTTCACCCACACAAAATTAACATATTTATAAAAAATATCATTATTTTTATACTTATTCCCACCACTCTTTACGTATTCATATAAATTTATAAAATTATCCCTCAACACTCCACTCATTATATATATTTTTTTAATAAGTGTGCCCACTTTGTGTGCAAACACTTCCGGAACAGAGGGAGTAACTAAAAAAATGGGCCTAATAATAAATGAGAAGTTAATGGGTGAAAAGAATAAGACAAATTGCATCCTTGTCATCGATCAATATTGGATTCTATTCTATTTCCTTTAACAATCAGACACTGTAGGAATCTTTCTTGTTAGTACAAACAATAAATTTTTTTAAAAATGGTTTACAGTTTAATTAGATGATTGAAAACTGGGATTAAGAGGGGAGCACGCTCATAAGTCCCATCCGTACACCACTAAGCCAACTTTCTTATTATTATAAAATTTGTAAGATATAAAATATACCTGTCCATATGTAATAATTGCCCCATTGATAACACCTGTGGAAAATTATGTCAAGGACAGTTGAAGTGGAAGAAGAATTCAGAAGAATCTCAACTCGATCATTACTAGTACTGTAATAAGTACTTTTGTGGAACAGAAAGAAACATAATTGCTAGCTCACGTTCCGAAAGGGATATTGAATTTATTTGAGGAGCGTGTAGAATAAAACTTTATCATTTTAACGTAATTTTTCATTTTTTTTTTTACAACAAATCATCTCTTTATAATGTTTAGTGGATTGTTAAAGTATTATATGCGTAGTGAATTGTTAAAGTAGAGAGAGATATAAAAAAAATGTAAAATTAAGATAATGAGTATTGCCAAAAAAGAAAACTGATAACTTTTGATGGTACCTATAAAATAACGATATAAGTAACTTTTGAAGTAACGGAAAAAGTATTTATTTCAGTACTTCAAATGTGGTTTGGTATACCAGACCAAAGATTTCAGTATTAAAAAAATTGATACAGATACTATATCGAAAATTTGGTATATCGTACTATACAATACCGAATTTTCAGTACATACTGATTTATACTGATAATATTGAACTATTATTTTATATAGAAATAATAATACTGATTCATATATACTGAAAATATTGTAGCAATATTTCATACCGAAATTAATTATTTAAGTTTTTAGGTGTTAAGTTATTCAAATTAAGAAATAATATAAAATTATATATTATATTATAATACTAGATGGTATATGCAACATTGACATTGGCCCGAAAGTAATCATCGATCCATGTAAGTGTATATTTCATCTAATTATATTGTATACTTTATTGCAAAAGATGTTATATATATATATATATATATAGGGCTACAATAATATTATTGTTTTAAATATAATGTACTTGATTAGATTAAAATATTAGGGAACAATCACACTACTTTAATATTTAAGTGAGATTAATTAGAGATTTTTTTGTTATTGCAGCATATGGCACTTGCCGTTATATATACATGAGTTCACCAGATCTTCGCCAAGACAAAGAAAGTCCTTATTTTAATTTTTAGAAAGAATAAAATTTTATGGTGAATATGAAAAATAATAGCATTGTCCTCTCTTGAGATGATCACAAAATAATTTAAAAAATGCATGCATTGTCCTCTTTCTAATGTAATGGATTTTTAAAGTATGTATGTGTAGTGAATGTAAAAGAGAGACATAGAAAAAAAATGAAGAAATGAGATAATGAGTATTGACTAGAAAAATTGATAACTTTCTACAACTTTTGAATTAAAGAGAAAGTATAATTTATTCACAATATCCAATGCGTACAAAATAATGAGATGTAATGAGCGATTTACAAATAAAAAAGAACTTAGCCAATTTTAAACCATCTGAGTTTAACAACTATAGAATGTGTTGAAAAATAGGGTGATAATTTCCACAACATGAAAATACCAAATAAAATTAAAGAAACAAATAAATACTAATTAGTTCAAAAAGACCAATTAAACAAGTAGTAGTAAAGTGGGAATGTAGATGTTGAACACTGTAATGGGATCAAGAGATTAAATTTATTATTGAAGATGAATACAGAAGTTTCAATATATAGAATCATTTTAAGGAGAAAAACAATTACAAGACAAAAAAGTAAATACTGAGGAGGTAAGAAATATGGCTGAGTCTTTTTTACTTTCCAAATAAAAAATAATATTGCAACTTCAATTTTTCAACATTTTAGCCTATAACCGGCTGCATGAGTTGAAACGTCCAATTGGCAAATCAACCTCAGTCACGTGGACTAATAAGACCATATCACGTCAACGCCAATCGGATGTTAACCTCCTATACCCGGTTATTGAACAAAAAATGTCAGACAATTAAAAGTTGCATGACTAATTTCAATCTGTGAATTCGATAAGACCGATTTACAGACCGAAAAACCTACTTTAATACTTAAATGGATCCCCTAAACAATATTTTTGGGCCCTTCAAGAAATTGTTGTACCAACGTGCAGAAAGTTTCTGGTATCTAGGTAACTCCTTATCCTCCAAATCGACATAGTAAAGGCCATACGACGACGCATAACCATCCAGTACCTCGAGACAATCCAAGAATGACCACTCAAAGTAGCCCTTAGTGTTTGATCCATTCCTGCCATTATTAAGAAACCAACATCTTTCAAAAGAGGCAGCACACATCTTATGTTAGAGATGTTTTTTGTTTACATTACATGAATATTTGAATAATGCTTTTGAAGACAATGTTTAATGTCAATAGGAATTTATTACTAGGTGAATTATGGATTAATGTAAGATGAAATTCTTCTTCTGTTCTTTAGGTACTAACCTTAGTGCATCAAGTACAGCTCCAATGTAAGCTTGCATATACTGCACTCTTGATGTGTCATCTAGCATTCCATTGCGCTCTGTCTTCTGACCTTTTAAACCAAGGGTGATAGGAATCTTCATAAATAAAATGAATATTCCATGTGTAGTGAAAGAGAGAGAGAGAGAGAGAGAGAACCATTTTCGTGGATATAAATAGGTGGATTTCCATAGGCCTGTTTAAGATACTCTAGAACTCCCTTTAGACCCCAAGGCCTCACCGCATACTGAAAACAGAGACGAATAACAAACTTAAAACAAGAGCAAGAAACGGGATAATATCATTTTAAGTCCTTTTTTTTTTTTTTTTCAGATTAGTCTCCCTGTTTCATTCACTCTCAAAATTGGTCATGAAAGTTCACTTTTAGTCCTGCTGTCAAAAATCAAGTATTCTTATAATTATATTTAAGTACAAACCATTTTAATAATTACATTTAGCAATTCCCGTCAGTTAACTGATGGCAGGACCAAAAGTGGGTGCAAGAAGTAAACTTTCATGACCAATTTTGAGGGAGAGTGAAACAGGGGGGGGCAAATCTGGAAAGACGTAAACTTTGAGTACTAAAACTGATATTTTCCCAATAGAAAAAACCAACTAAATCAAATCAAACTTCATATTTCACCTGATCAGCAGGTGCATCCACTGCAAAAACCCAAACAAAGAATGGGGAAAAAAGAGACGAGTGAGTTAGTTGATGCACAATAATTACCAAATAAAAAAGGCTACCAGCAAACTATGTATCCTAATTCCAATAAAAGATTGACAAAGGAAGTGAGTGATTAGTAAGGCATTGTGAACAATGAACATACATATGAACTCCACTGCCAAGTCAGCATAAAAGTCCTTATCCGTTTTTATTCTTTGATCGTCCTTAATGAACACTGTCGTGTAGTGGTTCACTGCTATAAAGTCGAATGAACCCTTCATTTGTTCTAACTCATGTTTGGTGAAGGTTGGAATCCGTGCTTGAACAATTTTCTTCATTATAGCAGGATAGTCTCCAAAGGTTAGGGGATTCATCACCCTACACAACCAAGTTCAATAGATCAAAGTCAGGTAAAAACAGACCACTCAAAGTAATACATAGATTGTAAAGTCATCTACTAACCAGCCAATTAAAAATTCATTGGCTCTTTGTGTTGCCATCACGTCTTCTGTTGAGTTTGTGTACGGTACAAGCCCAAAAGTGTAGATGTTAAGTCCTAGCATACCATTTTGAGTGGTCTGCAATCAAAGTACGTCTTATTCTTGATATCAACAAAGTCGTAAATGCAAATAACAATTTTGGATAATCAACGAAGTCATGGTAAAAGAATCTGATTTTTACAAGTTAAAATGTTTTTTGGTCCCAATACTTGTCCACTGTCCAATTTTTGTCACCTTTTTTATTTATTCCCAATATTAAAAAGCCCAAAAACGACGGAAAATTGACAACAGTGTCGTTTTATACCACATGAATGCCAATTTTGGTCCCATAACTTGTCCACTGTCCAAATTTTAGTCTCAAGCTAAATCCTCGCGTGACATAAAACAATGCTGTTTTCAAAATTTTCAGCCATTTTGGGGCCTAATTGGACATATTTTTTAATAATGGAACTAAATTGAAAATGTTATTGGGCAAGGATTGGACAGTAGACAAGTTATGGGACCAAACAACGTTTTAACTCCAATTTTTAAAGGAACTGTTTTTTAATAAGTCGAATGAAACCTTGTAAGTTTCCTTGTACAATTTTGCAGCAGCTGAATGTGCTAGCAGCATGTTATGCACAACTTTGTACGGCTCTGTTGAGCCGTCTCCCTTAGCACAGATAGATCGGTCCGAACAACGCCCTGGGCCAACACCTCCTTGAACATAACCTCCTAAGGCAGATATATTGATCTCGTTGATGGTCGTCCAATGCAAAACCCTGTCACCGAATTCCTTGAAGCACACATCAGCAAATTCCACAAAGTCATTCCTGCAGTCACTCAATAATTAGTTTCATCACATAAAGGCCTGTTTGTTCAAATTATTGTCATGTGGAAGCAGAAAATACACCTATCTATAAGAAAATTATAATATGCTCACACAATCTTTCGACTAAGCCATCCTTCATACTCATCTTCAAGTGCTTGTGGCAGATCTAAATGACTTAACGTAATATGCGGTTGGATTCCTGAATAATTACGAACCTCTTAAGAAGAATGTGTGGGGTAGAGATCTCTAGGGTGATATTACACCCTGATGAAATTTCTATAAAATTAACATTTTGCAGAAAAATGCAGTTTCACCATTGCTTATAAGTTCATTGATCAGATTATTATAGTACTCAAGCCCCTTTGTGTTTATAGGTCCTCTTCCATCTGTAGAGACAACGGACATCAGGTAAGTTCCAAGGTATTTAGAATCTAAAAAAATGAAGAAAAAGACTAAAAAGAAAAAGGAAGTTGCAAAATGTGTAGCATGCATGATGCAGTTGAACATACTGGGAATTAGTCTTGACCATGAAATAGACATTCTGAATGCCTCTAGCCCCGTATCCACCATTAGTCTGATATCTTCCTGAAGCAATTAACAAACATCATTCCATACCACTGATACACTTTATATTATTGTCTTACAGGTATTGAATAAATTGACTGGGGGCTTTAATGCTTAGGGGGGTTTAGGTTTGAGAGTCTATTCATATTGTTTTTGCTTCTCTTGGTTAGGGCATCTTTAAATTGACTGGGATCCCGTTGTTTTCTTATTTACTTTTCTGCAATTGATATTGAGATTTATTAAACAGTGTATTCACTTCCTTGCCTCTCAACCACCCTTCTTCCCTTGTAGTAGCAGTTATGTATTATCAGATGACAATGACTATAAATAAGATCAAATTTCAATTAATATATTAAGCCTGTTGATGCACCTATATTTTATTCAGAATTTTGAGATAAAAATTTGAAAGGATTTTGATAAACTTCATGCCCACCCAACCTCAATGGGCGGGTAGGCAGGGCAACGAACAAAGAAAATCCTGGATTTGTTGACCAGAATTATTGTATGGTAAAATTTGGCTATGCAGCTTCATTTTACACATCAAGCAGAAGAAAAGTATGATATTAAATTCTTTACAGACCTTAAACTTGTGATATCCATCGCATGCCACATCACCATCGGCCCCCTTCGTATGGCCTAAAATATCAGAGGGCACAAGTTATTGACCAAATGAATACATGGCTCAAACCAAAGAGTATCATAGTCTCAGCAGAAGTCTTTCATTTCAACGATGGACCAACGAACATATAAACATCCATTTCTAGTGTATGATCCTTGTCTAGTAATTAATTTGGGATATACTCACTCCCTCTGTCCAGTTTTATAATTTTCATTTCGTAAAAAGGAAATACTACTCATACACACTAGTACTTTATCTCTACCCTCGAACTTCCACCTTTTACATAAACAATCATTTTTTCTTAAAACATGCTCAAATGAGAATTAAAAAAAATGGATGGAGGGAGTAATAGATATAGAGAAATAAAGAATATTGAAAATATGATTTCTTGATTAGTTGTAAAAGTGATTTACAATGGGTATTTATACAAGAGATATTTAGGTCTAACCTAACCCTAATGGGCTTTATAAGAGAGCCCATAGGAAACTAAGATGGGCCTATACAATAAATAAGAATGAGAGTGTATTTACTAATATAGGTCCAATACGCCCCCTCAAGATGGAGCACCATAGGTGAGTCCAATCTTGGACATGAGAAGTTGTAGGCGAGTGCTGGAGAGAGGTTTCGTGAGTGCATCCGCAAGTTGATCGGCAGAAGAGACATGAGACACACGTAGTTGTTTTGTCTTGATGAGATCACGAACAAAGTGAAAGTCGATGGCGATGTGCTTCATTCGTGAGTGGAAAACGGGGTTCGTGCACAGGTAGGTAGCACCAATGTTGTCGCAGTAAAGGGCTGGTGTAGGTGAAGTGGGGAAGTGGAGTTCCTGAAATAGGGACTTGAGCCATTGAACTTTAGAGGCAGCAGCAGCAAGTGCTCGATATTCAGCTTCAGTCGAGGAGCGAGCAACAGACTTTTGTTTCTTAGACGACCATGAGATAGGGTTAGACCCTAGAAATACAATGTAGGCACTGGTGGAAGTTCGATCGTCTGTGTCTCCGGCCCAATCCGCATCAGTGAAGCAGTGAAGTGATGAGGATGGACTAGAGGTGAGGGTGACCCCAACGTTCCTTGTACCGTTCAAGTACCGCAGTAGACGTTTGACAGCACCCCAGTGAGTGATGGTGGGGGCATGCATAAATTGCGAAAGTTTGTGCACGGTAAAGGCAATGTCTGGTCTGGTGAGTTGTAGATATTGAAGGGAACCAAGGACCTGACGATATTGGGTGGCATCTGCAGGCGAGGACCCATCTGAGATAGACAGGCGAGCAGAGGTTGGTAAAGGGGTGCGAACAGGTTTTGAAGTGAGCATGTTGTACCGGGCGAGCAGGTCAGTAACATACTTGCGTTGAGAGAGGAAGCATGAGTTTTTAGATCTGAGAACTTCCACTCCCAGGAAATAGGATAGAGGACCAAGGTCCTTGACCGAGAACTTGGCACGAAGGTCAGCAGCCACACGGGCGAGCATGGGTGTGTTGTTGCCCGTCAAGATGAGGTCGTCAACATAGACGAGGAAGTAGGCGACCACCCCAGAGTTGTTGTAGACGAACAAAGATTCGTCCGAGTGAGTGGGAGTGAACCCAATTTCCTCAAGAAAGGAGCGAAGAGCATAGTACCACGTGCGAGGAGCCTGTTTCAAGCCATAAATGGATTTGTGTAATTTTCAAACATAAGATGGAAAGGTCTTATCTGCAAAGCCGGGGGGTTGTGCCATGAAGACTGTGTCTGAGAGTGTGCCATGGAGAAAGGCGTTGTTGACGTCAAACTGTTGGAGGGGCCAATGCTGAGTGACGGCGATGCTGAGAACTGCTCGCACAGTGGCCGGTTTGACGACTGGACTGAAGGTCTCAGTGAAGTCAACACCTGGTCATTGGTGGAAGCCTTTGGCAACTAGGCGAGCTTTGTACTTATCGAGAGAGCCATCAGGTTTTCGTTTGATACGAAAGACCCACTTGGAGCCGACCACGTTCTGAGATGTATTGGGAGGAACTAAGTCCCAGGTGCCATTCTGAAGAAGGGCATCAAACTCAGCCGACATGGTTGCTCGCCAGTTTTTGTCCTTAAGTGCCTGCGACACACAACTCGGCTCAATGTCAGAAGTGATAACAGAAGTAAGCCCATACCTTGGATTTGGCTTGAACACGTTGTTTTGAGCTCGAGTGACCATGCGAGGTGCAGGGGGTCGTAAGGGAGCATTGGTCGGCACAGGGACGTCGGATGTGGTGGTAGTCAGCGGGGAGGTAGGTGTGGTCGGTTGGGGTATGATCATTTGGTCGACCAGTGTGGGATGTTGGGGAATGGCAGTGGTCGGCACTGGGTTGGGGAAGAGGATAGTTGTGGCAGGGTTGGGAAGTGGAGGTGCCATAAGAGTAGGCGAGGAGTTGAAATCAGTAGGCGGCGAGGAGTTGGAGGTCGCCAAGGGAGATGGTTGATTGGGAGGAGAGATGGAGAAAGGGAATGCATGTTCAGTAAATTGAACATGTCGCGAGGTGTAGATTCGGTTTGTGGAGCGATCAAGACAGAGATAGGCGCTTTGCGTGGGTGAGTATCCAAGAAAGACACATGGAGTAGAGCGAGGGTCAAGTTTGTGGGTGGTGTAAGGGCGAAGCATAGGATAGCAGAGACAACCAAATACACGGAGTTTGGTCAGATTCGGGGGGCGAGCAGTGAGTTTTTCATAGGCGGAAATCATGTTAAGGTTAACTTTGGGAAGGCGGTTTATGGTGTAGGCTGCCGAGCAGACGGCATAGGGCCAATAAGTGAGGGGCATAGAAGCATGGTGAAGGAGAGCAAGGGCTGTGTCGACCACATGGCGATGGCGACGTTCAGACATGCCATTATGCTCGGGAGTGTGAGGTGGAGTGGTGAGATGTGCAATGCCATGGGTTTGAAGAAAGGGGCGAAGAGCAACGAATTCTCCCCCATTGTCTGAGTAAAAGGTTTTAATTGTGTTTTGATAGTTGTTTTCAACAAGGGATTTGAAGGCGATGAATGTGGGGAGAACCTCCGATTTCCGTTTTAGGGGATAAACCCATATGTATTTGCTGAAGTGATCAACGAATAACACATAGTATTTGAGATTGTCAGGAGATAGAACAGGAGACGACCAAACATCAGAAAAGATAATATCAAGTGGTTTAGTAGAT
Organism: Galeopsis tetrahit; assembly: GCA_963675135.1. Classification (NCBI taxonomy): domain Eukaryota; kingdom Viridiplantae; phylum Streptophyta; class Magnoliopsida; order Lamiales; family Lamiaceae; genus Galeopsis; species Galeopsis tetrahit. The sequence goes on from OY776132.1 coordinate 71,949,994, forward strand.
ATAATGCTCGAATCATAAAATGGTAGTTTGTGACTTTTGATACATGAGCAAGAGTTACAGTTAAAATGTTTGGAAGGTGCATTGGATAAGCTAAGTTTGGAGAGAGTGTGAGCAAGAATTTTTGTCGACGGATGGCCAAGGCGAGCATGCCAGGTGGTTGTTGTACGGTGTTGAGTGGCGAAGGCTTGCGGGGAGGTGGTGGACATGTGTGCCGGCCAGACATACAAGTTATTGATACGACTCCCAGCGAGGAGAATGCTCCCCGAGTGACCATCCTGCACCTGAAAGGAAGAGCGATAAAAAACAACATTAACATTGTTGTCACGACAGAGACTGGAGACTGAAATTAAGTTTTTCGAGATGTGTGGGACGACTAAGACATTCGAAAAACTGAGAGACTCAAGTTGAGGAAAACATATAGAGCCAGTGTGAGATATGTGTAAACCTTTACCATCACCAATTTCTACATTGTCCGGCCCATCAAATGGGGAGTGAAGAGAGAGGTTGGCGAGGTCGTTGGTGATGTGATGCGAAGCACCTGAGTCAAGAATCCAGTGATCAGCAGGATGTGCCGAGGAGGCTGAGTGAGCCGAGTATGCCGGGCGAGCAGCTGTCCGAGTGGGACGAGAGGGTGGTGTGTACTGTCCATGTGGGCGGCGAGAACCTGTAGGAGGAGCAGTGGGCGAGAGTGATGAAAGAATCTCTGGGCAGGTGCGAGCAGTGTGACCTGGTGTTCGACAATATTGATAGGTGCCAAGATAGGGCCTTTGCGAGGACTGGCGAGGACGAGTGTCAGCATTTTTAGACCTCGAGTCAGGTCGTGAGGGGCGATGATGAGGTTTACTGGCAGTGAGTGTAGATGCAGGTAGTGAGGCCGAGGTTGGTCGCGAGGCAATTTGAGCCTCGGCACTAAGGAGCTTGTCGCAGAGCTCGGCAAAGGAAATGGGCTGTTCGCGAGCTTGGATGGCATTTGCTATGTCATTGTAGGATTCATCAAGGCCAGTTAGGACTTGGAGAGTGACGTCCTCGTCATCAGAGGAAGTGCCGAGGAGGGCAAGCTCGTCGACCACCGAGCGAACTTCCATTAGGAAGTCAGAAATTGGGCGAGCACCTTTGGTCAGAGAGCGAAACTTGGTTTTGAGGGCAAGGATGCGGCCTCTAGAGGGTTTCCCATACATGCTTTCAAGCATTGACCAGGCTTCGCAGGAGGTTTTGGTCGATGCCACAAAGGGAATGAGTTCCAGAGACATGGATCCAACCATGGCTGAGAAAATAAGGTTGTCCTGACACACCCACAGGTCGTGCGCAGGGTTGGGAACGGTGGTGGTGGTGTTGGTGGTGCCGTCGGCAGCTGGGATTGTGGACGGGGGACATGGATGTGTGCCCAAGACATAGCCAAAGAGGTTGTGTCCAGTGAGGAGAAGACGAAGCTGGAAAGACCAAGCACCATAGTTGGTGGAGGTGAGCTTCAGGGACATATTTGCAAGTCCTTTGAAGGTGATTAGTGCCGGCGACTGAGAGGAGGTGGCCATAGTTTTGAGTAGAGCAGCGGAGAGAGAGGTTGGTTGTTTGGGATGAACAGCAGTAGCTGGGTTTTAGAGCGGCGGCGGCTGGGTTTGGAGCGGCGGCGGCTAGGACTGTAGTAGCGGCGGCGGCGGCGGCTAGGGTTTGGATCAGGCGTGAGCCAAATGACTCGATGATACCATATAGAGAAATAAAGAATATTGAAAATATGATTTCTTGATTAGTTGTAAAAGTGATTTACAATGGGTATTTATACAAGAGATATTTAGGTCTAACCTAATCCTAATGGGCTTTATAAGAGAGCCCATAGGAAACTAAGATGGGCCTATACAATAAATAAGAATGAGGTCCAATAATAGATAAGTTATAGAGCAATCTTAGGCGAAAAGAAACAAAGAAATTAATATCAGAGTTTACTATACAAGAAAAGATAAGAAATTCAGACCAGAATGAGCGAAAGTGTCCCAAATGCTGGGAGTCCTTCCATCCTCAAATGCTGCTCCCTCGTACTTATAAATTTCGTCATGCCCAGAGACAGTATCCATCCATCAGTTTATGTCCAATTAAGTATTAAAATCCTTAGTAACTACACATCTCCGTATTTGAAGCATTTCGTCAAACACATTGTATGCAACTTAACAAAATTCCTCAACACTCACACAAAGTTTGATTAAGGCCAATTAAATGAGATTACTTGAGGAGCGGAAAGACCAGAACCAAAAACGAAATCCGCCGGGAAATCAGCTCTGGTGTAATAATCTGCGCCGAAAATCAACGTCGCCAAATGAAGAAGCACAAGTATTCGAGATACAACCATTTTCAATCACCTCTCTGTCTTTCGGAAAAAATTCCCAAACAAAAACAAGATTTAATTTAAGGGATAAGAAGAGCTTCTCGTGTGGTGTCTCATATTTTTGTGGGCGCACCATTGTCAATCAGTAATTGCTTTCCTTTGACAAATTTCCGACAACATTTTTTTAATGGAAGTCGCGTCTGTCGGAGGGCTCCGCCCATGGACGTACAGTCTACTATTTTGAGGACTGCGATACACCACCAATCCATGCAAATGGTGACACGCATGAAATTAGTAGATACACAACCAATCCATGCAAATGGTGAAATTAGTAGATACACCACCAATCCATGCAAATGGTGACACCCATGAAATTAGTAGATACACCGTCCACCCATGCACATGGCATTCTCACCTGTGCTTAGCTAGCTTGTATTATTTGAGATGTTGCCATAAAACAAAAATATAGAAAGAAGATAATGAGTGTTGCTTTAAAAGAAAAATGATAACTTTCGATACAACTTAAAAAATAAGTAACTTTTCAAGTAAAGATGAAAGTATAATTTATACACAATATTCAATAGGTACAAAATGATGAGATGTATTTTAAACCATCAGGCTCGTTTGATTAACTAGATAGGATAGATATACTTGAATAGAATTTAGTGGGATTGTACTGTTCACAATTTGAAAAATTGATTTAAAATCTATGTTTGGATTGATGGATTGAAATTTTAAATTTATAAGATAATTTGTACTCAAGTTGTTTGGATTTGGGGATAAAATTGAATTGTTGGGTCAAAAGTCAAAAATGCCCTTTACATTAATTTTTATATTTTATTTTCATAAAACGTGTTCTTTTCTCGTAATTTATTTTCATTAATTATTTTATCATTAATTATTTAGGAAAACTATTTTATATTTAATTTTGTAAAATTATATAGGTAATCAAACTCGAGTTTATCGAGTCGATCTCGAGCTTAAATTTTTTAGGCTCGACCGAGTTTGAGTCGATCTCGAGCTTAAATTTTTTAGGCTCGACCGAGTTTGAGTCGAGTTCGAGGTTAAAATTTTTAGACTCGATCGAGTTTGATTGAAGTTTCGAGTATAGCAATCGAGTTGAATTCGATCGAGTTCAATACTACTAGACTCAACTTGACTCATTTACACACCCCTATTTGTACACTATAATAAAAATAATTGTAGGTGATTGTCTCCAAGTTGGGATTTCAAAATTTATAGAACTGTGTCTTCGATCTTACGTCGTTGCAAACAATGCGCACAGGAAAGAAAAAAAAAACCCTCTAAAGAGTCCTTGAGAGGAGACGAAAATGATAAATTTTAGGGTTTTCATGTTATATAGTTTCTCATATGAATAAGGGTGTTTTGGTAATTTTTTTACAATATATAAGGACAACCCTAATATTTGATGTACATGATTTTATTTAGAATAAATGCAGACAAATTATCTTACCCCCTCAGCCCAGACTCTTTGTCCTGCAAATACATGATTATATTCTACAAAAGTAACTTGGACTCATTTTTTTTTTAAGGAGGTTTTACAAAGATCAAATCATAAAAATACAACTTCAAGCTTCAAATCTTGATCTTCAACGGTATCGCTGTCCCCTCCAATCATGTGAAGAGAAAAAACGAGTGTTCCCTTTGTCTTGATAATAGCCCAGGTCTCAAACCTTTAACTGAGTCAACCCCACACTAAGGTGTCTTCAAATCAAGGATAAGAAACACCAAAATTAAACAAAGTTTCACCAAGTACCGAACCCCAAAGAAAGTTTCAAGGACTCAGGAACCGATCCAAAAAAGTCCAACCACAGGAGAGAGTCCAACAATCATCGCAACCATAGCAACAGAGTCCCAAAGAGGAAACGAAAACAACTAGCAGAAACTAAAGTCTATACTAGAAAACAATAAGCTACCTATAAAAAACAGTAAATGGGATCAACGAAAAATACCCGAACGGTCACCGTAGCTCCGTTAGGGATAATTATACGTTGATCCCAACAAAAAACGAAGTAAAACTACATAAAAAAGGGAGAACAGAGACGACCGGAGCGACGGCGGCGGAGCGACGGCGACGGCGGAGCGACGGCGGCAACGACTTCCGGTCTGGAACAAAGCAGATCTGTGGATCTGCTACCGGATCTTGCAAAAAAGCCAAAGAAAGAAGAAGTCGGAGCAAAGTCTGACGGCGGCGGCGGAGGCGGAACTACTGAAAACGGCGACGCAGGCGTCAAAGGTAAGAATCTACACCGGAGACAGAACGAGACAACTACGGAGACAGATCGGCGACGCCGACAAGACGGCAAGGGCGGAGGGCCATCGGCAGAGAAGGGGAGGAGTAAATCTCTAGAGAGAGAAACTCTCCCTTCTCTCTAAAAGCCCCTGTTTGTTCTAAATGCTGCTAACTCGGACTCATTTCTTTCTCGGGCCAAAAACTAGCAAACCAAACTACCTACTAAATCTGATTAAACAATCAAACCAGCCTAGTCTTCTAAACCAAACACACCCTTAGGGCATGATTGGTATGACTGAATGAAATTGTGACTGAATGGAATAAACTCATGAATGGAATGAAGGCCTGAATGGAATGAATGTTTGAATGAAATTTTCATGATTGGTATTAACTAGAAATGGAAAAACCATTCCTTGGTTGATTCCATTATCATGATTGGTATAATAAATGAAATGCAAAATAATGTACATGGTTTATATTAAATGACTAAAATACTAGAGATGTCTATCGGGCTGGCCCTAGCCCTATAGGGCCAGCCCTACAGGGCTATGTGCTAAACGGGTTAGGGCCTTAACCGGTTCATATTTAACTGGCCTACAATTGTTGGGACCTAACCCTAACCCTAGCGGGCCACGGGCTAAACGGGCTACAATAATTTTTTTTCTTTTAAAATTAAAGGTCTCAATTGGCACGTCCAACAAGCAAATAAAATAGAAAAATACATAATTAGTTAATGAGAAAAAAAAAGTATAATTTAAACACAATTCTAGAACTCATTGGTCCTTAATATGATCAAATAAAGCTAAACAAATATCATAATCTAATAAAAAATAGGAATAATGACTAATGGATGGTAATGAACTTCTTGATCCTTATAGTTATGGTTATTGGTCAAATGACCCAAAATTTGTTCTTAGGTTATTTATTAAAAAAAAAGAAAAAAAGGTAACAACTCGGGCTAGCGGGCTGGCCCTGTAGCCCTGCGGGCTGGCCCGGTTTAGCCCACGGGCTAACCGGTCCGGGTAAAAAAAGCCCGATTTTAAACGGGCCTATAATTCATGAACCCTAACCCTGTATTTTTCAGGGTTAAACGGGCCAGCCCGGTTAGCCCGGCCCGGATAAACATCTCTATAAAATACCCTTCAATATATATTTATAAAAATATATTAAATTAGTCAATATGCTATTATTAATATAATACTAAAATTTTAGATAAATAATTTTTAATTTAGAAAAAATAGTGAACAGATTCCTTCTGCAATCAAGAAACGATTCATATATATATATATATTATATCTTTTCAAATCATGAATAATGGACACAATTAAATTGCAATTATATCTATCATTATTTCTTCTTCTTTCGTTTCATATATACATATATATATATATATACGCGCAGATATATAGTATAGAACAGAACTTTTGGATATTTCTCTAATTCATCTGTCTAGTTCTTCTTTCTTAGAGAATCAACGTCCTTCACTCCTTGACATCTTTTTTCTTGCGTGAAGCCGTCAATTGGGTTGTAGAGATTAGAGAATTAGATTTATGAAAATCATTGCGTGAATTAGGGTTCAAGGTTTTGATTAAAGATCGTGATTAATGAATATCTTGTTTAATTATTAGGAAGGATAATTTTGTAAAAATAAAATATAAGTGATGATTTTATTTTAAAAAATTAAAAAATAATTAATTCCACACAGAATGGAATGGGGAAAGACACGGGGTGGAGAGGAATCACAATTCTTTATTTTTGGGAATCAATATTCCCTGTGGAATCGCGATTCCAAATAAAAAAAAATGTCAATCATGAAATTAGGAATAGACTCATGAATGCTTATTCCATTCCAAATCTACCACATACCAATCATTCACTACACCCTCAGAGTTTAACAACAGAATGTGTCGAAAATACCAAATAAAATTAAAGAAACAAATAAATACTAATTAGTTCCAAAAGACCAATTAAAGAATTAGTAGTAAAGTGGGAATGTAGATGTTGAACACTGTAATGGGATCAAGAGATTAAATTTATTATTGAAGATGAATAGCGAAAGTTTCAATATATAGAAATATATATATATATATACTCCCTCCGTCCAAATGTAGTCCCATTTGCCTCATATTATTTGTCCACCAAATGTAGTCTCATACACTTTATGAAAACTATCACCCTTCAACCTATCACTTAATTACTCAATTTGCCATCAACTTTATTCACAAACAATCACTTTATTCACAATGGACCCCACAATACCCTATAATACCCTTACTTTATCTACATTTTCCTTAAAACTTGTGCCCCACCGCAATGGGACTACATTTGTTAGATGAAGGGAGTATATAATAAAAGGAGGAAAGTTCTCTCTTGAACTTGACATGTGGCTCTCAAGGTCTTGACATGTGTATGCCACGTCATTATTTAACACATGCCATATCTAATTCTCTCTCTTCTTCGCCTGTTTGTCTTCTCACATCTCACTGTCACTGTCACCGTTTCATCTTTCACCATTTATGTGCCGACAGATAGATGAGTCTGCAATCTTCGATCTCTATTGCACCGCCGTGATCTTTATCGCACCGCCCCTGCTCGAGCTTGCCCCCAGCAGCCGCCGACGACTGCTCGCGCCTGATTGCGTCAATCTTTTTGATGTTTATTAAGCTCCTCCAACTTCTTCTCCTGAGCCTTCTTTACTTCACAGGTAATTAAATCCTGCACACGAGATTATAATTTATTAACTACAACATCAAATAATGAAGAAAGAACAACCTCGAGCCACCAAAAAAAGAAAGAGGAAATTCAATAGTGTTAGTATTAAATTAGTAGAGGAATCAGATAAAATTAGGGAAATTTTTATTTTTAGTTCAATAAATTTGGTTCATTTCAAAATAAATCCTTTAAATTTTTACTTTACAAAATAAGTCCTATAACATTTAATTTTGATCCTTTTTTCATTAATTCCAGTCCTTTAAGTTTAACCATCTGCCAAAACGATTTGAGGATTCCGGCCAAATTTCCAATTTTTGCCATTTAAATATATTAAAATATGAAAAAAATGGATAAATTTTGAAAATTAATTATATTTATTGTACATTTTTATAAAACACCATTAAAATATTAAATAAAAACTAAATAAATTTAAAAAGTACAAAAAATATTTAATTAAATTATTAAAAAGTCAACCAATTAGACGGACATATAAATTGATACAACAATTTAATTAAATAATAGTATTATTAAAACATATAATGTATTAATGTAACATGAAAAATGAAAAAATGAGCTAAGGTTTATGACTAAATAATCGTCTACTAATTATCAAGATATTGTTTTTTTCTGGATAATATGAATGAATCTATATAATATTCCCTATTATTATATACATGTGATATAATACAACATAGATAGGAAGTTGATAATTAAAAAAATGGACGAGCTCGTATACTTATTTAAAGTCATACATATAAAATGAAGTAAATTTTTTCACCATTACTTTCTAGTATCAAACTTGAAGGCTAATTAATTAGTTGTAATTATTGAAAAGTAGGAATTAGTTAATTTTTTCCTTCCAACATACGTATTAAATTGTTGTGTCAAAATATATATATATATATATATATATATATATGCATGTGTCTAATTAATTATTCCAGAATACTACTTAATTGTATTTCCTAGTGAGATATTAATGGAGTCTGTAGAGTTCAGCTATCCAATTCCTTATGTTTTAATAATTTTATTTAATTAAATTGTTGTATCAATTTAGGAAGAGTCTCATATACACCGTACACATTAAAAAACTTGGTTTGGTGCACACTGTTTTTAACCGCTTCTTCTCCCCCTTCTTTCTTCTCCTTTCTTTCTTCAACCCAGCTTCTTTCCTAAATTAATTGTTCGCCTCTGTCGTACCGTCGGAAATTAGAAGAGGGAGACCCAAAGTAGTTGTAATATCTGGGCGCGGAAAAAAGCAGATTGTCCAGGTTTTACTTTTCACCCTTTCTACATGTATCTTCACCTTTAAATTCTTCTACATCTTTTGATTTTATGGTTTAATTTTGTTTTTACATACCTAATTTATGGTTATTGGATTATTATATCTGACATATAAAGGTCTTGATATTGGGTCGACAAAACCTTCATCGGAATAAAAAGACAGATTCTCTTTAATTTAGTGAAAAGTGTAGAATGTCTAGGACTGAGGGGATGTATTTATGGGGTCTAGCTTGATTGATTTTTATGGTAAATACAAGGAGATTGAATGCGCGCACGTACGAGGTGTTTGATGGAATGTCTTGGAGGAATGAAGTGTTTTGGAAGACTTTGATGGTTGGGTACTTGAATTATGGGAATGTGGAGGCTGACAGATGCTTGTTTGATGAAATGCCTAAGAGGAATGAGGCGACATGGAATGCGATGATTAAGTAGTTAATGAAGATAGATGATATGAAGAATGCAAGGAAGAGGTGACATGGAATGCGATGATTAAGTAGTTAGTCATGAAAATGGGTGATATGAAGAATGCAAGGAAGTTGTTTGATAAAATGCCTATGAGAAATGAGGTTTCGTTTACTGATTTGGTATCAATGAAAAGTGGTAATTTTATTATTTGAAAGTGTAGTTAATTATTATTGAAAAGTGGTAATTTTATTATTTGAAAGTGTAGTTAATTCTTATTGAAAAGGGGTAATTTTGTTACAAAGTGGTAACTAATATTATTGAAAAGTGCAGTTCTTTCTTATTGAAAAATGGTAATGTTATTATTGAAGGTAATTTTGTTACTGAAAAGTGAAGTTATTTCTTATTTAAAAGTGGTAACTATTATTATTGAAAAGTGGTAATTTTGTTACTGAAAAGTGGTGACTATTATTATTGAAAAGTGGTAATTTCTAATACTGAAAAGTAGTGACTATTATTATTGAAAAGTGGTAATTTCTAATACTGAAAAGTGGTGACTATTATTATTGAAAAGTGGTAATTTCTAATATTGAAAAGTGGTGACTATTTTTATTAAAAAGTGGTAATTTCTAACTAAATAATGGATTAAAAACTGAAAAATTATTTTAATTAAAAATTATTACTGATTTTTTTTTAATTAAAAAACGAAGTAACTTGATAATGGTGGTGACTATTATTATTGAAAAATAGTAATTTCTAATACTGAAAAGTTGTGACTATTATTATTGAAAATGGTAAGTTCTAATATTGAAAAGTGTAACTAAATAATGGATTAAAAACTGAAAAATTATTACTAATTTTTTTTTAATTAAAAAACGAAGTAACTTAATAATGAATTATTTTAATTAAAAATTCAGTAAAAACTGATCCTGTGACCACTTCCCTGGCTTAAATTGCTGTTACCGCTGCCAGGGACGGTGCCACAATGGGGCCAGGGGGCCACTGGGCCCCCACCTATTTTTTTTTTATATATATACTCCCTCCGTTCCATAACTATTTGTACATTTTTTTTATTTGAACGTTACAAGATTATTTATACACTCTTAATATGTGTAGACACTGAAATTTTATTAAAATTTGAAAGTGTCAAATATTTTGTAAATCCTATTTTGGAGATTAGAATATAAAATAATATCTCCAAAATTGAGAAATTATCTCTTTCCTTATTTTTAGGATTTTTGAATATTTCTTTCTTGTTCTCTAAGTCGTTCATCACTTATAAATAAGAGAGTCAAAATAGAATTTCATTAGGTCGGATGGAATAAGTCACACACGACTCCATCCAACTCCCTACTACTAAATTGTAGGTTAAATCAAAATCCGGAATACGTCGCTGGACCCCGATATCAAATTATGTATTATGTTTAGAGAGTGGAATCAAGAGATCAACGAGAGTTGTACCGCACATTCTTAATAAAAGTATTTGCAGGTGTTTAAATTTATTGGTTTACAAATTGGCACGCCCAGTGGGACTATCTCTACCTCTCATCTCTACTCTTCAAGCAAATCAAGTCTCGACGATGACACCAATCAAGATTAAGATCAAGAGAGGTGTTGCGTCCGGATCAGCTGGTCTTGACTTTGAAGACGTGAACGTAGTCACGAGGAGTATGTCAAGAAGCTCCAAGTCATCGTCTTCTTCAAAGAAGGCTACTGCAGAGGGTCCACTACCCAACACTGTGAATGAGGAGAACAATCCAGCATGTTCCCCTACCCGTTCCACAGCGAGCTCATCGGATTCAAGCACAGCCTCAGCAATGGCGACAGACACTACGACTGTTGAGGAGCAACTGGCAAGCTTAACTCGAGCCATAGAAGGACTCACAAAACATGTCCAAGAACAGGATGCCCAGATTGCTAAGCTGATAAGCAATGCGGACAAAGGAAAGCAAGTAGAAGGGCATGATGCTGAGACATCTGGTGAACGCCATCCAATGGAAGTTGACCAAACTCTTAAGGATTTACAAGTTTCTCCCGATGGTTTGGTACCCGTTGACCGACTGAAAGAAATCATACTTGGGGCAATCAAAGATAAGTTGGAGGAAAATCCCAAGTCTTCATTCACCTACAGCAAGCCTTACACGAAGAGGATTGACGGTTTGAAGATGCCAGCTGGCTATCAACCTCCAAAGTTGCAGCAGTTCGATGGCAAGGGCAACCCAAAGCAGCATATTGCTCACTTCGTAGAGACTTGCAACAATGCCGGAACTTACGGAGATCACTTGGTAAAGCAATTTGTACGCTCTTTAAAGGGCAATGCATTTGATTGGTATACCGATTTGGAAGCTAGCTCGATTGACAGTTGGGAGCAAATGGAGCAGGAATTTCTCAACCGGTTTTACAGCACTCGTAGAACGGTGAGCATGATTGAATTGACGAACACTCGTCAATCAAAGGAGGAATCGGTGATAAATTACATAAACCGATGGAGGAATTTAAGTTTGAATTGTAAGGATAGATTGACCGAAGCTTCGGCAATCGAGATGTGTATTCAAGGAATGCAGTGGGGTCTTTGATATATCCTACAAGCAATTCGACCAAGGTCGTTTGAAGATTTGGCGACTAAAGCTCACGATATGGAGCTGAGTATGTCTACAACCAGAGCTGGAGGGCCGCCAACTCAAGAGCCTTGGAAGTTCAAAGACAAGAAGGAAGTTAAGAAAGGGGGCAAACCCTTCATTAAAGATTCGAATAAAGAATCCATGGCAGTGACCGCTACTACTGTCAAATTCAGAAAGGGTGAAACTGATGCAGGGAGTAAGGGAAAAGGCGTCACCCAAGAATGGGGGCAAAGGAGAACAAGTCTGAGGGAATTGCAACAAAAGCAGTATCCATTCCTAGACTCTGACATCCCCGGAATGTTCGATGACCTGATCAAGAACGATCTCATCGAATTACCAGAAATGAAACGACCGGATGAAGCTGGGCGAACGGATGACCCAAAGTATTGCAAATACCATCGGTTGGTAGGGTATCCAATCCAAGACTGTTTCATATTCAAGGAGAAAGTTATGCAACTAGTTAAAGAAGGAAAGATCTTGCTAGAGGACAGTGAGACAACGACGAATGCTGTCACAATTGAGAACAACAACGAATGTAGAGATCTCTCTTGCCACATGACTAGCGAGGAAGATGATGAACGACCTCAGACCAACGATGGTCTTGATGACAAAGTTAATGATTGTTTCTCAACGATAGCTTTCACGGATGAAGACTTAATGCTTGGTTCAGAATCCCATAACAGGCCACTATTCGTAGTTGGCCATACTCGAGAGCAGAAAATAAATCGGATATTGATTGATGGAGGTTCTGGGGTAAACATTTTACCCTTACGGGTGATGAAAAAGATGGAGATACATATGGATGAACTCGCAGGCAGTCGTTTGATGATACATGGATTTAATCAGGAAGGACAGAGGGCCCTTGGCACCATAGTGTTGGATCTGCTAATTGGTGGGATGACATCGAATGTAACTCTCCACGTCATAGATGCCAGGACTTCATATAACATGCTTCTAGGACGTCCGTGGCTGCACGAAAATGGCGTAGTTCCTTCTACCCTACATCAATGCTTCAAATACTTTAGTCAAGGGGTTGTAAAAACAGTGGTCGGAGATGATAAACCTTTCACAGAGGCAGAGTCGTACTTTGCTGATGCCAAATACTTCTTTCGAGGTGCGAAAGAAACAAAGAACGAGGAAGGTCCGACACGTAAGGATTGCAAGGAGGCGTCAACATCTCGCCCCAAAGAGAACAAATCGGTTCCCTCTATTGTTGAGGCATTGGAGGAGTTAATATTGCCGTTAACTAAACTGGATGGAAAGAAGCCATCTTCACAGCCAATTAAGGGGTTTGTTCGTCCTACTCAAGGACCTAAGGTGGAACATGGAGAGGAGATGGGACGTGATGTTACAAAGTTTTACGATCCTAAAGCTTACAAGCTTTTAGTCAAAGTCGGGTATGATACACGGGAAAATTGTGCATTGGGGAAGGTTGTTAGTCAGTCAGAACATGGACTTAATGACACCCAGAAAATGTTGAGAAAGAGCGGCTATGCCGTCAAGAGTACCAAAATGGGACTTGGTTATACTACGAAGAATCCGGTTCGCATTGCAATTAAAAGAGCTAATGCCAACCACATTTCTGAAGAAGAATACTCATCAAAGGATGCGTTCGATGAAGATGGTAAGAAGGTAAGACGGCTTTCGGTCTTTGAGAGACTTGGAAAGTCTGCTAGCAAGAATAGTAAGAAAACGAAACGCCCCTCAGTCTTTGATAGACTCGGGCCACAGACCCATCATCAAAAGTTGGGTGTTTCCAAAGTTCGGAGCTCAAAGCAATCCCGCATGAAGAGGCAGCACACGTTGACAATAGCATATGGGGGAGGATCCAAAGCTAGAAGGCAAACCATTGTTCTCGCTCAAGAGTATAACGACGAAGAAGATGATACAGAAAGTGTAGCTTCTTCCAATTTCGTCAACACCCATGACATTCGGCAGCAAGTGTCACGAGATATGAGATCACGTGTGGATCTTACGAATACAAATGAATACAATGAAGACGTCGCAACTGTGAATCACATCACCGAATGCGAATATGTTCAAGTGGAGGAAGTGGATGCAGAGGATGCTCCTCCAGAACTCGAAGAGGGCGTCAAGACAACTATTGATGAGTTGAAAGAAATTAATTTGGGTGATGTTAACGATCCGCGACCGATTTATGTGAGTGCTTTATTGTCCGATGATGAGGAAGAAACTTACACTGAACTGCTACGTGAGTTCAGAGATGTGTTTGCATGGTCGTATAAAGAGATGCCGGGACTGGACCCAAAATTAGCAGTGCACCATCTCTCGGTAAAGAAGGGAGTTCGACCAGTCAAGCAGACTCAACGTCGATTCCGACCAGATCTTGTTCCATTGATTGAAGCTGAGGTGAACAAGCTTATCGAAGTCGGTTTCATCCGAGAAGTAAAATATCCTACATGGATCTCAAGCATTGTCCCAGTGAGAAAGAAGAACGGACAAATCCGTGTGTGTGTTGACTTTCGGGACTTGAATGTTGCATGTCCCAAAGATGATTTTCCGTTACCTATTCCCGAACTTATGATTGATGCAACAACGGGTCATGAAGCTCTAAGTTTCATGGATGGGTCGTTGGGTTACAATCAAATTCGTATGTTGCCAAAAGACGAAGAGCTCACTGCTTTTCGTACCCCAAAAGGAATATACTACTACAAAGTGATGCCATTTGGTTTGAAGAATGCAGGCGCAACATACCAAAGAGCCATGCAAAGGATTTTCGACGACATGCTTCACAAGAATGTTGAATGTTATGTTGATGACTTAGTCGTAAAATCAAAGAGGAGGAATGATCACCTCCAAGACCTGAGGGTTGTTTTTGAATGCTTGAGGCGATACCAGCTTAGGATGAATCCTTTGAAGTGTGCATTCGGAGTCAAATCGGGAAAGTTTCTTGGATTTGTGGTTCGCCAGCGAGGGATTGAAATCGAGCAAGCAAAGATTGATGCAATCTTAAAGATTCCAGAACCTCGAAATATTCATGAGCTTAAAAGCCTACAAGGAAAGCTGGCATACCTCAGAAGATTCATTTCAAACTTAGCCGGACGATGTCAACCATTCAGCCGTCTCATGAAGAAAGATACACCGTTTGAATGGGATGAATCTTGCAGTAATGCTTTCAAAAGCATCAAGTCATATTTGATGAAGCCACCAGTATTGATCGCTCCGGTGCCCGGACGTCCGTTGATTCTTTATATCGCTGCTCAAGAACGTTCAGTTGGAGCCTTGCTGGCACAAGAAAACGAATCAGGAAAGGAAAGTTCTTTGTACTACCTGAGCAGAATGATGACTCCAAATGAATTGAAGTACTCTCCGATTGAGAAGCTGTGTCTAGCTCTTATATTCGTGATTCAGAAATTAAAGCATTATTTCCAGGCCCATACCATCCATCTTGTATCGAGAGCAAATCCGCTGAAGTATGTTATGTCTAGGCCAGTTCTCTCGGATCGACTCGCAAGATGGTATCTCCAGTTGCAACAATTTGAGATCATTTACGTCCCTCAAAAGGCTGTTAAGGGACAAATTTTGGCCGATTTCTTAGCCGATCATCCAATGCCTGCAGAATGGGAGTTATGTGCGACCTTCCAGACGAAGACGTCCTAACTGTTGAAATAACTCCCCCATGGAAGATGTATTTTGATGGGTCCGCTCATAAAGAAGGAGCTGGCGCTGGAGTTGTGTTTGTAACATCTGATGGAGAAGTCTTGCCCTATTCTTTCACTTTAATAGAGAATTGCTCAAACAATGTTGCTGAGTACCAAGCACTCATACTTGGGTTGGAAATGGCAGTCGATATTAAGCAACTACACCTCAGGGTGTATGGGGATTCAAAGTTGATAGTGAACCAGATGCTTGGATCATACGAGGTTAGGAAACCAGAGTTGCTTCCTTACCAAAAGTATGCTCGACGACTCATGAATTATCTCGGAGATGTGGAAATTGAGTATGTCCCAAGGAAAGATAACAAACAAGCAGATGCTCTAGCAAAACTTGCTTCGGCAATTGCATTGCCCGAAACTAAAGCTCGTATCCCAATATGTAAAAGTTGGGTTGTGCCTCCTATATTTGAGGATGACGGTGATGAAGAAGGTGAAAGTCATGTTATTGAGGTATTTGAAATTGAAGAAGAAGATTGGCGACAGCCATTTGTCGACTACTTGAAATACGACAAGTTTGATCTGAAACGAAGAGTGGATATCAGACGTCGAGCCCCTCGATTCATATACTACAAAAGTGTGCTTTATAGACGATCATTTGATGGGGTCTTCTTAAGGTGTCTCAGTAATGGCGAAGCCGCCCACGCAATGGAAGAAGCACACGCCGGTATTTGTGGCGCTCATCAGTCAGGGCCAAAGTTACACTTTCGAGTGAAGAGGATGGGTTATTACTGGCCAACAATGGTGAAAGACTGTATGGATTACGCACGAAAATGTCAAGCTTGTCAGTTTCATGCCAACCTTATCCATCAACCTCCGGAACTATTGCACCCAACTGTTGCCTCATGGCCATTCGATGCTTGGGGTCTAGATGTGGTGGGACCACTAACGAAGTCATCAGGCGGTCATCTGTACATCCTAGCTGCAACCGATTACTTCTCTAAATGGGCGAAAGCCATACCTTTGAGAGAAGTGAAGAAAGAAAATGTTGCTGATTTTATTCGAGTCAATATCATTTTTAGATACGGGGTCCCTCGGTACATCATCACCGATAATGGAAGATCGTTCAGTAACAGTCACATCGACAAACTTTGTGACAAGTTTGACTACAAACAAAGGAAATCTTCCATGTACAACGCAGCTGCTAATGGACTCGCCGAAGCCTTCAACAAGACCTTGTGCAACCTCTTGAAGAAAGTAGTCTCCAAGTCAAAGCGAGATTGGCATGAAAAGATGAATGAAGCTCTATGGGCATATCGAACTACTTACAGAACGCCTACACAATCTACTCCCTATTCGTTGGTGTATGGTGTTGAAGCAGTTGTTCCCCTTGAGAAGCAGATTCCATCTCTAAGGATGGCGATACAAGAAGGGTTGACGGAAGAATAAAATGCACGTTTGCGTCTTGAAGAGTTGGAAGCCCTAGATGAGAAAAGATTGGAAGCACAACAAAGGCTCGAATGCTATCAAGCCCGCCTTTCTAGAACGTTTAACAAGAAAGTGAGGATACGTTCTTTTCAAGTTGGTGATTTGGTGCTTGCTATGAGAAGGCCTATCGTAGTAACTCACCGTGTTGGGAATAAATTCTTGCCTAAGTGGGATGGCCCCTATGTTGTTAAAGAAGTTTACACAAACGGCGCCTACAAGATGATTTCTGAAGATGGCGTGAACATTGGTCCTATAAATGGGAAGTTTTTGAAACGCTACTACGCGTAAAGAAAACAAGTACGCTCCATAAACGCATGAGCCTAAACTGCTTGTCGCTCCAAGAACGCATGAGCCTAAACTGCTTGTTGCTCCACGATGCACGAGACTAAACTGCTTATTACTCTTGGTCCGCACGAGTATAAACTGTGTACGACAACCACCAAAGGTAAATACATGTGGTTAAACTGTTAACTTACTCCACTAAAGGCATTTTAAGTGGTTAAATACTTAAATCCCTACTTTGTCTACAGTAGTTAAAGAATAGTCACTCCTGGCCCGCATGAGTATAAACTGTGAACGGTCCCCCCCCCCCCAAAATATAAATCATATTTTGCTTGAACTACGTTATGGCTTGATCCTCTTTAAAGAGGTACGTAGGAAACTTAGTATATTTCTAAGTACAGTCATAAGTTAAATCGAGTTGTTCGAGTAAGTCGGATCGATGAATACAAAAGTGACGAACATATGAAGCATGAAGAAAACAAAGAAGGAAGAAAGTGAAGGGGGCAATGCCCAAACCTCATTTTGCCTTATATTTCCGGTTTTGTACTTCAATTTTGTAGAGGGGTGTACCTTTTCCCTTGACCCAAGTTTTATCCCTAAAGAGGGTTTTCCGAGGCAAGGTTTTAACGGCGCTCCGGCCTCTAGTTCGACATGTGAACTTATGGCTTTAGGATTTTCTTTTAATAGATAATCTTTATTCTCCAAAAGAGCCCATTATTCCTTCTCACACATTGGGCCTGTTTTGAATTAATTAAATAAATGAGACACTTCATTGGGCCTGTTTTGAATTAATTAAATAAATGAGACACTTCATTGGGCCCATTTCCTTAATGAATCAAGCCCAAAGCATGTGATGCCCTATTTTCTCACACATAAATTCAAAATCCTCAAAGCCATCTGGTACAACTTCCATTTGCTGCCTCCTCGCCGGCGAACCATAGCCGGAAATCGAACGTCGTCCACGCGCCTCCAGTGCTGCCGTCCTCCGCCTAAAGTCAAACGCCGTCGCGTTCGGTCAAACTCCAACGCCGCTGCTGCACTCCAGCCGCGCACTGCCTGAAGGCTGCCGTCGCACGCCTAAAGCCGCCGCTCCGCCACGCCGCCTGTTCGCGCCTCGCCTGAGTTCAGTCGCCGGAAGCCCGCCGCCTGAAGCCCGTCATCAACCATGCTCCGTCAAGTCGCAACACCGACTCTCGCCATGTTGCACGAATCGCCGTCATGCTCACTCACACAACATCAGCTCCACGCCATCTCCAACCAGCTGCCATGGCCAGTCGTCGTGAGTCGCAACACCGCCGCGACCGGAAATCTAGCAGCGTCTCCTTCCGTCGCGTCTCCTTCCGCCGCGTCTCCAAAGCCGCCGCCGCGCCCCTAAGCTCAGTCGCCGTCTCGCTTGGGTCATGCCGCCGCGCCCCAAAGTTCAGTCGTCGCCGTGCCTCAAAGCCAACGCCGCCTGAAGCCAGCCGTCGCGACACCTATTCACGCGCCGCCTGAAGTTTGTCGCCGACAGAAATCCGAAGTCCAGCCGCCTTGCCCCGAGGTCCAGTCGCTGCAACCGGGAGTCCGCCGCCTCGCCTGGGTTCAGCCGTCGCAACCCAGTTGCAATGGCCGTCGCCTACCGTCGCCGGAAAACAAGCGGCACCGCCTCCCTCGCAGGCCCAAAACAAGTAATTTCAAAGTCCCCCTTCTTTTCAACCTACCCAAATCCGAAGAGATTAACATACCGACGACCGAAAACCCACTCTCTTTCGAATTTGGTCAATTTGATTAAGAAGGGCTATTGAAAAATTGACTTGGGCGAAAATAAGTTGTGGATTCTTCCAGTTCATTAAAATCCACAGATTCGAAAGAGTAAAAAGACCCACGGACACCCACATTCTCTTTCGAATTCTGTGAATATTTAAGAAAGCCTTCGTTGCATTGGTGGTGTTAATTCTTTTTCGATATTCACAAGTTTCAAAGAGAGTAAAAAGACTCAAGGGACACCGACGATCTCTCGTTTGAAAACCCGTGAAATCGATAAGAATTCGTCACAGGGGTATGAAGTAATCGGATCACAGTGCATGAACATATTTCACAGTGCATGAACATAATATATTTTTTGGGCAATGCATATATGTAGTACAAAACAATGAAAGGAAAAGCAGAATAGTTTTAACAAATTGATGTGGATACATACATACATATACGTGCAAAAAAAAAAAATCAAGAGAATGTTGCAGGAAAGGTTACCTCGTGAACTCTGAGTCTCTGACAATTGCTTTCTGATAATTGTTTTGCTTCGTGACAATTGAGCTCTGATAATTACTTTGCTTTTTTGTGAATGTGATAAATTATGAAGTGATGATTGAAGGAGACATCCTTTATATAGGCTTGAAAAGGTGAAAAGATAAGGATCAACAAGCATATATTTTGATGTATCTCAACTAAATTCCAAAATTGTTGCAAAATCATATTTCAAAGATTTGGTGACACATATTTTGTGATTTACGGATGAAAGATATTCAAATACAATTGGGCCTTCTTCTTGGACTAGATTAATTGTAAGAAAGAAGAGTTGGGCTTTGAAATACTCTATACACTCATGAACTTGTTTGTTCATTTTGGCCCAAAAGACTACACTATTTGAGTCCATGAGATAAATTTTATTAATTGTGACAATTCATAAAGTCCAATAAATACAAAATTTAGGTATGGGGAAAACATTGAAATAATTTCGCAATTCATCCACTTCAAAGACAAATGTACTTGTGGATGAAATGCGAGGGGGCAATTTGTAGACGAGTAAAATTCAAATACGAATTAAACCGCGACACGTGGAAATTACGGTTTAAATATTAATTAAATTTATTATTTATTTGTTGGAATAAAATTAATTCCTAAAAATAAATATATAATTAATTATTATTCCCTCCAATTAATTTGGGTCTCCAAAGCCCAATAAATCAAGTGAAAATTCAAGACGGGCCTCTAAAATTAATACGGGTCTCTAAAGCTCGATAAGTAAAGACGGATCTCTAAAATCCAGAAAATCCAAACAGGCCTCTAAAGTCCAACAAATTAAATTGAGCCCAAGTTTTGTAATTTGAGCCCACCAAATAATTTGAGCCCAAAGGGCATTCTTAGCCCATCAAACAATTCAAAAATTTGAATTAAAAGCCCTAACCACTTGCACAAATATCTCCAGACCTACACCTATAAATAGAGGCTTCATTTCATTCATTTTGATCATCAAGAAATCAGAAGCATTCAAGGCTCTAAAATTCTCTGCAGAGATTTTAGAGTGTTCTTCAGCAATTGGAGGAGATTCAAAGGTGTTCTTCGTGAAAAGCAGCAAGAAGCAGTGTTCGAGTGGAGATCAAGGTGCTAAGCATCTTCGATTCGGCGTTTCTTCAAGGCGTTCTTCGTGAAAAGCAGCAAGAAGCAGTGTTCGAGTGGAGATCAAGGTGCTAAGCCTCTTCGATTCGGCGTTTCTTCAAAGTTCTTCGTGGATCTTCAATGTAAAAGTCCCAAAAAGTCCCGAAAAAGTCCCGAAAAGTCCCGAAAATCAACGTTTAATCCAAAATACGGCGTCAAGCCTTTGGATTAACGTTACAAAGTCCCAAGTTCAAGAACGATCTTCAACGACGTTCATCCAAAAAGTCCCTAAATTCGACGTTTAATCTAAAATACGGTGCTAAGCCTTTGGATTAACGTTATAAAAGCCCCAAATACAAGATCAGAAAGGATTCGGCTGCGGATCCAGCTCCAAAAACTCAAGAAATTCAAGAAGTTCAAGAAGAGAGAATCAGAGGAACAAATTAGAGATTGTAACCCGCAATATTCATCGGTTTAATCCGAAATTAAATAAAATTGTTCGCATTTTCGCGTTTTTATATTTAATTCACGAATTTGTATTTACAATATGGAAATACCCAACAAAATTAATACCCTCCTCCCAACATCATTTTATTTTCAAAATTCTCACTCATTTTTTCCATACATTTTACTTTACACACCACCAAATTCACTTTACACCTCACCAAATCACCCAAAATACTCATACTTTATTCATCAACCACTAAATCCACCTTTCTTAAAAATTGTGCCGGTGCAAATAATAGAATATTGAAACACATTAATGTATTAATTAAAAGATATTTACAACTGAAGAAATAAAATGTTTTTTTAAATTTAATATTTTAGCAATTTTGAACTATCAAAATTTCAAACCAAAATGTAAGTCAACTTGTTCAATTTAATTTAATGAAATGTATTGACAATTTTATCATATAAAATTTAAATGAGTATAATAAATACATATTATTTTATTTTAAAGTAATATTAATCGGGCCCCTACCGAAATTTCCTGGCTCCGTCAATGACCGTTGCCCCTAACAATATTTTTGTTGGCAATTGACATTTTTGTATTTAATAACGATTTTTAATGCCTGCATTAGTGTGCACGGTGCACCCTACGCACATGAGACCAACTCATCAATTTATATATTCTTATAATTGGTTGTCTTTTTAATAATTTTATTAAATTAAATTTTTTTGTTAAATTTTTTTTGTACTTTTCAAATTTATTTAGTGTTTATTTAATATTTGAATGATGTTTTACAAATATATACAGTAAATATTATTATTTTTGTAAATTTTATCAATTTTTTAGATTTTAATATATTTAAATGCTAAAAATTAAAAAATTGACCGGAGTTCTCAATTTTTTCGGGCGACTTTAAAGTTTTTCGGTGAGTTTAAATTATTTAAAAAATGACTAAAATTAAATGTTATAGGGCTTATTTTGTAAAGTAAAAATATAAAAGATTTATTTTGGAATAAACCAAACTTATAGTACTAAAAATAAAATTACATATAAAAACCATTTCAATTCAAAGAACAAACCCCTTTGATAGGATTTCTAACATGAACTACTCATCCGTATAATGCTTAAATTCACAGACCCCCCTTTTGATCGGATCCCGGAATCGGATTTCTATTTCTCTGCCTCCCAGTTCGTTCGTCTTTTCACAAAGGGAAAGTATAGATCAACTCCTGAAGAAAGAGGCGAATCCATCGTGAAATTGAGGAATTTGCAAAAATTAGGAAAAGTTGTCATTATTAGTATTGAATTTCCTTTTTATGATCTATTTTGTGGAATCCAGGTTGAATTTCCTTTTTATGATATTTTTTTTGAGTTTATGATGTTTAGGTAAGTATGTCAAATTTCATGTATCTAGCTAGCTAAATAAATTCTTAAGGGATTTTATCTTTGAATTTGTTGTGCCTCGATTTGATGCATCAGGGCTGTTTAAATATGTGCAAGATTTCAAGAACTGTTCACAAATTAACTTATAAAATCTGCATCTTTTTTTGTGTTTGAAATACGAGAGGTGACGGTTGTTTAGTCGAAGATGATGTTAGTCTTATTGTTCTATTCAAGTCAAGAATTTGGAGTTTGGTAATAAATAAGGAATTTTGGAACAGTGGTAAGGAGTTAGAGTAATTCTAGGTTGCTGATTGCGCAGGTTTAATTAGTAGAGAAGACACACACAATATGTTGTTATAGCCGCAATTATTTAACAAGTTTCTGTAACTTTTTTTACTGATTTATGTGTTTTCTTTTTAGTTTTATGGGCTGGGTATAAGCTTGACTCTTTGTACTATGATTTTTTTTATCAATAGAAGCATTGTTTACCGACCAAAAATAAATAAATTATAGGAGTATGATGGTTTGATATAATTAATTTTGTTAATATTTTGTACAACAACAAGCATGCTCCAAGTGGATTTTCTTCTAAGCTAACTCCTCTACAGGTTTCTGAGCTTTCAAGTTTTCATTTTTCGTAAGCATTACATCACTTTTTTTTCTTTTTTTTTTTTTCCATCTAGCCTTTTCGATTTCAAATGTTCAAGTCAATTTTGATGACGATATCATATTGTGTCTTTCTCTTTCTATGCTTGTGGGATTGTTCAGGTCGTTTAAAATTTCACCCTCGACATTGTTGCTGCTCCGTCTCAGGTAATCCATCTCTTTATCATACTTAAAATTCTAAGCATAAATTTAGATGCAGGAATTCTAAGTATTTTTAAGCAGTTTAGTGATTCCATTAGTACATATTTGCAATCCTCTATTGATGATATATCAGAGGAGGACCTGTTGTTGGTGTAATTTGGCACTAAGTTAAAAATATGATTGGTTTATTTTAATATTCCTGATGTCACTGCAGAGATTACCTTAACTTGAATCTATGTGATTTATCAACAGTATTTTAGATAATAATACAATAAGAAAGTTTGGACCAGTTAACAATTTGGTGCTTCCTATTATCTTGAATTTGTGGTCTTGCACTAAAACTGTTTATTTTCGTGTGAAAATTTTCATAGTTGCTTAAATGGAAATGCATGGGTGTAGGGTACTTGGTTGTTGTTAAATTATTTCAAAAGCAACCCTTTTTATTCTAAACATTTCTGAGGCAGAAAACCTCTTTACAATTTATTTTTCTTGCTGCTTCATATTTGTCAATTTCCCGATATGGATTTTGTTTAGAATTTGTGGATGAAAATGGGTTTTCGTTTATTTGTTTAGAGTTTTGTGGATGAAAATGAGTTTTCATTTATCTTTTGGTCTTCTGATACTTGATTCTAATGATTGTATTTAGGATAATGTCCTGTTTGATTTATAGTTTCTGAGTTTTTTTTACCTTGACTTTGATTACTGAAATTGCTCATTTGTATTAGGTGAGTTTACGTAAGGAAAGTTATAGTGAAGGAATTGAGCTTAATTGAAAGTTTTTTATTTAAAAAAATGTTTATTTTGGTACCTTTATTAAAGGTAACTTTTGAAAACTAACTTTGTTTTATGCTTGTCTCTTGCCTATCAATTGTGATGAATTGGTGAAATTTTCTATTTGTTTATAGAAGAAAATGGAAATACTCTAAATTGATGCTGAATTCTGAATGGAGATTGTGAACTTTGTTGATAGTTAACTTGTGTTTTATAACATGTCTTAGCTAGGTTGATACAAATTTGATTGAACATTTCTGCTTCTTTAGGCTATTTTAGACGTTGAGTTGTTTGTTTATCTTGCCAGTAATTAATCATGTACCATCATATTGTAAAGATGCAGGGTACTTGTGTATACATATCAATGTGCTAAGAGATGAATTTAAGAACAAACACACAATAGATATGAGAATGTAGTGAATAAAAATTCTAAAAATTATATAGTCATTTAGGTATATATGTAATCTACTGGACTTGATTGAGAAGACAAGATGAATCATGAACGGTGTTTCTTGATTTGAACAGGTATCAAGCATGATTTTAAGAGTGTTTTATTAGAATTGACATTTGTTAAATTAGAAAGTTTGGGTGTTACTGTGAATTTGTGAGGCCTACCATTGAATATTTAATGTATTTATAATATAGTTTGTTTCATCTTTGCCTTATATTTTGATACTTATTACCCATGCTGCATCATCTACTCAGATGACAATATAAGAATTCAGAACAGCAAGCTCTGTTTTTCCAATCTAGGAGGTATATCAACAAATGACCGGCTTCAGAAAACAGCAGAATAGAGGTGAAACAGTAGTCCCTACGGCTAATAAGCAGAAGAACAACCGGATTTTGTTATACTATTACTCCCTCCGTCCCGGAAGTGTTTGCACCATTTTGTGGGCACACTTATTAGAGCATCTCCTATGCTAGGTAGAAATTTTTGGGTATGAATTTGCCATGTTTGCGCCACATGTGTGCCACCTCAAAAGTTTTATACCCCTACCTCAAAACACTCCTTCCTCTTCCAATCATTCCTACCTCAAAAGTAACTATTCATGGGTCCCACTATCAAATCATATATATTTATTATCTTTAACTATTAACTATTTTTGTTATGAATTATTTATTTATTCAATTAAATATTAATTATAAAATTATAATATACAAATAAAATAATAAAAAAAAATCTTGGTGTAACATAATATTTAAAAAAATGGTTGTTAAAATTTCATTTAAACCATACAATTAAGGAGTACAAAAAAAAAAAAAAAAAAATTATTGCGAATAAAAATTAAAAAAGTTAGCGGTGGGACCCACAATATTACAGCCCACTTGCGCGTGAGTCTACGTTGAAGAAAATACATTCATTTTTGTATATGTGTTCCTCACGCACTATCCATCTCCACTCTCCATTTTTCCACGTGGGATCTCTACCTCCCATTGTGGATGCCCTTAAGAAAAAGGGGAGTGTTGAGGGGTAATTTTGTAAACTTATATGAATAAAGTAAAGAGAGTGGTTGGAATAAGTGTAAAAGTAATGGCATTTTGTGTAAATATGTGAATTTGGTGAGGGTGAAGTTTATGAAAAAAAATTCATTTTTGGGAAGTGCGGTGTCGGTGGAAATATCGAGACCTTAAATTTGTAGAAATATGGATATATCGATATCGGTAAATTTTAAAAATTATGGAAATTTATAACTAACTTTTAATATATAAATTCAAAAAAACAATTTAAATCCACTTACATCTATGATAAATTTATATAAAATATAGCATATATACAATGTTATTTTATATATTTTTTTGAAATTTATCGACATTTTTTGATATTTTTTCGATATTTTTTTATATTTTACCGATATTAGTCTCGATATTGTTATTGTATATCGATTTTTATCAATATTTTCGATTTTTTTTTACAAATATCGTGGAAATATCGTTTTTTCTCAATATCGATATCAGTGACTGCAAAAAATGGATATATCAAGGATATATCGGGGAAATTTCCGAATATTTTTGTCCATGGCTAGAATTCATCCTCCATAGTTATGACCTTCATTCATGCATTTTCTAGATTTATTAGGGGGGTTAAAGTTTTTTTTTGTTATTTAAGTTGAATTAATTTTGAATTTGGTCCTAATAGAATATACATTTTGATCTTATAAGTTGTCTAAATTTTGAATTCAGTCTAATTATCTGTCATTGCAGGTAAATCAATGCAGAAAAATGCACATGCTAAAGATTTAACCGGTTCATTTACATGCAATGTTAAGTAATTTGGCTGAATTCAAAATTTGAGTCAACTTATAAAACTAAAATAAAAAATGTGTATTCTATTATGACTAATTTCAAAATTAATCAAACTTAAATGACTAAAAAAAGCCTTTAATTCCTTCATTAAATTATCCTTTTAACATAATTAACCCGTTGTAGTTAAAAAAGATTAAATAAAAGCCTTTTGGCAATATATGAGCGGATAGGTTGCATATGAGTATGTTTTATTCATTCGTTAATCACATGATGATACATTTGGTTTAACCTTAAGTGACAGGAGAAGAAGCCAAAAAGTGGTGTTAATCAACACTTCATAATCATGACTTTGTCCCTTTTTATGTTAGATCGATCTTGCTTTTTTAATTCTTATCACGTGAATCATTATTAGTTTGTAAAATGCCAATTTAATTATGTCTAATTTCCCTTATGTTGTAAGTTGAAAAAAAAAATTATTTTCATTCACTTCTGTTTGTCTTAGATTATTTGTCCAAAAATGCAGTTTCATACACTTATAAAAACTATCACCCTTCAACTATCACTTAATTACTCAAATTGTCATCAATTTTATTCACAAACAATCACTTATTTTATTCACAATGAACCTCACCAACAATACCCTTACTTTATCTGCTTTATTGTGGATGAAGGGAGTACTACGATACTGAGTAACATATACTCCGTCTGTTTAATCAGCAATCTCTTTGTTTACACATTTTTTATCTCACTTTTCAGCTAACAATTATTTATTCAAATTGTTATTCATTTTATTCAGAAATGACTTTCTATTAGTCAATCGCTAGCGCTTTTATTAGGTTATGGAGCTGATAAGCTCTTGCTTGCTGCTTGTTGTCTACTTCACGAGTCTTCACTACTCCGTTCTGTAACTTCTCTTTTTTCGTCCGTCCACGAGGCTGTAATAAGAGAGAAAGGAGTGGATATCTAGCGGGAGTCGTTTTGGTTGTATGCCACGAGGTCCCTATGAACAAGGGAACAAGTGAATATAACAATACCCCTAAAACCGTATAGGAAGTTTTCTCTACATACAGCTTGCGAAAAAATGATTTGATACGACACAAAACTAAAAAATACTAAATTTATCTACTTTATACATAAATTAATTAGTGGTATAAAAAATAAGCGTAATAGACTTAGAAGAAGAGAGTGTTTATGTAATACTCTATTTTACAGTGTAAATGAAAAACAAATCGAAATGAAAATAAACTGTTGAAATAAGAACAATTAACCAACTAGAGCGATGATACAATAGAAAAATATACATGCACGATTTTTTTGATATGAAATCAGATAGTGAGTTTACATGTGCATAATTAATTGAGAACATTATGAGAAAGTTTTAAAAGTATGAATTTATAGAGATGTATAAAATCTGTTAATTTATTTAATTTTTCACAAAGTGCGTTCACGTGCCTAGAGAATTAAGTTCATAGGATCTACCTAGTTAATTTATTAACATCTAGCGATAAAAAAAGAAAAAAGGATACTCAAAAGCCTAAACGCTTGCTATTATCAAATTTGGCATTGTTCTAAGAATTAATAGAGCCCAGTGTTACTATTGGTGGATTTATACGAGATAGCATAAGCAGGCTAATGAAGAATAAAGAGCCGAAAGTAATTTTATGTATAGGCCTCAAAAACTCACATTAAAAAAAAAAAAAAAAAACATTCCAAATGATTCCATACCTTATGTTGTAGGCCTAGACAATCTCAATATAACATTTTTAATATATTTATTAGACTCATTGATAAATGGTAATTTTAATTTAGATAAAAATTTGTGTGAAACCGTTTAACAGATTTTTTTTGTGAGACGAATCTCTTTTGATTTATATTCTAAATTTGTATCCAGATTTTATCGAGTAGCTTTCATTGTTCTCATTATGCCACACCAATCGATCCTCACTATTCGATGGCGAAATGGGTGTACATAAATTCTTGTCCCTTTGAGAAAATGCTTCCTCAATTTAACCTCGACTCCATCAGTGTTCCTGGTATCATAAGATCAGCAACTCTCATATCCCCAAAGCCAACAACTAACGGAGATTGTACATAGAAACTCTCCTCATTCTGCACCCACGGATACACCCAAGCACATATATTTTGTCCCGAACCAACTTTCCATCGCACCCCCCATCGTAGGAGGCCTTGAGCCGAGTGGATACTTGTCCAAGTGTAGCTAGGATTGTTTTCGATTTGAGCATCCATGAAACAATTAATTGTTCGAATAGTACTCTGCTTCAATAATTTGGCAGATTAAGTCCCCCGGCTCATGCACCAAGCGCCACCCAATCTTTCCCAATAATGCAATATTGTATAACTGCAAATTTCTAAAACCGCGCCCTTTAAACACACATTTTCTCCCATCTCATCCATCGAATACCTTTTGTAGCATTTGTTCCACCACCCCATCAAAATGAGTTGAGCGTTCGGTGGAGCTCATCAAGTAAGGTCGTTGGGAGGAGAAAGATACTCATGCAATAGGACGGTATAGAATATCACTTTTGGCCCCTCCAAATTATGGGTTCTGAGTTATGTGAATGGATTGAGGAGAAAAAAAGTGAGTAATTATTTGGGTTCTATTAGTAATTTAGTGGGCTCGAACTGTACTCATGCTTCCTATTTGTAATAATTGCATTTTAATCATTTATTTATTTTCCGATGAAGTCTAAAATGGGTGGGTTTTGTCATTTGTGTTAAGATAGAGTGGGCTCACTTCGTTTCTTGGTTCCATTATGGGCTGGCCCACTTATTCAGTGGCCCATTCTATCCTGTCCAGAAACCTCTTCTCAGGGATTTTTTTTTTGGTTCTCAAGTGATAATGTATTGACCATTCCACCTAGTCATGTGCTCCTACGAATATAAATAAAATAATCAATTATTTAATTCTCTCAAATCAAGATTAATTAAGAAAGACAAAGTGGGATAGCTCAAGTGGTTAGAGCACCACTACCTAGGCTTAGATCCTGGGTTCGAGTCATGGAAAGAGGAAAAAGGATGGGTATTTAAATTAATTCAAAAAAAAAAAAAAAGATTAATTAAGAAAAGACAAGGTTTACACTTTAGAGCACGTGACGTGAACATGAATTCATAAGGTCTAAAACGATGGTTCTCTATTTATTTTAAATTAAAATATATATATAGTCTATTTTCTATTTATAAATATGTAGAATGCACAAAATACTTATATTTAATAAATTATTATTTTAATATTCAATAAATAAATATATGTTAAAAAAATTATAGACAAAATTTAGAATTTTAGACATAATAAATAATGTTTTTTAAACCTTTCAATCATTTCTCTTCTTACGTCCTCTTTCTTCTCAATCGATTTATCATCGTTTCTCTTCTTACGTTCTCTTTCAAGATATGACAATTTTTTTTTTTGGTTAGAAATTAGAATGTAAAATAGGACACATTAGCACATACTTTATTTTTCTTCTTATTCACCTTTGCAATTTTCATCTAATGTAATGAAGTATGGAAAATTTTCACATAATAATGAAAGGGATTGGTGTAAATATGAAAGTGTAGGCTACATGCATGATAATTTATTACAGATTAATTTATTTTCTGTTAGGAATTAATATACAAGAATTAATTCCCCACCTCTCTACAAGTTCGGACTTTTAGATGAGATGGAATTCTTTCATGCTATCAGAGCAAACCAGGCAAACGACCTGGGTTCGATTCCTGTTGAAAGCACTCTACCCATTTAATCGATTCCTGTTGAAAGCACTCTACCCATTTAAATTGTCCACTCGATGGGCCTTCTCCCCAAAAAGGGTAGGAGGTGTTAGAATAACTTTTCTAAGTACACTCATAAATTCTTAATCTACACTACATATAATACCCCATGTTTTACGACACCCTATATATAGTTAGGGGCTAATGAATTAAATTCCCAGTTTGAAAATATTATTGCTGCAAAACTTTTTCGTAATTTGAAAATTACACGAAAATCTCCTCTAAAATTGTTAACTAGTGGATTTTTTTTTTTTTTTTGATTTAATAGGACAAAAAAGTTTCCGTACAACAGTACAATTGAGGGGATTTCACGCAACACTTTCAAATCAGGAGTACTTACTCCTACTATTTATTATTGGAAGTTGAGTTTGAAAACACCAAAAAACATCAAAATATTTATTCTCACTACCCCAAATCATGTTCATGTTACTCACCTCAATCCTAGTACTCCTTATAATTCTTTTCTATATTTTCACTAGAAAATCATCCCAAAATGTTTATCTAGTGGATTTTGCATGCTACAAACCCCCGGAGAGCCACAAGTGCAGCCACAAAAAGGCTCTAAGTCAAGCCACGAAACTCGGATGCTCAACGAATATGCTACCTTTCATGGAAAAAATCTTGCAACAGAGTGGACTCAGTGACTCGACCTACGTCCCCGAAACTATGCTGAGTGACAGACCGAGTCCGACAATGGAAACGGCAAGGCAAGAGTCGGAAATGGTGATGTTTGGAGCCATAGATTCGTTGCTAGCCAAGACGAACGTGGATTGTATTGAGATTGAGATATTGATCGTAAATTGTAGTGTGTTTAATGTGGTCCCTTCTCTTACAAGCATTATAGTGAATCGTTACAAACTTAGGGAAGATATTTGCAGTTATAACCTTACTGGCATGGGATGTAGTGCTAGTCTCCTTGCCATGGGCCTTGCTAAGCACCTACTTCAGGTACCTATTCTTTTACATATTTCGTCTCACATTAACTTTGGATTTTACTCTAAAATTAGAGATAGAAGTCAATTTAGTTCAATAATTTTATTTTTGATATGGTCCCAAAAAAGTTAAATGTATCATTTTTGTCGCATTTTCGTAATTTGTTCTATTTTGGTCCCAAAAAATTTAAATGTAATTGTAAAAAAAAAAAAGACTAAATTGGTAGATTTAACTTGGGATCAAAACCGAACAAATTGTGAAAAAATGGACTAAATTGATACATTTAATTTTTTTGGGACTAAAATAGAATAAATTGCAAAAAAAAAAAAATGGTACATTTAATTTTTTTTGGAACAATTTTAGAAAACATTAAAAGTTATGTGCGATTAAATTGACTTCAATCCCGTCAAATTAATTCTCATAATTTACCCATTGACCGGATTGTGGTCGTATTCTTATTGCAAAATCAGAAACGACATCGTATAGTGTTACCTTTTTTTTTTTTGCACGTGATTTGGGAATTTGTACGGGGAACCAGCGGGATCATATATATGACGCCATTTTTAAAATTCCGACAAAAATATGACTAAAAATGGTCCAATTGTTAAGCTATATATGTGACTAAATTGAAAATCTCGAATTTTTTGGGGCCTTCCGTTGAAAGATTAAAGTTGTGGGATATATGAAATAAAAATTTAACCCAATTAATTATATACCATGAAGAAAGGAAATTAGGTTTCAATATGGAAAATGGCCATAGCGGTATTTTAGTATATGAAATACTTAAAAAGTTAGGTATTCGATATGTATAAAAATGTGTAATAAAACAATAATTTTAAAATATATTTTGGTATGATATATCGGCATTTCAACATAAAAGCCCCATTAAATTCACGAATTATAATTTGTTGGGTTTTCGGGTTGGACTTGGACATTGGTATGATATTGTCCACTTTGGGCTGATCAAACGCTTCTCCCGATAGAGTTTTAGAGATGCTGCATCTTAAAAAATCGGGCAAGTATATCACCAACCACCACGGTTTCAAAAGACCGTTTGGGCAACTCTAGATACTAGTCCTTCCTTTTTATACCCCATGATCCTTCAATGTTAAATCGATGTGGGACAATTGTTTGACTTTGCAGGTACATCAAAGTACATGTGCCCTAATTGTAAGCACTGAGAATACTACGAGCAGTTTATACACTGGCACAGATCCTTACAAATTCAATTTCAACTGCATGTTTCGGGTAGGAGGGTCCGCCATTCTCCTCTCGAACAAACCGTGTCACGTGCAACGTTCAAAGTATCAACTCATGCACTCGGTTCACACTAACACATCAAGCTCCGACTACGCTTACAAATGCCTCTTCCAAGAAGAAGATTTAGAGGGAATAACTGGTATTACAGTCACCAAAGATCTCTTGGTCGCAGCAACTTTTACCATCGAACAACACCTCAAAACATTGGCTTTTCGAATCCTCCCGTTTTTCGAGATACTTCTCTCGATTAAAAGTCAAATCTTCACGCGTCTCTATGTAACGAACGGTCAACCTTACGTCCCAAAATTCAACAATTGTGTGCAACATTTTCTCCCCCATGTTGGGGCGAAGCCGGTGCAGAATGCAGTGCAGAAGAAACTAGGTGTGAAAGAAATTTAATAGAAGACATATTGAAATAATCCAGAATTAGAAAAAATGGTTACACTAACTGCTAAAATAGAAATTAACTAAAACAACTACGTACTCTAACTAATACTCTCATTTGTTGTTATTCTTCACACTAGGGTTTAAAAACGACGACATGGAAGCAGCAAGAATGACTTTGCATAGGTTTGGGAATACTTCGAGTAGTTCTATTTGGTACGAGTTAGCGTATGCTGAAGCTAAGGGTCGGGTCAGGAAGGGTGATCGGGTTTGGCAAATTGCGTACGGGTCGGGATTTAAGTGTAGTAGTGTGATTTGGCGTGCATTGAGGTGTGTTGAGGCTGACGAGAGTAATCCATGGATGAGTGACATTGGTGATTATCCTCTAACTTTAGATAGGAATGATCAATTTTCTTTACCATTCGAACCACCCAAGTATCAATAATTCTTCTTATTCATTTTGCCTTTTAATGAGTTTGAAGATTAATAAGGAATAAATTTATGTATTATATAAATATCCTTGTATTGTTGTACAACATTATGTATCATTTTTTTTTTTGGAAGAGACAATAGTATTGAAAGAGTACCCTTTTATCAATTTGAAACTTGTTGGAGTACAATATTTTTATTCTATTGTAGCAATCGGTCAATTTTTTATATAGTATAAATTATAATAGAATGAAAAAATTATACTACAAATTAATAAAAGGACAATAAAAGGTTGTAGATTAAAAGGAAAAAGAAAAGATAGAAGCCATAAGTTCACAATCCGAACCAGAGGCCGGGATGCATAAAAAATGGTGCACCCCTGAAATCACCTACCAAGTAAAACGATTAAAAAGTCCGAAGAAACTGATCAAATGAGAACCCGAGACGTCTATGGTGGGTCAAATGTATCGTCCCATCTGTCCTTGAACATGGAGACTCGGGTCATATCATTGTCGATCCCTGCCGAAGGTCTGACAGTGTAGTCCGCGCAGACTCTAGCCTCAAAATCGTCGATAGCGCTATCCGAGATTTTTTGATAGGAGACTCTCCCCACGGGCACCTTGCGACGTTTGAGTTTCTCTTTGGGGCGGATCGGGGTCGCCTGAGCAGGGATGGGAGCGTCGTTGGTCGGCGACTTCAATGATGCACCGGCCTCCAAATCCTGAGTGTTGCTGACTGCCTCGGCCACAGGCTCCAGAGGAATGTCCGTGGGCTCCTCCATGCATGGATCATCGAGGCTAGAGAAGGAGTTGCTAATTGGGACCGGATCGACTCCGCTAGCCGAGGTGGGGTCCTGTGGGGACGGTCGAGGTCGGAAATCCGAAGGGGAAGGCCTCGACCTTCTTCTGTGGCGGGTCCTACCACGGGGATCGTCACGAGAGGGAGGACGTGGGTTCGTGGGTGGCGGGGCATGTCCCTTAGAGCAACGTGCAGTCATGTGTCCAACCACCTTACAGTGGTTGCAAAACTCCGGAAGTTGTTCATAGAGCACTTCCACCGTCACAGATTGATCCTCGCACTCTAGGGCCAGACTCTCCAATAAAGGTTGTTTCATATCCACCTCGATCAAAATTCTAGCATATTGTGCTATGGTTTTAGCCGATGTGTGAGCGTCCATCTTGATGAGCGTGCCAACCGCTGAGGCTGCAGCCGAGAGGACCGTTGGCTGCCAGAGTTCAATCGGAAAGCCGATAAGGCGCACCCAAACCTGAGCCATCGAGGTCGGAGCCTGGTTTGGATTAAAACCGGGAGACCATTTTTGCAGCCGGATGGAGCTTGAGCCCAACTGCCAAGCCCGTCTCCTAAAGATTCTGGCACGCTCATCCAGAGAGTGGAATTTGAGAACAACAAATCCTTTTCTGATTGGAACAACGGACAGGGCCCCTTGGAGGGTCCAGGTCTCGATGAGCCTCTTCGACAAATCAGCGTACGGGATCGGGGCTTTGCCACGAGGAGTGAGTATGCGACCAATCACAGCATCTTTGTATTCATTCACACCAGCCTGTAGTGTTGCATTATCAATCGAAATCGTGACAATATCTCCCTTCTTAAACGGACGCATGTGAATCGGGAAAGCCAATGGGCTCGTGGGAGCAAGGTCAGCTGGAGGGGCGGGCGCCTCAATGAAGCTTGGTGCGGAATTGCTTTGCCCGACCAAGTCAGCCACAGACGAGGTAGGAGACAACAGAGCAGGCAAAGATCCAGCGAAAGGTTCGAGAAAGGCCATAAATCTAGGAAATTGTTTCTCCAATGAAGGGAGGTGAGCACCAATGGGGACGGTTTGGTCCAGGTATTTCATAAACACAGTTAGGCCCGGAAAATGTACTATAAGCTGCTTTGCCAGATCAATATCGCTAGAGGAGAAAGAGGTTAGCACCTGTCCGCGCGGGGATGGCGGTCGAACCGGAGCGGCGGGATGAATGCGAGGGCCAGTCCGCGCCTGAGAGCGGAGCTGAGGGAGGAGAGTCGCCGGCGTGAGCAGCGGGGACCTCCATACTCGAAGAACTACTAGCCGGAGTCCTAGGCGGCAGCCGCCATGAGCGGTCGAGAGAGGGAGGGGGTGGCGGCGGAGTGGGCGGCAGGGGGAGGAGGAGGAGGGGAGGGGTTGGCTGCTGCCAAGGAGGGGATAAATTTTAATTTTTTTTTTACGGCGGCGGCCCCTACTGTGTGAAATCGCACACAGTAGGGGTGTTGGCAAATTAGGGCTCCAAACCTTTCTTTGAGATGGTCCTTTTTTCCCTAAATTAATAAAAGGTACATGTTACAAATTAATATTTAAAAATAAATATTGATATATTTTAATGTAAATATAAAAGATCGAAAATTTACATATATATCATTAAACTAATATATGTTGAGTGAAGATTTAAGTGGTATTTTTGTAAAATTTTATATACAAAATAAAAAAAAGTGAATTGACAATTTATGTGTTGTGTTAACTTGAAGATATGGTATGGGTGATTAAGAGTTTGAAAGTTTAGAACTGTGACAATTGTTTAGACTTTAAGCTATGTTTACTTTGGGATTTGAGTGGTTTTAAAAATTAAGATTTTAAAATTTTGATTTTTAATTTATATCAAATTAATATGTTTGATAAGAGTAATTTTAAAGATTTTGAAAATCGATTTTTAAATCTCGAAATAAAACGGTTTAAAATTTTGAAATCCAAAATCTGATTTTTAAAATAAAAAAGTAAACATTGCTTTTAAGCCCAAATTTTACCATATGACTTACCTTGATCCGGTCGGTAACGGTTTTTGTTGGTTGTCTTCGAGTTTGCGAATCAATTTCTCAAAACCCCAATTCTCCTTTTCATGAACAAACCCTAAAACCCAAATTCAGTCAATCTGATTTCAATTCAATTCAATTCATCTCGCTGAAGTTGAATCCTTTCAATGGACGGGCATTCATCGCATTTAACAGCCCCAGTCCGTTCCCGGAGTTCTCAGTCTCCGTCGCCCTCCCACTCGGCGTCGGCTTCCGCCACCTCCTCAATCCACAAGCGTAAATTGCCGCCGGAAGACCACGCGCTGCCGTTCCCGCCGTCGTTCTCCGACACGCGCGACGGCCCTCTGACATCCAACGATGACCTGGAGAGCAACAGCGTCCGCGGCGCCGACTCCGACTCCGACGAGGAGTCTGAGGAGGTTGTTGACGATGAGGAGGAAGAGTATGATAACTCCATGCGCAATTTCACCGCATCTCGTCTTGAAAGCAGCAATGCTGCTGGACCGACCGCGAGGAACACGAAGATCAAGGTTGAGAATTCGGTGAAAATTGAACCTTCTGATGTGGCGAAAGATAGTAACGGTAACAGCAATAATTCGACCACTGCAGTTGCGGCGGCAGCCAATGGTTCGGTTCCTAGCATTTTGGTGAAGGAGGATACGGTGAAGAGCATTTTTACTGATAATATACAGACTAGCGGCGCTTACAGTGCAAGAGAACAGATTTTGAAGAGAGAAGTAAGCATATTGAATCTCTCAAAGTTTTAATGTTTAATGTGTTTTCCTTCTATTTAGAGATTGACCTATTGTTAAGTGAAAATTGTTGAAAGTGAGCTAATAAGGATTCATTGCCTCCCATTGATATTAAAACGTTGAGAAGTTGACTATACAGTATCCTATCACCGAGATGAACGATTGGTGCAATTGTACTTTGACCATTATTGTTTTTTTCTACTTGTAATTTGGAGTGATTTTAGTGAAATTGTAGATGCTCGTACTGCCTTGGCATCGGCAAGTGGTGATTTGAAGCAACACTTTTATGTTTGCATAAATTATTTAATATGCTGGGATCACTAGAGATTTGCTTGATAGATTAGATGCAGGTGTCTATATTTAAATTTAGACTTTGCGAAAATGTTAGCATCAATCTTTATTTATATTTCATAGACTGTCTTATTTCCTTTATTCACCCTTGCTTCTTTCTTTTGACCCACCATGAGTATGTAATTTAAGTGGAAACTTGTTCTCCATCGCAGGAACAAGCCGGAAAACTCAAATTTGTATGTGCTTCCAATGATGGTAGTGATGAACACATGGTCTGGTAATTGTTTCTTGTTTCTCTTTGGAACCTTATTCAATTCGCATCTCATGGAATGGAAGTCTGATCTATGTTCTTTTATCTTATGACATTTTCTAGAACACGAGTCATGTTTTCACCTAAGAAAGTCAAATCTTGATTCATAACCTTGGTTTTGTATATTTCTAGGCTGATAGGATTGAAGAACATCTTTGCCAGGCAACTACCTAATATGCCAAGAGAATATATTGTTCGTCTTGTAATGGACAGGCACGTCTCTTAGTTCTGAACTTTCCCTGTGAAGTTTTTGTGTAATTATGAATTATGATGATTAGCTTGATTTATGTATTAACCTCCCCCCTCTCCCCCTCCCCCAGTTTTTCTTGTTTCTCATTTTAAACAACTTATCTACATTTATTGCTTAGATGCCTTTTTTTTTTTTTTTCCTACAGAAATCACAAGTCTGTTATGGTTATTAGGCGGAATCTGGTCGTTGGTGGTATCACATATCGCCCATACATCAGGTGCCGTTTGCCATGTCTTGATTCGCTTTTGTTATCTGAAGATCATCACAGAATTTTTTGTTGCATGTACTCACTATGACAATGTCAGCATCACTGTTATTAGGTTTCCTTTTTCTCTTGTATATGTGTCCACTGGGATTATTGCTATTTGCTAGACTTACTCTGTTCTCAAAATTGTACATCTCAATCAGTTTTTCCTCGGTATTATGGATCCTGTGGTGTATGGTTCACTATGTTAATGCTATCAATATAAAGTGATGAAATGATAAAAAGAGATCTCATTATGTATTTCGTCATAATATTTTTAATTGATTTTGGAGTCTGTGCTCGTCCTGTTATGTCTATAACATACAACTTCGCCTGTGTAGCCAAAAATTTGGGGAGATAGCTTTTTGTGCTATCACAGCAGACGAGCAAGTTAAAGGCTATGGCACCCGGCTTATGAATCACTTGAAGCATCATGCACGTGATGTAGATGGCCTAACGCATTTCCTCACGTATGCTGATAATAATGCTGTCGGTTACTTTGTTAAGCAGGTGAGTCTATGACATGCATGTGTAGCATTCATTTTATAAGCAATTTACAAAGTGGTTTAGCGTAATTTCTATATTGATTTACCTTCCTGCTCCTTGTACAATTCAACTAAAGTTCCTTGAGTGCTCTCTACTTCTCTTTTATTTTGAATCTTCACTGCTTGTAGCTCTTTTATCAGTATCTACTATAAATTTGTGAATGGCCCCTAAGAAGCTAGCAAACCAAAGTACCATCTTAAAGGAATCAAGAACACTGCAGAAGGAGATAAATTATAAATTTGGAAAGTTGTTCGCCTAAATTTTTTTGTGCTAATAAATCAAGAGTAGAGGACCTTATTTGAGTTGACCTTCTTACTATGCCCCATTGAATTATGTTCTGACACAGTTTGTGATGGTTTTATCTTTGATGAAGAATGGTAATTGGACATAGACTAGGTGATGTGTACATGAAAACCTCTTCATTTTGATAGTTATAGCCATTATAGGTCGGTAGATGATTTGCCATCGAGTTCACTCGACGGAGGAAAGGTCTGAAAGTTTGTCTTCCAACTGTGTGGATTTTTTGCACAAAAAGGACTCAGATGCTGGGGATAGGGATGACCAGCCCACAATTAGACACGAGTTAGGGAAATTTGAGTTTGGAACTTCCAATAATTAGCAGTCATTGCACCCCATCAGGAAAATGCCCACTATTAGTCTGTACATTAACTCTTTTCCAGGCATGCTTGATCCCTACACATGTGTTATGAATCTGTATATATGTGGTAAAGAGAAGAAGAAAAGGGAGTCCCATTGCCCCATTGGGTTGTATATTCCAACTGATAAATGGCATCCTTTTGACTTTTGGAATGACTATTGGAGTTATTTGTTTTTAGTAAAATCACTTTGCAGTTTTTTTTGGGTGATATCTTTTAGATATTGAAAATAGACCATTGATGGTTTTTTTGTTGATGTATGAAATAATCTTATTTATGAGGGTCTGACTCTTATATTATTATTTAGGGCTTCACAAAAGAAATTTACCTGGAGAAAGAACGATGGCATGGGTATGTTAACTTTAACGTATTCCTAGTTGTTCCTCTTTATAACTTATGAGGTGTAACACTTTAAGCCCTGTTTTATGCATAATTTAATGTCAGTGTCATGAATCATGGGATGAAGAAGATAGTTTCATTTTGTATCCACGTGCATCAAAATCCTAGTTTCAGTTCTCATTTCTGAGTATTGAACTTCGGCTGCTGGGGAGGGGGGAGTGAAGTTAAATTCTTACCTTGAACATATTAGATTAATGGTTAGAGTTTTACTTTCTTGCAGCTATATCAAAGATTATGATGGAGGGATCCTTATGGAATGTCACATTGATCCTAAGCTTCCATATACTGATTTATCAACAATGATACGCCGCCAGAGACAGGTACGACAATTTGATACTCTGTCAATTGATTTTATTTCCTTGGACTTTTAGATTAGCAGCTGATTCATCCTTTCTCATGTCAACTACATGCTTAAAAACTTGCAACTAACTTGCATATGTATGATTGCTAGGCAATTGATGAAAAGATTAGGGAGCTCTCAAATTGCCATATTGTCTACCCTGGGATCGATTTTCAGAAGGTATATGGAGTTATTTGATTCAATGGGTTACTTCAGAAAAAGATTTGATGCTGTGGTTTTCAGTTAATTTTGAGCCTGCTATATCTCTGTACCATCCAAACTCTATAATGAATTTCATGGTGATAATATCATTTATTCTTCATCTTTCATCTTAACTAAACAGACGTTACCCATGGTGCCTTTTTCTTTTCCTTTTTCCTGATACTCAAGAAATCTCATTTCACTTATTGGTTGTTTGTCATGTGAATAAGAAAGGGGAGCATTTAGATGCCGCCAATTGCCAAACATGTCTACTGACTCCCAGGCTCTAGTTAAAGTCTGAAGATAGTCTAAATGCTTAGTTATTTATCATCAGGGTTGAAAAACCCCTGATTTTGCGGGAGGGTACTCACTTTATGAATTCCACAAAGAAAAGTTATCTTGTTTCGAATTTCAGTGTTTGATGAGGTAGACTAGTTAATTTTTGCAATTTTGAGTCTCTGCTTCCTATTTTTGTATTGAAGTAGGAATATATGATCATTTAGTTTGTTCCAATCAAGTACAGAAAGTTTGCAATTCTTGTTGGTGCTGTCCAATTTGCTTTGTATTTTGGTTTTGGTTTTGAAGTAAGGACTATATGACCATGTTTGCATACTTTAGTAATGATGTATAATTTTAATCTTTGTTCTTTTGTGAACTGTACTGATCAGAGAGAAGCTGGTATTCCCAAGAAAGTCATCAAGGATGATATACGGGGCTTGAGTGAGTCTCCCTTCACCATTACATTAATTAATTTTGCATGCTTTATCTTACTTTTATGGGAAAAATACTGAGTGAGTTCATTTTGCCTCCACATTAGTTAGCTTTATCAATCTTGATTTGTATATATGTTAATTGTTGTGAGCTGTGGTTCTATGAGTCTTAAAATGGTCCTTTTGATTTTCTATTTAATGAAACAGAAATATTTTATACCCGACTACCTCCACAAATGTGTGAGTAAATTGCAAAATTGGGCCCATATTTATTGGGTGTTGGCTATTTTAGTCACATACAAATCACTTTTTTCAATTAAGTCCCATAACTTTTAAAATGCTACAATTTTAGTCCTATATTGACATTTTTGTTTTGGGATATTGTTTTGTTTCAATTAAGTCCCACAACTTTTTTCAATTTAAGATATATGACGCTTTCTCCTCTTAGCCATTTATTTAATTTTTTACTCTGCTGTTTCTGTTGTTTAATTATTTAGACCCTAATTTGCACTTGCCTTTGACCTAATATTAATAGGAGAGGCAGGATGGACCCCAGATCAGTATGGTCATTCTCGATTTAAAATAATAAACTCATCAACGGATATTGCCGCACATCAGAAATCATTGACTGCATTCATGCGCTCACTTATTAAGGTAAGCTGGCTAGAATACTCATTATGAACTTATTGAAGAATACTCATGTACTTCGACAGGGCATGTTTAATACATGCACGTAGTTATTATACTTGACTTTCAATACTCTATTTTTATATTTGAATATTATATTAAACATTTCGTAAAATTCTAATCATTAATATTAAAAAAAAAAAACCATTTTTAAGCCTTGGATAAATATCACATAAATAGAGAATAAACATTATAGTAATTCCAAAAGACACATGTTTCATGAGCTGACATTTCTCCATGTTGCTGGCTTTCTTGGATTTATTGCAACATGTTGATGTGCTACATTTTTCGTATAACACAAGCTAGTTTACTCTTTTCACTTCATGGCAGTGGCAATCAGAATTGTTTTTAATATCAGTAATCATTTCTTTTTTTACTGTCATTTATTTGAGCAGGCAATGCATGATCATCCTGATGCTTGGCCATTCAAGGAACCTGTTGATGAACAGGACGTGCCTGATTACTACGAAATAATTAAAGATCCAATAGGTATATTTCATTCATGTTTGTGTGTATTTTACCTTGTTTTTTGAGGGATTTATCTTGTCAAAAGATCGTGTTTGACTGATGATGTTCTTGCTGATTTAATGCAGTTTCAGCTCTGTGCTCATACCTTTTTTTTTTTTTTTTTAAATATCATTGCTTTAGTATCTAGTTTTTTATTTTTATTTCTATATTTTTTTTGTGCAAGTGTCTCTCAAATCCATCAAATACATGTGCTAATATTCCTGTCTAAACTAAATAATCTGCTTTCACGAACAAAATATACATAATTCTAGCTCGTAAAGATTCCTTCATAACGAATCTTTTAGGTTTAAGATCTTTTATTTGGATAAAAACAAACACCTGCTACAATCTTCAATGATATATTATGCTGTTGTGATGGCTGTCTGTTTATATTATGCAGATTTAAAAACAATGTCAAAGCGGGTGGAGTCTGAGCAATACTACGTGACGTTTGAGATGTTTGTGGCTGATGTGAAGAGAATGTTCTCAAATGCACGCACCTACAACTCTCCAGAGACCATCTATTATAAATGTTCAACCAGGCATAATTGCAGCCCAATAATTCCACTTGTGTTCTGTTATCATGATAAGATAGATGTCTTATCGGGTTTCGGTTTCTTCATTTGCAGGTTGGAAGCACATTTTTCAAACAAAGTTCAAGCTGGTTTTCAGTCTGGTATCAAAGTTCAGCCATAACCACTTCTTGCTTCAATGGTTTAGCCATGTAGATCCGACGGTGCACGTTTCTTTTATCCTTAATTATACGTAGTAGATATAAGAATATTGAAAAATTTGAAGTCAAGAGATGTAACAATTTGTAAAGATTCAAGAAAGGTGTAATTGTATGTACTAGTATAAGTTAGCAATTGGATTCAATTTTTTGCAGAAGAAGCATATTTAATTAGTAATATCTTCCTTGATTTTGGATTCATATAACTTCTCTGTCAATACCTAAATATTAAGTTTTTTTACAAAAATATACTATTATTCAGCCGAGAGCATATGTTAAAAGAAATTAGACAGTAAAAATATGAAATTTTATTATTTTAAATTAAACCGATAATTTTGTTAATTTATATTTATTATAATATTGATTTATTAGTAGAATGGTGCATTGTGATTGCATATAACAAAGTGCAATCACTCTACCCAAGTCTAACTTGCATTTTCACAAGATCATTTCACACGTTCCAACGAGGCAATGACATTCACAAGATCTAACTCAGTTCCTCTAGTTGTATAGTACTACATTTTACATTTTTGGG
The DNA here is from genome assembly GCA_963675135.1 of Galeopsis tetrahit. Taxonomy (NCBI): domain Eukaryota; kingdom Viridiplantae; phylum Streptophyta; class Magnoliopsida; order Lamiales; family Lamiaceae; genus Galeopsis; species Galeopsis tetrahit. The sequence continues at coordinate 71,992,724 of OY776132.1, forward strand.
CAACTACCCAAGTCTAACTTGCATTTTCAATAGATTGTATGGTGCTATTTTCAGATAATAACAAACTAATTTTAGAATTACTTATTTTTAAAATTAACACTCTCACAGATTTTGAAATAAAAATTGAAAGCAAAGTAACAAAAGCTATTAATTTAATGTTTATGAATATAATTGTACCTTTTTCAGCCTACCTTTTTCTAGTTATAGATATTGTACTGTACCTACCTAAAGTTGGCTCTGCCCAGTGCCCATGAGAGTAATAAAATTATGGGTATTCTTATTTAATTTTTTGAAACATTTTTTTTTTATCAACTTAAAAAAATTAGTAATGTTTATTACTCACATACCACTTATTTATCATACTCCTTTAAAAGAAAAAGGTATACACCCTCGTAAATTTGCATATTTGACATATATGAATGTTTCACACTAATTTTCACACTTTATAAAAAAAAAATTATAATTTTCCATTCTCAAAATATACACGTATTTATATATTTATTATTACTTTTCTTAGTAAAAAATTATAAAATTATCCATCAAAACATCACTCATTACACATTTTAATAAATGTGTGCCATAAAAAAAAATACAATGTTGGATTTGAATACATTTGATATACCATGTGACAGTGTGTCGATTTAAAAGGAAAATAAATTTTAGTAAAAATTAAAATTATAACCATTCCATACTCATGATCTAAATTAGTAAAATTTATAGTGGGCCGTGGCGCTTAATCACTTAGGGCTCGTTTGATGAATGTGTGTTTTGTTGAAATTTAGCAAAAGTACACTTCTGCCCTCAGCCCTCATGATATTTTGGATACCCAAAATTAAGATGCAAGGGCATTTTCGCCTATTCAACTCATCAAATTGGGCTGATGAATTAACGAAAGAAAATAGTGTTTAGTGGCGGGCCCATCAGTAATCATGGGCCTTGCTGACTGCTACCAAATGCCTGATTACTCACACGATAAATTATCCGGTATCCACTTCATTCCTCTTATTTGACTTTTATTTATTTAGGATTTTTTTTTTTGAAATTTTTTATATTTACAGATATTATAATCGTGCAATCTTTCAGGTTCTCTGGAATCTCTGCCTTGTATTAGTCTCTTCGTTTCAGGATCGAGGCGCAATTTTAAGATCTAGAAAAGGTTCGATTTACAGCTTTAAATTGATAATGTCGTGAAATTCGGTTGAAAAATATATATATATTTTTGTTTGAACGCTTGAGATTGTTTTCACTCTGATTAAGATTTTTGTTTGATCCACATCTCATCGTTTCGCACTTGGGCGCAGGTTTTTGATTGTTGCAATTTCTAAAATCAATGGCTAAACCTCAGATCCGCACGAACAGCTCAGCGCTCATAGCTATGATCGCGGACGAGGTACCAATTATTTGTACTTCGTTTTTTGGTTAATGGAACTGTATTTCATCTTTCTGTTTGTTAAATCGAACAAGATGTTCATGATATTCTGCTAGTTCATTCTCCAACCTTTCAATGAATTCACTTGTATGCTCTAGGGACTGCTCATATTGATATTTTTCCAGGGCCTGTAATTCAGTAATTCGAATAAGTATTTTTATAAGATGAAGGATAATGTGATTGAAAAGCAATCTTTGTTGCTCTAATTATTTTTCCAGGGACCATCAAATTATCACTCAAATTAGCCTTTTCAAAAGCAATCTTCTCCATAACTATCTAAGCCAATAAAAACATTACACAGAGAGATTGCCTCTAGCACTGAGGTTTAGCTTCATAAGTTTCAGTTCTGCTCCTTAAACTGGCTGGTTTGCAATTAAAACTATAGTTTAGCTATTTCAAGCGATAACTTGCGCGGCGATGCTGCGTATCATGTTGAATTGGGTGGAATTCAATGTCATTATTGTATTTTTCTCTATAATCTAAGTTGCTCATATTCTTTCTCTTTCTCTTTCCATCTTTGGTTCTGAAATTATTTTGTTATCATGCTATTTTACATGTGTGATGAATTATTACGATAATTAAGATTTCATTTAATTTTTTGTGTGGTATCTACTTAAATGTCATCAGTTTTTCGACTTATACTTTGTTGGGTTCCTTGGGGAAGGGGAGGGTTGTCATGATCAAAGCCTGTATTGTGCTGGTTTGAGAGGCTGATATGACTTAACAGTAACACTACCTCGAATAGGTGCAACTCCTAAAAGTGAGAGGGAAGAGAGAGGGGTCAATGATGAAGAAGGGAAAGCCTGTTCAATATTCTTCTATAATCTTCCTGCATGTTGATATTGTTGTTTTGTCCTACTGAGAATGGAGCCTTGGGCTCGGTGGATCACATTTTCGGTGGAATTGTTTTTGGAAATTGAGCATTGTGTTAATGACAGCATGGAGTGCCAAACTCGAGAAATCTAAAATAATACTGATAGTAAAACTGAAATCAAGACAAGTTCTTAAATATTTCGTTTTTGTACAACGCAGAAGGAGCATATATATTACACATCAGACCACAGAACAAAGACTTGCCTAAATAGACACCAAGAGTTTTGTACACAAATTATTGAATATTAGCTAGCAGAACAATGTAACAAAAAGTTGGATTTTTTTTTTTTTTTGAATAACAGAGTGTGCCAGCCAAATGTGCGGAAGACTAATATATGTTGGAGTGTTTTTTGTAATTACTACTATATAACCAACTCCACTTCACATGAAGCCTAAGTCAAAATCTTAATGAGGTTTCTTAGCTTTGTAACTACTCTAAAAAAACCTGTAATGCTACCACAATAATAGAATGCGAGATTTTGTAGGAACGTTTCATCTTTTAACTGTTATACTTTTGCACTGCCAATATTGCATATGTTGGATTTAAGATGACATGGCTAGTAAGTTGTGTCTCCAAAATCTGTTTCTAAAAAAATTGACTGATGATAACTTGTTAATGTAGGATACAATCACTGGATTTTTGCTGGCTGGAGTTGGTAATGTTGATTTGAGGAGGAACACAAATTACCTCATAGTGGACTCAAGTATGTACATGGCCTCTTTTCTTACTATTTGTTATTTATATTAGAGCATAATTGACTTACAAGTACATGCTTACACTACTCTGATTATATGGTTAGAACCATAACTGTAAATTAAAATCTGTACATTATAACGATTATGTAACCAAGATGCTGCGCCAACACACATAACATATTGGCGTATAAGGAGCTAAGCCTCTAGATAGAGTTATTTGAACACAAGATAATATTGTCTTGATAAAGACAGGCAGTTTTCTAGCATTTTCAACCGCCTGTTTTGTCGCAAATGTATACCAGGTCTTATTTATACACTTCATGTGTTCTTTTGTTGCTAGGTATATTTGGCCTTGTCTGTCTCTTAACTAATTCTTTTGACATACTTATATTGCCAATTTGTGAACTTGGCATTTAGAAGTTTTATGTTTAATTTAATGATTTATTGTTCTGTTTTTCTTGTTTAACTTTGCTTTCCAACTATTAAAAAATAACGAGCATTTTAAGGAGGAAAATTTTGGCATCCTTCTTTAAGTTATATAATTAGTGGTATAACTGGATGATGGAAATGTGTGAGTTTTAATATGCATGGAATATTAGTGGTTACATTTGTACCTAACTTATATTACAATTTAGATACCTCATAATTTGTAGAAATACTCAGTAGTTGCTGTTTATATACACCCCTGAGAAATGAGAAGAAATAGAAATTGGCTACAACAGATTATGTTTATATAGTGCAAATCATCAAACCATTGTTAATACAAGTGGTCTCTAAACGTGCTAAGCCTAAGAAGACCGGTTTTGCATCAATTTCTACACTCTCTCATTATTGATCCCTGCTTTTGGTATAGAATGTACGGTGAAACAGATTGAAGATGCGTTCAAAGAATTCACTAACAGAGAAGACATTGCAATAGTTTTAATCAGTCAATACGTAAGTATATAGCTTTCTTTATCTGCTCATTTTGCTAATTTTAATGATTAAAATTCAATCTGGGTATGGCTATTGACGCCTGTACTTTTACTCAGTATACCCATACGTACAACACTGTACAGTATAACACCGCTGTCAGATGGGTTTATTCCATTCAGTCATGCATTGTATACTTGACATCTTTTCTACCCATTGTTTTCAGGTAGCAAATATGATACGGTTTTTAGTAGACAGCTATAACAAACCAATCCCAGCAATCTTGGAGATCCCTTCGAAGGACCATCCATATGATCCTGCGCACGACTCTGTTCTTTCGAGAGTCAAGTATCTCTTCAACACTGAATCTGTGGCATCCGGAAGGCGTTAGTAACTATTCTTCAAAAGAACTATCTACACCTGTATGCTTAATCAGTGGCTACTTCTTTGGTGTTATTTTTCTCATATTAGCCATTTTCCTGTTGACATTTCTGAGGAAACAAGATGAGACGACGACTCCCTCGTGTAATAAGTTAATTTCCTTACAACAGACACGACGTTGTGATTGATCGTGTTTTCGTTTTGCTATGAAATTTGGGTGATTTTTTAATGAATAATAATTGTGATTGATATGACTTGCCCTTTCCAAATGATGTGATTAAGAAATAGTTGAATGAATGGTCTGAGGAGTTTATATTTGTTAAAAGTATTCGAGATTACATGGCAGTGATTAAATTCAGAATTTATTAACATCCATTTTCTACTATTAGATATAAAAACTAAGTATAATCCCAAAAGAAAAATGTGAAAAATATGAACAGTGATGAAGATGAAATAAAAGAAAATGAGAATGATTTTAGCTCAACAAATTTAACTACGTATCCTTTTGAGATTTTTATGATTTTAGCTTGTTTTAACAAATACTATAAACTACGTATCCTTTTGAGATTTTTGTACACAATTATTCTTAAAAATATTAAATAATTATACTTATATGTTAAACAGTACACTGAGTTTGCCATTAAAAAACTATAAAGATGCTATCCAGATTTGATTAATTTTTTTAAAATGTGATTTTATCGTAATATATTCAGAAATATTTTCGATCTTTTATCAAATTCTGAACATCCAAATTTAGATTCTAGATGTTGCCGGTCTTAAAAAAAAAAAAAATTGAACTAAATTAATAGATTTTTTTTTTTTTTGGTGAATGAATATAGGATTCTCGAAATTGGCCTTTTCTAGATGTGTTGAAAAATGGAATATAGTAGTAACAAAAACCACTTATGTGATCAATGTAGCAGAATTTTCTCATCTTATATAGCCATCAATTTTGAGTGAAACCAAAAAATGCAAAGAAAAATGCACACAATCAAGCACATCAACTTTGACAATAAATAAATTTTATTTAATTCCCAAAAAGAGACCAAAGACTAGAGTATCAAAATACAAAACCATTAAGGTAAAGAAACCTAAATTTATTAGGCAATGTAGTCCAAATGCTCATGAACTATCAAAAAACAGATTACTCAAGTGCAGATTTCAAGCTTTTGGTGAACTTCGCCAGTTCTTTCAACCCTTCTTCGGGAGATTTAGCTTCGCTCAAAATCTTCACCATTGCACTACCCACAATGACACCATCCGCACCCCACCCGACCATCTGAAACACATTACATTATCATCAATAATCGGGAAAAATGCAAATTAATTAGCTAAATATGTTATAATTCAAAAAAAAAAATTAAAATGTTATGATTGATGCTAAAGAAGATGGTGTTCTAAGAGAGACCTGTTTAACTTGCTCGGGTCCTGATATGCCAAAACCAACTGCTACCGGCTTGTCTGTTACCTGTAAAATAGATCAAATGATCACTTGATCATGGTTTTTTGTAATTAAATTTTTGATTGAATAAAGGGAGATGTTGAATTTACCTTTTTAATATCCTGTAGTAGAGATTGAACTTTACCACTCACAGATGTTCTTGTTCCCGTCACTCCAACTGTGCTCACCTATCGAAAGAAGCAGCCACTTCGTCAATTTTTTTTATTTTTTTTGTATTTTTGACCTATTTACAAAATGGACCTAACAAAACTTGTATGTACGATTCATTGGTTAGTTGGGTCGGATCAATGAAGTCCACGGATCCAAGATCTATGAATCAGGTTCATACAAGTTTTTCATCTAAAGATTCTCCCATTTCAGAAAAATGGAAAACAAACTTACACCCGTCAAAACAAAAAAACTAACTTACAAGGTAAATGAACCCTTCTGAGGCATCTGCGATTTCTTTCATTCGATCAGTAGGAGTAGTGGGGGTAGTAAGCAGCACCTGAAATAAAAAGGCCGGAATTGGTCAATTATGAACCGAAACCTTCACATACCAACAGAAGCTACGAGAGCTCTTGTGTAAAGAGATCTATAACTTACTGAATTGTGCGTTCAAGATAATGTTTTCATTCACAAAAAGGGTTGTATAAAAGCTAACAATTGTAATATTTACACATTATGATTACAGCACATGCATTTAAATCACAAGAAAACGGGCATGGGCAGTAATAAATCTCATAACTAAATTAAACAGGCGAATTTACAAAGATAAATTGGGAAAAAATAATTAAATGGTAAGCCAACCAGTTCTATGTTGTTCTTAGAAGCTTCCTTCCTCAACGTCTCAGTCTCCTCAAGAGGGACGTCTGGAACAACAAGTCCACGAATTCCAGTATCTTTCAAAATTAACATGAAGTTCTCCACACCACGCTTCAGTATCGGGTTGTAATATGTGAACAATGAGACTGGACAAGATAATTCAGGAATCACCTAAAAAGACACAATAAATTTTTGTATTTAGAAACCACAACATAGAGATTATGCTCACAGTTGAATTATAAAATAACAAAATTTAGTAAAGAGTGTTCTTGTGTAATTGCTAAAATTCATAGGAACTTACTTCCTTCGCCATTGCAATAACTTTATCGAAGTTGGTTCCTTTAGCTAACGAACGTGTGGCAGCAGCCTGCGGATAAAAACAAGAAAAGGAATCATATCAATCAGAAATGGAAAACCCACAAAACTGAACTAATCACCCATTTCTTTTAACCATTCAATGTAATTAAATATAACCCCCATTTGATTCAAACCTGGATAACAGGACCATCAGCCAAAGGGTCTGAATAAGGCACCCCTAATTCTATAATGTCTGAGCCACATACGTCGAGAACTTTCAGTGCTTCTGCAGTGGTCGAAAGGTCAGGATCACCAGCTGTAATGAACGGAATCAAAGCCACCTTCACCAAAAGCAAAACGAATGAATATTAAAAATGGATAAAGACACAATCGCAAACAAATATAACGTAGCATCAATATTAAGATTCAACTCATTCTTCAAACTGTTTGATCTTAACGCCATTACGTTCGGTAAAGTTGCAACATTACTCAAAGATTCATCAAGTATATACAACAATGCCTTATATTTGTATATATAAGTTGGTCTATGAACTCATTAGGCACACAATGCCTTTCCAACATAAAGACTCAAAATGCTTAAAAACTCAATCAAAATGGTGTATGCTTGGATTTCAATATCCAAATTGCATGTAGTTAATCAATCAGAAAAAAAGGCAAATAAAGATCATCAAATTCCCAACTAAATGCTAGCAAAATTCATAAGTAAAATCCCATCACGATTCACCAATACCTAATTCAGTCACTGAAGATTAATGGACAGATTGCAAAAACAGGATTAATCTTCGCCACTAGCTACATTTCTACTTTCCGGCAAATTGGCAGGCAAAAACAAAATTGAAGAAAATACTCCCTGTTTTGCCTGTTAAATTGCCCGAACGATTTGAAAGTTGGTCATCAAATCAAAGGAATTGCATATAACCCAACGAGAATAAACACAGAAATTCACGATTAAATCAATAAAACGAACTCCAACTACCCAAGAGCACACACCGCGAGCAGTAATTAAAGAATAAGGGAAAAAAAAACGAAAATGCTCACTTTTCCACGCTGTTTCAATCGGGCGAGGGTTTCAGAGATGCCAACAGCGGGAGCAATTTCGAGAGTGGCCATGGGAGGCTTGTAACAGCGTGATTTTCCGGTTAAGGAAACACGAGAAGAATGGCGTTGAGGGAGGTTGTTGATTCTCGATTTTCCGGTTAAGGAAACGCGAGAAGAAGGGCTTTGAGGGAGGCTGTTGGTTCTGGTTTTGAGTTGAGGGAAGCAAATTGACTTGAGAGTAGCAGCGGCCATTTTTATGTTTTGCTTAATCTCTCAAGTTACAATACATACACACTTCTTAAATACTACTAATAAATTGAAAAGAGGATTGAATTTGCAATAATAAAAAAAGAGAATTAATACATGTGCACACCTACTAATATTCAATAAATGTAATTAGTATTTTCTTCGTTTTTAAGAAAATAGAATTTAGTGGTTGGTGATGTATGATAAATGAGGGATATTTTAGGGATTGATCTGCTATGGACTCGAATGCATGTTATACACCCTAGTCCATGTTTGCACTTTTCAGTTTTACTGACTTACACTTTTTGGTAAATGGTGTTGCACTTTTCAATTATTAAACTGTATAATAATATTTTTAGTAATAATTGAAAAGTGCAACACCATTTACCAAAAAGTGTAAGTCATTAAAACTGAAAAGTGCAACATGGACTAATGGACTAAGGTGCATAACATGCACTCGAGTGCATATTAGACTTTACCATATTTTAGATGATTTGATAAGGTGTAAAGTAAAATGTATGTAAAAAATGAGTGACAATTTTAAAAATAAAATAATATTAGAAGGGTATTAATTATGTGTGGAGGTATTAATAAAAAAGGTGTGCAAATAATCATGTGACAGGAGTATATGTTTTCCTTTTTACGTTATGACAAGTGTTTTTGTTTTTGTTTTTTTAAATATACTCGATTACACTTACTTAATCGTTTTTCTATTCGCTTTGTCTCAAAAAGATAGTCTACTTTATTTTTTCACACAAATAAATTTTACTCTTAATTCTTGTTATACTCTTATTTAATGATAATGAACCATATTATTAACTAATTTCAACAATCATTAAATAAAGGTATTTTCAACAAGATTATCCATATTAAAAGAAAAGTGGACTATAGTGAATTGTCTTTTTTAGAGAGGGAGTATTTTATCTACTTTATTCTCTATTTTATATATTATATAAACAAACAATATTTTTCTTAAAAAATACTTTATGGTGGAGTAATTGTTTTTAGTTTTTTATACATATTAAGAAAGTCATTTAATACTAATGATTATTTATAGTTTTTACTATTCATAATATAAGTCATTCTGATCATTCTTTTTTTTTTTTTTTTTAAATTATATGACGTTTTGCATTTTTCAATGCTAATTAATTGTATTTCTTTCAAATTTATCCTAATATCAATAAATGTATTATTCTTTCATGAAAAGTACAAGTACAAGTGATTAAGGATAAAATAATAAATCAACTTTTTTCTTTAATGATAATCCAAAATTATTTATATTTTGAATGGAATGGAATATATAGTTACTAAAATACATCCATATAAATTATTTATTGTGTTATTTAATATCTTTTGACAATCTAAAGTGATGGATATTTTACAATAATTATTTTCTTTAAATGCTACCGTTAAAGTGGAACAAATCTAGTATTTTGTTCAATAAAAATATTGTGTTCTTTTTTTGACCTAAGTGGATGAGACAAATCAGAAAGGAAAAAGACAGGGGATAGGATCAATCAAATTAATGAATACTTCAATTATACATTCGTTTCTACTTAATGATTCATTTTATTATTTTTAATATTTTTTACTTAATAGTTCGTATTTAAAATGATAAAAATATATTTTAATTGTTTTTATAAAACATTTCATTATTAAATTAAATGTTATCACTTTATTTACACTAAAAAGTATATTTACTATTTATAAAGTTAAAAAAAAAAAAAAAAAATTACTACTCTTACTTTTATCTTTTATAATATTAATAAATAATTCATACATTAAAATTTATGTGCAAAAGTTATGAGTTTTTAAGTATAATACGGGAGAAGTATATGTTTTAGTTTTAGTTTTAATTTGAAATTGAGATTGAGATTGAAAATTACAAGTAAATGATTTTTATTTTATTTTTTTATGTAAAATCAGTATAGTGATTATGAATATTATTTTATTATTGTTATTGGATTGGTGTAATGATTATTATGAAAAATAATGGATGAAGAAAAGAAAAGTAAAAGAGATAATTATCGAGTGTAATAAAATAATGATATGATAGTAAGATAGTATGTGCATAATAGATGTGAAGATGTATTTGAATTGGGATTATTGGATTTGGGGATTATTGGATTTGTAAATAAAGTTATGAAAGAATTATGTCTCATCTAAAAGTCCGAAACTTATAGAGAGGTGAAGAATTAATTCCTGATACTATGAAAAAGAATTTCGTCTCATCTAAAAGTCTAAACTTATAGAGAGGTGGAGAATTAATTCTTGTATATTAATTTCTACAAGTTAGATTATAAAAGGTAAAAAGAAAAAGGAGAAAGAGTGGATGGATTGAATTTGCAAATTAAAAAAAGTTAAATATTATGTTAACTTTATTTATTATACCCTCATTTTATTTATTAAAAATGTTAAATATTGTATGTATATCTTTTAAGTAATGAATGAGATTCTCCTTATAATTTCATGATTATAGTTTTCTATAAATATTTTATCTTGATAAAAAAATTCATACAATGTATTGATACACTTGAATTTTAATGTTCAATTTTTTTCAATTTAATATCTAGCTCAACATTTAATTAAATTCATCAAAATTCAATTTTAATTGTATAGTTACATCCAATTACACACCAATATCACTTTCTTTTCCACATCTTCAAAAAAAGTTAAATATCTTCATATAGTGACAAGATTGGATTGTATGGAGATAAGATTTTTTTCTCAATTTTTTTTTCCTTAACTTCCCAATTCTCTTATCTATATCTGTTTCACAATTCACTACATGTACATGGCAATTACTCGTGTGTACCAGTTACATACATGTAACTTGTTCTTATTTAATACAATTTTTTAAATAGATAAATTTTACACCTGAGTTATACTAAATATAGTATAGTATTAGTCTAATTACAGTATAGTATTAGTTCAAATATAATATAGTATTAGTTTAAATACAATATAGTATTAATTCAAATATTAAATATACTCTACAATTTTTTTATCAATGTATAAAAAATAAATGAACAACATTTGATTAAAATTGACTACACAATAAATGTGGATTATATTTTTTTATATGCAAAGTTCTTGAAAACTCTAACATTGTTTAGTATACAAATTAATATGTAGTAATATTTAACATACAAATTATAATGTAAATGTTAATTTTATTTTAATTTTATTCGTGTGTTTTTTAAATTGATAATTTGTCATTTTAAATATTACTAAACACATTATTTACTATATTTACTTTATCACTTCGTCTATTTAATCACTTTAAATACTACTTTCTTTCTTTTTTTAATAAGTGAAGTTTTCGTAAAATTTATTGAAATTAAGAAAGACCGTGTATTAACAAATATAACCTTAATTAATAAAAAAAGTTTCTAATCACATCAATTTCCTAATTTTAGTCTATTATATATATAAAAAAAAAAAATCAAAGTCTCAAATAGACTCGAGTTCATATAAGAACTCGAGTTGACTATTTGACTTTTTTATTTAACATTTTTTTTTTAAATGTGTAAGTAACCATAATTGAAAAGTGCAACATAGTATTAATGAAAAATGTAAGTCATTATAACTAAAAAATACAATATTACTGAAAAGTGTAACACAATTTTTTTTTTAAAAGTGTAAGTCACTATAATTGAAAAGTGCAACACAATATTAATTAAAAGTGTAAGTCACTATAACTAAAAGTGCAACACATTATTATTATAAAGTGCAAGTGAGTATAACTGAAAGGTGCAACACATTATTATTATAAAGTGTAAGTCAGTAAAACTGAAAAGTGCAACACAATATTAATGAAAAGTGTAAGTTATTATAACTGAAAAGTGCAAAACAATATTAATAAAAAGTGTAAGTCATTATAAATAAAAATGTCATTGCAAAGTATAAAACACTACATTTAAAAAGTGCAATACCATATAACTAAAAAATGCAATATAACATTATCAAAAAGTGTAAGTCAATATAACTAAAAATAGTATTTAGAATATGTAAGTCGCTACAATTGAAGAGTGCAATAACATATTTAAAAAAAAAAAAGTCAACTGTCAACTAAAGTTCTTATATGAATTTGAGTCTACACAAGACTAACTTTAAAAAAAAAAAAAAAAAAAAAAAAAAAAAAAAAAAAACTACTCCCTCCGTTTTGAGATTATTTACACGGTTTGATCGACACAATTTTTAAGAAAATAAAATTTAGTGGTTGGTGATGTAAGATAAAATGGGGGTATTTTAGGTGATTTGATGAGGTGTAAAGTGGATTTGATGAGGTATAAAGTAAAATGTATGTAAAAAATGAGTGGGAATTTAGAAAATAAAATGATATCGAGAGGGTATTAATTTTATGTGATATTTCCATATTAAAAGTATGTAAATAATTTTGGGACGTTCCAATAAGAAAAGTGTGCAAATAATTATAAGAATGGAGAGTAATATTTTTCATATATAACAAGTTTGTATAGAAATTAGTAGAGGTGTTTATCCGGACCGGGCTAACCGGGCTGGCCCGTTTAACCCTGAAAAATACAGGGTTAGAGTTCATGAATTATAGGCCCGTTTAAAATCGGACTTTTTTTACCCGGATCGGTTAGCCCGTGGGCTAAACCGGGCCAGCCCACTAGCCCGAGTTGTTACCTATTTTTCTTTTTTTTTTAATAAATAACCTAAGAACAAATTTTGAGTCATTTTACCAATAACCATAACTATAAGCATTAAGAAGCTCATTACCATCTATTAGTCATTATTACTATTTTTTATTACATTATAATATTTGTTTAGCTTTATTTAGTCATATTAAGGACAAAAAAGTTTTAGAATTGTGTTTAAATTATACTTTTTTTTTCTCATTTACTGATCATTAACTAATTATGTATTTTTCTATTTTATTTGCTTGTTGGACGTGCCAATTGAGACCTTTAATTTTAAAAGAAAAAAAATATTGTAGCCCGTTAGTGGCCCGTTTAGCCCGTGGCCCGTTAGGGTTAGGTCCCAACAATTGTAGGCCCGTTAAATATGAACCGGTTAAGGCCCTAACCCGTTTAGCCCGTAGCCCTGTAGGGCTGGCCCTGTAGAGCTAGGGCCAGCCCGATAGACATCTCTAGAAATTAGGAGATTTTTTTTAAAAATTAAATAAAAAGTATAATTGAAATAGACAGTGTAAAAATATTAAAATATTATTTAATTGTGTACAAGAAAAATAATTAAAACTTTACTTATTAAAAAACGCTGAGAGTATTAAATAGTGTTTACATTAAAACTCATGTTCATCAAATGCTATTCAAATAAACCATGGAGGAAGTATCAAACAATGTCATATTATCATAAAAATATTGTGAACTAAGTTCATAAAAGAATATGTCATAAATATGAGTTGTGTTACAATTAAATTTGAGCAAATGTACTTCAAAATAATTTTATATGAAATGGTTGAGAAAATTGCATAGTAGATTCTATATTTATTGGGGAGAAAATTTCATTTTACGTCCTGTAACTTAGGCCTAATCCAGTTTATATCCTTTAAGTTTTAACTTTTTAAATTTACGTTCTAGGTGTCCAATTTATATCCTTTTAGGTCCAATTTATATCCTTTTCGACGGAAAATTGGAATTCCGGTCAAATAGTCTAATTTACATCCTTTAAGTTTGAAAATTAAAAATTAATAATTAAAAAATTCTTTAAAAAATTAAAAATCTCATTAAAAACTAAAAATATCATTAAAATTTAAAAATTTTGTAAAATAAAAATAAAAAATTCAAAAAAAGAAATCTAAAATTCTAAAAATTTGAAATATTGGAAATTAAAAATAAAAAAAAATTCTAAAAATCCCATAAAAACATAAAATTCTAAATATAAAAAATATATAAATTAAAATGTTTAAAATGTTTAAAATAAAATTAAAAATTATACAATTCTAAAAACCTCATTAAAATGAATTTGACACGGTTCTACAATCAATCAAGGCGTGGAATACAAAAAAATTTAGGAGTTCGAGAAAAATTTTAATGGCGGATGAGTCAGAATCAAGTCTGATTTTTAATGACATATTAATAATATTTATTATTCTTATAGGTTTTTAAAATTTTTAATATTTAATCTACACATTTTAAAAAAATTAAAGAGATTTTTAGAATTTTTAATGAGATTTTCGAATTTCTTAATTTTAAGTTAAACATTTTCGATTTTTTGAATTGTAAATTTTTTTTATTTTTATTTTACACATTTTATAATATTTAATGAGATTTTTAAAAAATTAAATAAGGTATTTTGAATTTTATTTTTCACATTTTATAGTTTTTAATTTTAATGATGTTTTCAGATTTTTAATAATATTTTTAAAAATTTAAAGATATTTTTAGAAATTTTATTTATTAAATTTTAAATTTTCAAACTTAAAGGACGTAAATTGGACTATTTGGCCGGAATCCCAATTTATTTCTCACATTCCGGTGAGTTTGAAAATTTTCCGGCGAAAAGGACGTAAATTGAATCAAAAAGGATGTAAATCGAAAAAGTGAAAATTTAAAGAATATAAATTGGATTAGGCTTAAGTTACCGGACTTAAAATGAATTTTTCTCTTTATTATCCGTATCCGTATATTCAATGTTAATTCCATATGAACCAAAATTCTCAAAACTCCCACTTAATTTTAAAATTACCAATTTCATTCATAAAATTGTCACCGTTCTATTAGGGTTCACAAATCGTGTTATCATATCGACATGACACAAATACGATAACGACATGCAATTCAATAAAAAAAATTTAAAATTGTATTTTAAATATATAAAAATTAATATATTTATATAAATATAAAAAAATATCATTTCATTATCGTATTATTATCGACTATATATCGTTATCGTGTCGTGTTATATCAGGTTAATGAGTTGTTAACAGACTAATGAGTTACATGTTAATTTTATCGTGTTTTATGGGTCAACACGAACACAACACAATTTTTTTTTGTTAACCCGATAACGACACGAACCCAATAAGGTCAAACACTAACCTGTAATTTTTGTGTCGGATTCATGTTGCGCTATTGTGTCGTGTAAAAAATTGTCACCCCTACATTCTATGCATTTTTCACTAGGGGATGAGGATGTTTATTTTGAGATTTAGTGAATTTTAAAATTCTAATGAAATGTATGTTTTGTATTTATTTGAGATTTAAGTACGATAATCATAATTCTAAATCCAAAGTAAAACATAAGTTAGATTTTCAAACCTCAAATTCGAATTTCTCATCCCAAAACAAACATACTCAGATTGGTTCGCTAGATCAGAGTGATTTGATTGTTTTATTATCTCATTTAGTTTGCAGTTTGGTTTGTGTGTTTATGGTTCGAGAAAAAATGTTGATTTGAAATATTTTTCACATTATTCCATATTCATGTGATTTATTGTCTAGGGAGGAGGGTAAAATTATTGGTCTCCTAATTATCTTAATTCAATTCACTAATTCAAACATGAATTTTAAATTATGAATAGTGCAATTTCATTAAATTTAATTTTAATATATTTATCCTATCTAGCAAACCAAACGTGCTCTTAGGAGTGTGCAGAAAATGGCCTGAACCAAAAAAAAAAAGTGTATCAAACTGAACCTAAATATAAAATTTGATTCAATTTTTTTTTTTAAGGTTTGATTTTCCCATTTTGATTTTTTTTCCTCCAATGTAAAATTAATAGACTGAACCAAATTAATTTAATATTAATAGAATTTTATATTATAGTCCTAAATTCTTAATCTCATTACCTAAGAAATTCTCTTTATTTTTTAAATCTTATTACTAACTTCTCCTTATTTTCAGTGATGGGCAGTGACTACTGACTAGTGGTAGTGGGGTACACAGTTTTATACACTTTTATAGAAAATTGGATTTAACAACGGATGAAACATATTTTAGGCGATTTAGTGAGGTGTAAAGTAAAATGTAGATAAAAAAAAGAGTGTTAATTTTAAAAATAAAATGATGTCGGAAGGGTATTTCTATATTGAGAATGTGTAAGTAATTTTGGGACGTTTCAATAAAAAAAAAGTGTGCAAGTGATCACGGGAGACGGGGAGTAGTAAACATTTAGAAGGGTATAGGGGTAAATTCATAAAAAAGCATAACCATTTTCAAAAGTAGAAGCCTTTTTAAGGCGAGAAAAGAGAACCCGCCTTTACGCTCTCTACAAATTTAACAAACAAACTGCAACTCCTCTTCAACTTTCTCTCTCAAACACAATCATACCAGAACTGTTGAGGCGAATGCAATTGTTGATTTTCTGTTGAAAATCAATCAACGTTTCTTAGACCATGGCGAATAATCCAGGTGAGACAACTTCCGATGACTTCCTCGAACAAATTTTAGGGTATCCAAGCTATGCCGCCGGAGGCGACGCTAATTTGGTGGGAAACGAAGGTCCGTCGGCCGCGATGATGCTGCAATTGGGCTCGGGTGACGGCTCCGGTCACCTCGGTGGGATTGGAGTTGGTCTCGGAGTCGGAATCGGCGGCGGTTACGGCGTTGGTAGCGGCGGCGGAGGTTTTCCGCTAGGGTTGAGCTTGGAGCAGGGGAAGGGAGGGTTTAACGATGCTTCGGGGAGTGGGAAGAGGTTCCACCGAGATGACGTTGTTGATTCCCGCAATTCTTCAATCAAAGCGGTAAATTGTGCTAGTACTTAATGAACTTGTGATTGCAGTACTTGCATGGAACTTGAATGATTACTGCTCGGCTCATCTTTCAAATTTTAGTAGCAGTTGTATTACATTGATGGGCGATGTTAATTAAGCTGTAAATAATGTCTGTTTCCTCTAAAGCATTTTTTTACGGTATTCAGAGGCTTAAACGAATGTTACCGATGATGAGGTTGAGTTTTTGTTGTGGTGTTCTTTTTATGATGAGAAATTCCTTTTTTTTTTTCAGCAGCATTGTATGTGTATTTAGTCACTTAAAAGAATTCCTGTATTTTTTTTCTCTATCACAGGGTTTTCATGGACAGCCAATGACAAATATGGTTCACTCAGCACCCCATCCACCTGCTGTTCGCCCGAGGGTACGAGCTAGACGTGGCCAAGCAACAGATCCACACAGCATAGCTGAAAGGGTACGTGTGATGTTTCACAGAAAATGGCGTTTAGAATCTTTTTATTTTGTTAACAGGGGAAAAAGTAGCAATGTTTTCTTGGTCTTGTGTCTGGTACTGTTTCAGTGATTTGGTTTTATGCAAGAATGCAACTGCTTGGTTGATTATAAAGTGTGAAATTGGACATTTCTTCTCTTTTAACAGCTGCGGAGAGAAAGAATAGCTGAAAGAATTAGGGCATTGCAGGAGTTGGTTCCCAGTGTAAACAAGGTCAGCATTCTATCTACTTTCTAGTACTGCATCTCAGGACTTCAAATTGTAGAAACTAAGTGGAACTTCATTGTTCAGTGCCATTTTTTGTCTAGGAAACCATAATTTGGTTGGTTTGTTTTCTCCTATTGTATCTTGTACATTATTAATTAAATACGTAATGTTATATAGCAATTGGTATGGAAATATCATTATTTTGTTCCTCTCTTACAATTTTGTTCGATTGCGGCCATCTTTTCATGATTTTGTTAACATGAGATATTTTTTCATCCATGATGAGCAGAGATGAAAAGTGGAATGCATATTTTCCATAATATATCTTTCGAATATGAAGTCATATATAAGTTAAGTGTATCCTCTTTTTTATGTGTTCCGTGGTCCTTTGATAATGATTTTACTCATGGACACCTTGGGGGCATTGTCTGGCTGAGTGGCTGTACGTATGAGTTTTCCATGTATGCTCAGATGCATTTTTTTAAGCAATCTTAAATTTTGTCATGTAAAATGAAGCTTCGTGCACATAATTCTTATAGAGTTTTTTTTATGCAGACAGATAGAGCAGCTATGCTTGATGAAATCGTGGATTATGTCAAGTTCTTAAGACTTCAAGTGAAGGTATACAAAAAAAAACACCCTATATGTATTTAGTTAAAATGGTGGAAACTAAAATGGCTCGAGGACTCAATCTTTTGCATTGGTAGAATTGAATTAAACAGGCTTACTTTTATTCTAACATTGATAAAATGAAAAATAGTCATCATGACATCCAATAGATTCCTAGAATACGAACCTCTTAAGAGTCTGCTCGTTAGATTTTTCTATAACTTAGGAACTTCTCTCATTCAAAACATCAACTTTCCAGGTGTTGAGCATGAGTAGATTGGGAGGAGCTGGTGCAGTGGCACCACTGGTGACAGACATCCCAATTTCATCAGTAGAGGTAATTTATATTTTAAAACTTAAATATTTTGATGAGAAAATAGGTTTTTTTGTTAGCCTGAAAGTTACCGCCATTAGGTTTCTTTCAATTTTTCGACATTTTGGTTCCTTGGCTGGCTGCAAGTGGTGAAGTATCCTGTCAACCAATCAGACTTTGCCACTTGAACATCTCATACTATCAGATCAGTGTCAATCGGATGTTTCACCTCCTACAGTCGGTCACCGGACCAAAATGTAAAAAATTGGAAGTTATAGGACTATTTTCAATTCGTGAAAATTAATAGGACTAGAACCAAAATACAGGAGAAAAAGAAAACTATTTTCCCTACTTTGATCACTACTTGGTTGTTTCCTATCTTATACTACTACCTAACTTTTGAAGGACGAATGTGGTGAGGGTGGAAGAGGTCAACCGGCGTGGGAAAAGTGGTCAACGGATGGTACAGAGCGGCAAGTGGCCAAGCTTATGGAAGAAAATGTAGGAGCTGCAATGCAGTTCCTTCAATCCAAGGCACTTTGCATCATGCCCGTATCCCTTGCCTCGGCTATCTACCACACACAACCTTCCGACACCACCTCAGTCAAACCCGAGTCTGACAACCAATTATAATCCATTCACTCACCGCCTTCGTTTAATCCATACGTCACACTCCCTCTCTTTGAGTTGAAATCCTAGTCAGATGGAAACGTACAGCAAATGTCCTCGGAAGATTCAAGCAGCAGAGAAGGTAATGTCAAAATCTGTCTTGATTGATATGCTTGTTTTTTCTAACAATGGTGGGACATCAAGTGGTAGTGGTGAGTGATAAAAGCACTTTGGGTAGTGAGTGGGTTGGTAATGGATTATTATATATGACGAGGATGATGAATGTGTTAGATACATGTATGTAGTAATTGTGGTGTTATTTTCAGTGCTAGTAGTGGAAATGAATAGTTAAGAGTAGATAATGTTTTAACTTTTGTCCCTAAAGTAGGGATTGAGGTCAAACACTAATCAATTCTACCATTTGAATTATTGCTTTTATTCTATTTATAAAGCAACCTCAGCTTCTTTCTATTATTGTCTTACCTAACTACTGTTGTTGAAATTTAATATAAAAAATGAGCAATAATTTTGAAAATAAAATGACATTAGGAGGTAATTAATTTTGTGGGTATTTCAATCTCCTTTTTTTTTTTTTTTTTTTTTTTTTTTTTTTTTTTTTTTTTTTTTTTTTTTCATTTTAGTCAGTTTCACAAAATTTTCCCATTTGTAAAAGAAAATTCATATATAAACTTGATCATCACAATATTTATCTATTTAAACAAAAAAACAAAATGCAATCAATTACTTTATTTTATCTATTTAAACAAAAAAACAAAATGCAATCAATTACTTTATTTTATACACTCTATCGATCATTATAATATTTATCTATTTAAACAAAAAAAAACAAAATGCAATCAATTAGTACTTTATTTTATACACTCTATTCATTATGCTATTTTTGCTAGCAGCTTCCAGCGGTTATTTTCAGTTTAGACTTTTTTTTTAAAAAACTTGCATTTCAAGTGAAATTCACACTTCGAATAAAACACCATTATTTTTATTAATTGTAATTTCTTTTCGTACCTCTTTGTAATTTTTTATTTTTGTTAAATTAAAATTTTATATTTAAATTTTTTTATCGATATTACGCATATACATCTCACAGTCAATTAGATCAAAGTTTTTTTTTTTGTGATACATTAAACATGAATTGAATTAGACTCCTCCCTCATCAATTAGATCCAGTCAATTAGATCAGAGTTTTTTTTTTTTTTTTTTGTGATACATTTTTTTTTTTATTAATCATTTTTTAATATAGGGTTAACTTATATTTACCATTCATATATATAGTAAAACTTCAAACATTTCCAATATATATTTATAATAATAACTCACTCGACGTGGAGAATTTTTAATCCCACGCTTAGGCAAAACTCTCTCAAAATTTCAATAATTATTTATAATCCTAAAACATTCTTAAATTATTTGAGAACATTCAACGTTTTATATAAAACTACATAATTTTTTAAACACTGAACACATAACAAATTGTATTTCAAATATTATGAAACGAAATTATTAAATTAAGAGATTATATACCATATAAGACAATAACTTAGTGTCTTAAACAAATAAATTAACTTATAATCATTAAAATTATATACTCTTTTCATTTAAACTTTGTAGGTAAGTATTCATTTTTCATCCGTCTAAACTTAATATACACGTTTGAAAAGGAATACTCCGGGGAAAGCTCTCCATGAGCTTTGGACACGGAGGTTAAGAAATACTAATATACTCCCTCCGCACCTGAAAAATTTTCATACTTTCCTTTTTTGTTTGTCCCCGAAAAGTTTACATACCCAAAATAGAAATAATCATCACAATCCATACCCTCACAATATACACATATTTACCATTTATGTCATTACTTTTGGGACCCACCATACACTCAACCAGTGACGGAGCCAGAAATTCTAGATTGGGGGGCCCGATTTACATTACTATAAAGACAAAATAATATTATATTTAATTCATTATAAATTTTGATTGTTTCGACTCATAATAGGTGAAATGATGTTAAAATTATTAGACAAATGTATAACTTAAAATATATTCCCTCCATCCCGTAATGACTTGAATACGTTGATAAGTTCACTTTTTAAGAAATGTGAATTTAGTAAGGTGTGGGGTCAAATAAATGAGAAGTGTTTTTGGTGATTTAGTGAGGTATAAAAGAAATTTAATGAGGTGTTAAAAAAAATTAGTGAGATGTAGGAAAGAATGTAGATTAAAATGAGTGACAATTTTAAAAATAAAATGATGTAGTGAGAATATTAATTTTGTAGATTATTTACATATTATGAGTGTACAAATAATTTTGTAACGTCTCAAATAAAAAAAAAAGTATACAAATAATTATAAAACGGAAGAAATATACATAATAAAAAAAAAATTGGTGGGGGGCCCACTGCCCCCGCTGGGCCCTATGTGGCTCCGTCCTTGCACTCAACCCACCTACTTTATTTACTTTATGATAAATTTCTAATAAAGTTATTTCACTCTATGTTTTCTCTTATAGAACGTAGAGGGTTTTTTTTTTATCTAATTGATTCAAATTGAAATTAATAAGACATTTTTGTCCTTTTATTAATTTGAAAAAATTTGAAATCATTAATTTAAATAATTAAGTCAACTAAATCCTGTAATCAGGCATTCCAAAATTATGGACCTTCTAAAATTTAAATTTAATGGACCTTCCAAAATTTAAATTTTTTCCTAAAACGCAGATAATCACAATTATTTCGTTTCATTTTGTGCAGCTTTGAGATTCTAGCGTTGTGCATTTAATTACACCGATTCTGAAGACATGTTGTGCATTTTCCGGTGACGAAGAAATTTATGAAGGACAAGATGCATATACACCAGGTAATATATGAAGAGAAAAATGCATATACACCAGGTAATATATGAAGAGAAAAATGCATATACACCAGGTAATATATGAAGGACAAGATGTATATACGCCAGGTAATATATGAAGGACAAAATGCACATAAAGGAATGCATGCAAACATGACAAATATGCATACGTATAGAAAAGAATGTATGAATGACAAAATGTAATATTACAAAATATGATAATTATTTAGCATATAAACATGACGACAAATATGCATACATAATTCAAAATATGATGATTATTTTGCATATAACTTTATGCATAATTCAAAATATGATGATTACGTTGCATATCATACTCGATTGAAATAGAATGACTATTTTGCAAAAAAAATTGAAAACTGACCTTAAAAATCATGTATTTAAAAAATAAAATCTACAAAAATCTGGAAGAATCTTACCCAAATTCGAACTCGTATGTTACAATTAGAGCTGGCAATTCGGGCCGCCCGGCCCAGCCCAGCCCAACAGGTCAAGTGATGTTCATGGGCTAGGCCGGGCCGGCCCATGAACTGGTCGGGTCTATAAAATGGGAGCCCAGTCTAGCCCATTCTGGGCTTGCGGGCTAGCGGGCCAGCCCAACCCATTACATATTTTTTTTTAAAATTTATAGAAAAAAAAAACATATACTAATGAGTAATTATGCATAATTCATAAATGACCATAACCATTAATTATAGTATTAATGTAGACGACAAATTCAAAATAGAATTATAAATAACTCATAAGTCTAACTCATCAACCTGATTCGATATTCATTTCGTTGAGATAATCTAAAAAATAAAATAAAAGGAAAAAAATTAATTTATATTCCTAAACAAGCTGAAATTAATTTCAGGAAGCATGTCAAACTTTCTTACACAACCAAATAAATAGTACTGTGGTTATTTACTAAACAGTAACCAAATTCTTTGTATTTAACCACTATTCAACCAAACAACAACCAAATAAATTAACATTTTGCCAACTAGTAATCACCCACCCATGCGACAAATATATATACTCCCTCCGTTCTATAATAAGTGTTGTTTTAGCCCATTTCTCTTGTACACAAATAAGTGTTGTTTTAGAATTTTTACACTGTTTGTTCCCATTATGTCCTCCAATTTGAAAATTATTTGAGACATAAATTTGAAAATAATTGAAGAAGATTGGGTAAAGAATTTGAAAAGATTTGAAAAGAATTAATGTGATCAAAATCTTCCTTTATTATTTAAGGGTATACTTGTCAATACATACCCTTTCTTAATTTCAACAAATTTCATGAAAACAACACTTATTGTAGAACGGAGGGAGTATATTTTAAAAACTCTAAAATAAAATTTCCTTTCTGTAATTTAGTAATTTAATTTTTAATTATTGAATAAAAATTAAAAAAATGTACATTAAAAAAAATATGGTCGGGCCAAACGGGCTGTCTACGACCCGTCGGGCTAAATTAACCTAGCCCATCAAGCCCGTCGGGCCAAATTAGCCCAGTTTTAAATGGGCTTGTATTTTATTGGCCCAGCCCATACTGTGCTTCGGGTTGGTCGGGCCGGTCCATCGGGTCGGGCCCAAATTGCCGGCTCTAGTTACAATGGCGTCGATTTTGATGCTTCAAATGTTAAAAAATAAATGGAAACACTCGGGGCTTCGTCTTCGTCGAACCGGCCACCACTGCGAACACCGTCTGCGTCGAATCGGCCACCATCACGGAGAAGATGAAGCAGGTCACTTCCCGCCGCCGTCTGTAACGAACACCGTGAACGTGCCGCCGCTGGAAGAAGAGTTTTCCCTTCGTCACTGTAAGAAGATTGACCGCCGCCGCACAGATAGGCCGCCACGAAAAACATATCGGTGGGTTCGCGGCCTCCATCATCCTCGTACCAGAACAATGACTCAGAAATTGAATTTGAAGATGGAATTTGGGAAATTTTATTGTTTTGATTTCAGCGCATAACAAAGAATCTGTTTTGATCGTACGATGCAATTGAATTGGATGAATATTGAATTTCCAATTTTTTACTTCAATTTTGATCGAATCTGCATAAACTTTTCGGAATCAAATTTTGGAAATTCAAAATTTGGAAAGTCTCCGACTTTCCGATTCTGTGACCTAAAATTCAGGAATTCCATGATTTGTGAAAATTATGGATATTAAATATCTGATTTTAATATCAATTTCGAATTTTTAAAACAATTTGTATAATAATGGTAATTTTGGTTTTTTGTGATAAAAATGAAGCGATTAGATAAAATTCGAAATGGCTGTTCCTATTTGTTGAATGGGTTGTGATAATGACTCTATTGGTAAAAAATATTTTTTCTTTATATATAAAAGTTTACAAAATTACCCCTCAACACTCTTATCATTACACTTTTTTCTTAAACCATGTGCCCAAGATTCCCCGCAAACTTTTCGGGAATGGAGGGAGTAATAAGTAGATGTATTAGAGGTGATGTGATTGAGAGAGGGAAGAATATAATGAAATGTGAGAGATAATAGTTATCAAAAAAAAAAGATAAGGGAAGGATAGTTTTCATTGGGACAGACGAAAATGAAAAATTGGGTAGCTTTCACTGAGACGGAGGGAATATAATTTTTTCAAATCATTACTTATTTACTCAAATTGTCATTCACTTTATTTATTTATAAGTGATCCTTTAATCGCCAAATAAACATTCATGTTATTCAACTGTGTCTTTATTTTGTAGAAGGAACAATTGGTTGGACTTATACTATTGTAATTAAGGTGTATACATTTAATTGCTCGTATTGTTAGGTTCAAAATGGAAAGGCCTAAAAATTCCAAGCATTTATCGGGCCAATGTGGGTAGACAAGTTGAAAGCCCGATTAAATACAAGTAGGGTTTGACTATTTACACCTTCATTTTGGAGAGATGCACCCCTCGATTGATGCATCCTAAATTTATCTAGGAATCTAGGATAGGATAGATGCACCCTCTTAAATTATCGTAAATACCCTTAGAAGCAGTTTGGTGCCTTTTACAAACTTCACCGTTAGATGCACCCCCTACACTATATCACTCGAAAATTCTAATTTTTTCATTTTCTTCTTCGTTCCTTTTTTTATTTTCTTTCTTCTTCCTTCCAAAACCCTCCACCATCTTCTCCAACTCCACCACCAAACCGCCACTTTGCCGCCGACTGCCGCCACAGTTGTCGGCGGCCGCCGCCCTCCCTCTCTCTACACAGCAGCGTAAACTAAAAAATAAAAAACAAACCAACCCTTACCCCATAAAATAAAAAAATAACCGTGGCCATATCAAAATTATTGATCCAAAAGAATGTTGAAATTTAGCCCAGGAGAAAGAACTGATCCAAAAAAAAAAAAATACATTTCATAGTTTTTGGGTTCAAAAGTGATTCTCACAGTTTTATTATTGCAATTTGCAAACCCACCCTAAACCATAAATCGAGATTTTAATATTTAATTTATTCAATTTAATATTTAATCTCAACATTTAACTCAATTTATGAGAATTAAACTTCAATAATATTGGTGCAACTAATTATCACTCTCCAAATAATTGAGGTAAGATAAATAAATCAATATTTATGATTTATGATAAACAATGTTCACTATACTTTATTAAAAAAGAAAAAAAAACAAATTTTACCTCAATTTTTGAATAAGTTCATCCAATTTTTGGAAATTTTTTAAAAAATATTAAAATTACGGGACATAAATAAATTAAAATTTTCATTAATGGAGTTAAGTAGGCCAAAAGTAGCCGTAAATTAATTAGTTTAAGAAATTATGAGACACATTAATTTTTTATATTTTTTTGGGACGCTTTTCAAGAAAAGTAAAATTACGGATTTAAAATTGAGTTCTTCTCAAATTACATGACTAAAATTAAGAAAATACAAAGTTAAAGAAATAAAATTGAACTCGATCTAAGTTACGAGATTAAAATGACAGTTGATTGACGCAAGTGTTATTTTTGGTTTATTGTGATTTAGCCCTATTTTGAACAATATTTACGCTGTAAAATATCTATCCACAATTCGAGTTTCTTCTCCGAGCTGCCATGGCGTTAGAGCAAACGTTACCACTGAAGAACACTCTTCTACTCTACCGAAACCCTAGCATAACTACTTCTTTCGCGTTAAATGTTCACTTCACTCCCAAAAGGTTCACTTCTACGGCCCGAATCAAATGCTCCTTCGATTACAATACCACTAATACTCCTACGACCTATAACAACGGGTTTTACGAGTACGAACGGGCCGCGATGTCCGGCCCGCAGCATCCTAGGCCGGCGGAGATTCCGTGGAAGAAGGAGCTCTGCAATTCGGTTCAGCTCATCGGCGTAGTTGGAACTCCGGTTCAAATCAAACACCTTCCTTCTGGAAAAGTTGTCGCCTGGTCACGAATCGCTGTCAAGAAATCCCAAACCGACACAACTTGGTAATTTTTTATTTTATTTTTTTCATTTAATTTCCGTCGTAATTTGTTCTGAGAATCAGATTTGAGAGCTCTAATGATGCCAGTTGAACACATTTGGGAATGGGATGAATGGATTCTAATTTGAAGTTTCTACTTTAATTTATTGTGGAAAATTGATTCGTTATCTGCCAATTTTACCTTGTATTTAGGTTTAAAGTTGGAATATACACTACATATGATATATGTTGAATCTGTTGTAGAACTGCCTACTCATAGACATTGGAGGTGTTTGCAAAAAAATTATGGTTTTGAGAAAGTGATTTAATTTAGTGATTTTGAGAAAATTTTGATTAAGAGTGATACTTGGATGCAATTGTTTGCACCTATATTGAGCTCCAATGAATTAAGTCAAATGTAGTGTCAAAGATTAAATTGGGGTTAAATTGAACATTAAAATACAAGTGTATCTATACACTCAATTGCATGAGAGAATGTCTTTGATTAATAGAAGTGTTTGTGAAATTTGTAGAAGTAAAAGTTGAGTGTTTGGTAAAAGGTAAAAATATTAGACAACAGATTCAGCTAGAAGCACGCCCTTTCCAGTTTTTAGAAGTAGAAGCAATTTGAAAAACTCAAATTAGCTTTTTGCAAAGCAGAAGCTGATTTTTTTTTTTGATCAGTAAAGAAATGTATATTGATCATAATGTTCAATGGGTATCAGAAGTACCCTACAGAATTTTAAAACAGAAGCAATTTCTGCTTACTAATAATTCCTCACATTTCACAAGTTTTCTACTGCAAAGCAGAAGCTGATTAAGCAGTTGAAAACACCCCCTTTGTATAATGTGACGGGAGAACAAGGTCTATTTCTTTTATACCAATCCCATTTACCTCAATAATTTAGCTTGTGGCCTGGTAATTTTGGCAATAAATATAAATCTTTCTTGCGAGTTAGACTATTTAGGTTTGGTTTAATTGTATTGCAATTACACGTAATTTCAATTGTTTATTCGACATTCCTTTAATGTTCCTTTACAATGTTTCTAGTTATTTATCAGATGCTTTCATTGTAAACTATATATATCAAGTATTTGATTGATGATATTATTCAGGATTAACTTGACTTTCTGGGATGAATTGGCCAATATTGCTTCCCAGCATGTAGAAAAAGGTCAGCAAATATATGTATCAGGTCGACTAGTCTCAGATACAGTTGAAACTGATGATGGGAAGCAGCAGACCTACTATAAGGTTCATCGCCTGTTTCCATTATCGACCAGTCCTGAGTTTAAGTGTTGTCATTTAAAATAAATTCTGTATTATTTTTCCCAGGTAGTTGTTCAGCAACTGAATTTCATCGAAAAGGGTGTATCACCGGTTTCATTGTACAATGGGGATTCTAATCCTGTGACAACAGGTAACTATTCCCTTTATATTGGTCATGGATGCATAAGTTCAGTTTTGTATTTAGGGTTAATTGCCAAAAAAAAACACAACATTTTTACGTTTTTTAAATTTGCAATTCGATACACGATCTTTCAAATTGTTGCAATTTATCAAATGACTATTTTCCGGCAAGTCTTGCTGACGCGGCTGTGGATGAAATTGCAAAAAAAATAAAAGGTTGTGATTAAATTGCAACAATACAAAAGGTGAATTAATTTGCAAAATTTCCAAAGAATTTTCTGCAGCTACATCTACATAGGTTTTTGAAAGATGGTCATATGATATATAATTGCAAAATTTAAAAAGTCTGACCCTTGTTTTTAAAGGATTTTCAGGCAAAAAGCAAAATTTTACTTCAGCAAATTCTACTGGTTCCACGGAAGAACTCTGGCAAGCCTACTTTGCTAATCCTACCGAATGGTGGGATAATCGGAAGAACAAGGTACTTTCTTTAGATCAGGCATCAACCGGTTTAAAATCGACTTTTTTTTAATGGCAGCCTCTTGTTCACTTATACCTTCTTACAGGGAAACCTTTTCTACTACTAGAAATTTAATTTTACCTAGGCGTATATGAAGAGTAACAATTTTGTTTTCCCCCCTATGATTTCTTACATTTAGACCTGCGTACAGGATATATTTAAAATTGGTCTCATATCTATTTTAGCCCCATATGGATAACACTTCTCAATTAAGTCATGATTAACTTTTAAATCTGCATTTTAGTCCTATAGTTTTCAAACACTACTCATGTGGTGTTTGCAAGTGTGATTGGAGAAAAAATGATTTTGGCCTAGACAATAAAATTGACGGTGCTCCACTTAAATATTTGGATCATATTCTCCCTTAAAACATATATAGTTGAGTTGGAGCCACATAATTAATCTCATGGATCATATATATGATTTAGTAAATAGGATTCATCTTATACAAGTTTTTGTATTTCGTTAATGCTAATGCTATTTTGATGTACAGAGGAGCCCAAACTACCCCGACTTCAAACACAAAGACACGGGGGAAGCATTATGGGTCGAGGGCCGGAATAACCCAGCATGGGTAAAATCACAACTTACTGTACTCGACTCAAGGATGGAATCCTTTCATGATCAAAATTCTAGTATGCATGTTAATTTTATGTCGACCGATAATCTTGGCTCGTTTTAGCTGCTAATCATCATCTTGATTGACACATGCGTGGTCCTAAATTGAACTCGTGTATATCCATTGTGTTCCACACCTTTGATTGAACTACTATCTTCACTGCTTAATTTTGCCTATTCTCATTGTTAATTATTAGTTGTTGATGTTTGTTTGCCACCTATCACAAGTTAGATAGTTCATGATTAGTTTGAGGAAATTTTAAAGATAAGGAGGAATCCATGAGTTTATCTGGTTAATCTTAATTTGGTTTTGTCATAAGGAGCATTATTCAATTACGATTTTGGTTCAAATTCTTGAAAATTATAACTGTGTATACCCTATTTAGATTACAGTTGGTTGTTTATCTTTCTATTGACAATTTAGAAATAAGTGACTTAATTTTTACGATGACAAAATGAATCAAATCATTTTCGTACTTAAGGTTAATTTTATTTGTTCATGAAGGGGAATAAAATTGTCCGAACCCTTGTATTTTATTTCAGTTTAGATTTAAGTTTGAAATATATTTCTGGTTAACTAATTGGTGGGCTGCTGGAATAGTCGAAGCCATATCCAATCGAAAAAAAGGATGTTATCCAAACACATTTCAAATAATTGGAGTAAAATTTGACTAGTTGACCCCCTTGATTTTTTCGGCAATACAAACGTATTTAAGTAATTGTCGTTCTGTAATAGCCTGATTCTGACATTGTCATCCCTAAAAGTGATACTATGTCCTATTTTATATATTTATTTAATGATATATCTCCCTACCATATGATAAAATATTGAATTGCTCAACCCAACAAGTCCTCCTACATATGCTTTAATGTAATCCTCGAACATATTTTTTCCTATTTTGTACTAACATATAAAATAGGAAAAGTCTTATATGCACCATACATACCAAAGTGATGTGGTGCGCCCACTTTTTTTAATCACTTTTATTTCTGCTTTTCTCTACAGATTTTTTCTTATCCATCCTTTCTTTTCTGTTTATTTATTTGAAAGAACATGTAAACCCTAAAAAATGTTCACACCTTCCAGTATTTGTCTTCACAAAGTAGCCGCCGTCTTCCTTCGGCCATCTGCTCCCACTACAGGTTCCTCTCTCGGCCGCACATGGAGGCTATCACCTGATCTGCGCGCCGCTCAGCGTCTTGACGGCGATGGTGGACCTCTCTGCGTGCTGCGACTCCGTCCACGCGAATAAAGGGAACACAAGTTACGCACAAGTAAGTATTTGGGGCTTTAAAAATTTGAAGAACAATTTTCACGTGCTTGCAGAAATTTGAAATCTAGAATAGAAAATGTGGGTGGCTTCAAGCGTGTTGGGGCCTGATTTAAGGGTTGTTTGGCGAAGATGAAATATGGTAAGTATTATTATTGTAAAGTGGTAATTATAGTTACTGAAAAGTATTGTTTCATAATATTGAAAAGTGGTATCTATTATTATTGAAAATTGTTGTTTCATAATATTGAAAAGCGGTAAGTATTATAATTGAAAAGTGGTAATTATTATTAGTGAAAAGTGGTAATTTTTAATATTGAAAAGTGTTGCTTCATAATATTGAAAAGTGGTAACTATTATTATTGAAAATTGTTGTTTCATAATAGTGAAAAGTGACAAGTATTATTATTAGTAAAAAGTGTTAATCTTTAATACTGAAAAGTGGTAAATATAGTTATTGAAAAATGTTGCTTTAAATACTGAAAATTGGTAAAAAAAAAAACACATATCTTAATTTTGTACTTTTATGAGAATGTTGAATCCGAAATACTAATTGAACATTCATTTTATGTCCATGTCGTTCTCTCATTAATAATTTTGTCACATCACTTGGTAGTTTGTACAATATTTGTTTGTTTATTTCTCTCATTATGTAATTCTATACTAGGTTAGGAGGGAGAGGCAACTCAACTCCAAGTATACATTCAATATTCATACTTTCGCCATACACAACTTCGATCGAAATAATCAACTATAATAATAATAATTAATTAATATATTCAAAATGTGGATCTATAGGCAAAAACAAATAAAACTCCTTCAAAGGTAGATGCATAAAAGGAAAAAAAACCTAAAACCATATATAAGCTCACATATCGAGCCATGCCGTTAAAAATTTAAATAATATAAGTTACATGCAAGTTGAGATGGTGAGGAGTGAAAATAAATAACTTATAATTCATCAACCCGTACTAGGCTGTTCTTATGAAGTGCAATTCCATAAAGCCACGCGATAGGGAACGTTTCATCGTATATTTCACATGTGTTCAAATCATAGAAAATGATTTGAACATTTTGAATGAACAAGGCCAACACCTCAGGGTATTTAACCCAACCGCAAGGTTGGAAAACATCACACTTCAAGTCAACTTCAAGCCTTTTCATCCTGTCCTCTAGGCCGAGCCTTTTGATCTTGCCCTCTAGGCCTTCCAAGCAAATGTTAGGCAACTTTTTCCATTCCATAGTTTCTGGTTTCATCTCAAAAACTTCCCATACAAATCTTTTGCAATGATTAAATAAAGTTAAATACCTTCCTGAGGAATAAAGCCAACGTCCATACACTGATATTGGTGGGGTAGTCTCTACAAATATTTCAGTCTCTAAATTCAAAGTCAAGACCTTATTACGGACGGATCTCTTTTTCCAATGTATAAACCCTTCAGTAACAGCAAATTTACCACAACGTAGTACAGTCTTACCAATGTCAGATATGTTGTCAGTACTAAGAATCCTCCATGACTTATCTACTCCCACAGTAAATATACCACATGTATATGGTTCTGAAACCCGAAACGGTAAAACAACTTTATACTTCATGGATGCTGCATCATATCCAATAACACAACGTTCAAAATTATTGGGGATATAAGGACCTTGAGGGAGACGAAAGACTCTGTGTGACAAAACGTTTCTAACAAAATAAGTTGTGTTTTCTAGACCGGTTGGATAAGACTCCAATACCAAACCATTAGAACTAGTACGGGGTATTGTGTACCTGGGTTCGGGGCTGTAATTGAACTCAATTTTGTCGATTCCTCCTCCGACTTTTCTACCATAGATGAAAACAAGCTTGTCATAGCTATTAATGATGAGAAGTCCATAACTTGAATGCTCAAGGTGTTTGCGAATGAAGTTTTTGGAACTGGAACACACTATTTGGTACCACTTCTGGCACACAAGCATTGCACTAAAAATATCTGGAGCCGGGAGACGCACCAGAATTTCATACAACACTTCGTCTGGAACACAGTCCATGACAGAATTTTTACATCTCCTGAAATAATACGTGCGAGTTCTGGAATAGCCCCCAACCATCTGTGTTAGGAAAAACGCCATTAATGGAGAAAGGGAAGTCAGAAAGTAACCACAATAAAAGATACAGACGTGTTGGTCAAGGAAGGTGTAGTATTTCAGGCTTCACAACACAACAATCTGATCATCGAAAAATAAATACAGTTTTTTTTTTCATTTTAGATAGAAAATAAACAGAGCATCATTAATGAACTCCTCTAGATAACTAATCCTATAATCAAACAAGAAACTTCATTAAACCACACTGTTCTCATACTGTACTAGTATTGCAATCAAATCAATACATAGAAGCAAAGCAATTCTATCTCATTTATGGACAAACTCAGTAGATTAATTGACATCAAATGCTTAAATTTATACATAAACCGATAAGATAGTTGAAAGAAGAATCTTACCTCTTTTTTTTTATTGCCCGCCTTTATCATGATACCTTGAATCGATCAATTTGTTGCTGAAATTAAAATTAATTAACAGCATGAGAAACATAGATTTGGCAGTAGGAACATGGCACAATAGAATCAATGAGATGTGATTGGTAGATCAGAAGTGGTGCCCTCTCGGATATTGATACATTGTGTCACACAAAAGTATATATTCACGAGTATGAATTGACAAATGCAAGATAAATCCAGTTTTATTAGCCATCTAACTTCTAAGATAAGGAACAGGAGATATTCAAAAGATACAATCTGATTCAAAGTTCTTAAAAAGTTTTTTTCTGTACTTCAAATCTTATTCAATCAAAGAGATACTGACATTTAAATTTTCAGAAGTTAAACTTGTGCATAACAGTGAGGCGAAACTAACTAAGACACCTCATCAAAACCTACTCAAAGAAAAAACTTGCAAACATTTTTGTCAAGTTGTACACAAGAAAATTCAAAGCAATGATAAATCAAATGACCACAATATATCCATCAGGACAAATGAATTAAAGGTTGCACTGATTTTACACATAATAATTAGTGAAAATATGAAAATGTACCTTCATAACAACCGGCAACAATTCTAACCAAAACAAAACCAAATTGAAATAGCGGCTTCAATTTCTCTGCCAGACTCTTATATTATTTCTCACGATTTCAAATTTAAACACACCAAATATAAGATGATTCTGTGTAAAAGAGAAAAAAAAAAAAAAAAAGACAGATCAGAATTACCTGAGAATTTGCTCACAGAGGATGGTGCAACTTTGCTACAATGGCGGCTGAGATTCCGTCGGAATTGAGATTTTTTTTTGGCTGAGATTTGTGGGGGAAGAAGGGTTTTCACTCTCAATAATGGGGGGAAATGGAGAAAGAATTGTCTCACAAAAAATAAATTATATTATTAATTTTACTCAATTAATTTGAGTAGCCCTATTAATAAGGCCAATTTTAGTCTAAAGAAACCGCCCACAATTGGGCCGAGCCTCCTATTCTATATTTCCACATCTTGGGCTTGGGCTTAATATTCTCGCTGATCCACTTGTTGGCCGCCCATTTTCTTTTGAGCCCGTCCAATTTTCGCCCAATTAAATTTTTTTAATTTAGGAAAGACGTCGTTTTTTGTCACTCCAGCGTAGATGAAACGTATATCAAGCAATTAAATTTTTTAACTAAAATGGAACGTTGGGCAAAAAAAGATAAAAATGCTCAATAAATAGTGTGAGTTTTGGGAAAATATAAGAGGGGGGGGAATCTTGATATGGTGCAATTTAAGCTTTGTTTCCTCCAAATCTTGTAAAAAAGTTGAAGAAGAAAACATAACGTAGATGTAATGATACAAAGGCATGCTAAGAATTACCCAAGAAAGCAAATTTCTTCTTTAGCACACCAAAACTGAAAATAATTCGGGCTTACAAAGCACATTTTGCAAAAAATCAGTTGGTTCAAATCAGAGTTTTTTTAAAATATGAAATTAGGTGTACATTCGGTGCTTTTATAATACTTTTTCTATCATATTTCTCCTTTTTTTTTTAAACTCCCTAAAAAAATATTATTCTGAATTATTTTACCGATTATGCCTAGAAGTCTCGTGTTCAATTATAAAAACACTATTCAAATAGTTTGATTTTCCCCCAATTCCTAATTGTGACCGATCGTTAAGATCGATCAATTAAAGTTGGTGTAGAACAACAGATGCAGAAGCTTGAACTAAAAACACTAGAATGAAAACAACCCCAATAATCATTTTGTAGAATTTAAGATCTGTATTAAGTTAATAAATTTTCAAGATCAGTCAATGAGAACTAAACAATATTTTAACAAAAGATTCCAGGATTTGCAGTTGCCATTGTATAACATTCATCAAGATCATATATAATTAACTACTATAATACTATGGGGTTTAAGCCTGTAAATACAAACAAATTTTCAACCCAAAACAAACCCATCTAAAACAACTTGCAAGTATATCATTTGTACAAAAGTCTCAGCCCCAATTTCCAGCTTCCCACAAAAAATCCGAAACTTCGGAATTCACGATTTTCAATCGACCATCAGATCTGTGTTTGTTGTTCCTTCTCACACAGAAGATGAAGCATCAAAACAATCGCAGGGGTTTGTTTGTTTGTTTTTCATGAATCTCAACAACACCCCAGCCCTTTAGCTTCAGATCCCTTCATAATCCTCAATCTTTTGCAAGAAGTTATGAACATATCCCAAGGAACATCTCCAACAAGCATCCAATCTCCATCTTTGTCCTCATAAGTCGGCGCAAATTCAGATCCATTGTACCCTTCTCTCTCTGAGTACGCACCTATAATTCAAATCCAAGTAAAATATACATTAAGCACCAGATCCAGAAATCTAGAGTGGTTTTTTACTGATTGTTGTTGTAGATCTGAAATAAATTTACCTATTGTGCATTTGAACATGTTCTCCAAGGCCTTGAGGAGGTCAAAGTAGTTTTTGTAGAACTTGAGATCGATTTTCCTCAAATATGGAGCTCCATCCATGCTCACTTTCACAAACATTCCAGATCCGTCGGATTCCGGGGACTTCTGCTGCTGCAGTACATTTTTCCGGTAAGATCTAACCGGCGGCCATCCAACTACTTGTGCTCTGAAATTCCAAAATATAACCGATTAATTCAACTATTTTTGTTTTTCACCCCCAAAATAGGAAAATAAGCGCACTTATGAATATTTTTTCAACTTACTTGGGAGCTGGTGCTACAGATTCTTCCTTCTCGTCGATTTGTGATGAAGAGTCCATTTCCGATGAAGATCTCTTGTTGTTCTTCGATGAAAGCTGTGTATCGGATTCAAAATCTCTCCCGGGTAACCCTAATTTCAACTCGGTTTCCTTCAGATTCATATGGCTTTCAAAAACCGTGGCTGATCTTTCCATTTTTGTTGAAGAAGTTGTTGTACGTGATTCCTTTGCGTGAAAATGAAGCTTTCTTCCGTGAGATTACAGATGAAATTGTTGAGGAAATTGTGAATGAGAATTGGGGGAAATGAGGAGAAGTTTTATAAGGGGTGAGAGAGCAGTATTTGGGGGTGTTATTCGGGTGTGCATGAATTTCATGACAGCTGAATTCATGGTCCCCACGCGCTCGTGGGAGGAGTGTTTTTGTCGACAGCTAAATCAAATCAAAATAGTAGTACTCAATATTAGAGGATCCCTTTAAAATTAGTTTTATAATTTCAAATTTTTAGACTAACTTTATTTTAACTTTTTTTTTTTCATGAAATGTAGTTTCATTTGTCTTATATTGTTCGTCTATAAAATATAGTTTTATACACTTTATTTCAATAATCACCTTCCAACTATTACTTAATTATTTAAATTGTCATCAACTTTATTCACAAACAATCATTTGTCAATCAAAGGTATGTCCATACATGTTGACACAAATTTTAAGGTAAAAAATTGATAAAATAAGAGTGGTGTGGGGCTGTTGTGAGGTAAAAGTAAAGTGTTTATTTTCATAAAAGTTGTGAGGTAAAAGTAAAGTGTTTATTTTCATAAAAGAAGTGAACATACTTTTGGTGTTGGTGGACAGACAAATAAGAAAAGTGAACATTATATAGAGAGAGTCATTCATTTCTTGTGCACTAATTGTACCGTGTAACTGGACACATGTAAGTCAATGTAATTGAATAATATTATATTTCATACGTTCAATTTCATTATTTTCACTTTCCTTTTTTTATTCTTCAATTTTATTATGCACATACCT
Source organism: Galeopsis tetrahit (assembly GCA_963675135.1). NCBI lineage: Eukaryota > Viridiplantae > Streptophyta > Magnoliopsida > Lamiales > Lamiaceae > Galeopsis > Galeopsis tetrahit. The sequence continues at coordinate 72,029,147 of OY776132.1, forward strand.
TTTTTTGTAAACAATATTATTCATACCAATTTATCTCCATCCTTCTATCATTACTTATTTACCCACTTTGTCATTCACTTTATTTATAAACACTAATTTTATTTATAAATTGACCTCACAATATCCTATCATACCCCCAACTTATTTACTTTATGAATAAACTAATCAATATTCATTAAAATCTGTATGTGAAGAAGTTGTCATTTTAAAATTAGACGGAGGGAGTATTTGAAAGTGTGCTCATCTTTATGCCTCAGTTTCGAAACTCCCCAAATTGCACAATTTCTACAAGATCAGTTCAAGCTTAACTCTGACTTTAAGTAAGGGTTCATTAGTAGAAGGTGGAATTGAATCAGTCGATCATTGAATCGAATAACGATTTTCGTTGTGCGCGTGTGGGGAACGCAGTAGGGAATGCGTGTAAGAGGGAGGGAGGGTGAGGAGTGGGGACATGAATTAATAATAGGGGATAGGGATGTTAGTGGGAGGAGTGGCAACTTTAAGTCTAATTCCATTAAAAGAGGGGACAAAGCAACTGCTATTCTTAAAGTCTTTGTCGCTCAACAAGCCATAGGTCAAAACCTACACCGTTGGATCATTATAGATTCTTTTATTTCCACTTTTTTATTATTGCATAATAAACTTTCACTATTTTACTTAATACGGAGTAATTAAATTGATGTAACGCGATATTACTATCTTATCCTAAAATGCCTTACCTAAATTTACACCTACTTGAATGTATTGACAAAAATATTTGTAAGTTAGTATAGGTTTTTCATACTTTTTTTTTTATTTTTATTTTTTATTCTTAAATTCTACTCCCTCCGTCCTGAAGGAAATTTGCACCCTTTAACCGGCACACATTTTAAAAAAAGGTGTAATGATTGATGTTTTGAGAGATAGTTTTGTAAACTTTTATGAATAAAGTAAAGTAAAAAGTAGATTGAGTGTGAAAAAGTAATGGCATATGAGTAAATATGAGTATATTTCAAGGGTGAGGGTTGTGAAGATATTTCCTTTTATGAAGTGTGTAAATTGGTATGGGACATTCATATATGAAAAGTGTGTAAATTCTTGTTTATATTTTTTTTCTCTATCTTTCTCTCAATTATATCACTTGTACTATTTATATATATATATATATATATATATATATATTATTTAATCATTTTTTATATCCATGTGATCAAAAGTAACGAAAAGCTTATAAACGGACTAAGAGTGTAATTTATAAGATCAATAAAATATTATGCAAAAAAACTTATACGGAGTATAAAATAGTGCATACATGAACTATAGATAATTAAGGTAAATTTAGAAATAAAATTTGTGGGTCAAATTTAATTTAAAATGTATTTTTTCGTTTTCAAGTGTTGTTTTACTACATGATCAAGATATTATCATTATAAGGTCAATAGTGTACTATTACAAGTCTAAAAATATTCTGGACACTTAATTTTTTGGACGAATTTTTCAGAATATCTTTTAACAGGTAATAGTACACTTTTAATTTTATAATGATAATATGTTGACCTTTAGTTATAATATATTGACCATGCAATAAAATATTTGCTTGAACTAGCGAATTTTTTATGCTTCAAGACTTTTAACCTGCCATTTTTTTAAAAAGTTGTAATTACACACATTTTATGTGTGATTTGTTGAGTATAATATATTTCAACTATATATTAGTATTAACATAGATTTTTTCTAATTGGCGTGTGAAGTAATTTTACTAGTTGAGGTGAAAAAAAAATTTAAAAATCCTAAGGCATGAGCTAATTTTAATCAGATTGATTCAAAACATGTTATACTTTCTACAAAATTATTTTTCTGAAAACAAACAAACTAAAAGCAGAGATATCTGTGAAATAATAAAAAAATAGGGGAGTTTCAGAGATTTTTTATGCGTATAAAATGAGGATAAGATTGAATGGGAACACATGCCATGTGAGGTGGGACCCGCTATTGTCGGTTGATGGACTTCACAATGCCATGTTGCCTTTCTTTCTTAATCACCATTGTTCATGTGGATGTGGATGTGCCCTCATACATACATTTATCATCCTTCATCCATATTATTCACTGCTCCCAAAATTATTTTCACGTTTTAATCGACACAATTTTGGGCTAGTCTTGGGTGAGACCGTCTCACATAATGAGATCCGTGAAACGACTTTTATATATGAAAATTGATAATGTTTAAGCAAAAAGTGATAGTCATTTTTTAAAAAATATTACTCCGTATCACTTTTTACTTAAACATTATCACTTTTTTTACAAACCAAAATCTGGAAAAAAATCTGGGTTATCCTACCCAAAATTTTAAAAGGACCCGTCTCACAGAAAAAGATCCGTGAGACGGTCTCACACAAGTTTTTGTCCACAATTTTTTAAAGAACTAAATTTAATGATTGGTAATATAAGATAAAGGAGGGGTATTTTAGATAATTTAGTAAGGATAAAGTGGATATGGTGAGATGTATAGTAAAATGTATGTAAAAAGAATGTGACAATTTAAAAAATAAAATGATGTTGGGAGTGTATTAATTTTGTTGAAAATTTTTATATTAAGAGTTTGCAAGTGATAATAAGAAAAGTATTCAAGTAATCAAGGTAGGGGGAGGGAGGGAGTATTTTTATGCCACATTATTCGGTACAAGAATCGACTAATTCGAAATCCAATTTCATCGTCCACTTACAAAGATTATGTTTAAAGTTAGAGTCGTGGACATGACCCCATATAAAATCATCCATCATCCTTATGGTGACACACTATACTAGTAACCCTTTTAATTTATTGTTATACTTTTGCGAGCATGTAACAAATAAGATATATGTATAATATATTATAACATAGACTAGTTTCGTTAATTTAAGAATACTTGGAAAAATGATATATTAAAATACGTTAATTCATAAAAAATATCGTAAAAAATATGTTAGAGATGAAACTCTCGTTTTTTCATTAATCAAATTGAACTATCTAGATTAAAACAGTAATAGGAGTACTAAAAATCTAGAATCGTGATAACAAATGGAATGACTCGGGAACAAATTAATTTCTCTAAATTTTAAATAGTATGAGATACAATAATAAATTAATAATATTTGAAATAGACGTGATACAATAAAGAATTTTATAAATAACTTTTTAAGTAGTAATGCTACCTCTTATACCGAGTCATCTACAGTACTAATTAATATTATTAATATAGAAATTTATAAATATATTTATAGGTGAAAGAATATGAATGGAAATGGAATGTAGCTAATATAAAATGGTGTTATTTTGATTCTAAATTTCTAATTAGGTAATAACTCCTAATTTGATAACAATGACTTATATATTTATTAACCAATAGTTTAATTATACATTTAAATTTATAAAATTTAATTTAATTCAATTAATCAAATCATGACTCGAATATTACACACATCTAATCAACACTACGCGACATCAAATCTAATCACATACTAATACATGATTAAACGAAACTCCATATAATGAGCATATAGGGATGATTCAATCAAATCATGACACGCGTATTACACACACTCTTTATCCTGCTCGTCATCAAATTTAATCACATCACGACACTTATGTCTAAACACATTAAAATTCCAAATGAAAAGGAACAACTCATCACACGCTAGCAAAGAAGCATGCATCGCTTTCAAGTTAGGTACTGTGGGGGAAACCATATTTGCAAGGCTGCCATTCTTGTACTATATCCAACTCATGTAATTAACTAATTAATTTTACCTACATTTCTTTTTTGGACCATATAAAACAAAAGGGTCCACTTCTTTGATGAGCCTCTATCTAGGGTTGGGTATGGTAATCTTTGATGACCATGGAACTTTTGTGAGCTGTCGTACGAGACTTGTTTCTGGGAAGTTCGAGTCGAGGAAGGAGAAGCCATGGGAATCCGAGAGGCGCTCTTTTGGATCGAAGAATTGGGCTTCGTCAGTGTAGTTATTGAGGTAGACGCCAAGACTGTTTATGATTCTATAGTTGATCGTCAGAGTGGTTATTGAGGTAGACGCCAAGACTGTTGTAACAATATTAATAACAGAATTCGAAAAACATTGAAAAATCATTCAACTTCAATTTAATTCATAGTCTATTTCTACATATCATGTCTGGCACGAATGAGATCACATGTTCCAATTTTCGTGTTCTACATTTTATTCCACTATATGTATGATTAACATGTGTCATATTTAAAAAAATCAACGCCCTATAATACGGTGGACGGTACGTGTTAAAAATTCAGTATGATGAAATACCAGTAAAATACGAAAAGTGAATCGAGACGTATGCAACATGAGTTGAAGTATTATAAAACATCACACGAGTGAGTGATTAATGGTGATAGTGAAATGTGGGCCTTACACACGTGGATTTAGGTTTTGGACTTGGACTTTTGGGTGAAAAGTGGCCCATTATGAGGCCCTACTCACTTTCTTCTTGGTTTCCTTGTACACACGAGTGCAAGCTGTGTGACAACATTTTGGTGTACCATGTGAAATGTGTTTAGGGTTGAAAAATAATTTTCTAATTTATTTGATTTGTAGTTGTATTAATTTGTTAAGCATAAAAGAAGAAATAAACTACCAAAATCTCTTATCTTTCCAGGTTCGATAGAAATTAGAATTTAGTTGAATTCATTATTGATCGTACAAGCAGTCAAAGAACAGCGTGGTTTTTTGAATTTGGTCGAACTAGTTGTTCGAATTTTTTGTAATCTTCTACGTAAGAGCTTACATACTTTTTTTCTTGATCTCGTTGTCACCTATTTAGCTCGAGTTTAATTTTTTTTTAATTTATTAGAAGAATGGTTTGTTGTAATTGACATTACTTCTAATGATGAGACATATAAAATAATCACGGTGCCTAATCTTGATATTTTATTTGGCATGATTAAAAAAATATCTAGGTTCTCAACTAATAATTGAAAAGGACAAGACTATTAATACTATTATTTTCTCTTTAAACACCTACCAAAAAAATTAGGATCATACAATTTCTTTGTTTGGGCATATCATTCTCATGAGAGCCTCGTAGTAGGGTATAAGCCTATAATATTTGTAAAAGACTTTCTTAAATTCTTAAATTGTTTTAATAGTACATTTTTCTTAAACTTTCCATTCATTTAGCATTGCAATTAATACATCTTAATAATTTAAGTGATACTGCGTACATTTTAGTGTTACAACTAATACGTTTAAATAATTTTAGTGATATTCAAAGAATTGCAATTAACATCATATAGTAATTTAAAGTGACACCATTCAACATTACGACTAATATCTTTCATATATTTAATTGAAACTCTTTAACCGTATGACTAATATATTTCATTAATTTAAGTGATAACTCTTAGCATTACAAATGAAACCTTCTAGCAGCCCAACCAATTTCACATCATGAAATCAATTCATACAATATTTTACATAATTAAAAAGATAAATTTATATGAGACGGTCCTCTATATATATATATATATATATATATATATATATATATATATATATATATATATATATAATGAAGTGTAACTTAAATAGTATAACTAGGATGAGACTATAAATTTACGAATCATATAACATTGATAAATGAAATTTATTTCGTACATAAAACCGTCTCATACTCGTTTCCCTAATGGGGATAGTTGCTCGAAATTCTTGGTGTTGAAAAAAGTTTTAGTAATTATTTGTTCTTCCTCAAATTTCAAAAAAAGAAAAAAAAAATTATTATGTTGGGCCTGGGCCCCATTAAAACGAAGCCCATTTCCTTTTTAGCAGTTGGAGTGTTGTTGACCTTTTACAGCTGCAAGGGGCACTTAAATTAAACGACCCCAGTGAAATAATTTTGGCCTTTAAAGCTAGCAAAAAAAAAAAAAAGTTTGTAATAGAATTTGAAATGACTTATTTTGAGGCATTTTGCCTTTCTAAAGCATTCTACTTTTCCTAAATATATTTAAAAAACTGATGTCCGTGACATAATTATTACCATTATTTTGTCATATTTGTTAGGGTTTATCATTATGCTTTTAGATATCAAAATCAAGATGTGATCTTACATGCCATCAAATCTCTGTCCCTTCAAAATTCTGCACTTTTTTTTTTTTTAACTTTATAAGTGAATTAAAATCATCAAATGTACTTTTTAAGGTAAGTTTCTCAACAAAAATTAAGAGAAAAACCTTCCTTAAGGAGCATAGTCAAGGACCAGAACCAAAATTTGGAATGTTTGAACTTTGAATAGAAATCATTCATCATTAATACTCCATATCATTTGATAATTTAATACGCATATAATTGAGTGTATTTTTACATTTTAAATATATATTTAAAAAAAAAATTAATTTGCTTCTTAAAATACACTACTATACAAAAAATTCTTCCATTTTATTTTGAAATGAAGTCTTGATTAATGGTAGCCGAGTAATCAATATATGAGTTTTGTCATCTTATAATGTGTATTAAGTAAAATTTAAATAATTAGACATAAATTAAATTTGTAAGGCCCAAAAGAAAATAAAAGAAGAATTTCAGTTAATGGGCCTAGTTTTAAACAATAAGGCCCATATTGAAAAACCCATCAGCCCTAGCTTGCAGAGTCCCAAAACGCTAATATTTCTGCCCTATTTCCTCACACTTCGGCCGTCAACGACACTCCCTACTTCTCCGTTGCCGGAATTAACGACGGCGACGAAAACTCGGTTGAGTCACTTTCAGTTTTAAACTCTGCGGTTCTACCTGGCGTACTCCTTCGCAGCTTGCACAGAGGTAATTCATACAATCTTAAGCCCTTTCAGTTATTTTGTATTTGGTTAAGATTTACTTGTAGAGGTTAATTGATGATAGCAAATTAGCAATGAATCGAATAATTGGTGTCGAATTTTTCATTGAACTGAAGTTACTCGTTTTGCTGTTGCCTTTCTGTTTAGGTTTTCTCACTCTGTTATCGATTATGTGTTTCAATTGAATGATTTTAATCGTAGTTTTGTGTATTTATTATTGATTTGTTTAGAGCAACTGGTGAAACTTGGATAAGATGAGTTTAATTTCTCAAAATCCTATACCGAAGGAGCCGATGAAGAAGAAGAAAAGGGCGACACAGGAGGATGCGATTATACTTGTTGAAGAAGAGAAAGAAGAGAATGGAGATGGAGATGAGATTGATGTCCTTGAATCGGAAAGGAAGCAGAAGAGAAAGAAAGTGCGAAAGGAGATTGATGAGAAATTGGAAATTGAGCAAGGGAAAGAAATGAAGAAGCTGGAGAATGTTTTATTCGGGTCTTTGTATTCTCCGATTGAGTTTGGAAAGGATGATGAAGAAGGAGGAGGAGAGGTGGATAACAGTTCTGCATTGTTCTTCACTGATAAATCAGCAAATAGCATGTTGTCAGTTTATGAAGAGGATGTGGATATTGAAGAGAGTATTGAGGGACTGGAGAAGAATCAAAGAAAACCGGCGTGGGTTGATGATGAAGAGGAGAAAACTAATGTAAACATAGCTAAAGTTAACAAATTAAGAAAGCTGAGGAAGGAAGAGGACGAAAGTGTAATTTCTGGCTCTGCTTATGTGTCAAGATTGAGAGCTCAGCATGTTAAGATGAACCCGGGTACTGATTGGGCAAAACCCGATTTCCATCGAAGAGATTATAGTTCTGAAGATGAGGATTCAGACAAAGAAAGTGGAGGGTATGATGATGATATCCTCAAGACAAACGAAGACCTTGTTCTTACGAGGGGCGTGAAATTGTTGCCTGGACTTCTTGAATATTCAAGATTGGTTGATGCTAATGTGAAGGATCCTTCACAGGGGCCCATTAACTCTGTTCATTTTCACAAGAATGCACAATTGCTTCTTGTTGGTGGGCTGGATAGAAAATTGAAATTCTTTCAAATTGATGGAAAGAAAAATGAGACAATACAAAGCATCTTCCTTGAAGATTGTCCAATTCGAAAGGCTGCATTCTTGCCCGATGGATCAGGAGCCATAATTTCAGGTAGAAGGAAGTTTGCTTACAACTTCGATTTAGTCAAAGCTAGTGTGGACAAAATTGGCCCTTTTATAGGGAGGGACGAAAAGAGCTTGGAATCGTTTGAGGTTAGTCCCGATTCTAGTACTATTGCGTTTATTGGGAATGAAGGGTATATTCTTTTAGTGTCAACAAAGACTAAGGAGATGATTGGAACACTGAAAATGAATGGAACTGTTAGATCGATAGCATTTTCTAATGATGGGCAGAAACTTCTTAGCTCTGGTGGGGATGGGCAAATTTACCATTGGGACTTGAGAACGAGGTCTTGTGTACACAAAGGTTCCGATGAAGGTTGTTTAAATGGGTCAGCGCTCGGTGTTTCTCCCATTGGGAATTTATTTGCAGCTGGTTCAGATAGTGGGATTGTGAACATTTATAATGAAGATGAATTTCTTGGAGGGAAGAGGAAACCGGTAAAAGTTATCGAGAATTTGACCACGAAGGTGGATTCCATGAAATTTAACTCGGATGGTCAAATCTTGGCGATCAGTTCTCGTATGAAGAAGAATAGCATGAAGCTGATTCACGTCCCGACTTTGAGTGTGTTCTCAAACTGGCCTCCACCTAATCAGGTATTGCATTATCCAAGCTGTGTGGATTTTAGCCCTCATGGAGGTTTTATGGCTATGGGTAATGCTGCTGGAAAAGTTTTGTTATACAAGCTTCATCACTATCATCAGGCATAGTGGCCTTTAAAGACATTAGTGGTATTTTTATGTTGTAATGGCAGCTTGTGGGTGTTTTTTTCTGTGCTTTTTATATTTGTTTTGGTGGCATTTTATTTTCTATTTAACAACTGTGCTGCTGCTCAATTTTGCTTCTTAGAGAAATGTTTTTCATCTGAAGTTAAAAACATATGTAAGGTTGTTCTATTTCATTATTAGTTTCACAAGACTTGAGTTATAGGACAGAATTAGAAGAAGCTGAGAAAGTTTGTCTTATAATTGCATGTTTCTTGATATGGTGCTTGTGATGTGGAGCTCGATAGTGATTTTCTTATAGAATTCAGCATCGGGATAAAGTGTACAAGTGATTTATAATGTAAAGTGACGTCTTCAATTAAAAATAACATTTTACAATCCATAAGTGGCATTTTTGGGTAGGACAAATTGAAAAGGTGCAAAATGCCCTTACCTGTAAACAAGCTTTTATTCAAAGAGTTGAGATTGAGTAGGACTGCACAAAGAAGGCACCCCTTTGGCTGCTTTCTTATCATTATTTGTACCTAATTACATTTCTGAACCTTTTAATTATAGTAATTAATTACATTTCTTTCTATTTGGCCCTTTAACGTCATTAAAAGTAACCTAAAAAGTTTTTTCACGTTGAATTTTAAAATAATTAATTAAAAGTATAGTAAAATGTTAATATTTTTTATAATAAATTGTGGTGTACCGTGTACGGGTACATATTACATTTTGCAATTTCAATGTTAGTTAATTATGTTTCATTACCATTTACCTTAACTTATTAGAAACAACTTATATATCAATAGTCTAGTGTATAACTTCAAAGACAAATAATTAAAGGTGTAATACAAAATAAATAATTTTTTTTAATACTCCATCCGATATAAAATAAATGATTTTTCCATAAAGATAAGTTAAAAATTAGTAGTATTTTCAAAAGTAAAATGAGGATAAATTTGAAAGAAAGGATAAAAAATACTTTTCCATCCCGTGATTATTTGCATAGTTTGAGCAGCATAATAATTTTAAAAATTTTGTTTGGTATTTTCATATTAAAAATGTACACAAAAATTTGGGACGTCCCAATTAAAAAAAAAGTGTACAAATAATGTACTACTCCCTCCATCCATGAAAAGTAGGGACATGGGGATGGGGCACAAGTTTTAAGAAAATGGTAGATAAAGTAGATAAAGTAAGGGTATTATAGGGTATTGTGGGGTCCATTGTGAATAAAGTGATTGTTTAGGAATAAAGTTGATGGCAAATTGAGTAATTAAGTGATAGTTGAAGGGTGATAGTTTCCATAAAGTGCATGGGACTACATTTGGTGGACAAAGAATATGTGTCAAATGGGACTACTTTTCGTGGACGGAGGGAGTATTAAAATAGAAAACAAACTTATTTTTAGAGGGAAGAAGACAACGATACAGTAAAACGGTAAAATAGATGTACAGTGCAGCAGAGAGGTCCTGCACCTGCCTGCCATGCATAATCAACAAATGGCCCCCACTTTCACAAAAATATCAAACATTATACCTTTTTAACCGCCATTGCTTGATTATACTCGCACATCAAATTCTGCTCTCCTCTGTGAACACTAAACTAAAATTTTCAGCTCGATTGGTTGAATTTGAAGATGAGCGAAGGAGATGTGTTCATTGCGGAAACTCAAATGTCGTCGTTGAAGGCAAAATCAGCAGTTTCGAGGAACTGGATTTTGTTGGATAGCAGAGGGCAAGGGATAATCATGGATTTGGATAAGTTTGAAATTATGCGAAGAGTTCCAATTAATGCCAGAGACCTCCGAATTCTCGATCCTTTATTGTCTTATCCTTCTGCAATTCTCGGCAGAGAAAAGGCAATTGTTCTCAATTTGGAAGTAAGAAAATTCATTCATTCACTATTTCTCTTTTTTTGTTGTTGATTTTGTTATGATTGTGTAATTATCTGTTTAATTTCAGCATATCAAGGCGATAATAACAACAAATGAGGTAGGAGTAATATATTTTGTTAATTATCTCATTATCTGCTTCTGAAATTCGTCGAATTTCTGAGAAATAGTGTTGTTTTTTTGTTATGGTTATCAACAGGTATTGTTGAGGGATCCTCTTGATGATAATGTGATACCGATTGTTGAAGAACTTCAAAGGCGATTACCGTTGGCAATTGGGCAAGGCGAAGGGGAAGATGAGGAGATGGCTGAAGGGCCTACTAGTGAAGTTGAAACGTCTAATGAAGAAGAAACTGGTAAAATTGTTTAAATTCTCGATTTCATCAATTTTGTGGAAAAAACTATTGTGAAAGCTGTTTGTAGAGTTTGAAAACATACATTTCGTATTGTGCCATTACTTGGTTTGATTGATTGATTGATGGTTGTGTGGTTGAATTTACGGTAGAGTTCCCGTTTGAATTTCGAGCGCTAGAGGTAGCATTAGAAGGTATATGTAGCTCTCTTGATGCTCAAACTAGAGAACTCGAGGTTGCTGCTTATCCTGCTCTGGATGAGCTCACTGCTAAGGTGATGAATGATGATTCAATTCACTCTTTCATATAATCTTTCTAAATTCTTGAAATTTTTGTAGTTTTGAAGTTAGTTCATATGTGTATATATTTGGTGCCCTTATGTTCTTGATATGCTCTTGAAGTTTTTGTTATGATTGTACACTCAGACCAACAGTCGAAACTTGGATCGTGTGCGTAAAATGAAGTGTTCTATGACGAGATTGTCAAGTCGGGTTCAAAAAGTATGTGTGATTTTTGGAAAATAATTTGTTAGTCTAGTAAGTTATCCCTATATTAGTTTCTATCCTGTTGACTTTCATTGATTCAAAATAATTATGTAACTTTCAATTTTTGACATTTTGGTTCAGTAACCCGGCAGAGTTTGGTCAACCAGATGTTTCACCACAAAACTAAAATGTTGAAAAATTGAAAGTTACTGTACATTACTATTTTCAATTCGCTAAAGTCAACACGACTAAAACTGAAATAAAGGTAACTTATAGGATTAAAAAAACCATTTTCTGACGATTTCCCTTCTTAAAAGTGATTTACACAGCAAAGTTTAACTTATTACCAAATTAAGTACAAAAACCATTTTCCAGGTAAGGGATGAACTGGAGCAACTTCTAGACGACGACGATGACATGGCAGATCTATATCTATCGAGAAAGACTGCCATGTCAGCATCTGCCTCCGATTTTGGACATGATGTAGACTCTCCATTATTAGGCTCCAAGATGTCTGGAAGTGCAGTTACTAGTACTCAAGGGGAGAATAGTGTTGAGGAACTTGAAATGCTACTTGAGGTTATTCATTCTACTCATTACTTCAACAAATCGAGCTTCGTTTCTTGATCTTTTATATTTCTGAATTCTGTTATGTTCTGCAGGCTTACTTTATGCAAATCGAAAGCACAATGAATAAGCTCACAACGGTAAGTTATAAATTCATTTCTGATTAATTGATGAGTTTTGGTTCACTTTTTTATTGTTTTCTTTTCAGTTAAGAGAATATATTGATGATACAGAGGATTACATCAATATTCAGGTAATATTCTGAACTAATTAATTTGAAGGCTTTTTTGAATTATGATAGTTGAATTGATGACAATAGGAACAATGTCCATACATATGTATTAAGAGTTCGAGATCATTGAAGTCTAAATGAAACTCGTTAATCCGTACGCTCTAGTCGATTGAGAGTTCTTATTATACAGTGTTGCAACATCTCCTATAATTACTCCGTAAATATCATATATTGTGTTTGATAAATCTATCTTCTTTGATGCAGCTGGACAATCATCGGAATCAACTAATCCAGGTAGCATAAAAAAATTCATGAGATATATACTAGTGAAATGAAATACGAAGCCAAATGCATATAGAATTACTCCAATGAGACAGAAATATAAATCCATGGTTTTTTGATGAGATGTTTTGTTTGCAGCTGGAGCTGTTTTTAAGTTCAGGCACATTGAGTTTGTGTGTGTATTCTTTAGCTGCAGCCATTTTCGGAATGAACATTCCGTATCCATGGAGGGAAAACCATGGCTACATATTTAAATGGGTACGTATTACTTTCAATCTCGTCTCACATTTCATATACGAATACGTGTACATTATATATATATACAGTGACGAAGCCATAAATTAGTTTCAGAGGGTCCGATAAAAAACAATAAGCTTCGATTTCATCACATATTAATATTCCCGTAACATATACTCCCAATCTATATGAACATCTATCGAAATTAATTTGGGAGAGTCTCATATAAATTCAAATTGTTGTATATATAGGTGGTCATGATTGCAGCACTTGTTTGTGGATCTATTTTCTTGCTGATGATTTCTTATGCTCGGCACAAGGGACTTGTTGGTTCTTGAATCTTGATTACTTCTATCTGCTCAATATGTATATATATACTGTATATTAATTGTATTTTTTCTTTTAAAAGGGGAATATTCATATATATGTAGTTTGGTAATATTGATATGTCAATTGTCACATTTGTTTTCGTGGCAAACTGTACAACCATAGACCAAAAATTTAGATCACAATAATGTGATCAATTGGTGGGTTCATTTTTTAGAATTTTGTAGATATATCAGTTTGGGGAAAAAAATTAAAAAGGGATTTTGTAGATATATAAGTCTAGGCAAAAATGCCTAAACTTATATGTGTTTTTTATTTTTGTCTCGTTAAATCTTTTTTTTTTGTTGTTTTGTAGTATTGATTTTGTTGATGTAGTAACATAATTTCTTTTTCTACAGTAACACATTGTATTCGTATAAATATATGTTACTACTATAATTGTAATAATTCATACTTCATACTTGTTTATATAGTAATCTACGTGCAATATTTTTTTAGGTTGTTTTGCACGATTTTTTTTAAAAATCCGATTAACTTACCCGTGAAAGATTCACTAATTTTCTATCCCTTCTTTAGATGGACTAATAACATTACACGTGACCCCTTTTCATCACCGATTATGTACATCGTTTATATTTTCAACGTTTTCCTTTACTCAATAATTTTATTTGCACGAATTTTTTTTTTGGGATCAAATCTAAAATTGGCGAATGGCAAATATTCTAATATTGTTTGATGAAGTCTTGTATAAAATATATCTCACAATAAAATCGAATATAATTTGAAGATGATGTTTTAACATTTTGAAAAAAGATAGTGTTTACGTTAAGTGAAAGACAATCGTGAGGTACAATTAATGTATAATATTTACCATAGATATAATCCCCCAAAAAAAAAAAAAAAAACCATAGATATAACAATAATGAACAATTACTCAATTAGGACTAATATCTAATGATATTACTAGTATTTTATTTTATTTTGAATAAAACTCACCGGCCACCAAGCACCCTGCTAGGGGGAGTTTAGCCCGCTGTCATGTAGTACCCCTGCATAATTGTGGTAGTTGATGAATATATAAACAAATACACAAAATCATTTCTTTGTCCGTGTTTTCTTAGTAACACATATTGTTCAATGAAAATAATTAATATTATATTTAATAAAAACATTCAATACCATTTTAAAATTCACACCAATCGCACGGTACAACTAGTGTATATAAGTATTTGTCATAAATATAATGTTAAGTAATTAATTTTGTTTTAACACTTCAAAACCCACAATTTTCGTGAAAAATATAATCACAATTCTTACCTTATAAATAAGATTTTTTTTAAGCGATACAACTGTCACCGCTTCATACACGTGTTATCACCTCTAGAAGAAATTTTCGATACCACATTATATACACTTGTTATCATCTCTAGAAAATTTTGACACACTGTTCTAAAATCTTAGTGATACATTAACTCACATTCAAATGATACTGTGACTGAAGAGCACAAACATTAAAAAGTCTTATATTTTGGGTTATGCTAAATGAAACAATAATAACAATGAATATAAAATCTTGTATTGTATTTATTGAATTAAAAATACTTATTTAGGGTTCAGTTCCATTTTAAAATTAACATAAATTGTACGTACAACAAGTGTGTATAAGTATTTTCCAGAAGTATAATGTTAAATAGTTAATTTCTTAAAATATTGCTCAACCACAATTTTTATGAAAGATATAGCAATTCTTATTTTACAGATGAAGATTTTTTTTGACTGATGTAGCTATCACCGTTCCAGATATGTGCCAACACCTGTAAAATATTCTAACACCACTTTATAGACGTGTTATCATCTCTATAAATTTTTGACATGTAAATATTTTTATGGAGAATCTTAATATGTTATATACAAATTTCTCTAATAAAAATGTATAATTTACAATATTATCTAAAATCTTGACAATGCATTAAGTTCAATTTCATTGTTCATTGAACCTCTTAAAAATTTAAACTCACCTTGAAATGGTAGTGACCGAAAAACACATACACTAAAAAGTCTTATATTTTGGGTTCATGCTAAATGAATCAACAAAGATGAAGAATATAAAATCCATGTTGTATTTACAAAATCTAAACATAATTAATATCTTATTACTTATTTACAATTTTTTTTTTTTTTTAGGGTTATTTACAAAATATTTCTTATCGTACTTAAAATATTCTTTAATGCGTCATAGTGTCTCGAAAAAACTATTGCATCGATATAATTACAATAAATATACTTTTTAAGTAATAATTTTCGTGAATAATATCGTATATTTACGTGTTATCATTGCAAATCTGGCCCACTTTTAAATATAGAGTAACAATGCAACTGTTATTCAATGAAAACAATCAATACCATTTAAAAATGCACGCTTGTTGCACAGTAGATACAGTGTAACTATTGTGTAGAAGTATTTACCTTGAATATAATGTTAAATATTCAATTCTAGCTTTTTTAGAACATTGTTCACCCACAATTTTCAAGAAAGTATAGTCACAATTTTAAGTTACAAACGAGGGATTTATTTTGACCGATATAACTGTCACTACGTCATACACTGTCACTAATACACGTGTTATATCTTCTAAAAATTTATGACACCGTTTTATATATGTGTATAACCTCTAGAATTTTTTGACACATAAATATTTTTATAGAAAATCTTAGGCCTCATTTGGTTGCTAAAAAAAAACTATTTATTAACATTTTTGTATGGGCCTGTTGTGCATTTGTTAGCCCATGTTCATAATGCATTAGATAACTCGATTTCGGGTCAGGCATTATGGACATGGGCTACCAAATGCACGATAATCCCATATACGTGTTATCTCATAAATGAAATGGGTCACCCGATACATTAATGCTATCAATCCCTATTGAACCCATCGCACGAAGACATACTCCCCTTTAATTATTATTTAGACAGAATGTACAATAATTTTCACTTTCCACAAATAACCTCCTTCTTCACTATTCAAAGAAAAAGGAAAAAATATTCCTTCTCGTCGACCCACAACGTCATCGCTACCACCGTCGTCATTTATAAGCCTCTTCGTTATCTTTGCAAAAATCTTGTCACCGTCGCGCCTCAATTCCTCGCACGGCCTCTCTTTTTGTTGTCTTCACACAGCCCGTCGGAGCTCAACATATCTCTGCTCTATCCTTGCACGCTGTCTTGCCTTGTCGCCTCAGTTTTCTCTCTCCCTCCCGAATTAATATGAAAATGACTTGGGCGTTCTGAATTTCCAGATCATTATACTATCTCACTACAAATTGTGTATATCGCTACAAATCACCAAAAAAAAAAAAAAAAATCTCTCTGCCTTCTCTCTACACACTTCTACATCCTCCATCACCGCCCACCGCTTCAATCAAGTTCCTTCCTTCTCCAATCTGCACTGCCGCCCGTTGCGTCACCACACTGCCGCCTGTTGTGCCACCACACCGCTGTTCTCTTCTTTATCCTTTTCAATAAATCATCAAGTGGGGTTAGAGGTTTCTTTTTAGGATATTAGTTGGGATCAATGGATGGATTCTCCTCGACGGCGCTACGGTGACCGATCGGGTGAGTCATCTGTTGATCCCTTTTATTTTCTGTATTTATTTCAGTTTTTTATTTCTTGCCTTTTTCGTTGTTTCTGCTTTGCTTTTATTTTATGTTGATGTTTTCTCCATCTCGTTTGTTTTCTTAGTTAGATTTTCAGTTTTTTGTTATGAAGCCCCTTCTCCAATTTTGGTGATTTTTTTTCTTCCCTTGTGGTGTTTCTTCCCTTGCGGTGTTTGGCAGTGCTTTGCGTTTTTTTGTACTTGGAATTTGGTTTTGAGATGTTGGGTGTTTGGTTCCTGATTTTCCTCTTTTAGGACGGACCCGTGGTGACTTGGTTATGTGGGATGAATATGGCGCTCGGTGATTATTTGTCTTTTATTTTTCTATCTTTTGTTTTCTTGATTTGCTGATACCTTAGTGTGGGGGTGTCTCGATTCGAGAAATTGAGATCTATGCTTCTTTTGTGGACAAAGTTGTCGCTCGTTGATTTACTTTCTCACGATTGGAGGTGACAACGACGCCGTTTGAATCTGTTTGGTTTGAAGATTTGAAGATCTAGAGTTTGAATTTGATTTTTCACTTTGTTAGATCTATCTTTGTAATTTGTCAAAAAAAAAGTATTTGAATTGTTAATTTTTTGTTCAATCGATGAATATTTAGGGGTTATGAATGTTTGGGGAAAATGGAGTGGATAAACATAGTGATATACAAATTTGAGTGGTTACTTAATTTTTAACTTAAAACGCAAAATTTATTTTAATTGTTTATCTAACAAATTATCTTACTCAACCAGTATACATACACATTATCCCTCAAAAAAAAAGTATACATACACATTATACAAATTCTAATATATTTTCTAAGCATGATTAAATACAATTTTTTTCTAGGTATGATCTATAATAATTTACAATATTTTCTAAAATCTTGATGATGCATTAAGTCACATCTCACCATCCATTGAACCTCTTAAAAATTTAAATACAAACATTAAAAAAGTTTGTATATATTTGGTTGATGCTAATTGTAAATGTTAGCAACCCCAATCCAGCATAACTGTCTCTGCTTCATACACGTGTTACCTCCTCTAAAAAATTCTGACACCGTTTTATATATGTGTATCATCTCTAGAATCTTAGGCCTCATTCGATTGCTAAAAAAAAGGCCCAATTATTAACATTTTTGTACGAACTTGTCGTGCATTCGGGTCAAAGACATCATGAACATGGGCTACAAAATGCACAACAAGTCCATACACTTGTTATCTCATAAATGAACATGGGTCACACGATACACTAATGTTGCCAATCACTGTTGAACCCATCGCACGAAGACATACCACCCCTTATTTATTATTTAGATAGATTGTACAATAATATTCACTTTCCATAAATAACCTTCTTCTTTACTATTCAAAGAAAAAGGAAAAACCATTCCTTCTCCTCGACCTACGACGTCACTGCTACCACCGCCTCCACCGTCGTCATTTATAAGCCTCATCGTCACCGTCGCGCCTTAATTGCTCGCACGACATCTTTCGTCGTTGTCTTCGCGCAGCCTCGTTGGAGCTCAGCATATCTCCGTCCCGTCCTTGCACGCTGTCTTGCCCTCCAGATCATTATATTAATCGTTACGAATCGTCATTCATTAAGTATCAATCTAATTTTTGAATTTTGGTATTTGAATTGTTAAATTTATGTTGAGTACCAGTGAATATTTAGAGGTTATGAATTTTTGCGTGTGATTAATGTGGAAAAAATGGGATGGGTACACATGTGGTATACAAATTTGGGTAGTTACTCAATTTTTAATCTAAGGGCAATTGTTTATCTTACAAATTATCCTACTCTACCGATATACATACACATTATCTTAAAAATAGTACATAGTTTACTACATCCACCAATCACTCATAATATGATGTATCAAGATGCATTAAATTACATTTCACCAATTCATTCAACCTCTTAAAAATTTAAAAATGTTAAGAACCCCAACCCGACATAACTGTCATTGCGTGTATGTTATCTTCTCTAAAAATTTCTAACACTGTTTTATATATGTGTATTACCTCTATAATTTTTTGACACATAAATATTTTTATAAAGAATCTTAGGCCTCATTTGATAGCTTTAAAAAGGCCAATTTATTAACATTTTTGTATGGGCTTGTCATGCATTCGGGTCAAATGCATTGTGAACATGGGCTACCAAATGCACGAAAAGCCTATACAAGTGTTATCTCATAAATGAACATTGGTCACCCGATACACTAATGCTACCAATCACTATTGAACCCATCGCACGAGGACATATTGCCCCTCAGTTATTATTTAGACAAATTATATTGTACAATAATTTTTACTTCCCATAAATAACCTCATTTTTCACTATTCAAAGAAAAAGGAAAAAAAATATTCATTCTCCTCGACCCACGACGTCACCGCTACCACCGCCTCCACCGTCATCATTTATAAGCCCCATCGCCACCGTCACACCCCAATTGCTCGCACGACCTCTCTTGTTGTTGTCTTCGTGCAGCCTCGTCGGAGCTCAGCATATCTCCGCCCCATCCTTGCACGCTGCCTTGCCCTACAACCTCAATTTGCTCTCTCACTCTCGAATCAATATGAAAATGACTTGGGGGTTCTGAATTTCCAGATCATTATACTAATCGCTACGAATCGCCATTTACTGGGTATGAATTTAATTTTTGAATTTAGGTATTTGAATTGTTAAATTTTTGTTGGGTACTAGTGAATATTTAGGGGTTATGAATTTTTTTGGTGATTAATGTTTGGAAAAAATGGGGTGGGTACACATGTGGTATAAAAATTTGGGTTATTACTCAGTTTTTACCCAATTATTTTTCTTACCAATTGTCTTACCCAACCAATATACATTATTTTAAAATAGTACATAGTTTACTACATCCACCAATCACTCATAATATGATGTATACAAATTCTAAAATATTTTCTAAACATGATTAAATACAAATTCTTTCTAAGTATGATGTATCATAATTACAATATTTTCTAAAATCTTGATGATGCATTAAATTACATTTCACCATTCATTGAACCTCTTAAAAATTTAAATACAAACATTTAAAAAGTTTGTATATATTTGGTTGATGCTGATTGTAGATGTTAAGAACCCCAACCCGACATAACTATCATTGCTTCATACACGTGTTAACTCCTCTAAAAATTTCTAACACTGTTTTATATATGTGTATTATCTCTATAATTTTTTGACACATAAATATTTTTATAGAGAATTTTAGGCCTCATTCGATAGCTTTAAAAAGGCCCATTTATTAACATTTTTGTATGGGCTTGTCGTGCATTCGGGTCAAAACATGGGCTACCAAATGCACGAAAAGCCCATACAAGTGTTATCTCATAAATGAACATGGGTCACTCGATACACTAATGCTACCAATCACTATTGAACCCATCGCACGAAGACATATTGCCCCTCAGTTATTATTTAGACAGATTATATTGTACAATAATTTTCACTTCCCATAAATAACCTCATTTTTCACTATTTAAAGAAAAAGGAAAAAAAAAAATCTTCTTCTCGACCTACGACGTCACCGCTACCACCGCCTCCACCGTCATCATTTATAAGTCTCATCGTCACCGTCGCGCCTCAATTGCTCGCACGACCTCTCTCGTCATTGTCTTCGAGCAGCCTCGTCGATATCTCCGCCTCGTCCATGCACACTGTTTTGCCCAACAACCTCAATTTGCTCTCTCCCTCTCGAATCAATTTGGAAATTACTTGGGGGTTCTGAATTTCAGATCATTATACTAATCACTAAGAATTGCCATTCACTATGTTTGAATTAAATTTTTGAATTTAAGTATTTAAATTGTTAATTTTTTGTTGGGTATCAATGAATATTTAGGGGTTATGAGTTTTCACATATGGTTAATGTTTGAAAAAAAATGGGGTGGGTACACATGTGGTATAAAAATTTGGATTGTTACTCAATTTTTTATCCAATTGTTTGTCTTACAAATTATCTTACTCATCAAATATATATACACATTATCTTAAAATAGTATACAGTTTAATACATCCACCAACCACTCATAATATAATGTATACAAATTCTAAAACATTTTCTAAGCATGATTAAATACAAATTCTTTCTAAGTATGATGTATAATAATTACAATATTTCTAAAATCTTGATGATGCATTAAGTCACATCTCACCATTCATTGAACCTCTAAAAAACTTTAATACAAACATTAAAAAAGTTTGTATATATTTGGTAGATGCTAATTGTAAATGTTAGCAACCCTAACTGTCCCTGCTTCATACACGTGCATTTTATATATGTGTATCATCTCTAAAAAAAAATTGACATATAAATATTTTTATAGAGAATCTTAGGCCTTATTCAGTTGCTAAAAAAAGCCCATTTATTAATATTTTTGTATGGGCCTGTCGTGCATTTGGGTCAAAGGTATTATGAACATGGGCTACCAAATGCACGACAAGCCCATGCACTTGTTATCTCATAAATGAAAATGGACCAGCCGATACACTAATGCTACCAATTACTATTAAACCCATCGCATGAAGATATACCGCCCCTTAATTATTATTTAAACAGATTGTACAATAATTTTCAATTTCCATAAATAACCTCACGTTTCACTATTCAAGGAAAAAGGAAAAAAACTATTAATTCTCCTCAACCCACGACGTCACCGCTACCACCGCCTCCACCGTCACCACCACCTCCACCGTCATCATTTATAAGCCTCATCGTCACCGTCGCGCCTCAATTGCTCGCACGACCTCTCTCGTCGTTTCTTCGCGCAGCCTCGTCGGAGCTCAGCATATCTCCGCCCCATCCTTGCACGCTGCCTTGCCCTACATCATCAATTCGCTCTATCCCCCTCGAATCAATACGAAAATGACTTGGGGGTTCTGAATTTCCAGATTATTATACGAATCGCTACGAAACGCCATTCACTAGGTATGAATTTAATTTTTGAATTTAGGTATTTGAATTGTTGAATTTCAGTTGGGTACCAATGAATATTTAGGGGTTATGAATTTCCGCTCACGATAAATATTTGGGGAAAATGGGATGGGTACACATGTATTATACGGAGTACAAATTTAGGTTGTTACTCAATTTTTAACCATTCCCCGTTGAAGGAAATGGAATTCTGAATTTTTCTTCTTCAAATGAAACGACTCCGTTTTTGAGTCAGGTCGATTTAGATTATTCCAACGTGGGCAATTGTTTATCTTACAAATTATCCCATTCTACCCATATAAATACATATTATCTTAAAATAGACTCATAATATGATGTTGATGTATACAAATTCTAAAATATTTTCTAAACATGATTAAATACAAATTCTTACCAAGTATATGATAGTATCATAATTACAATATTTTGCATTAAGTCACATTTCACCATTCATTGAACCTCTTAAAAATTTAAATACAAAGTTTGTATATAAATGGTTGGTGCTAATTGTAAATGTTATATTAGTAACCCCACCCCCCATCCCCCCTCCCTCGCCCTCTCTCTCTCTCTCTCTCTCTTCTCCCTTCTCTCTCTCTCTCTTTCTCCCTCTGTCTTTCGATTTCACACTGGCACCTGCAAAAACAAACACGCACTCACACACACACAGATCATCCACAAGGCGTGCACCCTTTGAGTCTGCAACCCACGTTTTTGATTCCCCCAAATCACCCCCTCCAAAATCATTTCAAGATTTACAGGTTTTTGCAGCAATAATCCATTAAAATTCTGTGTTTATTCCTTGCTTTACTTGTACTCCATGTCTGCCATTTGTGAAGCTTGAGGGTTAAACGCATCTTCTGTGCTAAAATCGTGGTTTATGCTTCTGGGTTTAATGCAGTTGAGCAACTGAGAATGGACGTGAATCCTGTTTCTAATGCGATGGGCTTCACATGCACCGCTTAAGATACGTGTGTTCGAGTGCGTTTGGTTGAATTTGGGGAATTTGTCAATACGATGTCGCAGCAGGTGGTGAAGGTACGGCGGGGGGCGGTGGCGCCATGCATGACATGCCCCCTCTGCAGCAAGCTCCTCCGTGAGGCCACAACTATTATTGAATGCCTCCACACTTGTGAGTCCTCATCTTGTTTCGATTTGTGATTTGTTGGGTTTTGATTTTGTTCGAGTTTGGTAATTCCCTTTTGACCTGGGTTTTGTTTTTGTGCAAATGATCTGGGTGTTTGGATCATGTGTTCATCGGTTGATTTGTGATTTTCAGTTTTGCGAGTTTGGATTTGTGTGGTTTATCATTGCAAATTTGTGTTTTGTATCCAAGTGTTTGTGTGAGCTCTATTCAATATTGAGATGTTTGTGTTCATGAGCTGTGCGTATAGTGTGCAATGTGGTTAATTGTCATCCAGAAAACTGAGTTAACTCGTTTTAAATTCTGAGAAATTCCTTTTTACCCCCACTTGTTATGATTGAAAAATGGGGACAAAGCTATGATTCAGCAAGTATTAGATACTTGTATATTTAAGATCTTGATAGGCTAGAGTTTTGAATTGTTCCCGTGCAAGATGCCTGATGTATTTAGTAGGGAAATGTGATTGTGTGTACTTTATGAAGATAGTAGGTTCATCAGTTTCTAGTTATGTGTTTTCATATTATCATATTCTTTTATGTTTAATATGCTTATATGTGGTAATGATATTATTTTCTGCTGTGAATGTTATGTAGTTTGCAGGAAATGCATATACAAGAAGCTCTCAGACGAGGAAATGGACACCTGTCCAGTATGCCAAACCGATTTGGGATGTTCACCTTTGGAGAAGTTGAGGTATGTTCTGCTAGCTTCTTGAGTTTGTCTTAGCCGATTAGTCATTTTTTCGTTTTGCTTGTATACGCACTCATGATGCACGGGTCGTTTATGTTGTCTTTTTTCCCTTTTTGAACATGCATGCTTGCTATGAAGGCTAGTGAATGTTCATGCTTAAGTGTCTAATTCTTAAACAGTAATTATAGCAAAGGATACTGTATACATGCTCTCAAAAGCCATCCACAATATTCTTTCTCTACTTAGGTGAACCCTTATATTTTATTTGCACGTATCATTTCATGGAAATTTGGAGGGAATTAAACGTGGTTTCTTGGCATTATATTGATATTTTGACATTTTTTTTATCAGGGCGGATCATAACTTGCAAGATATAAGAGCAAAAATATTTCCTAATAAGAAGATAAAGGCGAAGGCTCCTGAACTTGTGGCAACTCTTGCATTGCCTGCACTGTCTACATTGCCTACAAAGAGAAAGGAAAGATCACTTTCATCGTTGGTGATCAACACACCCAAAGTTTCACCACAGACGGGCATGACTGGAAGAAGGTCAAAATTGATTGCAAGAAAAGCATCGAGGGGGTCCACCTTTACCATAGAAAAACTTGTTGAAGACCATCCTGAGAGCTCTGGCTCACCTGAGAGTTTGAACAAATTTACTCAGAATTTGAAGCAGGTATGTGGAGTTCTGAACCTTGTGAACATTGTTACATCTAATCGAATCGAAGCAAATATCACTGTATTTGATTTGTATTCGTGAAACTATTTGAATATCTGTATCCATATTACTCTTAATGTTAAATGGCATTATTGTTGCAGAACTCTACTTCTGGCGGATCATCTAGTCACCCTAGTCTTGATAAAGGAAGAAAAATTAGTTCTGAAGGAAAACGTGATCTCTGGAAACCTTTAACCTGTTTGGTTGAAGCAGCAAACCGAACCAAGTCTTCTAAGTTCAGCACACAAGGACAAGGATCTCTTGTTAAATCTGACGAGCAGAATACTTATGACAATGAGGGTTCTCAAAGAAAAGCTAAAAATAAGGAATTCAGGAAGAAATCCAAAGTTGGAGATGAGAAGAATTGCAGTGACTATACTACCCCTCCAGAACCCGAGAGGCCTAAAAAGCTGCGCAAAACCCATCAGAAGGCACAAAATTTTGGAGAGTTTAAGGTGCCCCCCCAGGTTGTGCTCGATGCTTCCAGTGCTAAGTTTGATAAAAGAGACCATCCCATTTGGTTCTCCTTGGTGGCCTCCGATGAACTGTGAGCAGTTTATGTTCAATCATTATGAAGAATCAATTTTTGGATGGCTATTTATATCATCTATCTCTCTGCTTTATTTGATTTATTAACTTTCTTTCAGGGATGGAGATGCATCGCCCTTGCCGCAGATTTCAGCAAGTTACTTGAGAATAAAGTTAGTATGCTCTAGCTTTTGTTGTTCTGGATGTTGAATGTGATGTTGAAGTTTTTTGCAATATTATTGTCAAAGTGTTTGATTTAGCATCAGGTTAATTGCACGAAACCCCCTCGTGCAATTTCCACACCAAGAGGGAATTTCGTGCAATTTCTAACCACGAGGGGGTTTCGTGCAATTTCCAAACCCAGAGGGGATTTTGCGTATCATTTTCGTGCAATTAACCCTTTTAGCATCTAATTACATCACATATTAAGTTGTGCATATAGGTGGAAAATCATTCGTGTGAAAAGATAAACAGTGCTTAATAATATTTTCTTGCTGGAACTGTATTTGTTTAGAACTAACATGCTTCTTTGCCATTTATCCTGGTTGGTTAATTAGGTTTTTACCTTCAGAGATTTTTAGAAGCAATTGTAAAATCATTTGACGTGTTTCTGGGTAGCTTTAACAGTGTCTGTGAAGCTTTTGAATTACTTTGGTTGTAACCATATTGTTGGCACCTTTGAAATAATAAGGTCAATTATATATATTGCTTGTGATTCTATGGGATATCCCCTTTGATTTCTTTAAGCTGCTTTGACTTCAGATTTTGCTTGTCCAAATAAAATTAGCAAATGTCGTCAGAAAGGGAGTTATTAACTCTTCCATCTTTTTATTAGCTTCGACTGCATGATAGCTTTGGAGGGATCTTGCGGAGCTTGGATCCAAAAGTTGCAGATTTGTTTGAGTGTCTGACTTAGAAACCGTGAATGAGCATCATTTTCATGCATTATTTTTTATTTCATCATGGCTGGGGACATTTTTATGGTCATTTTTCATGCATATTCTACCTTGTGATCTGATGTTATTGGGCTAATCTAGTTTTTCCGTTGCTTGTTAGGCATTTGTTTATGCTATGAGTGACAAATCATATGTGCATCTTATGTGCAGGATATACATGTTGCTTTGTATCCAGCTTTGCTAAAACAATTTTTGTAGTTACTTTTAAAATTGCAATTTTGTTTTTTAGAATAGAGGAGACCCAGAAGTTAAGACTGTATCTTTCACAAAACGTCTCGTATACACAATAAATTTTGCAGCTTGTTACAGATTAATTGTGTGTAAATATGAGTTTCCGGGGGTTTTATCATGCATTCTTGCACCTCTGAATTCTTTTCTGTGGATACTATACATTGTAATTTAAACTTTTATTAAACACTTCTTCCTTTTTTCGTGAATTCTGTAGAATATGCATCACACGAATGTTTTTACATCGATTATGTGGGAAGTAATTGACCTTATTTGTACAACCTGCATTCTTCTCAGGGATGGAAGTATGCCAGTTTCTTTCATTCAAAAGTACCTGAAGAGGAAGTTGGCTCTTACAAGTGAAGCTGAGGTAATGCCATTTCCATATTCGACAACCGTAAACTTTTGTTTTACTCTAAAATTGTGTACTTTTCGAAAGAAATACTCTGCTTATTAAGTCTCTGGTTTATCATGCCTGCATTTCTTCTAAAGAATACTCAAAACACATGATGCTTAATCACCTTATGCAATCCTTTTTGCTGTAGGTCGACATAAAATGCATGGGACAGACGGTCATTCCAACTCTGACAATGGACAATCTAGTTGATCTATGGTTTCAGGCAACTAGTACGGAGAAAGTGATGACGATAATGGGCTCGCCTGGAAAGGATTTCGTGATGGTATTGGGGTATGCTCGTAGATGCCCCGATTGCTAAAGCTCATGCCACCCTTTCGTCTGGCCCATCGGTGTAAAGGGAGCACAGTCCTATGAGTATTGAGTACATACATGGAAGCTAATAATCTGAATATGTTTCTAAGAGTAGCTTCTAAATCTATATGTTAAGAGCAAGGGCACTTAAGTACCTCTGTGTTTTTTTTTTTTTAGAACATGGTGATTGCACTTTATATGGGACCTGAATACCAGGTGGATTGTCAACTTTGTCCTTTTTTTTCTTTATTAAATTGAACATTTGGACTGACTTAAGTGAGAATTTTAAACGACGAGTTTGGTAAATCGTATAAGGGTGAGATTATAATATTTTTGTCCTTACACAGCCGTATTCTTAGATACTCCCTTATATTCATAATTGTTGATTCGTTTTCTTTGTAAATTATACGATATTTTGCACTTTTAATGCAAATTAATTGCATTTTTTTTCTAAATTACCCTCAAAACTAATTAATATTCTCTTCGTTCGTTTTTCGTCTATAAGCTTTTTATACTTTTTTGATAAATATTTTTTATTTTTACTTAGAACTTTATATCTTACATTTTCTCTCTATTGCATTCTCTATCAATCACATTACGTGTATTATATATATAATTTAATCACTTTTTTTAATTTGTGTGTTCAAAAGTAATGAAAAACTTATAAGCAGGTAGTAATAACTTAGATAATAATAATTTTTAATATATAGTGTAGAATTTTAGAACAATTAATTAAAGATATTGTAAGAAATCATTAATTTTTTAATATGTATGCATAAGTATAAATTAACATACATTTTAAATAAGAGAATTTTTTCAAAATGAAAATAATCCACTAAATCAAAGCTAAAGAAACGGAAGTAACGTTTATGCGCTTATAAGAGAAACGCGACACTCAAAAAAAAAAAAAAAACGTTTCTTGCTCATTATAAAGCAAAAAAGAACTGAAAATCTCAGTATAAGGCAAAACTACGTCGTCCCATCGTTTTCTTCCTCATCAATTCAATTGCATAACAGTAACACCCTGAAAAGTTGATCACGAGTTCAGATTCATCGTTTTTGTCTTTAGATACTCCTTTCTATTCATAATATATAGTAATGTTTTTGACTTTCCATTTTCTTTGTAAATTATACGTTGTTTTGCACTTTTAATGCAAATTAATTGCACTATTTTTTAAATTACTTTCAAGCTGATCAATACTCTCTTCGTCTGTATGTATATTTTCTATTTTCCATCAGTTGACTTTTATGTATGTGCGGAAAAAAAGTAATGTTAAAATTGAGAATAATGTAAGAGTGAAGTTTATAAAGAGTTTTTCATTTTAGCATTTAAAAGTTATTATGGAACGGAATAAGTAATTTTTTATTTTTACATTTCACTTTATTTTTTTTCTCTGTCAATCACATAGAGCAATTAATTAGAGTTATAGTGAAAAAATATTATTTTTAATATATGTGCATAAATATAAAGTAATATACATTTTGAGGAGAATTTTTTTTTTTCATCTCATCCTTACTTTTTATTTTTTTACCATTACTTCATTTTCATTCATTTTTCTATTACTTTGTCTTAAAGCAAAAGAGACCTATACACCAATTATTCAAAAGTAATTTAAAAAAAAATACTACTCAAAAAAAAAAAAAAAAAAAAGTTATATTCCCAATCCATAATTCATCTATTTCACGGTTCTAAAAAATCGTACGTGGCTTTCTCTATTTGCTTCATTTTAAAATACTGCATTCTCATGAGTCGATTATTTTATTTCAGACTCACTTTATTTAAACTGCTCATTTATTTTCTCTCACCTTTATTTACACTGTAGTTTTTTGTTTTTCTTCTCTCCGCCTCTATTTTGCACTCTGCTATAGAATTTCAGACTATGGAATTCGATAAATTGATGTTACAATTTTTTTTTTCATTTTATAATTTTTATGTGTTATCAGTGTCTCATTCGTTGGATTGTTCTGTGTTTTCTGCGTCTGATTTCTTAATTGAAATTCTTCATAAATTCAATATATACCTTGTTGCTCTATTTATATTGGCTTTTTTGTTTTTCTTCTGCGCATGCCATATAATTTTATTTATATTAGATTCTATGTTATCAGCGTCTCATTCCTTGGATTGTTCTGTGTTTTCTGCTTCTTATTCCTTGATTGAAGTTCTTCATACATTCAATATATAACTTGCTGCTCAAATTCAATTTTGTATTCTCTTCTCTCACTTTTATTTACATTGTTTTTTTTTTTTCACTGTACTTTTATTTAATTAGAATACGTGGATTGTGGGTTTCTTAGACAATTGAGAAATCACTCCACTCATTTGAAGAATTTTTACAGGACCTTTATTAAGAATACGCGGTTTATGGAGGATTGTCATCACATTAGACGATTTGTTGATCCATCCTGTTGAAAGAAAGTCGAGGGCTGTCATCACATCGTATGCTTTGTTGATTTAATCTTATACAGGTAGTGTAGAATTTGATAAAAACTGTTATTCGTCTGTTTTCTTTAAAACAAAATTCTTTCATGATACATTTATTTAATGTGTTTGCCTAATTTCTGGACAAATTGAGAAATTACTCCAATCATTTGATGTTTTATTAAGAATACGTGTTTGTG
The DNA here is from genome assembly GCA_963675135.1 of Galeopsis tetrahit. NCBI lineage: Eukaryota > Viridiplantae > Streptophyta > Magnoliopsida > Lamiales > Lamiaceae > Galeopsis > Galeopsis tetrahit. Next base: position 72,058,467 of record OY776132.1, read on the forward strand.
TTTGCGCCAAATTCTGGACAATTCAGAACTTCGGGTACATCATAATTTTTTTTTTACAATTAATATATAACTAATTTTGATATATAATTAAATACTCCATTGTTTATCATTAACCATTTTTTCTCAATAATAACAGTTTTCCCAGGGTCGATCATCTGTTGGCAGCCGCACGGAACTTGATCAGAATTTATAATCAAGACTTAGTTCGTCGAGGGTTGAAGGTTGTCATCACATTGGACCTTGGTTGATCCCTCTAGTCGAAGGAATATTAATGTTGACGAAAATGGGTTGGATTGGTTTATATAGAATCAATTCCTTACTTATAAGGAATTGAGTTGACTTGGTCAATTTAAATCTTAAATATTCAAGAATATTGTGAACCCTAAATATTCAAGATTATTGTGAATAAAAAATTTGACTTGGTTAATTTTTTTTATTATTATTTTTTTTTGTAATTTTTTTTTATTGATAATTTTTTTTCGAAATTGTGTGTGTTGAAAAGTGTAAGTTAATATTACTAAAAAGTGTAACACAATATTACTAAAATGTGTAACACATTTTTTTATTAAAAAGTGTAAGTCACTATAATTGAAAAGTGCAACACAACTTTTAATGAAAAGTATAAGTCATTATAAATAGAAAATGCAAGTTAGTATAACTAGAAAGTGCAACACAATATTATTAAAAAGTGCATGTCAATATACTTGAAAAGTGCAACACAATATTTTAATGAAAAGTGTAACAAAATACGAGTAAAAAGTGTAACATAACATTACTAAAAAGTGTAAGTCACTATAACTGAACATATTGTTGAAAATTGTAAGTCACTACAATTGAAAAGTGCAACAAAATATGACTAAAAGGTGTAGCATAACATTACTAAAAAGTGAAAGTCAATATAACTAAAAAATATTGTTGAAAATAGTAAGTCACTACAACTAAAAAGTGCAACAAAATATGTGTAACATAACATCACTAACAAGTTTATGTCATTTGCGGCCAACAAGTGTATGTCATTATAACTGAAATTATTATTGCAAATAGGGTGGGACTAATAACACCCCAATAAATGTTATACACACCCCAAATGTTAAACACACCCCATTAAAATTTAAAATTCAATTTTTATTAATATACACACCCCAATTATTTCCTATTTACCCTTCAACCCTCCTAACTAATAAAAATTAACTAAATCTTTAAAAACACATCAAATTTAAAATTTAATTAACAAAAAAAAATCAATAATACAATAAAATTACGTGTAAACGTTGAAAATATTTAAAAAATCAACTAAATTTTAAAAATCATTTAAAAAAAGGAACAATCAATAAAAATTATTAAGAAAATTAAAACAAATGAAAAATAAATAATCAAATCTAAATAAAATCTGAAAATAAATCAAATAAAATAAAAATTAAGGATTAACGATTTTTTTAAAATTAAATAAAATAATAAAGAAAAATCAACTCAATATTAAATTAAAAAATAAAATCTTTAAAAATAAAATAAAGTTAAATAAAATTTAAAAATTTCAAATAAATTTTAAAAATAATTAAATCAATTATATTTTGAATATTTATAATTAATTTAATTAATTCTTAAGATTTAGGTGATTTTTAATTTTTTAGATTTTATTTATCATTATTCTAATTCTTAATTTTAATTGAGATTTTTTAATTAATTGTTTTTTACCATTTATTAAAAAAATAACGAATTTATTTTTTTTGTAATTGATTTTTGAATTTTTTATTTAAATTAATTATTTTTTAAGATTTTATTAATGTGTTAAAATACTTTTCAGATTTTAATTACATTTTTTTTTAAAAATCTTCTTAAATTTGTATAAGGGTTATTTAGTCATTTTTCAATTATCTATTTTTATTTTTAAAATGATGGGGTGTGTATAACATGTTTTGGGGTGTTGATAGCGGTACCCTTGCAAATATTGGTAAATAACATGCTAAAAAATTGTAAATTGCATGTTACACTTTTTCTTATTTTCAACATGCACTTTTATAATTAAAAAAAAAATATATGTACAAATTGTTAGATGTAAGAGTTGAACCGCCCTCCATATAAAAAAGACTATTCTCAACCGTTTAAGCTACGTAAATTATCATACATGTTTTTCGCGTATTTTATTTTTATTATCAATCTTATCAATTTTTTAAAATTTTCTCAATTTCTTATAAGGAATTGAGTCTACAAGAGACCTACCCAAATGGGTTTGCAAAATTTTTTAAACAACAATGACGAAATTTTATAACTTTTTGTATATTTTTTTTAAATAATGTAATTTTTTTGTTTTATTTGTATTGCGTTAACATTTTTTTTTTTCAATTTTTTCTCTTCTATGTTTTTGAATTTTTTTAAACTGTTTAAAATACAGAGAAATCAATCAAACTCCTACTAATTTCAGAGCAGGTTCAAAATATAGAGATATCAATTCAACTCCTACTAATTTTTATTTTTATTGATTTATTATTCATTTTAAATTGACATGAGAATTTTAGGTTAAAAATGAATTGCAAACCAACAGCTACCCTGAAATACTCGAGTCAAGTGGTAAAACATGACGTTTGAAAAGAAAAAAGACTTTGTTCATCTTTTATATGAAAAAATTAGGATAATTTAGTGTCTGCTCATTCTCTTTCTCTCTCTCAACTCCACTCTTTTTATTTCAACTCAATATACCACTCTAAAAATGATGAGATGGTGTCTATTTATAAATTCATTTATTCATGATTTCGGCATAAACCTCATATGTTATGTCAATCCAACCTTCAATACTCGATCATATCATCAATTGTTATTTTCAATTTATGAAATTTGCAATTCATTTTATGTCTTAGATTTTTTCTCTTCTTACCATCAATTATATCTATTTGAGCCATGTGTGGCTGTGCATTTAAAATAGATGGAGGAAGCACTAGTAATCATATAAATAACTCTCCTTTCAGTTTGAATAGAAAAAAAAATATATCTGAGATAAATTTTTATGAACATCAACTTAAATAAACTTTTCAATTTTCTTCAAAATAAAAATAATCCACTAAATCAATGCTAAAAAACGGAACGCAAATAACGTTTATGCGCTTCATAGGAGAAACGCGACACTAAAAAAAAAGCGTTTCTTGCGCATGTTTGTCCTAATGCTTAGTGCTAACTGCTAACAGAGTCATTATAAAGCAAAAAAGAAGTGAAAATATCAGTGATTCAGTATAAGGCAAAACAACAGTAGTAACACCTGAAAGTTGTTCACGAGATCAGATTCAACGAAATGGTCTACATCGATTCCTGGGACGATTTTGTGGAAAAAACCGTTCAATTGTTCCGTGCTAATCCCGAGAAAGTAATTTTATTCAACTGTTTTTTTTTTTCCATTTATTTAGGTTGTAGAGTAATTCTGATGGGCATTTGTTAATTTGGGAACCACAGACGCGCTATGCGATGAAATACAGGCATTGCGATGGCAAGCTGGTTCTGAAAGTTACTGATGATAAAGAGGTACAATGTAGTACGATCTCTTTCTTTTTTACTACTTTTAATTAATTGTGGTTATTATCCTTGTTTAGGGCTATAATCGTTGACCTTGTTTGTTTCACTCTTGATGAGTTTATACGGAGTTTAGTACCATATTTTTGTTGCGTTTGATTTTGTTGTTGTTGAATCATGTTAAAGGTAATTCTCATTGATAAGATTTTGAGAATGTTTAACAGAGGATTTTGTAGAACTGAAAACCTCACTTTAAATGGTTACGCTGCTGCTTTTTTTGTTTAATTATTGTTAGGGCTTAAGTTAGGGTTAGGTTTAAGAGGCTATTTATGTTGTTTTTGTGTGTCTTAGTTGGGGCATCTTTGGATCATTTCGGTTTGGGATTAGGCCTTTGGCTTGGAACGGAATTTATCGCGTTGTTTTTCTATTTTCTGCAGTTTATGTATATGTTATTATCCCGTCAAAAAAAATATATATGTATATGTTATTATACTTCCTTTGTCATGTGATTATTTTTCATATGTGCACGGGCACACAAAATAAGAAATGAGAGCAATGATTGGGGTTTTAAGTGATAATTTCGAAAATCATTATATATAAAGTAAAGAAATGTGTTGGATTATGTGTATATGTGGGCCGAAAAGTAAATGGCATTTTGTGTAAAATTTTGAGCATTGTGAGGGTAGACTCTATGGAGTGTTTTCCATTTCAGGGGTGTAAATTATTTTGGGACGTCCGAAAAAGGAAAATGTGCAAGTAATCGTGGGACAGAAGGAGTAGTTAAATTTGTGACCATCTCCAATTAAGAGAATACCCCTTCATCATTATTTAGCATCACTTGTTTCAAATTCTTCAAAATACTTGAATCCCCAATCCTTGTGTGCAGGTGTTTGATTCTTTAACTTGCAAAATAACTTAGTTGAATGTTTCAGCAGTCTGATTAACCACTTTACTTTATATTGCATCTAAACGTGTTCAAAAATAAAATTTCTTGGTCCCTTAGCTATGTGGACCATGTCTATAATTACTCACATTAGACGAATGATGCCTATTTGCTTTCTTATCAGTGTATCAAATTTAAGACTGACCAAGCACAGGATGCTAAAAAGATGGAGAAGTTGAACAATATCTTCTTTACTTTGATGGCTAATGGACCTGAAGGTATTCTTTTTACTCAGGCTTCTCTCATCCACCACGTGAATATGTGATTTTATTGTTTGGTGTATCATTTTTTCACTGAGTTCTTTTTAATATGCTTTAGCTGATTGTGTATGGTCTGTAGGCAAAATTTATAGTCACTTTGATGATTTTGGATCATGTAATTTCTTGATTATTTGGTTCCTGTCATTTTTTTATTGTTTAAGGATAAAGCAATGATGAAATCTCACAAATTTTAACAGTATGATTTTAGTATATAATTAATTTAGATTTCTTTTTATGTTTTTGAAGCTAATATGCTTAGTCAAATAAAGAAGTCATGTACTTGTTTATAATTTCTGATGGTGATTTATGTCTATGCTTCACATGATGCTACCTTGGAAAATTAACCATAGTTGTACTGCCTCATGATGCCCATGCCATTATTGTATGAGTTTTTGATACTGTTCATATTACTGTCTTATTATTATTGGACCTTTTAATTAAAGTTCTTTAATAAACCGCACATAAGCTTTATTGTCTGTGGGCTAAATTAGGGATTAGATTTTGAGTCTTATTTATATTACTTTTTTTTTTATGTTGTTAGGTCATCTTAGAGAGATTATTGTGATATTCAGCTTTAAGCTGGGCAGGAAATTATATTGGGGATAACAATTTGTTCTTGTTGATTTTACGTGATTAATATTATTGTTCCAATTTACTTGTTTCTCGACCCTTGCCTCTATGAACAAGAAGTACTTAATTTTAGATGTCTTGATAGTGGTTGGTGGAGAAAATTTTCGACCAGTGATGTCTTGTAGATTATATCTCAAGTGTGGTTTAAAAATTGATATGTTTGGAGAACAAAAGTAATATTTCTGAAAATAATAAAAAACAGACTCATTTTGTTCTATGGAAAATGAAAATGAAGATTGGAAATAAACCAACCAGAGTGTTAATTTTTCTGTAGACTTCCTTGGAACCTCGTTTTTCTAATAGTTAAAGTTTTCCCATACATCAACCTGTGCATTTGTTGCTGGTTCTTAATTAGAGATCATAGTGAATTCACAGTTTTTTCTCTCAGCAATCCATGTTTTTTTCCCTCAAGTTTAAATAATCGTCTTTCCAGTTACTTTGACTGAACTTTGTCCTTGTATCATCAAAAACATTTTATTTTAGTTTTTGGGTACATAGAGGTACTTGCTTTCTTTAGATGCATATAGGATAACAATGGTATTGAGAGATTTCAACTAAAAGTTTAATTAAAGGGAGAAATACTAAAATGTATCATGTGTTTCAAGTTGGTAATAAATTTAAATATGTTTTCATTCTTCACTCAAAAAAGGATGTATATCTACATTCATTGATAAATTCATGTTTTTGGCCATAAGTTTCGAGTATGCAACCTTTCTTCTCAAAAAGGCTGTGTTACCTACCATTTAGTGGTAAAATCAAGCTTCTTGATGGTCTGGCAGTGGGTTTCTTATGTAGCCCAACATGCATAAACTGCTCGTACGACGCTATATAAGAAACCCACCGTCGGAGTCCATATTAAACCGATATAATATGTGTATATATTCGCCTTTTTTTTGTTTTGTTTTTTCTCCTTTGATTTACAGCATCAGGGATTTAATCAGGTCTTGTCATTCTTTTTCAGCGGATATATCCGAAGTTGGTGGAAAAGAAGCTCAGCTAGCCAGGAAAGTAAGGGGAAGGAAGCAATAGTACTTCAATTATTTTGTCTACTTTTGTACCAAACTAGAGAAGAATCTTGGCACATCTTCACTTCTTTTCAATCAGTGAAAAGTGTGTTGTGCAGCAAACCATAACTCTAGCTTATTCAATTACCCTATCTCTCAAAATTTCCTGGATGTTTAAACACCATTCCAACAAATTCATGTTCAAATTCAAAGTACTACTGCTGTGTTGATTTGTCCATTACTATTCCCAGGTGTATTGTCTTGTTTTTTATGTTGGTCAATGTTTTTTAGCAGAGATTGGTTTTCTGTTTTTGATTCAGTAAGTGTGACAAAATGGATAGGTAGTCCATGCCGAATTTGCTTGAGTTTGTCTGGAATGCAGGTGTTTGTGCATGATCAAGTCCTTTTCATGGGACACAATTGCAGGGGGGGAAAGAAAATACTTTAGTGAAATTAGTTTCTTTTGTTTTTTTGGTGGGGGCAGGTTGGGCTGATCTTGTGTAGTGACAGATTATTAGGTGTTGTGTGGTTGTATCTAATTTGTCTATCATAAGGATGGTTTGGGTTTGAAGTTTGACAAATCGTGTTTTTTGCGTCGACACGATAGTGATACAACATAATAAAGTAAAACATGTACACAACATGATAAAAATGCATGTAAACACGAAATGAACATGATAATTGTTAACGGGTTTATATGTTATCTGTTAATTTCATACTAATATTTATTGGGTTGGCACAAATACAATATGAACACGAGTATGCACACATTAAGGTTAAACACTAATCTAATTTTTCACATTGTGCAATCTTAAGTAATACATTTGTAAAAAAATTAATTTAATGAATTATTCTTTTTAAATTGATAATGAATTGTTGTACATAATATTAATCAATTTTCGCTTTGAAAAATATTCTCATTTTCCCTTTTTCTTCAAATTAAGTTTCCATATTCTTATATTTTCAAACTTTTTTAGTCGGGTCTATACGCTTTCAATTTATTAAAATTCAAACGGAATATGTAATTTTATTGGCATTAATACATAAGAAATTATAAATACTAAATTGTTCCAAATGATTTTTATTTTTTAAATTGATGTTTACTAAAAAATGAAAAAAGAGGGACCATTTGTTCATAGAATAATGATTATGGAGTAAAACTGTCAAAGAAATGACTTTAACGGATCCCAAAGCACAGATTTGCCTTTATATGCTTTACTTTATACTACTCCAGTATGCAAAAGCTAAAGCCCCTTGAAACTACGTTAAATCTTACCTTTTCCCTCTTCTCAATAACTTGTTCAATTATTATTATTATCATTTTTCAAATTCTTTATATATGTATGTATAAATTGACCGTTAGCAATGTATACGTTGGTTGAGGTTGAAAATTGTAGAACTCACCTCAACAACATATTTTATACAATTATTTTGATAGAATTTAAGCAACACTAATACATTTTAAGTAATTTAAGTGATTACATTTAATAATTTAAAGTAATAAAGTCATTTAGCACTACAATTAAGATTGAAAGGACCATAAATTTATAAAAATATTGATGGATATATCGATATCGAATATCGATAAATTTTCCATGATAAATTTATATAAAATATAGTATATAATGTTATTTAAAGTGATATTTTTTTAATTTATCGATATTGTAATTTTTTTTACATATATTGTGGAAATATCAATTCTTTCCAATATTGATATCGATGACCATGAAAAATAAATTAAGTATATGGAAGATATATCATCTTTTAGTAATTTAAATGAAACCTTTAACATACAACTAATACATCTTGTGATACACAACTAATACCTTTCAATTTCAAGGCATACTATACTTAATTACTTATATCAACCTAGTAAAATAACAAAAGGAGTAAGGCTCTATGAAAGCCTTAAAAAAGGAAATTATGTCTAAAAAGCTAACTAGGAAACAAATCTGTATTTCTTTAAACAAGGAAAAGACTAAAAGAGTATCTAATGGCCATCTTGAAATTAACTATGAAAAATAAAAAAGGAAAAAAATATCTACAGCTAACTATGAAGCAAATTAAATCCGTGTTTCTTTAAATGAGGTAAACAATAGCTAATGGCCGTAAAATTAACTAAGATTGTGTTTGGATAAATTAAAAGGATTTGATTTGATTTGATGATGAATTTTAATTGAAATAATTTAAAATTACTAGAATTTCAAATTACATTATTTTAATGAGTAATTAAAATTCTTTTAATTTTAACTAAAAAAAGTTGAAATTAAATTTAAGTATTTAAAATTCATTCATTTAATTTTTAATAAAACAAGTGATGTGGATTAAATTTGTTTATCCATAGTCGAGTAGTTGAGCTTTTTAGTATATATTCAGTGGGTAAAGTTTCATTTCTTTGGTGATTGTGATTTGTGATGTAATTAGATTGCATTAATAATATGGTGTTCATTGCTTAATGATGAACTTTTTAAAAAGCCAATATCAATATTAAGTGTTTTTGCATTGTAAATTTGTAATACTTGTACAAGCCATTTATGCTAATACTCGGCCCCACCATTTTTGTTGAGGCTATAATACAAATTTTATGTCTTAATATTTCATTTGTATTCATATAGTATCACAATTTATGTCTAATTATATTACATTTTTGTTCATGTTATAATACATTATTAAGTTTATCGGTATTTAAAAAAATCATGTAGGAACACATTTTTTAGGTATATGTGTATCATATTTTAACTCATTTAGTATTATTAGGTTATCACTGTCGATTTTTTTGTTCATGTAGTTAGTGTGAGATAGTTAAATTAGTTGAAATATTAAAAAAAAAAAGCTGAAAATTAAAAGAAATTAAAAATACAACTCAATATTGATTCATAGATGAAATTAACTATTGAAAGCAAAAAAAAAAGTGAATCTTAAAATGACATGAGATAATGTTAAATAATGAAGATCTCTCCACTAATTACTTGACTTGAGAAATCTTATCTTGCCCTTTTTTTCTTTTTAAGTTTGGTAAATGAGTTTATGTACCCAATAACATTGCAAATTAGTGGGATTAACATTGATAATGATAAGTTCAAGTTATTTGTTTAGTAACATAATGTAGTAATAAAAATATCTTTTCATGTATATAATATTAATACACGGTTACAAGTAATGCAACCAAAAGTTTACGTGTGATCGTCACTCCATGATTTGATAGTAATATTATATTTAAAATCATGTGCTATATTCTAATTTAATTTAATCCTAAATTACCCTGTGTATATTATTATAATTAAATAAAAACAAACAAACTCAATAAAATGTTTGTACGAAATTCTCTTGTAATTTAATAGTGTCACAAAATCCTCTTATGATTTATAAAATAAAGATTGAAAACGAGTTAATGATGTTTATTCTATTATGTCCTTCATACTATATATTCCCTCCGTCCCAGGAGTTTATACACACTTTTCTTAACGGGTCCCAACATTTTTTGCACACTCCAAAAAAGAAAACAATAATACCAATAATACCCCTCCTTTATTTTACCTTTAATTAAATATCTTTCACTTTAATCAATGAATTACCAATAATACCTCTCCTTTATTTACCTTACACATCACTTTATTTCATTTTCTTAATCTCCGTGCCGGTCAAAGTATGCATAAAATCCTGGGACGGAGGGAGTACTTAGGTTTTCAATAATTGAAAAACAAAGCACGAGAAATAGAGAAAATAAATAAAATATTTATAAAATCTTTTTTTTTTTAATGGAAAATTTTATGCAATTTATATACCATAGAGACATTTTTTTAGTGTAGTTTAATATATGATCTTGATGATCTTCAATATGGTACATGTGGCCACTAGCTATGAGTCTTAGTACGTCAATTTTAATTAATTAAAAATTCTCCTCATATATATAAATTCCCCACTTTACTTTTATAATGAAACCTTGTTTGTACTATTTTTGTGTTTTTGTTTGCTCAGAAATGGCAGTTTTTTTGTTTTTCCATAATTAAAATTAATAGTAATAAGGGTGTTATAGTAACTTGATATCTAATGTGACTTTTTCCATAATTAAAAAATAAAGGCTTTTTAAGTTTGGGATGTGGGAGTATTAATGCATCCTCTAAATTATCCCTATTTAATTTTATATTAAAAAGTTTATCGTTTTTATTATTTTTATCACGAATTTTTCTAAAAAAATTCTAATTTCTATTTAATTTTTATAATATCTCTTTTTTATTGGAAATATATTAATATATCATCTCTTCTCTTTCTTGACAAGATAAATTGACATTGTATCTCTTTCTATATTAATTTTTGTCTTAATAATGAAGGTAAATATATTAAAAAAATATGTTCTTAATTATATATAAAATAGTAAATGCGATTAACTTTATAAAATATAGGGAGTAATTGACAAACATTTTTATACAAATTTAAACGGTTTCAAATTGATCAATCATACTTAACTCAATCTATTTTGATTTTATATACAAAATAATAAAAAATAGCCATTTGTTATACTCCTATATTGTATGCCTATCCGTAGCAAAATTTGTAAACATAGGATTTTTCATTGACCTATGCACTTGGGGGATGTTTTTTTAGGGATGAGAAATTAGAATATTAGATTTTGAAATTTTATCCATATTTTAGTTTGAGATTTAGATTCAAAATTTCAAAATTCTATTATATAAATATCTATAAATTCTACAAAAATTAATCATATAAATACCTACAAATTTTATATAGATACATATAAACACATACGAAGTATAATTCTATACTATAAAATCAAAACTTACTCTACTCCAATCCTAAAATAAACACAAAATATACAAATTATTAAAATTTTAAAATTCATTAAATTTTAAATTTTAAATTCTCAAAATCTCAAAACAAAACTCCAATGTCTTTTAACATAACAATATTGGTAAATGGTAAGTATAACACTATAACCTTAGATTTATTATTAATGTGTCAAGGATTTTCCTAATGATTGGAAATGAAAAAACAATAATTTTTGGAGTAATTATTTATATTTGTTCCAAAGCATACAAGATAGTGTTTGCCAAAGTCAACTTTCATCATAAATGTGGGGTCCATGAGTCAAGAACTCACCCCGGGCGCACGATAGACACCACCACCGGGTAATATAATCCGGTGTGCTATTGTCCACGCGTCCTTTTAATTTCACACGTGGCACAGTGTTATTGGCCACGTTGTAACGGCTAAAATGTACTCCAATGCACGTACGCGGTACATCAACCATCATGACATTGTGTGTGTATCATCAAATTAACAAATTATAAAGGATGAAATTTATTTACATGTTTATATATAAAGTAGACTTGGATTTGAACTTTTCGTAACATAATTCTCACTAGTTTGGCAATGCGTCGTTTGAAGGATATAGAAAATGAGAAACGAGTGGATGAAGGTATTGTATTTTCATCGGAGAAGTGGCTAAGATAATTTTTCGATGGATTTTTCGAATTTCATGTACGAGTGGGAAACATTTCCACTCAGATGTGAGTTGAGAGTGGTGTTGTACCATCGCATTTAAGTTATTCTTCATTAAACCCTTTAAAAATTACTCATTTTGTCATTTATGTTCGTATAAACTTGTTTGTATGGGGAGTACGGAGGAAAACAAAATAAATAAGAAAATCAGACCTACGATTTCATATAATCTTAAGGTTTTTTTTTTTTTTTTGTACAAATAGTATAATCTTAAGTTATGATTTAAGGAAAAGATATATATGGTCAAATATAAATTTATACTCCTTTTTATTTTTTGACAGAAAATTACCTTCAATAAGATAAAATATTAGTTAAAAATAAAAATTTAAGTAATAATGTTTAATGTAGGACGTAATACTATTTAAAAAAAGACACAATACCAAATTTAAAAGAGGCAATATCGTGTTACCTTTATAACAACATTATTTTAATTAAACAATGTAATTACTATGTATGTTAAGTAGTATTACAGGTTAAGTTGTGTTACCTTTTAAATGTGTGGTACTATATATGTAAATAAGTAATACTATGATTCTCTCTAAATTTTGCTAATCTATTGATTGATGATCCTTAAGTTTTTTGCTAATCTATATTTGGGGAAAGAATCTCCCACCCTAATTTTATAAATTGTGCCCCATCTATATCTGTGACATATTATACCACCTATTTTAGTCAATTTGCACTGTGCAAATTTTGAAGAAATATCATATTTTAGTACATATTTCAAATCAATTTAATGTCGTTTCTTTAACTTACCAAACACCTCATAGAATTAATGTAGGATATCCACACCCAAATGCACGTGTTCATTTAATTGATTTAATGGGAGACAATGTATTGATTAAGGGGTATGTTTGCTTTATTGGATTATGATGGATGAATATTTTATCCTATCTTACGTCTGTTTATCTTACGTTTGATGGGACACCAACCTAATAAATCAACTGTAAAGTCTAGTATGCACTCGAGTGCATGTTATGCACCCTAGTTGACTTACACTTTTTGGTAAATGGTGTTGCACTTTTCAATTATTATTAAAAATATTATTATACAGTTTAATAATTGAAAAGTGCAACACCATTTATCCAAAAATGTAAGTCAGTAAAAATGAAAAGTGCAACATGAACTAGGGTGCATAGCAGACCAACCCTAAATCAACCTTACTTGTCCTATAGATAAAGACTAGTTGTATCATGAGAGATAACTACTTACATATCATATTCATTAAAGAAAATATTGGCAAAAATATCAAAAAACAATTTGTCATATGATTAAAAAAATATGAAGTATTAATTTATTTTTATAATTAATTGATGGATAATTAAATTTGAAATCGATATTGTAGAACTTCTGTAAATTCGATTAAGCTCTATAAAGTTCGAGAATACTAAAATAAATTAAGCTCCAACTCAATTTGATAATAAACAAGTTAAACACAAACACTTAAATGCAAGGGCATATTTTGGTATTATAATGAATGATGAAAGTGGGTTGGATTGAGATAATTTATGAATAATTATGTTTAAATAGAAATTGAAATGTATGGGTAAATGTAGTTTTATGTCAAATCAAAAGTGATGTTGTAATATTATTAGTGAGTAGAAAAATAAGAGAAAAAATGAGTATGTGAAAAGAAAAAAGTAAGAGAAATAATGAGATTAAAAAAAAAAAAAAGTGTGTATGTGTATCATAGATGTGGATTTATATTTGTATTTGGATTAGAAGAGATTGAGAGATTGAATTGAGAATGATCAATCCAAATTCGGATTGACCAATCCCAAACCAAATATAATCTAGAAGATTTTAAAATTCTAATAAATAATACTCATTCCCTTTGTCTATAAATTTTTTATTACTTTTTGGCAAATGGATTAAGTAAAATGATTAAATAATTATGTAATTACAAATTACATCAACACCTTTCATTTATTTGCAATATAATCTAAATCTTTTAACAATTGTAAATAAATCATCAACTTTACTTACTGTTGCAAATTAGACTTCTTGGCAAATTCATTTGTGTCTGAATCAAGCGTTTTGAAACTATATTGGATTTAAAAGAATAATGTTGTTCAATTAAAAACTTGTCATGTCAGCAAGAAGTTTAAATTACGTTACATTCGGGCACAAATGAGTTTGTCAAGAAGTCTAGTTTGCAATAATGTATCAAGTTGATAATTTATTTATAATTATTGAAAGGTTTAAATTAGACCGTAAATAAATAAAATAATAGATGTAGTACAAATGATGTGATTGAAAGAAATAGTGAGATAGAGAGAAAAAATAAATATAAAGTGAAGTGGAAGAATAAAAATTTAAAAAATATTTATCAAAAAGAGTATGAGAAACCTATAGGCGGACGCACCAAAATGATAAAATGTGAACCTTATAAACGGTGGGAAGGACACTATGTGTTTATTCTAAATTTTTGAGTAAGAATGTGATGTAACTTTATGTACTATCAAGTGTATAAGAACAAATGATTTGATATTATTATATTATTGTCAATTTAAAAAAAAAAACAATTGTCTATTAGGAATGATGTGATATTATTAAATTATTACTCAATTATAAATTTTTATACTCTTCTTTTATTAAAAGTGTATTTAATTTTATTTTTTTGGTCTACAAAAATATTTAATTTTCAAGTATTTTTTCTACTTTATTAACAAGATTAAATATCTATCAACAATATTCTTTTACCTGTTACTCTATATATATTTTCTATAATTAAAGTGTGATTTAAAAAAGTGAGCACTTTTAGTAGATAGATGGAATATCAAATAAATTATATAAGAGCAAACATATATTTTTAAAAGTAAATATAATTAAAATTTTCTAATATAAAATTCAAACCTCAAAAGAGTTTGGATAATACAAAAATACTCCCTCCGTCCGCCTATAAGTTTCACGTTACTTTTTGGCACAAAGATTAAGAAAAGTGATTAAATAATAGATATAGTACAAGTGATGTGATTGAGAGAGGAGAGAGATAGAGAGAAAAAGTAAGATATAAAGTGAAGTGTAAGAAAAAGTATTTACCAAAAAAGGTATGAGAAGCTTATAGGCGGACGGACAAAAATGGTAAAATGGGAAACTTATAGGCGGACGGAGGGAGTAGTTGAGTAATGTAACTGCTGGTCCGAAGGTAAAACAATAAAATAAAGGGAAAAAGATGCTCAAAAAAGCAAAAGGACAAGGCATAGGAATAAGCGAAAGCGTCGCGGTAATAGAAACGCCTAATTTATGAAGGAATAATACGACTACTAATTTTCTTCTATACTTTTATTTAAATAATGTATTGTTAAATGCATTTTATATTACAGTCAAAATGTATGATTCATTTTTATGAGTTTAAAAAAATATAGTATGTAACACTCTTTCTCATTCATAGGCTGAATTCTCAACTCTATTATTTACGGAAGAGGCTAATCGAATGTACAATTTAATATGTGTGAAGTTACTTTTAACCATATTTAAATTCAAGAAATGAGCGTGAACAAAAGACTATGATAACATGAAAAAAATTAGTATCATCTAATAGCTCGAACTTGTAGAGAGGTGTATGAATAATCCATTTATTAATTAATTTTATAATAATCTCATTGAAAAAGACAGATGTCGTATGTGTTAATGAAATACATATCTCTGGCGGGCCTACCTGAAATTACATAAAGACGTAAATTGGGTTATTATGATATACCTACCGCCGAGGGCCCCACATGAAATGATAGAAAGTCATACATTCCTCAATAGCCCATGAAAGAATTATTATCTAAATGTCGTGTTTGTAAAGATGTGTGAAATTAATTAATTCTCTAATACTCTTTGTTAGTTGTTGGTTGGATTCTCAACTCTACTTTCTAAATAGGAAAGCTACTTATGGGTGTATAATTAAATATAAGTGAAGTTACTTTCAATAAGATATGGTATCATAAAAAAAATTTATTTCATAGGTCAAATTTTAGAGATATATAAAGTTAATTAATTGTTTAATAGTCATATATGAAATAATGGATGATGTGTGTATTACTTGTATGCCCACTGTCGAGGCGGGGCCACATGAAAAGACAGGAAGTTCAAACTTGTAGAGGTGTGAAATTAATCCTTTAATAATATATGTGATCCATACACTGAATTCTCATTTTTACCCTTTGGGAAGAGGCTCAAGAGTGGACAATTGTATATGAGTGAAGTTACTTTAAATCTAATTTGAACCCATGACGTGAGAGTGATAGAAAACTCTGATACCATAAAACAATTTTATTTCATCTAAACGTTTGAACTTGTAAACATATCCTAAAGGTGCCTACACCACATGACAGAAAGGCAAAAATTCTCTAATAGTCGATAAGATTTGAACCCTATTTGAACCCTGGACGTGGATATGAGAAAAACACTATGATACAATGATTGAATTAAATAATTCAATCTCATTTAAAAGTTCGAATTTATTAAAAAAGTGACATTAATTCATTTTCATCGGATGATGTTTGTATTAATTATAAACCTATCGCTGAGGGTCCCACACGAAAAGACAGAAGGGCGTAGATTCCGATATTAATAATATACTTACCATCGAGGGTCCCACGAAAAACATCGGATGATGTAAGAATTAATGATATACCTATCGTTGATGGCTCTACACGAAATTACAGAAAGACGTAAAAAATAATAATATACCTACCCATTAAGAATTAAAATTTTATACATTTTAAATTTGGAAATTATAATATTATTAAACTTGGTAAAAATAACCATTCATAAACATAGATCCTTCTAATTATAATTTTTAAATCTTTTCTATATTCAAACTAGGTAAAAATATATAGAATTTAAATATTCAAAATTTCCAAAAAAAAAAAGTCATAAAATCTCCTAAATTATAATTTTATAAAGAGGGCATGAATCATAAATAAAATTGGATAGGATTTAGTAGAGAGAATAAAAAATTAAATTCGTTTTACAGAATACTCCTTGTTTATAAATATGGAAATTAGCAAGTCCACATATGAGACCCCACTTTGAAATCTGCGACAGAGACGGCAGTTTCACTTCTGAGCTTTCTTCCTGTTGCAGTTTTAATTTTTAATAAGAGAGAGAGAGAGGGCAGTTTTCTCTCTCTAAAACTCACATTTATTATTGTTCTCCAGTTTATTATTGTTGCAGTAATAATTTGCAGTGGCAGTAGGAGTAGTATAAATATCTCTAAAGATTGCATTTTTTTGCAGTTTTTTTTCTTGGGGTGTGTCAATTCCCTGCCAAAGCCAAGCAAAAGTCTTCTCTTTCACACCTTTCAATCGATTGAAAGAATCTAGGGTTTGTTTTGACACCATTTTCCCCCAAAAGGTCCGTTCTTTCACACTTTTTTTTATCTCTCTCTCTGTTGTTTTTTTTATATGGGTTCTGTTTCTTGTTCACAAATGAGGGATTTGAATGTGTAGAATCCATTTTTTTGCTGTTTTTTTGAATTTTGTGATATGGGTTTTTGAGAATTAGGAGTTTGGTGTGAATTTGTTTTGATTTTTAGTTGTTAAAGAGATGGAGGAAGTTGAGAAAACAAATTCTGCAGCTGTAGAGAGTTGTCACAGGGTTATTAACATCTTATCTCAAAATCAAGAACAAAATCAGTTTAGGAATTTAGGGGAGCAAACTGGAGAAGCTGTGCAGAAATTCAAGAAAGTTGTCTCTCTCCTCAATTCCACTTGTGGACATGCTAGAGTGAGAAGGAGCAACAATAGAATCCAGCAACCCCTTTTACCTCTACACATTTTCTTGGAAAATCCAAATCCAAATCCAAAACCAAAACCAAAAACCCCTCTTGATGATCATAGCCCTAAGCCCCTAAATCTGCTCCCAATTGAGAACAATCCATTCCAAAAGCCTCAAGAAAATGCCTCAATTCTCAAGAATGCTGCACTCACATTGGGGAGTCCCTCATTTGAGCTAACCCCACATGCTAAAAACCTCCAAATTCCCCAAATTCCTCAAATTCCAAACTACCATTTCCTGCAGCAGCAGCAGCAGAGGTTTCAGTTTCAACAGCAGCAGTTGAAGCAGCAGCAGGAGCTTATGTATCATCAGAGGACTAATAGTGGGATTAGTCTGAATTTTGATAGCTCTAATTGCACTCCTACTATGTCCTCCACTAGGTCATTCATCTCTTCATTGAGTATGGATGGGAGTGTGGCTAATGTGGAAGGAAGTTCTTCGTTTCGATTTGGTGGGGCCCGATCCGCCGATCAAAGCTCGTATCTTAACAAGAAGAGGTGCTCCGGGAGGGGGGAAGATGGGAGTGTTAAATGTGGAGGGAGTGGTAGATGCCATTGCTCTAAGAAGAGGTTCTTGTTTTTCAGCCTTTGAATTGTGTTGTTTATGTTTAATTTGTTCTAATTGTGTGTGGTTTGTGGAAAATTAGGAAGAACAGGGTGAAAAGGACTATCAAAGTGCCTGCTATAAGTAACAAATTGGCTGATATTCCACCGGATGATTACTCGTGGAGGAAGTACGGGCAGAAGCCGATTAAGGGCTCTCCCCACCCTAGGTAATTGCTCGATTACATCTCCGTTTGATATACGATAGATTGATTATCATAAGTATGCCAATTTTTCCTATATAGAATGATAGATTGATTGCCTTAGTTAGTTATACATAGATTGTTTGCAAGATTCTGTTTTTCGATATCATACTAATTCGTTCTTTATAATTTGTCGAAATTTGGTACCTAGTTTGCTTGTCTTTGATTGTTTTCTATATAGAATGTGTTGATTGTTGAAGTAGCTTTATGGTGTATGTGATGGTACATTGTTCTAAAAACGTGTATTGAGCGAAAATCCGATTGTGAATAGCAGCACCCTTCGTGTACACCCGGTTTAGGACCTCGTTGCTTATAATGTGGCACAGAAGAAGTATAGCCCACATTTTGAAAGTCTTGCATTTTGATCTTTATTTCGTCGAATAATCTGTGTTAATGATTGTTTCGAATGCACAGGGGATACTATAAGTGCAGCAGCATGAGAGGGTGCCCAGCAAGAAAGCATGTGGAGCGATGCTTGGACGAACCAACGATGCTCATAGTGACTTATGAAGGGGAGCACAACCATGCGAAGCTACCTTCACAGGCTGCCAACGCGTAATTATCAGAGTCAAAATCGTGTCGAGCTCGATTCGTTGTTGCGTATCGTTTAGTGTTAGTGTTATGGTTCACATCTTTTTGAAGCCTTGCTGTTCTAAGTATTGGTTAGACAAAAAACTACATGATTGTAAGAAAAGAATTCCTTCAATCTTAGTTTTTTTTTTTAATTTTATTGAACATCTTTTATCTCTTTATCTTTGAATTTTGCTCCTGCATTTTAGCCTTTTAATTTAGTATGAATTTTTTGAAGAATAAACTTCACCTTTACACAGTATTCTCAATTTTATACAAATTGTAAACTAATTTTTTTAAATTTTACAAAATTACTCTTCAAAATATAGTGTATGAAAATTATTATGGGACGAAGAATCTATTTAATATAGATAGGGGTGTGACATAATTAATGTGATATTAATATCATTTGACAGTGGAATATTATTAAATTATGTCACTCTCATTAATATTATGTCGTAGGACAAGATGATTGCAATCTATGTCTTTTCTCCTGATAGCAATATTTAATGTCGGAATGCAACTGGTAAAAGTATTAATGCCTCGTATAGCCACTTTATTTGGATTGTTTTCGACAAATGGATTCAGAATTTAAAATTTGGGAAACGAAAGATATTATGTTTGAATATTTGAGTACAATTTTAATTGACGAAATTCTTTTGAGATTTTTATATTTATATAGATGTCATTGTTTTTCTCTATATATACATATAAGTCAACTCATTTCTTTATCTATAAAATTTATTACTATAAGATATATATATGGCAGAGATACTTATATATATATAAATAACGTTTTAGGCAAGTTTTTGTAGTATTTAAATTTATATATATGTATATTGGGTATATTACAATTAAAGTTACGACTTTTTTTAAAATGGAAATCTAATTAAAATATTTACTCCAGCAGTATCCCACACTTTCCAAAAGGTGGATTTGTATAATAAATACACAATCATCGTTTAAATAAGCATCACATCATTAAATAGGAATTAATATTATAAATACTACTATAAACAGATTCGAATATTTAATAAATTAGTAAAAATAAATAAGTATGGAAAATTAATGCGTGGATAAACAAAATAAATTTAATTTAGATTTTTATCATAATCTATTTCACATTAAATTTATCTCAAGAAAAAATTATTTTAAATGACACAAATTCCGTTATTATAACTTTTCTAACTAAACGTTTTTAATGATAAATCATGACATTAATTTTCAATTTTGTCACTTTATTTTAGCTAGAACATAAATAATGAGAGAATTTTATCACTAAATGTCAGTTTTCCTGTAGTGAGAATTGTCAGTAAACAATACTAATAAAAAATAAAACAATATTATGAGAGTTACACTTGAGTACCTTCAATTTACCACAATTTTAATTTTATCATAACGACGAAATATAAACTCTGGGAGAAGGGTCACTGGGTCAAGTCAACACATTTTTATTTTCATTTTTTTTTCATTTTCATTTTCAGAAGTCAAAACATTAATTTATGTAGCTCTCATTTTCATGAAACTATTTTGCCACTTTTAAGGAAACACTCAATTCTCCAACTCCAAATTTGTTTTTAACAGGTATTTTCTGTTCATGATTTTTGACATTTAATTGAAAAACTTACAACACAAAAAAATGAATCCTATGAAATTATAATTTTCTCGAGAAGTCTTTGTGAACTGATTTTAGCGTTCTTGTTCAAAATAATTGCTCTTTATTGCTCAATTTATTATAATTTTATGTATTATTTACACTATAATGACTAATTAGTAATTATACATGAAATGAGTATAGTGTTTTGTTATTTTTGTTTGAAAAATTGAAATTTTGAAGCAAAACCTATACAAATAGATCGAGAAGGAGGCCCAAAATTAACAATAACAATTAAATGGGCCAAAAGTAGCCCAAGAACATGGCCACGGATAAATGCCCCCTTATTTATTATGTGTTCACCCTCCAGATGACTTCACACCCCAAAATATGAGTTCACCCCCATAAAATATCACATATAACCTTTTCCCCTTCCCCATAATTAATATACAATACAAAATGTTTTGAGTTCACCCACAATTTAAAAAAAAAAACCTCTTGGAGCGAAATCGTGCAATTCCCGTTGTTATTAGAAATGATTTAGACTTTTAGTTGTTCAATATATGTGTAATGTATTTCGTTTCCGAGTTTTTTTTACAAAAATCGCGTTTTACAAAAACTCAGCACTAGTTCGCCGAGTTTTATGAGATTTTTCGAAAAAAAGTTCCACGTTATGAATCAAAACTCGGCCGATTTTTCCACGTTTTGATTCAAAACTCGGCGACCGAGTTTTGATTCATAACGTGGAAAAGTTGGCCGAGTTTTGATTCATAGCGTGGAAAAGTTGGCCGAGTTTTGAGTCAAAACGTGGAAAAGTTGACCGAGTTTTGATTCATAACGTGGAACTTTTTTTCGAAAATTCTCACAAAACTCGGCGAACCAGTGCTGACTTTTTGTAAAACGCGATTTTTGTAAAAAAAAACTCGGAAATGAAATACACTACACATATATCTGTTACAACTACACAATCATGCAACAATACGGTCAAATAAAACAATAATAACATGAAATATAATCAATTACAAAATAATAATATATTTTTGGTGGGGTGAAATGCAAAAAACTGTTTTTTTTTAATGGGTGGGTGAACTCAGTACATTGTTTTTTTTTAATGGGTGGGTGAACTCAGTACATAGGGGTAATATAGTCTTTTTATGTATTAGTTTAAAATATAAATGGGGGTGAGGTGAACACATAATATGTGGGGGTTAATTTATCCGTGGCCCAAGAACATACAAGTTCAACCATTATGGGCTAGCCTATTTTTTTTGGTCGGATTATTTACACCTCCATTTCAGATAGGTGCACTCCCTCAATCTGTTTATTAATAAAATAATAGAGTAAAAAATAAAAAATACCCTTCACTAAAATAAATCACCACTTCCGACCGCTTACGACATCATTTCCGGCGACAATCAAACCAAAAAAAATAATCCAAAATACACTTAGAAAAATCATAATTTATTTTTTAAAAATTTCAACCAAGTAGGGTAGACCATATGCACTCACGTCGACAACTATTTTTCGACCAAAGTGTGTCGAAAAAAAAAAAAATCGACAACTTAATGAAGATGGAGGAAATTAGGTTTTGGTGTGGATGTGGGTAGTAATAGAAATTTTATAGAGAAAATGACATTTATGACAATTTAGGGAGGTGCATCTATCTTGAACCGATTTTAGGGGTGCATCAAGCGGGGGAGTGCATCTATCGTAAATGGAGGTGCATATAGTCAGACAATTTTATTTTTTTATTATTCCTATCGAGGGGCCCCAAGAATATACATGTAGCCCAAGACTTATTTTAAATTTTGGCGTGGGTTATATACCCCTCGCTTTGTTAAATATACTCACCTCCATAAAGTGGCATATGCTAGATGTACTCTCCATGCAATATCTAATATATTTAATTCAAATTATAGATACACTTTTCTATTCATAATCCTAGCCTTATTTTCTTCTCTTTGTCCAAAATCCCAGCCCCCATGGATGTTTCCTCTTTCTGCGGCGCCGCCAGCTTCCACCAACCCATTCTCGTGTCGTTTTTCACCATTCGACCGCCCATCTCACTCCATTCTCGCAACACCGCCTATCTCCCTCCATTTTTGCGACTGCGACCTCTTAGGTATGGTTTTTTTTATAATTTTGACGAACTAGTGTTGAATAGATGCACTATTTTCGACAAACATTTATCGAAATTTTTGGTTATATTTGAGACTAATTTTGTGTTGGTGTCAATCGGCGGAGGTGGCGGCGATAGTGAAGACTGCTATTATGATTAAAATTTAAAAGGAGAGGGGAGTGTATTTATCAATAAGGGTTGTTTGAATATTTTACACGAGAATTAAATTAATAAATTGGGAGGGGAGTACACTTAACAAAGCTGGAGGGTATATAACCCAACGCCTAATTTTTCCTGTATAGGGGGCCCAAGCCCAACTGTAATTTACGATTTTTTTTTTTTTCATTACTCATTTTTCCTTTTTTTTAAAAAAATTTTATTTCCAAGGCTGTATTTACCTGTACTTAACGGTCAACAGTCAGCATAAAGAAAGTTATCCGTTTCTTGATTTCAAGGACAGTGATTCAAATAAAAGCCCTAATTTCGTAAAAGAGAGGGAAAATCGGAGAAACAAAAAGAAAGATGAAGACACAAAAGGGATATCAAACCTCATGGAATTTCAATGAAGGTGAATACTTATTTTTTACCTTTTGATTCTTGAAATGCTAGTCCCTTTCTTGTTTTTACTCATTTCTCGGACCATTCTAGAGTTTGAGACATGCGCGATTGCTTATTCTGATTTAGTACTTATTCAAGAAAATGCAACATCATCTTTTGATTTTGTTTTCAATATCTTGTGTGTATTCATGCTTGATTTTGATTTTGTGGCATTCTTATATAGAATAAGGTTTGTTTACAGTATGTGTCATTTGACTCTTCTGAATTAGCATTTCTAGTATTATTATTAAACATACCGTAGAATATTGTATCTTTGAAGTGGCAATTTGTGTCTGATTTCATGTATCTTATTTGTGTCTGATTTCAAAAGGATCAGCGTACGAGTATTGCTGGTGAAATTTTCTTCGTAAACAGTTCACATATATACTGAAAGATGCTGGATATAGATGAAACAACTAGTGACAGATTGAGTCACATGTTCTGGTCTTGCATCTGTATTGGTGAGTTGTTCTCTTTTTGGTCCTCTTTAAAGCCAATCAACACAAGATAACAGGACTAAAGCATTGCTTTTCTTCTTCTTTATTTACAGCAAAGGGAGACGTCGATGTCATTCGAAACAATGGATTTTCTTCTTCTTTATTTACAGCAAAGGGAGACGTCGATGTCATTCGAAACAATGGATGATGGGCTGGTCATGCTCTATTTGTTCTGGTCTTGCATCTGTAGTGGTGAGTTGTTCTCTTTTTGGTTCTCTTTAAAGCCAATCAATACAAGAAAACAGGACTAAAGCATTGTTTTTTTTCTTCTTTATTTACAGCAAAGGGAGACGTCGATGTCTTTCGAAACAATGGATGATGGGTTGGTCATGCTCTATTCGGTATGTTCTATAGCTTATTTCGTTTTAAATGTCTCTCACTTGCATGGTCATTGAAACAGTCCTTCTGTGAACACATAAAAGATTTTATTGTTATACTTTTATGTATTATCTTTGAAGTCTCTGAAATATCAACAGCTTTTTGATGTCTTCTGTCACTTGAAAGAAAATAACTTATTTAAAATTGACCCCAAAACTTTTTTCGTCCCAAATCTTGCTTTCAAAATTCCGTCCTCCCTTCAAAATTGTCTTGAAACTCCGATTTTTCTGTAAATCTCAAAATATTCTTCTCCCTAAAAAATATTTCTCTAAAATTCGTCCTTCTTTTAAAATTGACATGAAACTTCGATTTCGAGTAAACTCAAAATTTTCTTCCAAAAATATTTTTCCTTTACTTGAAAAATACTCTCTCCCTCTTTTTTAATCTCTAGTTTTGAAAATTGACTCGGTAACTCTAAAAGCTTGCTTTTTTTCTTCAAATTTTTTTTCTCCCCTCAAAATTGTCTTGAAACCCTGATTTTTTCTGTAAAACTCGAATTTCCCTCCTCCCTTAAAAATATTTCTCTAAAATTCGCACTTCTTTTAAAATTGACCTAAACTCCGATTTTGAGTAAACTCGAATTTCCCTTCCAAAAATACTTCTCCTTTACTCGAAAATATTCAATCCCTCTTTTTTCCTCTCTAGTATTAAAAATTGACTCGTTAACTCTGATTTTAATAAAAACTTGTTTTTATTCTTCAAAATTTGTCTTGAAACTCATATTTTTAGTAAAACTCAAATTTCCTTCTCCCTTAAAAATATTTCTCTAAAATTCGTTATTCTTTTAAAATTGACCTGAACTCCGATTTTGAATAAGCTCGAATTTCCTGTAAAACTCGAATTTACCTTTAAAAATATTTCATCACTTCTTTTAAAATATTTCTTCTAAAATCATCCGTTCTTCCTTTCCAAAAATATCTCTTTTACTTGGAAAATATTTCATCACTCTTTTTTCATATCTAGATTTGAAAATTGACTAGTCAACTCTGATTTTAGTAAAAACTTGTCTTTTCTTTTCTAAATTTCGCTCTCTCTTCAAAATTGTTTTGAAACTCCGATTTTTCTGTAAAACTCGAATTTCCTCCTTAAAAATATTTCTCTAAAATTCGTCATTCTTTTAAAATTGACATGAAACTCTGATTTTGAGTAAACTCGAATTTACCTTTCAAAAATATTTCTCTTTCACTTGAAAAATACTCTGCCCCTCTTTTTTTATCTCTAGTTTTGAAAATAGAATCGTTAACTCTAATTTTAGCAGGAACTTCCTTTTTTTCTTAGAAAAATCGTTCTTCCTTCAAAATTTTCTTAAAACTCCATTTTTTTTTAGTAAAACTCGAATTTCTCCTCCCTTAAAAAAATATTTCTTTAAAATCCGTCCTTTTAAAATTGACATGGAACTTCGATTTTGAGTAAACTGGAATTACCCTTCCAAAAAAAATTTCTCTCTTTACTAGAAAAATATATCATCCCTATTTTTGAAAAGTGACTCGTTAACTCTGATTTTAGTAAAAACTTGCTTTCAAAATTCCGTTCCCCCTTTAAAATTGTCTTGAAACTCCGACTTTTCTGTAAATCTCAAATTTCCTTCTCCATTCAAAATATTTCTCTAAAATTCCGATTTTAATTAAACTCAAATCTTCCTTCCAAAAATAATTCTCCTTTACTTGAAAAATATTCTATTCCTTTTTTTTTTCATATCTAGTTTTGAAAATTGACTCGTTAACTCCGATTTTAGTAAAAACTTGTTTTTATTCTTCAAAATTTATTTCTCTCTTAAAAATTGTCTTGAAACTCCGATTTTTAGTAAAACTCGAATTTCCTTCTCCCTTAAGAACATTTCTCTAAAATTCGTCATTCTTTTAAATTTACACGAAACTCCGATTTTGAGCCTAAAAATATCTCTTTTACTTTAAAAAATATTCTGTCCCTCTTTTTTTATATCTAGATTTGAAAATTGACTAGTCAACTCTAATTTTAGTAAAAACTTGTCTTTTATAAATTTCTCTCTCTCCTCAAAATTGTCTTGAAACTCCAATTTTTCTGTAAAACTCGAATTTCCTCCTTCTTTAAAAATATTTCTCTAAAATTCGCCATGCTTTTAAAATTGACATGAAACTTTGATTTTGAGTAAACTCGAATTTACCTTTCAAAAATATTTCTCTTTTACTTGAAAAATACTCCGCCCCTCTTTTTTTTATCTCTAGTTTTAAAAATAGAATCGTTAACTCTGATTTTAACAAGAACTTCTTTTTTTTTCTTAAAAAATTCGTTCTTCCTTCAAAATTTTCTTAAAACTCCATTTTTTAGTAAAACTCAAATTTCTCCTCCCTTAAAAAAATATTTCTTTAAAATCCGTCCTTTTAAAATTTACATGAAACTTCGATTTTGAGTAAACTTGAATTACCCTTCCAAAAAAATTTTCTCTCTTTACTAGAAATATATTTCATCCCTATTTTTGAAAAGTGACTCGTTAACTCTGATTTTAGTAAAAACTTGCTTTCAAAATTCCGTTCCTCCTTTAAAATTGTCTTGAAACTCCGGACTTTTCTGTAAATCTCAAATTTCCTTCTCCATTCAAAATATTTCTCTAAAATTCGTCCTTTTAAAATTGACATGAAACTCCGATTTTAATTAAACTCAAACCTTCCTTCCAAAAATAATTCTCCTTTACTTGAAAAATATT
Organism: Galeopsis tetrahit; assembly: GCA_963675135.1. NCBI lineage: Eukaryota > Viridiplantae > Streptophyta > Magnoliopsida > Lamiales > Lamiaceae > Galeopsis > Galeopsis tetrahit. Next base: position 72,085,337 of record OY776132.1, read on the forward strand.
CTATTCCTTTTTTTTTTTCATATCTAGTTTTGAAAATTGACTCGTTAACTCCGATTTTAGTAAAAACTTGTTTTTATTCTTCGAAATTTATTTCTCTCTTAAAAATTGTCTTGAAACTCCGATTTTTAGTAAAACTCGAATTTCCTTCTCCCTTAAGAACATTTCTCTAAAATTCGTCATTCTTTTAAATTTACATGAAACTCCGATTTTGAGCCTAAAAATATATCTTTCTTTAAAAAATATTCTGTCCCTCTTTTTTTATATGTAGATTTGAAAATTGACTAGTCAACTTTGATTTTAGTAAAAACTTGCCTTTTTCACTTCTAAATTTCGCTCTCTCCTCAAAATTGTCTTGAAACTCCAATTTTTCTGTAAAACTCGTATTTCCTCCTTCCTTAAAATATTTCTCTAAAATTCGTCATTCTTTTAAAATTGACATGAAACTCTGATTTTGAGTAAACTCGAATTACCCTTCCAAAAAAAATTTCTCTCTTTACTAGAAAAATATTTCATCCCTATTTTTGAAAAGTGTCTCGTTAACTCTGATTTTAGTAAAAACTGCTTTTCAAAATTCCGTTCCCCTTTCAAAATTGTCTTGAAACTTCGACTTTTCTGTAAATCTCAAATTTCCTTCTCCATTCAAAATATTTCTGTAAAATTCGTCCTTTTAAAATTGACATAAAACTCCGATTTTAATTAAACTCAAATCTTCCTTCCAAAAATAATTCTCCTTTACTTGAAAAATACTGTATTCCTTTTTTTTCATCTCTAATTTTGAAAATTGATTCGTTAACTCCGATTTACGAAAAACTTGTTTTTATTCTTCAAAATTTATTTCTCCCTTCAAAATTGTCTTGAAAATCCGATTTTTAGTAAAACTCGAATTTCCTTCTTCCTTAAAAATATTTCTCTAAAATTCGTCATTCTTTTAAATTTACATTAAACTCCGATTTTGAGCCTAAAAATATCTCTTTTACTTTAAAAAATATTCTGTCCCTCTTTTTTTATATCTAGATTTGAAAATTGACTAGTCAACTCTAATTTTAGTAAAAACTTGTCCTTTCTAAATTTCGCTCTCTCCTCAAAATTGTCTTGAAACTCCAATTTTTCTGTAAAACTCGAATTTCCTCCTTCCTTAAAAATATTTCTCTAAAATTCGTCATGCTTTTAAAATTGACATGAAACTTTGATTTTGAGTAAACTCGAATTTACCTTTCAAAAATATTTCTCTTTTACTTGAAAAATACGCCGCCCCTCTTTTTTTTATCTCTAGTTTTAAAAATAGAATCGTTAACTCTGATTTTAACAAGAACTTCCTTTTTTTCTTAAAAAAATCGTTCTTCCTTCAAAATTTTCTTAAAACTCCATTTTTTAGTAAAACTCGAATTTCTCCTCCCTTAAAAAAATATTTCTTTAAAATCCGTCCTTTTAAAATTTACATGGAACTTCGATTTTGAGTAAATTGGAATTACCCTTCCAAAAAAATTTCTCTCTTTACTAGAATAATATTTCATCCCTATTTTTGAAAAGTGACTCGTTAACTCTGATTTTAGTAAAAACTTGCTTTCAAAATTCCGTCCCCCCTACAAAATTGTCTTGAAACTCCAACTTTTCTGTAAATCTCAAATTTCCTTCTCCATTCAAAATATTTCTCTAAAATTCGTCATTTTAAAATTGACATAAAACTCCGATTTTAATTAAACTCAAATCTTCCTTCCAAAAACAATTCTCCTTTACTTGAAAAATACACTATTCATTTTTTTTCATCTCTAGTTTTGTAAATTTACTCGTTAACTCCAATTTTAGTAAAAACTTGTTTTTATTCTTCAAAATTTATTTCTCCCTTCAAAATTGTCTTGAAACTCCGATTTTTAGTAAGACTCGAATTTCCTTCTCCCTTAAAAATATTTCTCTAAAATTCGCCATTCTTTTAAATTTACAAGAAACTCCGATTTTGAGCCTAAAAATATCTCTTTTACTTCAAAAATATTTTGTCCCTCTTTTTTTATATCTAGATTTTAAAATTGAGTAGTCAACTCTGATTTTAGTAAAAACTTGTCTTTTCTCTTCTAAATTTTGCTCTCTCTTCAAAATTGTCTTGAAAACTCCGTTTTTTCTGTAAAACTCGAATTTCCTCCTCCCTTAAAAACATTTCTCTAAAATTCGTCATTTTTTAAAAATTGACATGAAATTCTGATTTTGAGTAAACTCGAATTTACCTTTCAAAAATATTTCTCTTTTACTTGAAAAATACTCCGCCCCTCATTTTTTATCTCTAGTTTTGAAAATAGAATCGTTAACTCTGATTTTAGCAAGAACTGTCTTGAAACTCCATTTTTTTAAGTAAAACTCGAATATTCTCCTCCCTTAAAAATATTTCTTTAAAATTCGTCCTTTTAAAATTGACATGGAACTTCGATTTTGAGTAAACTCAAATTACCCTTCCAAAAAAATTTCTCCTTTACTAGAAAAATATTTCATCCCTATTTTTGAAAAGTGAAAACTCTGATTTTAGTAAAAATTTGCTTTCAAAATTCCGTTCTCCCTTCAAAATTGTCTTGAAACTCCGATTTTTCTGTAAATCTCAAATTTCCTTCTCCATTCAAAATATTTCTCTAAAATTCGTCCTTTTAAAATTGACATGAAACTCCGATTTTAATTAAACTCAAAACTTCCTTCCAAAAATAATTCTCCTTTACTTGAAAAATATTCTATTCCTTTTTTTTCATCTCTAGTATTGAAGATTGACTCGATAACTCTGATTTTAGTAAAAACTTGCTTTTTTTCTTCAATTTTTTTTTCTCCCTTCAAAATTGTCTCGAAACTTCGATTTTCAGTAAAACTCGAATTTCCTACTCCCATAAAAATATTTTATTTAAATTTTAGTCCTTTTAAAATTGACATGAAACTACGATTTTGAGTAAACTCGAATTTCTCTTCCAAAAATATTTCTCATTTACATGAAAAATTCCCTCTTTTTTCATATCAATTTTTGAAAATTTACTCGTTAACTCCGATTTTAGTAAAAACTTACTTTTTTTCTTCAAAATTTATTTCTCCCTTCAAAGTTGTCTTGAAACTCTGATTTTTAGTAAAACTCGAATTCCTTCTCTCTTAAAAATATTTCTTTAAAATTCGTCAATCTTTTAAAATTGACATGAAACTACGATTTTGAGTAAATTCGAATTTCCTTACAAAAATATTTCCTCCCTCCCTTTTCATCTCTGATTTTAGTAAAAACTTTTTTTTTCTCTTCAAAATTTTGTTCTCCCTTCCTCCTCCCTTAGTAAAACTCGAATTTCCTCCTTCCTTAAAAATATTTCTCTAAAATTCGTCCTTCTTTTAAAATTGACATGATACTCCGATTTTAAGTAAACTCGAATTTTCCTTTCAATAACATTTTTCCTTTACATGAAAATATTCATTTATTTTAAAAGCAAGTTTTTACTAAAATCTTAAATTTTAGTATTCCTTTATTTTGAATTAAAAGACTAACATGACGCAATTCTCCTTTTTTTTAGAAAAGAACTTATTTAAAACTGACTCTAAATTATGATTTTTAGTAAAATTCTAATTTTTGTCCCAATTTTTTAAACTCCTATTGTTATCAAAAATTAATATTCTATGTGATTTTGTACGAAAAAACGTCGTTTAAATTTTTAGCGAAAACTCCGATTTTTGAGTAAATCCAAGTTTTTCCATTCATATTTCAACTCTTATCAGTAATATGGAGTTTGTATCCTCTCACCTCACTTAGCTTTGAAAAGCTTGACTGAACTAATTGCACAATTTTGATTGCAGTTAACTGTGAGATTTAATCTTTTTGTTGGACTAATCTTTGATAACTGCCCTGCCATGTGCATATTTTGAAGCTCCAAGTCAATGGTTTAGATTTGACAGAAGGATTTCTAATCCATCAATTTTAATTAAAAATCAATCTTGGTGTAGTTCTTGACTTTTCTAAGTGACATTTTCAACTTAATTATCCTGTTTTGAGATTAAAATCTTCAGGCACTTGCATTAAGCATCACTTTATTTCACTCTTTTTACATAAGCTCATCTATGTAAATATTACTCCGTATTACATCTGCCTCAATTTGAAAATTTGAGAGTAAAATAGACATATGTGAAATGAAAATTATACACCCTCCTTCGCCTTTTGTACTACTCAGAGGGCAATGCCACTTTTCTCTGGTAAAATTCGGCTCTCTTACTCTTTCATGGTTATTTGTTATTGTTACTCTAAATTATTGTTGCAGACAAAAAATGTCCTGATTTGTGGGATGAAAAAGTAGCAACCTAGCCCAGGATGTATTAAGTGGGTGTTTGCAATCACTAGTAAGTGCTTAAAAACACTTTTTTTTTTTTCAAATATAATCAATTTTTGAGTGTTCGCAAACACAACCAAGCGATTAAGTTAATCTGTTAAAAGTGATTTTGGTGAAGCATCCCTTTACCTTGGTGTTTGCAAACTCAACTGGTGGGGACAGAATCACTTATTTGCAAAGCTGCCCCTCACAGCTTTAGCTTTAGCTTTAGCTTTTGAGAAGTGATTCTAAGTTGTGAGTAAGGGGGTGTTTGCATACTCTATAAACAGTTTAAAAACACTTTTCAAAAGTAAAAGCTGTGAGAGGGCAGCTTTAAAAAAAAGTGATTTTGGAAGCAATTTGTAGAGTTTCAAAACACCCCTTAAGTTTGCAAACACTCCCTTAATAGCTTCTATATGTGCTTCTCATCATTATAATAACCAATTTTACAATTTTACCTTCACAATTTAAATAATATTTCATCTTTATCCATTACTAATAAGGGAGTTTTTTGTAAAATTTTAAAAGAAAGTGATTTGTTTTTTAAACACCACAACATATACACAATTGATTATAAGTACTTAATTTTAAAACACTATTAACTTTCAATTTTATTGCAAAAATTAATTTTAATCACTTTAAATCAACCAATATGATTTGCAAACCCACCCTAAAAATATCTAATCAATTTTTAGGGATCTCACTGTTTTTTTTCTTTTTTCAGGGATCTTTCAAGCAACTTTCTCAGTGGAAGCAATTCCTGCTTAAGTTTGTGAGTGATACATTATTTTTTACAAAGTTATACTCCCTCCGTTTTTTAATAAGTGTCATTTTAACTAATTTTAAAATAAGTGTCATTTTAGAGTTTTTCCTTTAATTTTGACTATTTTACCCTTATACATTTACCATAAATATTTACCATAAATATTTTTCATAAATAAATTCCACAAAAATTGTTTATACCAAAATTAATTTGATTATGAATACTAGCTACATTTTTGACCATATTCTTTATCAAATAAAATTTCTATATTAAAATTAGTATAATTAATGAAGGATAATATAGACCACAATTTATTATCTTAATTTGTTGAAAAAAGCCAAAATGACACTTATTAAAAAAATGGAGGGAGTATGAATCAAGTAATATTAATACATATTTTAATTATCCATTAATAAGTTTATCCTTCATTAATGAATGAGATTCTTTTAATAGCCCCATAATTTTAGAGAAAAGATTTACCTACCATGTGAAAAAAAAGGTAAAAATATGAGAAATTTTACTTTAGTTAAGTTGAAAATTAAGAATAATTTCTAAATTTAAAAGATGCAAAATTAGGAAAAAGAATAAAAATTCGAATTTGAAATATACATATACAAATAAGTATATTAATCAAATCAAATAAAAAATATATTTAATTTGCTTGTTTTTATCCATTAGGCCCCTATTAACAGTTTCCCGCCATCTCCATCGTTGTGCGCTCACTTCTCTCTGTTTCTTCTTCGAGAGCGAAGCGAAGGCCATAAACCCTAGTAAATTGCCATAAACTCAATGGCGGATTCAAGGGTTTCCACCGAGCCGACCTTTCTGCATGCAGGTATAATCTTCAAAATCCGCCTTGAAAATTTCATGTGCCACAGCAATCTCGAAATCGAGTTCGGCGACTGGGTCAATTTCATCACCGGACAAAACGGAAGTAAGTTTCTCACCGCCGTATATGTGTTCTCTTCATCTCAAAATTATGCTTGTGTATTTAAAAAGAAAAAAAAGTATCTACTATTTACTTTAACTTCTCGCCTCCTCAATGTTTAGGTGGAAAGAGTGCTATATTAACGGCACTCTGTGTGGCGTTTGGATCTCGAGCTCGTGTGACGCAGAGAGCAAATACGCTGAAGGATTTTATAAAAACAGGATGCAGGTTTGTGTTTATGTTTAGAAATTAAAATAACCTTCTAATTTGATTTGATGTCGCTAAATTTCTCAATATCACTTCTAATTTGTTTAAATCCAAGCAATCTGTTATGCCCTGGAAGTTTGAACTTTTCCTTTTCTTCAATTAATAATTATGTTTATGTGAGGCTTTATGGTTGATAAAGTGTTTTCTAGAAGCATTTAAACAATAAGTTATCAATGTAAATACGACATACTCAAAAAGTGATTGAAATAAAAATGATTTTTTTTAGATTCTCGGCTCTATATGAATTCAGTGCAGATTTTGGCTCATGGGCTTGGTTGCTCCAGGTCTTACCCGGATATTTATTTTATAATTGTTTTTTGAGGTTTCAATATGTGGTATAATTATTGTCAACTAATTTGAAGTTCTTTGTATGTGCATGCAGCCATGCAGTACTCTTGCAAGTTTACGTGTTTTTTCTGCTGCTACCTGCTTCTTCCTATGTGTTTCCCTATATGCAAATTGATAGAGTTAAGATCGTTTGACAAGAATAGGAACAAGAACTCAAGAAAACGCCATGAATGAAACCGCCACAATCAATTAAATTGCTCAACAGTAGAATATTCAATGAATGTACAAATCTGAGAAGGAAACTGTTTATATACACATCAAGTAACTGGGCCATACCCGGCCCATCAGCTTAATAGGAAACTAATTAATACTCAATTAAGCCCAAAAGACCTATTTCCAACTTATCTTTACCATGCCTTCGTCGTCTCGTATATACGTGATTAATTCGTTCGCTATCGCAAATTCTTGCACTTGAGGGGAGATGTAGTTTTATGTAAACGTTAGATTTCGATGAGCAACACTGCATAATTTTGCACCAATGTGAAGTTTTTGCTTGACTTATTTGTGGAAACTACATTAACACCCCCTGTGTATTTTCCAGTAATGCACTTGTTCAAGTTGAGATAAAAAATCAAGGAGACAATGCTTTCTGCCCAGAGTTGTATGGAGATGCCATAATTGTGGAACGTAGAATTTCAGAATCAACCAGTTCCATTACATTGAAAAATAGTCAAGGTTATATTCACTTGGTCTCACTTCTAATTTCCTTTGATTATCTATAGATTGGTGTGTAGCTGCTCTTATAAAAGATGTAAAATTGATGCAGCAACTTGTGATTTATGAATTCCTTTTGGGATGACTTTCTTTTGGAAAACTGTTTTTAATTATACATTTGCTTCTTGTCAGTGTTTAATTAATAGGAAAGCTATGATCGAACTATCGAAAATTTAGTTAAATAAGATGCCAATAACTATCATAAGCTGTATTCTTTACATTTTTATAAAACCCTCATTATTTAGTTTTAAATTGAATTTTGAACTACTTTAGCATTAATTCATTAATTTACATTAGACTTGCAGTTCCGTGTGATGGGATTTTCTTTTTTGTTGATAAAGAAAGAAAACTAAAGTATAACATTCACTTTGCTAGTGGAGAAAACATGAATGAAAGGGGAAATTATTAGATACTTTCCCAGGGCCTGAATTCTGGAGTAATATTTTTGTTAGATAAGCGTTGTAGGACAGTTGATCCCTTATTCCCTTTAGAAATCAGAGAGTTAATTCTACATCATTTCTTGCGGTTGAATTGTTGAAATGCATGGAAGGGAAAATAGGAATAACTTTCAGGCAACCAGACAGGTTTATCACAGTGTTATCTTATGTATGCTTCAAATCCACGTGTACTTATACACACATCTGAGGAAGTAAGGTTTACAGCCATGTTTCGGCTTTGTGATGTAATAAGGTTTCTTTAGCTGTTGTTCACATCTAACTTTTTCTGCCACCTTCTACGTCAATATCCCTTGAATGATGTGAGGGTCTTTTTTATCATGCTATTAGGTAGTATAATGAGATATCTTTTGTGCCATTTTGGATCGCTTAGTTTCTTATTTCGACTGCAACCTATATTTTTCATTATAATTTACCATTTCTAGGTATTGGAAACTACTGTGTTTTTATTTATGCCTTCTTCTTATTGCTTACTTTTCAGGTAGGAGGATTGGCACCAAGAGAGAGGATCTCCGTGAGATTGTTGAACACTTCAATGTGAGTATTACTGACCTGTTTCATGTCTTAGTCTATTTATAAGCCATCACATTCAATTTTATTATCGACATGCTATACTCGTAAAGTTTTGGCAAAGGCCCAACTATTCTGAAGCTTCGAACATGCTTGTGTTGAAGTTTTTAAATGAGATGGTCATTAACATGGTATCAAAGCCAGGACAAATGAAAAGCCGTTTTGTCAAATAACTGTCACCCATTATAAAAATTCTACTCGCAAGGCGTATATACTAACTAACAGTCTGCATGTCAGGGGGAGTGGTGAACACAATTAAAATTTGTTAAAATGATACTCCTTTTTACCTGCTTAAGTTTTTAAATGAGGCGGTTGTTCAATAAAGTATGTTTCGGAAATTGAGGTAAAATAATAATTTTCCTGTACCTAGGCTTTATGTGCTATTTAGGTTAATTGTTCCATCCACTTTATTCAACATGTCTTGGTAGCGCTGTGGGTTTTTCCTTTTCTTTTTAGTGATTGACTTTATATCAAAATAATTAAATAATTGTGGTTCATACTTCTTTCTCACGAATATTTTATTTATTTATTGCTGAGTCAATTTGGCCTTGTGCTTTTGCAATGTAGATTGATGTTGAGAATCCATGTGTCATCATGACACAAGACAAGAGCAGAGAATTTTTGCATTCAGGGAATGCAAAGGACAAGTTCAAGGTAATAATAATTGTTTGTTTCTGACTTCAAAACTTGTGTGCTTGATTATGAAAAATTCTCATGTTTTGGCCAAATTTCTTCTTTGAGTTTATGATTACTTTTCGATTTGGGTGAATATGCACTATTCAATACACATGTAATTTGAATAGTATTTCTCATCTTTTCTGATTTCACCTTACCACATCAGTTTTTACTATCCACTTCTCCACTCGTGGAGAAACCAGCAAATTTTGACTAGATATCAGAAGTAAACGTTGAGTTTTTATCACATTCTCGTTCTCAAAATGTATTAAAAAATCAAAGGAGATCCGCCTTGCCTAGTTTTTGTTGGGGTAAACCAGACAGGTCCGTGAGAGTGGATGCTTACCGAAACTTTTTTTTAATGTCCATTCATCTCTAGAAAAAGACATGTGGAATGAATGGTAATCATTACACACCTTTTCTTATCCAATCACACTAGTAATACTATTCTACTATTTTTCTTAACGAATTTTAACCTCAATTTTTTTTTGCAAAATGAAAAAAAAAAGTAATAATACCACCAATTGCAGTTTTAAACTTCAAATTCTTTTTGTATATTTCCCAAGTACTTATTCCTTGCTTTCTGCTTAATATCTTACAGTTATTTTTAAATCATCAGCAATCTGTTTCATTGACTAATGAAACTCCCATGTTTGGATCTTTACAGTTCTTTTTCAAGGCTACTCTTCTTCAACAAGTGGATGATCTACTGAAAGGTATTGAAAAAGAACTAAGTGATGCAACTGCACTGGTTGATCAATTGGAAAAGTCATTGAGGCCGACTTTGAAGGAACTTGATGAATTGCAAGAAAAGATAAAAAATATGGAGGGGATGGAGGAGTTGTCACAAAAGGCAGACTTACTGAGTAAGGAACTAGCTTGGCTATTGGTATATGCTGATGACAGAAAAATTGAAGAGAAATATAAGTTTATTGAGAAGGTCAGAGGAAGGATACCCAGCTGTCAAGCACGGATTGATGAGGCTCGTGTAAGTTAGTGCGACTTTCATAGATATTTCTTAACCTTTTTATTTTATTTGTGCTTCCCAAGTGCTTAAAAGCATACTGAATTGCATCTCTTATGCATACATTTGATGTTTGATTTACTACCAATGAGTCCTGAAAATTCTTTGAGAGAGAGGTCAAGACAGTCGTTACATTGGCTTTTATACTCTGCTCTTTACCTATGTTGGCAAAATCATCCTCTCCTGATCAAAATGATGGGGAAATTACACCTTCCTGGGGGTATATTTGGGAAATCCTCATTCCCATAGACACCAAGGTATTGAGGCAAATAGGGGGCTTGTTAGTGCATCCAAAATGTCAGCTCCATCTGTTTTCAATTTTTTTTTGCCAAATCAACCTTAGTGGCTCTTTAGATTTGATTGAAAAGCTTGGCTAGCTGAAGTTTTTCTTTGAATGATTGCAGCACAAGATGGAAGAATTGAAGGATCTATTTGAAACGAAGAACAAACAATTAGGCAGTATAGTAGCTAAGACATCTGAAGCGAAAAGAATGAAAGTGGATTTGCAGCAAAGTCTCTCTATGGTATGATAGTTCTTTGAAATTTTGCATTATTCTGGAATTTTAAAGTATTTCATATTCTCAGTTCTGAAAGTATTTACCCAAAGTGCTATGCTACTATTTTCTACTAATAATCAAAGGCTTGAACAAGTGTAGCTTTTGCTCATTTTCTCCCACTTTTCTTAGATTTCTAGTTTTGCCATTTTCTTCTTTTAAAATTTTCCGTTCTTCTTGTGAGAAAAAAACACGCTGTCTCATGTACTCTGCTCCTACAAAATTTCTCAGAATTCTCTTCCCATTCTCAAGTTTAGTTGCAACTGTTTATTTTCCTTATCTATCTAGTTACTTGTGTTTCTTATAAGAAACTACTCAACTTTTTTTTTTCTTTTATACTTCCCCCGTTCTGCCATAAACTCCCCCACTTACCTATTTTGGATGTTCCGCCATAAGCTTCCCATTGCCTTAAATGGAAAATTTCACTATCTCTCTAACTTTTCTCTATCCTACCTCTACGTCTCCCTTTACCTTTTCTTCTTCCTACCTGACTACCTCTCTACCTTAACTACCCACTACACATTTTATATTATATTTCTTAATCTCCTTGCAAAAAACAAAAGAGAAGCTTATGGTGGGACGGAGGGAGTATTAAGCATCATCAATTTGACAATAAGTCATGTAGAAGTTTGTGGTTGCGTCGGTTTTATGATTAAGATCCTTATGTTTAAGATTTTTCTCTAGGCTTTGAAGGAGAAACTTGAGCTAGAAGAGGAACAACATCGCTTTACTAGGCTGTCTGAAAAGATGCTTCAACGGGTCAAATTACTTGAGCAACAGATTCAGGATTCACATGAGCAGTACGTAAAAAATTCACAGGTAATACATACTTAGTCTTTTCTTTGCTTCCTGCCATAGGATACTGCAAATTATGAGCCACCTCCTCTGTAATTGTTCGTATAGTACTGCTATTTTTGTAATACTCGCAATGCTTAATGGATGAGAGTGTTAGATGACTAAATTTGAAAATGATAAAAAATGTGGGTAGCAGAAATGAGAATGTTGAGATGAAGTGTGGACACGTTGGATTAGATAGAATTAAGTAATGAATTCATTGTAAAACAAGTGGGGAAATCGTCAATATATGAGAAACTTAGGTGCGTTTGGTTTGAAAATTCTTTGATGAGAATGAATATACAGATGAGATCAAATGATGATCCACGACACTAATTTCCCTCCAAAGTAAGATACTCCCTCCGTCCCATAAAAGTCTTCACACTTCCCTTTTTCATCCGTCCCACAGTACTCTTTACACCCTTAAAATAAAATAGAAGCCCTTCCATAAACTTCACCCTTACAATATCCACAAATTTACACAAAATGTCATTACTTTTGTGTCCACACTTGACATTTGGACACAATTCAACTCATTTATTTACTTTATACATACAAGTTTACTAAATTACCCCAAAATACCTACTCATTAATCGCCCTCAATCATTCCGCCATACCACAACCAACAACCTTTTTTTTTGTCCATTTTTTTCCAAAATAGAGCACAACACTAGTGATGTAACCACCATGGAGACAATCCTCCATCTAATATATCTGGGTCAAAGAGGGAAAAGAGATCTTCATTCCCATTCTCATTGAAGAACACATAAACCAAACGTCACCTTAGTGAAATGCGCTTGTGATGGTTTGAGGAAACCTTTATAAGCTCCTGTATGACTTTTAGAAGTATGTAATCAATAACTCAAGTTATAATTGGTAGAGGAAGGACTAAGAGAGTTGTAAAGTGGGATGTGCACATCTGTATTTCCACTTTTTTGATTTCCACATCTAACTTCCACCACCTATTTTCACATGTATAAATATACGTATAAAAATATATACATATTACTATAAGCTCATACAGAGCTTTGCTCTGGCTTAAAACGGCCCCCCGTAAGTGGACGGTGGGATTCGTCCCCCGGATTAGTCTGTCCTTGGACCGGATACTGAGACTTAAAAAACATATATATATATATATAAATGTATATAAATGTACGTATAATTATTAAATATATAGGTAAAGTATTTATATTCATACACACATATTATTATATAAACAAGGGGAGATGCTGTAATGAAATCAAATCAAGGTTTAAACTGTAAAAAATAATTTTAAATATATTTATATACCTCAATATACTTATAATTATCTAAATATATGAATATTTGTATTATTATAAATATAATATTATCAAAATATTATAAATATAAATATACTTCAATATATGTAGAAATACATCTATGTACTTTCGTATATTTGTGATTTAGATTAGTCAATTAGCTAAGATATGCCGTTAATATCTGTTTGCATAGGCTGAAGAAAATGAGATGGAGGAAAGGCAGAGGCAACTTCAAGTTGAGGTTGACGAAGCTAATGCTAACATTCAGAGGTAACATTTCAAACTTCTATTTTTTCTATGTGCTAGCTTTTATGCTTAGTTTCACTTGGAATTTGGTAGTCTTTTGATTTGTATTAAATGATTAATTAGATTGAAGGAAGAAGAGGATGAGTGGACAAATAAGATAGCTATGGTAAACGATGAAATTGCTAAAATTGCCAAAATTGCCAATCAGGTACGAAAACTTAATCTTCACAGATATTGCTAAAGTCTTACTGCCATCTACCATCCTCATGGCATGACACAAAATATTGAGTTTCTGGATTATTGAAAGTGTGGTAACTTAATTGTCTCCTTGTCTTATTAAAATCTCATTGAATTATACCATTTTCAGATAGACGGCGTTGAAAGACACCATCGGATTATTTCTTCTCGAATGCGTGACCTCCATATGCACCAAAGAAATAAGGTCTGGATAATCTTTTTGTAGATCCTTGTCACATTGTTTTTTAAATTTATGCATCCCTCAAAAATCAAAATGTATACTTTTCAAACTGATATTCATGCACGGTTGGGGGGAGGGGATGTTGGACTGTGGTGGCTGGAAATTGATTTTGGACTTTATACAAATCAATACAACCTGCATTTATATTTGAATTTGTATTATCTTATGCCTAATCATTTACTCCATTCTGAAACCTTTGTTTGCTTTATGCTTGAAGGTTACTGCATTTGGAGGAACCTTAGTTACTAATCTTTTACAGGCGATTGAGCGGCATCAACATAAATTTAGTATTCCACCTATCGGTCCCATAGGTGCCCATGTGGTATGATATTCAAATTTATTCCCATTGACATTGTGTCATAAATGTAAAATGCCTGCAGTTTCTCTTAATAAACTTTAATTATGGTTACCCTGGAAAAATATTGTGATCATTCATTGTGTTCTTTCATTTTGAACTTCAAAGAAGATATCATGTTAAAACTTCTCATATCAAAGAAAAGACTTGGGTGATTATATTTGTTACTATAATGGTATCTCCCATGCAATGTTGTAGGTTACTATCCCCACTAATGCGACAAAATTTTTAGACATATATATAAGACCAACTGGAATCTTATTATGGATTGATGTTCTAACTCATTTTACAAGGCCCTAGTATCTTGCTTGTACATGCATAGTTGCTTCTGGTGTCATCTTTAGTTCTGGGTCTCTTAATACCTGTTTGGAATTGTAGATGGGACAATTTTAGTTGTGAATAGAAGGATCTTCCGTTTTTTTTTTTTTTTGCATGATTCTTTAATCCTCTAACTAGCTCCTTTTTTTATTGTAGAAATTACAACATGGTATGTGGGCCATAGCTATTGAAAATGCAGTTGGGAAGGTGCTCAATGCTTTCATTGTCACAGATCATAAAGATGCTCATGTCTTAAGATTTTGCGCAAAGGAAGCAAACTATAACCACTTGCAGATTATTATATACGACTTTTCCTTACCAAGGTTGTTGCATGTCTATGCAGTGAAATCAATTCCTGATTATGTTTATAGTGAACCTCTTGTAACTGTTGAACTTTGTCTATATGTAGAATTAACATTCCAAGGCACATGTTACCACAGACCAATCATCCCACTGCGTTCTCTGTTCTTCATTCTGACAATCCCACGGTGCTGAATGTTTTGGTTGATGTGGTAATGCTGTTTCAGATTTAATTGTATTTCTTCTATTCTTTTAGTAATTTTCCCTACTTAAATGTGCATTATTTTATAGTAAGAAAGCAAATAAGTTTATGTTGGAGAATAATGTGTTGGTTTCAATTCACACCTTATCACAGTATCTATAATCAAGATTCTCCTTGTTTATGTTCTGTTTGTTCACCATGTTATAATCAAGAGTGTGTTATGTACTGCATTTCTTGTAGGCTAGTGCTGAAAGGAAAGTGCTTGTCAAAGATTTTGAGGTTGGCAAAGGAGTTGTCTTTGAGCAGAGGATAGCAAATGTGAAAGAGGTTTACACATCTGATGGGCATAAGATGTAAGACAACTAGACCCCCCATTATATACTTCTGCCTTTGCTTTATCATATTTTTCGTTCCTATTTTTTTTTTCACTGATAACTGTCACTTTTTTGACAGTATGTTGGAAAATAAATTGGTCTTCATATGACAAAACATTGGAGGGTTGGAGGGTTTGTGTAGTATCTCTGTATGTTACTTCATGTTGTATAACGCGAATACAAATATTAGACTACCCCTCGATATATTTATTATGTGGAATAATATATTAACATAAAATATATAAGAATTGTATCTTAATATTGGTGGATTTGATATCCTTATATTTTCATCTTTAATAAAATTTAGTTTTATAATACAAGTATGAAAAGTTGATAGGTTACCTATTATATTCTACTCCTCTGTCCACCAAAAGTGTGCTCACTTTTTTTTATATATATTTTTAAAAAAATCATATTTTAATTATAAAGAATATATTTAATATAATGAGTATAAAATATATTTGGTAGATACTCAATCTTGTTAGTAAAGTAGAAAAAATATTCAAAAATTAACTATTTAAATAGAATAAACACGTTTTTTATGGACCCAAAAAAAGAAATGAGCACACTTTTGGTGGACGGAGGGAGTAGTTAGTAACTAATTTTTTAATTTTTTTGAATAATTCTTGTTAGTGGCTATTAGTTAGACAAAAAATTGCATTAAACATCTCCTAAACGTGCAGTCATTTCATTGCCTAATGACAATAAGTGCATTAATATTTCAGTGGAGTGACCCTCTTAAATTTATTGCTTATAATTTTTTTCACGGATAACTGTGACTGTCATCTGACACATATTTATTTGCAGTAAGCGTATCAAAAAATTAACAATAAATATTAGTGACATGGATCATTTTAAATGTATACAAAAAGTTTTTGTGACATTGTTATTAAGCTTGTTAGTCTGTCCTTGGACCGGATACCGAGACTTGAAAAATACTTTATTAATCTTAAAATTACAACTTCTGATGCACCTTGTTTATATGTATTATATATATCATGTCCTAGAAATGCTAATACATCTAAGGCTATCTTTTAAGACATAAAGTGCTAATCTTTTTTGGTAGCAATCTTTCCCTGTTGCTCTCTTGAGTGCTTCAATTTTTTGTGTTCAACAGTGTTCAACACATTTTTTATTTTCATCATTCCTTACAGCTGTTCCAAGTTTTTTTTTTTTTGACTAAATTTCAAATTACATTCGGGCATCAAAGTTCAGAATGTTCAAGAAGCACGTTTAATATGTGTGTTAGTTCTCTAATTTCCCCATCCAAGAAATGATCAAATTAAGCTCCTTTGCAGGTTTTCCCGTGGTTCAGCTGAGATAACTCTTCCCCAATTACAAAAATCGTGCTCTAATCGTCTTCGTGGTTCATTTGATGATGAGATCAAGTCTTTGGAAAGAGATGCATTAGAATCAAAAGAGAGAGTTCAACAAAATCGTGGCGTCAAACGCGCGAAGGAGGAAGAGTTGAAGAATCTTCAAAGCATATTAAGCAGCGCCAAGGTATCCCCTTACCCTCCAAATTCTCGGTCTGTAATCTTCATTCTCCTAACTATTTAATGATTTTAATATACTCGTACTATAACTGCTTTTCTTGCATTGCTCACTATTTCATGAATGTTTATGGGGTATTATTGATCTTAAATTTTCTTGTCTACTTTAAATTTAACAGAGAAGGCGGAGCAATGCGGAGCGGGAATTCAGGTCAAAAGAATTTGAGCTGAGTGATGTAAAAAAATTACTTTCCTTGGAAGCTAGTGCAGCACCTGCATCTACTCTAGATGATCTTCATCAAGATATATCAGTGTGTTTCTTAGACTAATACCCTCTTGCTTTTATTTTCTGTATATTCTAGAACTATTCTAGTTAGTATTGGTGATGCAGTGTGCCTAATGGGTATATCATAAACTTTTCTCATCACAATCTCTTACTTGGAAATTATGTGCAGAAACTGCATGATGAAATGCAAGCAAAGGAAATGTTGCTGGAAAAGCTTCGGAAGAGAGTGCATGAAGCAGATACTAAATATAAAGATCTTAAAATGTCAATTGAAAACATGTGTGGTATGCTACATCTGTCTTTAGATGTTATGCTGTGCCCTTGCAATTTTTGGTATTGTGCGCCTCATTATCAATGTTTATAATGCAGAGTTGGCAAAGTTAGAACATGATGCATTAGCAGAAGCAGAGACAGAATTGGAAACGATAGAGACAAAACTAAGTCAAGCAGACAGGGTTTGTTTCTTTTACCTTCCTATTTTGTTCTCTCACTGCCTTCCTTCTTTTCCTACAAGTTTTATGAATTTATCTATACCATTTTTATCTAGGAGAAGAAATATTATGAGGGACTGATGGATACTAAAATCCATGCCGTAATAGAGAATGAGGAGGCTGAGTATAAGGAGTTTGAGCAGATCTGTAAGGTACATTTTAGGGTTCCTCCGTGGGAAATATAACTGATAAGTTACATTTTGCAGGGTTTCTCCAGGCCCTGAAATATTATACAATTTCTAATTTCTCTGCCATTCAACTGAAGTTGACTTAGGAACACCAAGAAATCCATATAAAAAAACTTGTGCTTGAAAATTAAAAAAGTGATTTGGTTCACCGATGCATAATTTCTACATGGTACCGTTCTTTTTTATTTTTTACAGTTGGATTATGTTTATTTTCTTGTCTATAAGTTGTTTCAAGACTTGATGTAATTTTTAACTAACTGTGCCCTTCTCTTTTTTGACTATTGGGTTATGTTTATTTACATGTCTTATAAGTTGTTTCCGGGGCTTATAAGTTGGGTACTTTTTTTTTCGAGTTTATAAGCTATAAAAGCTCATTTTAAGATCTTAAGCTGTTAAAAAAATATTTTTTCCAAACACTTTTTTATAACTTATAAGCTACTACTGAACATCTTATTAGCTGTTTTAAGGAGCTTATAAGCTCAACGAAACATTCTCTTAATACTTTTACTTTATTGTTCACAATTGTTATTTTTGTTGTGAGGGGTCTCAATCTCAAACCAAAGGTGCTGATTTATTGTGAAATCGTAGGAGAACCGTGAGAAAGCATCAAAAATATGTTCTGAGAGTGAGTTTGAGGCATTAGGCTTCTCTAAGGAAAGGAATCCCGAGCACGCCAGTAATGAGCTTGCTAGATTGAAAGAAAAACTTAAACGTGAGAACCAAAGGTAGGTACATTTGACACATTCCATCATCTAAGGCATGAAGTTGCTTTATCCTGCTTTTATTTGATAAGGGAGTTCATATGCAGGTTCCCAGAATCTATTGATGATCTCAAAATGATGTATGAGAAAAAAGAGCGTAGCATCGCAAAGAAAAGGGAAACTTACATAGCCTATCGAGAGAGGTTGGAAGTGAGTTAAACATCCGTGTTTCTCGTTCTTGTTCTGAATTATTTTACATGGACATTTATTCTCTGAAATCTCCATCTCCATGGTGACTGGCTACCTATTTTGTGAATTTATGAGCATTCTTCAATTTTTTAACCAACTAAGTTTATTTTAGGCTCTTGAGAATTCCTTACTCTTGAGATGGAGCAAATTCCAAAGGAATGCAACTGAACTAAAGCGCCAGCTCACGTGGAAGTATGACTTGTTCTCCATAGATTTCTCTCTTATTTAGAGCACTCTTTCCTCTATTCACAAGAGAGTTTATGACTTTTAATTGTTTATTCATAACTGATTGATATTAATATTCATTAGTTTTAACGGCCATTTAAAAAAGAAGGGGCTCAGCGGAAGAATCAAAGTTAGTTATGAAGAGCACACTCTCTCCGTGGAGGTAAAGTTACTGAATGAAATTTATACACTATTGTCATCAAGACTGCTACTCTAGAGCCCGTTTGTCTAAGCTTATTTTAAACATCTTATAAGTTCTAACTTCTTATAAGTTGTTTGAAGAGCTTATAATATGGACTACCTCTATTCCTAATTATCTGTCCAATTTTATACAGATTTGTGTTCCTAAGCATTCGTTACTTTGCTAATATCAACAAAAAAATGTCCTCTTTTTCCACCAACACCACTAATAGATATTAACCTATCTTGTAGTAAGCTTATTAACATCATCAAGTAGTAATAATCTACAAGATAGGTTAATAAGGGTGTAGTTGTCTTTTTATATCCTAATTAATTAGAAATTGGTTTGTATGGATGGATAAAATTGGACAGATAATTAGGAACGAAGGTAGTAATTATTCTGATATTATAAGCTGTTAAAAATCTTTTTTTTTTTACCAAACACGTTTTGAGAGCTTATAAGCTCCTTAACATCTTACAAACAAACTCTTAGTTTGTATATTCCCCTGATACAAGATAAGCGTAACTGACAATTAGCCAGATAATTTTCCTCGTTTAATTGGTTCATATTTTTACTAGGTAAAAATGCCGCAAGATGTCTCAAGACCTGTTTCTGACACTAGAGGGCTTTCAGGTTTGCTTTTTTTGTCTATATACTTTGATAATGAGGTAGTATTTAATTTATGTAAATGCCAGTTCGTTGAAAAATAGCTGCATTCTGTTGGTAAGTACTATCTCAAAATAATTATCTAGCATTGATTTCATCAGTCATAATTTTACGATCCATATAAACTTAGAGAAAGGTACTAGCAATATATGTATATGTATGTACATAGTGTATACAAAAAAATTGGATTCGGTTGTGGAGGGCATGTGTATTTTATGCATAAAAGAGATTTTCCACTGAGAGACGTGGGAGGTAGAGATGAGGTTCGATTATGGGCATGTGTATTTTGATTTTTTTTCTTTTAATTGCTGGAATTTGATTAGGAAGCGACCTCACTTATTCTTTGATGTTTAAACAGGCGGTGAGCGATCCTTTTCAACATTGTGTTTCGCCCTTTCTCTTCACGATATGACAGAAGCCCCATTTCGCGCAATGGACGAGTTCGATGTATTTATGGTATGTTCTCATCATGATATATCTTTGTCCTTAGTGGATTTATTTTTCTTCATTTTTGATGCAAAAAGTAATTGTTGGATAGTGGGGCTTGACACGTTTTTGTACTAGGTATTCTAATCTGAAGATTAAGAACTAAGAAGTATAAGATCAATTTTTTGGTCCTTCCATGCATACAGTTTCACCAAATTATGGGAAATCAGATACTCATTGGAGACGGATTAGAATTGTAATTAAGTCATATAATCAATGAAAATTATCATTCATTTCTTTAGTGTGGATTGAGTTAAAAAACAACTAGGAAATGCCAGGATTCATGCGGCTCAAATAGGATACTTTTCTGGAAAATAGCATGAATTTTGATTGAATTGAAGTTATTTCCTTCCAACTATATGTGACAGTGTTATTAGTAGACCTAAGTGTCCTGAAACGAGTTGAGCACTTCATGATTTAGCCTGAATTTCTGTGTAAAGATGTATATGTGTGAGTGGGACCTGCGTAACGAGAAATTTGGTTTGAATTACTGCAGGATGCTGTTAGCAGAAAAATCAGCATGAAAGCCTTAATTGATTTTGCATTGCATGAAGGCTCCCAGTGGATATTCATAACCCCTCATGACATCAGGTAAAACAAACAAGTTGCTTTCGAAATAAAACTACAAGTTTATTGATGTTGTTTGTTCGTCTGTCTGGTTCAGCTCGGTGAAAGATCAAGAACGAGTAAAGAAGCAACAAATGGCAGCGCCTCGAGGATGAACATTTTTCTCACAAAATTATATATGTATATTTTCCTTTGATTAATTAGTTCTTCCACGTAAGTTTTTGGCTCAAGTTCTACTGCTTGTAGAGCAACCCTGGTAATTAAATATTTTAATTTGTATTTTGAAATAGTATTATTGTTTCATTTAAAGATATGGATTTAATAGTATTAATTGTTTTATTAAAAGGTATACTTTATCTTACTATAAAGTAATAGTTATGAATTAGTTTTGATGGATTATATTGCCATCAATTACCAAAGGAGTTGTTGACACTATTTTTGTGGATCAACATTGTATTGTGTTTTTAGAATCGAATTGAACAAGGAATCGGTCACTAATTTTGTTCAATACATCAAAATTATTTTTGTCGTTTAATTGGAAAAAATTGAAAGGAACTAAAAAACTCGGTTAATTTTTTTTTTGTTAATTCACTTATGATTAGTTTTGCTTCACGTTTTTTTCCTATCATTTTCAAACCAAGTAGTTCTTAGACTTAAAAAAAAATTAATTTGAGAGTATAGAGTATGAATTGTAGTTTAACTTTTGAGTTATTTTGTGTTGTGTTATCTCTAGTTTTTTTTTTTTTTTTTTTTTTTTATGTTTAATTCAATGTGAATTTTATAATGTATATATATTGGAATGAGATACATGAGATATTGAAAAATTGAAATATTCAAAGAAATTGAATCATTTTGGTAGTAGAATCTTCAATCAAATTGATTTAAGTGGTTAGGTCATCAATTGGGTGTTCAATTCGATTTGATTGTCTAATTAATTATAAAAACACAACGACAGACATAAAATGCCAATATTTACCGAGGAGTTGAGGGCGATGAAATTTTTTATTAAATTTAGTTGTGAAGTTTTTTTACTACAAATTCTTTGTTAGTAAACCCATGGAGAATTCTCAAATTTAGTATGAAGATTTCAAGAAGGGTCTGACTATTTACACCTCCATTTCGGTTGAGAACACTCCCCCAATTGATGCACTCTCCCTAGATTTGTTTAAGAATAAATGCATTATCCCTCAAATTATCTTAAATACCCTTAATAGCAATTTGATGTCTTTTACAAGACACATCCTCCGATTAGATGCACCCACTCACTATACCACCTAAAAATTCTAATTCTTCCATTTTCTTCTTCAACTTCTCATCTTTCCATTTTTTTCTTTTACAAAAAATGCAACACCATATCTCCCCCAACCCCTCACCACCAAACTGCCGCCACAGCCACCGCCGCTCTGCCACCACGGCTGCCAGCGGCCGCCGCCCCTCCCCTGTAAAAAAAAACCCATAAATCCCCACCCCTCTCCACAACGAACATCTCCCCCACCCACTGCCCAGTGCCCACCATCCACAACGAACATTTCCCTCCCTCTCTTTTCTTCTTCTGATTTTTTTGTACGCACTCCCTCTCTTTCTCCTCGGCACAACATGTTTTTCTCTTCCTCTCTCAATCTTTTTATTTCTTCGACACACCATACTCGACCCTTTGCATTCTCGTCGACAAATTTTTGTCTACGAGAATGCATATGGTCGACCAACTGTTGTCGATTGTTTTTTAATTTTTTTTAAAAAAATTTTCACCCTTGTAGATCGACCATATACACTTTCGTCGACAACAATCGACACTGATTTGTCGAAATTTTTAAAAAAAAATTCTGAATTTTTTTAATTTTTTTTTGTTTTGTTTCTACCGAAAATGGTGGTGGTGGGGTGGTTGCGGCAGCGACGGTGGTGGTGGCGGCTTTTGCTGCAGATTTTAGGTTTATGGTTTAAAGGTTGAACAAGGGGTGTAATTAGTAGTGGAGTGCATTTAGTAGTGTAATATTAGTTAAAAAGTATTTTAGGGTTTTTACACTATTATTATATTATTAAACTGACAGTGGAAGTGTTCTAAACCGAAATGGAGGCAAATAGTCAGACCCTTTGAAGAAGTATAGAAGTATGTTATTTTAGAATAATTCATTTGAAGTGTTATGGAAGGTTCTAGTGAACATCTTCTAACAGTTCATCAAAATGATCTCTACCATCTAGTGGATGCCTTTAGTATAAATAGAATACTTTTAATAACGCGGATGATAATCTATAAAAAAAAAAAAAATCATATTAGTGATAATGATTTTTAAATAAAAGAGAATATTCACTCTTACAAAATTTATAGCTTTTTTTTAGTAACATTTTTTTTATAGGAATATGAGGTATTTTTTTTTAATTATTATAAAAGACACGATTAAAAATATTGATGTTAAAATACATGACCCTGGAATTAGAAATGACAAAATAACAAAATTTTGTTAAAATACATTAATTTCATCTGAGAAATGACAAAACAAAAAAAGAGATATATTTAAAATTAGGAATGACAAAAACGAAAAGAAAGATATTAAGGAGGGATTAATAATAGTAGGTCCAGCTTAGAAACTTCAGTTCACGCTATTATTAAAAATTCAGATAATCAATTATAAATTCTAAAAATGTAATAATAAAAATAATAAATATTAATATTTTATTAAAATCTCACTGGATTCGAAGCCATTCTAGCTGCGTAATCGACCGTAAAACCACTATAATATTTTAATACAATTTTTATAACTTTAATTTATACATTTTAAATTTTTTTATTTTATACTACATTTTATAATTTTTATTTTACGGAGATTTTCAGTTTTTTATTGAGATTTTTTATAATTTTTTATGAGATTTTTAGAATTTATAATTTTCAAATTTAAAAGAAGTAAGTTATACTCCGTACTATTTTGGTCTGAATATCAATTCATTTTAAATATGTGAGCCACATGTTCATATTTTCAATAAGTTTTTTAAAAAAAAATCGGCAAAAAAATAAATAAATATAAAATAGATTAAAAATGAAAAATAATTTTTTTTCGTTAGTAATATTGGATCAAAATTAGATATTTTATAATTAAACATAGATATATCGATATATATAGATATACAGTTAAACCTATCAAAATACATAATTATTTTTAATAACAACTATCTTTAATTTTCTACATGATATCGTACAAAAATCATCTACAATTAAATTTATATAGGAGTATAATTTTTTTTTGCTATTTACTTTTCAATATATACTAATAGGCCATATGTAATTTTGAGGCAAATTGTGTTTGGGTGGATTTTTTTAAATTGATTTTCGACCATTGATCAACTGGACAATATTCTTGATATTAAGATCAAGTAAAAAATGTGAATATTTTTTAAATTAAAATTAAATGGTAGACAAGATATTAAACTAAAAGAACACTTTTACTACTAAATTTCCATTTTCCGTCCCTTAAAAAATTTAAATTATCTTTTGCAAACAAAGAAAACAATATTACGCTTGATTAATTTAATTGAAATATTATGATTGAAGATTACAATATTATCTAAACAATGGAAATTAATTAAATTTCATCATCCCAAAGTTGTTGAATGGTCTTGTAAGGGCTACTAGTTTGATTAACATAGCATTCACCCCTCATGATTTTGGCCTCTTTCATGTTGTTGTCAATTTGATGTATGTCTTGTTCATCTAGATTAAGATTAAGTGCTGCCATGTTCTCCTTCATCCTCTCTTGGTTGAAACTCTTGACGATCGCACTCGCCCCCTTCGACACGCCCCACCTCAGAGCAACTTGAGCCGGTGTTGCTTTCCGTTTTTGAGCTATGGATTTTATGACCGCATTTTCCACCACCGCTGTTGAACCCCACAAATTTCCCGGACCTCCTAGAGGCGAATACGCGCTTACGTGGATGTTGTGATCGTTGCAATAATCCCTTAGCTTCTTCTGCCTCCACATTGGGTGCATTTCCACCTGTAACACGTAAAATAGTTTTTTGGTCATGTAATTTTCAATTTTTGACATTTTGGTTCAATAATCGATTGGTAGAGTGATATATCCATGTGATAAAGTTATTTGTTGGATTACCCGATATTTTGAGATTATCTTTTATTCGTGAAAATTGATAGGACTAGAATCAATAAGAGTATCTTATTTTTAATACATGACATGTGACATTTAAAAAATGAAACATGACATGACAGAGGGGGTAGGTGTTAGGAAAATCACACCTGATCTGGATTTGGATATATAGTTAATTGATCCATATCTTTCGAAAATAGGCAATTATTTTTTTATTTGATAATCATATCTCTTTGCTGTACAATTTCGTACATGATGAAATCTTTCCAAAGATTATTAATACCAAATAATGATCACATCAAATCAAATGAAAAGAATCTAATGATGCAATTTTATGATCATGATCACATGAATACATGTGACATAACTATTGTAATACAACACTTTAAAACATAATAACGGGACAGTGTCCTGGAGGGTAGCATAAAACGAGAGAGACGGACCTGATTGAGTGCGGGAGGAATAGATGCAAAATCCAACAAGGTGTGAAGCTTGTTGCAAGAGAAATTGCTAACGCCAATTCCCCTACACAAGCCCATCTCCAAGCACTTCTCCATCCCCGACCACGTCGTTCGGAGGTCTAATTGCTCGAATTCGTCGTCTCTTGGCAAAGGGTCGCAAACCCACGGCTTAAGTTTCACTGGCCAGTGCACCAAATACATGTCCACATACTCCATTCCAAGCTCCCTAATCATCCATTCATAACATTATTAATTAATTTTAATTTTAATTTCAATAAATAAATATAAAAAAGAAAGTTGGTAGGCAATTACTTACATTAGAGTTTGGCTAAGTGCTGAAATAGGGTCATGGTGATGACTCCCCCATAGCTTAGATGTAATAAAAAGATCCTCTCTTTCAACAATTCCATCAGAGACCGCTTCTCCTAAAGCATTCCCTAAAGCACCTTCAGACCCATATATATGTGCAGTGTCAAAGTGTCGGTATCCCATCTGCACGTCCAGTTGTTTATTAGTATTAAACAAAATTAAACAGATCAGAAAGATAATGATGTTTTAAGGGGATAGTTAAAATGTACGTACCTTGAGAGCCATTCGGACAGCATGTTCGGTGGTTTTTCGATGATTTTCGTGCGAGTAGGTGCCGAAGCCAATGGCGGGTATTTCCATGCCATTGTTCAACCTAATTCCATCACATTCATAGCTTCTCATTATGTATTATGTATGTGCAATGTAATAAGTTAGTGAAGAGTGAGGGGGGTTTAAATAGGACACAAAAGTCAAAACCTTAAAACAATTTGTAATTTTAATTTTTGGCTAAGACATTGAATTGAAGCAACCAAAACCGGCCCATATGATGATGTGAATATCTTTCACTAAAGTCAGCGGATCAAGATAGAATCATATATTATAATAATATTACAATATTAAAATAGAGTTTATATAAGAGTATCTTTCAATTGTCTAAACTGATTTTCAGATATTATTTGTCTCAGTAATAGTATCAGAATCACTAGCTTATTACCTGCCTCTATCTTTATGTGTCTCATCACTTGATACAATAGAATCAGTTTGTGATTACTCATGGATATTGAATTATAATAATAATAATAAAATTGATATTTTGCAGAATTTATTTTTGAAAAATTAGGAATATAAAATAGAATGAAGGAGCTAGGTAGACTAGCCCGTTCGATTTCCCAATTCCACTTTTCATATTTCACTGATATTTCATATTTCATCCTTCTGAATTTTTAATACATATAGCCCTCAATATTATGGAACGTTGATTACTTTTTTAATATGATACATTTTATACTGGCACACTTATTAACTTCAATATATTATACATTTGTATATGCAGAAGTTACATTCTATGCAACATGTCACGTCAATTATTAAATGATATCACCATGCTTATAAATTAATAGCACAACAATTTTCACATATTTCATCGTGTTTGTATAAGTAAAATGATGTAGTGTTAAAGTATGATTCATATATATAAAGTTACGTTTAAATATTTACATTTCAACACTTATATACTTACATATGTATGTGTTGCTTAAGAAATTAAGCTTCCCAAAAAAATTACTACTCCACTATTTACTAGTAAATTATTTATTTTCCTCACTCTACAAATAAGAATTTTGAAGTATTTAGTTGGAAACACAATAATATATTTAATTCTAAAATGTCAAACAGTTGAAAATGAAGAAAATAATTTATAAAAGAAATTATTTAATTTGGCAAAAATGAAAAGTAAATGGGATGTGAATGTCTTTCTGCCTAATTTTGTAATCGACTTTAATAAGAATTTAATGGCAGCAAGCGTGACTGTCCGGCCTTTTGACAAAATTCTATTAATTTAATTACCAATTTTTGTTTTAGAAATATTTGACATTTCACTATATTTAAATATAGATGACATTTTGTATTTCTCAATGCAAAATATACCTTTAAAATCATTTAAATACTAAGATAAATGTGTTATTTCGTTACAATATTACTCTATCCTATTCAAAATATATGTCATCCTAAGTTTATGTACATATATTAAGAAAAATATTGACTTCATATTATACCCTTAATTCACATCACTTGTACTATATCTATTATTTAATCACTTTTTTTAATCTTTGTGTCAAAGAGTAAAGGGAAGCTTATAGACGGACGGCGGAAATAATTATTAATGAATTAAAGAGTAAATTGAAAAGAAACATATTTATTTGACATTGCAAAATGTAAAACAACATTTAAATTAAAAATAAAATGAAAAATCAAAACGATGTTTAAATTGGATAGGTGGGAGTAATGTTCACCAGGTGGCGTTTACTCATGGCTTTGACCTTAATGAAAAATTATAATTGGAGGAAACAACGTGATTAAGTTAAATCCAATATTTCTTTAGAGAACTAAAATTGAATTTAAACAAAGTCAACTATACTTTACTAAAAGTCAAAACCTTCACTCTTTCTTTTTCCATTTTTTTTCTCTCTTTCTCGCAGAAATAATATATAATGAGATGATAATATTTTTTTTAAAAAAAAGTCTCACACAAATAGAGAATTACACCTGAAGCATATTAAAATCTATTTGGCATCGAAAAGAAGGTGAGATGTTAATTAATATAAACTGATGTTAATAATTTTATCATTTTTTCAATAAATCATTGTAGTATGATATGTAAAATTTTGGGATCGATGAACTCGACATAAATATTTTCTCATTTATCATAATTCTTATATTTAACTTTTATTGAAAGAAACCCAAAAGTACTGTATTATATATCCATGATGTGTAAAACTATATGCTTAATTTTTTTTTTTTTAACTTTACATAAATATTAAATAGAATACTATTTTGCAAGTACATTAATAGTTTTTTTATGTGTATTAAAGGTATCATTTAGTTGTCAAAATACATTCAAAATGCAAATAAATTTTATGGGTAAAATTGATTCACACGACGTTGCATATACAAAATGTGATATTTTTATTAAAAAGGAAAGAAAGAATTACAACGAAAACTCTACCATAAAATGGGTTTAATGAACACATTAAATATCATATATATATATATATATATATATATATTAAATAAGTATAAGTATATGCCAATTGAAAAAATAATACTAAGTATTCCTCAGTCCCAACCAATTAGATATGCTGGTTTGACTTTTCACAAAGATTAAAAATAATTTTTATTGGGAAAACAACGTTAGACAAGTAATTTTTTTATTATAACCCTATTTAATGAAGGTTATACTGTACTTTTTAATGTAACTAATGTACAAGAGTATATTAGTAAATGAATTAAAAAAATATTACTCTATATAGAAACAAGCCTATATAAATAGAACATCCATAAAAGAAAAATAAGTGTATCTAATTAGAAGGGAGTATAACTGTATAAGTCAATAGGACTAGATTCAGAGATGGACCATGGACATTACTAACAAGTAGCCACCTATATAACTACTAGTATTAAAATCGAAAAAGAAATAAACAAAACTGGTCAACCCTAAATAATTTTAAAAGTATTACACATTAATTGCTTCATAAGTCCAACAAATTTGGTTAGCAAGTAGCTGTCTTGTCTTAATATCGTCACATAATTAATCTTGCAATAATATGGTTGCTAAATGGTCTGCAGAAACACATTAATAACATATACTCTTTCTTAACCTTTGGGCTCTTAGAAGGTTAAGGCATAATCCTAGTTAGATGTTAATACACGATTATAATTGAATATTTAAGTCAATAAATAATATTTATAATATCATTACATTATGAGAGAGAGAAAATTGTTATGCATTGTTTGATTTGTCATATTTATTTAAGTTGATATATATTTCATCACAAATATTTGTATACATCAGTTGCACCGATCTGAAACACAATTTGTAATTGCTAAGATGGGCTAAAAAGATACCAAGAGCATGCGCATGATTCTAATAATAATTTTGATGAAACTATTTCACATCAAGGAATAACTAGAAATTGAAACAAAAATCATTTTGATTTACTTGTGGCACTAAATAAAGGTTCGGCAATACTGTAACTAGAATTGTCCCGACCGTTCAAAACTATCTATTTTACAAGTTAGCAGAGCATGCTAACTTTCACAGTTATGCTGGAGTGCATTCTTCGATACAAAATAGACATAAGATTGATCCCCCAAATCTCCAGCAGAGCAGCTTCTTCATTTGATGTAGAAAATCGTAATTATCGAGCTGCAAGAAATAAGATCAATATTAGATATATACATATGTTTAAGTATATAAGCCTAATGGATTTTTAATGAGTCGATTGAAAGAAAACACAATGGTTCTTAGGGATTGAATGTCTGGAAACTGACAACTTTTCAAGGTATAGCAAAAAGGCAAATAGACAATACCATAATCACCAATATTTAGTTGAATTGTCTCTTTGTTGCGGATTGCGGAAAAATGTAGCACTGATTAGATTTAGGGAGTGTTTGCTTCAAACTTCTTCAATGAGCATGGTAATTGTGGTAGTTATTGAACATAAAAGATGATCCAATCCACCTTCGTCATATTTCGTACAAGGTAATAAGACTCGAAATAAGTTAATCATAACCCCATTTTGATAAACTACCCCTCTCCTCAATCATTCAACTTACCTCTACCAACAATTATTTGTTTTTATCCCTATATATTCCTAAATTAGAGGAAAACACTAATCATTTTCATTGTAATTCACTATTCAATGATTTTCATTACTATTTTGATATGCATCTTATATTATCTGGAGTATTATTATTGTAATGGGTTTTTAATTTATGTTGAGTCTTTTAATTATGTTTAAAATAAATGGCCCATGGACTTTATTACTTAGGGTAAGTTAGGGTTAACTTTGAGTCTATTTAAATAAAGAGTTTTCTAGAGTCAGTAATTATCTTTGATCAATAGAATTTTTTGTGGCAACTTCGGTTGTGGCAGAGAATTATCTATGGGGGCCTCATTTGAGGATTTATCTATTACATTCGTATTTTACATTGAGATCATTTAAACTCTATTATATTTTCATTGAAGAATTTAGACCAAGCACCCCGAAATGATTTTCTAAGTGTTGTAAAATACAGTTAAATTTTCAATGTCATTTTTTGATACATTACCTACCAGATAATTAGAATCACTTACTTTGTTTACTTGTTGACACAGCAGTTCTCTGAACTGTTGAGACACCATCTACAAACTTTGTCCGGAAAAGAACATTAGCATTGTTAAACATTCCTTCCTTTAGCGAAACCACAATAAACTGCAAAGGATAAAATGGAAAACAGGTTGATAATATGAACAACAGATACGATAAAAAGAAAAAAGTACGTGATGTTAATTAAACATCCTTGAATAATCTAAGGCAATGTTTGTTTTGGGTTTTAAAAATTGGTATTAGGATTTGCAAATCTAAATACTTTAGGATTTTGAAATTCAGTTTTAAAAAATCACCACTACAACACCTATAAACTTACTATCACACTTTCTAATACAATCAATTCTCTTTCACTGCACTTTAATATATTTAAATCATAACCCACATCATCAAATCATTAGAATCACACTAACAATATAATAATACAATATCATTCATAATACATTGATTTAACATAAAGTTAAATCTCAACAAGTTAATACATCAAAAACTAAAACACACCTCACTATTTACCAGGATTTCAAAATCTCTATATTTCAAAAAACCAATTTTCAAAAACCCACTATAAAACCAAAACAAACAATGCCTTAAAGTTTCAGCTTATTTAAAAAAAGATGAGAAGGACTGGAGGGGGAAAGGGGTAGACAGGAAAACAAACTTGTGAATGTGGAAAATGAGATTTGATCATCCTTCCAATGTTCTGTGTGTGGCTTAGATCAAGAGCTGCATCAACCTGAATGACATTTCAGAATATTAGCTTTGGATAATGGCTTTGTATAATTATCTGGGCAAAATCCACCTAATTGAAGGGCTAAAATTTAGATAAATATCATGCAAAAATTGAATAGAGCAGGTCAGACGACAGCCTTAAATATTCCCACCCCCATCCCCCGGAAGAGATAAGGAGAACCAATAATCTTTCCAGAAACAAATTTTAATAATTTGAACAGATGATTCAGCATTTCAACGTGCTTACTGAAGGTAAGATAAATACTTGACTAACCTCATCCAGTATATATAATGGAGCTGGTTTAAAAAGAAGCAAGGCCAAAATTAAAGAAAGTGCAAGTAGAGATCGTTGTCCTCCACTGAGTTCTGATAAAGACTGTTTCCAAACACTCCCAAAAGCAACCCGAACCTCCAAACCATCGAGAAAAGTGCATCCTTCAGGAGGTTCCAGTTTGGCCATTGTGCCCGGCAACAGAGTAGAAAATATGGATCCAAAATCTCTGAATAAATAGAGCTCCAGTAAGTATTTAGCTAGCAAGTATGGTTGAACAATTAGAAAATATATCTAAGCAGACAAACTAAATAAACTAACTTGTTAACTTTAGCCCAAGTAACTTTAAGTGTCTCCTTCTTCTTCTCATCAAGCTCTTCGATAACCATTTTGATTTTCGACTTGTCATTCTACACAAGAAAATCAGTATAAATACTGTAAACATGACAGCAAAACCACTAACATCCCTTCACCACAGTGCTAACCTCGATTATGTTCTTTTTAGATATCAAATCATTATACTCATCTTCAGCTTTCTCAAACATGGCCATGACCTTCTTATTCACCCTTTTCTCAAGGCTACAATGGAAAATGAAGATGATGAACATGTTAAAGAGTGTTGTTTTTTACACATCATAGCAATTATATAGCTCAATTCTCACCCAGATTGCTGTGCTTGCAGTTTCTCAAAGTCTTCCCTTGCCTTAACAGTGTCACAGGCTTCAAAGTCATAATCTGATCCAGCTCTTCCAAAAAGTTGCTTCTCAGATGCAATCCAAGCATGCTTCTCAATCAATTTATCAACCTTCAAAGAGCAGTCTTTCTGATCCATCTCCATGCGCTTGACCTAAAACGAAGTGGAAAAAGGTTATCTAGAGGATTTTGAAATCTCTAGTGGATTTCTAAATCTTGATAAACACCAATGATGTGTGTTTGTTTTTAGATCTAAATAGGGTAGGGTTTCACTTCATGTCAAATCAATGTGTAAGAGTGTGTGATGTTGCAATATTATATTATTGTTGATTGTAATTGTAATAATTGAATGATTGTGTAATAATTAGTGTGTTTTATTGAAAGTTGCAAAAGTGAGAATAAAGGCTGTGAAAAGTTATAAATGAAAATTGAGAATTAAAAAAAAACTATATGTGCATTAATGAGTCATTGGAGAGAGTGTGAAGTTGAAAAAAAAAATTATAGGTGTTGTAGATATTTGTAGGGGTGGATGTATTAGGTTTTAAAAACCAGTTTTA
This sequence comes from Galeopsis tetrahit, assembly GCA_963675135.1. Taxonomy (NCBI): domain Eukaryota; kingdom Viridiplantae; phylum Streptophyta; class Magnoliopsida; order Lamiales; family Lamiaceae; genus Galeopsis; species Galeopsis tetrahit. The sequence continues at coordinate 72,117,844 of OY776132.1, forward strand.
GATTTTGAAATCCCAAATCAAACATGCTCCTGGAGAATCTGATTCAAGAACCAAAACCAAGAAATTACCTCATTCTCCATTCTTTTTTTCTCTAAATTGGCCTCGCTAACTTTATGTTGTATCTGTTGCTGCTCCTTGACAATGCCATTAATCTGTGAATCACATTCCTTAATCTTCGTGCGGGCAATGTTGAGCTCAGATTGGACTTCATCATGATCCTTCTTTATAGCAGTAACCTGAAAGAAACACGTACGAAAAATCATTTCTGATTTCTTCAAGATTGAAGCACATGATCTAGAGGCTAGAGCATTGAATGTCTGCTTTTGTTGATGTACCTTGGCTTGCTGAGATTCCAATTTCGAAGTAAGATCATTAATTTGATTCTTCAAAGCAGCTAGTTGGCTCTCAAGTGATGCCTTTTCTTTTTGAACTGCTTCCATTTCCATTATAAGCCGCTCCTTTTCAGTCTCATGCCCCTAAAGGTTCCCAACAAGCATCAACAAGTAATTTGGTTGACCATAAAACAGGTTAAATGGACTGAAATAGCTGTATGGTACTCATTAATTTCTGACAAAAACCCTCCAAATGAGTTGAGGAAGCATGTAAATAAGAATACAAAAAAATAAAAATGTGTGTGAACGTAAGATGTATGTAATAATTGTGCTACAAATGTATATGGTTGAGTAGGGATTAATGATAATTACTAATCAGTTAGTTTGTAGCACTTGAATTGGCATCATTATATTGCATTTACCATTTACCAGGATAGTTAAAGAACAAATGAACAGCATAACTTAATTTTGAGGAGTAAAAAGAGCAAATATGAATTTCTCAGCATGTTACACTTGAGGCCATCACTTTGTCCAGAAATATTTTTAAAGAAATCACAAGGGCCTTTGGATTTGGCTGCTTTTTAAAAAAAAATCGAGTGGAACAGCAATGCAAATTGGCATTCAATTACTTGTGCTATGAAACTGCAACAATTTTATGGCTGATAAAGATGAAAGAAACTTATCATTATTGCCAAATTTAGTTGAATGGCCAAGAATTTTCATCAATAATGCCAAGAAACTTCCAGCATTAATGGTTCCAAATGTTGTGTATGGAATTTATGTAGTTAAGTGTCTTATGTAGAAGAATGGCCTTCATAAACGTTGAGAATTACGGAAAGCAAACCTTGAGGTTCTTAGAAGCTGCCTGCATCTGACTTTTAACAGTTTTAATCTTTTTCTCTAAGTCCTTAAGCCTGCTTTCCCTATTTCCATCATGATCATGGATTGACTTTTCGAGAGAAGACACAGTAGCCACAGATTCTTTATAGATAACTTTCTTTTCATTGATGGATGATTTCACTGCATCAAGCTCCTCCTCAATTTTCTTTACCAATTCCCTGAGCTACAGTACATAACAAAGTTATTCGAATCAGGAATTCTGGATAAAGAACGTCGTGCTTATTAATGAAAAGACTAGGAGAATTGAATAATACTATTTTAAATGCTTGGTATAGATGTAGAGCTCAACCTTATGGTGCTCATTTTGCTTTGCCCTGTTCTCTGAGAGTGTGAGGTCATGTGATTTGAGTTCCAACTGTGTTTTAAGATCTTTGAACTTCCTTTGGACGGGAAGAAGCTCATTAATCTGAGGTCAAAACATTGAAGAATTAAAGACTATATCGAGTTGGGATCATGAATTATAAAACAGAACAGTTCAGAATAAATCAGCGCATCAAGTTTCTATGTAATAGGGTAATAATGCTAATAAATTAAGGACTCTGAGATAGAGAGGTAACAAATACATTGTCATGGCCCTCAGTACATCCGACTAAAAGTAAAACATACACTGGCAGTTATCCATCAATTCATAGAAACAGATTTTGTCAATTGCTTCTGTCACTTAAAAACACACACACACACAAAAAAAAATAAAAAAATTGCTTGACATGAAATAAAGAGTAGTCATGAGTTTTAGGATTTACACAAACTAATAAAACATCATTTATTATGCTTGAAATTTTAGACTTTACCTATAAAGTTCCAGTTGCTGATACATCCTTATTTATTGAATACAAAAAAAATAATGATAAAATAAATAGAAGCATTTTACACAATTTACACACTTTTAACATAGAAGTGACTATAATTTGAAGCAAACCAAAAAGAAAATCATTACTGTTTTTGTCGTACGGAGGGAGTAACAATTATTTTAATCAGTTTTAGAATGATCAACAGATATCACATTGGTAATGCAACTGTTCAACAGACACACCAACATGCACCTAAATTTGATGAAGAAAAAAAATAAAACAGAGAGAAGTTCAAAATAACCTTAGCATCAATTTCTGACAATCGTTTCTGGTGATACGACAGTTTAGATTCAGCCTCTGCCAGAAGATGAAGCTGCATTAACAGGCCACCTCCGCTTCTGAAATTATGACAAGTTTTAAAATGTGTTTATTTAGTCTGCTGGTAACATAAAAATAAGAATAAATGTTTTGATTCGAAAGATATTCAAATACAAATACAAGCAGTCAAGCACACTGTATTCAATTCGGTCTTTGGGAATATTCGATCAATAGTATATAATATTAAATAATGAATAATTATTAAAATATACTCCCTCCGTCCCATCATTAATTTCATAGGAAGGTGAACACATATATTAAAAAAGTATAATAACGAGTGATGACTCTGTGCAAAGAAATTTTGTAAAAATCTTGTGCAAAGAAAAGAAATGACTTTGTGTGTATGTTGGGTCCCAAAGTAATACTTTTGTTTCACTGAAAGCAACCAAACTTTCATTTTTTGTCCTTCCAAATGAAAGCTACCTAACTTTTTTTTTAGTAAACTGTTATATCCCCCACTTTATCATATTTTTCTTTCTCTCAATCACATCACCTCTAATACATTACTTTTTTAATCATATTTTTTAATCTTCTTGCCCAAAACTCATGAATAGCTTTAACCGGGATTGAGGGAGTAACATTTTGTGTAAAATTGTAGGTATTGTGCGAATAAAATTTATAAAGTTTTTTTTTTTTTTTTGGTGTGTCAAAGTAATTTTGAATTTTTTTCAATATTAATATATTAAAATTTTAGAAAGAAAAAAAAAGATTCAAAAAAATATATATTCTTTATAAAAAAAAATACTAGAATAAAAATTTCAATTAAATACTCGAATACGGTTGAATAATTCGAATAACAAATCAGATTTAATATTCGATTTAGACAAAGATTCGAATATTTCATTGAATCGAATACTAGTAGCATAATATTCGTCTCAATTAGGTTCGTTTACATCAAGGAGCATATCATCACTTACTTGCGACTACCACCGGTCAGAAATCCGCTGGGTTGGAAAATATCACCTACTAGAGATACACTGGTTGTTCCGGTTTCTCTATTGAAACAAACCTATCAACAATCAAGTAATTAAATGATACATTAGAAAATAAAACGACAGAAAACTGGTTACAATTTCAGGTTCCACAAAAGGCTGAATATGCATAACCCAATTTTTTTTTTCAGACAAACAGAGTATAGGAATGCAACTTATAAGGCCTATCCACCTAATTGTGGTTAGGCTAGAACTCTTCGTCCACTCTCCTCCTGAAGGGCAATCGTTCTACCAGTTCTCTAAGTAGGTGGATACGATGGATGCCGTTGAATAAGAAAACCATTGTCATTCTTTAATGACCTAAGGTGATGTTCGTTTGGGGTTTTAAAAACCAGAATTTAGGTTTTTGAAATTTAAAACCGGTTCTAGTTTGGGATAACCAGTTTTTTAAAATCACTAGTTCACTTCTACAACAATACAATCAATTCTTTTTCCTAACATTTTAGTATATTTAAATCATAATTCACATCATTGAATCCTTTCGAGATCCCCCAGATTTCAAACGCCTAACTCTTGACTTGGATCAAAACTACAACATTTGGACGGAAAATAAGGTTTTACGGCAAAGGGAAATCCAGTCAGAAAAAAGAAATAGTTAGGCTTACTAGTGTAACATACCTCTTTTGCTTCATCAGATGTATTGCAAACAAATGTTGATCCCAACACAAATTCCATAGCACTCTGCACAGCATTTACATGTCTAAGATGGGTATAACTTATAGATATTTGCACTTCACATTTTGCGAAGAAAGTAGCAGGTTTAAGGCTAAAACTAAAATAGCATTAAAGGCGAAGGAATAATGTTCATACCAAAGGAGAATGTAAAGCAGTCTTAAAGTTTGACAAGTGCAGACTGCAGATAATACTCAACAATGCTGATAATATTTTAATGTATTTGGCAGTGAGAATTAATAACTAATCTGAATACCAAAACAAGATAAATAAATAAATTCAACATAAGAAACTTTTTGTGTGTGGGAGAATACCTGCAGTTCTTGGTCATATTCAACGAGAGAAATTGCCACTTCAGCATTGCCTTTGCCAACCTGGATAAAACAACATATTTTGATGACATGAAAAGTGATAGATAAAACACATAAGACACATGGTTTGCAGGCCTACCAATTTAGCAGCAGCATTTTGAATTCTCTGTGGGACAGTGTGGGCTTTAATCTTGTTTAGAGGAATAAATGTCACTCTCCTTCGCAAACCACCCTTTTTAAGAAGTATTTTTCCAGTGTTTTCATTGTCTACAACAACATTAAACAACTTCCCACCAGCAGCTACCTGCAGAGGGTTTCAACGTACAACAGAAGGCGTTGAGATTATAGTAGAGAAAAACACTCAGGGAGTGTTTATTTTGCAAACTCTATTAACAACTTTTAGAATCACTTATTTTCATAAGCTGTAAGGAGTAACTTTAGAAATAAGTGATTCTCTCCAATTTTTTAGAGTTTGCAACACCCCCTTAAAAACAGACAATGTGAACAACCATTTTTTTGTCAAAATGCATGAACAAACCTCTATGGCAACCATTGCAGAGTTACTCTTCACTTTAATTAGTTTCGCAACCACACCTTTCACCCTTGACTTATCAAAATTCATCTCTGGTTTATCATAACTGAATTCCACATTAGGCAATCGTGAAGATATTATGCGTGCTTCCTCTCTAAATTTCTGCACCAACTCATACTCAGTCGTGCGATCCTGACAGCATTCAGTAATCAAATTTAGACAAGATGCTTATACCTTTAAATGGCTAACATTGTGATGTCATCGAATGAGAAGTACCTTTTGGAGTGATTCCATAAGGTTGTCATCATAAGAAAGAGACTCCAAAGCCTTTTTAACCATTTCAATGTCCTTTCTCTTGACATTGAGTTCATTCTCTACAGCAGCAGCTTTTTCACACGTTGACGATAATTGGGCTTTTTTCTCCTCCAATTCTTTCGTACAATGGCCTCTTTTTGTTTCCAACTGTTTCAATTCTGTCTCTACTTTTCCAACAGCTATCTTCGCATCTCCAAGTTGATCTTCAAGGCATTTCTCTTCATTTCCGCTGCTCTTGCCTGCCACTACTCCCTGAAACAATACATTAAAGTATAATATTGAAGTAAATCCCATTAGAAATGCCAAAGCTAGTCTACAGTAGTTACTAATCTAAGAGTCTGTTTGACTGAGTTTATAAGCTCCTTAAACAGCTTATAAGATCTTAAAATAAGCTATTTACAGCACATAAGCTCCAAAAAATTATGGTCGGAATTATGCTACTCTTTTTTTTTTTTGGGAGTTTATAAGATGTCAAAAGTCTTTTTCTTTGCCAAACACATTTTGACAACATATTAAAGGTCTTGTAAGCTCTGCCAAACTAGCCCTAAATTCATTTTTTACAACATTACTTGGTAGTCTTTTTCATGCTCCTCCAAACTCTTTGATAGCTCCTGAAATTTTTTCTTAAGATCAGCAGCCCCGTCTTCAGCATTTCTTACAGCAGCAGCCATCTCTTCTGCTGCTAGATTTGACTCCTCAATACTCGTCTCAGTCTGGATATATTAGGAAAACAAACCAGGTTCAGTTCAAATACCATCTATTGGCAAAGTAAATATATAATAAGTTGTATGAGTATATCCATGAAAAATAGATATTGCAAAGCAGGCACTTATACCTTAGCTGCATTCTCTTTCTCAATTCTAAGATTGTCTTCATTATTTTTTAGCACAGAAGTTTCCATCACCAGATCCCGTGAAAGTGCATCAACTTTATCTGATAACAATCTTAGCTCTCCACCCACACTTTCTTGTTTTTTAGAAGTCAATTTTGATATTTGTTTCTCCATCTCCTGTGTTTCCTCGTGCATTTTTCCAACAGTAGCATCAATATCCAGAATTTTATTCCTTATTTCTTGTACAGATTTAACCGTGTTATCCCTAATCTTTTCTGCTTGAACATATTCATAAGCAATACAAAACCTTTTAAGTCTATCCAACTCAGCATTTCCGTTAGCCCATTGCATGTATTGCATCCTCTCTTTTCGTAACTTCTCTAAAGCTGGAAGTATTTCCTGGTCTAGAAGGTTGTCAATCTCATCAACCTTGCCCTGCTTCTTCTCAAGTGTTTTAAGAGCTGCTTCTTTCTTTGTTTCATACATCCTTGTTCCAGCAGCTTCTTCAAGCATAGACAAGATTTCAAGTGGTTTCATATTCAAGACTTTGGTAATACGCCCTTGCATTATAAGAAAGTGTGGATTGTTCACATTCAGCTGAACTGAGTGGAAAAGATTCTGAACTCGACTAGGCTGAGCAAGATGCCCATTGATCAAATACTTGTTCCTTCCACCAACGACAATCTGCATAATTCAATAAGGTTTTACAATATGTCGTATACACCAGGTACGAAAACCTATATATCATTTCTATGCAATTGTCCTAGAACTTAGAGAAGGCCATTTATACAGCACTCCATAAATGAGCCAGGATATAGCTGTTTACTTCACATTTCATGTTGGTTGAGAGAAACAAAGGGGAATTACATTCAATTAAATCAACATATCAATATTTCATTAGACAAATTTTCATATACAATGGTGGTGTGACTACATTGATTATCACCCAAAACACAATATGGCAACACTTAACAAGAGTATTCTCCCATGCATGTGACTGTGACAACTAACAAGCAATGCTTAACTGATTAATTAGCAATAAATTTTCTGAAAAAAATGATAATATACTCCCAGAAAACCATCATAAACAAAATTCACACATTCACAGTACATACTAACCTAAAAGGCTCCAAAAAACGAAAACACTGCAATTTAAACTCGAATTAAACTCCAACAGTCGTCATTTCAAGTGTGTATAATTTCAAATTAATACCTGGCGGGTAACCGTAATTTCAGAAGAATCTTCATAGCCCAGAGGGCTTCGAGTACGATCGGAGTTATCGAAAACAACAGATACAGTGGCTTTGGTAATTCCAGCTTGGCCTTGCTTGTACACCAGCTCCTGCAAATTGGAAGCCCTAACCTGCTGCAAATTGGTGATACCCAACACAAAGCATATGGAATCGAGGATGTTGGATTTGCCGGAACCGTTTAAACCGGTTATGGCGTTGAAATACGGATCGAAACCTGGGACTACGGTTCTTGTTGCGTAGGATTTGAATCCCTCTAAACAGATTTCTTTGATGTGCATTTTCTTCTCGAGATTATGGAAGGAATTTGGAATGAAAGAAAGGGATTTGGTTTCAGTGAGTTGTTTCTCGATTTTTTTTTTTTAAATGTTTAAATCATTTCTGTATGGAGAGGCGGGAAAATGTTTCTCCCAAATGAATTTTCGGAAAAATTAGGCCCAACAAACGACATGGCTCGGCCCAATAAAACTAACATGGCCAGGCCCAAAAGAACCTAACACGGCCCATTGTATTTATGTTTTTGAAAGAATACTATAGTAGTATGTAGTAAAACCTCAGTAGATTAATAAACTCTTTAAAATAATAAAAAATTTCGATTTTGTAAATCATCAAATTATAAAATAATAATTTTTTGAAAAAACTCTTTAAAAATATTAGATTTCATTAAAACTCTAAATTAATAATTCATAAATATTAGTACAAGAATATGGTTGAGTGTTATGAAATATTCCATATTGAAATTTATATAGTATATATATGTTTCATTCTTCATGCATGAATATATTTAATTGACTATAATAGTTATTTAAGTGCAACTAATTAATGTAAACGTGTATATTTAAGTAATTTCAATAAATTGATACTTACGTCCATGAATATAATATTTAATTTTATACAATGAATTGATATTATACAGGAATATATTTAATTAGTTATAAAGAATTGGTTGATGTAGGAATATAATCAATGAAACATATATGAATTTATTTATTTTTAATACATATGTACTAAATTTGTTGAATTTAAAAAGTTTCTAGCTCTTTTAATTAATAAAACATTAATTTATCGGCATACTTAATTTAATTTTATCACTAAAAGTTAATTTTCTAGTAGTTAAAATTTAATTTGTATCAATTTTTTCAATTAAGATCGCTTATTTCACTTTGTCATCATTCTGATATTTTATTACCTTTAATACATGAGTAAAAATTAGATGAAACACTAATTAATGCGGAATATGACATTTGTGTCCCTTTTTTTTTTTAATTAAGATCACATATTTCACTTTAGTGTTTCATCTTGTAATTAATACTCCACCTTATTTAATTTAAATATCGTTATGACTTTTCATTTTATTTTCAATCTAAATGTTATTTTGCATTTTTCAATGTTAATTAAATGTGTTTTTTCTCAATTTATTATTAAAATCATTAATGATTACTTAAATAATACTCCGTAATAGTTTTCAAAATATTATAAGAATCACGAAGTAGTAATTAATTAAAGGTAAAGTAGAAAGTCAATATTTTTCTTAATATGTGTACATAAGCTTAGAATGGTACTCCATTAATGATGATTTATGATATTATTTATTACACGCGTTATTTTCAGCACTCTATTCGTTTTTGCTTGATTTTCTAAGGGGATGTTTGTTTTGAAATGGAAAATTCGGATTTGGAATTTTGAAATTCTGTCCATGTTCTAATTTGGGATTTAAATTTAGGATTATAAAATTATATCCTACAAAAGTCAACTTTATAAATACCTACAAACCCATACCTATAAACATCTATAATCATATACTAGTTAAATCATACCCTACTTTAATTTCAAAACAAACACAAAACATAAAAAAAAAAAAAAAAAAAAAGATTAGAATTTTAAAATCCATTAGATTTTGAAATCCAAATTTTAAAATTCTCAAAATCTCAAAACAAATTAATATTTTCTCAGTTTCTTACTCAAAGACTCATAACTTTTAGACACGTATTTTAATGTATGAGTTGTTTATTAATATTATAAGAGATAAAATTGAGGATAATAAAGATATTTCAACTTTAAAAGTAATAAAGATGTTTTTTTAGTGTGAATAAAGTAATGACATTTAATGTAGTATTGATTTATTTTGAGGGGATAGTTAAAATGTTCTTTTACTATTTTAAGTACGAGTCATTAATTAAGGGAAACAAAAAAAGGCAAAATACGTCATTAAGTAGGTGACGGAGGGAGTATAAATAATAAGTATGGTTTTGAAATTTAATTTTGTAAACATCTATGCATAAAGTAAAAAAATGAGTTAATGTATACATGTGAGTCAATTAATAATGACATTTTGTGTTAAATTGTGGATACTGTGAGAGTGAAATTTATGATTTTTTATTTTTTTTTGGGATGTAAAAGTAATTGCGGAAATTTATTAATAAGACAAGCGTGAAAGTAATTGCGGAAATATACATTAAAGTCATCAAAATTCATCCAATTGCCCTATTCTATCCAATTGCCCACCAACAATCGAGAATTAATTAATTAGGAAGAACAATCACACGGCTTTAATTTAATTCTTATCTGATATTAGCAGCTATAAAAGGATCGAAATACTAATTAAACTTCTGTCACAAATGGGGAAGGCGGCTGTCCGACGGCAGAGGAGAGGGTCGACAACATTCCGCGGCGTCAGGAAAAGGCCCTCCGGCAACTATGGCGCGGAAATATTCATTCCGCAACGCAAGGGGAGGAGGGAGTGGCTTGGGACATTCGCCACGCCTTTGGAGGCAGCGATCGCCTATGATCGGGCTGCTAGGAGACTTGGCGTCTCGGAAGCCAATACCAACTTCCCCAACGCTGCGCCATTGGAGCCCCCGACAGATCAGTCAGTGTCGGAAAAGGAGAGTCGTGAGATCGATAGGCCGCCGTTTCAGTTTGATTTAAACCTTCCACCACCGGCGGCAGTCTAGTTTATGTACTGGATTATTGGATGGAATCTGTTTTTCAGTTTTGTAATTGTGTTTAATAATTGTATACGAGCGCTTAAATAAGAGAAAATTGCACTTTTGATCCCACCAGTCACGGTGTCTTACGATTTTGGTCCTGATACTTGCAACTTTGGTCTCGTCAGCATACATATAAATTATATATATGTTTATACATATAATTGCAATACAACTAAATTAATTTAATATATTACATAATTAATAAAAAATCAATCTAGAATAAATAATATTAACAAAATAAAAAATAACATCACAAAATTTGTCATAAACTTGAAAAGAAATATATTTCCGTCGCAAAAAAAAATTAACTATCGCAAATTTGAGAATATTTATATTTGCGTCGCAAAAAATAAAATAATTAAATTAAATAGAAACCGTCGCAGAATCCGTCGCATATTGAGATGAATTGAATGGGCGTCGCCTAAAATTTCGAATGAGATGAAATAATCAAAAGTTTTTTATTTTTATTTTTTTCAAAATAAATATGACGTGGCAATATTAAAGGGATGCAATGTGACATGTTTTGTCTCTCTAAATCAGTAATAGGACCAACATTGTTACAAAAATTACTAAAATTGAGACAAAAAGGACCAAAATAAAAAATGTAAAAAGTTACAGGACCTTTTGTGGACTCAACTAAAGTTACAAACCATTTGTGAATTAATCTCTACAAAACAACAAATTTCAAACAGAAATGACATCAAGCTAAAGAAATACCCGTGGGATGAAGTGCTTCTCTCTCAAGAATCATCAAAATTCATCCATTTCAATTATTTATTTATTTTTATCGAAAAAAGGAATTTTTTTATTGATAGAGTACCAGGGTACTCGGAGATCAAAAGTTACAGAGGGAGAATTACATATAACTATCGATATGGAAGTTATAGAGACTAGTACAATTCAATTCAATAATTTGTTCATTCGGGTTTAATTGTGTCATAGCTCTATAATTCGGAATTACGTTTATCGTTGGATGAACTGCATTGCTGATATTGACCCCCCAAAAAAGTCGGTAGGTACAAGTAGGCCATGAACAACCAACCATTGTACTGTAAAAATTGGATAGGTTCTTCAAAAGCTCAAAGTTTTTTGCACAGGACAATTTTTTTTTTATTTACGTCCCATAGCATTTCACCTTTTTGAATAACGTTCCAAAAAAAAAATTTAGGTCCCATAATTTACGTCCTAAGAAAGATAACAAATTAATTTACATCCCAGATTTTTGTAAATTGGTTAATTTTTTTTTTTTTCATTATGTTTAAATAATTACTTGTATTTTTTTTAAATCCACATGGTCATTTTTTTCCATGCTATTAAAGTCGAGTTTTACCACGTTACAACTTATATCGGTTTTCCATAATTTTTATGCGCGCTTGACAAAGATGTGAGTAAAACGATGCCGTTTTGGTGTCTCCACAATAAAAAAAAAAAAAAAGGACGTAAAATTTACGAAATTATGGGATGTAAATTTTTATCTTTTCTTGAACTTTTTTTAAAAAAAGTGAAAGTTACGGAAAGTAAATAACATTTTTTTTCTCTTTTTTGCAGCATAATATAGGATTGTGGATCCAATCCTGAAAGGAAAAGTGGAAAATAGCAAAATACACCTAATTCAGATTTGTCTGAAATTAATACACGAAAATCTAGTGTTATCCCTAGGCATACCGAGAATTAATTAGGAGTTGAATAATCACCCTTTTTTACAAGTTTACAACTATAAAATGATTGAAACCTAAATCCTCTGTCACATATATAAAATGGAGAACACGGCTGTTGGACGGCAGAGGAAGGGGTCTACGCCATTCCGCGGCGTCAGGAAAAGGTCCTACGGAAAGTACGTAGTGGAGATCACGATTCCGCAGGAGGGGAGGAGGTGGGTTGGGACGTTCGCCACAGCGGTGGAGGGGGCGCTTGCTTATGACCGTGAGGCTAGGAAGTTTGGGATCTCGGAATTGAAGACCAACTTCCCCAACGGCGAGGCTGGCGCATTGGCGACGTTGCCAGAGTCCTCCGATTCAACGACGATCCAGTGTGACCTAAATCTTCCGCCCTCTATATAGATCGATATAACACCGGTGGCCTTAATTTATTTCAACTTTAATGTTGTTCATGTACTTGATTCATTATGAATCTTTGTGTGTTTTTTTTTTTTTTTTTTGGTAATTTTGTTTAATAATAATTTAATTTATTGGGAACCTCCAGAAAGTTATTTTCTGTTATAAATAAAAAAAACCTTAAAAACACTATGATATTTCGAGTGCAAACGGCTACTCTCATAACTGTGCTTGGCGTTCGTCGACTTTTTTTTTTTGTGTGTTAGTCGTATCCATCCTCGCCTCATAACTAAATCCGTAAAGAGAGTCGTAAATTAACGTCCTCTGGATGATAAGCCAGCGTAGCAAAAGAGTTACCTTATGGTGATTCTCTACAAGAAAACCACACTACAAGAAAAGAAAAGAGGAAAATAACGACGGAAATTTAGCGGAAAAACTAAATTTTATCGCAAAAATGAATATTCTAGCAGGGAATTAAAAATTTTGTTGCAAATTTTTAAAGTTTGATATATTTGCGACGAAATAAAAATATTTCATCGCTATAATAGCAGCAAATTATTTTATTTCATAGATAATAATCGGATTAGCAATGAAAATTGTGTTTCATCACTAATATTAACGACAAGTTGTTTTATTTTGTTGCAAATAATCAGATTGGTGTTGAAAATTATATTTCGTCACTAATATTTTAGCGATGAAATAGCTAATTTCAAAATTTTAATACTTGCGACAAAATTAAAATATTTCTAAACTATATATTAACGCCAAATTATTTTATTTTGTAGAATATAATCTGGTAGAGCTAGCAATGAAAATTATATGTCGTGGTTAATATTTTTGTAACGAATTAGAAAAAAAAACATAGCTGAATTCAGCTTAGATTTAATATTTACGAGGAAAATTAAAATATTTCATCGTTGTATGAACGACCAACTATTTTTTTTTGTAGCAAACAATTAGCATAGCAATAAAAATTATATTTTGACAATCTTTTGTCTACCCTCATCACACACATTCTTGGTGAAAAGTGTCCCGAATTTTCCGTAATTATTGGCATGTCCCGATATCAGCTCATAAGTGACTAGGATGGTCTTCTAAAGCCCGAGCTTCTTGCTGGGTCGCTCTGCAGAAAAGGAAAAAATCATTTGTAAATAATAGGTGTGAAATAGACGGACTACCCCTACATATATACGCATCCATGTAGACGTACGTCTCATGCCGATAAACCCTCTGCACACAAAATGAACGAGTATGGAAAAAGTGGCTCCCCTTTTCTTTTATATATTGCATATTTTAAATAAAATGTTCAAGAAACTTTAGGTTGTTGAAAGGCAATATAAAGTTATTTTTGAGCCCCTTTTCTAATTTTGTTTTTTAATAAATGTTCTTTTTCTATATTTCATTAACTTTTTTTTTTTTGCCCGATCAACAATCTAGCACGACGAAGTCAAACTCTATACTCTTACGTACTTTCTTACGAGCTTATATCCTCGTGCATGTCCGTACACTTCCTCAATCGCGTAAACCAGATCCGAGTGGTGAAAATGTTCCTTAAAAAGACAAAACCTTATACTAATATGTATGGCGAGTATCTAAGGCGTTCCAACGGCCAGCTTGTGTTTTTTCTCGTTTTAATATTTTTTTGCACTTTTTCTATTGTACAGGTTAAGTACCCCTTGTACTCCTCTTCGATTAATGATTAAGCTTTTTGCTGTTTTAATATATATATATATATTTTTTTAATATGCTAATTTCAATTTAATTAAGCACTCTCATTTTTATTTTATTTTGCCATTTCAAAAAAAAAAAAAAAAGGCCATCGATTATTCCATAACCTAAATTCCACACCTTTGCCGTCAAAAATAAAAACTACATCAGTTTACTTTATTACAGGGAATTATTACATCAGATCTGACGGCTGGCAATGGCTGATTAAGATTTAGGTTAAAAATCAAACAAAATCCGGCGGCGGAAAATTCAGATCAAACTCAAAAGCCCTTTTCTTGGGGAAGTTGGTTTTGTCTTCGGGGCAGCCATACGTCCTTGCCACCCGGTCATAGGCGAGCGCTGCCTCCGTCGCAGTGTTGAACGTCCCAATCCACTTTCGGCTTCCTCTCCTCCCGAGGCGCTGCTTCCTCCACTTCCGCGGAATGGTTATCTCCACACCGTAGTTTCCGGATGGCCTTTTCCAGACGCCACGGAATGGCGAAGACCCTTTCCGTTGCCATACGACGCCCCCCATCGCCACTCAATGAGAGAGTTGTAGGGCTTGGATCCTTTTATAGTACGATTAATGTTCTCATATTTAATTCAGGTAGTTGGGTTGTTAGCACTATGTATTTAATTCACCAACTCTTTTAATTAATTTGTAATCAGCTTTTTCTACAAAGACATTAAAGGATGAATTTTGATAATTTAATTTTGTTTAAAGTCGGGTGGAGCATTAAATGATCGAAAAGGTGTGGGTGTCACTTTAGTCGAACATAGCCTCGAGTATTTGGAATCTCGGTTATAGTGTTATTTTTTCACTAATTAACGACGAATCCAATGTTGAAGACGACGTCTACAAGTGGGAAATTTTCCGTATAGTTTTATCGAATAATTGGATATCTAATCCTCTGGTCCGTTTGTCGAATTTTACGTTTTCCCTGATGTGGTCGTGTTTGCAATACTTTTGTTGTAATTCAGGTTGAGTACCCCTCGCACTCCGTTAAATCTATCATTTTTATTGTTGTTTCAAAAAAAATTAATGGAAAAAGTGTGTGGCAGGATATTTCCTTTAGGTTGAGATCATTAAATTGAAACTTTTTATTGTGCAAGAGATGGGAAAGAGTAGTGATGAAAAGGAAACACATTATATCCCTAAAACCTTTAAAAAAAATATATAATACATTTAATTAAATGAGTTTATTTCATATATACATACATATAAATTATATATGTATATACATATAATTGCAATATCAACTAAAATAATTTAATATATTACATAATTAATACAAAAATCAATCTAGCTAGAATACATAATATTAACAAAATAAAAAATAACATCGCAAAATCTGTCATAAATTTGAAAAGAAATGTATTTCCGTCGCTAAAAAAATTAAAAAATAAACTATCGCAAAATTCGTTGCAGATTTGAGAATAAATATATTTCCGTCGCAAAAAAAAAATTAAACAGAAACCGTCGCAGAATCCATCGCATATTGAGATGAATTGAATGGGTGCAGCGTCGCCTACAGTTTTGTCGCAAATATATTGATTTCGAATTTCTGCTATCCTAAAAAAATCGTCGCAAATCTCCGCATTTTTTTAGTGAGTCTAGGATTGGCTCTGGGCGTAGCTGAATTGTATAGTTCGGTAGAATCGGTACATTTGCAATTGTATAAATAAATATATTTTCAACAAGGGGAGATCAATATATACAAGGTGACCCAGCAGGAATTAAAGTAAAAACCTGGTTCTTGATTTCGCTATTATAGGACTAGTTTCTAAATACTAAATTTTGTTGTTGCATAAATTTAAATCCTCTTATCTGTATTTGGAGTTTTGTTTGTCGTGACTGCTTTTTTTTTTTCTTAATGTAAACATCCATTTCCAGATTAAAAAAAAAAATCAGGGATAGAAGTCAATTTAATTCCATAACTTTCAATCTTTTTCTGAAATGGTTCCAAAAAATTTAAATATATCAATCTAGTCTCATTTTTTTGCAATTTGTTCTGTTTTGATCCCAAAAAAGTTAAACTCACCAATTTAGTCTCACTTTTTTGCAATTTAATTTAACTTTTTTGGGACCAAAATAGAAAAAAATGAACTAAATTGGTACATTTAACTTTTTGGGACCAAAGCTGAACAAATTGCAAAAAATGGAACTAAACTGATTCATTTAACTTTTTTGGAACCATTTCAGAAAATGTTGAAAGTTATGGGACTAAATTAACTTATATCCCAAAAATCAAGTTAATTTCATTTAGGACTATCACATTCCCAAAAAAAAATAAAAAATTATACGGTATCTTGCACATCATAAATTAACTGATATTCTAAATAAAAATTTTAACCGAACAATAGATCCAATTATAATAATAACAAAATTTAATAGATTATAAATTAAATTAATTAATCACCATATTAGCAACGTTTCATACATGCTACTTTTGGCGTGTTTATTTTTTAATATAGCCATACAATTTATTGTAATCAAGAAACAAACAATTCCTAATTATCACATCAAGCTTCCGTCGGGGCGTGCAGTCGATAAGCTCATATCATCAAGCTTGCTGAACGCCCCCACGAAAGCCCCATTTTTATCGAGCACCTGTACTCCGTCCAAGCACCCAAACTCCTCTTGCACGGCCTCAACTTCCACAACTGGTGTCGGAGAATCTTGCCCCCGCGGTTTCTCGCTTGGAACACAATTAAATCCCTGTTTGGCTCTCGAATAATTCAAAAGTTCACGTTCCTCCCTAATATATGAAAGTGTCTCATTAATGAGCAATTGTACCTCCTGCTCCAATTGTTCCCACGGGGATCGATTATTCTGCTTATTGGACTCATCATCGTCACTTTCGCGGGTGTCTGAGTGATTATAAGATGAAGACATGTTTGATATGGTTGAAAATATTTATGGAGATTACGAAATTTGTGTAGTGAAGAAATGAGAAATTTAGCAACGAATATATAGTGTTATTTCCAACGGCTAATTTTTGCAACGAATAGTTTTCAACGGCTAGTTTCTGTAACGGCTAGCATCAAACTCAAGTGAATCGGGAATGTAAGCGCCTTTTATCCCTTTTTCCGCGAATTAATGGCGTAGACCCCCTCCTCTACCGTCCTAGATTGCCAACACCCACCTTCTCCATTTTATGTTTAATGTACACTCAAGTTATAAGGTTTTTTTTTTCAATTGCACAACACTTGCACAATAGTATTGTTTTTTGCACAACACTTGCACAATATTCTTTTCTATATTGCACAGCATGGTGCATACAATATTTGGTCCAAATACAAAAATGACTCACTTTGGCGAGACAAAAAAGATCAAAATAAGATATAGGGTGTACAATTTAATACCTTTAATTTCAAACTCGTCTGAAAATTTTGGGTGTTTCGGCCAAATGACAATTTTGGTCCTTTAAATATATTAAAATTTAAAAATTTGTGATTTTTATTGTACACTTTTATAAAGCATCATTAAAATATATTTTAAAAAAAGTAAGAAAAACAAGAAACAAGAAACAAAATAAAAATAAATAAAAATAAAAAGTCAACCAAATAAAATATGAAAATTATTAAATAAATCTGTAATTTTAGCAAAATACTACCAAATAAAATCTTAAATTTAGTAAAAATTAATAAATTGAAATTTTTAATAATTCTAGAAATTTTGAATATATTAATTATATCCTAAAAAAATTCACATCCCTCAAATTTAAAAATCTATCATAATTATCATTTGCGGAAGAAGATTGGGATGGGGCATATTATTTTGTATTTATTTAAAAATAATAAATTTCTTAAATTAGTAATGTAATTTAAAATTAATACATTTTCCAGATTTTAGGAATTATCAATACATTTTCTAAGTTTTTAGGATTTTCTAGTGAGTTTGAAATTAAAGGACTGAAATTGATAATAAAAAAGGATCAAAATTGTACATCCTATGACGTGTCATGAAAAGTGAAACATAAAGGATTTATTTTGAAATCAGACAAATTTAGAGAACGAAAAAAAAAAAAAAGTTACTTGACCGGATGACCCTTCCAAGAGTAAGAGTGGGGTTCAAACTTTTCATTTCTTATTTTTATATTATCAATATACAAACACTAAATGAACTGGAGGAGAGTGTTGCTCGGCACATTCGCCATGCGTCGTGTCGTGCGCGAGGTTGGCTCTGGTAGTGTTGTATTTCATATACTGCAGTAGTTTATGTATATATTGGATTAACTAATTCATTGATGGAATCTTTTTTTTTTTTTTTTTTTTTTTTTGTAATTTTGTTTAATAATCATCAATGTAATTGAATCTATATATTGTGCATATCATGTGTATAACCATATAAAAACATGAAAGTGATTAAAACAAATTATAATGATGAATATTTTAATGAGATAAAAATTAATGGTTTAATTTATTTTTTTTTGACAAGATTAATGGTTTAATTGAATGGTCTAATTAAGCTCTGAATTATCCTACCCCCAAGTGGCTGAATAGTTGTATAAATGGGCTGAATTGGGCTTCATCCATGGCTACAAAATAGGCCACGGCAAAATGCACCCTTCTTTTTATGACTTCACCCACAATTATTATTATTTTTTAAAATAACATTTAAAAAAAATGTATTACCCTTTTATCAATTATATTAAAATAAAATTAATTAAAGCCCTAATTGTACACCAAGCTACTCGTATTTTTTGAAGAAAAAAGAAAATGTAAAATGCAATTTTTTATCTTTGTTTTGTGCATAACTTTTGATCCTGAACTCCGATAGGCTCGATTCTTTTTTTCATTTCACTCTATTTTTTGAGACGCTTCCAATGATGCAATCATATTCTTGATTCCATAACTTCTTAGGCACATATTTTGCTTCAGAATGTTCAATTTACCTACAAAACAATACATATACCTTTTTCAAACCA